>OZ022501.1:20098851-21387601 GCA_963989385.1 Ctena decussata | reverse complement strand
ATATATAGTAAAGCCCTAAAAACTTGTTTCACCAGAATCACTGGGCCGATTATCTTAAAAGTCGGTAAGTTGCATTGGGATTTTAGAGTACTAAGTTTATATAAATGATGACCCTAGCTTTACCGTGACCTGTTTTATGGCTAAGTCAAATTTGGCCCTTGGGCTTTTGAATGGGAAAAGGTGAAAAAGTGCATTTTTTCGGTTGATATTGTGCTTAGTAATATAAAATGCAGTCGACTTCAACCCCTATGAATTCTAGTGGTCAAGGTCATTTTGTGACCTTGGCCAAAAGTCTCTCGTCCGTCGTCTGTCAACATTTTCAAAGGACTGCTCCTCTGAAACTACAGGGCAACTTTCAGCTAAATATTCGTTTGCAGCCTTCAGGCAAAAGGAGAAAGAAAGTTAATATATTTGTCCCAGATCACATGACCAAAGTGGCCGCCATATCCATATGTGATATAAAACTTAGCAAACCTTCTTCTCCAGAACCACTGGGCCGATGGCCTTGAAACTTAGTACATGTATGTAGCATTTTGGACTCTAGTACTACAAAGATTATATACCAAACAAAAAAAGAAACGCACACAGTTATATTTTGGTATTTTCTTAAAAATTACATAGATTTTAAGAAAATAATTCATATAGTGTTAGAGGTAGACAATTGGACATTTCAACCCGAAAATTTTATTTAATTGTGTCAATTCAGCACTTTGTGACGGGTCTCTGAACAAGGCAGGGGTGAGTTTTCAATGTCACAGTTTTCAATAACAGGTGTGACCTCCCTTGGTTCGTATGCATGCCGTACACCTTCGGCGCGTAGATAGTCTAAATCGAATGCTGAGGAATCGCATTCCATTCTTGACACAAGCAGCAAGCAAAACTCACAATATCCAAATACACATTTATACTCTACAGTCCATGCAGACAGTAAGCTTGAACAAACGCATGGAAATCACTGTCAACGATTTCATTAATGCTTATTTTGTCATGAATATGGAGGGTACAGATACTCGTCTACGCCATGATGAAGTTTTAACGAGATTTATAGACATTTTCTAATATTGCTTTAAAGGTAGGTTCCTGTACTAGCGATAACAATTAATTTCGTCTTTTTCTGAGCAGTATTGAATTCTCTTATTTTTCTGAATTTGTTGCTACTGAGAAACTCGTAAGATGTTGAGGAAAATAGCCGTTTTCCCTTTTGGTTTATTTTCTTGCGTTGGAATTCCAGTTCTAAAAATAACTATGTTTATTATGTCTATAAGTGCGCAATTTCTGATGCCATTCTCCAAAGGTCAATTTTCCCTTGTCGTGAGCTCTCCTAGAGGTCCTGGCATGGTGGATGGGTTAAAACTATCCCAAAATGCAATGCAGCATGACCTCAGCTGCGTTATCTATTTTTGGGACGAACTAAAAATAGCGCTAGCTGGTGTGCGAAGCAGAGTTAGGAAATCCCTTGCAAAACAACTTTTCTAATATTTTTTTTGATTTACACTTTTTAGTGAAACTTATTCATTCCCTTTTATAAGTGCTTTCCAACAACTTGGATGAAAGATCATCAAAATTATGATGCACTCCAAAGTACAGGAACCTACCTTTAAAAGGTAAATTAAACAGTAAAATCTTACTTTGTGCGTTTCTTTTTTTTGTTTGGTATATAAATGATGACGCTGGGTTGAGCTTGACCTATTATATAGTTAGATAAAATTTGTTCACTCAGGGTTTTGAATAGAAAAAGCTGAAAAAGTGGAAATTCTGTTGATATTGTACTATGAAAGGAAGTCGACTTCAACCCCTTTGAATTCAAGAGGTCAAGGTCTAAAGTCACTTAGGTTTAATATTTTAATCCTTTCTCTCAGAAACTATAATACGCTAATGACAATCATTTTCATTTGAAGCCTGTGCGGGATGCGAGAAAGAGATATCTTATAGTCAAATGGTCCAAGTCACACGACCAAAATGGCCACCATTACCATATATGCTAAAAACTTGAAGATATCCTTTTCCAGAACCGATAGGCGGATTGCTTTGAAACTTGGTACATAACATCTAGGACTGTAGAACTACAAAGAGTATATCAACGATGAAACTGGGTGACCTTGACCTATTTTACGACAAGGCAAATTTGGAAAGAAAGAAAAAGAAAAAAAAAAAACTGTTGCTTTCGTAGCTTTCATACTCTGTGATATGGAAATCAAGCGACTTCAACCCCTACGATTTTAGAGATCATGACCTTGGCCAAAGTGCACTTGGTTTGAATGTCTTAAAGTCCTTTCTCTCCGAAACACTATGCCTGGTTGAGTTGCTGACCACCATTTTGGCTCTGCTACCTTGTGTCTACAAAAGGTCGGTAACTTCATATAGAAAACAAATGTCCAAAAAGTTCATATGACAATCTCAGGGCTCATGGGAGCGATCAGGATCTAATGGTCCTTTTGTTTGAATCGGAGCTTTCTAAAGGTCTACATTTATCTCAATGTCCGCAGATTTCTGGAGTTAAGGACGCTATTTGTTTGCAATAATCAGTTTGTCTGCAAATGATTTGAACGGAGGACGATTTTTTATCCATAACGCGGTATGTGATAAAGTTTAGGAAAGTTTGTAATTTTGGGTTTAAGTTGTTTATTACCAGGAATGTATGCTCTTGTATATGGGAATCAACTCTGCCATTTCCATTCATGTCTCCCTTTTCATTAGGGATCAACTCGTAAAGGAAAGAATTTACTCATCCAAGAGAAAATTATTTCGTCTTAGAGTAGACCTCATTTTAGACTTTTGTCAGTCCAGGATTTTAGACAGTCATATCAAATCTCATTTGCCTGTCTGATACCTTTATACCTCCCTCCAACATGATGTTGGAATCAGGAGTTGAACAAGTTTATCAAAGATTTTAGAGAGACGTGAAAAAATGTTATATGGTTTAGTGAATTTTCTAACATCTTCGACTGAAATCAGTCAAACCTCATTTTGGAAGGGCTCCATTGTCCAGGGAAGCAGTCATATACATGTATATACATGTATAACAGAATAAAATTATTTGAGAATAATTATTTGTTTGGGGAAATCTAAAGTTCTGTTGAAAGAATTTCAGTGTGTAATGTCATTGAAAACTTAGCGCAGCATGGCGTACACTGTTTCTTATGCTCCGAGACCAATGGTGCTACCACAGCAACTAGGAGTTCGTATTAATGTTAAAGTGACGTCATCGAAAAGTCATTCTGCAAAGATAGTAAGCGTAACAGTTGGTAACTCCATAGTTGCTTTGGTAGCATATCTATGGCGCCATCTCACTTAAAATTCGAGAGGAGCTCCTCTCGAATTGTAAGTGAGATTATATCTGAAATTCGTACAATGGAAAAGTATTATTTTCTCAAACCTGTAAATAATTTTATCATATGACGTCGCATCTGAGAGTGTAATAAAGCCATGCATTAAAAACGATAATCCACTAGTGGATTAAATATGCAAATTACGTCGTAACGTTATACGTTGACGTCCATTAAAACGTCGCGTTTTCTAATGGCAAATTTTGCTAACAAAATGCGATTTTAGTGTCAAATGATAAATAGAATCTTGCATTCGTGCTCCTGTATTATTGAATTTATTAAACTCGTTGGAGAAAACGAAATGATGCTCGGCAAAGCCTCGCATCTTATCTTTTTCCCCAACTCGTTTAATAAATTCAATAATACATGAGCACTCATGTAAGATCCTCTATATCAAATACTTTAATTCTCTATTGTAAGTTGTTCCTCTGTGCAGAAATGGCAAAAAAAAAACCATCGAGGCATAGTCATGCACCGTTACTTTAGAGCGGCTGTCGATTTTAGGGGACCCACACCCTTTGCATTTGTAGCCAAATTACGGAACAGGTTATTTTTTATACCGTCTATCATATAATTATATATATTTTGAGCCGCGTGACGACAAAACCAACAAAATGGCATGTGCGCCACGCGACAACTCAGATCAGCCTGGGCATCCAGCCACTCTGATCAGAATGTTTGCTGTCGGTATGGAGGTAGCTTAGACCCTTACCTACCTTTTAAGCGTAAACGAAGATTCTGATCAGGCTGGGCAGATGCCCAGGCTGATCTGAGTCTTCGCTGATCGCACGTCACTTTGGACGAGGTATATAATTTTCGTGTCGCGACTCAAGACATGGCGCCTTGCGGTTTCCTCCTGTTTCCAAACAAATGAAAGATCCATTCCTTAATTACAGATATAACCCTAAGCTGGCTGTTTGTAGACATCTCCAGAAGGCACAGGGGAACAAATCAATAGCTGTACAATCTGCCACCGAGTCAGTCTGTCATTGGTGCAATATTTTAAGAAGAAATGCCCTTTTGTCTTCTGCAAATATAGTGAAGACCCTGATCAGACGCCGCGGATATCCTGATCAGGCGCCACTATTTGCGGCGTCTGATCTAGGTCTGCACTGTTTGCTAAAGTTCCGTTTACTAGACACTAGGTATAAATAGGTTAAAGTGACTAGATACTTTTATGGGAAGCAACTCTTCCGATTCCATTTTTGCCTCACGCCTCAGTGGGGGTGGTGTGGGATGGGTCGGGTGGGGAGGGGTGTGGGAGGGGGGGGGGCGGAGGCGTGAATTCAGTCAGTGTAGAATTTGCACATCAAGATGCAAGAGCAAACCCTTTCATTAACACTTGACTCCTGCTTGAAAGTGTTTTTTTTTTCTTCTTCTTCTTTTTTGTTCAGGGAAGCAAATAGGATGTCCTTTCAAAAAATGGCGAAAAACATGGAGGTGTACCCATACACCTTAATCAATTTGAAACATTTTCAGTTTGATTTTAAAATTTTGAGCACTGTCTGTAATGACATAGCTGCTTTATGACATAATTTTCTTCGATCATATTCCTTATCAATTTTAATATACTTCAGTTTTAATGTAAAGATAACGGTTTATGGAGACAAGTTAAGCTGATCTTTAATTATGTGTTCGGATGACTAGAAACCGGATTTTGACAAGTCATGCGTTCAGGTAAAAATAGTTTCACCTCGGATTGCAGTTTTTTTTCCTCAATATATACACCTGCATGTGTTACTGAATGAGTATTTATCATTTTAGGAAACCTTAATTGTTCTGTCTTCGGGTAAGCTATTACATATACATGTACATGAATAATTACTAGATTGTTTCAGAAAAAAACCTTTTCTTTTTGCCTTCCAATCTTACCAACTATAGACCTACAAATCGGGCCACCTAAAGTTCTTAACCCGTCAATGCCTACCATCCTATAAGAACCAGAGGCCCTGGGTTAATTACCCGGTCCGGCCACATACTTTCGTTTATCCTTCCGCTGATTCAAGAAGGGCAGTTGTCAGTTACTGGCGAAAATATGTGCCATTAGTGCTGATTAACCGCTTCGGAGGTCTAAGCCTGCCCAAGAATAGTGTGGTTAGGTTAACTGACCGTCCCGACATGACTATAGCTGTTTACCGTGAACCATACCAGAAAGAGGAAATGGGCAAATAATGCAGATCCAGATTAGATGCCGCAAAACGCGGCGTCTGATCAGGGTCTACACTATTTACATGAGACAAATGTGCATTTCTCCTTAAGATAAAATCTGACAAATATAAATTAAACCAGAAAACCCTAAATTAATAACTGAACTCATCCAATTTCTGAAGACAAAAGAGACACAGGTTTGAAAGGGTTTCGCAAACCAAGGGTACTAAGTCCACTTTGTCCTCCTGACTATGTTGTCTCGAGGGCCGTTAAACCCAAAACAAACAACCATCAAACCTTTGATAAGTCTACGACGTTCTTAAGTACGTAAGGAACAAAGTGGTCTTAGAACCCTGGGCTTGCGAAAATGTCTTAATACTTGCATTGTTTTATTTACTCACCCAGCGATGTAGCAATACATCACTATCGGAGTAGCATACAGTATAGATTCTGACCTGATTGCATAAATTAGGCACTTCTGTCAAAATATTTAAGGTGTATACGTACACCTCTGCGCTTTTTCTCTGTCATTTTACAAAGGGGGACAACCTTTGTGGCTTCCTGTTTGCTTCCCTGGACAAGGTAGCACTTGGGATCTACTCTTAAACACAAGGTATAATCGATTCCACTAATTTTCGCTTCCTGCAGAGACTGTACATCATATTTGGCTTCCACCGAGACTGTCCGCGAACTCTTGCTTCCTGCCGAGACTTCTGTACATGATAAATGGCTTCCTGCAGAGACTGTCCGCGTGATTCTGCTTCCTGCCGAGGCTCTCGGCAGGAAGCAGAGTCACGCGGACAGTCTCGGCAGGAAGCCATTTCACGAGGACAGTAGTCTCTGCAGGAAGCAAGAGTTCGCGGACAGTCTCGGTGGAAGCCAAATATGATGTACAGTCTCTGCAGGAAGCGAAAATTAGCGGAATCGATTATACCTTGTGTTAAAGGAAAGAATTTGAACAAAGTATTCCCTGTATGAGTTGATCCTCTTTAAAAGGGAGGTAAAATGAAATTTTCACAGTTGTATGCCCTGAAATTGTACCAGTTCACCTTAAGGTATTTAATCTGAACTGTGGATCAACAGTGGAAGGGTAGCATACTCTGCGTCAGGGCATATATTGCGGTCATTCACTATATTCTCACTTTCATTTTACAGTCAATGGCTAAACTGTGCCGCCAGCGTAAGTTTGTGAAAAAAAGAAACGCCATACTTTAGTAGAATATGCTCAGCAGGAATACATGTTGATATGTTGGTGTATCAATGCCAGTGCAAAGTCAAACAACGCCGTGTAACCGTCGATGCAACATGACTTTGCATCGATGTTGCTACGACGCTGGTGATTTTTTTTATTTGTTTTTTTTTTTTTTTTTTTTTTTTTTTTTGGCATTAAAATGCAGTTTTGTTTTTTTCTGTTCAGTGTACATACATTAAGGAAGTTAAACCAAACATGCATGGAAAGCTTCATAAATATTACATTGATTTTCGCGGTAAAGAGTGCCTTTTAGTGCGAGTCCTAAGATAAGCCTGTGCAGACTGATAACAGAGTTCTGCTTTTCACTTTTGACGTGATTGTTGAAGCGAACAGAGAGGGCTGATCAGACTGCGGAGTTGAAACCTCGCTGTTAAAAGTTTCTGTTTTTTTTTTTTTGTTAGAATCACGGCATCTGTTTTACTTGAAAATACGACTATATTGCTGCGGTTTATTTTAAAATACCCATCTTTTTGTATACTAGATCCTACGCATATGCATAAAAATATGCACAGGCAAATATATGCTGAAATTTTAATCTTAGAACCAAAGCCAAAATACGATACCGCCAAGTAGATCTAAACTTTAACACACTCATCCGCTGTTTTGATGCGTTTCTTCCAGGTTCCTTTTTTTCTGACCAGACAGACCAACGAAGTTAACGGGCCAGATCGCTTTTTATGGAAACAAAGTAACCATGCACAAATAATTCTTTCGATGAGCGGAAGTATTCAAAATTGGCGGCACCCATGCTGATAGATACAAAAGTAGAAAAGAAGGTAAGATTTCCAGTAGCCTATTTGCCATATTGGAAGTGTAGGTTAGACGCCCAACGTATTTTGAGCAAAGCACATGAAAGGCGGAGTCCATCCCTCGTCTTTTGCTGCCGTATCTTTCCCTGAACTTTTACTGCTGGGTTGACAGATACAGTTTTCCAGTCGCTTGCCGACAGAATGGCGATTCGAACATGCGGCCATTTGCACTGTAACTGCCCCTCTGTAAATCTCCCACAACTTTCTTATTTCTTGATAATTTGACGGCATTTGTATCAAATAGCTTAATTTGAAGAGACTTAAAAATACGCGACAAATGCGCGTTCCTGTATTTCACTTCTTCAGTGTCCGAAAAGTTAGTGGCCGGGCCGGGTAGCGCAATCGGTAGGGCACCTGACTCGTAAGTCAGAGGTCCTGGGTTCGAATCCCGGTCTGGCCACATACTTTCGTTTCTCCTTCCGCTGATTCAAGAAGGGCAGTTGTCAGTTACTGGCGAAAGTATGTGCACTTAGTACTGGTTAACCGCTTTGGAGGTCAAAGCCTGCCCAGGAATAGTGCGGTTAGGTTAACTGACCGTCCCGACATGACCCTAGTTGTTTACCGTGGACGTTAAGCATCAAATCAACCAACCAACCAAGTCCGAAAAGTTTGAGTTGTGTGCATGTGATTGATTTTATGATATTTTTTCTCTTCTATTACAAACAGCAAACAAGTGAACTAAAACATTTTGAATCCAGAGTTTTAAAGTTGTATTCTGTCAAGTACAGTTTTAACACCTACCACTTCCGAGAAACAACAGTTCAATCTACACCCAGCGAAAAGTGGGTTTCTAGATTATATGAAACTATTCCATATAATCTCAGATCCCTTTTCTACTACAAGGGATGGTTTATATTCTACACTAGGGGAGAGTCGGGTAACTTCGGACAGGCGGGTAAATTCGGACATACAATTGCAAACAGTGAAAATCCAGATGAGACGGCGTCTCATCAGGATTTTCTCTGTTTGGTCAGTTAATTTTTGTTTTAGTTCCAAACAACTGACATATAAAGGAAACAATGTCAGTGTCCGAATTTACCCGCTGTCCGAAGTTACCCGACTCTCCCCTAAGAGTGTCTTCTTTTCCTTTCAGTTGTTTGACGTAATGATAATTTCTTGCCGTCACTATGAAGGCTTCAAATGGAACCAGTTACAAAGGCAGCGGATGGGTATACGTATGTCGAGCTACAATTGTCATGAGCCTTCTTCTACTCGTTTACCACAGAGAGCTTGCCCAGAAGATTGTGAATGTATTTTGGAAGTACATTCTAGAAAACTGGCTGTTCAACTGTGTCTATTTTGAAACATTTTTCGCAACTTTCTGCCATTCTATTATTGCTTGTCTTTACCCGAGGCTTATTCACGGCTGTCGAGCACTGGATGAATATAAACTTTCCAACAGTATACGATTTGTTGAGTATGATCGCTCCTTCCTTCGAGATGCAATTGTGTACATGACGCCTTTAATGCTTCTGGATACTTTTATGGTGAAGAAATATTATGGCGTGGATCCAGTAATATGGAAGGAGAAAAGAAACAATTTGATTCAAACAACGAGAGCTCTTCCAACGGAACCACCGACAGTTTTGCAGCTTTGCTGCCATCTAGTGGCAAGCCTGATAGTCTTTGATGCTTTATTTTTCATTGTTCATTTAACTTTACATAAGAACTACTTTCTTTATAAGCATATTCATGCGCAGCACCATGACCACCAGGTCTTCAGCGCTCATGTGACAAATAAGCTGACCATTCCGGAGAGAGTGACTTTAGTGCTATGTGCTAATGAAGCCCTGAAAGTTTTCAACAGCCACCCAATGACCAGAATGCTATTTGTGCCAATTTTTGTAGCTATTCTGATTGACAATCATACAGGTTATGACTTGCCGTTCAGTTTACATCGTCTTGTTCCGTTTGGACTTGTCGGCGGATCCGTAAACCACTACGCTCATCACATGCAGGGAACCCGGCACTACGAACCAATCCTAACATATCTCGATAGACTTTTAGACATATTTACGACGCCCTTGAAAAGAAATTGCTGCACTTGAAAAAAGGACCAAATTAGTATGTCCCGAAAGAGGCAATAAATGTTAGCGTCTTGATGTTAATGGGTACACTTTCAGGGGAAACAATTTTGTCATTTGAGCCGCGACACGAGAAAACCAACAAAGTGGTTGTGCACCCAGTTCAGACTCAGATCAGCCTGGGCAGCCCAGTCTGATCAGAGTCTTCGCTGTCCGCATGGAGGTAGCTAAAACCCTTAGCTACCCTTAGAGCGCTTAACGAGGACTCTGATCAGACTGGGTGGTGCCCAGGCTGATCTGTGTCTGCGCCGGGCGCAAAACCACTTTGTTGGTTTTCTCGTGTCGCGGCTTATTTGTATTTGGGTCTCCTTTTCGAAAAAGGTCAATTCTTAAATGAAAGAATTTGTTCCTCTAGGAACAAATTTAGAGGAACAAATTCTTTCCTTTAAGAAGTTACCCATTTCGGAAGGGTTTCTTTTCCCAGGAAAGCAAACAGAAGTCACAAAAATAGTTTCCTCCTAGAAAAAAATGGGGGAAGGGGCGGGGGATGTTGAAATGGACCCATACGCCCTCGAATCTGCCTGCTTGTGTGCAGAGACTAACCGACATGCATGCTGAGTTCCTGAGCATTGTCTTCTTACACTACTTCGTATTTCAAAGTATACATATCTCATAGCTCATTTGGGAAGCCATCATTTGGGACGGGTCAGATCAGGCTGCCAGCCGCTGCGTATACGTGCAGTATAATAAGAGTCTTTATTGTTTTCAGTTTCTTTGTGACAAGGCATAGCGTTTTAAGCGTGCTTTGGCGCGCATCTCGATTTTTATTGGATAGTAAAACGCAGATATGCAAAGAGCATGACTTACTGTGGGACCCTAAAGTTAACAATACACCCCAAAAATTAGACCCTGTTTGAAAGTCAGTAAATAAATAAATAAATAAATAATAAAAATGTTAACAAACTATCCTAAAGTCAATAGTCTGTAAAACAAAATAACAACAAAAGTTAAGCAAAAGTTAACAAATAACCCTAAAGTTGGTTTAAACGCTATGTTATCCAAAGTACAGAGAAAATGGACGCAGATATGATCGAAAGCCCGATGCTTATGAGGACTATCTACAATGGTTGTTACCATTATGGTTCGCTTATTTAACTTGAAGACGAATGGGAACACTCTCGGGAGTGGGGGAGTTTGGGGGGGGGGACAGGGCACTGAGACATTTGTTTTTTCCTCCCTTACCAATGTGGATCAACGCTGAAAGAAAGACTTTACTCCCCTATGAAAAGCCCTCCCGAAATTGAGTCTACTCTTAAAGGAAAATTGTTTCTTTTAAGAGTAGACCCAATTTCGGGAGGGCTTTTTCCTTTAAGAGTAGACCCAATTTCGGGAGGGCTTTTCCCTTTAAGAGTAGACCCAATTTCGGGAGGGCTTTTCCCTTTAAGAGTAGACCCAATTTCGGGAGGGCTTTTTCCTTTAAGAGTAGACCCAATTTCGGGAGGGCTTTTTCTGTTAAGAGTAGACCCAATTTCGGGAGGGCTT
Organism: Ctena decussata; assembly: GCA_963989385.1. NCBI lineage: Eukaryota > Metazoa > Mollusca > Bivalvia > Lucinida > Lucinidae > Ctena > Ctena decussata. Next base: position 21,376,500 of record OZ022501.1, on the reverse strand, counting down.
TTTCCTTTAAGAGTAGACCCATTTTCGGGAGGGCTTTTTCCTTTAAGAGTAGACCCAATTTCGGAAGGGCTGTTTCCTTTAAGAGTAGACCCAATTTCGGGAGGGCTTTGTTGTCAAGGAAAGCAAACAGGAAGTCAGTAAAGTTGTTCCCCTTTATAAACATGACAGTAAAATATGGAAGTGTACCCATACGCCTAAGCCTAAGTTGTTGGTCGTTAATTTAGGGTTAATTTGTTTGTTAACTCAAATAAATGGGCTTGGTGTTAACTTTGAATTTTGAGCTACTCAAATGCATATCAAGTCCAAACTACAACAACCTGCACATGATCGCTTTAGGTTGATAAGATTTCCCAACACTTAAAAATGATTTTAGATGGGATTTTCCAGAAAATAACACATCCCTCTATAAATCAAAGTTTTTAAATGATTGTATGACAGATAAAACTGGCCATCATACAGGATAAACGAGCATTAAGATAACGGGAATAAATGTGGGACCCTAAATTCTATCCATAGGGACATGACGTCGAAAAACGTCGTACGGACGTTGATGCGACATCATAACGTCGCATCAACGTCCTTACGACGTCATTTCGACGTCACGTGCCTGCTAGGCAAATGCAGTAACCAATGCTAGCAAATGGCAGGTGTTCAACTTTAACCTGCCAATTTTCCGTGATGCAAAATAGTTGCTTCCTTATAAGGCTCTCCTCGTTGGTATGTTAATTTTTCTTCTATTATCCAAAAACGAAAAGAATACTGGATCAAACAAAACAGGACAATGACAATTATGAATCAAAACTTTATTTTAACAGAACAAAGAAAGTCAATCTTTACGTAATAAATAAATAAAGTATATAAAGTATATAAAAATCCGTCGTTGATCGTTTGAGCCGTGACACGACCAAACAAAGTGGCATGTGCGCCCAGTGCAGGCTCATATCAGTCTGGGCATCGGCCCAGTCTGACCAGAGTCTTTATGGGCTTAAAGGGTAGATAAGGGTCTAAACTACCTCCATGCGGACAGCGAAGCCTTTGATCAGACTGGACGGATGTCCAAACTGTCTGATCAGAGTCGGCTGTAGGCTTAAAGGGTAGCTAAGGATCCATGCCGACAGCGAAGACTGTGATCAGACTGGACGAATGTGTGAGTCTTCGCTGTGCGCACATGCCATTTTGTTGGCTTGTCGTGTCGCGACTCAAAATTTTGCCGTCCGAATACTGTGCTGCTGGCTTGTTACTGTGAAATCTCTAAAGACTGTGACAAATAGGTCCGGGCAAACAGTACAGAAAGCTATAGAGTACACGTGCGTTTTATTGCAGCATTTTATATCTAGAACATCTCTTACCCCACTTCAGGGTACATTAAGAAACTACTCCTTCTTGGCAAACATAAAAATGCGTAGCCCACTACCTAACAAAGTTCAAGGATGGCAGATAAATTGTATTAGATAGAAGAGAGCGTTGAAAATGAGGGCTATGTATGAAAGGAAGGAAAGTGGACGTATTCTCAAACTAGCGGCGCATTCTTGTAATGCACCACACAGGACCGAAAAGCTCCCGCCCCACTCCCACAACGCCCCCCCTCCCCCCCCCCAATCCCCGCCCCAACGGGAGACGTAAAGCCCCATTGCTGTATCGGTGTAATTCATGTAATGTTTTATCATGAGGTATCGCTTCAAGCTTCTCACTACTGGTTCGACATTGTAAATGACCGTGGTTAGCTATCTTTGGAAGAATAAAACATCCATAACTTTCAAATAAAAATGTGTTGAAAAATGACTTGGGTCATATTAGTTGAAATGACCTTCTTTCGATAACATAAACTTGAAAGCAATGGTAAAAATACAATTCATTGTCCCGTTTTTTTTGCATATAATGCATTGCTGGGCGGGGAGCCAGACAAGTAATTAGTATTTTTGAAGCGATTTTTCACTTTCCGAAAATACGTTTCCCCTACTGTTTGCCAGTTGAATGACTCAATATGTACATCAACCCACATTTATCACTAAAAAAGATTGGACCTTTTCGAAATGATTTGTGTTTAAACACTTTTACCCCTGGTAGACATACAAAATGGAAAAAAATAAAAACAGCACTTGTTGCCTTTTTCTGAAGGCCCTTTGGGCATATTGATCAATTATATACGTTACCAGAAATAATTTTCGTTAAAATCATAAAATTAGAAGGAAAACTATCATCAAGTTTTTGTTATGCTTTCAGGTAAAATTGCTCCATAAAATAATTTTAAAATATTAGAAAAATACAGACTTAGTTTGTTTATTTGTATAAGAAAATATGACTGGTAGTAACGTAAATAACATTAATTGATTAGGTAATCCATTTTAATATCACTTATAAAATTTCTTTACTGCCTGTCTCAGAGAACAATTCTAACAGTTCTTAAGACATTAAAATCTCCATAGTCCTACCAGTGGTTAAACGTCTCAACACAAATTATTATGAAAAGCGCTTTAACATTTACGTTCTGTGATAAAATTTGGGTGGATGTATTTGTTTAGATATTACGCATTAAATCAAGTGTGCTTATATCTTTTGCCGAAATGAATGAACAGAGCCTTTGCACGGCAAAAGCTCCTCACATTTTTCGGCAAAAATGGCTCTGTTTTTAAGTGTAATACGTTTAAAAATTAACGTCTCGTTAGCTAGCGAACAACCGCTTTTGAACAATGGGGCCCTGAACGTTAGTGATGTGTTACACCTGAGCGTTTCTCGGGTTGACATAACAAGGAACAGAGAAACTACTGGTAGCGAGATCGTCGATAGCTGAGTAAGTAGCTGCAACTCCTGCAACAACACCCACCAACATTATTTCCACATTTAGTACCCAGATATGTAGAGGAACATCCCTGCAAAAGAAAACGATAAAACATCAGTAGTTGAAATGATGTTCTGACGTCGATGCGACGTAATGACGTCGCATAGAAATCAGTACACCGTCATTTTGACGTCGTATGGCCGATAGGTTAGTAACAGCTCTATGAAAATAGTGCAAAAGTGACCTACAGAGTCTGAACCAGATATTACTTTTTTGTAAAAACTCTAAAATTGCAAAATCATCCTAACTTTACTTTTTACAAAATTTAATGATGTCGCATGGATGTCAGTATGACTTCATTTCTATGTCATTATCCGGCTGGGCCGCATTTTCTACAAGGAAGACAGCATTTGTGACTTCTTTCCTTCTCTGTATGACGAAAACCATTCTAAAAGATTTACTCATAGAAAACAAAGAATTTATTCCAAGAGGAACAAATTCTTACCTTTTACTGTTGAAACTCGTTTACAACGAGACAAAATAATATCAAAGAGTTCCCTCGGATGTGTATTATTTTGGCTTAGATGTCCAAGCATTTTCATTAAGAATTATTAAGACACACTTACTCTGCTGTCCAGTTATCCCCCTCTTTTGGTCGTTCCCAACATAACCGTAGATAAAACAGAGACGGAAAGATAAAAGCCAGCATGGTAACTGTGGAACCACCCACCAGCGCCAAGATGGCGGAAAAGTGAGGGATCGTCTCAGCAACAAAGAGTGCAGCAAGCATTACTAAGCTCCTTGCTATTACTCTTTTTATTGAAAATTCTGAAATATACAATAAAACAAAACAGGCCTGTTAGATTATGTCTCGCAATTACGTTTTTTATTGTAGCTTTAGCGACTAAACGTTCCAACTTGACTCAATGTTGCAAAGGGTGAAGTGTAGAAGATAAACTAGTTCAACTTACTGGGCAAATGCTGCTAGCTGATACCTGTTAGAAAGAATTATACCTTGCTTCATTTGGGAATGATGCTTCTTTCCAATTATTTTTCAAGTAGGACAGGAGTGCGCCAAGGCGATTCTATATCCCCGCTCCTATTTTTTGTCTAGTCTTTTCAAATGAACAAAATAATTATTTAGAAAGTAGCCACTCATTTAACAGTAATGGTTGCTGCGACAAACACGAATAAAACAACACACTCAGTCTGACAATATTTGTCCTAATAAGTATGATGACGATACTATGTAAGCGACTTTGGAACGCAACCTATTGTTTTAAATAAACTTTGATGTTAGTTCAATCTTTTGTTTAGTGATTAAATAAAGACACGGCCTTCCAGCAAGCATACGGCGTTGAAGCTATATACGAACGTCGATGCCAGATCATTATGCTGAGTCAACGTTGGCTTGGCAATGCTTTAACGCCGTGTGCCGGCTTCGAGCCTTTAACCACTCACTATTTGGAACTTTAGCTATATGTTCTACTTGTTGACACACCGGGTTCCCTACAATGATGATTCCTAGGAGAAGATGCAACGTCATGAGGATAGTGGCTATAGTTCGAATAGGACCCTCAGACATGGTAAACAGAACGTTACTTTGGACAGCCTTGCCGTAGATGAAGTATGACGTAATGGATCCAGGGAGATAAATACATAAAACAACTGAAAAATAAGAAACAAAATCTAAATACATGTAACTATAATAAATTGACCCAAGAACAACTTTTCGGACAATCATCTATTTGGAATACCAATAAATCTCTTCATTTTTATTACTTTTCGAGAAGAGCCGCACGCATCAAATGTGTTGAGAAAATGACAATATTTCATCACGAAAGTACGTTCTTGAAACTTGTAGAATTCGCTAATACATACTACATACATCGCAATATAAGGTGAAACATGTTTGTCGAAGTATGCAATATGAACAAAATGTCAGGGGCTGGGGCCGTATTCATAAAGCCACTTAAGTCGTTGCTATGCTGTTGCTAAGGCTAAATGTCTATAAAGGAGATTCCCTAGAACTATGAAATTTGGTTTGGAGGAACAGTCTTTGTAAGACTGTTCCTCCAGAGCAAATTTCATAGTTGTCGGGAACCTGCTTCTTAGAAATTTAGCCTTAGCAACAGCATAGCAACGACTTAAGTTGTTTTATGAATACGGCCTCAGGTTTTCATGTAGTATGATTGTTGTTTTATAAAAGTACTTGGTGCACCAAGTGGCTTTTTGGAGACTTTGAGAAATATAAGATTTACAGAAAACTTCCGAACACTTGACCACACGAAATGGCGTGTTTTCGAGAAAACGTCACTTTTCGATATGTCGGTTTTTAGTGGTGTATAAAGTTGATGCTTAGGAGTTTGAATCATGTTGATTTGTGTGAAAGAATACTGATTGTACATGCGTTTATGTCACTTACAATCGGTATTCTTTTCCAAATCAGGATGATTCAAGCTAATATGGTTGATGAATGTTTCAAATATATATTTTTCATTCTGATAATAAAAGGAACAGTAGATCTATTATTAATAATGAGCGAAGCAGCACATTTGAAATTGAAGTTGTCAATAAATATGCATACTGATAAGGAATTTCCCATACGCGGGTTCAACGAGGAGACTCAAAATGGGAAAACAAAGGATAAAAATAAAGAAAAAAAAAGAAAAAGAAACAATGGCAAAGTATAGAATTCAAATAAATAAACATTAATAAAAATGTTTCATACTCATATAACCAATAAAGATGGCTTTTCCAAAGTCTTTGGGATTTCTCATATCTGCTTGAACCGTCGGGAAAACTGGATGTCCACCGTAAGAAAACCCCATGGTCCCAAAGGCGGTGAAAAAGGAGACAAAATCAACATAACTATGTTCAACCACAGGATGATCTGGTTTGTCCATCACAGAGTTCGCGACAACGAGAATGCTGGCAGTGAATGTTGACAGAGTGGCGGCCAGAGCTGTGCCCCTGGTGGAGAAATAGATTTCAAACAGAGAATTAAATTATTTGACAGAAAATTAAATTATTTGACAATGAATTAGAAGTTTGAGAAATCACACTTTTCCATTGTATGAATTTCCGGTAGCATCTCACTTATACTTCGAGAGAAGCATGGCATACACTGTATGCCATGCTCCTCTCGAATCACAAGTGAGACGCTGCTTGCACTAGCTATTATGCATTTTTTTCATGGCGTGTCTCATTTAACCTGAATGGGTACTTCATGTTTTCTGCTATATACTACTCAGCGGGCACATGACGTCAAAATGACGACGCACCAACGTCGATGCGACGTCATAACGTCGCATCGACGTCGATGTGACGTCATTTCAACGTCATGTGCCTGCTGGGTATCAACTTCCTTGGCATTATTTGTTCACAGATACACAGTATCCGAACGCCCTGTACCAGCTCTTTCGGTTTTCATAGCGTCGTATCGAGAGTACAAACATTCGCTTATAACCAGTAGTCGGAAATCATTATGTTTTGAGATTTTATCCGGGATTTGCTGCGTCATTTATAGTTATTCAGCTTCGGAAATGTAAAGAGGTAAGTTTAATATAATTTGCTCTTCGGTCTTTTACTTTATTGCCCTGTACAATGTCTTGTATGGGTGGATGTAAACGGTACAGTATTCAAATTGCCCTTGGCATGATTCTACAACCTTTTTGAGCCTTTTCTTACATGTTTTATAAAAAATCTTTAAAATAAACGGAAAGCGTTATCAATCTACAGTTTGTTAGTTTTGGTAATAGGATGATAGCTAGGTTTTGCACGACACAAACTCGTGTTAGAATAAGCTGTTCGGAATAAAATTTCTGTGACGGCCATGAGGTTTTCATTGTATAGGATAACAAAGTAAAAGACCGAAGAGAAAATTATATTAAATTTACCTCTTTACATTTTCCAAGCTGAATATTTATAAATGACGCAGCAGATTCCGGATAAAATCACAAAACATAACGAATTCCGACTACTGGTTATAAGCGAACTTTGTACTCTCGATTCAACGCTATGAAAACCGGAAGAGATGGTACAGTGAGTTCGGACACTGTGAGATAAGCACCTTTACTATGCTTCTGCCAATAGAACTAGTTTCCGGACAGCACATATTTCAGAAATCGCTCATTATCTCAAGATTGTACTTATATGGAATTTACTCCGGTATATGCTGACAACTATTAGTAGTTAAGAGATTTTATTTTTTTCAAAACAAGAGTTAAAGGTACCAGGGGTTAGTAACAAGTACATTTCGTTAGTTGTCTGTTAGCGAAGGCTTTACGAAGAGAATAACGAATGGTTAACGAAGACATAACGAAAACGACATGTCATTAACAAGAAGCTTTCGTTATCCCTTCGTTAGTAGTTGCTTCGTTAGTTAAGTAACGAAGACGCTGTGTAAAAAATAGCCGAGTAGAAGCCGTGTAAATGAATATCTTAAACATGCAAACGTATTTCTCCGGTAGCTCACAGCTGCTATCCAGAAAAACAAAAGGGTTAAAATAAGCAAAGACGCCCTAAATATTCTCAGGAAGAGTTAGAGAAATTTTAAGCAAATTTATGGACATTTGAAACACGGCATGTGTACAGGTGGTCATTTTAATGACTTCGCCATTTCTCATGTTCCCTGAAAAAATATTGGACAGGTTCTTCAGTTCCCTGAAAACCCCGGACAGGGTCCCATGATATCGAAGTCGTGAAATTAATTACTGCATTTGAATTTTTAAATGGGACAGTTTACGTCCATAATACCATCTGGCTGTAGGGCGGCCCATTTGGGTTTTTACCCATGTAATGCAGATATCTTTATTTCAAATACAGATATCTTTGTTGAGAAAAACATATATCTGTAGTTTTTTTAATTAAGGACCTCTCAAATTGATATGCAGATGTTTGTTATAGAATTAGAGGTATCTCTATTTCAATCACAATATAGATATCTGAATTTGAGTTAAAGATATCTGCATTTGAAATAAAGATATTTTCAAATTAAGCTGAAATTCAGATATCTGCATTTAAATACAGATATCTGCATTTGAAATTGAGATATCTGAATTTCTAATCTTAATACAGATATCTGCACTTCCAAATCAGATATCTGCATTTCAGTAACAGATATCTGTGTTTAAGGTTGAAATAGATATATCTCTCTTTCATGCATTTTTGGAAAACTGATGCCTCCCTCGCCGATTTTTACATACGCACCTTTCATCGTGGGGTTTATACAAGTTTTTGGTTGCCGTAAACTAATCCAATTTCTCTATAATGTTAAGTGAACCACTATTTGTACAGAGCCCTGTCGGTACATGCTGCCATACACCCTTTCCAGTCATTTTAGGCACATGTACATTTCAGTCCTTCGTTTGCAGAATGAAAGCTCACCAGTGATTCGATTACCGAATGTAGGCTTCTTTACCCTGCGCATGGGTAGTTGATATTAGATATCCCTGCGCATGGGTAGTAGATATTAGATATCTACATCTTCATCGGGTAAGATATCTTATACATTACATATCTTATTTAACATATAAGATATCTTAAATAATTGATATCTTATATCGAATATATCTGCTTTGAAGAATAAGACGTATCGGTTATAAGGTATCTAATATGGGATATAAGATATCTAATATGATATATATCTTAATTAACAGTCAGTTACTGATACTTATTAAAACAGATATCTTATATAGGAATTAAGATATCTTGTTTAAGGGGTTGAGGTGGCTCGTTGGTGGACGCCTGCGTTCGTGAGCTAATAAAACGTAGGCGTCTCTTACCTGATGTCTGCAGCCACTGCGTCTCGCGGAACGCATGTTAGTGTGGCTAGGAAAGGGCTGCTCATTGCCTACTGGGACCTGCTCATCACCTTTTTTCTTTCAAACTTTTGGGGTTTAGCGACACTAAAGAAGTTAAATTTAGAAAGGCGCGTCTGGTCTTGAAAAAGGTCCTAGATGACCGAAACCGGTCGACGAATATATACATTCTGATAATCAAATCCGTTGTTGTTTGTTTAGTCTGTTTTATCCTTATCCCTAAATTCTATATAGTTACATTTATATTATTAATGATAAAATATATCAGATATGTTAGATAAGATATCTGATATGTTAAATAAGATTTTTATATATAAGAATATAAAAGGTATCTTATTTAATATATAGAAATATCTAATATGTCAAATTCGATATCTTATATTTGATATAAGAGATTTTTTTACGATATAAGATATCTGGTATGGAATCTTATTTCTCAAAGCGGATATATTATATGCCATATATGTTATAAGATGTCTAATGCAGTTTATATCTAATTTAAGGTAGATAGCTCAAGAAGTATGTAAAATATATTTTATACTATATAAGATATCTAATATACTTTGTACATATCTTATTTCACATGTTAAATATCTAATTTAGTTTAAAGGATAGATTATATGTTATATCAGATATTTCATTTTCTTGGATCAAACAGATATCTATTGTATTTTTATCAGATATCGTTTAAATTATATAAAGCTACCTGATATAACATATTAGATATCTCTTAAGTATATAAGATATATTATTTTACATTCAAGATATATTATATATTGAATTAAATAAGATATTTTATATAATATATAAGATATCTGATATGCTAATTAGATATCAAAAATATATTAGATATATGTCATATAAGGTATATAAAATTAAGAAATTTGATATCATAAATGGTATATTAGATAAATGTCCTTGTATGCTTTTAGTATCAGTTATAAAACACATACTGGGAGGACAGGGAGGACTTTAGAAGTTTTTAAATGCCGAAAACTAACTTGGAAATTTACTCTGACCTTGTCTTGTTTTTTCGAACGCCCTATTCAGCCTACCATACAAGCAGGACCAAAACAAAAATATGGGATACATGCGAAATAAAAATGCAAATAAAGAGAGAAAGAAAACAAGGAAAGGACCCCTTTTGCCGTGACCTCTGACGGCATGAGAAAAATAAGTGCCATATGTTAAAGTGTTAATTATATCTCCTATCGATTGCACTTTCGATTTGTCTTACAGAGTAGGTCAACTGATAGACCCCACCCCCTTTTTCAGCGATTGTCTTAAATCCTTTTGCTATCGAAGGGGTAGAGCTACAGAACGCTAATATCAGTGCCTTAGGGAGTATTTAAACGAATTCACAAGAAGTTTCTGCAAAGTTGAAGTAAAATAAAAAGGTTTCTATTTCTTTTCCTTATAACAAGTCACTTTGCCTAAGCCTTTCAAGCCTCAAACTAGGATGAAAATGACGAGCTCAGCAGCATTTTACTTAACGAAGGCTTAACGACGACCCCAGAGTTGTCGCTAAATTTTGTTGTCTTTACGAAAATTCGTTACCTCTTCGTTATTAACGAGGGGTACTTGTTAATCAAGAATTTGCTAACGAGGGCTTAACGAAGACTTAACGAACAAGTTTGTGCTAACGAACTTTCTTGTTACTAACCCCAGATCCGCTATTGCGATCTGGGTTGCATTACTGACATCATTATACATGATCAAAATCATCCCTAGGAAAATGTAACGTATTGTCAGTCGTTTACAGTGTATGTTCCTTTCTAACTGAATGTGATATTCATAAAATATATATCGAACAACCCTGGTATTTCCTTTAAATGGATGTCTTCTATGAAAAGATAATAGATGTATTTTATTAGGCAAAAACTAAAATGTTGCGAAATTTATTCTGACATTTTTTTAAATGCACTCAAAAGGTCAGTAAATCGGTAGTTATGATTAAACTAAAAGAAGATTTACCAGAATTCCTTCGGAGTACCGAGCCACGTAACTGGTAGCACCACCACAGCTAATATTATGCTTATGTAACAGAACGAGAATTCTACCAAAGAACTCAAAAGTAGCTCTATATTCTCTGCAGCAAGAAGTATGTAGACGACAACTGTCCCAAAATTGGTAAAATTTATTGCGACGGTTACCAGGTATCTGCAGAAAAATGAAAACATTTGAAATTAAATGTATCTTAACGACAAATCATGCAGTTAGCTGGAGAAAATACAGCATGTAGTGAATTAAAACAACGTTTAAAATCTGCAATTCAGGTTTACAAGCGGGTACATTTCCAGGAAAAGCAATTCTGTCATTGTCGTATTAATCTCCCTTGTCAATTGGTGCCGACTTTAACAGGAAAGAATTCAGCCACCACATACTGGTAGGGCTCTGGATAACTGGGGGGCCTTTATGTGCCGAGATGTATGTGTGTGCGGCTGGGAGGGGGGGGGGGGGCGGGGCGGGGCGGGGCGGGGCGGGTGGAGTTGGGCTTGAAAATATAACATAATTAGTGATTGATTTTGATGAGAATTTTTTATAATGATCTTTTTGCCGAGGTGATTCTATTGAAATATCACAATATATATTTTAATCCAACCAGGCCCAGGTGGCGGGGCTGAAGCCCCAAAACCCACACCCTGGATCTGGGGCTGAGAATTTGCTCCTCTTGGATCAACTTATTTTCTGTAAAAGTAGATTTCATTATGTAGGGCTACGCCCCTCCTCTTTTGTAAAAATGGTGGAAAAACAAGGATGTGTACCCATACACCATAAAAGCATTCTTGGCTATACTGTCTGTAACTGTTTGAGATTTACTGGTTCTCCGCGTTACAAGACAGCGGAGAACTTATGTCTTAACATAACCGGTTCTATAACAGGCTTCAGCAGTGTGTAGTCATGTGACAGGTGTCATATAAAGGCTTGGGCGGGAAATAGTTTTTCAGTTCTAAGCAAAATTTCTATCCGAACACATCGTTCGACAGTCGAAGTTTTAAAATTTGCAAAAGTTTGTATTATAATAATTTGTGAGACTTTTGTTATGTAGAGTGAGACAGCATTCTCTAGATCGAGGGCACTTGTTTGGGATTTAATGCCTGTAATCCGAAGTAGAGGAGCAGTCTTTGGTGACAGAATGGTTTTGTACTTTGGGTTTCGGCATTTTGACAGCCTGTGCAAATGATCTTGCTGGTCTTGAGCATGGATAAACCTACCCCCCCCTCCCTTCCTAAAAGGGAGTAGGGTTGCGTAGCCCGCTCGCAGCGATTCTATAAACGTTTCATGATAAAGTCTCCTAATTCGCACAATATATTATATATGTACGTGATGTATTTTCAAAATGATAAGTATATTTTGGAATCACGCTAACAAGCAGTTATATATTCAGCAGCATATCAGGTCATATGAATGACGTTGTGTCCATCATATACTTGTTTCTATCACAGTATCCGAACTACATGTACAATCTCTTCCGGTTTTCATAGCGTTGAATCGAGAGTACAAACGTTCGCTTATAACCAGTAGTCGGAAATCATTATGTTTTGAGATTTTATCTGGAATCTGCTGCGTCATTTATAGCTATTCAGCTTCGAAAATGTAAAGAGGTAAGTTTAATATAATTTGCTCTTCGGTCTTTTACTTTATTACCCTGTACAATGTCGTGTATGGGTGGGTAGTAATTGGTACAGTATTCAAATCGCCCTTGGCATGATTCTTAAACCATTTTGAGCATTTTCTTACATGTTTTATGAAAAATCTTTAGAATAAACGGAAGGCGTTATCAATCTACAGTTTGTTAGTTTTGATAAAAGAATGATAGCTAGGTTTTGCACGACACAATCTCGTGTTAAATTAAGCTGTTCGGAAAAAAAAATCTGCGACGGCAAGGAGTTTTTCATTGTACAGGACAATAAAGTAAAAGACGAAGACAAAATTATATTAAACTTACCTCTTTACATTTTCAAAGCTGAATAACTATAAATGACGCAGCAGATTCCAGATAAAAACTCAAAACATAATGATTTCCGGCTACTGGTTATAAGCGAATTTTGTACTCTCGATTCAACACTATGAAAACCGGAAGAGATGGTACAGTGCGTTCGGATACTGTGTCTATGGAACCACTGTCGACGTATAAATCTTGCTATCTGCAAAGAAATCTTGTCTTATTTCTTTATGTTAAGGTGCGGTTTAAGACTATCATTTACTGTGCTTTTCATAAACCCAGTTAGTGTCTCAGTGTCGATTCTTTTTCTTGGCACCGGGGTCACTACTTAAATTCTGGTTTAAAGTAACCTTACTGGCTTATATCAGGTGAACATTTTAAACTATTCTAAAAGTAAGACAGACTTGTCATAGCGATTAGATTGGTAAGTCATACTGCAGGTTCTTGCTGCCTCGGACATCTCCTACTTCCCAGCGGGCACATGACGTCAAATGACGACGCACCAACGTCGATGCGACGTCATAACGTCGCATCGACGTCGGTGTGACGTCATTTCAACGTCATGTGCCTGCTGGGTTGATGCCCTGGTCTGTTCCCTTTCTCGAGCTACATGGGTTTAGGTGACTCGGTAGGGAACGCCTGTGCTCGCCACTTTTAAAATGCGTAGGCGCCTCTTACCTGATGTCTGCAGCTATTGTATTTCGCGGAATGCGTCAGTAAGTGTGATTCGGAGAGGCCGAATGCTCGTTGCCTGTCGAGAACTGCCCATCATTTTTTTTTCTTTCAAACTTTTGAAGCTTAGCGACACTGAAGAAATTAATTACAGAAACGCGCGTCTGTCTCGTTGCACTCAATTTGGAAATGGTGCGTTGTTTGTAATAAACGAAATGAAATGTTAAACTTGAATGACACAGCTAATAGGCATATTTATAATCTACTTACTTTCCAATATTTCCAAATATTTGGTATCCTATCGCAGGATAGGGTTGTCCCACATGTGTTCCTGGTGCTATTTTACCCCGATCCAATAAAATTGTCCAGCAACGCCCCAGAATATTTGAAGTATAAATGCACAGAAGACAGAAAACCAGTAACAATATGATGCCACTCCATCCTAAGACAAATAGAAACATCTAGCTGGTGAAAAATGGATACAGAAGCATCTTCCTTGATACAAAATAGTGTAAGGGCAGTAACTGTTTTACAAACGGTAACGTTCTTCACTTTGACATTCAGAGCACTGGGCAGAAATCATATTGCGTCAGCACCGCGGTGACGGGCATCGCAATGCTTTGTTTTACATCGTCCCCGTTTGCAAACTATTTAATTCCCTTAGCAGGTACCCAGCAAAATACTACACTTAATTAGTTCAAAGGGGCACGTCAAGTAAGTTAAAAAGTGGTACCACTCTATGATGGTTTTATGACCCTGTTACGTCATACATATGTGAGACAAGGTATTTCCTTTGATGAAACAGTAGTGTCACTGGACTGTTACATAATAGAATTGTGACACCCAATAAACAAGAATTATGTCTTTAAGGGAGAGAGCCCACTAAGTGACAGAGAATGGTTCGTCCGTCTGTGGATTATCAACCGTACAGGCGGACGAACTACGCTGTATCTCACTACATGTAATAGCACGATACTCAGTGTATACCTTGCCCGTTGTGGGTATCTCACACTGATTATTTGGGTTTTCTTTTTGGTAATAGTATATCGGACAGAAGTTTTAATCTTCTAGGAGGATTATGTTCTCAGGCTCGCCTCACCTTTGTAAGCAATCGTTTCTTAATTCAAGACAGGCTTCGAGAAAGATCATTCTGGTTTGGAAGTGGATACACTTGCCCCCAGAAGGTTGCATGTTTCGCCTCTTGTAATCTTGCTCCCAGGCCTTAGTTGCATGTCTTTACTTTAAGTATGACTGAGACACAAAACAACAAAAGAAATGGGGTGGTTGGGTGGTGCGATGGTGTTGGTTATAACTTCAAGTGCCGGGGCGTCCTACTGATGTGGTTATAGTAGTGCAAGGGCCTACTGTGCTTGCAGTAAGTGTTTGGATATTTTTTCTCTGGTCTATCGTTTCTCTCTTCTTTCTCCACGCCTGACAATCAGTCTCATGCGGAACCGGCGGTTAAGCAAAGCAATCCGTTAGATCACTTTCCGGTGACGTAGAAGAGGAGCCGAAAAAGGTAAACAATACTTACCCAGTCAGATTTCAGAATGTTTTTTCAGAATGATAGGAGAGATATCCAAAATCTAAGAATGCTATTTTGTTCCTTAAACATTGCTCCTTCAACACACTAAATAATTCTATAATTGGTTCAGCGGTTTTCTTGATATTTGTTCCCTCCTCCGAAATGGCTTTTCAACACGTTCAAGGTCAGACAAAACAGGAGATAAAATAACAACATTTTCTGCTCGATCTCAAAAACGAGCAAAAAGCATTCGAATTCATCATTGCATATCAATGTAATAATTGGTATCTGTCATCAACAACGATGTTTCAGTGGCCAGGTATCAAGTATTGTTCTGAAAGCATTGTTGAAAGGGGCGAAATGTTTTGGTTCAGCATTTAATCATTAAAAATAGAAGGATATTATGTCAACATCAATCTGCTTATTTTAGTCTGTTTTATGACATAAATTTTATGCTGGATTTTTGTTTAACATTTGTTAGATGTCAGCTGAGACTTGTAGGATCTATGCAGTTGGAGATTATGTTTTAACAAAAAAAAAAACAGAGCAAAGTTTCTCCCATTCCCTAAAGTACTTGGTGTTTACTGTTTCAATGGTTTTAAATGCATGCTGAATTAAACTTTCTAAGATTACATTTGAATAATTAACACGACTCCACAAAATTTTGTTTTTTTTGTATGTGAATGGGAGGCTCCTGTCAAAAATTTTGTGGTTGCGCATGAGAATATTCGGTTGAGCATTGGAATGTATGGAATATCAAATGAGCTTGGGTGCCTGATTTAGCTGCGAGGCAGCCTGACTTATATATGAATCACGAAAAAATCGATCAACCTGCGACTTCGCACAGTTTGGTCTGCTCGTTTAGCACTGAAAGGCTGTTGTATCATTAAACATACAACTCTAAGGATCTTCTCAGGCAGATAATCTAGTTTTGACTGACCTGGTAATGTAGCCAGGAGGACATGTTTTTCTTACGACAACCATTTGAATAAAATCGTTTATGAGACTAGCCACTCCTAAAAGTTTAGAAGGGCCTAAAATTTAACTGGCGGATGGATGACTTGCAATTTTACTTTTTTCAGCAGTATTTCAGTCATATCAGAATATTCTCTCAAGAAAGATATTGCAAAAATTTGGAGAATGTCATGCCATCAGTTGGTTACAATTGTATGAACAGTTTTAAGTGGTGTTTGGTATATTACATTTATCCTGCAAGTTCAGTACCGAAAGAAGGAAATACTCCTGCACAGATAAATCGGCCCTGTGCGTGCATTTGCAGACTTTCTGTGAAATCTTATCGTTGCAGCAAGACACTTCACTTATATAACCGCGTTGAACATTCACTTTCAAGAAAATGTATGCTTTTGTTATAGTCCGTTTGCTCCCAAATGCAAACGGCATCCCCAATATTTTCTCAAAATTGGTGAGAGGTAAAAGATTTTCGAATCGCTCATTCTTAAATATTATCCTATACATAACAAAATCATAATTTTGCAGAAATGTGAGGTTTGTATAAAAAAGTTTCTATACAAAAACAGGACCTAAAATATGTCATTTTTACCTCTTAATTACAAGGGAGTAAAAGTTGGCTGTTGGAATTCCTGTTTAGTTTTACGTGTTAGAGCATGTGACCAATGTATGCTATCCCTAGAACAAAATTTGCATAATTAATTGAAATTTTATTCTAAATCCATTTTTTCTACTTTTTGTTTCGTCCATATATGATCAAATTTTAAAACATGCGATTTTTAATCGCAAAATAATATAATAGTTCAATATTTATTTACAACATAGTATCACCTGGCCAGTGATACCATGCGTTACGCGTGCGGACAGGTGAATACATTTTACTATTTCATTCATATACGCCCACACCTGTAGTAGTAAACGAGTTTACGCTATTGCCTATTAACAATATTTTGGCTGTTCTAACAAGCATACGACGCCCTTTAGTGAAACTGCTCAGTTTTTGCATTAAGGTCAATGGAAAATATTTTACAAAAGCATCCAAAAATTTGGACTTTCCGTATTCTGTTATGTATAGTTATAGGAATCATTAGGACATTGGAATATTTAATGGAACTTTTATCGTTTTCGAGAAAAAAAAGCAAAACTCCGTTTGCACTTGGGAGCAAACGGACTATACTACGCTCTCAACGAATACTTATCGGCGGTCAATTTGAAAACCACGAGGTCAATAGTATTGAAATTGACATGGAGACAATTATATTCTGCCCAAAAGGGACTGTGCGCTTGAATTTAAAAGCACGTTTAAATACTTCTAAACATATGCCAGATAATTTTGGTCAAGTAAGATGGTCTTGGTCTCAGTATATCCATAGTAACCCTTTACCTGCCACATAGGTTATTCATGGGACCCTAAACATACGGGAACCCATACCTCAGAAGCCACAAACTCTGATCGATTTGACTGATATTTTCACTCAGCTGCAACAAGGTGTGTGCTGCCGTTCTGGAAGTTACCAAGGTCCATCGACGTCCATGCTCGGACCTAACACAATCAACCGGAAACCGACCAAGACACTTAAAAAGAATACAAGATATCAGCACCAGGTATATGCTTTAGAAATGGAAAGTGACTGCTTGCCTGAGACCCGGTGTTATTGCTGAACGGTTATCAATAGAAAAAGTTTAGATGGCTGAGGTCTACTTTCCAGAAAATCGGATTAACTAGGTAATGGTGCCACTTGAAAAGATGTGTTGAAAAAAAAAAATCTTAAAATTTTAACGTATTTTCAGAAACCAGTGATGTGGGCAAAACCTTGCTCTAGTAAACTAGTAAAAAAAAGATTCCCTTCTGTATATGACAGCCTCAAAAAGTGGGATTTCCTGACAGGCTACCCCTTAAAACTGACAGTTCGCGCGATCGTGTGGTTAAGGATTAATCTCAATTAGACTTTCTCCTAAGTTGCAAATTGACTATCAATATTTTAGATTCGGTAAAGATGTAGTAGCGAAAGCTGGACGGATGAACGGTGCCCAGTTACTGAGGCTATGGATATGTTCTGCTGGGGTGTGTGGTTTAACGTCATTACGAGAATTTAAATACACACACAGTAATGAAAGCATTAAGTTTCATTAATAAATTATTTGAAAGTGTGTATGATATGGGCACGCCTTATCGCATTAATAAAATTTTAAGGAAAGCCTACAAACGCATTCACAGAGTCGAAATACCGGTACCTGTGCAAGACTCAAAATTCTTACCCGTGACCCATCCATAGACCACGAAAACTGCAAACTGACTACTGGAAAATAGTCAAATTAGTTTTCAACATATTTCACAGGTCAGTTTGACACATTACCTTCGATGTTAATACTCAATGAAATTTCGTGCGGTGAAGTGCGGATACCTCCTGGCTTTTGTAGCAAGTCATTATATAAGAACCAATCGATGCACACCGTATATTGCATCGAGCAAAGTCAAAAAGTCATTGCTCGAGGTGTTGCCGAAAACTACAGCGAGTAGCATTAAAACTTAAATAGTCATTTGCTACGAAAGAGGACAAGGTGCACCGTAATTTTGCCAGATTGCCTCCAACAAAGTCAAAAAGTCATTGCTCGAGGTGATGTCGAAAACTACAACGCGTAGCATTAAACACTTAAATATTATTATGATACTGAAGTAGGACACATGAGTGTTTTCGGGGGTTATTTTTATCAGAAGACAAATCAGAAGAAACAGTATTGGCATAACTAATTTAATAGTGATCCATGTATAGCTTGGGACGTTTAAGCTTCGTTTAAGCAAAAGAAATTGTGAAGTTTACAAGAAGTCAAATGCTGAACCGAGCTATCGCATGCGAAACCAAGAAAAAATGACATGGGGACTGACCTTAAAAATAGGCAAACCAAAAGTGTTAAAATAAGCAAAACAGATATTATGTGGAGTCATTTGATATTCCAATGACGTAATCAATGCATAATGTTCAACATATAATGGCTCAAAGCAGTATTCCTTGATTTCTCTTGCAGTCTGGTTTCAAGCAAATATTAGCCGTCAGACCTGCATTTGTTAACTTTAGAAACTCCAGAATTATACTGGGCACAGTTTTACTGCACATATTACAGGTTGAAAATAAATTATCTGTGAAATTATTTTCTTCTTATTTTTAATGATTACATGCGGAACCAAACTTTCGAGACCAATTATGCATGCATTTCAAAAGAATTCTTGGTTCTAGCAAAATGTAAAGGTATTACATACCTCACTTTCTGTTTAAAATATCCGCGCATCGTCTAATTTGCAGATCATATGTACACAAATGTCAGATTTAGCGGATAAATGGGTTTCCTACCTCATGTATAATCCAGTACGAACAGGTGTTTCGGAGGAGGGAGTAAAAATGACAAAAACAAGACAACGCTTCAGCAAATCATTTGGCATACAAAGAAAACAATGTGTTAGCAACACAATAGCATTAGCACATTTTCTAAGAAAATAAATCGTCTTCTTACACGATCGATTATCGTTTGTTTACCTTTTTTGGCTCCTCTTCTACGTCACCGGAAAGTGATCTAACGGATTGCTTTGCTTAACCGCCGGTTCCGCATGAGACTGATTGTCAGGCGTGTTCTCCCTCTCTTTGGGAGACGGCCCGACACAGACTGAAACACTGTCTGAAAGGGCCGTTAAACCCAGACCAACCAACCAATCAACAAAAGAAATAATCAAAAACTGTCTTGGTCAGATGACCAAGATGGCATTTTCCATACAAAAGCATAAGGAACCATAGACAACTGTCAATAACAGTGTCCAAATTTACCAGCCGTCCATTGTTTCCTTTATATGTCAGTTGTTTGGTATTAAAACAAAATCAACTGGGCAAACAGTGAAAATCCTCATTACGAGCCGTCTCATCTGGATTTTCACTGTTTGCAATGATATGTGCGAATTTACCCCATGTCCGAAGTTACCCGACTTTACCCTACAAATACCTGTGTCGTCCAGAGACTTTGGGAGAGCTAGGAAACCAGATCCAGCCAAAATGCCAACAACAAAAATACATGTAGTTGGTATTGTCAGACCATTCGTCTGATGATTGTGTTGAAGCACATGCTGGTGGCTGGGAGGAATAATAGGCTGCTGATCCTGGTGGATGTGTTCAACATATTCCTGTTGGATGTTGTCAGCGTTGTCTTGTTGGATGTGGTGAACACTGTCGTATTGTTCAGACCTGTCGTAAACGGTTTGCACTTCTTTCTAAAAACACATAATAATTATCGTACAAAGTTACACCCATACAGCAAAATAAAACTGATTTTCTGAAACTTCAAGAATATCTGTCACAGAAGTGAAACATCCTCATATGAGCCGCGACACGACAAAACCAACAATGTGGTTGTGCGCCCAGCACAGACTCAGATCAGCCTGGGCATCCGCCCAGACTGATCAGAGTCTTCGCTGTCCGTATGAAGATAGCTTAGAACCTAAGCTGCCCTTTGATCTCTTAACGAAGAGTCTGGTGAAACTGGGCAGATGCCCAGGCTGATCTGAGTCTGCACTGGGCACACAACCACATTGTTGGTTTTCTCACGTCGTGGCTCATATACCGATTCTTATCAATAAAATAAATAAACAGGACAGTAACAGTACCACCACTAGACTAGGCTCACGACAATTAAGTACAGGGCCCAGTTGTTCAAGACTAACGATGGTGTAAGTAAACGAGACGTTAAAACTACAAACGTATACTGCCATTCTTTGCCAAAAAATGTGGGGGAACTCATATTTTAGCAAAAGCTATCAATGCAGCACACTTGATTTTATGAGTACTAGAAGACGTAACGAATCCTTGAAGTACGACTTTATTAAGCTCCCAGCAGGCACATGACGTTGAAATGACGTCGTACTGACGTTGATGCGACGTAATGACGCATCGACGTCATTTTGACGTCGTGTGCCTGCTGGGCTAACGATGCTTCGAACGACTGGGCCCTGCTTTACATATTCCATACCAACCATACTTAATTAATTCCTATTTTGATAAACTAATTGTTTAGCAACTTATTTTTAAGTTTTGAGTCAGCAACCTATTGTAAAAGAGCATAGCTTTAAACGTGGAATGGAAAAGAATATACTGGCAGAGTACAATCTCCTCCATTACTTACCATAGATTTGGGATAGCACTCTGACTTACAGGAAAACAATTACTCCCTTTCAGGGAGAATTTTTTTCCTGTAAGAGTTACACTCCCATGCTATGAGGGCACATTGTATTCAGTGGAATGTAAATTATCTCGCCCATTCGATTCCAATCCAAGTTTTAAACTATGCCAAATAAAAGGAAGGAATATTAAATGAGAGCTGTCACTAATAATACCTTAAGCATGTGCAAACAACAAACAATCAGACCGGTCAGCGCATCCACGAAGTCTGATCGGATTATTTGCATTCCCCAGTGGCCCAGCTGAAAGCACCCCTGGTTAACTATGTATATATACAAGGGCTGATACGAAACGAAAAAGAGCTGTTACGAAACGAAAAAGTCATAGTTACAAACGACCTGATGACCAGAAAAGGAAATTGTATTTTGTGGAGCAATTTGTCGTTTTTCAAAAACATGTTCCGCAATTTTTTGCGATATAGCAATCAATTTATGCGTATCAACCCATGTTTAATCACCAAAAAGTGAAGGCTGAAACGCTTTTTATAATGATTTTTGTTTAGTTTTAAACTATTCTTTATTATGTCAGTCATTCTTTACCGCCAGCCGTTTTACCAATGTTCAAAGCATATTTCATGAATTCTAAACTTCCTTGCGATCTTATTTTCTTTCTTTCTTTTTTTTTCTAAATAATACTTTAAATGTGTTTAAGAATTACAACCACATATCTACACCATAGGCGAGTTGCTCGGACAGCGAGTTTAGTCTACTGAGAGACTGGCTAATTATGTCCGATTTCCGTTTATTTGAAAATAGAATCGTACTGGAAACACACAGCCAGGTGCTAAAAGTAGCTACACGAATTCTGGTTAACTTTCTCGTTGACTTTTGAAGTATTTCTATTGTATTTTACTGGAAATTATTTTTGTCCATACATGTACTAAGAAACCTGTCTCGTTAGAAAGCTATTTCAGTCTCGTAAAATCTAGAAATTGGGACACCTGAAATAATTGAGCCGCGACACGAGAAAACCAACAATGTGGTCGTGCGCCCAGCGCAGACTCAGATCAGACTCTTCGCTAAGGGCTTAAAGGGTAGCTAAGGGTCTAAGCTGCCTTCACGCGAACAGCGAAGACTCTGATTAGACTGGGCGGATGCCCAGGCTGATCTGAGTCTGCGCTGGGTGCACAAACACATTGTTTTCTCGTGTCGCAGCTCAATTACCGAAATCGTTCTGATTTTACGATGAAGTTATGCGTCCAAACTTGAAGATGGAATGGCAAACTGAAAAGTCTGATACTAAACTCGCCATACCTGTGTAACTATAGCCTCCGGTAAGTATAGAGCTGCTAAGTTTTGCATCACCCTCCAAGTTACCGAAAGAAAATGCCTGGCTTTCAGGCCAACATTTATTGTATACTAATTTATGGAATCGCCTACCCTGATTTAAGCCACTCCGGAAAAATAAAATTTCATCATTGATTTTTTTTTATTTAACCCTCGACCCACCATAAAAGTTATCAATTTTTACTTGTATTTTTTTGTAGAAATTACTTAAAAAATTATTTGATCGACCTAAGCTTTTTCATCTATTTTTTTTTTCCGTCCCCTCGACTGATAAAATTTCAGAATTTTCCCATTTCCCGTAAATAAATTTATATATATAAAAAAAATCCTGGCCTAATCGCTACCAGAAACATTATTCATATCTTCAAGCGGAATTCCATGAAGACCGGAATGGACCGTAGGCCGGTCACATATAACTGAGGTACCTAAACATAAATACATTGTATAATGTAACTTATTATATACCTTAAAAGTTCTCCGTTCACTTTACATTAGAGTAACCGTGCAATATTTTCTGCATATTGCACGGAGTCAAGTGCATATTGCACGGAGTTAAGGAGTCACGTTCCCAAGAACTACTTTTGTTTTGAAAGAAGAAAAGTTTGGCGGCCATTTTGGCGTCGACTGCAATTCAAAAACGAGTAGAATAATGACACTAGTGTCGGTTTCGGTGTATAAATTACAAAAAAAGACAATTAAATATAATTTACCTTCGATCCGTCAAACCTTTAATTAATATTCTGCGATAATAACGGAGATTTTCGTCAGAGCTGCTGAGAGTAAGACTCGAAAATGGCGCCCAGTTCTTGTAAACGTCAACGTTTGTTTACTAACGTCACGTCCGATAACGTCACGTCATTTCTACTTTCGCGCCATCAGGCGTAGATGTTAGCGTGTATGAAGACATTAAACGGCACAATGTAATTTTAAATTTTAAAACAAGTTGTGGTTGATATACTGATATTATACATTGATTTCGTGCGCAGGGAGCACTGATGAAACTAGCAGCCTAATAACAAAGGTATATAATAAAAAGGTTATTGAATTTATATTGTGAAATATTCGGCACTCGTTCATATGGCGGAGACGCACTCGCAAGCTCGTGCGTCATATGAACTCGTGCCGAATATTTCACAATATAAATTCAATAACCTATAAATACATTTTTTCTCAAATTATTTAATTTACTGCTGTAAATGGTATGAAAATTAATGAAAAAACGATAACGAATCACATTTGAGCCGCGACACGACAAAACCAACAATGTGGTTGTGCGCCCAGCACAGACTCAGATCAGCCTGGGCATCCGCCCAGTCTGATCAGAGTCTTCGCTGTCCGCATGGAGGTAGCTTAACCCTTAGCTACCCTTTAAGCACTTAACGAAGGGTCTGATCAAATATGGCGGATGCCCAGGCTGATCTGAATCTGCGCAGGGCGCACGACCACATTGTTGGTTTTGTCGTGTCGCGGCTCATTTTATTTCTTTACCTCCATACAGTTTAATATTCGAAGTAAGATTAGTTCTCCTGCTTGAGATACCGTCCAGTTACAAGGAGTCTGACTGATAGATGTATCTCTGTGTTTGACTTATATACCATCCAATCAGTGAACAAAAATATAGGGGGTTTTAGAGTATGTATTTTTGGTGATGGGGTATAAAAAAAACCGTACCCTTGATGTTTACGCAATTCCGTTATCAGGAATCGGCAATTATTTGTTTAAATCATCAACGCGAGTCACGGGCCAACCGATACAGAGCAAATCACTATTTCTAAAACCAAAGTAAAATTACAGTGAAGGTTGATTCAGTATGCCACAATATTACAAAATATGTAGAAAATAAACACTGTCAGTGATTGGGTTCATTTAGACAGGCTAAGTTTTTTTCAGGGTGTGTTGACAAGATTCAACTGTGGGATTGCGACGGCAACGATCAACGCTATATATGCGGACGTCGTTTACTTATCCATTGGACTAGAACACACCTTTCTAGAGCTGTTTGAGATTTTTCTTTCTTGCACACCAGATAAGGATAACTGCGTGCTTCATCTGTACCTACAAATCTTATCTCACCCATGTTATCTCACCCAGGACCGGAAAAAATCACGAGCTGTCAATGCATTGGTTGTATTGGAGCTCACATACCTGCGTCAAGTGACGTTGGCTTTTTTATGATGACGTCACGAAGACGGCAAAAATGACGCC
Organism: Ctena decussata; assembly: GCA_963989385.1. NCBI lineage: Eukaryota > Metazoa > Mollusca > Bivalvia > Lucinida > Lucinidae > Ctena > Ctena decussata. Next base: position 21,352,077 of record OZ022501.1, on the reverse strand, counting down.
AGTTTATGCACACCAGGCGTTGACGTAAAGAGCCGAATGGCGGTCGTTAGTTTAAACTTTATTTGTACAAATAACATAGATACATATAAATACAGTTCATGGAAATAAACTATTCATAAAAAGGGATTCAGAAGAAATTTTTAAATCTGTCTCCCAGAATATTTACACTGCAAATTTCAGACCCATGATTAACAGAGATTACGTCTGGCGGTCGTTGAAAGCGGCGCCTTCTTTCAAAATCAAATTGAAAGCTCTCAAGCACTAGAATTACGCATTTTAACAATTTCTAAAGTTAAAACAAAACGTGATGTGCAAGAAAAAGTACTTATCATGGGTGTGAGGTGCGAATAGAAAAATCCGTCACTCGGGATCACTGTTCGGCTTCACTCGGCAAGCCTCGTGATGCCAAACAGTGACATTCGTGACGGATTTTTCTATCCTCACCTCACACCCATGAAAGGTAATTATAATCTCGGCCTGCTGTCTCAGCCTAGACTCTAAAAGCATTCTCAGTTTGTCCATCATTGCTTAGTACATGTCTATCATTTCTTAGTAAAGCCCTTTCGTGTACGCTGCATGAAGCATATGATATTGGGAGCCAGTGCTGTGTACAAATTGATTGATTGATTTGTTGCTTTACGTCCACAGTAAACAAATAAGGTCATATCGGGACGGTCAGCTAACCTAACCACACTATTCCTGGGCAGGCTCAGACCTCCTAAGCGGTTAACAAGTACTAAGTGCATTTACCTTCACTGCCCTTCTTGAATTAGCGGAAGGAGAAACGAAAGTATGTAGCCAGACCGGGTATCGAACCCAGGAACGCTGACTTATGAGTCAAGTGCCCTACCGACTGCGCTACGCGGCCCCGCGTGCTGTGCACAAAACGTCACTGTATAGTTTTGATTAGCTGACCGACATGAGCATGTGAAATGCAAACTATTGTATTGATTTCCAAGTATTTCATTGCCTAGTTACTATGTAATTTATGTATATTGTGTTTGTATTTGTTTTTGAGGGCCTCATGGAAGATTGGGGCAACCCAAATGAGTAACCCTCTTTAAATAAAGAATTTACTTACTTACTTACTATGCACGATAGGAAATTAGCTCGACAGATCTAATAATTGAAGTTTATTTGGCAGTACATAGTGATGGCCTGAACAAAAGGTTTACCATTCTATTTTATTAAAAAATAATGAATGAGAGAATAATCTCAGGCTTTGAGAGAATAAGCAAAAATCATGTAATCTCAGGCTTTGTTTTCAGATTATTTAAAGGCCCAGTTGCTCTGTCAGCAGGAAATATTTTGTTGTGAAGTATCGCTGCATGCTTCTCACTACAGTTTCGTCACTGTATATATTCGTGATTGGACGGCTTTAAAATATTAAAACAGTCTTGGGATTCTCATAAAAACGATTTAAAGAATATCTAGGTCATTTTAGTTGCCAACTAAAATGACCTACTTTCGATTTCACAAACTTCATTTACATGATAAAAATACAAGGTACAGAAGATAAAACACAAGGTGCAGGTATTTATTAGATGGTTTAAATACAATGTACGGCAAGGACTCCATTAATTGCCTCGCTGTTGCGTTATTTCATTGCTCAACGGGAAACCAGGAATAAAGACCATATTTTTCTAGGAGAGACTTCAAGTTGTTCAAAAAACGTATGTTTCTGCTTTCTGCCAGTTATCTGACATGAAAGCGCACATCAACCGACATTTTATCATCAATTCGCAAGGCTGTACCAGTTTTATAATGATTTGTGCTTTGGTGATTTTTACCACTTATAGACCTATGGTGACTTTAAGTATCGGGCTTGGCAAGCCTCGCACTAACCTGATCCAGAGGTTATAAAACTTGAGTACATTCTCAAACTCAAAATAAAGCACACTAACTGGCTGCTTCCGAGCACATGCTCGGAAGCAGCCAATCAGTGTGCTTTGTGTGCTTTATTTTGAGTTTTAGATTTAACCTCGAACCCAGGTGTCATGAGGTGCAGCTATGGATAAGTTCCGCTGAGCATTTGGAAACCTCGGCCTCAACCCCATTATAAATTCTAATTATTCTCCTTTATAATTTTAAGTATGAAAATTATGTCCACTCTGTGTGCGCGCCATAACTATGTAAACCTTTGGAATACCTTTATGAAACTTTATAGCAATGCGGTATGTCACATAAAAGAATTTGTCTCACTTTCCTTATTTTTGAAGTTACATGCCTTTGATTAGTTTTTAAGGCAATTCTTGTGAAAAATCGTAACTAGGTTATCGTTCAGAATGTCTTGACTAAGCTTTAAAGCAATGTAGATAAGGTTGAGACAGTGTGTGTAGTATAATAATGTTGTCCCCGCTTACTTACTGTCGGGGTTACATACTTTCGATTATCTCTTAGACCATTTTTCTGTGCCTTTGTCCCCCCCCCCCCCCCCCCCCCCCCCCCCCCCGAACACTTTTGGCATAATGTATGTTATTATGTACAGGTTTTGCATATTAAGACTAAAATGACCCATCATATAATGTCATTTTGGCAAAACAGGCATAATGATCGAAAATAATTAAGAATGAATCTTCAAACAAAGAGAAAAGTTTGTCATATGACACCATTCAAACCTTTTTCAGGCACTTCTAACAATATGACACCATTCAAACCTTTTTCAGGCACTTCTAACATCGGCGTAAGAAAATTGTATCTGTTTGATATATATACTCAGAGGCAATAAAAAGTATACAGTTTTTGATTTTGAACACTGGGCCTCGTGTAAACGGTTGCATAGACATATTGATGATGCTAGTTTGGCAAACGTCTAGCTCTGTAAAACACAAACATAAATTGTAATGCAGTCATTAATAATAGAGTTATGGCCCTTAATTCAAAATCAATAGTTCCAATCAAATCTCGCTTTGCACATGGCATTTTGCACTTCATGAACATCTCTAGCACAATTGTCTGTGAGTAAAACCTCATCTTCGTTTAATCTGAAACACCCACCAAACGTTTTCAACCATAGAAAGAAATGCTACATGTCTCAAATGATCTCCCTTTGAATTAGAATTATAGGGAATCAACTGTTTCTCTATCTTACTTGGAGTTAGAAGTTTTCACTAGAAATTTTCGGAAAATTGTTGTTTGGCTTCTTGCCTTCGTGCAAACTTGAAAAGAACTTTGTACACGTGTTTATTTGAAAGAAAACTGCAAATAAACTTCCCATAAGAACTCAATGCTTATTCAATGCATGTTACCAGAAGACGCCAAAAACATTCATTTCTTGGTACAAAAATTTGATACATACCCCGATATTTATATGAGTGTGCGACATGGCCTTACAAATATTTAATTCCTTTTTAAATGTAAAGCATAAAATGAATGGAATCAATCTCTATTCTCTAAAGTTGCAAATTGTACAAAAATGATTGTTTTTATCAACTGTGACAAGGGATTATGCAGATATACAGACATCTGTTAAAAATCGTGACTACATTACCTGTATACTTTCTTTTGCCTCTGAGTATATATTGTCTACCCCAAAGCAAGATTATTTATTACCTATAACAACCTGTCCCATCCAAAATCCCTTAAAACATATCGTCATTGCTAAGTTGTGGCATGTATTGAAAATTAAGACATACCAGACTATCAGCACCGAATTTTGAGATAAAAAAGGTGTACTTCCAGGGGAAACAAGTCTGTCATTTTGACTTCAAAACTGTGGTTTACTTTTAACGAAAAGAATTTCCTCCCGTAGGAGGATATTCTTTCCTTTTAGGATAGACCCCTTTTGGGAAAGGTTCTGTCATCCAGGCAAGCAAGCAGGAAGTCAATATAGTTATTCTCTTTTATAATAAAAATAGCAGAAAACATTGACATACACCCAGACATTTGAAGAATAAACGTTAACTGTCAGAAGTATGTCATCAGGTAGTAACCCCACCCATACACATGCCCATGTAATTTAAATAGTACTTACACTCGAATCCAATTCCATTTAAATGTACATTTCAGTGAGAAAACAAAAAGTGCAAAACTGCTTATTTGCTATTTGTATCAACATATACATATCACGCATAAATTATGAAACTAAACAAGGAAGACATGAACGTGAGAATAATGCAGACTATAATCGGACAACGCATTCGTGTAGTTTGGTCAAATTTTCACTTTTCGTTTGATACAAAGATTGATGCGAAGGGAAAAGACTGTGCGGTTTATCTGATTCTTTGCTGTTATTTCAGTTACAGGCAAAAATGTACATTTTTATGTGACAAGCCAACTTGTATAATCTTTATCTAAGATAAAGTTATCAATTACATATAATGTATGGTCTAGTAATAAAACCATCCGGTTGTTTTATATGTTAACACTTTAAGCACCAGTGACGAAAATAGCAGAATTTGCAAACAGCGTAGATCTTAATGAAGCGGCTCATCATCATGAGCCGCCTCATCTGGATCTACATTGTTTGCCCTCTAGTATTTGAATTCTAAATATGAAATGTCTTGGACAATGCATTTTTTTAACTTTAGCAGACGTAAAATTTGTCGTCTGCTTTTTGATGCCTAAAGAGTTAATGCTCCAGAATAACCAGAGGACCATCGGTCCTGTAGCTCGCTTAAGACCATTTATAATTAGCATCGCTTAGCAATATTAACCCAAAGGACCACTGTTTGTGAATTGCTGACCTGCGCTTACAACAGTTTAAGTTTCGATAAAAAAAAAATAGAGTTGCTATGCTCGGGACAAGGTCAAATGTGGACTTTTAAGCACTCAAGGGCAAGAAACTCTTAGGCAAAATGTTAATATAGCTGAACTTCGAGCTCGACAAAGAATTTATGCCTGCCCTAGTTATCAGCAAGTTTGATCAAGTTCAAATAAACCAGAGGACCATTGGTCCTGTAGCTCACCTGAGTCCATTCATCCTTAGCGCTCAGGAGTAAGACACACTAAAGTAAAATGTACAATTTGGCCTAATTTCATCTTTGACTGAGTTGTTATGCTTGTCATAGTAAATATTAGCAAGTCTGATGAAGTTACAATAAAAAAAACTTGTTTGTAAAACCTTTATGCTTAAATATTGCAGTATCACAGAAATAAATCCCAATACAAGTCTATGGAAACTTTAAAATGCCATAGCAATGAAACCATGTGGGCAACAATAATACAAAACAATATTTACGTAGTGGCTAATGTCATGAACATGTATGAAAAGAATCAGCTTCATTCCTTTATATGGTTTTTGAGGAAATGATTTTTGAATATTTTTTCGAAATATTTCCTTAATACTGCCATGGCAACAAATCAAATTCGGCGATTTGGACAAAATGAATACGAATCATAGAGGACTACTCAAGGAACATTTCTGTAGTTAAAAAAAATAACAGCAGGGAGATAGCAAAAATTGCAGCTTTCTATTTATCCCATTATATTTCAATGGAAACTATAAGTTGCCATACCAACCTAACTGCTGAAGCAATTGCCACAAAAACAGTAATTCTATAGAGGCTTGTACAAAGATCCGTTCTGTGAAGTTTGAGCTTTATCGGCCATATAGTTTCTGCAAAAAAGATATTTTAATATTTTTTCTATTTTTAACCATTCGGTTGCCATGGCAACCAGCCAAATTGTGTAATTTGCATAAATTTAATACGGCTGGTTGGGGACTACTCAAGAAATATTTCTATAAAAGTTTTGTCCCAATATCTGCAGTCACATAGCAATAAATGCAAATTTTCAATTTTCCCATTATAAGTCATTGGCAACTTGTTGCCATAGCAACCAAACTGCTGGAGCAATTGCCAAGAAGAACAGTATTTTATAGAGGATAGTATCAAGATCCTTTCTGTGAAGTTTGAGCTTTATTGGTGGCATAGATTCCGAGAAGATGATTTTTGAATATCTTTTCTATTTTTAACTATTCGGTTGCCATGGAAACCAGCCAAGTCGTGCAATTTATATAAATTTCATGTGGTTGATAAAGGACTAATTAAGGAACATTTCTGTAAAAGTTTTCTCATAATATCTGCAGTGACATAGCAATAAATGCAAATTTTCAATTTTTCCCATACAAGTCAATTGAAACTTTGCCATAGCAACCAAAGTTCTGAAGCGATTTAGATTAAAAAAAAAAAAAACAGTATTATTGGTTCCCCCTGCCTATAGATGCTATATATGAAATTTGGTAACAATGTGCCTTGTAGTTTCAGAGATGTCGTTTGAAAATGTTGACGGACGACGGACGGACGGACGTCGGACGGACGACGGATGCCTGCCTATACTATAAGCTCACCTGTGAGCCTTCGGCTCAGGTGAGCTAAAAATAATGATCAAGTTCAAATAAAAAATAAGGTCGCTATGCCCGACAAATTTTCCCCATTGTAAGTTTATGGGATTTTTTAGCCTTCAAGGGCTAGTAACTCTGAAATGAATATTCTGATCTGACCCTGATCTGACCCAAATTTGAAGTCGTCCGAGATTTATGTCTATTCCAGTTTCATAAAATGCAATTAAGCAACATATTTACAATTACACAGAAATAAATTTCGATTTTCACTTCTCCCTTAAGCAAACTTAAAAATGCCAAAGCAATGAAACCACATTTGCAACGACCTTTTATACAGGCTAATGCCATGAGCATCTATACAAAGTTTCAACTTCAGCCCCCTTATGGCTGACTTTTGAAAAGATTTTCGATCTTTTTTCGAAAATTTAGCCTTTCAGATTCCATGACAAACAGTCAAAGTCAATGATATGGTCAAAATGCATATTATTTGGCAATGGACTACTCTAGAAACATTTCCGTAAAATTGTTATCAAAATATCTGCAATCACACAAAATATAAATGCCTGTTTCCACTTATCCCATTATCTTTAAATTGCTATAGCAACGAAAGCACATCAACAAGAATAAAAGTTAATTATTGTAATGTCATGAATATGTATGCATTGTTTCAGCTTCATCTTATTGTTTTTGAAAAACTTTTTTTTTTAATTTAGCTATCGGTTGATTTTGACATAATGCATTTTGTTTGCAGAGGCCTATTCCAGGAATGCTTCTGTAAATCGTTTGTCACAAAAACATTATTGCCAATTTCAACTTTTCTCATTACAAGTTTATGGAAAATATGTTGCAATAGCAAGAAAACCACATGAACAGCGATAAAAAATACATATAGAGGCTAATGCATAAACATGCTTGTGTGGCTTTTGTTGTTGTTTTACGTACGTACGGTAAACAGATATGGTCATGTCCGGAAGTTACCGTTTCTAGTGGAATGCCACAGTAAGTATGGCTCGGAAAGGGCTGCTCGTTACCTGCCTAGACCTACACGTCACTTTTTTTCTTTCAAACTTTTGGGCTTCAGCAGCAAGAAAACCACATGAACAGCGATAAAAATACATATAGAGGCTAATGCATAAACATGCTTGTGTTGCTTTTGTTGTTGTTTTACGTACGTACGGTAAACAGATATGGTCATGTCAGGAAGTTACCGTTTCTAGTGGAATGCCACAGTAAGTATGGCTCGGAAAGGGCTGCTCGTTACCTGCCTAGACCTACACGTCACTTTTTTTCTTTCAAACTTTTGGGCTTCAGCGACAATGAAGAAGTAAAATGCAGAAACGCGCGTCAGTTATGATTTGGGCCGTTTTTGGCCCTCATTCAAATTGCCTTTTTTAAATTACATGTTTTAGTAGCTAATCATCTCCGTAAACATGTTCATACAGAATTATTATATGTTCCTTCTACGTGAATCCACAGAATAATATTATTTTTGTTTCAGGAATTTAAATAAAACAGAAAGAAAACTGTGTTTAGAAGGGTTTCCTTTAATGATACAGCTTTAGACATGTTAGAGAGCACTTGACAATAGGTTTTTGGTGATACACAAATAAGTGGTACAGCACTGCTAAAAAGGTGTGTACTGTTCAAGGTCTGTCCAGGTACCCCATCCACTCAACTTAGCAAGTAGAGAGACGCTATCAAAAACTTTCAACAGATCAAAATAAAAAGAGTACAAAATGGTTCCTGTGTTTTAAAGTCTCCATAGTCCTATCAAAGGTAAAAACCGTCAAAATACAAATCATTATGAGATCTGTACAGCCTTCAGAACTGATGAAAATATGTCGGTTGATGTGCTTTTTTGTAGCATATAACTAGCAGAAAAAGAAGGAACAAGGTATTTTGATAAAAATGATGTCTTTCCATAAAATACTGGTTTCGTCTCTGGTTCCCCGTTAAGCAATGCAATAATGCAACAGCGGCACAATCAATGGGATCCTTGCCTATTTTTTTTTGTACATTGTATTTTTATGACGCCTGTACCTCATATTTTTACCGCCTGTACGTTTTATGTTTATCATGAAATAAAGCTTGTAAAATTAAAAGTAGGTCATTTTGGTTGGCAACTAAAATGACCTAGTTATTTTTTCAAATCTACTTTATGGTAAACTCAAGGACGTTATGATTTTTCAAAGCCGGCCAATCACGATAATAATCAATGGCGAAACTTTTGTGAGAAGTTTGCAGCGATATCTCACGATAAAAGTTTTCATGCTGATAGAGCAATGGGGCCTTTAACTCAAAATTAATACTCACGCAATATGTTTATTTTGTCGAGCGGATATTTGCACACTTGATGTTGAGATCACTGGTAAAATGTTTTTTTTTTTTTTTTTTTTTTGAAGTGTAAAATTAAGTGTCAGCAGTGTCATTTGCACAGCTGAATTTTTCACATATTGTTGACATCATCAAAATGTATCATTATGCAAAAAAAATAAATTAAAAAATAGCCGTGCACTTGTCTGCGCTGATATACATGTATTTTAGAACCTAAATACAGGCGGAAAAAGGTCGAAAATGCCAAAAAATCAGCTGATTAGGGCGCAACTAGACGCGCAGGTAAACATAAGAATCACAAGAATGTAGAAAATTTGAATAACAATAGATACATAAAGAATTTACCACAGAAATATCATTAACAGAGATCAAAATATAAAATTCCTAAAATTCATTAATATGGGTGCCAAAAATGACCCAATTCATACCAGGCTCTTTGGTATAGTTACGTTTATATATTACCCTAAGACAGGCTTATACCTCCTAAGAAGTCAGAGGTCCTGGGTTCGAAACCCGGTCTGGACACATACTTTCGTTTTTCCTCCCGCTGATTCAAGAAGGTTAGTTGTCACGTTACGGGCGAAAGTATGTGCACTTAAAACTGGTTAACCGCTTAGGAGGCCTAAGCCTGCCCAGGAATAGTGTGGTTAGGTTAACTGACCGTCCCGACATGACCATAGATGTTTACGTGGACGTTAAGCAACAAACCAATCATCCTGAGCGGTTAACAAGTACTAAGTGCACATACTTCCGCCAGTAACTGTTAACTGCCCTTCTTGAATCAGCGGAAGGAGAAACGAAAGTATGTGGCCGAAACCGGGACCTCTGGCTTTTGAGTCAGACACGCTACGGACGTGATATCAGCCCAGACGTTTAAAAATTACTGATTTAAACCTGAATGTCAGAAGGATTTTTATTTCGAGGTACTCGGGGTGCATAAAACCTTCAAGCTTTGCAAACCATCCAAAGGGTTAGAATGGAATCCTAGCAAGCAGTCAGATAAAAGTAAGTTATTCCAAATATTTATTTCATTTAGCATGTCTTTGATTAACTCTTTCGGCGCCAAATTTTTCAGACGACAAATCTTCGTCTGCTCAAATCATCAGACGACAGATTTGTAATTGGAAATTTTAACAATCTAAAGACATTTTTCATAAAATCAGGCTTTTTAAAATCATATTTGAATGGCAAACAGTGTAGATCCTGATCAGACGGCTCTTTTAAGAGCCGGCTGTTCTGGATATACGCTGTTTGCAAAGTCGCATTTTTGCGACTTTGGCGCCGAAAGAGTTAAACATATAGATTGTAAATACTACCACAATATGATTTACCAAAGTCTACTATGTATTGAACTGTTTCATAAAATAGACAAACGATTACAACGTATTGCATTATTTTATACGAAGCCAAATTAGTCAAAAGGGTAAATTTTTAATAATCCCGTACCCGTATGGTTTTTCATTGATTGTTGTTTTGGTCTAACAGTCCTTTGAGACAGTATTTCAGTCTATATCGGGCCGTCTCTCAGAGCGGGAGACAGAGGAGAAATGATAGAGAGAAAAATGTCCAAGCAACTCCCACCCGCACCTACTGCAAGTACAGTAGGCCCTTGCCCTACAATGTTCCAAATCAGTAGGACGCACCGGCACCGTGGATGTTAAACACAGCGCCACCCGACCATCCCCAGTACCCGTATGGTAAATGGGTTGTTAGACCCACTGTACGTGGGTAGGTCTACATTATGGGTATTGCTGCGGGAACAGAGTGTTTAGTCTGTGAGTTAATAATCAAAACAGCGGGTTTCAGTAGGACAAGGACCACCTCGCCTCCCCCATCCATCGACTAAAAGGGCTGGGAAATAGCACTTGGAGAATAAGTGAATTTGTTACTAAACATACAATTTAAATCTTAAAGAGTTCCTTCGAGAGCACAAAACACATTCGAAAGAAGGAACATGGGCCATAGTTTGAAGTTTCGGCTATTTTAGCCTCATCAGTGACCCTGACATGATCTGGCGATGAAAGCCAGAGAAACGCATACTGTAATTGCTTAATGATATTAAGGCAGTCGGTTAAAACTAAAGAAGTATCATTAATTATAAATAATAATATATTGTTATTACTATTATCATTATTATAATTATCAAGTAAATCAAATCTCATGAAATATGCATTTATGACCCCCAGGCAGAAGCTTGAAGGCATTTATTTCTGTCTCGATGGAAAAGTACAACGTTTAGGATTGGTTTTAATGAAGTAGTGTAAACCAACCTGATTGAACTGTTAAATTGAAAAAAAAAAAAAAAACCCACTAAATATGACCTTGGTATTACTTTGACCTGTTAACAATATATATATTTCACTACATTTGTGATTACATAAACTACATCATTAAAATTTAGTCGCAGCATAGGTATACACCCTGTCGCACAATCGAACAACTTAGAGCCAGACTATTCCCTCAGTCTGATCAGACAGTTTGTGTTTTTCCGTGTCTCTTTTAGACTAAGGCTTTGCTGAGGCGAGCGGCAAACGCTTTGGTCAGTCTGCGCGGACCTGGTATGGGCATTCACTGTCATACACGCCATCATTTAGGTTTTTCTATCATACCTTTTGGGTTTTTCAAGTGGAGCCTCAAGTATATTTGATAACGCTCCACCTTCGACCCGTAGATGATAACAATCTGGCGTATAATGCATGTGACTGCTTGTCAGGTTTTCCAGTTATGGTCAAATTTATACTTCCTGCAAGAAACAGTGACGACTAAGATCACCCTGCGCTGTCGATTAGTCAATAACAGAATCCTTCATGTTGGCAGTTCAAATAAACTTCTAACAAACTGGATACAGTTAACAAGTACTGTTCGCGGATCCGGGTCCGTATTTATCAACGTTTATTTATGACTTGGGGTCACTTCCGACATCTGACCACTATTTGTTTCATACGAGCGATTTCTGTATATTTTGCATACCTCTTTTATTTTATATTACAGGTGAAATAATAATAATAAATCTGGTTTGGGAGTTATGCCATTTTAAAAATTAACCTGTGTTCACTCTTTTTAGCCACTTGAATACTGTAAAAGCTACAATAACTTCATCCGTAATGTAAATGAAACGTTTTCATATGTTAGCAGATCACTGCAAGGGACTAGCCAAAAGAACAAAAACTTAATTCTGAAGAAACACAAACCTCTATTTACGATATCTTATTTTTAAACTGCAAATATTCACAAATTTATATCAAGCATAAACTGATATTGATTGATTGATTTGGTGCTTAACGTCCATTGTAAACATCTATGGTCATGTCGGGACGGTCAGTTAACCTAACCACATCATTCCTGGGCAGGCTTAGACCGCCTAAGTGGTTAACCAGTACTAAGTGCACATACTTCCGCCAGTAACTGACAACTGTCCTTCTTGAATCAGCGGAAGAAGAAACGAAAGTATGTGGCCAGACCGGGTTTTGAACCCAGGAACTCTGACTTATGAGTCAGGTGCCCTACCGATCGCTCTACGCGGCCCCGCACATGATAATTCAAGTATTTAAGTTCTTCCCAGGGATAGATTTAAACTAGGAAATCGCTGTGTAAGTTGAATTGTTACACAATACGAAGACATTCCGCCGTTTATCATGAGAGTATAATCCATTTAATTACTCTTTCACCCAAACAAGCCTTAACTATGAAATCTACAATTATATCTGACCTTTGTAAGGGCTATAAACCTTATACCAATTCTCAAATTGTGTTAGAAATGCATACGATTGTTTTTCTTTAAATATACACTATCCAAGTACACAGCCATGCACAAAGGACTAACGTTTTGAAAATCCAGTTTGATGCTACCTCACCCATCCAACCTGTGAAGACATTTGAGAGTTTGCAAGCTGACTTTTATAACAGTCCCAGCACGTGTATTATTAAATCATTACAAAATAAATTCATATCAACTTGTTCGGTATTTTGTATCAAAGAGATAATCAGGCAAACACTGTTGTCATAGCAACACGATTTCTGGGACCCGAGATGTTGCTATTTTCATGGTTGTCCAAAAAGGAACTACTTAAATCAATTATGATTCTGATGTCGTGGTGCATACATCTACATATGAGCCGCGACACGACAAAACCAACAATGTGGTTGTGCACCTAGCCCAGACTCAGATCAGTATGGGCATCCGCCCAAGTTGATCAGACTCTTTGCTAAGCGCTTTAAGGGTAGCTAAGAGTCTAAGCTACCTCTATGCGGACAGTGAAGACTCTGATCAGACTGGGCGGAAGCCCAGGCTGATCTGAGTCTGCGCTGGGCGCACAACCACTTTGTTGGTTTTCTCGCGTTGCGGCTCAATTATCTTCTATTTTACTGGTACAAGTTTTGCACCTGCAACTTCTTTGTACTGTATCGATGGCAACTGGGTTCTACCTGTGTCAGGTATTTTATTTCATTTAATACTGCACATTTTTAAATCGAGGATATTTTCAAGGTTAGCAGCATCGGAATAAACTTGTTAACATGACATTAATTACTGACATAATATTTTCAGAAATGGAGCACTTGCGTGGCCCAGCGGTAGCGCTCCCTACTTCAGATCCTTTGCTTACGGGCTCGCAACCCGCTCGTGGCAAAATTCTGTCAGAACCTAAACGGTTTTTCGTTGCACAGACTTTTGGTAATCAGCCTCTACCCATCGTCTGATATGGCTGAAATACTGTTTAAAAGGAAGTTAAACCGCCAAGTCATCCATCTTCATAATACTTTAGATACTGAGTATACCTTAAAACATTAAAAATCGCAGCAGTGTACCTCTACACCAACTCCTCCTATAGTTTTTCATGAATCATTCTGAAACTTTGCAGACTTCTTTCTCATGGTCTGTCAATGTGCATGTGCCTTAGGGGTTATAAACTGTACAGTCTGGCCCATACTCTCCTTTTGAATATTTTCCCTGCTCTTTAAGGAACTAACTTTTATATTTTATTTGTAGTCATTGCAGCTGGTGTTGTGCTGTGTGGCAGCCGTAAAAAGCGGCCCCGTACATCGTCCATTGTGCAGTTTATATTTTTCTTTTGGTCCTTAGAGATCGGCGGAAATATTCTGAGAAATCGATATTTATATGTTTAGACCCATGTATTCTAAACAGGTTTGCAATATTTGGACCCCATTCGGATTGACATCAGTCTTTATATAGGCTGCCTTGTTGAAACTCGAAATTACAGTATCCTTTCTCTGGCTTTCATTGCCAGTTCATTCAGGGTCACTGAAGAGAATTTAGTATTCGAAACTGTAAAGGCTGGCCCATACTCTCCTTTTGAATATTTTCTCTGCTCTTTAAGGAACTAACTTTCATATTTTATTTGTAGTCACTGCTGCATGTGTTGTGCTGTGTGGCAGCCCTAAAAAGCGGCCACGTACATCATCCATTGTGCAGTTTATATTTTTCTTTTGGTCCTTAGAGATCAGCGGAAATATTCTGAGAAATCGATTTTTATATGTTTAGACCCATGTATTCTAAACAGGTTTGCAATATTTGGACCCCATTCGGATTGACATCAGTCTTTATATAGGCTGCCTTGTTGAAACTCGAAATTACAGTATCCTTTCTCTGGCTTTCATTGCCAGTTCATTCAGGGTCACTGAAGAGAATTTAGTATTCGAAACTGTACAGTCTGGCCCATACTCTCCTTTTGAATATTTTCTCTGCTCTTTAAGGAACTAACTTTTATATTTTATTTATTGTCAAATCATTGTCGTATTTTTTCGCTTTGCGAACTTGGTCATTTCCAGCATCAGAAGGCCTTTTGCGTAGATGTATTGTGTGCGCGACTCCTCCTACAGTTTTTCATGAATCGTTCTGAAACTTTGCAGGCGTCTTCCTCATGGTCTGTAGATCTGCATGTGCCTCAAGTGTCATGGTTGGATAATATTTTATTACTACTTTTACTTTATGAACGTAGTCATTTTGCCACATCAGAAGACCTATTGATAGTATACAGGTGCGTTACAAAATTTTTATACATGGGTAAATATTTCATATTTTTTTACATACAGGTACCATTATCAAGAGACGATTCAGGGATTGAAAAAATGATATTGTTTACAATGTTTATACTGTATTCATGCCAAGTCATAGTACTTTCATTGTAGGTAAATCATTTATAAAGTTGAACCGTGGTCACCGGCATACAACCATTGCATTTAGTGCTCAGTTACATCAACCTTTGCAGTCATAACAGCCTTGATTCTAGCAAGCATGATCGAATATAGGGCCTTTAATTTAATTCGTCCATTCCTATGCTTTACCATATTTCTTGGACATTTTTAAGGATACTTTTTCCTATTTGGCAATGGCCACATGCGCCACTCCACAGTATTCAACACAGATTCTATCGGGCTTAGATTTGGCGAGTTTGACGGCCAGTCGAGAAGTGCAATACCTTGGCAACGTATATATGCTTTTGTACTTATAGAAGTATGGCAAAGTGCGTAATTTTGTAAGCAATGCCCGACAGGAATACTTTTCAACGCTCAATTTTGAAATGGCGCAAACAAAATCCGAAATTTTAACTTGGCACCCATTGATTAAAAATGATTTAAAATATTGCTTACCTTTAGGGAACAACTTTTGGCCATTCTGCTGTGAAAAAAGTGCTTAACCCCGTTTTGTGAGAACAAGTGCTCGTAATATGGTTTGAAACTTCGAAAGTATAATGATTAGAAAAGCACAAAATGTAAATAAGGACAGTTTTGTCTTTTTACAGTAGTTGGAAGTTTCTTGAAACACAGAGTAGATATATATTTTAAGTGTTGCAAAGTCGGTGAACTGTATGTAACTGGGAGCGAAATCTTATGCTTTTGTTTACTTACACAAGTTGTAATCTAACATAATTTCGATTCTGCAATCTGCATAAGTAGCAAAACATTCCGACCAAAACTCTTGATCATGTACTTAATATATGTTTAAAGTAGTACCACGTTTGTGATATGCTAAACAATTCCATTGCCTATAGACAGGAAAGTGAAGTCAGTTTATTGCATCTTAAGATATCTCTAGAGCATATGGCAGAGTAATTTTCAAGTATTTTGATCTGCATGCATATGGCAAGCAAATGAAGGACTTTGGGTATGTAAAAAATTCTAAAATATTTACCCAGGTATAATAAATTTTGAAACGCACCTGTATACTTAGTGTGCACAACTTCCTCTACAGTTTTACATAAAGCATTTTGACACTTTACAGTCCTCTTCTTCATTGTCTTTAGATGTGCATGTGACTTTAAAGTATACAGTTTGATAATTTTTGTCACCTTTTTTCATGTTTCAGAGTTAGGCCCAAACACTAACAAAATGTATAGACAGTGGATACCTTGTGTATGCAGCTCCTCGTGGGATTTTGAACAGATCACTTTGAAACTGTGCAGGTGTTTTTTAACATGGTCTTTTTTTTGTAGAATCTCCAGATGGTTTTTTCTTACTTTTCATGGATTTCGACTTAGCCATATTTTCTAGTTCAAATTTATCAAATTGCATTTACAATGGGTACTTCATCTGTGTATGTTCTCATATTGTTTTGGACATTGTAAATGTTGGTATTGTGCATTCTCCCTTCTTCTTTTTTACCAAAGGTGGGGGATATAAATTCACCGGATTTGTTTGTTAGATATGAGCACTTCTGCCATTCAATACTATGGTTGTTATAACTTTTCTGTAAGATTATTGTAAGAAATTCAGATTTTTGAGCCTATAACAGATCGTTTTGAACCATGTTATATACACAATATCAAGTGACATCGAAAATAAAAAACAACTCATTAGAAGCCTAACTATTTCGGTTGGGTCGAAATATAATGGCAAGTTATTCTCTGGATCTTTGAGTAACACAAGAGCAAACATGTTCCGACATAATTGCGCATTTATGATGTTTTTTGCACTTAAATATATTTTTTATAGTATCGTGCTAAAGAACACTTAATTGCAAGTCTTTTTTTGTCAACTGAATTTACTGCTGGTAACTTTGATATACGCTATGAAATTAAACATGATCAAATGTCACTTAGCGCGCAGTTTACTTGATACAGAAATTGGTATTCTCAGAGGTTTTTCTTACTCGGCATTTCGTATATCATACTGGTGAATGAACGGATGGTTGTTTGAGTACACTTCCATATGGGTGCATTTACATGTTTTTCAGATGTTTTACTTAGGGAAACAATATTTCCTACTTCCTATTTGTTTTCCAGAATGGGGTCTTTTCAGAAAATGTAAGAATTTGCTACTATGGGAACAGATTCAAGATAACTTTTAGACCGCAACTGAGAAAGAGGGCGAAATGCGAATGAAAGACTTTTTCTCCAGAAAGTGTATCCTTTCACCTCAATGCTTTTCAACAGAAAAATGTGCCTTATGTTTTATGCAAAAAGCAGTGACAATTCAACATGAGGATCCACCAATTTTCTATGTTTACAGCGATATTCTGATGAATAAGCATAGCGAAAAGTGAAGGCGCTTATCAGACTGCGTCAGTGAGCATGCTGATTTTGGAGTTCACTGTTCGCAAATACCATTTTTCCTAACCGATATAATGAAGACATATAATGACAAGGTTAGATGCTATGGGCGGGGATATGTCGATCAAACGTCAGAGAATTATATGATGTTTCAAAATAGAAAGGTGTGAAAGAGTGCAAACCACCTGATTTCTGGGAGTCTCGTGCCAATTTGCTGTGTCACAGTGATTAGACACGTCAGAGTTTATAATTTTTTACACCTATATGCTAAGGTTAATTCTTTTAACATTATCTTATGTATGAAAAACTACCATTACGTTCATACTTATAGCAACAAATTCTAGTAAACTGACATTTTGCGAGCTGTGTTGTTTGTATCCACGAAAGGGAACAAAGTGTTTATTGGTACTATGTTAAAGATAGAAGTTCAATGGCTGATTCAAAATTTTCTTTTCATATTTTTTCTTAAATGTTAATTCACTCATCTACAGACAGCTGTAATTGCGTCTTGAAGGCAAGAGGAACTCCGGTAGCTCAGTATGTTAAGCGCTGGTCTTCCAATCTGACGTCATATTTAGACGCCAGAATCGAACCTAAGCCGCGGCTTAAAACACATACCGTTATGAAAATACGCTTCATCCGTCAAGTTGGATTATAAAATTGGAACTTATGTGCAAATACATTGCTTTATTTTGTCATGCGGTATCGCTGTTAGCTTCTCGCCTTAGTTTCGCGTGAATTACCAATTTTAAAGGAAAACACTCACTAAAATGCATGTTAGACTCAAATTGAAGGTTCTAATAAAACATAAAATTGCCGAAAATTTCATGAAAATCTGACTTAAATGAAGAAAGATATGACAGTTTAAAGATATTAAAATGTTGAGCTGGGAACCAGCAAATCTGTGAGTTAATGACGTCATAAACTCACCGTCAAAAATGAAAGTCCTAAGTAAATTAAGTTTGAAACAAACTTAAGATAAATGAAATGCATAAATCTTTTTTTTTTACTTTATAAAGAAATGATTAAAAACTAAATAATACTGTAAGAGTACGCAATTCATGTTCTTATTTTGTATCTAAATATCTATCACGTGACATGAACTTCCAAAAATGGCGGGTTCCTAGACCACCATTTTGAATTTTTAAAATCTTCATATCTTTCTTATTTTAAGTCCGATTTTCATGAAATTTTCACCAAATTTAATTGCTAATCAAGACCTATGATCTGAAGTCTGTTCATATTTAAGTAGGTGTTTTCCTTTAAAGTCTCCATAGTCCTGTAAGTGGTACAAATCACCTCAGCACATATCATTATAAAAACGATACAGCCTTCAGAATTGATGATAAATTGTCGGTTGATATGCTTTTTAGTGGCATATAACTCGCAAAAAAGGAGAAACAGGGTTTTTTTTTAAACAATGATAAGTGTCTTCATAAAAATACGGTTCTCGTTTATGGTTTCCCATACTGAACATTCTTTACCGGTCCCTCGGCTTATCGATTTTGTTATCTCCCCTGTTTTCCAGTCTTACCTGTCCAATATCGGGTATTAAGTTTATATAGAAATGTATAGGGAATATTTGTATTTATATGAATTTTTTTTATCTTTTTCAAAATATTTGAATCTTTTATAACCTATATTCTGAAAGTATAATGCAATACCTACACGATGGTGTTTTTATTTTTCGAAAAAGTTAATGTTTACTTGCTTCCTTTGGCGTTTAAATTACAGACCTATACTGATCATTATACTTAAAGGCGCATACAGTAGAATTACAAAATTTTCCATTTTCAGAGCATATTTCTGATAATTTGGAGCTTTTCTGTTATTTTTTATAACCTAAATTCTGAAAGTCTATAGTCTAAGGAATAATATGATACTTTTATTTTCAAATTCACATTATGTCTTGATGCTTCCCCATGCGTTTAAAAACCGAAACTTTAAGAGTTTGGCGCTGGTAACTCAGTCGCCTAATAATCATGCGCACTCCTGCATTACTCTTTTGGCTGCTTTATATGAATCGGACCAACGAATCAAATTAACCATACTAGGATGAAATAAATAAATAAATAAAGAATCTAATAAGAATTAATTATTTTTATTCAATTTTTCTTGAGCACGAAGAATTTTGTTTTAAATTTAGTCCAGAAATTCAAAATCGAAAGTATCACGGTCAATGTCTAAAAAAAGGTAAATATATAAAAGTAAAATAAAAGAAAAGAAACAAAAAGGGAAAAAAACGTTGTAAACGTATAATTATTTATTGATTTGTTTGTCAAGTTATTTAAATTAATACATTGCAGCTAGCGGTCCTTTTGCTGAGCCATGTAAGCATACAATAATTGACAAATTGCTAATTGTGTCAGAGTTTCGGCGGCTACAAAGAAACGTAAGCAATTAGGAAATTCAAATCGAAAATATGTTTTTTGACAAACTTAAATGATTTCGGGAGATAATACCATTGTCATTTTAATTTGTTTATATAGGATTGTAGACACATCATTCAAGCTCAAACAAGTGAAGCGGTCAGTTTTAGAATTTAATTGACTTGTTTTGCTCATCATGTCACAAATTTAATTTCTCCACTGATACCATATGTTCGTCAACATGGCTTCATCTAAACGTGTTCGCAATAGTGTGGATTAAGTAAAATTGCATGAGGGAGAAGTCCTTTCTGTTTGCAAAAAGTGTTAAGCGTTCCATTTTTCAAAAGACCTACACAGTAGAGAGGATTATTGCCAGAATCTTCTTATGCTGGAATGGAATTTGCCTAATCTTGCTATTTTCTCTTTCTTTCTTTATTTCTTTCTTTCCTTAGCATAACATTTGATCAAGGTGTTATAATTCGCTTCGCTTTTTATTATTCTTGAGTTATGGCTGCATTCTAAGACCTCACTCACCTGTGAGTGACTCAACTTTGTAGCCGGGGGGAGGATTAGCCCATTGAAATTGAGCAATATTCAGGATTAACTCAATGAGTGTAGCTGGAGTGACATTCTAGAATCCAGGCGTTAGATTCGTGATTAATATAACTTGCGGGTTAACAATATAGTAGGGACAAGACTGCGCTTTTGATTACATAGCTCTTTTCATGACTACATTGCATATCAATATCTAGCCTCCCAAAAAAGTGGAACATAGGCAAACCGTACAGACCCAGACCAGACAGCGCAAAACGGCGTCTTATCAGGATCTTCAATGTTTGGATAATTTCTACTTAAAATTAAAATGATAAAATTACCCTCCCCCCCACCCCCTTAAATGACAAATACTCTCTTCCAATATATGCAAATAGGAGAGTCCACTGGGCGTACATCGGGTTAAAGAGCAATATACGTATTTCAGAATAATCCACGACACGCATAAAAAAAGGTCAACTAAAATGTGCGTGTGCATTCTCGCGCTTAGTAGTTCTCTTATAAAATATCGTTAATAATTATAACATATTATGCAAAAATGAAATGAACTTGTACTAAAAGTTCTCAAAATAATTCTATTGTGAAAGAGACAGCTTTTTCAAAGAATACTGAAATAATACATGTATATATCTTGGATTCATATGTTCTATTGATAAATTGATGCAAATGAATATGTACTTAAATCATATAATACTATATATGTATTAATGTATGAGCCGCGACACGTCAAAACAAACAAAGTGGCATGTGCGGACAGCGAAGACTCCATCCAGTCTGATCAGAGTCTTCGCTGTCCGCATGGAGCCAGCTTATAATCGCAATGAAATGTGACTGATTCTTCGCTTCAACCCCTAAGGCAGGTCAATTTATGACGCTGTGTCGCATTAATTCCCCGCGTGTCGTCTATTCTTGTGATAACCTGTTGGTGCTTCAGATTATCGCCGAAGATTCTTTGATCAGATAAAAATGAGAAAATATTGTTTCATTCAACAACAGACTAAATAGTCTGATCAGTGTAAGTGCCTCAGATAAGAAGTGATAGCAAGGATAATTTGGAAATAATTAACAAAGCATATGTTGTGACCCCTCATTAGAACCGTCTCACCGAGATGGTTCTAATGAGGGGTCACATTATATATTTTCATAGAAATAAAATAAAGAAAGTATCCCTGAATTATCCTTGAAGGAAAGAATAGTTGAATTAGTTGTGAGAGAAACAATTGCTGAGTGAATGCCTCAGATTAAATCCATTCGTGGCGAGTTAACACTTTTGTGGACAGGCCATATTGAAACCTGCAATTTAAATTTCCACATATCGTAGACTGTTCATGCAAACAAGGATGACTCTGATTAGACTGTGCAAGCTTATCTGAGTCTTCTGTGTGCGAAAATCTAATATACAAGAACCCATTTACATGGCCCTGTTATCCTCATCGTATTGTATAAAAAAACAGAGATTTTGAGCAAAATAATGGTAACATGTTCAGTTTAACACAGTCTGGTCCAATTACATCCTGTTTATAACCATATTCCCTTTGTTATTGACGTTGACAGTTGATTTCCCTCTATCTGGCCCCTACGTGGATTTCAGTCACAAGTCGTCTAGGCTGTCTTATCTCTGAGCAGCATGTTTCATAAAGGGGCATTAGGGTATTATGCAATCAGAAATGTGTCTTTGAGGCAAACTATGCAGACCATTATCAAGCGCCGCATTTGCGTTTGGTATGGGTCTTCACTGCTCGCCAGAGGCCCCTTAAGGAGATGCCAGGCATAAATGGGTTAAGCAAGCTTTCCGAAACTAAACAATGGTGTATAGGGTGTCAACTATCAAAACATTTCAGCCGCGACACGACAGAATCAAGAAAGTGGCTTGTGCGCCCTGGGAAGACTCAGATTAGCCTGGACAATCGCCATGAACGGGTTTAACCCATAGAGCGCCCAGCGAGGATGGATGCTCACTGATCTGAGTCTTCCCTTTAATCGAATATCGTCTTGTAGCTTTTACTATGCTCGGCCTTATTTCAAATGACTTGGCGATTTTACGTCCTTTTTCAACAGTGTATCAATCATATCTGGACGATGGGACGTTGATAATGAAAAGCTGTGTGCAATGGAACTCCGTTTGCGGTTGCAAAGATTTTCGCCACAAGCGGGGCTCGAACCCAAGACCGCTAGATCAGTAGGCAAGCCCTTAATCTAATGAGCTACCGGGGCACGCCTCATAAAGCCAGTATAAATTATTACTGGAAAAATTAATTTAAACCTGTTTATGCCAATCTGAGTGTACTAATACATCCATTTCCATCTGGTATTTTTCAGTTTAATATATTTTACTCATCTTAAACAGTGTAAACCCGGATCTGCGGCGTCAGATCTGGGCCAACACTGTTTGCCAATGTCCCTTTATATCAGACATTTGGCATTAATGGATTTAGCTAATTTTAAAACTCGTCCGCCATAAAATGTGAGAAAAATGCTAAACATTACACTGATCGCACTTAAGCCGATAACTTGAGCTGCCATAAAGTTATCTCATATACCACTTAGGTATGTTTATTCCACTAGCGCTTAGTAGGGACATCGATAATCCTCTAGATCGGTGTTCAGGGAAATAATCCAGTTGACAATGCTGTACAGGTAAACAGGAACGATTACTCGTCCAAAACCCCGTAGAATGTTCAACATGCGTAGAGCAATAGAATAACGCAACGGCGAGACAATGAACGGGACCCTTGCCTTACATTGTATTTTTACCATCTATTAAATACCTCTACCTTGAACTCAAGATCAAGAAAATGTTAATTTTTCAAATCCGGCCAATCAAGATCATATACAATAGCGAAACTGTAGTGAGAAGCTTTCAGCAATACCTCACGAGCTATGTGGCCAACACCGAGTTGCACATAAAAACAGTTTCAAACTTTGTGTCTTTTTAACTGGCAACTAAAAGGCCCATTGTGTAACTGGCAAAAAAGAAAAATGACAAGCCTCTCTGTAAAAATACGGTTTTCGTTTCTGGTTTCCCGTTGGAAGATTTTTAAAAAGGCCCATTTGCTCTATCATCATGAAAAATTCTATCATGAGCTATCGTTTCACATAAAAAGGGTTTGAAAACTTAACTAGAAAATGGGTTTGTAAAACACTATGCCCCCACTATATGCCTGACTCTAACAAGGTCAATTCAAATAGAGAGGTCTGCTAATTTTTTTATGGTCTATCCACCTATGAATTATAAGGGCTCCAGCAGCTATGGTTCTTTAGTAAAAGATCACCCCTCATCAGAATGATCAACACATCAAATACTTTAAGCACACCCAAGATGAGGTCATTAGGCCATACGGTTCAAAAGTTGGAAAAATGCCAAAGTTAACAAAGGGGCATAATTCGGTTGAACATTTACAAAATCGGCAAAAAGGTTAATCATGTGATCTACACCTTTGCCCCTAGAAGTATGCCAAATGTGGGTATCCTAGCTCCAATGGTTCTCTCAGGATTTAAGGATCAAACTTCATTTAATTTTTGGAAAAAGGGCATAACTTTGTAAATACAAGGCTGACGGAAACGAAAAAAATAAGGGTCTGATATCTTATGGTCCATTCACTTACGAATTATCAAGGCTCCTGCAGCTATGGTTCTTGAGAAATAGACCATCCCTACAATGTTTTTGTACAAATAAGAGAAGGGGCATAACTCTTTCAATAATGCATATAACGTAATGTAATTATAAAAAAAATCGACATATCGTATACTATCTGTATACCAAATACCGGGTCTCTAGGTTATACGGTTCAAAAGTTAACAAAGGGGCATAATTCAGCCAAATATTAACAAAATCAGCGCAAAAGTTAATCAAGAGATCTTCACCTTAGCCCCTAACTGTATGCCAGATATGAGCATCCTTGCTACAATGGTTCTTCAAGGATTTTGGGATCAAACTTTCATTTATATTTTTCTTCAAAAACGATTAACTCTGTAAGTACAAGGCCGACCGACAAGAAAAAGAAAATACAGGTCTGCTATTTTTTATGGTCTGTCAAAGCTCCTGCAGCTATGGTCCTTGGGAATTAGACCATCCCTACAATGATTTGTACAAATAATAAAAAGGGAATATAACTCTGTCAATAAAGCATACAACATAACGTTAGTATGATCAAAATGATCGACACATCAAAGCCTATCTGCATACTTAAAATCAGGTCTCTTGGTCAAACGGTTCAAAAATTGGAAAAATGCCAAAATTAACAAAGGGGCATAATTCAGTCAGATATTTACCAAAATCAGCCCAAAAGTTAATTAGGTAATTAACACCTTAGCCCCTAGCTGTATGCCAAATATGAGTATCCTAGCTCTAAGGGTTCTCTCGGGATTTTGGGAACAAACTGCCCAATTAAAATTAAGAAAATTACAGTATGCTTTTTCTGGTTTCGTCACCAGATAAAATCAGGGTCACTGACGAGGCTTTATTAGCCAAAACTACGTAGTCTGACCCATGTTCCTACTTCTGTATGTATTTTCTGCTCTTGAATGAACTTTTTAAGATTTTAATTTTACCGCACTGCAGCTGGTGTTGAGCCGTGTGGCGGCCGTAAAACGTCTCACCGTACACCATCCATGGTGCAGATTATATTTTATTTACATCCTATGAGATCAATGAATAGATTCGGAGAAATCTAAAATTTGAGATCGATTTAGACTATTACTGTAGATAAACGTCTTTTATATTATTTGGATCCTTTTGAAACTAATCAGTCTTTGAATCGACTGCCCATTTAAAATTAAGAAATAACTGTATGCTTTTTCTGGTTTCGTCACCAGATATTGTCAGGGTCACTGACGAGGCTTCGGAAAAATCTAAAATTTGAGATCGATTAAGACTATTATTATAGATCATCGTCTTTCATATTATTTGGATCCTCCTTTTGAAACTAACCAGTCTTTGAATCGACTGCCCAATTAAGAAATTACAGTATGCTTTTTCTGGTTTCGTCACCAGATATTGTCAGGGCCACTGACGAGGCTTTATTAGCCGAAACTACAGACTCTGGCCGATGTTCCTACTTCTGTATGTATTCTCTGCTCTTGAAGGAACTTTTTAAGATTTTAATTTCATTTAATTTTTCGAAAAAAGGGCATTACTCTGTAAGTACAGGGCCGACAGAAAAAACACACAAAAATAAGGGTCTGCTAATTTTTTATGGTCTATTCACCTATGAATTATCAAGGCTACAGCAGCTATGGTTCTGGAGCAATAGACCATCCCTACAATGTTTTGTACAAATATGAAAAGGGGCATACCTCTGCCAAAAGTTCATTATGTGATCTACACCTTAGGCCATAGCTGTGTGCTAAATGTGAGTATCCTAGCTCCAACGATTCTTCCAGGATTTTGGGATCAAACTTTCATTTAGTTTTTCGAAAAAGGGGCATAACTCTGTAAGTACGACGGACAAGAAAAAAAAATACAGGGAATTTTAAATCGTCTACCCACCCATAAAATATCAATGGCCTCAGAGTAACGGTTGTAGAATTCACCACCCCTAAAATGTTACATACGGATGGACGGATGGTCAGCCCCAAACCAATATGCCCCCTCAACTTCTTTGAAGTTGTGGCATAATTGGGTCATTTTGACCTCCTTTCGATTTCAGTATGTTGAAGTCCATCCATAGTAAAGCCCCTATGCCACAGAGACTCTCGGGTATCTTCTTGTCACTGGTATGAACACCACGCGTATAACCTCGCGATAATTGGTTGTGCGCGACTTAAGTGACTATTAATTTGAACTTCGTGTGGCAAAACCTTTAGTAGATGCCACATACGTTTCTAGCTCCATTCTTTGAAATCTTCATTTGTTTTCGTCATTACATGTAACAATAAATTCATGACCAGTTGAATGATGCCACAAATTTCGAACAACCTCTTTCGCATAATTTCTCTTTCAGTTTCGTAGATAGGACAATTCAGTAGATAGTGACTCACAGAGATTCAATTCCTCCATACCTACACCTACTACTTTCCGTTATGCCAGTCTTGTGAGTCTGGTATAACCAGTTCTCATCTGAGCAATAACCCTTTCCCCTATTGCTGACTGAAAGGAATGCTTGGTTTTACAGCACACTTTTGGTCGGAAATTGAACAGATTTCTACCAGGTTCAGCCTTCCCCGACATAAGAGTTCCATTTAGCAATTCCAGATTCCCTTGCTGCAGCCTTCATGTCATCTAAGGTTGTTGCCGCTGGTAAGTCAGATTCTCCCATCTCTTTTAGTTTCATTCGCAGCCTCTTTTGCCATCTGATCTGCCTGCTCATTATTCCCCCAACTTCGAAGAAGTTGAAGGGGCATATTGCTTTCGCCTTGTCCGTTCGTCAGTGTCATCTGATACAGCTATATTCCCTGAGAACCACTAGGCCTAGGGTTTTGAAATTTCATATATGGATAGGTCATGAAAAGTTAGCGGACCCATATTTTTTTCCTCCATCGAACTTGTACTTTTGGAGTTACCTCGCCTTTTTCAAATTTAAAATGTAGTCTAGTTACCACGATGTGAAAAATGTAGGTCATGTAAAATGAGTGGATCCTTATTTTTTTCTTTTCTCTCTTTTCTCTGCCGAACTTATCCTTTTAGAGTCACATCCCCTTTATCAACATTAAAATGAAATCTTGTTACTTAGACGATGATATTTTTGTATACAGCTTTGAGATGAGATGTACAAGAATGATTATTTTTTTAGGCAAATCAGGCAAAAAAAATAATTGAGTTATGTTCCTTGTTGGAATTTGGCATTTTTAGGTCACCTGAACGAAGTTAAGGAAGAGCTATAGTACTACCCCCGGCGTCGGCGTTGGCGGCAGCTGCGTTAGCAAAATGTTAAAGTTTTACATTAAGGTATTTAGGTGATGGGCAAGGCGTCGTCAGGCGAGCTAGCCTGTCCCGCTGACAGGTCTTGTTCCAACTTCTAAACGGCTAAACCTAGGAAGCTGATTTTCGTTATATAAGTAGCCCTTGATGTGTAAAATAATTTGGTAATTGTGAGGAGCTCTTTACCCATGTTTAGACTTTCAGACTTAGCTAATACAAAAGAAATAATAACAAAAATCTATAAAAGTATTTGAACTAGGATTTTGATATTTGGCATACAACTTTGAATCAGTACGTATTGTATGCTGATTAAGGTGGTGTTTTATGGTAAATGTAAAAATCTGCAAAAAAACACATAAAAAGTAAGGTATCTCCCTGAAAGTTAGCAGACTTCTTATTTTTGTTGTTCTTTACAGTTTAGAATACAAAATAGACGTACATGCTGCTTAAAAAAGTGTTTTATAAGGAAAGATCAAAGGGTAATTTTCTGCGCAATAATAAAAAAAACTAACATCATTATTGAAAATTTACGTAGTACTGAAGGTGCGTTATTGCATAATGAAGAGTGTACTAGCAATTATTTATTCCAACTCTTTCTCAAATTGTAATGTAGACCAGATGAAAACGGTAGCTTTTTCTCAAATGTTAAACCATGTACAAGGTAATGTACACTGGATGCATTTATTAAATATAGGGTAGGCAAGCATACCTATGTAACACATACAGTATAAATAATACATTACTGCCATGATCAATGGTGTGTAGATGAAATTGTTCAACCTTGTTAAAATAGTCTCGCCTGTTTCACCTGTGTGTTTTGACAAAAAAAAATTGCATACAGAATGCATTTTTTTTTCATCTGCTCAGCCTGATAAGTGTGAAAGATTTTGAAAAAATAATTACTAGCTTGCTCTCCATTATGCAACAAGGAACTCTCAGCACTAAGTTTATTTTCAATAACAACATTATTTTTTCAGATAATTGCGCACAAAATTACCCTTTGATCTTTCCTTATAAAATCACTTTTTAACATTAACAAATGCTGCATTTTGGGAGTCTGAATTGCCAGAAACAACATAAAGAAGGCATATGTTAAGTTTTGGAAAGATCAGTGGTATTTTGAGTGTTTTATTCAGATTTTTGTCTTTGCCCCAAATCAGTGATTATCACCGCCTTAACGTCTGAGGAATTTGCATTGAATTGAACAGGCTTAGACATGTATGGTTTGGGGCATAGTGTTTCACAAACACAGTTTCTAGTTCCCTCTTATATCTGCATGACCAGGTGTCTTCTGTAAGCTTTGATCTCCTGGATGGAGGCCCTATAATTGTAAGCCTCCCAACCTAAAGTTAGGATCCAAATTGTTGACCTACTATCCGAGAAAACGTGCACTCTATTGATGAAGTCAGATGATTTTTGTTGCCTGGAGCATGTGTTATACACATAATTTATAACCTTTTCATGGCTATCAGTTCTCCTAGTAGTATTGAACTCCTGGTGCTAGCTGGCTGCTTAAGTAACACTGGTTCGCTGCACCCGGGAAGAAACAAACTAGCACCAGCTCCACAAGACCCCAAGTTTCCCAGGCATGGCCATCCGTGAAAGCAATTACAGTTTTTATGTCACATTCTTCTATCAATTTCCCCACAATTTCCCTAGACAGTGCCTCTTGCTCTGATGACCTTGATATGGATGATCCCAGATAATGCCAATATTCTGGTTTAGATTTAGAATGTTGCAGGCATTCATGATAGTTACACTCTTTTTCTAAACTGTGAATGGAAATCCCTGTATCCAAAATCACGTCAGCTAACTGAACAATCATTTTTCCAAAGGGTGATACTCTATGGTCCACCACATCTGATTTGGTTGGTTGATTGATGCTTAACGTCCACGGTAAACAACTAAGGTCATGTCGGGACGGTCAGTTAACCTAACCACACTATTCCTGGGCAGACTTAGACCTCCTAAGCGGTTAACCAGTACTAAGTGCACATACTTTCGCCAGTAACTGACAACTGCCCTTCTTGAATCAGCGGAAGGAGAAACGAAAGTATGTGGCCAGACCGGGATTCGAACCCAAGACCTCTGACTTACGAGTCAGGTGCCCTACCGATTGCGCTACCCGGCCCGGCTCCACCACATCTGAACCAACAAATATATCCCAGCTGTCCTTTATACAAGACTCATTACTTTTCATCAACACTTTCGTTGCTTGTCTGATGGCTCTCTGAATCGCAAGTGGCTTTACCCCAGCTTCCTCCTCTAATGCTTCTATGCCCGCTGTTTCTGGAATACCAAAGCACATAGCTAGGGGTTTTCTCTGAACCTTCTCGAGAGTTATAATTTCCTATCTGCCACACGGAAGAGGCATACTCCAGCTGGGGCGCATCAAAAGCCTTGTACAGCTGCAACATACAGTTTGAGGTGACCACTTCTGTTTCCTTGACCTAACGCAGTTGTTCCAAGGATCTCAAGGCTTTCCTCTCAACAATTTCATCGTGAATGCAAAATTTAAGTTTCTCATCCAGGGTAACGCCTAACAATTTTGGGCTTGGATTATGTTTAAAGTTCGATCAGCGACTGTGAATTCAAATGATCTGGCATCTTCTAGAACCCTATTGTCTGGCTAAAACACACTAAATTCGGTCTTTGTCATGCAAACCTTCAACTGCCATTTCTTGGCCCACTATATGGCCTTCCCAAAGTCTATCTGCAACCATGTCAACATGTCTCTCCAATTGCATCCTGTAAGCCATATGGCGCCATCATCAGCAAATTTTACCTCGTCATAAAGTACCTCTTTGTAACAGTCTGCTATAAATAAGTTGAACAGCAGTGGAGAAATTAGAGAACCTTGAGAAAGTCTAACTTTTGCACTTAACTCCTTAGCTATAACACCACTCATCAAAATCAATTAATAGTGATGCTGTATGCTCCCTGGAGTTAAACCTATTGTATCTTGAAAGAACGAAGCAAGGCATCTGCAGTACTTCTAAACCTCCTGAATCCCTCCTGTTCTTTGTCCAATAATTTAACTAAAATGCTCCACAAAACCATACAATCTGTGAGTGATGATTCTTTCTAAGCCTTAGCAGAGATAGCTGGTCAGACTTATTGGTCTGTATGCTCCATGGTCATGGTAACCTGTCTTTCCATTTTTTTCGAAGGAACTTCACTACGGCTTTTTTACACTGACTAGGTAATGCTATGTTCGCCATGACATCTTTTCCACAAAATAGCCTCAAAGAATTCACTACCAGCATTTCTAAGAATCTCAGTGTAAACTGAATCAGGCCCAGGAGATTTATTGCACTTTAACTGCTTTAACTGCTGTATGACTGCTTCTACTTCCTCAATAGAAATATCATGGTGTAGGTATGTAGAACACATGTCCACACTTTCTTGATTTGGTTTCAATTTCACGCCTACTAAACGGAAGAATGCGTAACCATCGGTTAAGAACGCGAAACAATTAGAACGACATCCGGTTTAGCATTCGATGACGCAAAAACGTAAACAAACTTTGCATTTTCTGTCTTTCGTGAGCAATATAAATTTGTTGAGGAAATAATTGAAAAATCGGGGAATGTCATGCAATAGGCCATGCATATCGACGTTGGCGAGTAAATCTCAGACCACCTACTTCGCGCATATTGGCTGAATTCATTTTCGCGTGCTGAAGGTGTTTCGAAACCCATCGAAAACACGTGGAAATTGGTGATGTATGTTGTATTTTATTTGATATTGCGGTTTGCTAGAAGTTTAACATAAGATCATGCACACACGATAGACACATATGATTATTTGTGCTGTGGACCTTTTGGTTGTCAATGCTGCCTTACCGAGAAATCACTGAGGCAAGGGTCGAAAATGGGTGGTTGAGCATTGGATCTATATAATAAACAATAAGAAAACTGACAGCTATCAAGCAGGTCTATTTTCACCTCCACGCCTCACGAAACACATGCAGCTTATTCTACGGAATCGTTTCTTAGCCTTCCTGATGATCAATGCACTGGTGTTGCGGAAATTAATAGCACTTTGATGAAAACATTTGTAGTCTCCCAAATCATAGTATATAAGGATTTTTACACAGATTTTGTGCTTTCTAACCAATGCAATGGCCCTGAATTTGTTAAAATACAATTTGACATATTTTGAAATTTTGGCTTCCGTGAAGAAGTGCTAATCTACCCAATTTTGTCGGTTACGCATTAGAGTGCCCGGTTGAGAATTGGAGGATCAGAGGAGAATGTCGCAACCAATGCCCTCTTTGTAAATGCCAGCATCTAACTATAACCGTATGCTGTCTACATATGTTTTATAAATTGTCTTGAAATCAATAGATGCAGAAAATATAAATGGAAAAGCCCTTTCTGAACAAGGCCATTGGAATACTGAATTTGAAGTAATTTGATTGACTGGCGATTTGATACATAAATCAGAGATCAATATTTACCTCTGCAGAAAGTAAAAAGCCATTTTGCAATTCATAAAGGCTCATACCGTTATATCATATTTCTATGGTTAAGCATTGGAGAGTCAGATTAAGCATTCGACCTTCGATGCTTGACAACAAACTGTGTGTATCTCTTTAGCAGTGCCATTTTGTTCAGCCTTAGATGGTGTTTTTCGTATGAACTGTGCATTTTGTACAGATTTTGTACCGTGTTCAGGTTATTATTATTTGTTGCCCGTCATAAGTAATTGATGAGCTAGAAGACCACGCAAACTGAATAACTAACAACACGTAAATGTTTTACCCAGAACGGTCACTGTGGGTGAGCTTTGGGAGTCGAATTTCTACACCCAATAAGTGATTGCTGGCCATACAGGGCGGTACTATTAATAATGTGGTTCTTCATTGTTACATGCATGTATGTGCTCGTTTTATGATGACCAATGTTTCTTCCTGCCATTATATAATTACTATCTAAAATAGATTCCATCAAGAAGTCGAATTTCGTCACCCAGTTATTAATTGCTGACCATTCAGGGTGGTACTATTATTAATTTGGTTCTCCACTGCTACTTGATGTATGTGCTCGTTTTATGATGGCCAATGTTTCTTTTACTCATTACATAATTAAAGTCTAAAATAGTTCCTTCAAGAGTATAGAAAACATTCGTAGGAAGGAGCATGGGCCATACTCCGAATTTTCGGCTACTCAAGCCTCACCAGTGATCTTGACATGATCTTGCGACGAAAATCATAAAAGACATACCGCAATTTCTTGATTTTAAAAAGGCAGTCGATGCAAAGATTGAATAGTATCAAAAAGGGGTCCAAAGGAATAAAAAGCGATGATCAAGAATATAAGTCTAAACCAATAAGAAAATTTCTGATTTCTCAGAATATATCCTCTGTCTAAACGCGTTTCACAACTAAGAATGTAGATCGTCAGAAGACATAAGGAAATATGACGTTAGTGTCAATAGCAACGGCGTTAACAGTTAAAGAAAGTGAAATAACGTCAGAAATCATAATGCAGTAAAATGCAATTATTAAAATGTCTATATAATTTAGCTTTGAAAAGTTGTATAA
Organism: Ctena decussata; assembly: GCA_963989385.1. Lineage (NCBI taxonomy): Eukaryota > Metazoa > Mollusca > Bivalvia > Lucinida > Lucinidae > Ctena > Ctena decussata. The sequence goes on along the minus strand of OZ022501.1, from coordinate 21,319,625 downwards.
AATAATTTTCTTTCATTTTTCTTGCTGAAACGCTATCTTTCTGCATTTTATAAAGTGGCACTCTGCTATTTAGCCACTGACATGTAGCATTCTAACTGACGCATCTCTAATATGCTATGAACTGTTGTCTGGTGGCGGAGGGAATCGCCTGTTTCTCCGATGTAGTCATCTCGGCAACGGCTACACCGGATCACATAAATACGATTTTTAACATCACAAAACATAGGTGTCTTTATTTTGAAAGTTTCCTCCGCATTTACACTGAAATTCTTCTTCCATTATTAAATGATTACATAAACCACAGTTGGCTCTATTAAATTTTGTCACCTTCGATAAATTATAATTATTAGAAAATTTAGCACGAGATAGAAGTCTTTTTCAAATATCTAGGTTGACGTTTGCTTTTTATGAGCTGAAAATCGTCTGATATTTCTTTCATGGTTTCAATTTTATGTAAAATTGGTAAGTTTTGTTTTATTGCATTGAATAATTCAGGATTTTTAGGGTCGCATGTAGATACATAAGTTAAAATATGGTCATCATTTTTCTCTCTTATCACTCTTATTTCTTCTTTATTTAATGCATTGCTTTTTTCTTTTCCCTTATTGATAATATTCTGAGGACATTTTTGCCTTGTCAATGTCTCTTTTAATTCAATCATTCGTTTTTAACAATTTGTTCGTTTGAAACTATACTTCTTAGCCTTCTTGCCAATGAAAACGGGACATTGTTTTTTCTATATGTTTTGGATGACATGAATTAAAAAGTTACTACTGTTTGCTGTCTGTAAGTTTGTAGCATATATCTGTTACCTTTTTTTCTCTTTTAATCACCATTACATCCAAAAGTGGTTGTTGTACATTGCTATATTCCATCGTAAATTTCATGTCAGGGTGTAAGGAATTCAACACAGTTTCTAGTTCAATCAATTTTGGTTTTAATTTGGGCCACGATATAAAAAAGTCGTCCAGAAATCTTTTCCAGCTCTTTATAAATTCAAGACTAAATTGATTACCGAATCTGTTTTCCATCTTTTTGTATAAACTTTTCTCTAAATAACCAATTACTTACGTTGCATAGACTGGAGCAAATTTTGTACCCATTGCAGTGCCTTTCTATTGGCGATAGTACTTGTCATTAAAGGCAAAGGTATTGTTGTTCAAAATGAGTTATATTCCATCTAATATATTCTTCTCGAAATCTAGCTGGCCTGTCATTTGGAATTATTCTCATCCAGTTGCTTCTTTACCCAAGTCATACGGTATATTTGAATAAACGGATTCAACATCAAATAAAGCCAGTAAAGTGTTATCTGGAACTTCAGAAAGTAAGTGATTAAGAAAATCGGTTGTATCTCTTTAAGTAGCTTTTGACCCTTTTTGTTAGAAGTCTTAATTCAATATCCAGTACGTTACTTAACCTGTGGGTCTGACAAGCTGGACCAGATCATTGGTCGGAATTTTAGATCTGTAACCTTATCAATTTTCACATAATGCGATGAGTTTTGTTCCCAAGCGTTTAGAATTTTGTCTGACTTCATTTTAAGATTTGATAAACAGTTTAATTTTTTTCAGTTAAGCATCTTTTATGTTTTTGAAGAAATCTTTTATATCTCATTTAATCAGTTTTTTTAGGTTCAGTGCTAAATTCTTCATAATACTGTCGATCTGAAAGCATGTTTTCAATAATTTGCCTGTAATCCACTTTATCCATTATAACAGCTGTCCCACCTACGTCTGCTTCTTAAATAATAATTGTTTCATAATTTGCTAAATTTTTATTGCATTTCTATCTGCCAAAATGATAATATATTTAGTAATATTATTGGTTTTAGAAAGAGCGTTGTTTTCTTAGTTTTCTATGTATTTTTCAAGTGCAGTATTACGGTTTATGGAGGAATAAAATTACTTCTGTTTTAACTAAAGAAATATCAGATCATCTGCTTCGTGTAAGTATTGGCAATTCGTAATTTTCGTGAAAATTCATACAAATCTTCTTTCAGTTCTTGGGTATTTTCTTTTGCAGGGGTAGGAGTAAATTTTAAGCCTTTTCCAAATATTTTTGTTCTATCTCTGTTAAGTGTTTCCTAGATAAATTAATGCTTTGATATTCATTGTGTTACTTATCTAATTCATTGCTAAAGTTCTTACATTGTCCGATCGTCCTGACCAAAAAGATGATTGTCGTCTTGGTTGGTGTTCTGGCTGAGGCGTTCTGGCTCATCTTGTGGATATCGCTGTCTTTCTTGTCAAAAGTAGTTGTGCCTTTGCTCATTCATGTATTGTCTGTTTCTTTGTTATTAGTAGCCTGTTTGGCCTTTTCTACTGAAAGGGCGTCGGTGTTGAGGCTGATGTATTCCCGTGGAATCTTTGAGGGTTGCATCTTCTGCCATACCTGGTGTTTTGCTCTAGATCGGGGCGGCCTCTTTGAAAATTTCTTCCATCCTGTTATTGATTTCTTCGAACGATCTCGATGTATAACGGATTTACTTTGGTGTTTGTTGTATCTTTACTTTGTTGGTTACGATAGCTTGGGTAGTTATTTATTGATTTTTTACGATTATTCGTGCTGATGCTTCTTGTTCGACTTTTTTTTAAAAATCGACAGTCCTTCTGCGTCTGAGTATATAATAATGTCCTTTTAATTTGATAGCTTCTGTTTCTTTAATGAATGGATTTTTAATGGTTTATTTATAACAGAAACTTTTGTTTAATCTTTTTTCAGCCGTACCTCGTTTTTAGCTTTCCATCTTTTCCTCTTCTCGCTTTGTGTTTTCATACCCCACATAGTGATGAGAATTTACTTTGATCTCCTGGAAGCCTTTTCAGATATTATTGATAACAATTCTTTATCAATTCTTTAAACTTTTTCTTCATAACTATGAGCCCTCAATTCTTATAAGTCTTTTTCTGTCTTAAAAGTGTCTAAAACTTGTCTTTCTCTTCTTCGTTGGCCATCTTGCTTACCATTAATGTTATGTTTTTGCAATTGCTGTGGTAGTATAATCGGTGCCTGGTTTCTCCAGACTTCATATGTTGAGGACATCTTTTCATTCCGAAGTTAAAGCCAATATTGTTTCCTCCTGTCATTCGGTTTTTTAATACCACATATTTTTGATTCTCCTTGCTTCTCTCTTCCAAGCTGGTTGATTTGTTTCCTAGATTAATTCCCAGATGTTATCACAAAGTTGTTGACTAACTATCTGATTCTCATTATTGTAAGGCAGCTGTTTGAGTGGGAGATGGTGTAGGTGTTGGATATCTTGAAGTGTTTGTAGTTTTGATGATGTAGGTAAGATAGTTGATATTATATCTAATGAAATTTTCTTACTGGTTTAGACTCATATTCTAGATCATCGCTTTTTGTTCGTTTGGACCCCTTTTTGATACTATTCAGTCTTTGAATCGACTTTGAAACGGCACTGCTCTAGAGTTACAGACAGTTTGTTTTCAAGCATCGTCTGTCGAATGCTTAACCAGACTCTCCAACGCTTAACCATAGAAAAATGATATAACGGTATGAGCCTTTATGAATTGCAAAATGGCTTTTCATTTTCTGCAGAGGTAAATAATGATCTCTGATTTATGAATCAAATCGTCACTCAGTCAAATTACTTCAAATTCAGTATTCCAATGTCCTTGTTCAGAAAGGGCTTTTCCATTTATATTTTCTGCATCTATTGATTCCAAGACAATTTACAAAACATATGTATACAGCATATGGTTATAGTTAGATGCTGGCATTTACAAAGAGGGCATTGGTTGTGACTTTCTCCTCTGATCCTCCAATTCTCAACCGGATACTCTAATGCGTAACCGACAAAATTGGGTAGATTAGCACTTCTTCACGGAAATCAAAATTTCGAAACATGTCAAATTGTATTTTAGATCATCTCAGGGCCATTTCATTGGTTAGAAAGCACAAAATCTGTGTAAAAATCCTTATATACTATGATTTGGGAGACTACAAATGTTTTCATCAAAGTGCTATTAATTTCCGCAACACCAGTGCATTGATCATCAGGAAGGCTAAGAAACGATTCCGTAGAATAAGCTGCAGGTGTTTCGTGAGGCGTGGAGGTGAGAATAAACCTGCTTGATAGCTGTCAGCTTTCTTATTATTTATATAGATCCAATGCTCAACCACCCATTTTCGACCCTTGCCACAGTGATTTCTCGGTTAGGCAGCATTGACAACCAAAAGGTCCATAGCACAAATAATCATATGTGTCTATCGTGTGTGCATGATGTTATGTTAAACTTCTAGCAAACCGAAATATCAAATAAAATACAACATACAGCATCAATTTCCACGTGTTTTCGATGGGTTTCGACACACCTTCAGCACGCGAAAATGAATTCAGCCAATATGCGCGAAGTAGGTGGTCTGAGATTTACTCGACAAACAGCGATATGCATGGCCTATTGCATGACATTCCCCGATTTTTCAGTTATTTCCTCAACAAATTTATATTGCTCACGAAAGACAGAAAATGCAAAGTTTGTTTACATTTTTGCGTCATCAAATGCTAAACCGGACGTCGTTCTAATTGTTTCGCGTTCTTAACCGATGGTTACGCATTCTTTCGTTTAGTAGGCGTGAATTTTCCTTCACTTATATCCTGTATGTCCCTTTCTATGCTCTCTATGAAATTTTAATCAAAAAGGAAACCTTGCAATCAAAAAGGAAACCTTGCAAGTGCTTCCTCTAAAAATACCTTTTCCAGAACCGCACATTTCTCTTCTCTCCCTAAAACTGGGCAGTTGTTTTCATCTATCAATGTTAGGAACCCACCTCGATTAAAATCTTGATATGTGGTGAGTGTATTGAAAGTCTCCCACATTTCCTTGGATGAGCCCGTGAACGCTATACTCCTATAACTGTTGGGTTTAAGACATCAAACCCGCTTCCTTCACCTTTTGAAAAACTCATTTCACATAATTGTTTGGGTGCGTCTTCTTTTGAAGCTCTTCTTTGCTCTGTTTAATTCATTTTTCATTTCTGTGACTTCATCATTCCACCGGGGGGTGGGGGGGGGGGGGCTTTTTTCGTCTGCTCTGAACTTTGATCTCCTGCATAGGAACTGCTTCCAACAAACATTTTGTATACACTTTCATAAAATCCTCCACCATATCCTCAATACAACTGCTGTACTGGTTGCCTGTTTCATTCCATGCCTTTAACTTCTCCTCTGAACATTCTCTCCAAACTTCCCACTTAACTAACTTTCCTGATAATAAATTTCTCAAACGTTGTACTGCTTTTCTCTCTTTCCTGGTATTCTGTCAACAATATGCCAATGTGATCTGACCTTATTGCTTCAAAGTCATTGTTTTACACACTCTCAGTCTCAGAACTACTCTGGGTATAACAATAAACAAATCTATAGCATTGTCATTAAACTTCTAGTTGCTGGTCCATCATTATTACATAAAAGCCCCTTTCTATGCAAGTATTCTTCCAAAAATGTTCCCACAAATATTAGATTTCTTTTCGTTCCACTCCAAACTTTTAGCATAAGATCCCAAGTTAAAATAATATGTTTATAATCAATACAATTATCAAGAACTGCCAGTAACCCTTCCAACAGCTCCTTTTCTGGAGGCACATAAGCCAAAACCTATAAATAGGTATTTATCGTATTTGTTGTCACTTTTGCACATATTACTTCTACATCGTCTCGTTCTAACTCCTGTTTTCTTCCTAGAATAGCTCTATCCTCGTCATATTTATATAATATTGCAACTCCCCGTAATTGTCCTTTCTTGGTTTGCCGATTTTAGACCACTGTTTAAAAGCTCCAGTCTCTCTGTTTGTCTCAAAAAGTCTCTGTCGAACAACATATCGACTTCATACCCATCAACAATACAACTAAAATTCCCTTATGCAGTTTTCCAAGACTGGCAGTTAATGGTAAATATCTTCATACTGTTAAAACATTTGATTCTTTCTAAATTTCTGTAAGGTTTGGAGGTATTTTGGGCATAGATTTGATGAACTCTTTCCACCACAGTTTGTGCATGAACTTGGCAACTGACAATCACCTGAGTAAGTGATCGAATGACCCACAATTCTCACTAGTAACTTTGTTCGGACAAAAGGCAGCAATGTGATAAAAAAGATGGCAAGCAAAGCAACGAACACCCTTATTTATATTTCTTTTTCACAGTATGCTTCCTTTCCATTTTGAATGGATGTTGAATAAAATGGTAAAAATACAATGTACAGGCGCCCCAAACACTATCCCGTCCATTCTAGCCGGGAAACCAGAACAGAAAATTATGTTTCGTGGATGTTTCATTTATTTTTATTTATCCTTGTAGGGTCGAAAGTCTAGTTGACTTGTGTAACCCCCTCTTGGTTTGGCACCCAGGTATTATTGTCCGGAATGGCTGTATATTGTCCATCTCCCATGAAGTTGTCTTATCGGTTCTGTGTTAATTTTTGTCACGCCCGCTCGCAGTGAGCGAGACATAATTGTTACAACTTCAGTTCGGTATATTTGCGTGCGTTAGTGCGTGCGTCCGTCCGTCCGGGCCATAACTTCTAAATTTACGGATGGATTTCAAAATAATTTGGCACAGTTCTCCCAATCGGAACACCGCTCGGCCAATTCCGTGAATCAACAACGGATGTATGACGTCGGACTACCTACGTCACACGACTGTTGTTCGGAACAACGACGTAAACAAAGATGGCCGCACTGTCGCACCGAGTAAATAATAAAATGAAAGAAACAAATGTATTTTCTGTCTCGGCATTAATAATTGACTATTTTGTTTTAACAACAGCAAAGCATTAAATTAATGTCCGTGCAACAGCTGAAAAAAGTCGCAGGTTGAGAATCAATTATCATTTGTAGACATATAGTCCAGTCAAATTGTGGGAGAACCTAAAACAAATTGCAACAAAAGGTTTCTTTGCAGTAATAAGCTCCTAAGACCTACATTTCTAACATACTAAAAGTAGGACGAAATCGGAGAATGCGAAACTTGATTTTTTTCATATGTCTTGTTTTCGAAGGATTTAAACCACTGCACAACTACTTTTGGTTGGAAAGCCACTTCTAAACATCATTTCTAGACAAGTTAAATCCATAGAAGTCGTTGATAAAGCAGTTATATACTGTTCTGTAGCTTTTGTCGACCATTAAATTTGCTGATTATGCATAACCGGCCGATCATATAGTATATTACTATTGGTTTACCCCACCCACCAGTGCAAATTTTGCTTTTACCATAACCTCTATTCAGATGGACAATATGGATGGTAATGAAGATAGTAAACAGAATCAATGTTTTTAAATGAAGACTGTGACAGAACAATAGAAGAAAACAGCTTGATATAACTCCTATTTATCAAATGATGGGACATCTGAGAGTGTTGTTTTGTTGCTTCAAGTCCACGGTAACGGCCATGGTCATGTCGGGACAGTCAGTTAACCTTACGACACTATTCTTAGGCCGGCCTAGAACTCCTATGCGGTTTTTAAGCATTAGTAAGCGCACATACTTTCGCCAGTAACTGACAACTGTCCTTGAATCAGTGGAAGGAGAAACAGAAGTAAGTAGCCGGACCGGGTATCGAACACAGAACCTCTGGCTCTTGAGTCAGAAGCGCTACCGACTGTACATTGTGGCCCAGCTAAATACTTCATGTGTTGAAAGGATAATCCACTAGAGGGTTAAATATGCAGATAACTTGGACATGCTTTGGGATATAAGGTGATGATCTCAATGACATTTTTGCATTCACAATGGTAAAACGTTTACTTTTCTGGGTCATAATTTACAAATTATACCTCCTTCCCGCCTAACAGCCACCTCCCCACCCCGCCCACTCCTCTGGAGAGATTGATTTATTTGTTGCTTAACGTCTACGGTAAACCTCTATGGTCATGTCGGGACGGTCAGTTAACCTAACCACACTATTCCTGGGCAGGCTTAGACCCCCTAAGCGGTTAACCAGTACTAAGTGCACATACTTTCGCCAGTAATTGACAACTGCCCTTCACGAATCAGCGGAAGGAGAAACGAAAGTGCATGTGTGGCCAGACCGGGCCTCTGGAAAGAAGTCATTATCTTAGCTTGCCTGAACGACCTTCAGGAAGAGCTATTGTTGTCACCACGGTGTCGGCCTCCGCGTTTGCACCCACGTCCATGTCCCACCTTTTGGGTGTTATAGGTTATATTAAAACACCCATATCTCTTTAGTCTAAGTTGATACTTTCACTTTTGCTAGATAATGGTCTTACGTTTTACACCATTGCCCCCTCAATTGAGGTCAAGGTCATGGAATTGGAAATTTCATGTTAAAATATGGGATGTTCTTTAAGGTTTTATCTCACTGTCAAGGTGAGCTTATAGTATAGCCTTTGTCCGTGGTCCGTCGTCGTCTTCCACACTTTAAAACATACCTCCTAAACCATCTTCCAAATCTTGATCAAATTTTATGTGTAGCATTGTTGGGGTGGGAGATTGACTGCATAAGGTTAAAGGGCAGATCAGATTGGAAATCTGGTTGCCAAGGCAACATAAAGCTCCCATAGACTTATAATGGGAAAAACTTGAAAAATCATTTTCTCTGAAACCATGGCGTCCAGAGCTTATATATTTAGTATTTAGCAATGTGTTGTGGTCCCTTACATCACTCCTGCCAATCCATCCCCTGGGGTCTAAATTGGCCCCACCCTAGGGGCCCACTGCTTTATATAGGGCTATATAGCTAAAGAACCTTCAAAAATTTTCCATCATCAAACCGTGAGGTCCAAAGCTAACATATTTAGTATGTAGCAATGGTTTGTGGTCACGTACATAAATCCTGCCAACCATGCCTCTGGGATCCAAATTTGCCACCCCCAGGGGTCATTAGCTCCCACAGAGTTATGACGAAAAAAAAACTTAAAAAATCTTCTTTTTTGAAACCATGAGGCCCAGAGCTGATATATTTAGCAAGTAGCAGTGTTTAGTGGTCCCCTACATAAATCCTGCCAACCATGCCCCTGGGGTCCAAACTGGCCCCATCCCAGGGGGATTATTTGTTTATATAGGGCTATATAGCTAAAGAACCTTAAAAAATTTTCCTCTCTGAAACTATGAGGCCCAGAGCTTACATATTTAGTGTGAAGCAATGGTTAGGGGTCACCTACGTAAATACTGCCAACATGCCCCTAGGGTCCAAATTGGCCACGTCCCAGGGGCATTAGCTCCCATAGTCTTATGCAGTGAAAAACTTAAAAAATCTTCTGAAACCATGAGGCCCAGAGCTTAAACATTTAAAATATGTAGCAATGTTTAGTGATCCCCTGCATAAATCCTGTCAACCATATATATAGCTGAGAATTTTCAAAAAATCTTTTCTCTGAAACCATGAGGCCCAGAGCTTACATATTATTTAGTTAGTGGTCACATAAATAAATCCTGCCAACCATGCCCCTCGGATCCAAATCCCCCCAATAGACTTATAATGGGAAAAACTTAAAAAAATCTTCTTCTCTGAAACCATGAGGGCCAGAGCTTATATATTTATTTAGTATGTAGCAATGTTTAGTGTCCCATAACTCCTGCCAACCAAGCTTTTGGGGTCCAAACTGGCCCCAATCCAAGGGGGTCATTTGTTTATATAGAGCTTATGGCTAAAGAACCTTCAAAAATCTTCTTCTCTGAAACAATGAGGCCCAGAGCTTACATATTTAGTATTTAGCAATGTTTAGTTTTCACGTACATAAATCCTGCCGATCATGCCCCTAGGGTCCAAATTGGCCACGCCCCAGGGGTCTATTTAGCAATGTTTAGTTGTCACGTACATAAATCCTGCCAACCATGCCTTGGGTTCAAATTGGCCATCCCAGGGGTCTATTTAGCAATGTTAAGTTGTCACGTACATAAATCCTGCCAACCATGCCCTGGGTCCAAATTGGCCATGCCCCAGGGGTCATTAGCTCCTATAGACTTATAATGGGGAAAAAATCTTAAAAAATCACCTTCCCTGAAACCATGAGGCCCAGACCTTACATATTTAGTACGTAGCAATGTTTAGTGGTCCCCTTCATAAATCCTGCCGAGGAGATTTTCATAGACTATTCATAAGTGTGTTGCACTGTTTGGGCTATCATGCATGTAGTATTCTGCTCTTTGTGCCTTTGTTTCGGGCTTCTCATGCCTTCAGAGATCAGTATTCTAAATTGAAGCATGTTTATGCTAAGCTAAGTCATCAGTATGACATATTTCTTGTTGCAGTTCAGTTACTGACCTTCAAAGATTCACTTCAAATTTAAGGCAGAATAAGGTGGGTGGGGTAATTTATACCATTTTAAGACCTAGATGGCTTTACATTCAACAACAAAATGTGTCAAATTCAATCTTCAGCTTCTAGATCTTTTAGATTCAATTCTGGCAGAGGAAGAATAGAATCTTAGAAATAAAACAATAAAGCAATAATGTTATGTCATACAAAACATTTCAAATAATTGGTATATTTATGACGCAAATAGGCGCATGTAGAAATGTAGAAAAAATATATTTTGCATAATCCGATTTTGTCCTACTTTTGATATGTCATATGTGAATGTTAGTCCTCAACAAAAATGCAAAAAAAGCTTTTGTTGCAATTTGTTTTGGGTTTAGGGAAAAAATCGCCAGTTTGCCTGGACTAATACAGGGCTACGGTTTCGGCGTATACTTTTCGGACGAACAAAATGTTGGATTTTGCTGCATATTGCGTGCTCCGATTGTTGTTCTCCTTGATGAGTAGAAATGCCATTTGATCAGGTAGGTCTAAGGTCAAGGTCACACTTGAAGGTCAAATGATAAAATGGCCATAACTTGAGCTTGTCCGAGCCATATAATTTGGCACAATTGTTTTCCTTGGTAAGTAGAAGTGCCATTTTTAACATTTGTTCAGGTCGGTCCAAGGACAAAGTCCTTGAAGGTCAAATGATAAAAAGGCCATAAATTGAGCTTGTCGGAGCCATTACTTCTACATTTACGAATGGAATTCAAAATGATTGTTCTCCTTGGTGAGTAGAAGTGGCATTTAGAACATTTGTTCAAGTAAGTCCAAAGTCAAGGTCACACTTGAAGGTCAGATGATAAAATGGTCATAAATTGAGCTTGTCCGAGTCATTACTTCTACATTTATGCATGGATTTCATAATAATTTGGCACAATTGTTGTTCTTCTTGAGATGAAGTGTCAAGTGACAGATATGTATGGTAGGTCCAAGGTCAAGGTCATGCTTGAAGGTCAGATATTGTGATTGTCATAAATTGAGCTTGTCTGGGTTATCACTTCTACTTATTTTCCTTTGTGAAAATTTGGAAAAAAAAAGTAGAAATATGCTGGCGGCTAAGCATGATGTTGTTTGACATCTTTCCAGAGTGAAGCACTTAGTCTTGACATACTTACAGGTCACTATAGCAAACAGCGGGCTCGACCAGTTGTTCCTGGACAACCTTCAAGTTGAAAAATTTGTTTTTTTTTTCTAGGTTTTTTTTGCCAGTTAAATGACTCAATATATGCACATGAACCAATATTTTGTTACAAACCGTGACGGCTGAACCGCTTTTACAATTATTTGAGCTTAGACGTTTTACCACGAAATGAGGTCATTGGTTTACATTGTTTATCAACTATTTGGGGTGTTTGGGTGGTGCGATGGTGCTGGGTATTGTGATACTGTGACATTTATGGAATCTCTATTTCTATTGTATTCCATTCTTATTATAGAATGTACGTCGTTTCCAAGTAACGTTACTAACGCCATGCTTTGAGTACTGTTCTAACGTAATGGCTGATTAAACTTAAAGATATGAATTTTACTTAATTAAGCGACATAACAGGTTTAACTTCCAGTGCCGGGGCGTCCGACTGATTTGGATAATAGTAGGACAAGGGCCTACTGTGCTTGCAGTAGGTGCGGGCGGGGGTTGTTTGGACATTTTTTATCTGGTCTATCATTTCTCTTCTTTTTCCCTCTCTTTGGGAGACGGGCCCGATATATAGACCAAAATACTGTCTCAAAAGGCCGTTAAACCCAAAACAAACAACCAATCTATTAAACAAAGTTCTGTACATTGTATTTTTACCTCCTGTATATTGTTTTGTTACCTCTTGTACCTTGTATTTTTTTTAACATCTAATGAAACGTGAGATCGAAAGTAGGTCCTTTTAGTATTTTTTCAAAGTAAAAAGATAGGCAATGATCAGGAATTAATACAATCAAACCCCACATTCCGCTCTAAACACCAATAGGGCAAGAAGCACATACACACAGAAACTAAAAGACATGCACAGTAGAGGAGTAATACTTCGGTCACTTCAGCAAATTGGCTGGTGTACGCATTTTATTTCCAATCGCAAACAGTATCATTATGCATCAGTATATGCGGAAATATGCACAGAGCAAGGTGTTCGTTGATTTACGGTCAAAGGGATGGAACTGAAGATGAAAATCACTAATTTTAACGGTAAAGGCTCTTGCGGGAAAGTTCGGTCACAGTTCAGGTACATTCGGTCAGTGGTGCGGGTAAGTTCGGTCAGCTAACTCTTTTAAAAAAAATACTATTACTGCATCAGCAAATCTTCTCTTATGTATCATGTTTAAGATTTGAAGAAACATATATGCGTTGTAGCAAGCGAAAAGGTGCTAAACGCACATTTAAAGAGTAAAGGCGCTTTCACGAAATCTCGTTAGAACTTCAAGTTTGCATGCAGATGTATGATCATGTACATATGAACTCTTAGGAAAATGGAGATTCTAGCCATGGTTTGCGTATTCGTTATTGGCAAATTCAAACATATTTTATTGCCTTTGTACAAACAATAAGTACAAACAACGGGGTTGGGCTACAAGTTCTCACAACATTAGTTACAGCCCTCCCCCTAAAACACATACAAAACGTCCAACATGGCATTACAACTAATTCACAATAGTTTAATAATAAGAAAAAAAAATAGAAGAAAAAGAACAAGAAGAAGAAGAAGAAGAGAAAGAAGAAAAATAATAATAATAGAATAAATAATGATGATAGTAAGTAAATAAATGAATACCGTAATTCTTCGGCTACAAGACGGAGGCCCCCTCACTCCAGAATAATCTCAAAACTCCAGATCGGTCTTATGAGCCAGATCTGGAGTTTCGGGACCGCTCTAATACGAAAAATTATAGATAAAAACAGGCGCATATAAAACTACTTTAGATTCCTGGAGTCACTACAGTGAGGGGAATCCCCGCCCAACCACCGATCAAATGCGATAAGTATATAAAAAGTATCTAAAGAATCCTCGGGTGCCTCCCCGGAACGCGACCAATCGACGAGCGGTCATCCGATGACTTCTTTTCCTCACCTGAAATAAGAAAATAAGGACAAGTTATAGCAAGGCTAGCTCAATTTTGGGCAGAAAATCTTCAACGAGCGACCCTCTGCGTAATATATCCCTGTTCACCGGTCAGGTTAAAGCAAACGAAATAAACACGGAACAAAATACTGACGGGAAAAACAACAATCTATTAAACATCAGGCCGCAGTCAAAGATTAGCTTCTTCAACCTTGCATGATTAGAAACTTGAACTTTCATTTAATTAACTTCAAATGCAAATTTTGAGATTAGTTAGTTACTAAACCGTCTCGTATCCTGAATATATGACTGAACAGCGTTAAATAGAAGTGTGTTGTCATCGTCAGTCAAATTAGGGTTCCCATATAATACTGCGTTAACACTTAATGGATGGAAAGCTCTCGTTCTATTGAAAAATACAACTCTATTATGGTCATATCTCGGACAATTGAAAATAAAATGCTCAGCGTCTTCTATATTTTCGAGACATTCACAAATAGGATTTTCACGAAGATGGTTATGATACAAATCATTGGAAAGATCACTGCAATTATTACGTAGTCGGCAATGTGAAACTGATAATGTGCGTTTACCCTTTAAATAATAATTTGGTATTCTAACTGAAGAAAACAAATCTTTTTTCAGCTTGTAACAAAACGAAGAAAATGATTCAGCACCACGAAGCTGTATATCAAGATTATTCCATGCGTTTATACACGACGGAATACATGACTGAGCAAATATGCTAGTTCGTGGAGAAAAAGTGGAAATATTTTGTCTATTACGAAGTTCATATCGTGAAATTTCTCCAACTGTTGATGGAATAGTATCCAAAATGTAAGAAGGGACATTATTATGGGTCACTTTATACATAAATTTCAACTTCTGGCTTTTTCTTCTTAGAGAGAGAGAATCCCATCCGCATTCATTGTATAGATTTTCCAGAGAAACTGATCTGGTAAGCCCAGTAACTATTCGGGCAGCTTCGTTTTGCATTTTTTCCAGTGAATTAGCTTGTTCAGCTGTACAATTATCCCATACAATAGACGAGTACTCGAAGATTGGTCGAACATATGAAATGTAAATTTGGTTTAATGCAATTCTACTGAAACTGAATTTAAGTTTCCTCATTATTCCAATTATTTTAGATGCTGACGATAAAATGTTTTCAATGTGATCATTCCATTTACCGTTTGCATTAAGAGTAAGACCAAGATGCTTATGTTGTTCAACCAGATCAATTTTAACGTCGTTGAAAATCAAATCAGGTAGTGCATCTAGCTTACGTAATGAAAATAAGATAGCTTCCGTTTTATTAGGATTAAATTTAACTAGCCATTGCTTTGCCCACTGTGATATAATCAATAAATCGTGATTAATTATGCCTTCAATATCCCGAATATCAGTTGCAGATATAAATAGTGAACTATCGTCAGCAAATAATCTAGTTAAGCATAATAGCTGATCTGTAATATCGTTGACATATATAAGAAATAATAATGGTCCCAATACTGAACCTTGAGGAACTCCAGCCGATACCCCTTTAATTTCCGAGCTTGAAGAATTCAACACAACATACTGTTTACGTTCTTTCAAATAGTTCGATATCCATTCTAAAAAGTCACCATCTATTCCATTCTGTTTTAGTTTAAATAATAGACCTTTATGCCAAACACGGTCAAATGCTTTCGAAATATCGCAAAATACCATGCAGGCGTATTGTTTGTTGTCCAAAGTTTGACAAATATGGTGGTAAATATCCACAAGTTGAAATGTTGTCGAATGACCAGGAATAAAACCAGATTGATATTTGTATAATAAATCGTTAGTATACAAGTAGTTAAATAAGTTCTTAAAAACAATGCGCTCCATTATTTTACCCAAGGGACTGCAGAGTGATACGGGCCTATAATTAGACGGGTCACAACGTTCGCCTTTCTTAAATATGGGAACCACCATATTTCTTTTCCATAAGTCAGGAAATATTTTTTCTCTCAGAGATCGATTAAAAATAATTGCAAGGGGTTTTGATACGGAATTTGAAATATATTTAAGCATTTTATGATTGATAAGGTCTGGACCGGATGCTTTATTAATATCCAGAGAATCAATAATATCTTTAACTTCACTCTCTGAAATGTTAATGTAACATAAGGAACTATTTGTTATCTTTTGAAAATCAGGCAATACCACATTATCATCACAAACAGTCGATATTGATGTAAAATAATCATTTAAACAATCAGCCTTTTCTTTATCAGTAGAATGCAGAATGGGGTCATTATTTTCTAATACGGTACACAGTGGAGGAATTAAAACTGATGAAGAGTTGCTCTTAATAAAATAACGGGTAAGTTTCCAGAAATCTCGTCTATTGGAACCGTAACTGTCTGTAAGGGTCAATTCTAAATTATTAAAAAATCTTTCCTTCGCATATTTCTTCATATTGTTTACTTTATTTCGAGTATCTTTGTATTTACGCCAATCGGTAGACTTTTTGCTTACTGTTGCTATCCCTCTCAATCTATCTCTTTTTCTAGACCATTTGCGGAGTTCTGAATCGTACCAAGGTTTGTCATCGCTTCTAACAGTTATATCTTTGGACGGTATACATTGCTGAACAAGATTTAAAAAGGATGTAGTGAAAAAATCAGCTGCTTCATTCAATGATAATGAGTTAAGGCAATCCCAGTCAAAATTATTAATTTTGTTATCTAGTTCGTTATAATCTGCCTTTTTATATAACCATATTTTTCTTTTAAATGAATTGTGTAAAGAATAATCAAAGGGGATAGTAATGTACATTGCAGAATGATCACTGATATTTTGGGGCATAGCTAATACTCCACTATCTAATATGATTTGATCAAAGGGAGTAATCACAGGATCCAAGAGAGCATTACCTCTCGTTGGTTCAGTAATAATGTTTTTCAAAGAGTTGACTAAAAGTACATTCTTTAAATTATGATTATTAGCATTAAGTAAATCTTCATTTAAGTCTCCGAATAGAACAACGTTTTTTGAAAATTCGTAAGCCTTTTCCAAGTTTTGGTTAAGTGCTTCAAAAAATAATTTATCACAAGTTTTAGGACTATAAAATATTCCGAAGAGAAACAACTGGCTTTTTTGTTTGATTTTAAACCAAATACATTCGCTCCAATACACTTCGAGCTCGGCTACTCTTTCATATGCCAGATTTTTATTTAGGTACACAAGAATACCGCCGCCGTGACAGTTTCGATCTTTTCTGAATGTGTCGAAAGTCTGTGATAAATGTATATCAGATGGCAAAACGGTATCGTCTAAATGTGTTTCAGTGAAACACAAAATGTCAAAATCCAAGAACTGGTCTTTGATGTACTCTAATTTAGTTCTGATACTACGAATATTAGCATGCAGTACCGACAAGCTGTGGCCCAACCACCCAGGGCCGGGGTTAGATTCGATATCCCCACATAGTAGTAATAGTAACTGCGTGAGTAAAAATTGAAAACATTCACTCAAGACCAGTTTGTTTAATCGTATTAACGCTTTAACGATTTTGAAGATATTATTTAGTATAAGGGGTAAAAAAAATATATTAAATGAAATATTTAAACTCACCTTGCATCTAACTGAAAGTCTTTGACATCTATTATAGAACAGGCCCACTGTCACCCGCCACTGACAAATGTTGTTACCCATTGGGCAGTAGAAAATACCATATATAAATTACTCTGATGACAGAAGGACTGTAACCTTGATTGTCCGGCTGTACGCTCGTCGAAACGCCGATTATTCCTTGGAGGCACACAAAATCATCTTTTATAGAAGTAATACATATAAAAAGGTAGAGAGAAAAACAATAACATATGTACATTTCGTCCACAAATATAAACTATGTGGTACTGCTGGTTCAACAAAGAAACAATTTGACAAAATCAATAGAAACTTCAACGTTGCCGCAGAATGGTGATACTGCGGCAACTTCGAGACCGTGATATATCTCCATCCAGGAGAGCCATCAGGCTGGAGGAAAAACATTTGTCGTGCCAGTGCAGGCTAGTGTCAATACTGCTGACACATACCTACACTGGCACGTCATCGCACCGTCCCCCAGCGTGACCTAGATAAGCCTGAAAATAGTTATTTAAGAGTTTTGTCCCTTACATAGGTACATATCGGATATCTGTCACTATCAACAACAATGTATACCAAACCTTAAGCGACACAGGCAATTACATGTTAGACGAAATTAAGTAATATTAACCACTGAACTCGCTATCTATTACAATTTGAACCAAACCAAAATCCATAACATAAAATACAGGAATATAAAGAAAAGTTAAAGAAAAGTTATCCCGCATAAACACCTTTATAAACCCAGATATACCGCAGCCACACCAGACATCAGGACACATCATTTAGGACCTACAACGACATTATTTTCGGATCTGAATAAACCCACTTGTATCACATAGGGATGTGAAAAAAAAAACTTCTCACGAATAACGTAAATCCAAACCAGGCTGCTCAAGACCAGGCTGCTCTTGAGCAGCCTGTAATGGGTCCTCGTTACCTACTCAGAAATTCTGTCCAAAGTATCTGGGGCAGGATCGGCATATAAAAGACCGACTAAACAAACCGGCTAAACAAGACTAGTAATGACGTCGAACTTTATTCCAAACCGGTTCAAAGTCCATTTATTTTAATCCAAAACAATTGCTTTTTTTTTTTTTTTTTTTTTTTTCAATCAAATTATTTACATGTATCACCGACCTGAACCCAAAAAAAATGTCATCCTTATTAGCCCAGATATGCCGCATCCACTACAAAAACAGCTAAAGTATTTAAATAGTGCTCACAAAAAGCACAGAACCCGTACGCATCATGATTTGGGTCTCCGCTGTTCCCTAAAAAGTTTAGTTTGAACATTTTGGGGCAGATACGGCATATAAAGGGCCCATCGGGCACACAACCATGAACTAAAATTGAACCAACGCTGATTCAACGCCATGACGTTGAATCAACGCTGGTTCAACGCATCTCAATGCTGTGCGCCCGCTTTGGGTCCGGCTATACAGATCGGCTAGACTATTTAAATCATCGAACGATATATACACTGTACCAAACCAAAGCCCATTCATTTCAGTCAAAATGATGAATTCTTAACAATCAACTCAATAGTGCTACCACCAAAATCCCAGTTATACGGCTTCGACACTAAGTATCAAAACATATTGTAGCTAGCCCTTTTTCGTCGAAACTAGGCTCATCCACATTTACCTCCAGAAAATGGCTGGCAAGAAGCGCAGATCCAAACTAGGCCGTTCGTGAATGACCTGATTTGGGTCTTCGCTGCCTACCCAGATGTTCTGTCCGAGCAATTTGGGACAGATACGTCATATAAAAGGCCGGGTAGGCGGATACACATCTCTGTACTATAACTGAGACTATAATTGTTTATATTCAATGCGCCAGTGAACACATGAAGCGGTTTTCACGGACCGCTATCATACAGTATAAGACCAAATATCATTTCTTGAGTTGACAGGAATACTATAATTTTAAGAAAACTCATAGTCAACTCTCGATATCTCAATGTCAAAATCTGTTCAGAACCACTGATGCGGCAAAGCAAATTTTCTGATTCCAGAAAATTTACTTTGATATATCAGTAGTTTTAGGTAACGGGAGTTAAAATTTAAAGAGAAATGAGAAATGTGTTCCAACTATATTCTTTGAAACAAGGGGATATTTTGAGATATCAGAATTCGAGACATCGAGAGGCGACTGCATGTCGATTCGGCATTGAAACATAACTTGTACCGAGAGACATTGCCTGGTCATCCCTCAATCCAGGAAAAGCTAGGAGAGGAAACGCCTTAGAGAAGGGGGATGCCAAAAACAACAATAACCTGGGCCCGCGCAATTAAAGACAAAAATATATATATTTGCTTCCCCATATAAAACTCTTGGTCCCACCTTCACCGGATGATGGAAACAGCCCAGCAATGTTTCTCCCATAAATGCGACAAGGAAGTCAACATTCTGCTTTTTCAACAGTTTAAAGCATCTTCAGTAGGCTGGTCGCCGCCCTAGTCACAAATTCTTAGCCTTAATGATAACACCTAAAATAGACAAATAAGGGATTTCTATCTCCCAGTCCATGCCACCTGGCCTAATCGCGGTTTCGATGAATCGTCAAAAAGCGCTCGCAGTTGTCTCGGAAATAGCGAATCAAAATTACCTGGCACTCATATCAGTAAACTGGCAATAATATTGAATTTCTAAATCAGAATTGGAACAAATTTGAATTGAACTACTGTACACTTGTGAAAGAAAGCAAACTATCAAATGAGGCTCCTCACGGGATAAACTGTATTTACGTAGTCTTATTGTGAGAAAAGTTATACATTTTCACTGTCGCGTTCCTCGAATTCTGCTGCTGGCAGTGACGTCACTACCTCTGATGTGCTGAATACGCGCCGTGGAGTACTATGCTGAAACTCTTTGTAGAAAACTTTACCATCGATCGTCCAAAATGAATGGATAGAGTCAGATTTGACTTTGGTAAGTAAGACGGCCACCATATCGTGATTTCTCTTGGTCAAATCTTCAGTCAAAAATATTTTCTGTGGGTTTCCCTTCAGATTTGATTTAGCTTTGTAGACTCTCTGTTTAGTGTGATAATGTTTGAATTTTATTATAAGTGGTTTCATTCCCTTGCTGTTCGGTTTGCCCACCGGGTGACATCGCTCAATATCATCGACACTAATGTCGACTTTCATTAGGTTTTTGATCACTCCAACTACAGTTTCGGTGCACGCTTCCTCAGATTGGGAACTATATGTAAGATTGTACATCCTAATTGATGTTCGCCGTCCGTATTGCTCAATGTCGTCAATTTTATTGGTCAAATTTTCAACTTTTTGTTGTAGTTCGGATACAACCTTGTTCTTCTGTTCAAGTAGTTCATTTCTTGTTTGTATTAATTCTTCAGATTCCTTCACTTTTAGTCGTAACATATTGTTCTGTTCTTGTAATGGTTTAATTACTGATGATTCTAAACTTCTGACGGCATTTGCTACAGCATCGTTAATGGCTTGAGTAATAATAGGTTTCATAATTGTATTTAGAGAAGGTGTAACTTTATCAATAAACCTCTGGTTCTCAAACGCCGACGCAACATCCTGAAGAAATGGTTCACCCAAAGGCATAGCCTTACAAAAATCAGGTAAAGAGTTGACTTTTTTCATTGTTGGGGACTCCCCAGTTGGTGCCCCATCTTGTTTACGTTTCCTTGATTCAAGGTCAATATCCATTACTGAGTCTGATGGTTCGATAGACATTGTCAAATAAAGTAGAACAAAATAGTACACCAAAAAGTTAATAATGATAGACTTTCTTCCGTTCCACGACATACACTTGTAGTTACTGAACAAGCTAATGACAGAGATAATATAACAGCAATGTAAAGGACCGACTAGTGTGCATCACTACAAAAAGTCATTTCGAAGCAATTCGCCACGTCATCTCAAATTTCGAAGTCACTCAATAGGCTCTTATTGTGCCAATTACAAGTCTTCAATTAACTGGCCTCCAAGAATAATAATTAACCACTCACGGTCATTGTTTTGTCCTTTATAGTCCAAATTAACCCAGCAAATACACCACAAGGTCCGAAACTTTAGCACAGACAAAAAACACGTCCAGCCATGTTGGCCGCTTACGCACCTGTTTTCGTTATTGGCAGATACGTTAAGCAACCTTCTTGCGTGCTGCAGCTCATATAACACACTTTCCGGCAATACATGTCAAAATGTAGACGCCAAAAGTCAGAGGCTAAAAAATCTTGAATAATTTGTTTAAATTTTACCAAGGCAACGATAAGTGAGATTTTGTTCAGCAAGGATTGTTTTACATGCTCAACATTTTCCTCTTTAGCCCTAAATCCAATATTACAAAATAGTCCTGGTCGTCGAGAGCGAAGCTCTGCTGGAAACTTTGGCTTAATATACACAGAACCAACTAGAAGTCCACAATCCTTAATTTTTGAAAGTTTTGCTGCCCACTGTCTGCTCAGATAAGCTCTTGTAATGTCATTTTCTTGAACAGCAATGGCATTATCGTCATACTGATTCATAGGTTCCCTTTTCAACCTGTATCCGTAGCCCACCCTTAGCTCACGTGGACCATGATGGTGCATGCCGACGGCATAAAGACCTTCAATGGCTATTCAAATTGGCGTCTAAAATATAGTATTTACATGTACTTAACAATAAAAGATGATAAGAGGCTGGCAGCTGAATTTTTATCTAGATCAATCCAGGGGTTGCAGCCTCGATTTCCGCTCCTCTGTCTTTCTGGTGCGCCATTTTCCGTATGATAAGACAGACAGACACTTACTTTATTTCACTCATGTCATATAAGATACCCTCATGACATATAAGATACCCTCATGACATATGAGGGTATTTTAGATTACTAGTAGAACACATTAGTACGCAAGTGTCGTATTTCCATCAGGTCTGCAGCATTAGCACAACTAAGTGTTGCATACTGGATGGGCGGGGACACTTTCGGGTCGGGGGAGAACATGTGAATAACATTTTACCAGAACGATTTTGATGTGATCATACGATATAAGATTTAAATTGGTACTATCCAGGTACTCCCGGCGGGCATACAACTTTGACACCACTGCTTGATTGGATCCTGCATTTTACGGGTTTTCGTAAAATTATGGGAAATGTACTGGCAGCTGGTTGCAGCTGCCAGTAATTCTACCGTAAAACTTACGATTTTTTTACAGTGCAGCTGGTTGTCATTTATTCTACGGAATATTTTTACAGAGCACCCTGACGCAAAATTCTGCACCATTTACTCCCAAAATCAGTCCTAGAAATCCCAGAAAAAATACGAAAAACATATTCAGAATCCTCTGGGACTCCCAGAGTTAGACTTGAGCACTAACGGAAGGCTACAAATTCTGGTATCAGCAATGGTTCCAATTATTGTATATGATAGACAGATCAAACGTTTTTCTCTTCTTTTCTTTTTTTATTTTTCAGAAGAGAGCACAGAATACCTATTTTCTTTTGAGCAACTTGGGACAAAATGAGAGGCCCCATTGCTCTATCAGCATGAAACATTTTATCGTGAGGTATCGCTGCAAACTTCTCACTACAGTTTCGCCGTTGATTATTATCATGATAATATGACCTAGAGTAAGGGGACATGGCTTCGCACAGGGCATGGCTTCGCACACCTTAGGGATTTCTTAGTATGTGTTATTATTCAGTTGTCTGAATTTTGTTTTGCAAATATTTCAAGGTTGTTTAAGTGAAGGCTTTTGACATCACTTTCGCGTGCAGTGCATCACGTGCATTTTGGCGCCAAAGATATTTAAACCTTCAAAGCAAAGTCGCGAAAGTTTAACATTTTTAGAACAGTCAATATTATTGATAGCACACTGTCGAAATTTGGCTCCTGAAGTGTCATTGAAATTGTCATTTGCTCTCTTCAGAATACAAAGTGCACAATCATCAAAATCTATGCCGGCTATATAGAAAGCAAAGATTTTCCATGCTATGGGGTGTGAATTTTGTCCCTCACTTTTATAAGAAAAGTCCGCATATTATTTTTAGCTGTCATCCTATTTTGTCGTAAGTCCACTGTAAGATTACACAGTCGAGATGTGATGGATTCAACGACAAATTGTCATTCACTTATTAACCAGTGTTTTAAAATCAAATAAAATTCTGAAAATTGATGATTTTTTTCTTTCCATTTATGGAAGAAACATTGACATCATACTATTACCCTGCAAACCATAAATAAAAATAGCATATTAGCTGTTGTTTTATGGTTTTCATTTACTGGTTCTAAGGTGTGCGACACAATATTCAAAGACGTCTAGAATGCTTCCGTTTCCTGCTAGAAGAGGTGTGCGAAGCCATGTCCCCATATACCCAAAATATCACGTAGAACTGCACTATATATTACCGCACGTGCAACTTGTATAGGTTAGAGGCTATGAAGAGAAATCTTCGCAATTAAGAACCTGAAGCGAGCGTAGCGAGCGGAAGGTTCTTAATTGCGAAGATTTAGCGGAAGGTTCTTAATTGCGAAGATTTCTCTTCATAGCCTCTAACCGGCTTAGTGTTTGCCCCAGATAATAAACTGATCCTGGTCTGCCCAGTTTTCCAACATCTTTCAGATAATCTTTTTTTGAGAGATATTTTGTGTTTAATATAAAAATAAGGAAGAAATATTGATAAATCAAAAAAAATCCCAAAATGACCACTCTCCAATGTACTTTGATTGTAGTAATGATGCAAGGTCAAAACATGATGCAATATCATGACAGTCCCAAAGTAGCTTGGAGAGGAGGGGCTTAATTAGAATACTGCTTTTAAAGTTTTTTGTCATGCTGTCATTTAGCTTCGAGAGGAGGAGCATAATTAGAATACTGCTTCTAGAGTGAGTGTCATGCTGTCATTTATGAATTTTGTGTTCAGATGTCTTTGCACATTCCCATTCATTCAGTTTTTGGAGCTCAAACACGGCTAGTCATTTTGATTTTCATTTGTTGAATGAGGATTATTTTCTTCTCATTACACAAATCATAGTTATTTGATTTGTGTAATGAGATGCATCTTATTACAGAGGAACATATAAGAGGAGTATTTTGTGATAATTTGGGATCATTTTTATTTCTCCATGAAATACGTATGTTGTGGATATTTATTAGAACTGCCTTTTCGAGGCAATTCTAACAAATATCTACAACATGCTTTAAAATAATGCTGTGGGTACCCATAGAACTGCCTCGTCAAGGCGATTCTAATAAGTATCCACGTTTTTACAATATTATGTGCTTATTTTAAAAATAATGCTATGGATTGCCATACCGGAACCGCCTCGTCGAGGTGGTTCTAATGAGTAACCATAAAATACTTTTTATGGAGAATATTGCTAAATACTTCTTTCATCTGTTCCTCTGTAATGAGAAAAAATGCTCATTTGAGAAATCTACATTGACTTCTAAATCAATTTGACCTGTCATGTTGAAGCTATTTTTAGACGTGACAAGTACATTTCTGATCACTTGAATTTTCAAGTCTTCAGTAGATTTATTGGTGAAGACTCTCTTCATGGATAAGTGATGAGTCTACACCAATAAATCTATTGAAAATTTGAAAATTCGGGTGATCTGATTGGTTTATTATCTGGGGCAAACACTAAATGACGTCAGGGTCTGAGACCAAATATTTTCATACTTAATTTCCAGAAAGAGTCAAGGTATATTATAATATGAAGAAACAGGCGTTATGTTACAAGCTTTGTCAGCCAATGCTGCAAAAGTCATAAAAGTGTGCGAAGCCATGTCCCCTTACTCTACTTTCGATTTCACAAGCTTTATTTCATGGTAAAAACACAAAGTACAAGAGATAAAAATACAACGTACAGGCGTTTTAACAAATGATAAAAATACAATGTAAAAAAATGTTAATCAAGGACCCCATTGATTGTGCCGCGGTTGCATTATTTCATTGCTTAACGGGAAACCAGTGACGAAAGGCGTGTTTTTATGGAGAGGCTCATCATTTTTCCAAAATACCTTGTTCCTTCTTTTTTGCCAGTTATCTGATACAAAAAAGCACATCAACCGACATATTTTCATATAATTCTGAAGGCTGTACAGGTTTCATAACGATTTGTATTTTGACGAATTTACCCACTGGTAAGATTATGGAGGAGCCTTTAAAGAAACATTCAAAATAAATAGAAATCAGGACTTCTTTTTTTCTATTTTGGTGGGATGCTTAAAAACAAAACACAAGGGTCCCAAGGACTCCTCACATTTGATACCAAGGGAAATCCCTGACAAATGGCTCCCTTTTG
Source organism: Ctena decussata (assembly GCA_963989385.1). NCBI lineage: Eukaryota > Metazoa > Mollusca > Bivalvia > Lucinida > Lucinidae > Ctena > Ctena decussata. The sequence continues at coordinate 21,294,399 of OZ022501.1, read as the reverse complement.
ACATGTGGCCGGCAAACCTTTACAGCCGGCTAGGGTTTGTTTGCCAAATGCACTGATATGCTAATGATTGGATGGATTGATGGATGACTAGCGATTTTACGTCCTTTTCAATTCTATTTCAGTCATAACAGGACGTTTGGGGGTGATAAAATGAAAGGATGTGTGAAAAAGAACGCTGTTTTCGGTTGGATAAAAATCCGCCAGTTGGAATGGAAAACGGGACCTCTATAGTTTATATTTTCCATGTGCCTGTTGGTCGCCAGATCGATCCCCCGCTTCTCCGGTCTTTCGGATGAGACTTTAAACGAAGTCTCGTCTCCATATGACCTCCTTGTTGGTGGGACGTTAAACCCCAGTTCACTCACTCCATGCACCTGTCATTTAAAACTAGAAGCATTTGGAGACAAGACAACCCCAATTAAGAGAGGGCAGCAAACCGGTTTGATTTCCCAACACTACACGATGAAGGAGAGAGCCATAACTCGCTCGGTGTTTTGATTCATTTTATTCTACTTTGATCAAGTATTTCATATTTCCAGAAAATTTACGAACGAAAGTGCAGTGAGCAAGGTGATAGCACAGGTGGTGGCATCGTTCCTGTGATCCATTGGCGTTGGGGGAAGGGGGAGGGGGGGAGGAATTGCGAGACAAAAAAGAAATGTCTATGTATCATACCAAAGAACAGCTTGTTTGTAGTTTGATATACAGGGACATTTTTCTTTATTTTATCCTCATTCTCGCCCCCCCCCCCCCCCCCCCCCGCGAGCAGGGACAAACAATGTGGACTAAGGGGTCCAGACTGCCAAATTTCAATACATGTATTTAACATTTAGACTGTAGGTATTTTCTCCAAAAAAAAAAATCAGGAGCCCAGCCCATAATTTAGGGGCCAAAGACGACTTGGTCCCCCTGTAAGTCTTACTCCGTGCAGGTGTTAGCTACGTTACCGGTAGGAAACGACCACTCCGCATGTGTTGTTCAGAAACTCTCATTTGACTGTATGGGATACACCGAGGCTGAGATTTGTGACGTATCTTTCATTGGCCAATTAACGATACGCAACGTTTTCCCGCCCAATGTCACTTCAGTTTAAAAATAGATATTGACCGCAGTGACCGAATTTAGACGCAAGTAGTTAAGATAAGTGCGGGGATATTCGATCATAATTTTCAGCCTTTTATTCTTATTTCAAAAGGAAAGTGAAAATAACAAACAAAAACATAAAGAACAAACATTCAAATTTAATTATTAAACGTTTTAAGAGCACAAGGAAATTCGTATCACCTTGACAAGGCTATTTTTAGTGCTCTGACGAGAACGTTTATGGCGGCTATTTCCAGACGACCCCGCTGCAGGAACTATGACGTCAGATAACCTCAAAGTAAAACACAGGAATCCCATTTTTAAATGACGCTTAAAATGTTTTTTGAAACAATGATTTGCACTGAATGCATTATATATTTTATAAAAGCAGAATTTTAAACTTTCTAATGAATGACGTATGAAAATAATGTAAAACACGAAACTGGCCGAAATTCCCCGCCTGACCGAATTATGACGCCTGTACTCTAGACCGAATGAGCAGCTCTTTCCCAAACAGATGGTCATTCAGCTACCCTAATAACAGCATCACCATCTATTTTTACTTAGTTTTTATTTTAATTACAAAACAAAACAAAACAGAAGGCAGATTGGGCAGCAGTACAGTTGACCAAACCGCCAGAGACCACAGACAGAGCGGACGCAGCACAATATAACATCAAGGAAACACAACAGAAGTACCCGCCTTGGAACGGTTAGCAAAATGTTACTGGGAAGGGGGGGGGGGCTTAACTAATTTTACTAGGCCCAAACCTCGCCCTCTGTTTCTGAAGTGGTTTGAAATATTAAGTTAGCTGTTTGGTCCGCATGAAGGTTTCCTAACTCATCAATGAATCATCACCGGAAACAAACAAATCACATATAAGGCCTACGATGAATCAGAGTTAAGGACTCAACGAAAGAACGTATTGCGACACCAGGAGACCCCTGGGAAGCCAGACTACACTACTGAAATACCGGAGCAAAAGAAAACTCTCAGTTAAACCCCGAATAACAAAACAACAGACAAGGCAAACTCGGAGTTACTCCGGCCCCAACCAACTACAGCATCGTGCCAAAAGTGAGTCAAGTTTTTTAATGGCTGCAACTTTGCATTTTGAACGTCAGTAATATATAACTGAAATCTCGTCAGTACTTTGTGATGTGACCTTTCTGAATCAGTACTCCGAACACGGAGAGGAAGTGTAGCATAAAGTCTTTGAATATATGCTTAAGGGATGTTATTCCAGGTAGTCATAATCACGGAGAGGAAGTGTAGCATAAAGTCTTTGAATATATGCTTAAGGGATGTTATTCCAGGTAGTCATAATGACAGTTTTCAAGTCTTCTGGGGTGTTAATCCGGTAAAGCTGAGATTTCACCGTTTTTTTTCATCAGTAACCATAAATTCTCAATGGGGCTTAGATCTGGGGACTGAGCTGGCCACATTAGAACTGGAATATTATTGGTTTCCTTCCAGGCTTGTAATAGTCGGGACTTGTGAGATGGTGCATTGTCTTCTTGGAACACCCATGAATCGTCAATAAAATGCTTTGCAATGGATGACCATAAGTAATTTTCTAGGGTGTCAATGTATTTTTCTGAGTACATATTTCCATCCATAAAAGCTAACATGCCGACTCCTGTGAAACACATTAACCCCCACACCATCAACTTTAGGGTAACACCAGGTCTGGCAGCCACGTAACCTAAACACTCGGGTCTCCACTTTTCATTTGCTTTGCGCCAAACTTTTAAGTGTCCATCTGGTTTTAAGTCTATCATTATTTCATCGCTGAAAATGACTTTCTTCCACTCACGATCCACTTTCCAAATTTAATTTAGTCCTACACCAGTAAACGCGCCGCCTTCTGTTGACTACCCTGATGTTGATCCGCTTCCTGACAGAGTGCCTCTTATAACCTAACGCATGGAGATTTCTCTGTACTGTTCTCACAGAACACTTTTCAGATGTTGACTCATTAAATTTGGCCGAATGTCCATGCAAAGGTTGTCTCCTGTCCGCTTTAACTATCCTTGAAAGTGTCCTCAGCCTACGAGTACTCACATTTTTAGGCCGCCCACTGCGGTGACGGTTTTCCGTGTTACCTCTGTCCCAAAAGCGTTTCAAAAACCTTGACACTGTAGATTTAGATCTTCGAGTACTTCTGCAATTTCCGATGCTCTGCTGCCTGCTTCAATCATTGACACAATCACTTTCTTCTCATCTTCTGCCATTTCGTTACCGTGCTTCCCCATGTTGACATTTGGTACCGTTGCGGATGTAAACAGACGAAAATTCGCTCCTTCTTCCGGTCCCACCAAGCCAATACGAGTTGCTTCCCTTGGAGTCTAATAGACCATAACAATTTTACTTGTATGATTAAAATACGGCGATGACGTTATGACCTCTCGCCATTAAAAAAGTTGACTCACTTTTGTCAAGATGCTGTAAACTAAGTAGCTTCATGTCGGGCCCATCATTGAGTCTGATGCCTGTCCAGCCGACGTGCAATTAAAGAGGGAAGCAAAGTTTTGAAGCATAATTGGGTTAACCACTAAACATTCAGACTGTAGCATTACATTTATATTATTATATCAATACGTTTGTAACGAACAATAATTTTCCTGAACTGATCAGAAAAATCAGACTTACCTACAATTTTTTTAATTAAAGACTAAGTCACCATAAAATTCTGGTTCCGGTAGGCCCTGTTGCAAAAGACTTTTTATTTTGACAGTGAATTTAGAAACCAATGCATAGTGTCGGCGAAAGAATTTTGAAAATGCTTTTTGAAGTTTATGATATCTATAGCTTTTTTGGAGAAGCTAAGCAGTTAAAATTTTATTACGGGCATTGAAGTCAGTCACATGACTAGACACTCCAGCAAACCGAATAAGTTGAGAAATGTAAACCCCGTAAGAGGTAGAACGGGGAACATCACGATGCAAAAATGGAAAATTTACTGTCAAAATCAAAGTCATCGCGTTTATCGTAAATTTTGAATGAAACAAATCCATTTGAAACAGATAAATGTAAACCCAAAAATGGAGCTTCGGTATCGGCTGCATTAGCTTTGTTTAACTGCAGCTCAGGTGGATAAATTTGATTCACCATACCTTCAAAGTAAGGATTGTCAGTCTTTAAAAGATCGTAGAGTTTAAAGCTTCAATAATTTCAGATTATTTATCATTAGAAAGAGAAGCCATGAAATCTCTCTCATAGCAAAATAAAGACAAATCCGCTACAAGAGGAGCACAGTTAGTACCCATCGGAATACCAACATATAAATTAGTTACAAATCTTATGTAAATATTATTTAAAAGGTACATTTATGCTTCACACATATTTTTACATGACCAAAGTTTATATCGGTTTTGGTGTTCAGAAGTATAGAAAGCGTTTCTTTCGTTACAGGCAAGAAAAGGTGAACCTTAATTTTGGAAGGCCCACTCAATTTAATCTATCATTTTTTTTCTTGATCAAATTATGTGGCAAAGTAGTATCGAATGTAGAAAAATAATAAGTTGACAAACTGGTCGCACGGAACCCTCTCAACTTTAATTTATTAATTACCTCATCAGAATTTTTAATAGACCAAAAGCATTTTTTACTTGACCTTTAATAAACTTTTTCACAGTACCTTATGACATGATTTTTAACAACAGTGAGACAAAAGGTTAATAATTTAGAAAGTTCAGTTGTAGTACAAGAACAATTGGCAACAATCGTGCTTTATACGTTTTTATGCCCAGTACCTTATGACATGATTTTTAACAACAGTGAGACAAAAGGTTAATAATTTAGAAAGTTCAGTTGTAGTACAAGAACAATTGGCAACAATCGTGCTTTATACGTTTTTATGCCCCCGCCATTGAAAATGGCGGGGAAGGGGCATATAGTATCACCCCTGTAGCATATGTACGTAACATACGGATGTAGCGTACGAAATGGTTTCCGTTCGATATCTTTTGAAAACATTGGTGTATTGAATTCTTATTTTATACACAGCTATATAATTATAAGATACAGGTCAAGTTTGATGTTGGGTAAAGTCCGTCTATTATTGTGGGAGTTATGGCCCTTTTTCGACTTCATTTTGTATGAAAAAAAAAGGTTTCCGTTCGATATCTTTTGAAAGCATTGGTGTATTGAATTCGTATTTAATACACAGGTATATAATCATAAAATACAGGTCAAGTTTGATGTTGGGCAAAATCCGTCGATTTTTGTGGGAGTTATGGCCCTTTTTCGACTTCATTTTGTATGAAAAAAAGGTTTCCATTCGATATCTTTTGTAAGCATTGGTGTATTGAATTTATATTTAATACACAGGTATATAGTCATAAAATACAGGTCAAGTTCGATGCAGGGTAAAATCCGTCGATTATTATGGGAGTTCTAGCCCTTTGTCGAATTCATTATATACAAAAATGGTTTCTGTTTGTTAGATTTTGAAAAGATACTTGTTTCCGGGCTATTTCTTTTGGAAAGTTGCATGGCATCCATTTCTGTGATGAGATATAGAATGCTATCACATATCACAGTCATGACACCTCCGTCCATCCCCCCACATACTTTCGTTTCTCCTTCCGCTGATTCAAGAAGGGTAGTTGTCAGTTACTGGCGAAAGTATGTGCACTTAGTACTGGTTAACCGCTTAGGAGGTCTAAGCCTGCCCAGGAATAGTGTGCTTAGGTTAACTGACCGTCCCGACATGACCTTAGTTGTTTACCGTGGACGTTAAGCATCAAATCAACCAACCAACCGTCCATCCCCCCAACACACACGCACACTTCTCTTGATCCAAGCGGGGGCATCCGTGCCTATGGACATATTTCTAGTTGTATGAAGCTTTGGTAACCAAAACATCGTAGGAAGCCTATGTTTGCGTTCCTTAACATTAACAGAAACTTAAGGGACAAATGGCTACAGTGTCCTTTCTCTACAGAATTCTCTTCTGCAGATGTCTCTTTGTAGGCCCTTGTACCGCCTAGTTCCTGGTTTAAAGTGTAAATGTAATGTAGCCGCCAAACAACAACGTTGTTTGCGGCCTTGTCTGCTGAATTTCTATGAAATTCTTGGATACCTCGCTGTAGATGTCGAAAAGTGAATTGAGGTATACAATTTTATACGTTTATCTACTATATTGAAGATGCTTACTTTCCATGATTGTACAGCGTGAGGCTCACTATCTCTCGTTTACACCATCGATCACCGAACTCATTTAATGCAGATGCTATTTCTTCCCTACAGTTTTTGAAAAAAATGCGGGAAGGAAATCTGTATTTAGGGCCCTTACAAACAATGTAACGAATTCTTGAATCTGAAATGATTTTTTAATTTCCAGTTACAACATGACCAGCTGCCGGATAAATGAATTTAGAATCTTTACAGTCTCATGACTAAGGGGTGTTAGCATGAATGTCAAGATCTGAAACAAGTTGATTGAAATTAAATATAATGTTTCGAACGGGTTTATTATCTTTATAACAAAATATTGGTGGTTCAGATTTTCGGAAATATGTAGGTATAGTGTGAAATTACGAACGGGCTGACGAGGGAGCCTGCCTATCCTATAAGCTCTCCCGGAGCCGCTGGCTCAGGTGAGATAAAAATGATGGCCTCACTTAGTTTTGTGGTGGTGGTGTGTGTCAGTAATATGTAGCATACAGTTTTGTAATGCATTGAGCCTAATCACAGGCTAACATACACGGATTCTCCTTAGAGACACCAGAGGTCAAGGTCAACATCCTTCGCCATATCTTAGATAACAGTGCTTCTGGACTTGAAAATACAACACTGTATCTTCCATGAAGTAATCCTGCAAGAAACAAGATGCTTTAGAGGTACAGAAATTATATAGATAGTATACTCGAAAGAAAAAAATATGGGGTCAAACTTTTACCCTGCGATTTCTGGAACATTTCAAACATTTGATAAAATAAATCATTTCTACCTTCCATTTTATTCATTTTGCAAGTTTTATACACACGAAGTTTGAAACTATATAGCATTTGTCTTGACCAAGTCGAGGCTTTAAGTCAAACTACCCTTACAATGAAAGTAGTTTCCCATAGAGAAATGATAGTGTGTCAGTTTGGTCGGCCATAGCTTCAAAAAGTGCTATGAGTTTTAAACTTATTACAGTCTGCTTACCTTAAAATGATTAAATCTGATGACTATCGAGCAATTCTGCATTCAGGGATTTGCAAAATCGAACAAGAGGGCCATGAGGCCCTGAATCGCTCACCTGAGTATGGTGGCCATGTTGGTCATGTGAGCAAGACAATTTTCGTTCCCTCAGCCCGATGAGGCTGTGTATGAAATTTGGTAAAAAAAAATATACAGAATGCACTCTGATGATACGTTTCTCTGTGCGAGTCCACTGCTGAGGCCAAACATTAGACTTCTTAATGGTGAATCAACAAAAGATGTATTCTTCTGTCCAGTAATCTGAAACTCATACACATCTGCTGTTAGACAATGTGCCAATGTAGGTTCAACGTTTTGCTCAATTTAAATTGAAAAGGATATATATATTAAAATATCACTGCCACGTATATCCTTGATCTTATATTAGGATTCAATAGTCCACTCAGTGCTGAAAAGTCCCAAGATTAAAGGAGTCCCTAAAGCTGAATGGCTTAAGTGCTGGCCTGCTGATGTAGCAGTTCTGTGTTTGATTCCCTGACGCAGAATCTTTTTCAATAATAAACCATGGCCCACTGCCAACAGCCTTTCATCATCTTGATGGGACAAATACTGTTTAAAAAGATTTAAAATCACAAATTGTCCATCCATCCGAAGATTCAAATGGTCACAAAATAAAGAAGAGTAGCCCAAACTCTCCACTAACCGAGGCCTCGGGACAGTAAAAACTGGCATTTTTGTCCGTGACCACGAACAGTTTTTGAACGACTCTAAAAGGAAAAATGAAATAACATGCACTTAAAGCCAGGCTTTCACTGGTTTAATGTGAATTCACTGTGAACAAAAACTAAATGAAGCATAAATACAACATGTGCATCACCATCCTCAGAAACTGTCATGGCATTTTACATTACCACACCCACCCTGTATCTAGTGCGAAAAAGTAGCATATTGACAAAGCACATCACATTCCGGTGAAATGCCTGCACAACACTGCCAGTTGACATATATCACTTTGATTCTCAAATACGTACCTAAAGAAAAAAAATCTCGGATGGAGTCCTATTCCCCCCCCTCCCCCCACCCCGCCATAACCATAGACCTTTTTCAGTATGACTCGCAGAAATCCTGGCTTGTGTTTAACAAGCAGACAATGGGAGCTATCAGAAAGTCCGTATCCTTCTCCGAAAGACATAACTAATTTTCCTACCAGCTTACAAATTAAAGAAACATTCAAATACCTCATCCAATAACAGCAACCATGCTTTTTAACCCTTTGTGGAAAGTAAGATTTATCTGACATTGCCAGTACGAAACAGTCCCCTAAGATCTAACAATATCAGTAATTTATTGGTCCGTCGAATTACGCCAAATTGCCCCAAACCACCATCAAAATACCCCAAACCACCAAATCAAATCACTCACACCCACATTTTTGTTTAAGCAGTGTTTTAAAATTGTTTTGTAATACTAGAAACGGCATGTTTATAAATTAAGAAAATTTAGACCTGTCTTCTAGTCCAGGATCCAGACCACCACGTATAGTCACTGTACCTGTTTTCGGGGAATTCTAACAGATTGTAGACCTGCCTTCCAGTCCAGGATCAAGACCACCACGTTTAGTCACTGTACCTGCTTTCGGGGTATTCTAATAGATTATACCGCTCCTCTTGTAAGCGACGTTCAACGATGATTAATTTTTGCACTCAGAAAGTTGAATCAGCATGTTTCATCATACACAAGTTGATGCGTAAAAGCATGTGTTTTGACGTCATCCGTGACGTTGGAGTTGGTACATATTGGAAACACTGCAAAGCCTAAGGGAAGTACCGACGAAGCTGACAGCGATTTATTTGATAATGATTTTTTTCTGATAATTCCAAGATACTTCTAGGGCCTAAAGAATTGCAGGTCCCGTGAAAACATTGTTATCATTAGGTTATGCAGCTGATTCATTTGTGAAGGCGGTAGAAGTTTTAGAGAGAAGATTCATACGATCATCTGTCTGGATTTTATCAAATATATAAACATTGAGACATGCAGACATGAGATGTAACTTATCAACATACGTGTATGTACATGTTGTGATAACTCATTAAAATCGCCTCGCCGAGATCGGCAACATATACTTTAATCTAACCATATCTTACCATGGATACATTATCTCAAACTGTCATCAAACAAACCTTATTCTGTGGTGGTCCACCTGCATAACACAGAAGCCCAGATGAAGGAACAGAAGCCCCAAAGCCAAACCCCCTCGGATCCGGGGCTGCCTTCAATGATCGCTGAACTAGAATTTCTTACGAAAAAAAATTAAGCGCTCACAGAGCCAGTCTCCTCTCTGAAAATAGGTTGATCTACTCTGTAGTAACAAAATGTGTATGCTTAAAAAGTAAAAGTAAACAGGTAAAAACTCGCCTCTTTTAAGAATCAATGTCGGCAGAATGAAACACTCGCTCTTTCCAAATCCTGTAGGAAAAACGCACAATATATCCAAATTAGAGCAGACACTGACTATGACTTCTTTTCGCTGTTCTCGAAGGAAGAAATTGCTGATTCAGTATTTAGTTGAAAGCCCGTAGAATACTGCCTCAACACGGTTGGTATCTATCTTTGCAGAGGAATATGACGCCAAAGTCTGCGGCAGCCCACACTGATCTGAGTTTTTTCTGCGCGCACTTTCACTTTGTTGGTCTTGTCGTGTCGCGGGTCATATAAAAGAACGGTGATTTAAACCACTGTCACCTATCAGGTTCATATAATCAGTAATAATCATCATCCGAATCACTCTCATCCAGGGCTGGCCCGTTACCCTCATAGTCATCATCTGATTCCTCTACATCTAGAACAGTCATTTCTTCAACCAGGATGTTAGGCAGAGACTATGTTTCATACCATGCTGGCATCATTTCTCCTGCATCATTTAAAGTCCAGCCATGACCTTCAGTAGGACGAGGAAACTCGATGATTGGGATATCAGCACGCCTCAATATCCCCATTTGATAGTTCATCCTATGAATGTGCTGTACCAAGGCTTTCCGACATGATGGAAGGCTGCAGAGGTCAACATTTTTGTAAGGTTCATTGCTCCATCTTTCCATTTACATTTCTCTTTGATGAGAATGCACCGCAGTTCATTTACACTTGTCGATCTGCTCCTCCCGTAGATAACACAGGTGAATGCTTCCAGCTCTCCAAGCTTAGCGATCACATTCTGGAATCTTGAGTGTTTCTGAAGCAGTTTAATTAGTTTTCATTGGTTAGAAATGCTTTCCTGTCTGTAGGGCGTTTGGTCATTTCTCCTTGCATGATCAACTTATCTCCACAACCACTTCGTCGTCACTCCAGAGCTTAGGTTCGGGATAGTACATGTCTGTACTGAATATCACAACAGAGGTCTTCACCAGCATTTCCAACAGCTTGTGGCAGATCTGCTTGAAGTTGCCCGGGAGTTCACGTAAGTAATGGAATAATGTATTTCCATCTTCTATCACGATAGTGTTTTCACCGGGAGGCAGCGCTGAGTTCTCAGTATCTTTCTTGAGATAATGAAAGCCTTCGGCCTTGTCTGTCATGTTGAGGAAACCACCAGCTGTGGCAAGACTATATGGTAATGGTGTCAGTGAATACTTCATGAGATCTTCAATTTCTACCTTCCTGAGTTGGTCAGTTGATCAGACTCATCTTGCTGTATGGAGTGATGATGAGGTTGCTTTACGCTACCAGAACAGAAATGTTGGTGTCATCGCAGAAGGGCATGCCTACCGTATCGAAGCGGATGAACAGCAGCACATCAAAGTTCAAGAAATCGGATTTCTGTATTCGAATCAAGAAGAAACCGGTTTCGACTCCAGGGTAGTGTTATACTGTAAGTATGCACATGACCAAGACTGTGATAGTGCACGTGTTCGCAGTCCAGACAGTGATGTGTTTTTTATGTTGCTGCACCATACTCCAGCTTTGTCCTGCACAGACCTGTTTGACACAGGCACTTGGAACAATAAGCGACTCATCAGTATGACAGAACTGGTAGCAGACTTTACCCAGGAATATAGCATAGCATTAACTGCATTGAACGCCTTTACACACTGTGGTTCCACAAGTGTATTTAAAGGGATTAGAAAAGTCAAACCAATTAAATTTCTTCAGAAACACCCAAGATTCCAGAATGTGCTCGCTAAGCTTGGAGAGCATTGGGATGTCTCTAGTGAGGTGATAGCGGGACTGGAAGCATTCACCTGTGTTGTCTACGGGAGGAGCAGATCGACAAGTGTAAATGAACTGCGGTGCATTCTCATCAAAGAGAAATGTGAATGGAAAGATGGAGCAATGAACCATAGCAAAAATGTTGATCTCTGCAGCCTTCCGCCATGTCGGAAAGCCTTGGTACAACATATTCAGAGGGTGAAGTATCAAATGGGGATATGGAGGCGTGCTGATACCCCAATCATTGAGTTTCTTCGTCCTACTGAAGGTCATGGCTGGACTGTAAATGAAGCAGGAGAAATGATGCCAGCATGGTATGAAGGAGAGTGTCTGCCTAACATCCTAGTTGATGATGAGGCTGTTCTAGATGTAGAGGAATCAGATTATGACTATGAGGCTGACGGGCCAGCCCTGGATGAGAGTGATTCAGGTGATGATTATTACTGGTTATTTAAACCTAATAGCTGACAGTGGTTTAGATCATCGTTTCCTTATATGAGCCGTGACACGACAAAACCAGCAAAGTGAAAGTACGCGCAGAAAAGACTCAGATCAGTCTGGGCTTCCGCCCAGTCTGATCAGTCTTCACTGTCCGTATGGAGCTAATTTAGACCCTTGGCTACCTTTCAAGCACTCATCAAAGACCCTGATCAAACTGGATGGATGCCCAGGCTGATCTGAGTCTTTGCTGTGCGCACATTTCACTTTTGTTGGTTTTATTGTGTCACGGCTCATATGTGTAGCTTTAGTTATAGGATGATCGAAAGGCAACAGATGCTTTTCTCAATATTAAAGATAAAAATCATTAAATAGCTTCAGAATTATTGGTTCAGCTTTCTTTGCCAGGAATAGTTGAGTGGACACACTAAATTGGCGAAAATTATATAAAGGCTGGAGGAGTGTGGCTGCAAACCCGAGCCCTGTGCCCCTCGGTCTTGCTCAATTGGGTGGTACATGTTAGCAAAGTCCTAACTAGTTTCGTCCAATTAATTGGAAAGCCACTGAGTGAGCATCAGTTTTGCATTGTTTATATACCGTCAGGGCGCTGGTACACCGGCGCTAAAAAGACGATGTCTCCGGCCCTCGGGGGCCAGTGGGCGTGTCTGGATCCGCTACCGGACCCCGGGGGCCGGTGCAAATGTTGTCTGTCATGTTTGGCATGTTCAGACACGCCCACCGGCCCCCGAGCGCAGGTGACGTAGATGCCATTGTTGTGATTGACGTCCCGTAATGAGAGCCAGTTTCCTGTTTCTTAGGAGATCAATATGGCGGACGTCAATCCAAGCAATGTATGTTCTTGCTGCATATTTGCAGTCTGAAAGGGGGTTTAAAGGAACGACCTGTTTGCACTCAAAGTATTATTTTTATTAGCTCACCTGGCCCGAAGGGCCATAGTGACCTATTGTCATACCAATGCGTCCGGCGTGCGTCGTGCGTCGTCACGGGATGTGTCCGTCAACACCTAAAAACAAATATTCAAACATCTTCTTCTGTAAAACTACTGGTCCCATGGTTCTCAAATTTCACATGGAGCATGACCTGACTCCAGGGTCTCAGAATTTTAAAATTGGGTCAGGTTGAAAATCCAAGATGGCCGCCGTTACTAAAAATAGCAAAAACAACAAAATAAACTTCTTCTCCAGAACCACTTGGTATATATGTCTGAATTTTGGCATGGAACATCAATGAAACCTTGGTATTCAAAATTGTAAAAATGAAAAAAATCTGTAGCGGAGTTTTGTCACAGTGACCTACTTTCTATTTACGAGTGTAATTTTGCTCAAATGCCAATGTCAAAAAACGACATATTCAAACGACTTCAAACAACTTCTTCTCTAAAACCACTGCACCCATGGGTTTCAAATTTCACATGGAGCATCACCAGACTGCAGGGTTTCAAAATTATACAATTGGGTCAGGTCAAGAATCCAAGATGGCCGCCGTTACTAAAAATGGCAAAAATAACAAAATCAACTTCTTCTCCAGAACCATTAGGTATATTTGGCCGAAAGTTTGCGTGGAACATTAATGGGACCTTGGGATTAAAAATTGTAAAAATGAAAAAAATCTATAGCGGAATTAGGTCACAGTGACCTACTTAGCGTTTACAAGACCGATTTTGCTCAAATGTCAGTATCTCAAGAAAACGCAATCGATTGTGGTCAGATTTGGTCAGCATTGGTCCTTAAAAGGAATTATTTCAATTTTGTGCCAGTTGACTATCCAAGATGGCCACCATGGGGGCCGTTACTAAAAATAGCACAAACATAAAAATGACAATTACTCAAGAACCCTTGAATGGAATTCGACCAATTTTGTGTCAGAATGTTCCTTGCATGAAGCCATTTCGATTAATTACAATTTGGCTTTCCAAGATGGCCGACATCTGCCGTTACTAAAAATAGCACAATCATAAAAATGACAATTACTCAAGAACCCTTGAATGGAATTCGACCAATTTTGTGTCAGAATGTTCCTTGCCTGAAGCCATTCCGATTAATTGCAATTTGGCTTCCAAGATGGCCGACATCTGCCGTTACTAAAAATAGCACAAACATAAAATGACATTGAGATGTTTCAAAAGTAACTTAATATAGACAAGTCATAATGGCCTTTGTTACTAAAAATAGAAAAATGTGAAAATAAGAAAATCTCAGTGGAATTGAACTAATTTTCTGTCAGAATAATCATTTCAATAAGCTTATTCGATTTTCTGCATTTTGGCATTCCAAGATGGCCGCCATCTGCCGTTACTAAAAATAGCACAAAACATGAAAATGACAACATCTCATTAACCGCTCAAGCGATTGAGACGAAATTTGTGGCAAAATGATTCTTGCTTTGATGTGTTTCACAAATTAACAAATATTGACCCGTCAAGTTGGCCTCTGTTCCTTAAAATAGCAAAATTTGAAAATTAGAAAATTACAATGGAACTGGACCAATTTTGTGTCAAAATGGTCCTTGCATGAAAGCCTTTCAAGTTTTTGCATTTTGGCATTCTAAGATGGCCGCCATCTGCCGTTACTAAAAATAGCACAAAACATGAAACTGAAAATATCCCAGTAACCCCTGAATGGATTTTGATGAAATTTGTGGCAAAATGATTATTGCCTTGAGGTGTTTCAAAAGTAAATATATAAAGACCAGACAAGTTGGCCTCTGTTACTAAAAGTAGCAAAATGTGAAATTGAGAAAATCTCTGGAATTGGACCAATTTTGTATCAGAATGGGGACCATTCGGATACAAAAGCCAGGTGAGCGATATCAGGCCCATTTGGGCCTCTTGTTTTGTATGTACTATTATGGGGATGAGTTAAGGGGAAGAACCTTGTTCCGTTAGTATAATTGTCAGAATTATTTAACGAAATAAAGAAAAAGAGAGATACAAAGTAATTGTTACTTGTTATTTATTGACGGCTAGAGAAGTGGCAAGCTGAGAATGTCCTTTTCCGTGTCTGTTGCATAGGTTTCCTCTGTAGGGGGCTCCGCCGTATTTAATCTTAACTCATCCCCCAGACTTAGGTCAGTAACTGACACACTACTCCACGTCTCAGACGTGCTTGGTTGGCAAGCTGAGAATGTCCTTTTCCGTGTCTGTTGCATAGGTTTCCTCTGTAGGGGGCTCCGCCGTATTTAATCTTAACTCATCCCCCAGACTTAGGTCAGTAACTGACACACTACTCCACGTCTCAGACGTGCTTGGTTGCACGTGGACTCCGAATTTTTCTATGCCAGGATTAAAGATTTTGTCCAGGTCTCGGAAGAACGAGTCCACTTTTTCTGGGCTCTGTTGTACATCCTCTTGTGTTGACAATTTTTCTTCTTTCTGGTGGAGGCTCGATTTTATGCCTAATGTGCATCCGCCAGTAGTCTTTCCTTTGAAGGATCTCCCCGCACTTTTGGCAAACGAAACGCATTTGCCCGTGCACTACTTGCATATGACGTCTCAAGCTTTCTTGATGACTGTAGACTTGCACGCAGAAATTTCAGGCATACATTGTAGCTAACTGATATTGCTATGCGTTGCGACGTAACTCAACGTTATGACGTCAGGACGTAAGTTGCTCAGTGCGTTTCAGTACTTAGCTAATTAAGCTTGTCGAGTGCAAACATCTCGAGCTATCCAAATGGTTGCATGTTCACGGACAAAAACTGGAGTGTAAGGAGACATAAACGTAATGTGGAGTGGCTGACAAACTCCAGTTTTATCCATGAAATTTGATCCCGAACGGACGGAGTGTGTGAAGCTGATAGATCCAGTGTAGTTCTCTGGTTTTCCGAGTCAGTGTGCTTTGTGCGCTTTCTGGATCTGATGGTGGAATTTCAATGATTTGAAATTTCATGTTACTTACGGAATGGTTGTATAAGTTAAAGTGATTAGCCATCGGCGTGTCCCTTTTATTACGGGTGTCCCGCTGGTGTTCTGTCATTCTAACTCTTATTTCCCTTTTTGTTTCGCCGACATATTGTTTTCTGCACGGGGAGCAGATACACTAGATTCCTGTTTCTAGGAACCAGGAATCTAGTGTATCTGATCACCTGCTCCCAGTGCAGAAAACAATATGTCGGCGAAACAAAATTTTGTTTCGCCGACATATTGTTTTCTGCACGGGGAGCAGGTGATCAGATACACTAGATACCTGGTTCTAGGGTATCTGATCAGGAATCTAGTGTATCTGATCACCTGCTCCCAGTGCAGAAAACAATATGTCGGCGAAACAAAAAGGGAATCAAGATTTAGAATGACAGAGCACCAGCGGGACACACGTACTAAAAGGGACACGCCGGTGGCTAATCATTTTAGCTTACCTAACCATTCCATAAGTAACATGAAATTTCATATCATTGAAATTCTATCATCAGATCCAGAAAGCGCTTTAACCACATTGACTCGGAAATCCAGAGAACTACACTGGATCTATAAAATTTCACACACTCCGTCCGGTAGGGATCAACGTTCATGGATAAAACTGGAGTTTGTCAGCCACTCCACATTACATGAAAATTATATAAAGATATAAAAATTCAAGAAAACCCGTCAAAATGATGGCCGCCATAATGGTTTGGACCTGAGCCAGGGGCTCCGGGGAGCTTTAAGGATGGTAAGGCTCCGTTGTCCATCCGTCGTCCGTCCACAATATCAAACGACTTCTCCTCTGAAACCGCTATGCCAATTGTAACCGAATTTCATATGTAGCCTCATGGGGTGGTCTTAGGAACGAAAAGTTGTTCAAACGGTCCTGGTCACATGACGAAGATGGCCGCCACGCCCATATATGGTCAAAACCTTAAAAAATATCCTTCTCCAAAACCAATAGGCCGATGGCCTTGAAACTTGGTATGAAGCATTAGGTACGCAAGTACTACCAAGATTGTTCAATTTATGACCTTGGGTTGACCTTGACCTTTTTTACGGTAAGGACAAATTTGCTTCCTTGTGCTTTTATAGCTAGAACATATTAAGATATCTTAAAAACTGTTAAAGATTTTGGGCTAAAAATTGGTATCTACAGTCATCTTAATGAGTACATGAAGATTCATGAGTACAAGAGGTCAAGGTCATTCTTTGACCTTTGACTCATAACTCATATTTTGACAATTTCAAACAATCTCCTCTGAAGCCACTGGGCCAACTGAAACCAAATTTCATATAGAGCCTCCAGGGGTCTAGGGAATGAAAATTTATTCATATAGTCCAGGTCACATGACCAACATGGCCGCCACGCCCATGTATGGTAAAACATTTAAAAGTCTTCTTCTCCAGAACCAATTGACAGATGGCCTTGAAACTTAGTATGTAGCATTGGTTACTCAAGTACTATCAATATTGTTCAAGTGATGACCTTGGATTGACCTAGACCTTTTTACTCTAAGGTCAAATATAGGAAAATGCTAGAGCATAAGATTTCATGGGTAGTTTTGATGATTTAGGCCTAAAAATTTCTAAATGCAGTCACCTTAATGAGAACATGAAGATTTATGAGTACAAGAGGGCAAGATCATTCTTTGACCTTTAACTCTCATTTTTTGACAATTAATCTCCTCAAAAGCCACTGGGCCAATTGAAACCAAATTTCATATAGAGCCTCCAGGGGTTGAGGAATGAAAATTTGTTCAAACGGTCCACGTCAGGTGACCAACAAGGCCGCCACGCCGATATGTGGTAAAAACCTTTAAAAATCTTCTTCTCCTGAACCAATCGACCGATGGCCTTGAAACTTGGTATATGCATTGGTTACTCCAGTACTATTAAGACTATTCAAAATAATGACCTTGGGTTGACCTTGACCTTTTTTATGGCAAGGTCAAATATGGGAAAACGCTAGAACATAAGATTTCATAGGAAGTTTTGAAGATTTTGGCCTAAAAATCGGTATTTTCAGTCGTCTTAATGAGGTCATGAACGATTATGAGTACAAGAGGTCAGTCATTCTTTGACATTTGACCCAGATTTCTCATAGTTTGACATTTCAAACATTTCCTGAAAAGACAAAGGGCCAATTGTTAACACATTTCATATAGATCCTTCAGGGGTTGATTGAACAAAATGTTAGGCCAAAATCTTCAAAACTTTCAGGTCACATGACCAACATGGCCGCCATACCCATTTATGGTATAAACCTTTAATATTTTTCTTCTCCGGAAACAATACACCTATGGCATTGAAACTTGGTAAGTAGCATGGAGTACTAGAGTATTACCAAGACTTTCAAATGATGACCTTGGGTTTACTTTGACCTTTTTTGCGGCATGGTCAAATATATATGAAAATGCTAGAACATAAGATTTCATTGAAAGTTTTGGATATTTTGGCCTAAAAATGGTGTATATAATTGTTTTAGTGAGAGCATGAAGATTTATGAGTACAAGAGGTCATGGTCATTCTTTGACCCAAGACTCGTATTTTGACAATTTCAGACATAAGAAAAAGCCACTTTGCCAATTGCTCAGGTGAGCGGCTCAGGGCCTCATGGCCATCTTGTTTTCTTTTTGAAAACGTTTTTATTGGATTCCTTTATGCTGAAATTATGTCTCTAAGACAACTACAAGCTGAGATAAGAGCAAATGTGTAATTTTGGCTGATTTCGCGGCAGCCATTTTGAAAAACCGTCAAAATGGCTGGTCCATCCCAGGATATCGAGTGTTTACATCTTGATTCTTGATCAGAAGAGGTCCCTGAACAAAATGGTACCCACTCGTGGAGGATCCTGAGGGGGGGTGCATGGTGATCCTTCCTGGCTCATGGACTCTATATAGGTATCTTTGCAAACAGACGTATTTGGTTAAGACAATAGTAGCAGACATGCCACACACCGTAGTAACATAATACTGTGATAAAGTTCTATGGTGAATATATACAATATTTAATTGTTTTCAAAATTGAACAGTAATATGAGTAAAGTAATTACATTCATTTGACGGGTAGTAGCAGACATACCACACACCTCTTCTCTATTATTTAATAAAAATTTAATAGCGCAAAGTGTAATTGATCAGAATAAGAATCAGTTTGCTATGGCTCTATTGCATTGATTGTGTGTTGATTTGATAGTTGAATCTGCTTTTTTTTCTATGTACTATAGTTAATAGAAAAGAAAAACAGGTGCCCCTGCAGTGTTATGAAAATTGAGTAGAATACAAATGTGTGTGTGTGTTTTTTTTTCAAATAAATGCAAATGAAATTTTGTGAGAATTTAATTGTTTTGTTGGAATAAATGCAAATAATTTCATTGTATGGCTATTGTTACTAAATTGCAGAATGGTAGTTATGAATTGTTTCATAGAATTATGATGAAACTGACCAAATTTTCTACTTACAATTATAAAATTGTTTGAAAAGTAAAAACCCTTCCCTGTCTGATCCTTCATTTAAAGAACAACCGTTATGCTGCAAAATAATTTTGAAGGTCGGAAAAGGAATGAAAGATGTATGGTAAAACAATTTCTATGAATTTTTATCCCCCGACCGAAAGGTTCGGGGGATATAGCGATGAGCCTGGCGTCCGTCCGTCCGTCCGTCCGTCCGTAAACACTTTCTTGTCCGCTCTATATCTTGAATACCCTTTGGAATATTTTCATGATACTTCACAGTTATGTAGAACAGGTCATGACGATGTGTCGCGAACAAGAATGGTAACTCTTGCTATTGTACTTTTTGAATTATCTCCCCTTTGGTGATTTTTTGGCAGATTCGTGTCCGCTCTGTAACTTGAATACCCTTTGGAATATTTTCATGATACTTCACAGAAATGTAGAACAGGTCATGACGATGTGTCGCGAACAAGAATGACAACTCTCGCTTTCTTACTTTTTGAGTTATTTCCCCTTGATAGCTTTAGGTGTGATTTTTTGGCAGATTCGTGTCCGCTCTATAACTAGAATACCCTTTGGAATATTCTCATGATACTTCACAGATATGTAGAACAGGTCATGACGGTGTGTCGCGAACAAGAATGATAACTCTTGCTTTCTTACTTTTTGAGTTCTTTCCCCTTGCTCATTTTAGGTATGATTTCATGCCCGCTCTATAACTTCAATACCTTTTGGAATATTTTCATGATACTTCACAGATATGTATAACAGGTCATGACGATGTGTCGCGAACAAGAAAGACAACTCCTGCTTTCTTACTTTTTGAGTTATTACCCCTTGATGGTTTTAGGTGTGATTTCGTGTCCGCTCTATAACTTGAATACCTTTTGGAATATTTTCATGATACTTCACAGATATGTAGAACAGGTCATGATGATGTGTCGCGAACAAGAATGACAACTCTTGCTTTCTTACTTTTGGAGTTATTTCCCTTTG
The DNA here is from genome assembly GCA_963989385.1 of Ctena decussata. Taxonomy (NCBI): domain Eukaryota; kingdom Metazoa; phylum Mollusca; class Bivalvia; order Lucinida; family Lucinidae; genus Ctena; species Ctena decussata. The sequence goes on along the minus strand of OZ022501.1, from coordinate 21,274,145 downwards.
ATGATTTTAAGTGTCCGCTCCATAGCTTGAATACCTTTTGAAATATTTTCATGATACTTCACAGATATGCAGAACAGGTCATGACAATTTGTCTCATACATGAATGATAACTCTTGCTTTTAAACCTAGTGAATTATTTTCCTTTGGTAGTTTGAGCTGCTGTTTGAGTCTCTGCTCCATAACTGTATAACCCTGGCCAGCTCCAGAATTTGAATAACCGTGAACCTTTTAGAATATTGATGATCATGCTGTGATATCTCATCAGTGTTCCTAACTCTCTCTTACCCCTCCACATTCCCGTGCCCCCTCCCGCACCCCCCCCCCCCCAAAAAAAAAAAAAATTTTTTTTTTCCAGATTTGGATTCTTTGTCCAAATTCACTTACTAGAGAGCTCAAAATTAGGTTTGTAGGGCTTGTACTTTAGAAGTTATTCACACATTTTGAAAGTTGAATGTATCGTATGCTATACATTTGTGTATATGGTGGCTGTTTGAGATATTACCTCTTTTTAGCAGTCAAGCATACTGTTTTAGTCTGAGTGTTAGATAATCATGCATCTGTTAACAGTTAATGTCAATCAGAAGCATTAAGGAACGACAATATATTACTAATATGTGTTTTGAAGTGCACCCTTTTTACCAAGGCCCATGGGGGTCTTCGGTCGGGGGATTTGCCATCTCCTCTGATGGCTATTTTTTGAAATGGCTGTATTCTCATTTACTCCCCGTTTTGAGTTTGGACTGGACTCCGACTTTTTGATTTCTGACTCCAACTATTTGCAATTGGGGCTGGTCGGGTGGCGCGATCGTGCTGCGTATAACTTCTAGGGCCGGGGCGTCCTACTAATTTGGATAATAATAGGGCAAGGGCCTACTGTGTTTGCAGGAGGTGCGGGTGGGGGTGGTTTGGACACTTTTTCTCTCGTCTATCATTTCTCTTCTCTTTGGGAGACGGCCCGATATAGACTGAAATTCTGTGTCAAAGGGCCGTTAAACCCAAACCAACCAACTATTTGGAAAGTTTCTATTGATTTGTATGGTGAGCTTTTTCAATTCCAACTTACAAAATACTAGTGAGAACTCTGAATGGTTTTAATTATTTTGCTTTAAGTCAGCAATCAATGTGATTGGGTGCGAACGATAGGCTGCAGTGAAAAAGGGGTATAACTTTGTCAAAAATATTTTAAAGGTTACCTGCTCTACTTACATGGGTTTCCCTTTTGATGGTTAACAACCTGTCCGAGCTTGAAGTAAATATACTGAACGCCAAAAGAAACGCATACAATGTATACGCCCCGTTTATTTGAAGGTATAGGTATATGCTCTTATTAAGACATTTTCAGCTATTTTGTTTATGATATTCCGACAGAATGAGCACCTTAACGCATCGATTTTCCATAAACTTTAGAGACCAGAACGCTTGCTTTTGTGATGGGGTTAAACTTAAAGTCACCATACTTTCAGAAGCTGAATTTTAAATTCCATATAATGCTCAGCTTATTATTTTCTCCAGACATAATGTCCACGACAAGGGTAAGAAACAGCAGAAAAATCAAAGCAGTCGAGCCTTGCTTTTTAGAGAAACAATCAGGTGAAAGTTGGCAGTAGAAACAGTAACACTGGCTTACCACTGGATTTCCATAGACCTTTTAACACCCTGTATTTCTTGAAAAGAAGAGAAACCATTCATACGAAGAGGTTAAATGAATTAACAAGAGTAAAATAAAAAGATTGCAAAGAAATTTTTCATAGCACTGCAGAACTTTTGATGTCATTGGACTTCCCATTTTGCTATTTGTTTAATTGCAAGGGAGATAATTTGACAAGTGTTCAACTTCAAATTGCTGTCATGTTCCTAAGAAGAATACCATGGTAATAAAACCGACGTTTTTTTCATAACCACACATCAGAGTCGTGTGTTGGAAACAATTTTTTATACTTCCAAAGGAAAGACAACTCTTACAACAACTTTGAATGTTTCACGATAAATTGAGATAACTCTTTAATCCAAGTTTAATTTTGCAAGAAGATAAGTTTATATTGCTGGCAGATGTCAGTAGTGTTTTCTGCTATATATGATTTAAAACCATAAAACAGTTGACAGAAGAAAATTAAACCTAAACTTGTAGGCGTTTCTTTTGGCGTTCAGTATATATTCAGTAATGACAGACATATAAGAAAATGTCAAAGTTTGTAAGTTAAATATACGGCATAACTTTGTTTAAATATTTCTAGGGTTACCTGCCGTACTGATGTGGGTTTCCCTTTTGATAGTTAACAACATGTGACAATTCGAAGTAAGTATCTTAAAAAACAACATATTAGAGATATTAGAAAATGTCATATGTTTGCACGCAGACGTTGACAGTTGACAGGGCTATTACAATATAAATACCTCGACGTTTTCTTGAACAAGAGCTGCGCTAAAAATGTTATTCCGTTTCTTGCACATGAATGAATGTATCCTTTTTAGACCACTAATAATCGGCACAATCAGCAATTGATTTTTTTTAATCAAGGTTTTTCCTGGGCCTTGTATTTCAGGAGTTTTTGGGACCCACATACTCGCACTAATTTTTAAGAGTCCAATGCTAAAAGTACATAAATGCCTAAATCAAATAGAATCAGCATTTCATAAATACTTTATTTTGAAAGTCATTTATTTATGTACTTTGTATTGTGCAAAGAATAATATAACTTGTATAAGAATTCATCACTGAATTGGGACTTGGGTTGTTTTGAGAGTCCCAGTGGGTGCACAGATTTTTTTTTCTGGGAGTCCTAGACACCATTTTCTGAGACTCTCAATCTTGAGTGGGGGAAAACCCTGTTGAAAATGTTTCTCAAAACTGTATCGCAAAATATACTAAACAATGAGCAATGGTAAGGAATGGATAGAATGAGATGTAAATATCTCATTAGCCATGAAGGTGAACCATGAAGGACATATGAGCGGGTGAACCTTACAGAAAACTTAAGTGTTTATTTATTGCGAGTTTTCGTTATATTTATACATCTTAAAGTATTCCTTCAGCCACGAAAAGTGCCACTGTATCCTATGTTTTCAGAGATTTTTCGTGGACATACATCACCATAAAGTGGCTAAATATGCAGAAAAAAGAATGAACACGTATGGTTTCATGGTGGTCATGAAAATCATTTTTATGCCCCCAACTTCGAAGAAGTTGAGGGGGGCATATTGCTTCTGGGTTGTCCGTCCCTGCGTACGTTCGTTACGCATACCATATCTTAGGAACTGTGCATGCTAGAGTTTTGAAATTTCATACATGAAAAATTAGCGGACATGTATTTCTTTTTCTTGTCCGAGTTGTCTCCTTTTTTCCAGTTATGCCATTTGGCAAAAAATCATAATAAAATCATGTCAGCAAGATATCTCAATAAGCATTTAAGCTAGGGGCTTGAAACTTTGCCAACTTATTAGAAATGGTAAGTAAATAAACTGATAAACGTTTGAACGAATTCCATTTATTTTTGAAGGAGTTATGGCCCTTTGAAAATTTCCGCATTTTAACTTGAGCTAGGGGCTTGAAACTTTGACAGCTTATTAGGAATGATAAGTAAATGAACTGATTAAGTTTTGAAGAATTCCGTCATCTTTTGAGGGAGTTATGGCCCTTTGAAAATTTCCGCATTTTGACTTTGTCAGCAAGATATTTTGAAACGAATTTAAGCTAGGGGCTTGAAACCTCTTCAGCTTATTGGAGATTATGAGTAGATGAAATGATTAAGTTTTAAACGAATTCTGTCGATTTTTGTAGGAGTTAAGGCCCTTTGAAAATTTCTGCATTTTAACTTTGTCAGCAAGAAATCTTGAAAAGTATAAAAGCTAGGGATTTTAAACTTTGTCAGCTTGGAGATGATGAGAAGATAAACTGATTTAATTTTTGAACGAATTTTGCCAATTATGAGGGAGTTATGACCCTTTGGAAATTTCTACATTTGGACGTTGTCAGCAAATTATCTTGAAAAGTAATTAAGGTAGACGAATGGTGAATAAAGATATTGGTGGGGCATTCATTTCATTATACCAGCTTAATAACCCAAAGGGCTATAAAACATTTGGATAAGAAAAGAAAATTTTTCACCGTTTTGTTTTCCTAAAAAACAAACTTTTGTATTTATACATACTTTTTTTTACACATTTTCCATTAAAATTTATGTCTCTAGCACAAGGATGCACTTTCATTTCTGCAAATCATATAATCTTTAATATAGGGTATTTGAAACAGACTGGTTAGAAAAATTGCAGTTATCTTGATTATAAGTATATTTTTACACTTTTTTAAAAAATGCAAGAAAATTGAATTTGATGAAAAACGCCATGAAAAATATATTTAATCGATGGGGCATGCTTATGCATATTGTTTTAGTAAAATTACATTGTATGATACAGAATAAAACAAAAAAACAAACATTTCACCGTTTTGTTTCCTGGAAAAACAATGTTTAAGTTAAAAAATATCCCCAAAAAAGACTGTCCAAATACTGCACCTGCTGCAAACACAGCCGGTCCTTGCCCTGTTATTTATTTTCCTGTTGTTCCGGGTCTACCATAGAGTAATGCCTCAAAAATGTGCAGATGGAATTGAAATTGTAAAGACCTTGATCACTCTGGTTCCTAAGGAACAGTCTGATCACGGTTTCCACTGTTTATACAGACGTATCTGCCCGAAAACTTAGGATCTTGTAAGTGTGTATATATTCCATAGTTGATTGATTCACCATGAACAAGAACTCTGTTATGTGTTTTTATAAGTCGATACAGAGTTATTGTGTATCTAAATACCTTAAGCTATGGACGTTAAACATTGTCAGCTTATTGGAGGTGTTGAGTAGATGAAATGATTAACTTTTAAACAAATTTCGACAATTTTTGAGGGAGTTATGGCCCTTTGAAAATTTCTGCATTTTGAATTTATTAGCAAGCTATCTTAAAAAAGTATTTAAGCTAGGGACTTTAAACTTTGTCAGCTCAAAGGAGATGATGGGCAGATGAAATGACTAACCTTTGAACGAATTCCGTCAATTTTTGAGGGAGTTATGGCCCTTTGAAACTTTCTGCATTTTGACCTTGTTAGCAAGATATCTTTAAAAGTATTTAAGTTTTGTCAGCTTATTGGAGATGATGAGCATGACGTGAAGGACGCCAAGGCAACAAAGACTAATCAACATCACATTGAAAGCATTCATTCAGAAAACTTTTGAAGACTGTGGCTACACAATACTGGTAATACATTTGAAGAAATAGTTGAAGGGCGTTCATGATAAGCATAACAACTGGTCAAGGAAACTGCAGAGAGTTTAACAATTTTGACAAAGGCACCATGTGGAAGAAAGTAATTGAAGAAAGAAGTGATTTCTTAATTAATGGCTCATGCATATTATGCTTCTATCTTTTATCATCCCAAGAGTCCAAAGTTACAGCGTCAGTGTCTTCCTCATTGCTATCAGACTAAATGGATGACACAAGCCGTTCCTGGGAAAGCTCTTTCAAGTCTTAATTGCTTAAGGTGCACAGAAAATTGAACTGCATGTACCTAAGTGCAACATTGGGATGTACACCATCGTAAAGGCCTTTATAAATTGCACCACTTGTACCTAAGTGCAACATTGGGATGTACACCATCGTAAAGGCTTTTATAGCAGGGTGTTGATTTAGACACTTTGTTTTTTAATGTTTCGATCCCTAAGTTTTTGTTTGTTCCCACCTTTTACAACAGTCTTGATTTAATTTTGAAATGTGACAACGACAGCTCTTATGTCTTCCTCCAGATCAAGCTGCTGAGAAGCAAGTTTATCAGTAGAAACACTTGACGGGCCTTTATGATAAGCATAACAACTGGTTAAGGACACTGCAGGAAGATCAACAACTTTGACAAAGGCACCTTGAGAAAGAGAATCTTTGAAGAACAAAAGTGATTTCTTGTTTAAAAAGGTCTAAAGTGTCACTGTTAGAGTCATAGAAAAATTGATAGGTTTAATTTGGCTAATTTATTTTCTTGGTCAGGCTGCAAATTCCTGCAGCTACATATGCGTTTATTGGTATGTCGTCATGGAGGGATTGGTGCCTTTGCACTTCATGACACACCTTGTCTTTCACAGTTGAAAACTTGCCCCCGGGGAAGACACCAAGATGCACATGCGGTTGGGGAAAAGCTCCTGACTATTGGAAGAAGTCTCTCAAGCCTCGACCTCTGGAGTCGGTCCCTATAACGATGTGGTTCTGCATTGTCTGCAATATATATATATATATATATATATATATATATATATATATATATATATATATATATATATATATTAAGGTAAAAATGCAAAAATAATATCCGGAACCAGAACTCTGTATATGAAAAATCAAACTAACACGATGGAACGTCTGAAAATAATTTAATATATATTTATATATATAAAAAAAAAAAGTCCGATTTCACAACTGTAACAATTTGTTTTCTATTCTACCGGTTTCACTGCTTATGGCAGATCATCAGGAACAATGTGGCGAATTGTTGCATGGTAACAAACGTCAGTGACGTTACGTTCTCAGCACACGCATTCGAACCCTAATGTGTGCGTAATAAACCCTACTGCATGCAAAACAAAAAATACAAATATAAAGCGTAATGCACTGTTCCAGTGCAGTGTAACAATTTTAATTTATTCTATATACTAGGTAAATTGAAATTTATACGTACATGCATACTATGGCATATACCTCGATGGCACGGGTTATCTTGTTTTATTCAATATTGGTTTTAAAAGGTCAATGAAATAGTTTTCTTTTGTGCGTCATAATGACGGGCTGTCAAAATACATTTTATAGAATGGAAAAAGTAATAAGGTATTTAGGATTAAGTTGGGCAGCACAGTTATTTATGTGTTCACTTATATAGAGCATTCTTGTTTTCGGGTCCCTGATTTGTTGATTATGAACGGTGACCCTTTTTCATAAGAAATTTCCCGTCTCCCCTATACATTCTTCACCGCAGCCTCTGCATTTCATAACATAGATAACATTTTTGACTTCTCATGTCATTGATTCGTGTACATAATTTTTTACCACAATTAAATTCAATAGAGTTACCCTCACACAAATGTATGCAGAGGCCGCAGTTTGGTCTATTGCAGCGTTTCACTTCATGATCAAAATCATAATTAAATTTAGCTTTTGTGAGTAATCGTTTTAAGTTATACGGCTGCCGTTTGCTTTTAATCATTTTAGATTTTGATATAATACTTTCCATTTTGGGATCTTCTTGTAAAATTGGTAAATTGAATTTGATATCGTTTAACAGTTCAGGGTTTTTAATTGTGAGTGGACCTATAAGTAATAACGGGCTCCAATCTCTTTTTCTGAGGCGTTCCTTGAAGTTTTTACATCAAGCTTCATTGCTCTTTCTAAACCAATATTAATGATATGTTCAGGGTAATTTCTACGGAGTAAAAATGTCTTTACTTCATTCATTCTCGATTCAAGTAGATGATGTTAGGAAACAATTGTTTTCAATCTACGTGCAAGATTGTAGGGCACGTTTATGTTTGTATGCCTTGGATGGCAGGAGGAAAATAAAAGATATTGCTAACTGTCCGTCTCTTTATAGTATATGTCTGTTTCTAATTTTCCATCCTTGTTTTGGACCATCACATCTAGAAATGGCTGTTCATAGGTACTATATTGTAATGTTTATGTTATGTCATTTTGTAAGTTATTCAAAAGTGCAATGCAAATGTTCCAATTCTTTCTCTGATTTTGTCCCAGGAATGAAGCAGTCGTCTAGAAATCTTGTCCAGTTGCATTTAAAATAGTTAAAAAAATCAGCGTCATAATTGGCCTCAATGATATTTTATAATTTCTTCTCTAATGGTTAATGTAGCGTATACTGGTGCAAATTTATTCCCATGGCTGTGCCTTTTTCTTGTTTAAAATATCATTGAAACAAAATATATTATTTTCAAGTATTAATTTAATTCCATCTGATACTAAAATGCCCTGTTCAGTTTTGGTCTTAATTTGTTTATGAAAAACTTTTCTTTTGCACATCTTAATGTTTAGCTTTCAGTGTACATCTTATAAAAGGGGAAAATGATATCTCTCGTTTTTTTGTGTTTATGCACAGTTATCTATATGTTCGCTTGCATTAAAAAGGTAGGTTCCTGTACTTTGGAATGCATCATAATTTTGATGATCTTTCATCTAAGTTGTCGGAAAGCACTTATAAAAGGGAATGAATAAGTTTCACTAAAAATGTAAATCAAAAAAATATTAGAAAAGTTGTTTTGCAAGGGATTTCCTATTTCTGCCTCGCACACCAGTTAGCGCTATTTTCAGCTCGCGCCAAAAATAGATAACGCAGTTGAAATCATGCTGCATTGCATTTTGGGATAGTTTTAACCCATCTGCCATGCCAGGACCTCTAGGAGAGCTCACGGCAAGGGAAAATTGACCTTTGGAGAATGGCATCAGCAATCACGCACTTATAGACATAAGAAACATAGTTATTTTTAGAACTGGAATTCCAACGAAAGAAAATAAACCAAAAAGGAAAACAACTATTTTCTTCAACAGCTGACGAGTTTCTCAGTAGCTACAAATTCAGAGAAATAAGAGAATTCAATACTGCTCAGAAAAAGACAAAATTATTTTGTGGACATAATTGTTATCGCTAGTCCAGGAACCTACCTTTAATTTAAAGAGTAACTACACTTCAGGAACTGACTGAATCAGATCCCAACCCTATCCCCAACATCAAAGGGAAAGATTGACAAAAACATCCCAACAAACAATAAATTACAAGTGATAAGCCGAGTCAGCAGCTTTTTCCAAAATAGGTGGCAACTCAGCTATCTTTATTGAACTATATAATTTAGACCAACAGAAGGGTTACAACAGACTAAGCAAATTATAACAAAAACATTTAACAATTATCTTTACCAATTTTCTATTTTTATTATAGAAGGGTTAAAATGAGAACACAATAAATTAAACAGCATCGAACATAAATAAAAATGCAATCGCAACGAAAGTACCGCCTTGGGACGGTCAGTAATAACTATTGGGGGATTTAAACCGGTTTTACTGGGCCAAAACCTTCACCCTCACCCTCCGCCGCGGTACACACAATTAGTTGATAGTTCGGTTCGTATGGAGTTCCCCTAACTCATCAGAGAGTCATCACGGTTAACAATTAAAATCAAGAAAAGACCTCGATGAAACAGGGATGAGGTCTCGACAGCCAAAACGTGTTGAGACACCTGGAGATCCCAGGGGTGGCAGCAACACCACTGGAATACTGGAGCAAAAGAAGACCATACGTTGAACCCTGGTGGGCCAAGAAACAGAAAACATCCGGCCCCAACCAACTAATATATAGCTTTATGTAGGGGCTATCATAGAGTCTGAACCCCGACCCACCGGCGTGCAATTAAAGAGGACAGCAAAGTTGTCAACCGTGATTGGGTTGGGTTAACCACTAATCATGCAGACTGTCGCATTACATCTATGTTACAGCCAATGTGTTTAAATCTCATGATAATTTTCTTAAATTGATCAGGAAATTCTGTTTTCCCTACGATTTTGCGTAATTAAAATTCAGGTTCCGATAGGCCTTGTTGCAAAAGTGACCTTAACCCTGTATTATATTTAGAAACCAATTCAAAGTGCCTACGATAAAATTTAGGAAAAGCTTTCCGAAGTTTATGATACCGATACCCCTGCTGTAAAAGCTTGGCAGTCAAACTTTTATTACGAACATTGAAATCAGCCAAATGACTAGACACCCTAGCGAAGCGAATAAGCTGAGAAATGTAAACACCATAAGAAGTGGTGCGGGGAACATCATTTAAGTATTCTTGTTTTCGGGTCCCGAATTTGTAGGTTATGCACTGTAACTCGTTTTATTAAAAATTCCCCATTTCCCCAATATATTCCTTATCGCAGCCTCTGCATTTCATAGCATAAATGACGTTTTTAGGGTCACATGACATGTTTTCATGTACTTTAAAATTGTTGCCGCAATTGATTGTTAGTGATGAACCTTCTAACAAATGAATGCAGAGGCCGAAGTTTGGTTTATCACATTTTTGAATTTCATTGCACATGTGCTGAAAATTTCGCTTTACTTAATATGCGTTTAAGATTGTATATATATGTGTGTGTTAAACATATCACTTGAAATGCCTCAAATGGCAGTTGATGAAGAAATAAGGTGCTGGAAGGGGGTTCCTAGTATCCTATATCTGCTAGTGTTTCGAAGTTATAGCCATAAATTTAAAAGTAGTATTTCAATCTGAACATGTAAGTGACCAAGTTGCTCCCACAAATATGTAGTGTTTCGGAGAAGCATCTCGGAAGCACCGGGTCAATTGTATCACAGTAGTGCAGAAATTCATTTTTTGTGTAGTGGTATTGTGAATGACTGATAAGTAATGATTTACAAGTCTTCATATATCCAGAAATCCCCTTCCAAGCCTTATTTTGTCATTCTTTGTAGATCTGGAACTCATTTGATGCTTTGACTGAAATTATTTGAAGAAAAAATGCATCTAGCTGCCCTATACATTTACAGGATTCAAGTTGACACAGACAACAATTATTGCACATAAGTAGCACTTATGATCATGGTACAAATAGATTTTAGAAGAACATAACGTTTGGGTTGTCTTAGACATTAAGTTTGGCAAGAAGGTAAATAGGAGGGATATAGACCCTTTGACTTTAATGTCGTGGTTTGTACTGCAAAGTTTTGAAAGCAGAGTAAAGCAATGATTATTTTCTTTAGAAAATCCTAACAATCGACTTTAAAGACAAATATTCTTGTTTATTGGCTGTCATTATCCTATTATGCAACAGTCCAGTGACACTGCTATTTCATTAAAGAAAGAAAATAGGCTCTCTCACATAGGTAATGATATAACAGGGTCAAGAAACCATATAAAGACTGGGGGTGTGTTCTATATAGTAGGGAATATTTGTCTTTAAGTCTAAGAGTTAATGATCAGTCAATGGAACTATCTGAATTGTGTATGACGATAAATAAGGAATGAATTTCATGTTTGTGAAGTTTAAAATTAAAGTGTTAACCGCACTGGACCGCATCACTTGGGTGCAGAGTGAATGAACCCCGAAGGGTTTCATGTAAACTTTGCCAGTGACCCAAGATAGTTCATGAAAAAAGTAATCAGTTCATTGCTTACATTTACATGAAGTGAAGTGAAAGTGTTTGCAAAAGAATAATAGATGAGGGCTAAAATTGAAAAAAGGAAAATTGGCATCCTTTTTTGTATAACAAACAGTGGAACGGAGTAAAAACATATAATGGTGTCGCCAACATCATTTCGGTTGGTAGAGACGTCATTTAAAGATTTCTCTCTCGTTTATTTCCTGTTTTCAGGAACAAATATTTTAACAAAAGTTCGTTAGACAATATGTTATTGTCTCATAATAAACTGTATAATTTTTATGCAAATGTATGTTTTTAATAAATGTGGAATGAAATATAATCTTTGAATTAAAATGCAAATTACCTACTTCTTCGCGGCCCGTAAAAATATCGATTTTGACCAGGTATGTCATTCGATCATGGACAGGTATTTTTCTTATTCGTGCATGTGATTGTGATGAATGAATGAAAAATGCGCTTAAAAAATTTCTTATTTTTTGTTTAAAGTCACTTTTATCAAATATTATTATCTGAACTCTATTTCAAATATTATAGTTAGACCATGTTGGAGGTATTGCATGAAATAATTCATCAAATCATTTTTCGTCATAACTATAAAGGGAGTAAATGTTTCAAGACATTTGAAGTAAATGGCTCAATTAGGGAATGACATTGGGTAGACATGGTCGCGCTTAAAATATAGATGCGTCAGTCAACCAAAGACGCTATCGATTTGATCCACTCAGATAGTGTGTCAACTTTAACGTCCTCCTGCTTGGCCCAGCGTCTGGCATAGTCTTCAACAGAATCCATAATTAATCTTTACTTCTGTTTCCAACTAAAAGACTTAGGCTCCCTATATTTAGGGCCTTTGGAGAGTAACTCTCTTAAGTTGTTATTTTAACAATGCCAAGATCACCAATTATAATGTGACCTGCTGCTGGTAACAGTACTTAGTTATAATGTGACCTGCTGCTGGTAACAGTACTTAGAGGAAGTACAAATGCAAACAGGAGGATCGCCGACAACGTCCTCGGTGTTTAGGCGCCGCAGCACATCCCTTAAATTATAATTAAAGATTTTGGTTGCAATAGGTGACGTTTAACTGTAGGAAATTAGAGGAAGATTCTGTTTTTGTTGCACCTGCTTTAGCAAGGTGCAATAGAGGAGTTCACTTGTCCGTCCGTCAGTCATTCCGTCCGTCCGTCTGTCAACAATTACGTCGACCCTAGCGTCGACCCTAGTGATAAGTCCATTTTTCGCAAACCATAATACCTACAATCATCAAACCTTGCATAAAGCTTCTTCTTAGAATGTTCTCGAGGGCTGTTGCTCTTATTTTTACCCTTGACCTATATTTTATGATCTGCTGACTTTGTAAATCTGTCCATCAACAGCAACGTCGACCCGAGCGTCGACCCTAGGGTTTATGTCCATTTCTCGCAAACGATGATACCTACAAACATCAAACCTGGCATAAAACTTTTTCTAAGTATCTTACAAACTACAGTAGCTCGCCTTTGGGAATGCAAAGGAGAGTTTATGCTATACCCCCTGCGTTGTAGTCCGAGTATGCGTTAGCGTCTGCGTCAGCGTTTACGTCAGCGTCCTCGTCGGCGTCCTCGTCGGCGTCCGTGATCAGGTTAACCAATGTTAACAATTATGTTTAACTCTGTTTCTTACAAACAACAGTAGCTACAGCCATCATACTTGATACATATATACAAATCCATGTGACTGCAGCAGATGCATCACACTATTATATGTCCTTGACCAATATCTCACGGCTGACTGACTTTGCTGTTTGGCACCATTTTTTCAGGCAAAATTTTTATTTTTTATGATACCTTTGATTGATTGATTTGATGCTTAACGTCCACGGTAAACAGCTTTGGTCTTGTCGGGACAGTCAGTTAACCTAACCACACTATTCCTGGGCAGGCTTGGACATCCTAAGCGGTTAACCAGTACTAAGTGCACATTTTTTCGCCAGTAACTGACAACAGTCCTTCTTGAATCAACGGAAGGAGAAACGAAAGTATGTGGCCAGACCGAGTTTCGAACCCAGGACTTCTAACGTATGAGTCAGGTGCCCTACCGATTGCGCTACGCGGCCTGGCTGATGATACCTTTGAAACTAGAGAGTTGCTGCTAGATCACTTAGCATGTCCCTATAATTGCAGCAGCTGCAAAGCATGCAAGCTTGCTCCTGTGCCCTAGACCTTTATTCATGGTCCAGTGATTTTGCCTTACATTTCCAAAACTGTTTGATGGATTAACATCATACGTGGCATAAGGGATCAGTTTGACATTGCGATTGACCTCATAGTATTTATAGGTCACTGTCACCTACATTTCATGGTTCAGTGATTTTGACATATCTTAAGCACTATTTAGTAGATATCCACCATACCTGGGATAATGGTTCAATCTGACTCAGCAAATGACTTGTCACTATTTTTAGCTCACTGTGACCTATATATCAGTGGTTTTGCTTTGAGAATCAGATACCCATGAGGCGCGCTTGGTTGTCTTCTGACAACTCTTGTTAATATCGGTTCTCAAAACAAAAATATATGAACAGTGTACCAAAATCTTGACCCGAACACCTAGTGTCATAGACCATTGGTGATCAGCAATTTTTAGTGGAACATACATGGCCCCCTGTGCGGAGGTGTGTCATCGGACCATGGGAAGCAAGCATATTCTGTTACGGTGCTGTCCGGTAACATTGCGCACCTAAGACATTTGACAATGAAATAGTTTAGAACAAAGATTAACTGTTAGAATATTGCTTTGACTCGACTCTTCCGACATACGAGCGTAAAATGATCAAACGACAAAAATTCCCAATTTGTTCCACAGCAGCAGACCTAAAAAGTGGCCACCCTAGGGAAATGAAGATAAATCTTGTCGCCTAACATTGTGCAGAGCAAAAAGAATTAATTAATTCAGCCCTTTGCAACAATTTACATTGTATTTTCATAACACAAACTGTGTAAAAAAACAAACAAAACATTGTGGCACTAGAATGTCATCGGCTAGTTTATCGAACTGAATTCTATTAAAAATTCAACAGATTGAAAAAAAAACTCTTAAATCTTTATAAATTGAAGGTTACCGGCAAAAAATTGTTACAAGAGCAAATTTAAAGAGTAAATACACTTCAGGAACTGACTGAATCATATTCCCCAACATCAAAGGAAAAGATTGACAAAGACATCCCAACAAACAATAAATTACAAGCGATAAGCAGAGTCAGCAGCTCTTTCCCAAATAGGCGGCTACTCAGCTATATTTAATGAACTAAATAATTTAGACCAACAGAAGGTTTAAAATGAAAACACAATCAGTTAAACAGCACCGAACATAAAACAAATGCAACCGCAACGAAATTACCGCCCTGGGAAGATCAGTAATAACTACTTGGGGTGGTAGGGGGGTTAAACCGGTTTTACTGGGCCCAAACCTTCACCCTCACTCCCCGCCGCGGTGCACACAATAAGTTGGTAGTTCGGCTCGTATTGGGTCCCCTAAGTGCCAAGTTTACTGACATTTGCTGCAGACAAAACGATCAGAAACAGACACATGCTGAACGGGAGTGCAGTACTTTAGATGTACCAAACCAGAGCAAACATCACAGTTGGCCCAGTTCCTATTTGCATTTGGAGGGAAACGCTCGCCACAAATAATACAAGGAACAAGATCTTCTATTTCATCATCATCACCATCGTCTAAATGATCTTCAGTGGTCTTCATCTTCTTTGATTTTGCAGGCCCCTTTCCCCGAGAAGAGTTTAGCTTTGACCCCTTACCTTTCTTATCTGCTGACCTTGTTTCTCCTTCTGTTTTTGCACTTGTAGGCCCCTGTTCCTTTGCTGTTTTGGTTGGTGACTTATTTCTCTCTTTCACTAGCACTATCTCCACAAAAAACTTTCCTGGGTGACTGCAGCACCCCCATTGGTGGAACTATGCTTTTCGCATGGGAACCCATTTTTCTGAGATAGCACTTTCAACCTCTTTTTACTTTCTCAGACAGGAGAACCTTAACTGCACAAGTGTCTTTTCTTTCTTTCCTGCTGATGGGTTTTGCTGTTGAAGAGGATATTGTGAATGGAACCAGCTAGGAAAATCCCTGTTTTCCTGAAAGCAGCCATTATATTTTGAAATGTCACACTACTTCTGACTGCATTTCCAGTAAGGTTTGGGAGGTCATTTCTTGTTACAACTCGATTTGGGATCTCGTGAATACTTAGGACATTCAGCTGAAAAAGCCTTTTTAAAGGACTAAATGCAGAAACATCAAAGGGCTGTAATATATGACTAGTGTGAGCTGACAGGGTGAAAAAGTGAACATCATTAGAACGCACTCTGTTTATAATATCCAGTTACATGAGTAGAACGCCCGTCAAAAAGCAGGATGCAAGGTCTTGTTGGTACATGCACTAAAAAGTGTTTTTCAAGGTGACTGAGTTTGACCATCCTGTCTCTGATGTATTAAACTTTGTCCCTTTCTTCTTTTGGTACTGTTGAAGCAGCTTTTTAGTTTTCCAAAACTGGGGTGTTTGTTTAGAGAAGGCTAGTTTTCTTTTAACATTTTCAATGCTCTTTTTGGTCTACCTGATTCTTTTTACTCCAATGACCTCCTTAACATATTTATTTGTACTGGTTTGAACATTACTTGTACTGGTTTGAACATTACTAAGTTCACTTCAGATTGATTTTCGTGTAGACATTGCATTTTTTATTAAGTAATTCACTGTTCCTGTCCAAATATTTGACTCTTTGTGTAACATTTTCCTGGCCCGCTCAGCCTTTTTTCCTGATACTTTCACTTTTAATTCGCTCGCTTGACCGAGTTTGCTTGGCTTTGGAAATATCATCGGCTTTTTGTTTCAGAGCAGCTATCTACTTTCTGTGTTTTTGCTGCCTCAGCCTTAGTTTGGTCTAACCTCTTCATCAAAATGTAGAATCATTTTTTTCTCTGCTCTTTTAATTTCTTTTGGTAGTTTGTATTTTCTAAAGCCTTTTTTTTTCTTTCTGATGCTCTAACTGCTCCTTTAGTTTTGGGTCCATTTTTAGCCTCTCTATACTTTCTTATAAGTTATTTGGAGCTTAAAAACTTCTTATCGCCTGTACCCTTTAAATGGTAGCTTGACAACAAGTCTCATATTTTTCTTTCAGTTTCTGTGACTAGCTGTGGAACTGTAAAGCTTAAAATGATTAAATATTGAAATGTGCCATTTTTGTCACAAGTGTAACGCTTTAGGGCATGTTCCTGATTTTTACAAAAACTAAAACGTTTACTCAGAAACTGGTTGTGTTGTTTTGACTTTTAGGTTTTTATATAACCAAATATTATATTTTAATGAGAAAACTGAACAGAACTAATAAAATAAAACATATATGCTAAACTCCTATCGTATGCAAGTTTTAAAGATATTTTAAAACTACTTTCACAGAAGTGATTAAATCTTGATTAAAATTCATAAAGAAAGAACTAGGATGTTTCAACTTAAATGATTATTCCAGGAATGTATATATTTCAAAATGCCATGTGCATGTGTCTTTTACACATGCTGAAAATGCGTTACACTTGTGACATCAGTTGAGACCACATGGTGATGCCTAGTGCTCTATTGTCTGCGTAGAATTGAAATTGATGCAATCTTTGCGCTTCCTGGACCTGCAAAATTGCAAGAAATAATATAAAAAATAGCAAGAAATAATATATAAATGTACACTTGTGATATGTTTAGGTTATGTTGAACAATCCAGGCTGTACAAACGGTGTAATGTTTGTCCGTTAAAAAGAATAAGTTTTTCATGCAGGTTATACATTATCATTTATAAAACAAACATATCAATAATATAAAGCGTCATATATTCTCAAAGGCAGCTTCAGAAAATTCAGACTATTTAAAAATTGTGCTCCTGCAAGCTCAAGGGGTGTGTATATATAAACACAGAGATATTTTTATTTAACAAGTCTGCAATGAATGAAAATAAAATCAACTTGTAGCTACTATATCAAAGTGCACTTACTGTGTACCCTTGTACTATTCATAAATTATTCTAAATAAAATTTACAAACGAAAAAAGGGTATTGTAAAAAATGTTACACTTGTGACATTTTAGACTACGTACTGCTGGAGCCATGAAACTTGGCACGATTATGGAAAATCACATTTTGCACATGCTCAGATAAAATGTATCTGAATATCATCTTTTAAATTGACAAAATACTTGATATTTTAAGTTACCCATCTGTCATGTGCGCACGGTGTGCGTAGGGTCTATAAATAGTCTCAAATCAGCCTGCATAGCTAAGCGCATACATTGCGCGAGCGGCTTTTAAAGTCTAGAATACCCGAGGTACAAAGTCTGTGTATGCGGACTTGGAAATCGGTGGTCTCACCGCAGGCTGATCTGAAGCTTCCGTTCACAGATCCATGCCATGCTGCTCAATACAGAAAATAGTAGTGTGCACCGAGTAGGCCTTTACCAACTACGTAGTTTTTGATTACGTCATATTTTGTATTGATTGAAAGGAAACAGCCGCGACGCGACAACATGCATCAAAGTGACATGTGCGCCCAGCGAAGACTCGGATCAGCCTGGACAGCCACCCAATCTGATCAGGGTCTTCGCTGTCCATTTAAATGATAAAAATGGGATCTAAGCTAGATCCATGCAGGCAGCGAAGACTGATCAAACTGGGCAGATGAGTCTTTGCATGGTGCGCATACCACTTGGTTGGTTTTATCGTGTCGCGGCTGAAATAAGAACAACAAACGTGGACGGAGATGATATTTTAAGAACAAGAAAAGTGGGCGTTTTCAGGCCTAACAACAGACAGCAAAGGCAGGGAAACTGGTTTATATACATACGTTTAACGTACGAATTTAAAACATTAACAGGGAAATTAGTTTATATACATATGTTTAACGTACGAATTTAAAACATTAACAATTTTGGACCACCCGCCCGATCGCTTTTTTTTTTGTATACTCATCGAGCCCGGTCCCAGGACCCTTCAATTCATCAAAAAACAGTTGCTCCCGGTTGACCACCTCAACGATAAGTTTAATTTCTTCTTTCTCATCCCACGGTTTGCTTCTTTTCTTACTTGCAACTGGCTTTGCGTTTTCAGTTTCAGATGCCGTTTTAACAAAAGCAGACGGCGGCATACAACAAAGTGTCCCTAGACTAGCCCTAGTCTAATAATTAAAAGTTGACCGTTTATAGAAAAAGAAATTTGTCTTTGTTTTGCTTCTTTTCTCTGGCTAGTCCATAAAACTTGAATCTGCTCCTTTTCTGATATACATTATCAGACTAGTACCTTCGAAACCTTCCCATAAGAATGATTGACATTTATTGCTATCAAATAACCCCAGGTCAAAGAATATATTTACATAGTCGTTTTACAGATTTCAGAATGAAAACCTTTTCAATTATCCGGATTCTAATCCAGAGGTTGAACATATGTTGCAACCAATGATTTGCATTCTACTCTTAATTTTTGTCAAAAAGAAAAAAAAGTTTCTAAATGATGGGATAGAAGCTTCCTTCCGTGATGACCCCTAAATGTTGAAACACAAGTGCCTGAGCATACAGCATTCTGATCAGGGCCTGCACTGCCTGACATTCCATCAGCATTTTAGTAAGACAACCTCATTTATATATAGGATAATTATTGTAATTTATCATGGTGTCCCAGAATTTACGGCAATTAGGCCAGACTCCCTTGTGTAACAAGTCAGAATGTCAGGATTACCAAGGCCGTGTCAAAGGAGCCGGAACGTTACAAGTGGGTTCCTCTGATTCCCAAATGTGGTGTAAATAACAAAGAAGAAAGGTTTCAGATAGAAAAATAAGTATTTTATTTTTATTATGACATTGAATAAAAATTGACATCTTCAGTATCCTAGTTAAAATAGATAAACGTTGACTGAGTTAAGCCTCAAACAATGAGAAATTAACCTGATACTCTTTTCATACAATAAAATACACGTTCAACAACAATTCACAGACAATTAAAGACAGTTTGCTTACACACCCATTTCTCAAATAAATATCGCTTACAGATAGAGTTACCTATATACAGTAAGAATTCCTAAGTTAGTCAATACCAGGTAAGAGTAAATTGGAAAGTAGAAATGTTGCTAATTCTGAGGGAAGAAAGACGAGAGTTATGAATTAGAAAAAAACTTTAAAGGCCCCATAGCTCTATCAGCATGAAATATTTCATCGTGAGGTATCGCTGCAAACTTCTCACTACAGTTTCGCTATTGATTATTATGGTGATTAGCCGGCTTTGAATAATCAAAAGATTCTTGAGTTTGCCATAAAATAGATTTGGAAAAATAACTAGGTCATTTTAGTTGCCAACTAAAATGACCTACTTTCGATTTCAGAAGCTTTATTTCGTGTAAAAACACAAGGTACAGGAGATCAAAATACAAGGTACAGGCGTTTAACAGTTGATAAAAATACAATGTACAAAAATGTTAAGCAAGGATCCCATTGATTGTGCCGCGGTTGCATTATTTCATTGCTTACCGGGGAACCAGAGAGGAAACCCGTATTTTTATGGACAGACTTATCGTTTTTCAAAAATACCTGTTGCTTCTTTGATATGAAAAAAACACATCAACCGAAATATTTTCGTTAATTCTAAAGGTTCTTCAGGTTTCATAATGATTTGAGCCAGTCTCTGTGAAAACCGGGCTTAATGACATAAGAACAAAAAATTAACTAACTGCATTGCTGAAAAGTATTAGCTTTTCTTAACATTTCCTGAAAATTTGACATGGTTACCATTATTTATTACTGAGATATAGACTTTAGAAGCAAACAGGTAGTGAGTTTCTTTATATGACGTTATTAACGTCATGCAAGTATGTTTTGACGTCAACGTCACTACGTTTGTTTGAACGCGCTTTCTGTGCTTGTTACACAAAATAGCTCGGACACAAAGTGTGTTTGCTCATTTTCAATGTGTATTTCTTAGTACACACATGCCAATTTGCATGATTTGCCATTCTTTCTCTAATGATAGGTCTTTGTGATGGTATACCATCTGTTTTCAAGGCTTTGGGTGATCGTGGGATAAGCGTTGTCATAGCAACATATGTCATATCTATGCATGGATTTTGTCTGAATTCATAAGCTTTCTGTTATATCTCATCATCTAAAGTATTTTCATGGAAATAAGTAAATGTCCGAAAAGTCGTTAATTTTGGTGTTTTTCATCCGTTCACAACGTAATTATTACGTAATGTCATTAAGCCCGGTTTTCACAGAGAACGGCTCATTTGTATTTTGACGATTTTTACCACTGATAGGACTATGGAGACTTTAAAATTCGATGCAAAGCATGGCCAAAATTCGTAACATTATGGTTCAAATTTCGAAACGATATGCATGATATTACTGAAGGGTCTGCTGAACTATCCCGCTTACCTTCATACTTGGGTCGTCCACCTTTTTCATGTAGACTGATTAATTCATTTAGTCAGGCTTGCTGCATTTTTTTTCTTTTTGCTATCAATTGTTTTTTTGTTGTTTTTTTTCTTCTCTGTTTCCTTCGGCCTTCTTAACTTGAAATGTGGATTAATAGTAACATTAGACTTTTTATTATTTTTTATTTTTACTTAATATAATTTTTTGGGAAGAGGCGGCCAGGGGAAAGGATAGGTTTATAGGTTAAGGGGCTTCCTTCCTCCTCCTCAAAAGGAGGAGGTATACTCTCATACACTCTCTCATGCACGCCAAGAAAATAGGGCATTTTTATGTAAGTGGTGAGAGACTATCATGTCCCCAACAAAGAAAACAGATTATTTAGTTTAAAGCAGTTTTTGTTAAGTTTTATGCCACACTAACTTTTATAGCATACATATGATAACAGCTTGGAAAGAGACGATACGCCCCCTATCCGTTGCTGCGCTAATTCTCATCTTTGAAGACCATCCCCCTACCCCATATCGTGAACAACTAGGATTGAGACGATACATCCCCTTTCCGCCACTGTACAAATTCCACCCCCACCCCTTAGGAAACAATGGAGTGAAAAAAAAATTATGTTAAGTTTAAGACCTATTCATGACACTTACACACATTCATTTATACCACTGGTCTCTTTCACCTCTCACACCAATCATTTTGCTCATACGGGCCTCAGTTGCGCTCTCCAGACTCTCACAATCAAAGTACTGGGCTTCATCCTTAGGCAATGGAAACCTTCTAGTGACTGAGGTACCAATACTCCAGAGCGGAGGAAATTCAGGAACTTTTCAAAATATTTGGGGTACCTATCAATGAAAATGGACTCGACTATAGAAACAAGGGAATTGGGCGTGAAAAATTTGAAAAGAAGATTTGGGGTTGAGTCAGGGTTCTTTGACATGTAGTTTTTTTTTATCCCCCTACCTCTAAAGTAATGCGTTCATTTTGGTCTTTCTGACTATTGTCCAGCTTTTTAGCGGAGGGAGAAGGGATTTTATTGACTCTCCTCATTTGTTCTTTTTCCTTCTTTTCTTTCTCTATTTTCTCTCTCTCTCTCTATTCTTTCTTTCTCTTCCTTTTCTTTCTCCTTTCTCTCCTTTGCTTTCTTTTCTTTCTTGTCTTTTTCCTTTCTTTCCTTTCCTATCTCTCTATCTCCTCTATTTCCTTCCTTTCACTTTCCTTTCATTCTCTATGCTTCTTTTTCTCTCGTTTCCTCTTCCTTTCTCCCTTTCTCTTTCTTTTCTTTGTGTACATTCTCTTTCCTCTCTTTTCTTTCTTTCTCTCTTTTCTTCCTTCTTTCTATTCTCTCTCTTTCCTCTCTTCTTTCTTTTCCTTCTCCTTTCTCTCTTTTTCTTCCTTTTCCTTTTATTCCTCTCCCTATCTTTGTTTTCCTTCTCCTTTCTTTTTCCTGTCATTCTCTACTTTTCTTTTCCCTCTTTCTCTTCTTTCTCTTTTCTTTCTTTTTCCTTACTCTCCTCTTGATTCTCTTTCTTTCCTCCTTTCTCCCTGTCTTTTTCATTTCTCTCCCTCCTATCTGTTTCCTCTTTTTCTTTCCTTTCTCTCTCCCTCATCTCTTTCTTCCATTTCTTTCTTTCTTCTCCTGGTCTTCTCTTTGCTCTCCCTTTCACTCATCACCATCACGACTTCCTCTTCCAAACTGGGCTCTTCTAAGCCAGTTACTCTTGGTAACTAGACAAGTTATTTACAGCTTGCTGCAGTTCTGTTAGGCACCCTATCTCCTCTAATCTTCTTTCAGCAGAGTGTTCCCTAGAGGAACAATTGGAGGAGAAGGAGGAGGCAGTAGAAGAGGATGAAGACGACAGGTGTCTTTGCCGTTTCCCATTGTATGGGGGTGCGGGCTTGGTCCTTTTTCTAGCTGGGGTTGGGATGCTGGGGCCTCAGGGACACTAAAATTACTTTCAGGGGTCTTGACATACACAAGGGAATTACAGGTGCTTTGCATTTATTTTATACCTATGCAATTTTTTCATAAGTCTTGGCATACCCCAAAGTGCATTCTAGATTCGGCTGAAAGTCTTTGTTGCCAAAAAATCTTACACTTACCGTGGGAATAAATAAAAGGACACTGCTTAGGATTCCAGAATAGTTCATTGTATAGATATATTGCTGAGAAGCGATTTTACAACCTATCAAAGTTATCTTAACCATATTGACAAGTGCTGTAATGCTTCCACGTAGTTAAAGTCAATTTTGCGGTGTACATGAAGATGATAATGAAACACTGAGATCGTCATTTCAATAAGAAATATTTAAACATGTTTTATTTAATGAGACCCCGGAAAAAATCCTTACTGCATGAAAATATTTACTGTTAAAAGAGCAAGAGGAGACTTTTTTCGGAGCCAAATAGTAAAGATCCTGATGTGAAAATCGTTAGGCTTGCTTTAGACATTTAATGAATAGAATGCCTGTTTTATCCAATTTGGGATCTATTGAAAGAAGGCTTTTTACGGTATTTTTACACTGACAACTGGAAGACTGGACAGAAGAGAGGGGTGGCCACAGTGTACCTATGCCAGTCTTTCATACGTCTTACTGCATCCCTATTTGTTGTATTACAGGCTTTGAAACTGAGGTGCTGGCTTTAATTCTTTCTTAAATTTATCCTTTTTCTTTCTGTTAATATTTTAGCAAAGCACAAAATGAGTTTTTAGAAATGTAGAACCTTGCATAGAAATATACAAACTGTCTAGTTTTTCCTATCTTTTATCCAAGCAGTCTACCTACTAGAAAGCATTTGTTCACACCTTTTCGCAGTAACAAAAAAGGAAGAATGAAAGCATATGTTCAGTCCTGTTAAATGATTAAGACGGGAGATGAAAGAAGCAAACAAATCGAAATTTAAACTTTTTTAAAGCAAAACTTGAGTAAATTACCCCACCCCTCTCTCCCGTCACGTTAAATTTCCAGTTATCGTGACTAACTGCAAGCGAAATGCTATGAAAAGTATGTTTGTAATATAGGTTGCAGATGGGAAAATAAAGGTATTTGTTTATCAAATTTCTAAAGCAAGCTTAGCTGTTTCTAGCACTGGACCTATGCTAATTTTCTGAAAGACGGTCCTGCCTTGCTCTTTTTAAGGTTAAATATTTGCTTGCAGAAAAGAAATTTATGCGAATATTCATCATATGTAACATGTTTAAATATCTGCTATTGAAATGTCGATCTCGGTTTTTCATTACCATATACCTGTACACCACGAAAACGACCAAAACTACGCGGACGCGTTTCAGCACTTGTCAATATAAGATAACTTAAATAGGTTGCAAAATAGCTTCT
The DNA here is from genome assembly GCA_963989385.1 of Ctena decussata. NCBI lineage: Eukaryota > Metazoa > Mollusca > Bivalvia > Lucinida > Lucinidae > Ctena > Ctena decussata. The sequence continues at coordinate 21,250,162 of OZ022501.1, read as the reverse complement.
CCGCAATATTCAATACAGCGAACTTTTCTGACTTCCTAAGCAGTGTCCCTTTATTTATTCTCACGGTAAGTGTAAGATTTTTTGACAACAAATACTTTAAGCCGAATCTAGAATGCACTTTGGGGTATGCTAAGACTTATGAAAAAACTGCATAGGTATAAAATTAATGCAAAGCACCTGTATAAACTCTATTTTCAAACAACTGTTTTTCTAGGGCCGCCTCTTCCCTATAGGCACCGGTAATTGTTTAAAAGAGATAAAATTCGCTATCTTTCGCCCGACATTGGTGGGGGTTGTTATTGCGCCTGTATATCTTATGGCACTTCTCACACTTCCAGGATATACCAGAATGTTGCTCCCTGAGGTGGGTCTGAGTTGCACTCTTCGACTTGAACGTCAACTTTCCGTGGCAAACGCCGCATCCATAGTCAATGATCTGAAAGACACATCACATTAAGAATCTGTCGCATGGATATTTTATACGGTAAGTCATTTTCACTGTGACCTTTGCTTAATTATTATTATTTTCATTTTTTTTAGCAATCTTTGGTGGAAGAAAACCAAACTGGCAAATTTCTAATTTTATACTTCCTAAGCTTATCATGTTGTACTACTCTGGATTTCTGCCTAGAGGACTGCTGTTCCACTTATCTTGAAAGTAACCTTAAATGGGCCTTTCCAAAGTCTTTGTAACTTTGGATTCAAACCTACTTTCCTTGTGGGGTCGAAAAACCAAACAGCATCATCCAACGTCAAATTCAAATAGATTAGTCTGAATATCATAATTTCTTTTCATAGCATCACTTGCTATCTGTAATAGACTTCGAGCAAACTCATGCACTATATCTAACTTATCACTCAACTGACCTGCATACTGACGTTCATCATCCTCTCTTTCAGGCTGACCAAATATCAAATCTGTGGGAAGTCGAATTTCACGTCCAAAGGTCATTATGCTTGGTGTTGTACTAGTGGATTTGTGAACTGAGGATCGATAGGCCATCATTTCCAAAGGAACATACTCGACCTTATCTCTCTGATCCTCAGACACAAATGCCGAAAGCATGTTTATTATTGTTCTGTTTGCCTTTTCTATCATACCATCAGATTGGGGTCTTACCTTTGTTGTTCTAGTTTTCTTAATTCCTAGAATCTGACAGATTTCTTGAAACAATTGACTCTTAAAGTCTCCATAGTCCTATCAGTGGTAAAAACGTCTCAACTTAAATCATTATAAAAGGCGGTTCAACCTTCCCGTTTGGTAATAAAATGTGGGTTGATGTGCATATATTCGAGTCATATAACTGGCAAAAAGTAGAGAAAGCAAGTTTTTGAAAAAATGATAAATCGCTCCACAAATTAAATTTCCTGTTCTGGTTTCTCGTCTAGCAATGCTATATAAACATGGACGGGATAGTGATTGGGACTCCACGACTGTATATTGTATTTTTACCATTTTATTCAACTTAATGAAATCAAAAGTAGGTCATTTTAGTTGCCAACCAAATAAGTTTTCAAACCTTTTTATGTGAAACTCAAGCATGTTTTATTAGTTTAAAGCCGGCAAATAACGGTCATTTACATTGACGAAACTATACTGAGAAGCTTGCAGCGATACCTCATGATAAAATTTTTCACGCTGATAGAACAATGGGGCCTTTAAAGGGGGCTCCTTGATCTGTATGTAGAAAAAGAGGCACGCCAAACCTACAGATGAAATTATCTATAAGTACTATTTACTTTTCTCAACTTATTCGGTTTTCTAGAGTGTCTAGTCATGTGACTGACTTCAATGCCCGTAACTGCTAAGCTTCTGCAACGGGGCTGTAGATAGCATAAACGTCGAAAAGCATTTTCAAAATTCTTTCGCCGACACTATGAATTGGTGTCTAAATTCAGTGTCGGAGTTAAAAGTTTTCTGCCACAGGGCCTATCGGAACCAGAATTTTATGGTGACTAAGTCTATAATTTCAAAAAAATTGTAGGTAAGTCCAATGTTTGTCGGGGCGATATAGGCGTGCAAGTTTCCGTCCGTTTGTCCGTTCGTCCATCCGCCCGTTCGTCCGTCTGTCCGTCCATCCGTCAACAATTCACAGTGGGTGTCTTGTGAGCGGAACTCCTCCTACACTTTTTGGTCAATCATTTTGAAACTTCACAGATGTTTTGGCCATGGTCTGTAAATGTGCATATTATTTGCAAATAATTCCCAGATTAATTTTTGCCACTTTTTACATGTTTAACTTAGTCAATTTTTTACACAATAAACCTGTCATAGTGGATGTATTGTGAGCGCAACTCCATCTACACTTTTTGGCAAATCATTTTGAAGCTGTACAGATGTTTTGGCCATGGTCTGTAGATGTGCATATTATATTGTTTGCACATAATTCCCAGATTAATTTTTAACCACTTTTTCATGTGTTTAACTTGGTCATTTATTTGCACAATACTTCCATAGTGGATGTCTTGTGACCACAACTTCTACATTTGTTGAACAAGCCCTTTGAAACTTCACAGGTGCTTTGGCCATGGTCTGTAACTGTGCATATTATTTGCATATCATTTCTAAATTAGTTTTTGCCACTTTTTTTCACGTGTTCACGTCAATTTTTCACAAAATACCTTCCATAGTAAGTGTCTTGTGAGCAAAATTCCTCTTACATTTGTTGGACAATCCCTTTGACACTTCACAGATGTTTTTGTCATGGTCTGAAGCTGTGCGCATTATTTGCACATAAGGGGGTCTCACCCTATAAGAAATTTACATAGAGTTCTGCCCACGCTCGGAATTAAATTTTGATATACATAAAGATTGTCAAGCACATGAGTCTTGCATTTGTGATATATTTATCCATTGATCTATTTCAGTATTTAAATAACAGCAATTTTTGTATTTTTCGAGGAAAAAATTGGTGCCCTTGTTTTAATCCCCCCCAGAGCTATGAAATTTTAGATTTTTGTCGCACCTGCTTTAGCAAGGTGCGATATAGGCGTCCGGTTTTCCGTCCGTCCGTCAACCCGTTCGTCCATCCGTCCGTCCATTCACATTTACGTCGACCCTAAATTTTAAGTCCATTCAAATGACTTTTCCTCTGAAAGCACTGCACCCATGGTTCTCAAATTTCACATGCTGCATAACCAGACTATAGGGCTTCTGAATGACAAAATTCAGTTTGGTCCAGAATCCAAGATGGCCGCTGTTACTAAAAATAGGAAAAACATTAAAATCACTTTTTTCTCCAGAACCACTAGGTATATTTGGCTGAAATTTTATGTGGAGCATTAATGAGACCTGGATTTTGAAATTTATCAAAATGAAAAAAATCTGTAGCGGAATTAGGTCACAGTGACCTACTTTCTGTTTACGAGTCCGAGTTTGCTAAAACGCCAATATCTAAAAACCACTTGAACAGATTTAGGTCAAATATAGTCAGAATGGTCCTTAAATGGAGTTCTTTGAAATTTAAACGAATGGAGATGATCCAAGATGGCCGCCAGCCACTGTTACTAAAAATAGAAAAATATAAAAATGACTATATATCAAGAGCCCCTGAATGGAATTGGACTAAATATGTATCAAAAAACCTTGCATGAAGCTGTTTCATGATTTTTTCAAATTGACCATCCAAGATGGCAACCATCCGCCGTTACTAAAAATAGCACAAAACATGAAAATGATAATATGCAAGAAACTACTGAATGAATTTTGAATAAATATGTTTCAAAATGACACTTTTATCAAGTTCATAAAGTAAAGGTGTTAAGCAGGTGCGACACAGCGTTCCGCGGAAATCTTGTTGTACCTAATTTTGTCTCAAAACGATGCCTAGTAATTTTTGAGTATGTATGTAACATAATTGTAGATCAATGTATCGAATGAAAATATCCACATACAATTTCAACTGAAATATCCCCATATTTCAGATCCATAAACTATTTTCAATAAATTAAAATGTTATTTTTTAGTTTGTTATAGTTCTTGTCAACCTATGAAATTCACATCAAAATTGACCACACATGTGTAGGTAATGATATTAAAAAATGAAGAAAAATTAAAACCGGTAACATTATTTTTTTAGAGTTTTTATGTTAACAGTCAAATTTTTTGAAAAGTGTAAAATTCACATTATTCACAGAAATTTGTTTTTGGTATATTTGTGTTTCATTGTTAGGCCAATTTTATGTTGCTATCATGTTTTGCATTGCCAAGCTACATAAGACGTTTCTGTTTCTATGATAAAGGTATTTTTCCGAGATAATGACACCTTGTTGTACTCCACAGTGGAACTTTAAATATATTCATGATAAGTCTTAATTAAACGAATGTTTATCGTTTATTCTTCTAATATCATGAGAAGTATACTTTCCATATTTGTGTGGTACTGCCAGATCAACAATTCTTGTAGAATTTCATGGTAATTGCTTACTTGTCGCTTTTACTATACGGTTAACCAGTACTAAATCCCATAACATTTTCCAGCTAGTACCTAATTTTGCAGTGTTTTGCTTCTATTCATAAGCCCTAACCAATCAGAATCTATCCATCATTTCCGTAAGATACCGCAGCTGACTTGAACCGTTTTGCATCTGGCAGTGCCTCTATTTATGGGTGATAAGCCATGTATCCAAGATAATATAGGATACTGGCGATATGAGCACACATGCCAATGGTCCTCTTCCCAGCGGGGCAGATGCAGTAATAATCTTTAACTGGGTCAGTATCATCATTTTGGTCATACTGAATCCAGACATTATATTTGGTCTGGGATTTGTGTCTGGATCACCCTGACTTACACCTCAATTGAAAAGAAACTTAAGTAGTCAAATTGACTAAAGGGGACAATTAGCAGTCAAGCAATTATTCATATATATGTATTTGCTTTGTATGATCTACTTTACACAAATAAAAATATTTATGCATGAAATTCAGCTACAGAATTAGTACATTTTATATATGCAAATTGTTTAGGGTAAAATAGTTTTTTTATAAACCTTTTAAATCAGTGTATTAGCATGTAGAACAATCTGTTATGATTGTTATGTATACTAATTGTTATATTATAACAAAAGGAAGTGGTTCTGTGAACTTATTCACACTTAATTCTGACATGAGTTTTCTCTTAAAATCTACCTTCATAAATATTACGTAATATTTGACAATGTTACCGGTTTCCAAATGTCATAAAATTCTAAAGGTATTGAGAGGATACACAGGGCCTACTTTGCTAGCAATTTCAGAGGTTGACAAAGACTGCAACCCTTTTAAATTTTAAGTTGAAAATCATGTTTTGGTAATTTCAGCCTTAATTATTTTATAGTTTCAGACTTTATGTTTCGAGAAAAAACATGTGTATGTATCTATTCAATCACAAATGGTATTGAAGGTATCTATAAACAGTCCTTTTACAATTCTAGTTCAAAGTTTATGAAATTAAGGAAAGCATATACTTTAAGACTAAAAAAATGAATGGCAGGTATCAGGAAAAAATGGAGTACCTCAAGGTGCTCTCCTGAGACCTAAAATACCTTTTTGAAGATAATAAATACATATTTATAGTTGATAGGACAGTGGCACTTAGGATGCATAGTAACAAGAAAATCCAAGTGTGGGCGCATATGAGACCCTCCCTTTCCAGATGAATTTTTGCCGCCTTTTTTACATGTTAAACTTTGTTATTTTTGTCACACCTGCTTATGTCACACCTGCGTTAGAATGGGCGATGTAGTTTTTAATACCAGTTGGAACTCGTGTGACTTAATCCCCGCAGGTGCGACACCGTTTTCCGCGGATTTCTAGTTCTGATCAGTTCAGGAAAATTATCGTTCGTTACAAACGTATTGAATATAAAATAAATGTAATGCTACAGTCTGCATGTTTAGAGGTTAACCCAATTATGGTTAAACACTTTGCTTCCCTCTTTAATTGCACGCCGGTTGACCAGGCACCAGACACAATGATGGGCCCGGCATAAAGCTACTTAATTTAGTTGGTTGGGGCCGGAAATTGCCTTGTCTGTTGCTTGGTTATTTAGGGTTCAACCGATATTTTTCATTTTCTCCGGTATTTCAGTGGGTGTTGTCTGACTTCCCAGGGGTCTCCTGGTGTCGCAATACGTTTTTTTCCGTTGAGTGCTCATCTCTGATTCTTATTTGTGATTTGTTTGTTTCCGGTGATGATGCATTGATGAGTTAGTAAACCTTTATGCGGACCAAACAGCTACCTTAATGTTTCAAACCACGGCAGAGGCTGAGGGCGAGATTTGGGCCCAGTAAAACATGTTTAAGCCCCCGGTAATCTTTAGCTGACCATTCCAAGGCGGTACTTCTGTTGCGGTTCCTTGATGTTATATTGTGTTGTGTCCGCTTGTCTATGGTCTTCGGCGTTTTAGGTCACCCGTATTGCTGACCAATCTGCATTCTGTTTTGTTTTGTTTTGTAACTAAAATAAACAAGAGGGCCATGAAGCCTTGAATCGCTCACCTGCGCAATTGGCAAAGTGGCTTTTTCTTATCATGTCTGAAATTGTCAAACTATGAGTCTTGGGTCAAAAGTCAAAGAATGACCATGACTACTTGTACTCATAAATCTTCATGTACTCATTAAGACAGCCATATATACCATTTTAGGCCAAAATCTGCAAAACTTCCCGTGTAATCTTATGTTCTAGCATTCTTCCATATTTGACCAAGCCGCAAGAAAGGACAAGGTAAACCCAAGGTCATCATTTGAACATTCTTGATGGTACTCTAGTACTATATGCTATTTACCAAGTCTCAAGGCCATAGGTGTATTGGTTCTGGAGGAGAAATATATTAAAGATTTATACCATAAATGGTAATGGCGGCCATGTTGGTCATGTGACCTGGACCTTTGAACAAATTTTTATTCAATCAATCTCTGGAATCTCTATATGAAATGTGTTTATAATTGGCACCTTCGCTTTTGAGGTAATGTTTGAAAATGTCAAAATATGAGAGATCTGGATCAAAGATCAAGAAATGACCTTGACCTCTTCTACTCATGATTCTTTATGACCTCATTAAGACAACTTTGGATCTTCAAAACTTTCCATGAAATCTGATGTTCTAGCATTTTCCCATATTTGACCTTGCCGTAAAAAAAGTCAAGGCCAAAGCAAGGTCATAATATAAACAATCTTGACAGTACTCGAGTACTCAATGCTACATACCAAGCCTCAAGGCCATCAGTCAATTGGTTCTGGGGAACAAGATTTTTAAAGGTTTTTACCATATATGGTCGTGGCGACCATGTGCGTCATGTGACCAGGACCGTTAGAATTTTTTTTCATTACCTCAACCCCTGGAGGCTCTATATGAAATATTGTCACAGATTGCCCAGTGTTCTAGCATTTTCCTATATTTGACCTTGCTGTAAAAAAGGTCAAGGTCAACCCGGTGTCATAATTTGACCAATTTTAATAGTATTTAAGAACTCAATGTTACATACCAAGTTTCAAAGACATCGGTCAACTGATTCTGGAGCGATTTTAAAAGGTTTTTTACCATATAATATGGGCGTGGTGGCCATGTTGGTCATGTGAACTGGACCGTATGAGTAAATTTTCGTTCACTCAACCCCTGAAGGCTCTATATGAAATTAGGTTTCAGTTCGCCAAGTGGCTTTTGAGGAGATTATTAGAACTTGTCAAAATATGAGAGTTCTGGGTCAAAGGTCAAAGAGTGACCTTGACCTCTTGTACTCATAAATCTTCATGTACTCATTAAGAGTCATTCTCTGTAAGCACCAAAATCAGGTGAAAATGACATCTCTCAGATTTTCACGAAACTCAGTGTCTTTTTTGCTTATGTCAAGTGATGAACAAAAATAAAAGTTTTTCTTCGATCAAACTATCCGCTGCCATGGCAACCAGGATTTTCTGTTTTTCAGCCTAACCTGGTGATTTTTCAAATGAAAAATGCAAGATTTGACTCCAATTGTTCTGGTAGTAATTCACAACAAATGGTATTGATACTTACATTTTACAAGAGAACCATGTAAGTGCTGCTTACAAATACAGAAAATTTTCTTCATATTGCTATGGTCAAGCAGTCAGTGACCTTGACTTCCACCTAGTAAGGCGTCTGTTTCAAAACATCGAAAATCAGCAAAATTTTATGACGTTTAATAAAAAATGCGGCTATAGATTTTTTCTTTCTCTTGTTGCAGAGAGTAAAAAGCCTAGTTGTTGATATATCAAAAAATTGGAGATGGTTTATTTTTTAAATTGAAAATATTTTTCTTTGAATTTAGTCACCGTCAGAGAAATCAGAAGAAACTTTCATAATTGAAATTCTGAGATAAAATACAATACCTTTAACATTTTCAAGAAATATGAGCCAAAATACAAGTTGATGCATGATTAACAACAGAAGAAATCTACAAAGAGAGTTTTCACCCTCAAAAATACGTAAGTACCTTACAATTTGGGGTTAAATTACCCCACCCACTTTCTTTCAATGCAAAACCAAATTAAAAGTTGCATGCTACAATGAATATATCTCAGTCTTTGCTGATTTTGAATGGTCTAGGGGGCTTCTACAAGCTCATTATTTCTGTCGTCTTTCTTTTTTTCATAATATCCCACAATGGGTGGGGGCGGGACGGGGGACATATTGTATTTTTGGTGCAGATCCCATCAGCGTCTGCGTAGCCATTGCCTGCACTCTATTTCCTGCTGGAATAAATGAATTATGACCATACTTGAATGCATACCTAATTGGGTAGGGATAAAGAACTGATTAGACTTTGTTGACCTTGACCCTATTTTCAAGGTCACAGAAAGTCAAATACTGATGAAAAATTGCTTTTCTGCACCGTATCCCCTAAATGGATAAATTGATTTTTACCAGACTCGCACAAATATATCATTGTGAAATGGAAAAGAACTGGCTAGATTTTGCTGACCTTGACCTTATTTTCAAGGTAACGGAAGGTCACTGAGTGCTGGAAAAAATGGCTTTACAGCATGATATCTTCTGAACTGAATTGATGGATGGATTTAAAGCAAATAGGCACAGATATATCACTCGGAAATGAAAAAGAACTGATCAGATTTTGGTGACCTTAACCCTACTTTCAAGGTCACAGGAGGTCAGAAATGTTGAAAAATGGCTTGTCTGAACCATGTCTTCAGAATGGATGGATGAATTTTAACTATACTTGCAAAAACATATCACTGGGAGATGGAAAAGAAACTGATAAGATTTTGGTAACCGTTACCTCATTTTCGAGGTCACAGGAGGATGAAACGTGTTGAAATATGGCTTGTCTGCATGATAACTCCTAACGGGATTGATGGATCGTGGCCAAACATAGATAGGTTTATAATCGGGAGGTGGAAAAGTACTTATTAGATGGTGATAACCTGGACCCAAATTTCAAGATTTACAAAAAGATCCTAACTTTGCAATATTTAGGGAAAATGATACAGCTGAGAAAGGATAGGTGGGGATTCATCTGTTTTTGTAGAAGAAACATTTCTAGTTTATTTTATCTATCACGTAGTAACCATGGCAACCAATACTCTATCACTAGTTTGTTTTGTTGGAAACGAATATTTAAAATGGATGGATGACTTGCAATTTTACGTCCTTTTCAACAGTATTTCAGTCATATCAGGACGATGGGACGGTGATAATGAAAGGCTGTGTGCAATGGAACCTTATTTATGGTAGTAAAAAATTCTCGCCTCAAGCCGGTTTCTAACCCGGTCCGCTACCTCAGTTGGCCAGCGCTTAACCCATGAGCTAACGGGGCTCCTGGATATTTAAAAAACGTTCAAATTTAGTTGAAAAGTGTTGATTGTGATTTTCTCTCTGTGTTTACACTTTCTGTTGGCCAAATAAGTCTCATCTTGGACAATAATTCGGTATATTTTAGTTGTTATGGATACAACCAGATGTTCCATCAAAACAGCAGTTGACAATCTGAGTGCATCTGGTAGCAAGCAAATAAAGGACATAAAATGACCAGAAATACATTTAAATATTTCATAATGGAGAAGAAAATTTGCTTATATATTTATCATATTGATAAATATATTTATGTGCCCCCACCATTGGGGGGAGGGGAGTTGGGGAAGGAGGAAAGGGAAGGTAGGTATGTTGTTTTGGTGCAGATCCCGCCTGCATTGCTGTCAGTGTCTGTGTGTCAGCATAACTTCATGTCTGCACTCTCTCTCCTCAAGGGATAAATGTATTTTCACCAAACTTGCAAAGATACATCTTTGGGTGGGGAAAAAGAGCTGATTAGATTTTTGTGACGTTGACCCTATTTCAAGATCATATGAGGTATCTGAATGGCTTGTTGGCGCCATATGTCCTTAAGGGGTGGATAGATTTAGATCAGACTTGCACAAATATATCACAGGGAAGTGGACAGGAACTGAAAAAAGTTGGTGATCTTGACCATAGTTTCAGGTCACAGGAGGTGAAAAACAGTGAAAATGGTTTGTATGCACCAAATCTTCTGAAGGGATTTATGAATTTTGATTAAACATGCACAGGTATATTATAAGGAGGTGGGGAAACACTGTTAGACTTTGGTGGCATTGACCTTATATTCAAAGTCACATGAGGACTTACAGTGTTAAAAATGGCTTGCTTGCACCATATCTCCGGAATGAACAGATCGATTGAGACCAAACTTGCACAGACACACCATTGGAACATGGGAAAGAATTAATTAGATGGTTGTCCAGGGACAACTTGTCGAGCCCGCTGTTTGCTTTAGTGACCTGTAAGTATGTCAAGACTAACTGCTTCATTTACTTATTAGAAAGAAGCCAAACAATTTCATGATACAGCATTTTTTTTTTTTTTACTTTTCTCTTATGAAGGAAAACAAGTGGAACTATGGCCATGACAAGCACACATTATGACGATTTTTTTTATTTGACCTTGCAGTGTGGCCTTGACCTTGGACCAACCTGAACAAACATTTCTACTCGTCAAGGAGAACAATTGTGCCAAATTATTTTGAAATTCATGCATAACTGTATAAATTGTATGGCCTGGACAAGCTCAGTTTATGACAATTTTTTATCATTTGACCCTCAAGTGTGACCTTGACCTTGGACCTACCTTGATAAATTCCACATGCCACTTCTTCTCATCAAGGAGAACAATTGTGCCAAACTGTTTTGAAATCCATCCATAAATGTAGAAGTAATGGCCAGGACAAACCCGGTTTATGACTATTTTTATCATTTGACCTTCAAGTGTAACCTTGACCTTAGATATACCTGCAGAATTTTCAAATGGTACATAAACTCATCAAGGAGAACAACTGTGCCGTTTTTGTTTTTTTTTTTTGTTGTTGTTTTTTAAGCCATGCATATATGTAGCTGTTATGGCCTGGACAAGCTCAATTTATGACACATTTTATCATTTGACCTTTGAATGTGACCTTGACCTTGGCCCTATCTGACCAAATGTTCCGAATAGCACTTTTACTCATAAAGGAGAACAATTGTGCCAAATTATTTTGAAATCCATCTATAAATGTGGAAGTAATGGCTCGGACAAACTCAATATATGACCATTTTACCGTTAAGTGTGACCTTGACCTTGGACCTACCTGAACGAATGTTGCAAATGACACTTCTGCTCATCAAGGAGAACAACTGTGCACAATCATTTTGAAATCTATCCATAAATATAGAAGTTTTAAAGGTCCGAGGAAGTCATAGAAATCTGCTGAATGGATTCTTTGACCTTTATTCTGTTTTGAAGGTCAAAGATGATCTTAAAATGTTTTAAAAAATGGCTTATCTATACCCTATATTCGGAAGAATTTGTTGGAATTATGCTAAACTAGCCCTAAATCATCATTTGGAGAAGATTCATAACTGATTATAAGGGCCCCGCCAGACGAAGTAATTTGAAATTTTGTAATTTTTTGGTACGATAATCGTGTCCGCTCCATAACTCTGAAACTCTTTGTGATGTTTTCATGAAACTTGGTACTAGTGTAAAACAGCATCAGACAATATGCGGAGAGAAAGAACCACAACTCCATCTACATTGTTTACTGAAATATGCCGCTTTGTAATTTTTTTGGTACGGACATCGTGTCCGCTCCACAACTTTGAAACTGTTTCAGATATTTTCATGAAACTTGGTACAAATGTAAAGCATTATCAGACGATGTGCAGAGAACATAAAGTGTAACTCTTTCTAAATTTTTCATTGAATTATGCCCCTTTGTAATTTCAGAACGGAAATTGTGTCTGCTCCATAACTCTAAACCCGTTTTAGATACTTTCACAAAACTTGGTACGAAAGTAAAACATCATCAGACGATGTGCAGACAACAAAAACCATAACTCTACCTATGTTTTTTACTGTATGATGCCCCTTTGTAATTTTCAGTACGGAAATCTTGTCAGCTCTATAACTTTAAAACTCTCAAAGATATTTTCATGAAACTGTGTACAAATACAAAACATTTTTAGACGATCTACAGAGAATAAGAACCACAACTCCATCTATTTTTGTACTGAATTATTTCTCTTTGTAATTTAAAATATACAAATTTTGTCTGCTATTCAGCTTTTAAACCGTCAAAGATATTTTCTTGGAATTTTGTACAAATATAAAGCATTATCAGACGATGTGAAGAAAATTAAAACTGCAACTTCATCTACATTTCACAGAATTATGCCCTTTTGTAATTTTCAGTACTCTCTAACTTTAAAACTGTAGAATATATTTTCTTATAAATTGATACAAATGTAAAGCATCATCAAACAATTTGTAGAGAAAAAGAACCATAACTGCACCTTCATTTATGTTAAACAGAATTATATCCCTTTGTAAATTTGGGTATTGAGACCTTGTCCGATCTATAACTTTAAAGCTTTTGAAGATATTTTCACAAAACTTGGTACAAATTTAAAGCATCATCAGAATATCTGAAGGTGTGCAGAGTGCAAGAATGGTAACTCCAGGTTCCTGTTGCCTTTGTTAAAACAGTCATGATTTTTTTTTTGCCCCGTCTTAATACTCTACCAGAGGCTTATTTCCAAACAATATGAAGAAACAACATGGTAACAGAAAGCTGTTAACATACGACTAAAATTCCACCAACAGTCTCATAAAGGTGAGGCCTTGTTAGTTACCATGTTTCTAGATAGGTTTTGGTGACTTTGACCCTATTTTTAAGGGTCATTTTTTTATTTGTCCTGAAAAACGAAGATGTATCTTGAACCAGTAGATTCATTTTTACCAAACTTGCAAAGATCAACCTTTTAGGCAAGACGAAGACTTAGAACTTGGCGACCTTGATGCCATTTTTAAGGTCACAGGAGTATTTTGTCGACCCCGCTTGCCGTAAGCAAGACAGTCGACAAAACTTCAGTTTGGTGTATGTGCATGCATATTTGCATGCGTGCCTGAACTTTTACAAAAACAAAGCTTATGCAGACCAGCCATGTGATGAACAACCTTAAAACAAGTGTACCAGGTGCTATTTTATCATCAAACTCATAGTATTTAACTTATGAATTTGTTGTATAACTAAATGAGGTGGGTGGGGTAACTCACCCCCTAGATATACAGATTAAACATATTAAGGAATGAAAAAATATAAACATTGTATATGTGCTTTATTTCTTCTCCAGTGCATGTATCTATCTCTATTTTGCTCAGTTGCTGTTCTTTCTCTACATTGTACTACATACACTCAGATTGACTGATTTCTTTGTGGAAGGAATGAGTGGTTTTTGTCATAGCAACTATAAAAATACTGATTTATCGTATATTATTCAACAAAATCAACACTTAGGATGCGTATGCATATGTAAAAAGTAAATAATAAGGAATACGTTTCATCAGCATTGAAACGATTTTCTGTAAATATCCGTCTAAACGAACACTGACCCATAATAGAATAACAGTTACCATGGTTACCAAATGATAAACAATGAATAAAAAAAATTATGACAGCAAACATGTGGTGATCTTTTAAAATTATTTCAGTTTACTCACAATTATGGAAACTTGTGATATATTATCCATGGCATGTAACTTTTGCATTCATTTCATATTCAGTGGAAGTGGGTGGGGTAATTGCACCCCAAATTGTACATTTTAAGCATACTTCTGAATGAGAAAAGTATTTATGTAACTTCCCTCCACTGTATTCAATCTATTTATTTGTATTACTGCTCATATTTGCTTAACATTGTCCAGATATTATCTCTTATAACAGATTTTCTGCTATGACAGTTTCTTCTGATTTTCCTGACGGTGACTAAATTCAAAGAAAATTATTTTCAATTTAGAAAATATACCAACTCCAATTTTTTGATATGTTAAGAGCTAGGTGTTATACTCTCTGTACCAAGAGAATGAAAAAAAATCTATAGCCGCATTTTCTAACAAAGTGCTTTCAAAATTGGCCAATTTTGGATGTTTTTAAAGAGATGCTTTACTAGACAGAAGTCGAGGTCACCTACTCCTTGACAATAGCAGTATAAAGAAAAAAATTTCTATCCATACACAGCCCTTACATGGGTCTCTTAAAAGACATGAGTGTCAATAACATTTGTTGAGAAATACTGTCAATACAACTGGTGTCAAATCTGGCATTTTTTATAGGAAAAATCACCAAATTAGGCCAAAAAAGAGAAAATCCTCGTTGCCATGGAAACGGACAGTTTGATTGGCGAAAAAATTGTATTTTTGTTCATCACTTGACATAATCAAAAGAGACACTAAGTTTCATCAGAATCTGAGATATGTCATTTTCACCCCCTATTGCAATTTTTTGGTGCTTACAGAGAATGACTCTTAAGATGACTGTAGATGCCAATTTTTTGCCCAAAATCTTCAATAGTTTCCAAGATATCTTATGTCGTAGCATTTTGCCATATAAAAGCATAAGGAAACAAATTTGACCTTACCGTAAAAAAAGGTCAAGGTCAACCCAAGGTCATAATTTGAACAATCTTGATAGCACTTGCGTACTCGATGCTACATACCAAGTTTCAAGGCCATCGCCATATTGGTTCTAGAGAAGAAGAGTTTTTTAGGTTTTTTAATCATATATGGGCGTGGCGGCCATATTGGTCATGTGACCCGGATCGTTTGAACAGTTTTTCGTTCCTAAGGTCCCAGGAGGCTCTATGTGAAATTTGGCTATAATCGGCTTAGCGGTTTTAGAGGAGAAGTCGTTTGAAATTGTGGACGGACGGACGGACAACTGAGCTTTACCATCCTATAAGCTCCCCCGGAGCCGCTGACTCAGGTGAGCTAAAAATGAGTAAAAATTGATGTTGATGCTGTTATTGGGGTAGCTGAATGACCATTTGTTTGGGAAACAGCTGCTCATTCGGTTTACTGTGCGTGTCTTTCGTAAACTTGTGTCACTTTCTGTGTGTATGTGCTTCTTTCCCTATTAGTTTTGAGAGCGGAATTTGGGATTTGATTGTATTAATTCCTGATATTTGCCCATCTTTATACTTTGCTACAGTGTTTGTCTCAAGTTTTTCTATTGGTATAGCTTCAGTCCATTTGGTAGAATTATCCCCAATTAACATTAAATATCTCTTTGGGACATTAACATTTTCTGTGTTTGACCTGGGAAGAGGACTAAAGTCTATTGCTATCCTCTCCATAGGTAAACCAACGTTACACTGTTTCATGGGAGCTTTAGCTTTCTTCTTGGTCACCTTGCGTGAACCCGAGATTTTACAACAAGAGCACCATTCGCTTATATCCTTTTTCATAGCATACCAAAAGAAACGTTCGCTGACTTTTAAATGATTTTTGTAACACCAAGATGGGCACCAGCCGTGTATCATGTAATTGGGACAAAATAAAATGTCTCGAGACTTCGGGACAACTAGTTAAAATGTAATTTCTTTCCCATTAAAGTTTTCCCATTTTCCATATAACACTCCATCCCTTATACAGGGAAGGTCCCATATTGCCAATAATACTTAACTTCCAAGACTTGGTAAGCTATGTTACACCACTCTGGCTTTTCTCTCACTTTCTTTCCATACATGTAACTTTTTCAGGATAGGATCAGCTAACTGAAGCTCTCTCACTTTATTTCTGTCATAATTATCACAGTCTATTTCTTCTTCTAGACTAACATTTTTACAGAGATCACCTAACCCTGTGTCAGTATCAGGACTATCTGGGTTATCGTCACTGGACATACCGGGCTATGGCTCAGATTCTTCTACCTTATTCCTAGTTGCCCCTACTCTATCATACGTATGCAACTCGCTACCCCTTTGCTCAGTCTGACCCAATTTTCCTCAATTTGTCTTTCATTAAGATATAATATGGTTCTAAAAATTCTCCCTGGCAAACACCTACACTTCTATTTAGTCTATATTCTCATTCTTGTTTTGTGTACTAATATCAACAAAGTTCCTCTCAAAAGAACTACTATCTCTGACTACATCTTCTGTCACCTGTATTTGACTATTTTCTTCAACCGATTTGCCACAAAATTTATTTTCTACTTTCTCACAGTATTTACCATCAGGTCAATACAGGGCCTCCTAGATTAAGCGTCACAATTGCGGTGTAATCTTCCAGCACATTGCTGTATAGAAAAGTCATCATCGGATAGGAAAGTCAACATCACATCCTCGCTAACTGACCATCTTACATTTTAAAATTAAGCAACCAACGTAGACTCCCATGATCACTTCTAATGATGAACTTATTTCCATACAAGTAATTGTGAAAATGTTTATTTGGATTTACTACTGCCAAAAGCTCTCTTTGAGTCACACAGTAGTTCCTCTCAGCCTTGGAGAAACATCTGCTAATGTAACAAATAATTTTCTCTTCACTATTCTGAATTTGAAAGAGTACGCTGCCTTGCGCCACATTTGAAGCATCATACTCTAAATCAAAGGTATCACTCTCTGTCGAAAAGGCTGAAGTTGGAACACTACATAATGCATCTTTAATAACTTGAAAAGACCTTTCACACTCATTTGTCCATTCTAATGTTCTTTCCTTTTCTGCAAGCTGGTGGAGAGGCCTGGCAACAGTTGCAAACTGATACACATATGACCTATTGTAACTTGCAAAAGATATGAAACTTTTTGCTTCCTTAGCATTCCTGGGGGGTGGGCCAATTTTTCACAGCTCGAATTTTATCAGCGGATGTGCCTACTCCATTTTGCTTATTGTATGACCTAAAATGTGACCTCTTTCTGAAATAAGTAGCATTTCTTAGGATTAAGTTTCAAATTATAATTTCTCAACCGTTCAAATACCAATTTCAAGTTTGTGAACTGCTCTTCAAAGGTCTTTGAATGGCAAATGATACAATCTTAGTAGAGAACGACAATTGTCCATAGAAGTCCAGAAAATACCATTTGCATCAAAAGAGTAAATGTAGAAGGCGCATTGCAAAGCCCAAAAGCAAGCTTACGCCACTGCCACTGCTCACCACCAGGTATAACAAAATGCCGTAAGATGTCTGTCTTCCTCTGCAATATCGACTTGCCAATACCCAGATTTCATATCAAGACATGATCACCATTTCGACTCAGAAAGTGCATCAAGAGTATCATCAATTCGTGGTAGGGACTGACATTCTTTCACCGTCATCTCATTCAACCCTCGAAAATCACAACAAAGTCTAATGGACTGATCTGGTTTAGTTATCATAACTACTGGAGCATTCCAAGTACTCTGGGGACATTTTTAGATTATGCAATCTTCAGCCTTTTGCTGAATATCTTGCTCGGTCGCTTTTCGTTTTGCTAAGGATATTCTATAGAATGCTTTTTACGGGTTTAGCATTTTGTATATTAATATGATGTTGCAGTAGTGAGGTATGCCCAATATCACTGGACGATTTTGAAAAAATATCCTGATGCTTAATCAGAAATTGACATAATCTGGCTTTCTGCTGTTTATCTAAATTTTCTGAAGACCGCTCGTATAGCTGTACCATATGTTTAGGTAATTCTGGCTGGACAGATTTACTCGAATCCAAAGAACACAACCTTTAACTACCGATAGAGCTGACAGGGCTGCAAACGTGTCATTACCGTGTCCTTATTCACATTAAGGTGGTGATTTATGGTAAATGTAAAAATCTGCATAAAACCATAAAAAGTAAGGTATCTCCCTGAAAGTTAGCAGACTTCTTATTTTTGTTGTCCTTTACAGTTTAGAATACAAAATAGACGTACATGCTGCTTAAAAAAGTGTTTTTATAAGGAAAGATCAAAGGGGAGTTTTCTGCGCATTTATCAAAAAAATTAACATCGTTTTTGAAAATTTACATAGTACTGAAGGTGCGTTATTGCATAATGAAGAGCGCACTAGCAATTATTTATTCCAACTCTTTCTCAAATTGTAATGTAGACCCGATGAAAACGGTAGCTTTTTCTCAAATGTTCAACCATGTACAAGGTAATGTACACTGGATGCATTTATTAAATATAGGGTAGGCAAGCATACCGATGTAACACCTACAGTATAAATACTACATTACTTACATGATCACTGGTGTGTAGATGAAATTGTTCAACCTTGTGAAAATAGTCTCACTTGTCTCACCTGTGTGCTTTGACAAAAAAAAATTGGACACAGACCGCATCTTTTTTCATCTGCTCAGCCTTATAATGTGTGAAAAAGTTTGAAAAAATAATTGCTAGTACGCTCTCCATAATGCAACAAGGAACTCTCAGCACTAAGTATATTTTCAATAACAATATTATTTTTTCAGATTATTGCGCACAAAACTACCCTTTGGTCTTTCCTTATAAAACACTTTTTAACATTAACAAATGCTGCATTTTGGGAGTCTGAATTGTCAGAAACAACATAAAGAAGGCATATGCTAAGTTTTGGAAAGATCAGTGGTATTTTGAGTGTTTTATGCAGATTTTTGTGTTTGCCCAAAATCAGTGATTATCGCCACCTTAACTGAGTCCCTGCTTATGTTTATAAGTCTCAAAGAGATATTTCTTTTTTTTGTATCAACCAAAACCTTAACCACCAACAATCCTGTATCCTGTACAAATTTCATTGCAGCTTCCACTACCCCAAGCAGTACTTCGATCAAAGTTATCAAGAGGTTTTCCAGAAACAATAATTTCAGATTCAGGAGGAACACTCACATTTTCTACTAGAGCCACTCTGCAACATAATGGATGGGAACTACTACTCATATAACAAGGTATCTCCTCTCCTTTAACCTTTAGACAGCTTTTACTAATAATTAAATCACATTTATTTTCCATCATGAAATCAATACCAAGAAAACAATCCCGAGTTATATCAGCAAATAAAACTTCATGCTTGAAGATACATAGCTGAACTACTGCTTTTCCCAAAAAAGGTTTACTCTCCCCTGCAATTGTCATTAACATAATGTTAACAGGAAAGAGACAAATTTCCACACTTTAGTCTATCTTTCCATGTTGAGTTATTCAAAAGAGAACTGTTAAAGGCCCCATAGCTCTATCAGCATGAAAAATTTTATCGTGAGGTATCGCTGCAAGCTTCTCGCCATAGTTTCGTCAGAGTAAATCACAGCGATTAGCCAACTTTGAACCAATAATTTAAAAACAGCATTGAGTTTCATATGAAAAGGATTCGAAAATTGATTTGGGTAAATTAAGTTGCCAACGAAAATGACCTACTTTCGATTTCGTAAACAATGAAAAAATGGTAAAAATACAATGTACAGCAGTGGAGACCCATTCTTTATACCGCTTTTGTTTATATTGCATCGCTCAACGGGAAACCAGAAAAGATAATCTGTATTTTGTAGAACGAATATTTGTCTTTCAAAAACACGTTCCGATACTTTTACCAGGTAAATGGATCAATCTATCCACATCATTCCATATTTTATCACCAAACGTGAAGATTGAAGCTCTTTTATAACGATTTGCGTTTAGACGTTTTTATCACTTGTAGGACTATGGAGACTTTAAGGATAGTCCTATTCGCACCAGAGTCACACGAAAGTGTCACCGTTTTTTCATTTCCTTTCGCACAAACAAAATACCAATCGTCCTCATTACCCTTGCCATTTAATTGTATAATTTTGGACCTTACATGCTCGCAGGTCGAGCTGCGGTCCCTAAACTTGACCTGTTCTCGTTTCCCTGTTCATGCTGTCTACCAAAACTATTATTGTGATCGGGCTGTCTCCCAAAACTATTTCTCTGATCTGGCTGTTTCACAAAACTCTTTCTATTTTGTTTGTTATTTTGGTTGCTTGCCCCCCCCCCCCCCCCCCCCCACCCCTCCATTGCTGTTTGTAGTTTGTATTTGGTCGCTGTGACCTGATTGATGCAAAATTATGTGTATTAGGTTGCCTTTTACCACTCCTTCACTGTTACCACTCCTTCACTGGAAATCTATAGTTTCTTGCCTATTTTGTATTTTATTTACCTAGTCGGCCAACTTATCTACAGTCTCAGTAATCTTCTTTACCTCATTTGAAAACAAACTATCACCAGAGGTCTCACCAATGGACTCTATGGTACGGCTACTCTGTCCATCTGCTACCCTCTGTGCCTACATTTCTACAGCTTAAGCATCGGCTTCCTGTATTGTCTTGGGGCTACACTCTCTTAGTCTTAACCTCATTTCAGAATCAAGTAATGTGTCAATAAAATGATCTATTGCCAACGTATTAATCAAATCCGAGCTTGGGTATGCTTATCTTGTTAATTTCTTTATATTTTGGGCCATTTCTGGGATTGCCTCCTTTTTTTTTTGTCTGATTCTACATGTATTTTTAAGCTGAGCTCGGTAGATCTCAGCTCTGCTAACAGTACCAAATCGGGTCTGAGGTGCTTTAACAAGTATGAGTATTATCGCCTTTGATCGACATCTAATTCAGTAAGAAGGGACCTAGCACTACCAGTTAAGCTGCTAGCCAAATGTAATGCTTTAATTTGACTATTCCAACAATTTATCTCTGCTACTATACTAAATTGTGTTA
This sequence comes from Ctena decussata, assembly GCA_963989385.1. Lineage (NCBI taxonomy): Eukaryota > Metazoa > Mollusca > Bivalvia > Lucinida > Lucinidae > Ctena > Ctena decussata. Next base: position 21,229,192 of record OZ022501.1, on the reverse strand, counting down.
AATACCCATCGATGTCTGTTAACCCATCGTAGAGTTGCGGCTTAACCTTAGTACTAGAGTGCTTATCAGCACATCCAGTCAAACTGGCTGCTTCACCCTGTGCGTGTAAATTATTTTGCACCTCAGTTCGATCTGAAGAAGGAACCTGCGAAGTCGCACTTCTACCAATCATGTTATTTGTGTTTCTATTTTCTAGGTCACTAATATGCCTCTGTACATCATTCAGTTTTTCATTTACTCTATCTAATCTATTTTCCAAAGTATCACTCAGGGACATGACTGTGGTCTTTACTTCATATGCTAGAGACGTTATCTGAGACTGAATGTCTCTGTCAGTCCTAGACTGACTAGAGAGGCTGTACTATTATCTCTTCTACTTCGACGTGAAACTCGCTCAGTTTTGTTTTCTTGTTCCAAAGACATGTTTAAAATATTTTCTTGATCCATATTCTAATGTAGAGAGTAACCACCAGAATCAGAATATTAAAACAGGTACTTATTTTCTATTTTCAGACTGAGTCAGTTAATCACTGGAATCAAGTCTACAGAGAAAATTTGACTTTTTCTGAATTTATTAATAAAAAAAACGTATATACTTGATTGATTTGATGCTTAACGTCCACGGTAAACAGCTACGGTCATGTCGGGACGGTCAGTTAACCTAACCACACTATTCCTGGGAAGACTTAGACCTCCTAAGCGGTTAACCAGTACTATGTGTACATACTTTTGCCAGTAACTGACAACTGCCCTTCTTGAATCAAAGGAAGGAGACAAAGTATGTGAGCAGACCGGGTTTCGAACCCAGGACCTCTAACTTATGAGTCAGGTACCCAACCGATTGCGCTACGCGGCCCGGCCATGTACTATTATTCTATTTCTTTCTTCTATCTCATTCTACATTAAAAATTCGCCACTTGTGACGCCAAATCTGTAACGTTCCGACTCCCTTGTGTAACAAGTCAGAATTTCAGGATTACCAAGGCCGTGTCAAAGGAGCCGGAACGTTACAAGTGGGTTCCTCTGATTCCCAGATGTGGTGTAAATAAAAAAGAAGAGTGGTTTCAGATAGAAAAATAATGATTTATTTTTATTATGGCATTGAATAAAAAATGACATCTTCAGTATCCTAGTTCAAATAGATAAACATTTACTGAGTTAAGCCTCAAACAATTAGAATTTAACCTGATACTCTTTTAATACAATAAAACACATGTTCAACAACAATTCACAGACAATTAAAGACAGTTTGCTTACTCACCCATTTCTCAAATAAATACCTCTTTCAAATAGAGTTACCTAAGAATTCCTAAGTTACTAACACGTACCGTACCGTTAGTCAATACCAAGTTAGAGTAACTTGGAAAGCAGAAATGTTGCGAATTTTGAGGGAAGAAAGACGAGAGATATAAAGTAGAAAAACATTTAAAAATTCGATGCAAAGCATAGCCAAAATTTCGTAACATTATGGTTCAATTTTCGAAACGAGGCTCTGGTTGAAAATTCGAAGGAATTGAAATTAGGAGAGAAGCTGCAAGTGAAATTCGGAGAACTCTATAAATTTCGTTGCAAGTTAAATACTAGTCCAAGTTTCATATAAGGTCAAACGTAGGCCAAACCTTTTCTTCCAATTTCGATATTTATCGAGTTTTTACCGCTCTAATCTTGATTTACAAGACTGGAAGACTGGGTGACAGTTGTCGCTTTTCAGAGCAAGCCATACGACGGAACGCGTAGGAAGAGCCGTCGCTATTTATACTACTTAGCTCGTTAGGGTTACGAACGTGCTTACCTCGAGAATGAATAATACGAACGATCTGATTGGTCAACTTTTGGCGTCTGGCAAAGCATATACACCAATCAGCGATGCCGAAACAATTATCATGACCGGCACCATGATCGCTCGTTAATTGTCAAATTTGAGAAATGAGTGAGCCAAATTTACGATGATTTTCTTCATAAAAACAACTTGACAAAGGTATTATTTAATGGTTGAACTAGTTAGCAGACATATTTACCTTTCCATCGCTATCGGCTTTCTCCAGGGAAAACTCGTTCAATATGTAAAATCTGCCGACAATGCAATTCACAACATGAAAACCACTGGTGACTCAGCTTCCGTGGAATGCGGAAGTGTTTTAGCATTTATGTTTTTAAGATTTCCAAGACGTCAGCTTCATTCTCCGATAAACTAAAAATAAGAAAGGATTCAATAGCCTATCTAGTAGGTTCGTTGGACACGTAGTTAGTACGAAAACAGGACAGATCTTTGCATGTCAGGGCCAGCCTGAAAGAAAGATCCCAAGACTTGAAAGGCTAGGGGCTGAGCCATTTCAGTATTTCAGGTACTTAAGCAAATGTTGGAACATTATTAGATCTGTCTAAATTCCGAGGTCCACATATTTCATATATCAAAGGTGCTATGTGACTGCAAGAAACAGTTGCAGAAAAGAATCGCTGTTATACACTGAATTTGGTAAAATGAGAGCAAACGACAAATGTAACTTGGTTTAAATCTTTTAAAAAGATGCAGACAAAATATTTTGGAACATATCGAGAGAAGATGTTTCTGGCGTTCTTTTGAGCAGGTGCAACAATTTTAGCAGATGCATAGAATTTAAAACGTTTAATGACTAGAATAAATTTATCAAAACTAAAGTTTCATTTTAGTTAGCTCAAAATTAATTGCCTGCAAATTATATGAATGTACCATGTTCATCCCCCATCCCTTGCCTTAAAATAATAATAATTATGCCCCCAATTTCGGAGAAATTGTGGGGGCATATTGGTTTGGGCCTGTCTGTCTGTCTGTCCGTCCGTCAGTCCGTCTGTCCGCTATCTATAAGTCAAGAACCGTTAGAGCTAGGAGCTTGAAAATTTATACACATGATCAGTATGAAAAAAAAGCGAACACGTGTTTTTTCTTTTTTCCGCTGGTCACATATTTTAAAAGTTATGCCCTTTTTTCGACTTAGCCTGTGGAACCTTGTAAACAAAATATCTCAAGAATCCCTAATGCTAGGATCATGAGCTTTTGCAGGGTGAGAATGCCCAAGGTGTAGATGACCTTATTAACTTTTGAAACAAATTCGTGAATTTTTGACCGAGTTATGCCCCTTTTTCGACTTAGTGCATTGTAAGCCTATGGAACCTTGTGACCTGATTAACTTTTGAAATAAAATCGTGAATTTTTGATCAAGTTCTGCCCCTTTTTCGACTTAGTGCATTGAACCTATGGTACAAAGGTCCCCTTACATACAGTCAAGAACAATAAGAGCCAGGAACTTGAAACCTGATGCTAGGATCATAATTTTTTGCAGGAAAAAATTGCCCAAGATGTTTAACTTTCGAAAAAAATCGTAAATTTTTGACTGAGTTAAGCCCCTTTTTCACTTAGTATATTGAAGCCTATGGTACAAAGGTACAAGCATTATTGGATGAACCTTATTTACAGGCAAGCATAGGGTTGGGGGCATAGTGTTTCATAAACACATTTTCTAGTTATAATAATAGTAATGATAATAATAATATTGACTTTTTTTAAAGAATAACTTTGTATAGGGCTCCATGTCTGTGTTTCTAAATACGTTAAATTTGTCAGTGCGTCTTTGTTACATGATTTTAGTTATTTGATCACTTTTATTTGGACAAGCCGAATCTTCCAAAAGGTGTGTCTGCTCAGCATCTAAAATGCATTAAAATCTAGCATTCTGTCACCCTTTATTGCGACCGTGTCATGAGCGACCGTGTCATGACACGGTCGCATCCTATAGTAATCAGTCAAAATCGTGGTGTTCAAAGCTAAACGAGCACGCCGAGTGAAGAACTTCCGGAATGCGGTACCTGTGAATACCGGAACCAACCAGAAATACCGTCTTCATGAAAGCAGCTCTTACATGATTGTGCAGTTACTGCTATTGTTGACGCAGAGTGGAAGCACCAAAGGAAGCTGGGGAAACCAAAACTGCATTCAATACTGGTCAGTCAAAACATGCTTTTTAAAGCTAAATGAACACCCTGAAAGGCAGCTCCCAACAACAATTGCAAGGTGATTTAGACCTAGCCATGGGTACCAAACAAAACTTAACACGGAAAAAGACACGAACTTCTAAAACAAAGGGGCATGACTCTCATCTGTACAACAGAACACCTAGAGCACTTCAACAAGCGTGTATGACGCAGAGTGGGAGCGCCGGTTGGAGCTAGTACACAGGGTGACTCAGGTAAGCGATGTGACACTTCTCATTACCGACAGGAAGGTTGGCAAGTTAATAAACAAGGACTTCACACGTTAATACGCGCTTCTCCTCCTTGAAGGGGATTTATCTACAAACACGAATGACTGAGCTAGCAAATGTTTATAGCAGACGACTTTATTTGGGACCAACATTTTTCAGAGTTTAGTAGGACTCTAGAAATTTGCGACGGAATTTATCCCTTGGACTTAGGTAAATACAAAACATTGGTTAAACCTCAACTCGAGTACATCATCAATTTGGGATCCTCATCTTTATACTCAGACTAAGTAGGTTGAGAAGGTCTAGGTGGACCTATAGACGATGGCGCAACACAACCAGTGGTGATATGCTCGATGAGCTGGATTGGCCATCCCCGGAGGCTCATTCAGAGCAGACCTATTTATTCTTCTTGTTCAAGATACATTCCGATGCCATGCATCATGACAAATGTCTGACCCCAGATACAGGACTGATACAGGTCAGGACTGTTACAAATTGAGCACCAATCAGCTCTCAATATCGTAGATATGTCAGGTCTATAGCAGTTCCACAGTGGAATGGCTCCCCTCTTTTTCTGTTGATGCAGTAGTATGACAATAAAACATTCAACCAATAATAAAAGCTGAACGGTCGCCAGCTTTTTGAGAAAGCTAATACTTGTATCCTTGAAAGAATCGGTCGTACAATGTGGGCAGTAGACAAAATAATACTTAACCCTTAGCTAGAGTGCCATAAAAGCTTACAACAAAATTTACGTTTGCAAAATTTCAAAAATAATTTGATTAAGCTTTCTCATATTGAGAGTTCAAAGACTAGATGGCAAACTGTGTAGACCCAGATGAGGCGGCGCATGACGAACTGCCTCATCAAGATCTAAGCTGCTTGCAAAATTCACTGCATTATCTCATTGAAATCCTAAATAATTGGCGGCGCATGAACAAGTACCATTTGGCACGAGCGAACAGGATAGAATTGGACCAGCCTGCACATCCACACATTGTTCTTTGTTCGCACTTACAATTTATAAATCCGGCGGAATGTACACACAAATAAGTAGAGACTGAACAGTATACACAGATGCGCAGGCTAATTTCAGTATCTCTAAGGCCCATGCTCACGTGGTGCCAATAACCAGAAACTTTTCACCCCGATGTGATTCTTTGACTTGACCCTTGATTAGTTTTTAGTTTTAACTCCTTCCAGATTGTAACAAGTATGTGTGTAAAAACCAGAAGCATCAAATGCAAATACTTGACAGTTGCTGTTAAGCTGATAAATGCCCTCGCTAGATGTTGCGAGGTACCACTGTCGTTCCAAGCTAGGTGACGAAGTCGAGCTATAAGTATAGACTAGCTGTAGGAACTGGGAAAATAAAATGGCTGACTGATATAACTTTTTGGCCATGTGGCTAGGCTAAAGTTTCCCGTACTAATTAATATTTGAGGCACCTGCTTTAGCAAGGTGCGATATAGGCGTCCGGTTTTTTGTCCGTCCGTCAACCCGTTCGTACGTCCGTCCGTCCGTTCACATTTACGTCGACCCTAAATTTTAAGTCCATTTAAATGACTTTTTCTCTATAACCACTGCACCCATGGTTCTCAAATTTCACATGCTGCATGACCAGACTGCAGGGCTTCAGAATGCCAAATTTAGTTTGGTCCAGAATCCAAGATGGCCGCTGTTACTAAAAATAGCAATTACAATAAAATCGACTGTTTCTCCAGAACCACTCGGTATATTTGGCTGAAATTTTACTTGGAACATCAGTGGGACCTTGGTTTAAAAAAATTATCAAAATAAAGAAAATCTGTAGCGGAATTAGGTCACAGTGACCTACTTTCTGTTTACGAGTCGGAGTTTGCAAAAATGCCAATATCTCAAAATAACTTGAACAGATATAGGTCAAATTCAGTCAGAATGGTCCTTAAATGGAGTTCTTTGAAATTAAAGTGAATGGAGACCATCCAAGATGGCCGCCAGCCACGTTACTTAAAATAGAAAAATATGAAAATGACAACATCTCAAGAGCCCCTTAATGGAATTGGACCAAATGTGTATTAAAATGATCATTGCATGAAGCTGTTTACTTTTTTTCCATATTGACCATCCAAGATGGCAACCATCCACGGTTACTAAAAATAGCAAAAAAAAAACACACATGAAAACGATAATATCTCATAAACTACTGGATGGATTTTGACCAAATATGTTTCAAAATAATGCTTTTATTAAATTCTTAATGTGACGATGCAAAGCAGGTGCGACATAGCGTTCCGCGGAATTCTTGTTTTAACATCAAAGAGTTCTAAATTACCGTTTGCGTATTTAAAAAAAAACGTTCTCAAGATGATACTCAAACTCAACGTCATGCTCACCAGAGAATGTACTCACCGGCTTTTATAACCTCCAACTGGACTATCTCAACTGAGGATAAACTTAGACGCTTAAGTACGACTTTGAGTTGAGCACGAGAAAAGTTTTATAACTTCGGGGCCTGGGGGGTTATAATATGGACAAAATGATATCAGAACGAAACCATATAATGAAATTATTAAGTTCTCCTGTTTTGGGTTAAAAGTCTAACCTTAGCTAAAGACATACCTTTCCTTTTATCGCCAATACTTGGACTTCCGCCTACATTAACATAATGAAAAAAAAAACTGATTACAGTTATATTTTATATATTGCGGCGTTTTCATTAGCTCAGTTGAGCCGAAGGCTCAAAGGTGAGCGTATAGTATAGACAGGCCTCCGTCGTCCGTCGTCGTCCACACTCTTTAAACATCTTCTTCTCAGAAACCAGTGGGCCAACTGAAGTCACATTTCATATGGAACCTTAATAGGATAGGGGAACGAAAGTTTATATATTTGGCTCAGATCACATGACCAAGATGGCCGCCATGCCCATATATGGTAAAAACCTTTAAAAAATCTTCTTAACCAGAACCACTAGCTCGATTGCCTTGAAACTTGGTGTGTAGCATTTTGGACTCTTGTCCTACAGAGTTTATATAAATGATGACCTTGGGTGGACCTTGACCTAATTTATGGCAAGGTCAAATTTGGTCCCTTAGGCTTTTGAATGAGAAAAGCTGAAAAAGAGCATTTTTCTGTTCCTATTGTGTTTTGTGATATGGAATTGCAGTCGGCTTTAACCCTTAAGAATACTAGAGGTCAAGGTCATATAGTGAACTTGGCCAAAGGTCATTTGTCTGTTGTGTGTCAACATTTTCAAAGGACTTCTTCTCTGAAACTACTGGGCCAATTGAAACGATATTTCATATGCAGCCTTCAGGCAAAGCAAGGTTATATATTTGGTCTAGGTCACATGACCATGAAAATCTTGCCGCCATGCCCATATATGACAGAAACTTTAAAAAAATATTCTCCGGAACCAGTAAGTCGAGTGCCTTAAAAGTTGGTATGTAACATCTTGGACTCTAGTCCTACAAAGTTTATATAAATGATGACCTTGGGTTGATCTTGACCTATTTTGTGTCAAGGTCAAATTTGGTCCCTTAGGCTTTTGAATGGGAAAAGCTGAAAAAGTGCATTTTTTTTTGTTGCTATTGTGTGCTGTTATATGGAAATGCAGTCAGCTTCCACCCCTAAGAGTACTAGAGGTCAAGGTCATTTAGTGACCTTGGCCAAAGGTCGTTTGTCTGATGTGTGTCAACATTTTCAAAGGACTTTTCCTCTGAAACTACTGGGCCAATTAAAGCAAATTTTATACGCAGCCTTCAGACTAAGCGGGAAAAAATGAATATAGTTGGTCCAGGTCACATGACCAAGAAGGCCGCGATGCCCATATATGCCAAAAACCATAAAATAGTCTTCTGCTCCGGAACTACTTGGCCGATTGCTTTGAGGCTTGGTATGTAGCTTCTGAGACACTAGTACTACAATTTTTTTATAAATGATGACCTTGGGTTCACATTGACCTATTATATGGCTAGGTCAAATTTGGTTCCTGAGGCGTTTGAATGGGAAAAGCTCACTGGTTGGGAGCGTACAGTACATGTGCACCGTTGTCCGATGTGTATAGTGGGCAAATCTTTGTCCGTTGTTATGACCTTCAGGGTGTGTTTGTGTGAAATGTGTTTTCTTTTATTGTTTGGATGTAAACCACTTGGTAAGAGTGTTTTCTCTATTTATGTTTTCCATTATGGTCATCTCTGGAGATGGCTAGATGTTGCTTTCTTTGCTCTAAATTCGTAATTTCATCTGCAAATCACTGGTGTTTGTAAGCAGATCACGTCACGTGTAACCAGAAAATCGGCCGAGTTTGCGTTTGATTCGAAAAAAATGTTAGTTAGTCCCTTTTTAAGATAGATTAATGATCTATTAAGAGATTTACCCATGATAAGTATCCTTTAAGTACGGTACGAATCCACAAGACAAGCAAAGCTGAGCATCCCCAAATTTTTCTGACTGTATGGGATGTCTCACTGACAATCGGTTTTACGACCCACGATACAGAATAGTGTTTGACCCCTCTTTTGTTTTCTTTGAAAATAATTGCCCTTACCTAGCATGATATCTAACAAGATTAATTAATCCTGAACTTAAATACACCATAAAATATTTCTAAAGAAAACACGGTTGTTTCATATAGAATTGATGGCAAAATTTGAAGAAATGGTACCGGCGCAGATTTCGAAATCGAAAGTAGAGTAGTGATTTTCTCAAATTAAATGTGAAAATAAAGCATATCATAATAATTTACAGAAAATTAAGGTGACATGTCGAAAAGATCTGTATTAAGGCTTGTCGAGCAAGCTGTTCTACCTACACTCAATGATTTTAAAACACAAAAATAAACAATTTTGAAACTTACCCGACATATTGGGACAAAGATGCGTCCACTATACAGATCGGGACAACCGGTCACTTGTACTGTACGCTCCCACCCAGTGAAGCTGAAAAAGTGCATTTTTCTGTCGCTGTTGTGCTCTGTGATCTGGAAATGCAGTCAACTTTAACCCTAAGAATTCTAGAGGTCAATGTCATTTAGCCAAAGGTCAGTTGTCTGTTGTGTTTCAACATTTTCAAAGGACTACTCCTTTGAAACAACTGGACCACTTTTAATGAATTTTTATAACTATGCAGCCTTCAAGCACAAGGGGAAAGAAAGTTCATATATTTGGTTCAGATCACATGACCAAGAGGGCCGCCATGCCCATATATGATAAAAACTTAAAAAATCTTTTTTCCTAGATCCACTGGGCTGATTGCTTTGAGACTCAGTAGTATCTGGGACTCTAGTACTACAAAATGTATATAAATGATGACCTTCAACTGAGTTGGATCTATTTTACGGCAAGGTCAAATATCACTGTGTATAACCGTCCAGTGATCAAAATCGGAAGCGCCATCATCTGTTCACCCAAAAAGCCAATAGCGACATGTAAACACTCGGGTAGCATGAAAAATATTGACAGGTTAGTAAACAAAGCAATATCCGTTTACAGCGCGGTTTTCTGCATCGTGGAGAGAACTAGATATAGTTTCCGTGTATTAGTCTCATTTGCCCATATATTGATGCTGTTTTCATATAGACATCGTCTTGTGCTGCTGAATCAGCAATTTGGCTTTTTCTGCCGCCCGTCAGCACGATGAATCTAGGTCGATAATGTCGGAACAAAAGCATAATTTCTACTAACATAAACGTGCAGCCTTTGAGACACATTTAATATTTGGCATCTGATGGCTGCCAGTGTCCAAATATTTGGATACGTCAAACTATGGGCGTCTGAATTTCACCTGCTAGCTCTGGCTAACTGTCCGACTAGCGCCAACTGTACAGCATCGTTAGCGACATTATAGCTGAAAAATACTGTCCGACTAGCAACTGATTCTCGTCAAACATGGAGTTAAATTGAATTGAATAAGTGTCCATTTTAAATACAGATGCCTTGTCATATTATGTTTGTATGGTGTCATATTCTGGCAGGTGTCACACTTATGGCTTGTCGTCACTTCTTCTTCTTTTTCAATCCACTCATCTAGGGGGTCACCTATGATGGAGTCATCCATCTTGAACTGAAAGAGGATATGGATTGTTTAAGATATGTTCGTGTGCTTTAGTTTTAATATTTGAGCCGGTGTTACATTAAATGTTGCCCCAACCCGTATAATATTGACCCATAGGTGAGATAACAACATTGAATACTGACCCGAAGCTATGTAACTACCAGTGGGTCACTTATCAACATTAAAATGACTCAAGTTGTTTTTCAACGTTTACTTCAGATCAGAGGGTCAGTATTCCACAAGGGTCAATTTTTAAGGTCACATCAGCTCGTGTAAAAATGATACTCATCACATATGTGACCAGCTGAAGCTCAGGTGAGTATTTGCATCAGCAGAGACTCGCCAGGCCGTTCACTGTTCGCACAGGGAAGGGAATTAGAGAAAGAGTCAGACAAAAAACCGGATATATGGTCTCCTTTTGCTACATTGCGTTGTTTTTTCTTGTGTGTGTATGTATGTGTGCGGGGGTGAGTCTATACAACAACGGAGTTTATTCAACGTTATTTAAAATGTTTGTCTGCAGTTAATAAAATATTTGTCTACATTCAACGTTGCAGTGTGAAGAATACAGAAATAAAAAAAAGACTAATATAAACGTACACGTATCCATACCAAATTTAGAGCGACGGACGCGCATTTCCGAATGTAACTTCTGCAGTGTCGCTAATCCCCAAACGTTAGAAAAAAGAGATGATGGGCAGGTCTCGGAATGCAACGAGCATCCCTCTCCGAGCCACAGTTACTGTCTCATAACTGTCGCAAACTGTCACGTAACATTCACCATTTATTTCCACTGTATAAAGTCACGCCATTCCTCGTTCTCAGATACATCTAATCCATTAAACAACATTTTTACTGTAGTTCTGCTCTAGGATGAAACACTGCAAAAAATCGTCGCTAGGCGGACAGCATAATTTTTAGCTCACCTGAGCCAGCGGCTCCGGGGGAGCTTATAGGATGGTAAGGCTCCGTCGTCCGTCGTCCGTCGTCCGTCCGTCCGTCAACAATTTCAAACGACTTCTCCTCTGAAACCGCTGGGCCAATTTTAACCAAATTTCATATAGAGCCTCCTGGGACCTTAGGAACGAAAAGTTGTTCAAACGGTCCTGGTCACATGACCAACATGACCGCCATGCCCATATATGGTAAAAACCTGAAAAAATCTTCTTCTCCAGAACCAATAGGCCGATGGCCTTGAAACTTGGTATGTAGCATCGGGTATGCGAGTAATACCAAGATTGTTCAAATTATGACCTTGGGTTGACCTTGACCTTTTTTACGGTAAGGTCAAATTTGCTTCCTTATGCTTTTATATGGCAAGATGCTACAACATAAGATATCTTGGAAACTGTTGAAGATTTTGGGCTAAAAATTGGTATCTACAGTCATCTTAATGACTACATGAAGATTTACAAGCACAAGAGGTCAAGGTCATTCTTTGACCTTTGACCCTGAACTCTCATATTTTGACAAGTTCTAACAATCTCCTCAAAAGCCACCAAGCCAATTGAAACCAAATTTCATATAGAGCCTGCAGGGGTTGAGGGAACAAAAATTTATTCATACCGTTCAGGTCACATGACCAACATGGCTACCACGCCCGTATATGGTAAAAACCGTTAAAAATCTTCTTCTCCAGAACCAGTTGACCGATGGCCTTGAGTTTTGATATGTAGCATTGGGTACTTGAGTACTATCAAGATTATTCAAATTATGACCTTGGGTTGACCTTGACCTTTTTTATGGCAAGGTCAAATTTGGGAAAATGCTAGAACATGAGATTTCATGATAAGTTTTGAAGATTTTAGCCTAAAAATTGGTATATACAGTCATCTTAATGAGTACATGAAGATTTGTGAGTACAAGAGGTCAAGTTCATTCTTTGACCTTTGACCCAGAACTCTCATATTTTGACAATTTTAAACAATCTCCTCAAAAACCACTGGGCCAATTGTGACCAAATTTTATATAGAGCCTCCAGGGGTTGAGGGAATGAAAAAATTTTCTAACGGTCAATTGACCGATGGCCTTGAGACTTGGTATGTAGCATTGGGTATTTGAGTACTATCAAGATTGTTCAAATTATGACCTTGTGTTGACCTTGACATTTTTTACAGCAAGGTCAAATATGGGAAAATGCTAGAACATAAGATTTCATGGAAAGTTTTGAAGATTTTGGCCGAAAAATTGGTATATACAGTTGTCTTAATGAGGTCATGAAGAATTATGAGTACAAGAGGTCAAGGTCATTTCTTGACCTTTGATCCAGATCGCTCATAGTTTGACATTTTCAACCATTTCCTCAAAATTCAAAGGGCCAATTTAAACACATTTCATATAGAGCCTCCAGGGATTGATTGAATAAAAATTTGTTCATACGGTCCAGGTCACATGACCAACATGGCCGCCATTACCACTTATGGTATAAATCTTTAATATTTTTCTTCTCCAGAAACAATACACCTATGGCCTTGAAACTTGGTAAGTAGCATGGAGTACTAGAGTACCACCAAGACTGTTCGAATGGTGACCTTGGGTTTACCTTGACCTTTTTTACGGCATGGTCAAATATGGGAAAATGCTAGAACATAAGATTTCGTGGAAAGTTTTGAAGATTTTGGCCTAAAAATGGTATATATGGTTGTCTTAATGAGTACATGAAGATTTATGAGTACAAGGGGTCAGGGCCATTCTTTGACTTTTGACCCAAGACTTATATTTTGACAATTTCAGACATGATAAGAAAAAGCCACCTTACCAATTGCCCAGGTGAGCGATTCAGGGCCTCATGGCCCTCTTGTTTAATTTGTCGCTAGTCGGACAGTCATTCGAAACTAATGGGTGCGATTTAACACGAAATAGTTTGAAGACTCCAAACATCTGGACACCAGAAGCTATATGATATCAAAGAATAAATGTTACCCGAAGATTCTGAATTGGTATTTGCAGAAATTATGCAGTACTTGTGGCTATAGCAACCTGGATTCACCGTGGTGACGGGCGACAGAAGAAACAAAATCACTGATTCAGCAGCACATGATGTTGTATACACAAACATCGAATCGTTGTATGGGATAATGAGAATTATACAATTAAACTACATTCATTTCTCTCTCAGATGCCGAAAACCGCGTTCTAAATGGAAATTTCGCTGTTAAGCTACCTGTCAATATCTTATGATTACATGACGCTATTGACTGTTTGGGTGTACAGATGATGGCGCTTCCGATTTTGAATACTGTACGGTTATACACAGTGAACTTTTGAATGGGAAAAGCTGAAAAAGTGCATTTTTCTGTTGCTGTGAGACTCTGTGATATGGAAATGCCACCGACAAGCATAAAATCTCAGATGCATTCGACATTAGACAATATTGTACAATTTGCCTTAGAGTTACCTACCCTAGAGTGCTGAAGATGAATGGACTCAGGTGAGCTACAGGACCATTGGTCCTATGGTTTTTATTTTATTTATTTTTTATTTTATCTGTTTATTTATTTATTTGCAGTCTGTTTTGGATTTACTTTAGATAGCTGCATTGTCAACAGAGATATGAGTAGTTCTCAAAGTTAAAAAAATGGGACGTTGCAACTCCAATTTTAACATGCTTATTTAGTGGCAAGGTATGTCCAAATATATATTGTCTGGTAGAGAAGATAATGGGCATTCCCACAAAATAGGCTACGAATGTGGAAACGTCGCTTATAAGAGATAAATTACAATAAGATGCCTTGACTTCGATTGGAATGTCTTCAGGGTGTTTCCACAAGTTGTTACATATATTAAAATGGCTAGTAAGATGTTTTTCTTTCGTAAAATGTTGATTGTTTACAACGGATTCAATCCTGAAAGACTCTTTTCCTGTTTGGCTACAAGTTGATGGTTCCCGGCTTTCATAAGTACCGACTTTTACCCATAGTGGTTAATGTTGTTTCTTGGTTTACCTCCCATCTAGAACAACCGTATAGGATAGAGTGTTTTACAACATTTATATTCCTTACATTGTTTAGTCATTTATAGCTTTAATTTTTCTCTAGTCAAGACTTGTCTCTTTATGACAAGACATATTTATGGACTTATTATTATAATTTTTCCTTCCTTGTCAATATTTTGACTTCTCAAAGATTTCACTTGTTATTTTAGGAATGTGGAAACATCCCTATATAGCGACGTTTCCACAATTTTCAGCCAAGGCATATTTTTGTTATTTTAGAATTGTGGAAACGTCGCTATATAGAGCGTTTCCACATTTTTTAGCCAAGGCATATTTTTGTTATTTTTGAAATGTGGAAACGTCCCTATATAGTGATGTTTCCACATTCTTACAATAACATAGATTTGCCTTGGCTAAAGAATGTCGAAAGAAAATTAATGCAAAATATGGGAAATCTAAAAAATGTGGAAACATCACTATATAGGGATGTTTCCACATTCCTAAGATACATGAAATGTCAAATCTTGACAAGGAAGGAAAAATTATAATAATAAGTCAATAGGTATGTGTTCTTTTACAGAGAAATACACACACAATGTCAAATACTGACATGGAAGGAAAAATTATAATATTAAGTTCATATTTATGGATTTATTATCATTTTTCCTTCCTTGTCAGTAGTTTGGCTTTGACATATTTATGGACCTATTACTATTATTTTTCCTTCCTTATCAGTAGTTTTATACCGATGAGACAATTGCTTTATAACTAGAATGCTGAATGGTCGTACTCAACATAGAAGGAAGATAGAGTTTGGAATTAGGGAGGGGGTTTTATACGTGCAGCAGAGTTCGGAATTTGGGAGGGGTTTTTATACACGCATTGAGAAAATTGATGACGAGAACCAGATCAAGAGCAATGCCGTATCGCACGAAACTTTTCTTCGATGTGACGCATAAAAGGCAAAATTTAGACGATAAAACGCTGTATGTTGAAGCAGTGGACGGTGTTATTATATTATACATTCAGTCTTCTCGGATTTTCAGTAAATACTTGGAGTCAAGCACCTTTTGCACCATTAATAAGCATGCATCCACATTCGTAGCCTATTTTGTGGAATCGCCAGATAATGCAGAAATTTGTATTTAAAAGTAAAGGTTGTGACATGTCAAACAAAAATGGCTCCCAGATCAGCCCTTAACCTATTGTTACTTTCCCTAGCCCCAAATGATAGTTCATTTGATCAAGGTTGGACAACTGGCCTTGGAGATATTTTTCATTGTAAGTGTGAATGACTTGCGGACGGTTGACGGGCGAAGCCTTGCTATATACTTGTACTATGAGCTCATCTTGTGAACCTTTGGCTCAGGAATGTTAGGGAACTCATTTTCATTGCGAACGTTATTGCAATTACAGAATTCTAAAGCTTTGTTTTACATATACAATTCTCTCTAGTAACAAGTCTTCTTAATTGTTACATATATATGAGCCGCGACATGACAAAACCAACAATGTGGTTGTGCGCCCAGCACAGACTCAGATCAGCCTGGGTATCCACCAAGTCTGATCAGACTCCTTGCTAAGCGCTTAAAGGGTAGCTGAGGGACTAAGCTACCTTCATGCGGAAAGCGAAGACTCTGATCAGACTGGGCGGATGCCCGGGCTGATCTGAGTCTGCGCTGGACGCACGACCACATTGTTGGTTTTGTCACGTCGCGGCTCATATATTCTCTCTAGTAATAGGTCTTCTTAATTATTACATATTTAAACATGTAGTGGCTACTTTGCACGGACTTCTTTTCTTCCGCCTCACAGTACATAATTTATTGAAGTTCAGGAGAAGAGCTCTATAAGCTATCAGCTTTTGATCTGATCCTTTGTCTGTGTAAAGTTATGTTGTTTTGTATATTATTATGTGCATGTTTAAACCAAGGTAAAAGAAAGATGCGTTAGCATCAAGCGTTGTATTCATGATTTTCTTGTCCATATATGCAAAAATAAATGCCCACTTATTTTCATTCATCTGCATCACTTTTGTTTCCACTTGACTCATAAGACTTAACTTGAGCCGCGACACGACAAAACCAACAAAGTGGCATATGCATTCAGCGGAGACTCGGATCAACCGATCAATCTGATCATCAATAAGATCCTTGGCTAACCTTAAGCGCACAGCGAAACTCTGATCACACTGGGCGGATGCCCAAGCTTATCCGAGTCTTCGCTTGGCGCACATGCCACTTTGATGGTTTGTCTTGTCGCGGCTCACTTACGTATGCAACTATTAATATGACCACATTTTATTTTTTAAGCAAATCTGCTTAAAAATAAATGCAGAAAAGTGCACATCGATATTTGGCTTAAATCTGGTTTGTATTTTCAAAGATTTTTGCTGAAATTAGCGAAGTCACCCGAATTATAAGGCTAGAGGAGTCCACTAAGAATTTATAATTTGGCTTAAACTTTATTTTATTTGCATAAACATTAATACATTTACACATATTTCTAAACATAATATTTTATGCAATTTGGATTCAGAAGAAAGTCAAGCGTCTTTTTAGCTCGGCTGAGCACGAAGTGCTCAGGGTGAGCTTTTGGGATACCCTGATGTCCGTCGTACGTCCGGACGTCCGTCCGTCAACTTTTGCTTGTGTACACTCTAGCGGGCACAGTTTTGATCCAATTTTTCTGAAACTTTGTCAGAATGTTTATCTCCATAAAATCTAGGCCAAGTTCGAAACTGGGTCATGTCGGGTCAAAAACTAGGTCACTAGGTCAAATCTTAGAAAAACCTTGTGTACACTCTAGAAGGCACAGTTTTCATCCAAAGTTCATGAAACTTTGTCAGAATGTTTATCTTTATAATATCTAGAACAAGTTTGAAACTGGGTCACGTCGGGTCAAAAACTAGGTCACTAGGTCAAATCTTAGAAAAACCTTGTGTACGCTCTAGAAGGCACAGTTTTCATCCAAAGTTTATGAAACTTAGTCAGAATGTTTATCCTTAAACTTTCTAGGACAAGTTTGAAACTGGGTCACGTCGGGTCAAAAACTAGGTCACTAGGTCAAATCATAGAAAAACCTTGTGTACGCTCTAGAGGTCACAGTTTTGATCCAATCTATATGAAATGTTGTCAGAATATATATCTCCATAAACTCTAGGCCAAGTTTGAAACTGGGTCATGTCGGGTCAAAAACTAGGTCACTAGGTCAAATCTTAGAAAAACGTTGTGTACACTCTAGAAGGCACAGTTTTCATCCAAAGTTCATGAAACTTAGTCAGAATGTTTATCTTTATAATATCTAGAACAAGTTCGAAACTGGGTCACGTCGGGTCAAAAACTAGGTCACTAGGTCAAATCTTAGAAAAACCTTGTGTACGCTCTAGAAGGCACAGTTTTCATCCAAAGTTCATGAAACTTAGTCAGAATGTTTATCTTTATAATATCTAGGACATGTTTGGAACTGGGTCACGTCGGATCAAAAACTAGGTCACTAGGTTAAATCATAGAAAAACCTTGTGTATGCTCTAGAGGACACAGTTTTGATCCAATCTATATGAAACATTGTCAGAATGTATATCTCTATAAACTCTAGGCCAAGTTTGAAACTGGGTCATGTCGGGTCAAAAACTAGGTCACTAGGTCAAATCTTAGAAAAACCTTGTGCACACTCTAGAAGGCACAGTTTCCATCCAAAGTTCATGAAACTTTGTCAGAATGTTTATCTTTATAATATCTAGGACAAGTTTGAAACTGGGTCACGTCGGGTCAAAAACTAGGTCACTAGATCAAATCTTAGAAAAACCTTGTGTACACTCTAGAAGGCACAGTTTTCATCCAAAGTTCATGAAACTTAGTCAGAATGTTTATCCTTATAATATCTAGAACAAATTTGAAACTGGGTCATGTTGGGTCAAAAACTAGGTCACTAGGTCAAATCATAGAAAAACATTGTGTACGCTCTAGAGGACACAGTTTTGATCCAATCTTTATAAAACATTGTCAGAATGTTTATCTCCATAAACTCTAGGCCAAGTTTGAAACTGGGTCATGTCGGGTCAAAAACTAGGTCACTAGGTCAAATCTTAGAAAAACCTTGTGTACATTCTAGAAGGCACAGTTTTCATCCAAAGTTCATGAAACTTTGTCAGAATGTTTATCTTTATAATATCTAGGACAAGTTTGAAACTGGGTCACGTCGGGTCAAAAACTAGGTCACTAGGTCAAATCTTAGAAAAACCTTGTGTACACTCTAGAAGGCACAGTTTTCATCTAAAGTTCATGAAACTTAGTCAGAATGTCTATCCTTATAATATCTACGACAAGTTTGAAACTGGGTCACATCGGGTCAAAAAACTAGGTCACAAGGTCAAATCATAGAAAAACCTTGTGTACGCTCTAGAGGACACAGTTTTGATCCAATCTATATGAAACATTGTCAGAATATATATCTCCATAAACTCTAGGCCAAGTTTGAAACTGGGTCATGTAGGGTCAAAAACTAGGTCACTAGGTCAAATCTTAGAAAAACCTTGTGTACCCTCTAGAAGGCACAGTTTTCATCCAAAGTTCATGAAACTTTGTCAGAATGTTTATCTTAATAATATCTAGGCCAAGTACGAAACTGGGTCATATTGGGTCAAAAACTAGGTCACTAGGTCAAATCATAGAAAAACATTGTGTACGCTCTAGAGGACACAGTTTTGATCCAATCTTTATAAAACATTGTCAGAATGTTTATCTTACTAATATCTAGGCCAAGTTTGAAACTGGGTCATGTCGGGTCAAAAACTAGGTCACTAGGTCAAATCATAGAAAAACCTTGTGTACGCTCTAGAGGACACAGTTTTGATCCAATCTATATGAAACATTGTCAGAATATATATCTCCATAAACTCTAGGCCAAGTTTGAAACTGGGTCATGTAGGGTCAAAAACTAGGTCACTAGGTCAAATCTTAGAAAAACCTTGTGTACCCTCTAGAAGGCACAGTTTTCATCCAAAGTTCATGAAACTTTGTCAGAATGTTTATCTTAATAATATCTAGGCCAAGTACGAAACTGGGTCATGTTGGGTCAAAAACTAGGTCACTAGGTCAAATCATAGAAAAACATTGTGTACGCTCTAGAGGACACAGTTTTGATCCAATCTTTATAAAACATTGTCAGAATGTTTATCTTACTAATATCTAGGCCAAGTTTGAAACTGGGTCATGTCGGGTCAAAAACTAGGTCACTAGGTCAAATCTTAGAAAAACCTTGTGTACGCTGTAGAAGGCACAGTTTCGATCCAAAGTTCATGAAACTTTATCAGAATGTTTATCCTCATAATATGAAGGACAAATTTGAAACTGGGTCATGTAGGGTCAAAAACTAGGTCACTTGGTCAAATCATAGAAAAACCGTTTGTATGCTCTAGAGGACACAGTTTTGATCCAATCTTTATGAAACTTTGTCAGAATGTTTATCTCCATAAACTCTAGGCCAAGTTTGAAAGTAGGTCATGTCAGGTCAAAAACTAGGTCACTAGGTCAAATCTTAGAAAAACCTCGTGTACGCACTAGAAGGAACAGTTTTGATCCAATCTTCATGAAACTATGTCAAAATGTTTATTGTCCATATATACTGAACGCCAAAAGAAACGCATACAAGTTTAGGTTCATTTTCTTCTGTTAGCTGATTTATGGTTTTAAATCATATATAGCAGAAAACACTACAGACGTCTGCCAACAATATTAATTTATCTTCTTGCAAAATTAAACCTTGATTAAAGAGTTATCTCAATTTATCATGAAACATTCAAAGCTGTTGTAAGAGTTGTCTTTCCTTTGGCGGCATAACAAATTGTTTCCAAAACGCTACTCTAATGTGTGGTTATGAAAAAACCGTCGGTTTTATTACCATGGTATTCTTCTTAGGAACATGACGGTAGTTTGAAGTCGAACACTTCTCAAATTATCTCCCTTGCAATTAAACAAATAGCAAACTGGGAAGTCCAATAACACCAAAAGTTCTGCAGTGCTGCGAAAAATTTCTTTGCATACCTTTTAATTTTACTCTTGTTAATTCATTTAACCTCTTCGTATAAATGGTTTCTGTTCTTTTCAAGAAATACAGGGTGTTAAAAGGTCTATGGAAATCCAGTGGTAAGCCAGTGTTACTGTTTCAACTGCCAACTTTCACCTGATTGTTTCTCTAAAACGCAAGGCTCGACTGCTTTGATTTTTTCGCTGTTTCTTACCCTTGCCGCGGACATTATGTCTGGTGAAAATAATCAGCTGAGCATTATAAGGAAATTAAAATTCAGCTTCTGAAAGTATGGTGACTTTAAGTTTAACCCCATCACAAAAGCAAGCGTTCTGGTCTCTAAAGTTTATGGACTATGGATGCGTTAAGGTGCTCATTCTGTCGGAATATCATAAACAAAGAAACTCAAAATGTCTAAATAAGAGTATATACCTATACCTTCAAATAAATTGGGCGTATACATTGTATGCGTTTCTTTTGACGTTCAGTATATATATGCCCCTTATGAAACTGAGTCACGTCAGATCAGAAACTAGGTCACTAGGTCAAATCTAAGAAAAACTTTGTGTACACCCTAGAGGGCACAGTTTTGATCCAATCTTCATGAAACTCTGTCAGAATGTTTACCTTTATGAAATCTAGGAAAGTTTGAAACTGGTTTGTGTCGGATCAAAAACTAGGGCACTAGGTCAAATATAAGAACGACCTTGTATACGCTCCAGAGGGCACAGTTTTGATCCAATCTCAATGAAACTTTGTCAGAATGTTTATTCTTACAATATCCGGTTTGAAACTGGGTCATGTCGGGTCAAAAGCTAGGTCACTAGGTCAAATTTAAATTAAGTTATGTTGCAAGAATCAGAACTAACATTGCAATGATGCCAGCCACAAACTCCTTGGAATACATTAGTTTCACCACAGTGAGATAATGATGCTACCATTCTATCATCTGTGTTTGCCTAGTTAAGTCTAGTTGAAATCCATCAAAGGAACTCAACATGAACGGGAACTTTTCGGAGAAGCGACTCTGCCATTTTCAGCTCACCTGATCGAGCGTTACAGTATTGGTGTTAGCTGCCTCTTTCATCAATCCATAAACATTTTCAAACATCTCTGAAACCACTGGGCAGATCAAATTTCATATGGAGCCTGCACATGGGTCAAAGGATTGAAAGTTCTTTAAATGATCTTGGTCACATGACCAAGGTGGCCGCTATTCCCATGTATGGTAAAAACTCTTATAAATCTTCACCAGAGCCAGTGAACTGATTAATGCTCAGGTGAGCGATTCAGGGCCACCATGGCCCTCTTGTTTAAAATCTGTATCCAAACTTTTTTTTCAAATCTGTATCCAAGAATTTATAATTTGGAGATTTATAATTTAATGTTTCTTTTAAAAAAATGAAAATCACTGGTATGAAAATTTGAGAACATCGTTACGAAATTGAGACAACAACTACGTATAAAAAATTTCGATTAATGGTGTTTTAAAACAGCGGCGGCGATCGAAAAATACGAAAGTAACAATAACCTTAATAAATTGTGAAAGCACATTAAAGAACTAAATAGCCTACAGTCTGGATTAGAAAGATAATCAGGTTAACTGCTTATCGTATATGAGCCGCGACACGAGAAAACCAACAATGTGGTTGCGCGCTCAGCGCAGATTCAGATCAGCCTGGGCATCCGCCCAGTTTGATCAGACTCTTCGCTAAGCGCTGAAAGGGTAGCTAAGGGTCTAAGCTACATCCATGCGGACAGTGAAGACTCTGATCAGCTTGGGCGGATGCCAAAGCTGATCTGAGCCTGCGCTGGGCGCACAACCACTTTGTTCGTTTTCTCGTGTCGCGTTCATATCTTTAGGAACTGCAACAGACAATACCTGGGCAAACAAAGGAACCCCTCATACAGCTGCATCTTTTTAGAGCAAGTCTCACAGGGGGATTGATCTACTTGGCATTCAGCTTTCGGTTTGTTTATATAAAATTTCTTAACAGGACGAGCACTGATTTGGCTAAATTCAATGATGGAAAATAGTATTACAAAAAAACTAGGTTAATAGTTTCGGTAGCTCAATACATAGAGTGATTACGGTAAGTTGTTTCTTTGATGATTCAATTCAATAAAAACTTAATCCATAAATCATATAGCTGGTTCCTGCTCATTACTTAATTGATGATTAATTCTTTCTTGAAACGCAAGATGACGCTCTTTTAGCTGGCTGATAAGAGCATGTTTAACTGATTGGTAGCAAGAAAATGATATTGCCGAAGGATACAAATTAATTGATTAATTAAGGCTGCTTTCCCAGATTTACATTCATTTTCCTTGTTTCTTTCTTAATCATTTAAAAGAATAGGAAAAAATATAAACATTCTAACAGAAAGAACTTAAGCTGCTGTGTCTTTTCTTCTGTCCTAATTACCAAATTATAGGAAGATATCACAAAAACGCTTTACTTTACTTGATGTGCTGAAGGAAGAGATCTCAAGTATAATAAGAGCTTCGTTCAGGTGGACAGTGTACGCCATTGAGGGCTTTGTAGCAGGAAAAAAACAACAACAACAAAAAAGAAAACTCTTTGTATTTAAAATTTTAAGTAAAGAGGCAGATATGAAATGACTACAAAAACTATATAGAGGGTTGAAATTCCGTCAGGTCAAGGTCATGTAAAGATCATCATTTATATAAACTTGGTAGTACTAGAGTGTCAGATGCTACATACCAAGTTTCAAGGCAATCGGCTTGGTGATTCTGGAGAAGCATATTTTTTTCAGGCTTTTACCATATATGGGCATGGTGGCCATGTGACCTAGGTTAAATATATACACTTTTGTTCGCCCATCCTCTTGAGACTCCATATGAAATTTGGCTCCAATCGGCTTAGTGATTTCTGAGGAGAAGTTTGAAAATGTTGACGACGACGACGGAGGCCTGTCTTTACCATACTGTTCACAAAAAGTAGGGGATATTAAGTTATTAAAAATCGTATAAATTAGAAAAAATACCAAATCCATCTGAAACGGCAAGTATCCATCAGACAAATATTCGATAAGACATTTTGCGTTACAATTTGGATGGTATACCCTGTCACGTGACCTGCGTGTCATTCGTTTTAGACAGGGGGTCGACACCCAAATTTCGCACGAATCTGGTGTGGAAACAGATTGTTTTCAGATTACAAAATTTACACAGAAACACTCGTCATGCTTCATTTAACAAACTGAAAATTGGGTTTACACACTCTTTCAACGAAATAATGAGTGCAAGCCATAAACGTCTAAATTTTTCGGTAACTCGATGCACCTGTACGATTTTTTTTTCTGGTTTTCTTCCCAACATAAAAAAAAATCTTTTAGCATACAAAACTTAAAAGTGCATAAAATGGTTAGCTTAGTTGAAAAATTCGAATAAATTTTTGTTCGAATTTACCACATTTTAGTCCTGACCCCCTGTATGAAACAAATTGTATGCAGATCACGTGACAGGATATATCGTCTAAACTTTCATGAAAAGTGTCTTAACAGATATTTATCTTATCAATATTTAGCGTTTCATATGGATATCACATTTGTTGTAGATGCTACAATTTTTCATACCTGAATATCCCCTACTTTTTGTGAACCGTATATAAGCTCAAATTTGAGCCGCTGGCTTAGGTGAGCTAATGAAAACATTAATTTCCATGTGGGCCTGGAATTGCTCTTTTACCGGGGCGTCAGTGTATTTGCTAACAGCTACATCGTTTTCTGTAGATTCCTCAGGGCCCATACATGGCGTGTGCACAAAGCAAAGACTCCGATCAGCTCCGGATTCGAAGGTCTGAGCCTGGGCCTTTGCTGTTCGCATGTGTAATAAGCAGCCTATTTGAACCGCGTTACTACAAAACCGACAAACTGGCATGTGCACCCAGCGAAGACTCTGATCTGCCTGGGCATCCGCCCAGTCTGATCAGAGTCTTTGCTGTACGCTTGCCATGCCGATAGCGGTTGGTTGGTTGATTGGTCGTTTTGGTTAAAGGTCAATTACGAAGAAATTGTATAAATGCTTAATTTTGAAGCACATTGATAGTGGACAGAGAGAGGATTATAATGCTACAAACGGCATAGGAAAATTCCTATCCGTTCAAAAGTTATGCCAGTTTAAAAATCCCACGTCTGTTTTTTCCTACATGACTTATCTCCCTTGCTTTCTTAAAGTATTTCTAACCACAATGCACTATTCTGTGATGTCATTGATGATTTTAATTTTTTAAATGAATTTTTAAACTAATTAACAACCTTTTATCTGAAGAGTAAATGATTGTTATCTTACAGTTTTGATTATTTTAATCTTTGTTTATTAGCTGGGAAATTTATTGGGAATGTTCATCCACAAATTTAAATTTTATTTAGAATTTAAATTAAATTAAAAAAAAATTAAAAACAGATTTCAAAACATTTTCTTTTACTTCAGTACACAAAAGTCATTGTCAGAGATCTAATTAACAGATCTAAAACTACTTTGTTCAATTATATATACTGATAAGCATGTAAATTGAAATTTAATAAATTTTAATTAAATATTTAAATTTGAAAATTTTACTGATTAAATTGCAAATATAAGCAATATTTTGAATTTGGGCAGTTGTTATTAGTGTCACTAATAACACAATACAATTTTTACCATTTTAGAATGTTCAACAAGAAAATATTTGACAATTTAAAGATTTTAAATAAATTTAAAATTTCAGTGTTCATCGATGACGTCATCGAAGGCTCAAATGATTGTCAGATGTCATAAAATTTACAAATTCAACTCTTTATATCTCGAAAACTATTAATGATAATTTGATGCAGTTTTCGATACTCAGTTGCTTAGAGAAAAAAAACTGCTTTCATTTCTGTAATAAAAAAGCACCTTAATAATTGACCTTTAACGGCCCTGAGACAGTATTTCAGGCTATATCGGGCCATCTCCCAAAGAGAGGGAGAAAGAAGAGAGAAATGAAAGAAGAGAGAAAAAATGTCCAAACAACACCAACCCGCACCTACTGCAAGCACAGTAAGCCCTTGTCCTACTACTATTCAAATAAGTAGGACGCCCAGGCACTTGAAGTTACATGCAGCACATTTACATTTGAGCGGATGCCGAGA
This sequence comes from Ctena decussata, assembly GCA_963989385.1. Taxonomy (NCBI): domain Eukaryota; kingdom Metazoa; phylum Mollusca; class Bivalvia; order Lucinida; family Lucinidae; genus Ctena; species Ctena decussata. Next base: position 21,203,825 of record OZ022501.1, on the reverse strand, counting down.
CTGATCTAAGTCATCGCTTGGCGCACATTCCACATTGTTGGTTTTGTCATATCGCGGTTCATTTGTATGTTGCGTCTCAAGCTGTTATACTGTGAGGATCCACAATGTTGTTCTCATTTTCCAGAAGCGCTTTCTTTGCATATCGCGGCTCAATATAGTATGCCGATAATTTTTAAATGGACACAGACACGTTTTTCCCTGACCGCAAATGCGGTCAAAAACTGTAATATTTTTTCTTATAAGCATTATTAAATGGACAATATTTTTCTTATAACCATCATTAAAAGGACACAGACACGTTTTTCTCTGACCGCAAGTGCGGTCAAAAACTGTAATATTTTTTCTTAAAACCATTATTAAATGGACAATATTTTTCTTATAACCATCATTAAAAGGACACAGACACGTTTTTCTCTGACCGCAAATGCGGTCAAAAACTGTAATATTTTTCTTATTACCTTTTTTCATATAAACAGTATGTGCTATGAACACATAGATATTGTTAAATTTCATTAACACATACTAACACCTGGCTTGTCGCCTAGGAAACAAAAGCTGAGACATTTACCGGTAATCAGATCGCTGCCGGTGGTGAAACTATGGCACGTTCGGTATAACTACTGGGGTAAACCAGAGTAATTCCCAGTAAAACTCGGGCTACTCGAAGATCCGTATATTACATGAGCCGCGACACGACAAAACCAACAATGTGATTGTGCGCCCACCGCAGACTCAGATCAGCCTGGGCATCCGCCCAGTCTGATCAGTCTTCGCTGTCCGCATGGAGGTAGCTCAGTCCCTTAGCTACCCTTGAAGCACTTAGCGAAGAGTCTGGCCAGACTGGGCGGATGTCCAGGCTGATATGAGTCTGCACTGGGCGCACAACCACATTGTTGGTTTTCTCGTGTCGCGGCTCAGTCATGTCTTCGAGCAGTCCGAGGAATGTCTCGGTATTACTCGAGTTTACCCACGTAATTCAGCCGAACGCGCCTATAGATAATATGAGCTGCGACAACAATGTGACACACCAACTGAGACCGTCATTCCTGTTGCTCAGATTGGAAACAAGTCATCACAAATTTGTCAGTTCAAACTTTTCATTCTACACTTTTCATGGCAATAATTAGGGAGGTTAAGATTTGAAACTTGTACGCGTACGGCTACTGGCAGCTACACGTACACGTACAAGTTCTAATTATTGTTATCAAATGTTAAGATAAATGTAACTTGTACGTGTACGTGTAACCAAAATAAATGCGGCGAATTGTTTAAGATATTCGAGATGATTGTAGAATAAAAACTATCTGTCTGACTTTTAGTCCGTGTTTACGTTTGTGGGTAAAAATTATCTTCTCTGTACCTATTGTTTCGGTCGGGTTTCGTCGAAACTTAACGTTCTAGATATTTTGGTGTCAAAAAGAAAGCATACAGGCCCGTCGACCAACATCACATCCGGCGACCATCTATACACCACATTTTTTTCTAATAATTGCGACTATAATTGCTCTGTTACAAAGGCCCATAGGTTTTATGGGAAAAGACCTGGCATCTTGCTGCCAGGCCTTTCGCCATTAAAAGTATGGGGTATTACTTTACGTTTTTGATACGGAACGCGACTGCAATGAGTAAAAACCTTGCTTTAAATCCACATTTTTAAAATTTCTTTATAATCAATATACAACCAAACCCGGAAACACTTTTTACACATTGCAGTCAATTTCCATCTGAAAAAGTTATGGTACTGTCCTATACTTTTTACATTAAAGGAAAGCCCTTACTACTGTCAGTTCACTACCTGCGTACACTCACTTCTTCATCCTACCCGATTCCTGAAAGCTTTCATTGGTTACAACGACCAACAGAACCCCCTGTGCCTTATGCTTTTTTATCGTTCATAGGTAATGTAGCCCATATCCACCACTCTTACAGTCTGATTTCTCCATTTTAATTGGGACATAAATGATCCAGACCAGCTTTCCCAACTCAAATGGACGGACGCACAGCGCCTCGTTACTACGGCTATGGTTTCGTATCGCTGAAGTGCGTGGCGGGGGGGGGGGGGGGACGTCGTTGCGAGAATCGAAATACACACACTTCCCAACTCAGACCCATTTATGATGCTGACATGTGACCACATGATTTTTTTTAACTGCTGGCTCGGGGAGGTGGGGGGGGGGTATTCTGTAGACTCATGATCACGAAGCCAAATCCACCACTCTTACAGTCTGATTTCTCCATTTTCATTGGGATATAAATGATTCCGACCACCTTTCCAAACTCAAATGGACGGGAGGGGGTTATGCTGTAGACTCCTGATCACGAGGCCACGGGTTCGATACCAGCTAAAGTTACGTTTCTTTTCTGCATCTTGTTTATTTCAGCGTCGTCCCTATCTCATATATTTCCTAATATGCCCCACATGCCTGAAATATTGTTGAAAGGGTCGTATAACATGCATCTTTACAACTGCGGAGATATATACAACAAATACTGCCTATACCTCGCATGTACCACCCTCACTGTAAACATTGGTATATCTTATTTACGCTTCACTGATTTTCAATCGAACGCTTTAAATCATTTCTCAGGTACACGGGGGTAATACCAATGCTTCTACCTATGCTGTCGACCGAGACGGTACTGCGTATTTGGCTGTCGACCGAGAATTACGGCTTTCGACCGAGCAGTACTGCAGTCGACAGAGGGATAACACGCGAACGAAAGTTTCTTCAGTGAAATCCTAAGGTATTTTTCAATATTTTTTTCTGTCAGACTTTGTTGTAAGATATTTTCCTTTTCTGCGAAAAGTCTTGGTGAGCGATTGTGTCGCTTGTTTTCATATGAAGCGGTGTCAAACCCCAAAAAGTAAAATATAGGCACAATATGCAAAAAGTGTGTAATCTAGCCTATCTCATTGCTAATCAACCATTGAAACACGTGGGAAGTATCATTCCAAAGGTTAAACGTTTCAAGTTTGCAACGAAATGCACGTTGGAAAGATGTTCCGGGAGAGTTTTGTTTTCAGTGATACTGCTGTCGATGAGGTAACATTGTGTCTGATACTGCAGTCGATGTAACTTGGTACGGATGTCGACTATTCAAGAGGATTGCAGTGCATTTATAAAGCGGAACAAAATCATTTTTATAACTTTATTTCCGTACAGTATAGGACCATTCGTCGAAATTATCAGAGTGGCACCGTGACAAAACCAACAATGTGACATTTGCGCCCAGCGAAGACACAGATCCGCCTGGGCATTCGTCCAGTTTTATCAGAGTATTATCTGCCTGCAAGAAAGGGCGTAGGTCCTTAGCTATACACTTAGCACACAGCAAAGACTCTGATCAGACTGGGCCAATGTTCAGGCTGATCTAGGACTTCGCTGGGCGCAAATGTCACATTGTCGGCTTTGTGACTGTGTAGGTCATTATTTTATAAATAAGTACATGAAGATTTGTGAGTAAAAATGGTCAAGGTCATTATTTGACCTTTGACCCAGGTCTCTCATATTTCGACAATTTAAACAGTAGTGTTAATGAGTACAAAAAGATTTGTGAGTACAAAAGGTCAAGGTCATTCTTCGACCTTTTACACAAGACTCTCATATTTTGACAATTTAAAACATCTCCTGAAAGCCACTGGGCCAATTGTCACAATGTTTCATACAGAGCCTTGAGAAGTTGAGGGAACGAAAATTTGTTCAGCGCGTCCAGATCACATGACCAACATTGCCACCATAAGGTAAAAACCTTTAAAAGTCTTCTTCTCCTGAACCAATTGACCAATGTCCTTGCACTTTGGTATGTAGCGTTGGGTACTCGAGTAAAACAAAGGTTGTTCAAATGATGACCTTGAGTTGACCTTGACCTTTTTTTTACGCCAAGATCAAATATAAGAATATAAGAGCACTAGATTTAATGGAAAGTTTTGAAGATTTTGGTCCAAGATTGTTCGGTCCATCTTTCATGTAAGACCATCGGGAAAAGAGGGCTGGTGGGTGGGCCAATGTACAGATAGATCTACTACAAAATTAAAAATAGTGCTCCTTTATAAACACTGCTTCACAAGACATCTTTCAGTAGCGCAGCGGCAATAGGGCTACTTCACAAGACAGCTTCTGATAGTAGCGCAGCAGCAATAGCATTACTTCAGAAGACAGCCCCTGATACAATCGCAGCAGCAATAGCGCTACTTCAAAAGACTTCCCCTTTTAGTAGCGCAGCGGCAATAGCGCTACTTCAGAAGACATTCCCTTATAGTAGCGCAGCGGCATTAGCGCTACTACAGGAGACAACCCCTTTTAGTAGCGCAGCGGCAATAGCGCTATTTCATAAGACTTCCCCTTTTAGTACCGCAGCGGCAATAGCGCTACTCAGAAGACTTCCCTTATAGTAGAGCAGCGGCAATAGCGCTACTTCAGAAGACATTCCCTTATAGTAGTGCAGTGGCATTAGCGCTACTGCAGGAGACAGACCCTTTTAGTGGCGCAGCGGAACTAGCGCTAGTACAGAAGACATCACCTTTAATAAAGCAGTGGAACTGTGCGACTTTAGAAGTCATCACCTTTCAGTAGCTCAGCATTTTATTCATCCCTGAGTCTTCAGTCATAACTCAGTTGCAAAAATTTACAATTTATGTTATCTTTATGGTAATACTTTAGACTTTTTTGATCAGACATTATCAGACCTACTCCCTACAGGGTCGGTGCAATCAGGTGGAAACAAGTAGATCCTGGGAACTGGGAAGGGTCACAAGCAGTGCCCAGGTTGAGCTGAACCAGGCATATTGTCACCTTAAAAAATGGCCTAAGAATGTCACAACAATGCTTATTCAATGTTACTGCACCTTAATTTCTGGAAGCAATGAATCCAAATCTTCCTGACACATGACAACCATTTACAACAAGATCCTTATACAAGGGCCTGAATGGCTCGGGATCGCAGGGCCAAAGGCCCCTCGGTCAAGGCTATCTTGGCGGTGCTGTTCATTACTGAGCCATCTTGGCGGTGGCCCTTTACTATCAAGCATGATCGAATCAGCTCTTTACTGATGACACCGGACACTAAACTCCGTTCATTAATTCTGAAACTGGGTTTTTCGCTGCTCATACTTTTATAATCTAATCAATCCATGTAAGACTGTGCATAGTGATAAAACTCGACTTCCGCCGATTTCTCATCAATGTGTCCCAGACTCTGTCCTTCGTAGGATGCTGGGCTAACCTGCACAAAACTGCAAAAGACAGATTTTCAACCCGAGACTAAGTCCATCGGACAGGCTGGAAACGCCTTTTAATACCATATAAAGTGGTGGCTATAAATAGTTTCGTGTACGGGTGGGGTTAATATTCTAACACATGCTCTGCGCGTGCGAAATCAGTCAGCGTGATAATAAGCTTGTCATCCAGATAATTTGTTCTCAATTTGAAATTGATTACACCGCATAAATTCACACTGGACAAGGTTTTCAGCGTTTCATCATAGTATCGCCACCGGCAAACAACGTCTTAACGACGTCATATCAGCGGCAGTGCGACGTAATGATGTTCACTGGCTTTATTTTAACGCAAATATTACAGCTTTCCGCAGTATGTAATAAAGTTCTTGAGTTCCAAAACATTTATTACAAATGTTGCTTAAAAACTGCAAAGTGAAATGCAAGGACAAAAGGACCAAACCGTGTACCTCTCAAACTTATTACAGCTCCCCTTAATCAGTCTATTCCTCCTTCTTACCCCCCCCCACCCCCGCCCCCTCTAAAGAATATTAAAATAATCTCCCACACACAACTCCTCTCCTCAATTAGGCCACCATCCATAAATCACAGGAACAAGAAAAAAAGTTCGGCTAATTTTTAAAGGCCCCATTGCTCTTTCAATGGTAAAAAAATGTATGAAAAAAAGTTTGTTGAGAGGTATCGCTGCAAGCTTATCACTACAGGTTCGTGATTGTAAATGACCGCTATTTTCCAGGTTTAATTATGTGACACTTCCTTGAGTTTCATATAAAAATGTTTTAAAATGTTTTGAGTTTCATATAAAAATGTTTTAAAAATTATTTGGGTCAGTTTAGTCGGCCACTAAAATGAACTACTTTCGATTTCATAAACTTGAATTGGTAAAAATACAATGTATAAGAGTGGTGTCCCGTTCACTATCCCGCTTCTGTTTATCTTGAATAGCTCGACAGGAGCAAGTAACGGAAATCATCTTTAGTGGAAAAATACCAAGTAACTACGTGAGCTACATTTTTCAGTTTTAGGATTTTAGGATAAAAAATCAGATCCAGTTTCTTTACCTTATTTTGAATACTTGTATTTGTTTGTGTCATATTTTCTCAGGAAACTGTCAAAAGTAGTATAGATCTACATATAAACAACGAAACAGCTGTATCATCCGACTCAGAAGCGAACTTCAGGCCTATAAACATCCCTGCAAATATTCATTTATTTATTTTTTCTTCCTTCTATAAAGGTCTTCTTGCATATATATGTGTTCGTGTCGCAGGGTAGAGGTCGGAGAGGTAGAATAATCGAGGGAATAGTTTGTTGAAAAGAAGAGGGGGCGGGTGGGGGGGGAGTTTAAGGGTGTGTCTAGAGATTAGGTTGGCGGACTGGGTACCACAGTTATTACCCAAATGACCAGCGTGATACCCACGTGGAATGTATCTAAATATGTATGACTTTAGGCTGTCAATTTTCATCAAATGGTCTTAGTTTGCGGACAGGTTTTTGAAATTTGCTGTTTCGTGCACGTAACTGCAGCATCAGGCGCCAGGCTAAGATACATGAGACCTTAATGAGAAATCGGCGGAAGTCGAGCTTTATCACTATGCATAGTCTTACGTGGATTGATTAGATTATAAAAGTATGAGCAGCGAAAACCCCAGTTTCAGAATTAATGAACGGAGTTTAGGCTAGCATCACGACCGAAGGCCGCTGGGACAAAACTCCCTACAGGGTCAGTGTACTAGATGAAGTCAAGCTGATCCTGGGAACTGGTAAGGGTCACAAACAATGCCCAGGTTGAGCTGCTGTACTAAAAGGCAAAGTCCTCTTAAGTGGCACCAATGCCACTGCGTCACTTAAGGGGGAAATCTTTTTAAAGGGCGCCGATGCCGCTGCGCTACTAGAAGGTGAAGTCTCCTGAAGTGGCGCTAATGCCGCGGCGCTGCTACTAGGGGAAGTCTTTTCAAGTGGCGCTAATGCCGCTGCGCTACTACAGGTTGAAGTCTCCTGAAGTGCCGCTAATGCCGCTGCGCTGCTACAAGGGAAAGTCTCCTGAAGTGGCGCTCATGCCGCTGTGCTACTAGAGGGTGAAGTCTCCTGAAGTGGCGCTAATGCCGCTGCGCTACAACAGGGGGGAAGTCTTAAGTGTCGCTAATGCCGCTGCGCTACTACAGGGGGAAGTCTTCTTAAAGTGCGCTACTAGAGGGTGAAGTCTTCCTAAGTGGCGCTCAGGCCGCTGCGCAACTAGAAGGTGAATGTCCGGCCACATACTTTCGTTTCTCCTTCCGCTGATTCAAGAAGGGCAGTTGTCAGTTACTGGCGAAAGTATGTGCACTTTGTACTGGTTAACCGCTTAGGAGGTCTTAGCCTGCCCAGGAATAGTGTGATTAGGGTAACTGACCGTCCCGACATGACCATAGCTGTGTACCGAGGACGTAAAACAATAAAACAACAACTCTCATATTTTGACAGTGAAAACTGCCAGGTCTGTTCAAATGATGACCCTAGTTTGACCTTTTTACTCAGGTGAGCGATTCAGGGGCCTCGCGGCCCTCTTGTTACTATTATGTTAGGTGTAAATCTGGGGTTACGTTCCCGTGATGGTTACTAGTTTTCGAAGTTCTTCTTAATATGTAACCAAGGAAGAGAAAATGGATAGAATAGTGCTTTTGTTTACCTTGATAATTGAAAAAGAGCCAATTCCGAGTTACTTTTGTTTTGGTGGTGTGGGAGTAGGTGGGGGAGGGTGCCTTTTTTTAGTCTACTACGTCTAGTCAGTGATTACAAGTTTAAACTTGAAAGCAGATCTGGGCAAAGACTGCATTTTTTTTTATTTTATGGTTGATTATAGAAAATGTTTAGTTTTTAAATCAGTCGATGACTGCATTTTTCAAACTTGAGTGTTGCAAAAATGGACGTTTTTCACAAGAAGATAATTGTTCAAGGTTGGTTCGATTCTACCAGGTCGCATGCCGTCAATGGAAACTCATTCTGGCATGTTTTCACAAAACGGTTTTAGATGATCATCAATATTTGTGAACGCTCCATTCTTCCAAAAAAATGCACGTTTATTACGCTTGTGATGATAATAAATTCTGCTGAAAGTCATCTTTAACAGGCTTAAACCACAAGCCGAAGAGAAATCGCTGAAGAACAGGCTGGTTCCGAGCCGGAAGGAGCACCACAGAACAGATCTTCAACCTTAGAATCCTGTGTGAAAAGTATCTCAAACATCAGCAGAATCGGTACCATGTCTTCATTAATTTCAAAAAAGCCTTTGGACAGGGTCTGGCATGCAGCCTTATGGGCCACCATGCGGAAATACAATATCAGTGCAAATCTAGTTCGCACCATTGAGCAGCTATACGACATTGCTGCAAGTGCAGTCCTGATGGACGGCAGCACAGGAGAATGGTTCAGAACAACAGTTGGAGAAAGACAAGGATGTCTTCTGTCACCCACCCTCTTCAACATTTTTCTCGAACAGATCATGTCTGATGATCTGGAAAAACATGGCGGAAAGGTTAGTATAGGCGGCAGAAACATTACCAATCTGCGGTTTGCCGATGACATAGACGCTCTAGCTGAGCAAAAGCAGGAACTAGAAGCCCTAGTTGAAAGTCTCGACAAAACCTGCACAAGATATAAGATGGAGATCAGTGCTGAGAAGACCAAAGTGGTAACAAATAGTGCAGATGGCATTCAGAGGGAGATCAAGGTAAAAGGGCAGAAGCTGGGTACTGTAACAAGCTTCAAATACCTTGGAGCAATTGTCTCAGATGATGGCTCAAAACAGGAGGTTCTCTCAAGGACTGCACAAGCCACTTCAGCTCTTACCAAGCTGAAACCAATTTGGATAGATAACAGCACGTCTTGGCTCCCTTGTCATTCCCATATTTCTGTATGCCTGTGAATCGTGGACCTTGACAGCAGAGTCAGAGATGGATTGATTTGATCTAAACTTCCTTCATGCAGTCTCCGAAGAATCTAATCATACTGGGCTGATGACCAAGCTGATCTGAGTCTTCGCTGTGCGAAACATAAAATACGTTGCAAATACTGTACATTTTATTTGCTAAATGTAAAATGGAATGCACAGAGAGTGCTGCAATCAAATGACGTAGCCTATCATAGGCATCAAGAAGAAGAGAAAACCCCTCCGAACAAAATCCACAAAATAACAAGTAATCAATATCACAACAAGTAGCTCTTTCTTCCTCACTGAGGTTGTAAATCTGCTAAAGTTTACATTTAAACGTGATAACAACAGCTTCGGCAATACAAAATAGGATATAAATCACCTACTCCAAGTGATATTAAGTACGTATTACACCAGAACCGTCGCCTAGGAACGCCTTTAAACGCTTACTTTTATTTTCATTACTCCTGTGCTTCATATATACAAAGGGGCTGTATTGTGTGGCTTGTTCTTATACTATAGTCTGTTGAGTGACTTTTTGTACAGACTCAACCAAAAAATCCCTTAAAATAAGTTGGTTTTGACTTAAATCTACAACATGCCATCTCCAATCACTATCGACAGCCGTACCGTGCAAATATTTTTACAATCGACGGCTGTATCATTGGTCATCGACAGCCGTATTGTAACTTTTTTAAATCGTTCATAACATCTAGCAGAAACAATAAATGAGGCTAATGATATTAGTTCGCCAGAGCTCCTTTGCAAAGCAAACTGTCCAGGCAGTTTCATTTGTCTCTGACAGTTGTAAATGCTGAAATTTTGCAAATAAACGAAGAAAATGGAAGTTTTTGATACCAAGTACATTTTCGTAAAGATCTTTGTGTCACAACGCTTACCAAGAGATCAGATATAAAGTTCAACACCTCTTTGACGATCGGCGGTGATTAAAATGTTTCTTTTTTCATTTTTCGAAGCTCAGAAGGCACCCGAACTTGTATACTAACATCATCGACAGCCGTACTGCTCGGTCGAAAGCCGTAATTCTCGGTCGACAGCCAAATATGCAGTACCGGCTCGGTCGACAGCATAGGTAGAAGCATTGGTATTACCCCCGTGAGGTATATGCTCTAAATTTTGATACCATAAAATAAAATGAACATTTACGAATGAGTCCAAAATACACTTTTATTAAGCTACGTGTAAACGGCCTCCTAGAAGTAGTCAACGTCTAGAATTTACTTCTAACTGGTAGAGAGTATGCATTTTTTGATGACGTATGCACACAAATCGTCGCTAGACGTACACGTACACGTACAAGTTAAAAATCTTAACCTCCCTATTAATCTGTTTGCCACAACGTGTAAGTGGTGAAGGGTCAGTATATAGGCACCAGCTGTGTAGTTTCGTTTTTGCGAAAATCGTTATATGGCAAAATGTTAGAACTAGCCTGGTTCTGTGGTTACATTGAGAGAAAACACAAATTTCTGAGATGACAACTAACAGGAGCACATGACCCATGCAGATTTTTTCAGATTCAGATTGTCGCTTAAATACCGCATGCAACGACTAATTGTCAAAGTACAAAACAGATAAAACACTGAAACCACTTCCTCGATATAAATCATTTCAATTTTGACATACCGTATTCTACCTAATTAGCGCACATGCCTCTATAAGCGCACGCCGTGGCAATTTGTGAGGCATAGGACTATTAATGCACATATTTTTACTGGTTTATCCCTTTGCTTTCTCGTTTACAAGAGCTACAAATGCAATAGAATATTTAAGTTTTTTCTTCTAAATCTTCTCTATCCTTCTACATGTATATCCATACGAATTTAAAGGTTAAGCATCAGAGAAAAGCTGCTTATAAGCAGCTTTTCTCTGATGCTTTACCTTTAAATTCGTTCCCTTCAATATATAATAACCTATTAAATGTGCGCTTATATGAAAGAAAGTTTACTACAAGTATTTGCCGCCATTTTGAAAAAGTTAAGCGCACAGGGCGCTAATAAGGTCGATTACGGTACTTAGACAAGGATCAACTTACCATTAAAACGAAGCGCGTTGGCATGATTTTCCTTTCCAAGAAAGCAGTTTGGTAACCAAGAAAGCAACTGTCGCTGTACAGTTAGGTCACGTGATAACGTAGCGTGAAATCGATAACAACGGATCTACCCGTAAAATTATGAAACAAATCTATATAAAATCAGAGTTTGAAGCAATTTATCTGAAACTTACAACAAATGATCAGAATGGTGAAAGCCTACGGTGATGTTCAAAGTTACCCCAAAATGACTTTTTCCCATATTTCATGGGGTCTGGCTCCCCTGCCCTGGGGTAATACAGATAAAATATCGGCGCATGAAAAAAGTTTGCAGTGGCGGTATATCACGCAGTCGTTTGCGATGCTTCAACTGCAAAATGTCTGAGTTACTTCCACTGGAAATGTACACAATAATCTAAAAGTGATACAATCCGCTGTTTGCGTACGTAAAAATCATTTGAATTTTATTGCAGTGCACCTTGCACTTTTATTATGATTAAAGATATTACCCCGGATTCAAAGATCGATTAGATCTAAAACATTTTAATGATCTTGTATCGTGTTTTATTTTGCATATTGTTCAACTGATTCGTGGACTTTGAAAACCTTATAGATATTGTAGAATCGGAAATAAATTTTATAATCTGTTAATTAATCAATCTTTTACCGTGTTTCTTCTCTTCGTGATGTACTTCATTCGCATCTGATGAAAATATATTTGAAAAAAAATTGCTGCTTTTACCATACTTCAGAATGTGTGTTCTTTATCTTTTCCTCCACGGTGGGTCAATGGAAAGAAAACACTCATTTGGAATCACTGGCTTAGTAAGGGCAGCATGTAACCAGTAAAGCCTAGCCGTGACACATTTAAACACCACAGGGTATAATCGATTCCGCTAGTTTTCGCTTCCTGCAGAGACTGTAATCATATTTGGCTTCCGCCGAGACTGTCGGCGAACTCTTGCTTCCTGCCGAGACTTCTGTACATGATAAATGGCTTCCTGCAGAGACTGTCCGCGTGATTCTGCTTCCTGCCGAGGCTCTCGGCAGGAAGCAGAATCACGCGGACAGTCTCGGCAGGAAGCTATTTTTCGAGGACAGTAGTCTGCAGGAAGCAAGAGTTCGCGGACAGTCTCGGCGGAAGCCAAATATGATGTACAGTCTCTGCAGGAAGCGAAAATTGGCGGAATCGATTATACCCTGTGAACACCTACCTGTTATGGCCAAGTTCCACAGAAGGTATATTACTGGAGTTGCATGAAAGGGTACTCAGATAGGCCTACACATCCGTAAAATCACAGCAGTCTTCCTCTTGGTAAGAATAATCTAAATACTCTGCCGGGCCGCGTAGCGCAATTGGCAGGGCACCTGACTCATTAGTCAAATGTCCTGGGCTCGATACCCGGTCTGGCCACATAGGCCTGCTTTCGTTTCTCCTTCCGCTGATTCAAAAAGGGCAGTTGTCAGTTACTGGCGAAAGTATGTGCACTTAATACTGGTTAACCGCTTAGGAGGTCTAAGCCTGCCCAGGAATAGTGTGGTAAGGGTAACTGACCGTTCCGACATGACCATAGCTGTTTACCGTGGACGTAAAGCAACAAATCAATCAAAATCTTAATACTCTGATACAGCTTATTATTGAAAGTGCAGATTGTTTAAGCCTATATTGTTAGCACTTGCCAAAACACCGCTTTGCAATACTGTATGATGTAGAAAAGCACATATGAGCCGCGACACGACGAAACCAACAAAGTAGCATGTGCGCCCAGCGAAGCCTCACAACAGCCTGAGCATCCGCCCAGTCTGATGTAGAAAAGCACATATGAGCCGCGACACGACGAAACCAAAAAAGTAGCATGTGCGCCCAGCGAAGCCTCACAACAGCCTGAGCATCCGCCCAGTCTGATCGGAGTCTTCGCTCTCGGCATGAAGGTAGCTTAGACCCTTATCTACCCTTTAAAAGCACTGCAAATACTCTGATCAGACTGGTCGGATGCCCAGGCTGATCCGAGTCTTCGCTGGGCGCACATTCCACGTTTTTGGTTTTATCGTGTCGCGGCTCATATGCTCGCAAAACAAGAAGGCGAAGGGGGGGGGGGGGGGGGGGGGGGGCGAAAATAAGGCTAAGTAACTGTGTTTCTATTCACAATCGGATCAGAGTTTTCCATTATCACCTTTGCTGCGGCAGCTTGGGTCTGTTTGGAGACACAAAAGTGCGAGAAAATATCGCCAATTAAAAAAATGTTTCACTTAGAGTCACACTGATACATTCAGGTCGTAATTCGCCTGGAGTTCGCATACATGATAACCATGATGTGCGAACGTCTCCCACACTCAAGCGAAAGTCATACGACACTCGCGCTATTTTCGCGAGACCAAACTGAAGATTTGCGACAATTCTATTTTTTTTTTTTTTGTCAGCACAGAGTCACACTTTGTTTTCATACTTTTCCAACTTCCAAAAAACCTGTCTTACAGCTCTTGCACTTTCTGACTAACGCAGTCTTAATTGTGAAGGATTCGAGACGGGTTTGAGACACCTGCGACGACTGTATGACCATTTGAGATTGTCGTGCGAATTTTTTTGACATTTGGAAAAAAAATCGCAAATTCCAGTGACATGTGAGCGAGGCCTGTGACTCGTGCGAGGAAATCAAGAACATGCATGATCTGTTTGAGACATTTTTAAACTTCCTCGCGATTGACGTTCGCAATTTGTCGCTAACACTCGCACCCAGTGAGATAGGGCTTTAGAATCATACTGAATTGGTAATGACGACATATTTGCATATGTCGCACGAATGTCCCACAAATTTTTACGGCGAACTCGCCTAATGTTCGCATCTATGTAGCACGAGTTTCGCAGGACACAGTCGCTTGATAGTCGTACGGCACTCGCCCGATATTTGCTCGACAAAATTGACATTTTCTGGCATTTGCAAATAACGTGCGACGATTCTCGCAAACGTTCTCACAATGCTCGCACTGTCTGATTTACGGAACAAAACTGAGGATACGAGACACCCGTGAAGACTCTGTGACATTGCCCTGAGGTTATATAACTTGAGTACATTCTCAAACTCAAAATAAAGCACACTGATTGGCTGCTTCCGAGCACATGCTCGGAAGCAGCCAATCAGTGTGCTTTATTGCTTTATTTTGAGTTTGAGATTATACTCAAATTTTATAACCTCGGACCTATGTTTGCAGAAAAAAATGCAGTGCAATTTTTGTTTTGTTTTTTAGTTTTTTTGAACATTTAAAAAAAATCTAAAAAATGCAGTGCAACTTTTGTCTTTGTTTTAGTTTTTTTTGAACATTTAAAAAAAAATCTAATTCCAAGGAGCAAACATTCCTTGCGACTCATACAAAAAAATTCAGAACCCTCGCGAACGTTTCTTCCAGACATTTTGTAAAATTTCTTGCGGATGCCGTTGCAATTTGGCGCCACAATTTGCAGCCCAGTGAGATAGGGGCTTAAGCGTCCACAGATTTTTGGTGCGAAAACGATATATTCGGGTTTGTCCACGTATTCAGACTGAGTTGTGTCATCTTCAATGTCATCACATCTTTTCCTCATTGCGCTGCTCAAATGTCTTACTTAAACATTTCTGAGATTGATTAATGTTATATAATATGAGCCGTGACACAACAAAACCACAAAGCGGCACGAGCGGTACGCGAGGACTCAAATCAGCCTGCGCATTCGCTCAGTCTGATCAGAGTCTTTGCTCTGTGCTTAAGGGTAGCGAAGGCTCCAAGCTACCTACATGCAAACAGGGAAGACTCTGAGCAGACTGAGAACACATGCCACTTAATTGGATGGTCGTGTTGCGGCTCATTTATTTCTTCAGATCTTTTCTAGTTTTCTAATTCTGTGACAGCACAAGCAGAATTCTAAGAAAGCAGCAAATGTTTGCGTGATGACAGTTTCGTTTGGAAACGAGTCTGTAATTTCAAACTGTTTATGTACTCTTATTTCCAAACAACATGTGTTTGGAGATCAGAGAAGGGTTCTTAAGTGCTTATGCGAAGGCCAAAATAACTACGCATTCGCAGCTCTGTTACTGTATAGTGCTCACTCTACAGCAGGGGCGCAGCTAGGGGCAATTACACAGTACGCAAAATAATTTTTATACTCATTAAGGGGCAATAATCGGGGGTCAAGTCGCTAAGATGTTTCAAATAATCGTGTCTGGTGGCAGTTAGTATTAAAATTATGCCCAGTAAACAATATTTCAGCATGAAAATACGCAGGTGTGTGTTGAAATTTTGTCACTTTGACAAAATTTCAATACGCACCTGCGTATTTGCGTATAGGTAGCTACGCCCTTGTACAGGATTGTTGCTAGCGAATTAGGGTGTGTGGGTATGGTCATAGCCAAGTGGCAAAACTCGTATTCCCCCGGTATCCTTCATTCAACTGAATGGCGTTACAGCAAGGTGCAGAATGTCATGCAGGTGTCTAAGTTTGGTTTAGTAGTTAACTGATCAAAATGTACTTTACGATTAAAACGCTACAAAGCTGTTCTGCCGATTGAGGCCATATTTCATATGGAATCTCCTTGGGTTGGGGTTAGGGTGGTGTTAGTCACCTGACAAAGATGGCCTCCATGCCCATATATGATACAAACCCTTTAAAATCTTCTCCAAATCCACTGATCTGGAAACATTTTAGCATTTGGGACTCGGACTTTTCCAAATGATGACCCTGGTTTCAACTTTGATTCTACATGCTATTATATGAGAACGAAACAAACAACGGTCCGCTTTTACAGTTTTCTCCAGTTCTTTTTACAATATGCCTAGAATACATGCGCTGGATTACTTTTTTAACTATAATGTTACGAGCGACATACTCAAGTTCGTAAGTATTGCTCTGCAAGAGGGTCTGTGTATTTTAGTCAGTTAAGATTATACATTGTGTCTGAAAACAGACTTAAGCTTGCTGCTGCACTGATCAACGTCAACGGCTATGTATTTACAAGTATTAGCTTTTTCAAAAAGCTGGCGACCGTTCAACTTTTATTATTGGTAGGATGTTCTTTTTTGTCATACTCCTGCTTCAACAGAAAAAAGAGGGGAGCTATTAAAATGCAGAATCGCTATAGACCTGACGTCTACGAAATTGAGAGCTGCGTGGTGCTCTAACTTGTAACAGTCCTGACCTTACTCTCCCAAAGCAGAACCTCCAATAACACCCCATTATCATGTACTGACTGGAACATCAGTGGAAAATGTACATGCTGATTAGCAAGCGTATCTTGAACTGTATAAGTCCTGTATCTTGGGCCAGACATTTATCTTTGTCATCATACACGTCACCTGAGTATATCGTGAAGATTAAATAGCTTTGCTCTAAATGAGCCTCCGTGGATGGCCGCTCCAGCGCATCGAGCATACTACCACTAGTTGTATTGCGCCGTCGCCTACAGATCCATCTAGCTGCTGCTCTCTAGACCTTCTCATCCTGCTAAGACTGAGTTTAAAGATGAGGATCTAAAATAGATGATGCACTGAAGTTTAGGTTTAACCAATGTTAAGTATGCTGCAGCCTTTGTTTACCTTAGTGCGTCGCAAAATTTGTAGAGTCCTAATTGCCTTTGATGTAAACTCCGAGATATGTTGATCCCAAATAAAGTCGTCCGCTATTCCAGGAGAAGAAGCGCGTATTAACGTGAAAAGTATTCGTTTATATACTTGGAACCCCACGTTTGTAACGAGAAGCGTCACATCGTTTACCTGAGTCACCCTGTACATGTATACTATCTCCAGCCGGCGCTTTCACTCTGCGTCATACACGCTTGTTGTTGTGCTCTTATCATTTTTGGTGTTCTGTTGTACAAATACGAGTCATGCTCCTTTATTTAGAAGTTCGTGTCTTGTTTCTGTGTTATGTGTTTTCGGTACCAAGGGCTAGGTCTAAATCACCATGGCATTGTTGTTGAGAGCTTCCCTTCAGGGTGTCCGTTTAGCTTTTAAAGATCATGTTTTGACTCATCAGTATTAAATGCCATATAGGTTTACCCATGATATTAGTCTCCTGTTGGCGCTTCCACTCTGCGTGTAAGGGGTGTTCTCATGAAGGCGGTATTACTGCTTGGTTTCGGTATTTACAGGTACCGCATTCCGGAAGTTCTTCAGCGTACTCGTTTAGCTTTTAAGACCATGATTTAGACTGAATACTATAGAATGCGACCGTGTCATGACACCGTCGCAACAGTGGCGGATCCAGAGGGGGTTTGTGGGGTTCAAACGAACCCCCTCTTCAGCCAAATTATTTCATTTTCATGGGGAATTTCAGGAAAAATTGGTCAAACTGCACAAATCGAACCCCCTCAGCTAATTTTGAACCCCCTATCCAAAATTCCTGGATCCGCCCCTGCGCAATAATAATCTTTCAGCTAGAAACACACTCAAACCGAGGCCTTTGGATGATCTCTTTGCTCTTTTGAAGCTAGTTCTTTTTCGAATCAAATAAATTGTTTTAGACGTGTATAATTGCACTTTCATGTCAATCGGCTTACGCCTGCATAAAGTTTTATATTGTCTTAAAAATATAGAGCTGTAAATGCTAACCAAAACAAATTCACTTTTTTAATGAGTCGAAATTTAAATTGCTATGGCATACATGTTATTTTTTCTTGTTCATGTATAAAAGAAAGAAAAACAATGTTTAGCAAACTGAAAGGAAATTGAAAAAAAAATATGTGACATGACTTCATGAACAGAGCCTTATCCATGACCTGAACACAACCACAGAAATTTAAATTGCTATGGCATACATGTTATTTTTTCTTGTTCATGTATAAAAGAAAAAAAAAAACAATGTTTAGCAAACTGAAAGGAAATTGAAAAAACAATATCTGACATGACTTCATAAACAGAGCCTTATCCATGACCTGAACACAACCACAGAAACAAGTATGGGTTTTAATCACACATTTTAAGATTCCAAACTAAGAAAGCTGACGTCAAAACAGAATATTTCCCTAAGAGAATACTTCTAATAATACCCCAGTTTGACGTTGAACTTCCCAGGTAAAAACTCTTTCCTGTTTTAACCGTGAATGCTCCGTATTACATTATTGAGTAGGAATTTCGTAAGGTATGGCACATAATTACGCACAATTAGGTGAACGTCATGTCTAACATAAGACAATTGAGTAGTAAAAACATGGCAATGATCAGGAATTAAAACAATCGGACCCCAGTCCTCAAAACCAAAAGTAAAAGAAGTATATACATATATTGACAAAACTTCAGAGGAGTCCCGGTAGCTCAGTAGGTTAAGCACTAGGCTGCTGATCTAGTGGTACCGGGTTCGAGACCCGCTGGAGGCGAAAATTTTTTCCCTGTATGACCAAAATCCATTCCACCCTCTCATTGTCCTGATATGACCAAAATACTGTTAAATGGACTTACGATCGCAAGCCATCTATCTACTAGTATACAAAATTGACGAAAGACCGCATGGTAAACCGAATGAACGGCACTTTCTAATGCCGGTAGTCGTTCAGATGGCATAATTGAAAATAGCAGTAACATTTATTTTTATCAATTTCTATTTCAAATTACAAAACAAAACAGCAAGCAAAGTGGGCAGATATACAGGTAACCATATTGCGAGAAGACCGTAGACAAGTGGACATAAGAACATGTAATATTGAGGAACCACAACAGAAATACTGTCATGGAACGGTCAGTAGTAGGTTTCTGGGGCCTTAAACTAGTTTTACTGCATCCAAACCTCAGCCTCTGCTTCTGCCATGGCTCGAAACATTTAGGTAGCTGTTTGGTCCGCATGCGTTAATGAAGTCACAACATTTTGCAAACATTCATATATTATTATATTGATGTACTTCTGTCGTCACTGAAAACAACAAAAATAATAACAACTAACTTCCTCAAAAGGTTAGCATTCAGATCAGTTAATTGATGTTTTTTTTTTTTTCTTTTTCTTCTTTCATTGTGAATTATAGCGTAAAACAAAAAGAAGACCTACTTTTCATTTCACGTGGTGAAAAATAAAATGTGACATAGTTGGTCTCTATTCTCACATTATTTCATGCTCCAAAGAGCCGTTCAATCCAAAACAACCAACCAAAGTGATTTATCGGAAATTTTCACATGATATTGCTTTCTCAGATACTTGGGTGAGTAGGTGCATTTGGTTCAAAACTGATCAGTGAAAAGAATGTCTGTGATTGAACGTACATGAAGCGATGCTATGTGAAAATTTTCGAGAAATCACTTTGCTAACTTCAGGGTGTGCAAGTAGGTCTTGATGACGTCGGATGTAAACGCTTTACTTGTTTCGACGTCTACCTCGAAAAGTCTTGGAAAACGTCGCTACATCCTTGTATTTTCATTCTATACGAGGGGCGTTCGAAAAGTTTTGCAAATGGCCTCACAACTTTGTTTAAGGACTCGCTGGGTACAAATGCTATGCGTGTGCTAAAAGCACTACAATTGATCTTTACAATTATACCAAACACTATACAAATATACATTTCCTTATTGACTTACAGCGCATTTTATTAGGCTCCAGTCATACCACTGGGCTTATTTCGTATGTGAAATCTTTTCAGGGTTAGGCATTCAAGTCAAATATCGTTGTAAATACAAAATTAATCTTTGTCGACGGCTTGTCAATCGTTGCCTACAATATCAATACAAAAGTTAGAAGGCTGGCAACTGTTATCAATTTTTTTCTTGCAAAGCAATGCGCAGTTCTTCTGACGTCACTGAAATCGACGTCAATGTCATTTTCTACAATTTGTACAGGCTTCATTTTTGGAATTGATTTGAATTTATCGACAAGTTTTCGCTTTCCGATGTAGATGCTCTTGCTTACAAGATTTTGAATGCTAACAAACTTAATTTCATTATAAAATTATAATGAAGGACCTGGTATGATAAGGACCGTTTTTGGCCCCCATTCAAATTCTCCTAAAATTGTATGGTTTCTATTGCTTATCATTTGCATTGATAGGAACAAACAGAAATGATATGTTTCGTCTTTGTAAATTCTCAGAATAATATGATTTCTGACATGCCTATGTTGTTTCAATAATAATAATAAAAATTGCAGGAAAAACCGAGTTTAATACATTTTCCTTCAAAGAAATATGACAGTTACAATAGCTTTTTAAAGCTCTTGATAATAGGCTTTTGATGAAATGCTTATACGTTGGATAGCACGGCTAACAACATGTACACGTCACAAGGTCTGTACAGGTACCCCACCCACTGAAGTTTGCAAGTCCAGAGACGCTAACCAAAAAATTCCAACAGATCAAAATAAAATGTGCACCACATTATTCCTTGTGTTCTAACTAAGAAAATGAATACCCACAACATATGTTTATTTTGTCTATGAGCAGAGATATGGGCGTTTTTATGTGGAGAAAACTGGAAAAATGTTCCAAACGCTGCCAATTTTGTAACAATAAGTTAAAAATAAACATAGAGCCCGGCCTCCAGCACATTTAATTTTTTCATGGCATGTTAATATATCAAAACTTCGTCTGTATACAAAATATAAAATGTGCTGGAGACCGGGCTCATATATTTTGAAAGCCACAAAGGCTACAAAAATGGTCGTTTTCGTCCAAATCCGCTGGGGGTATGGGTATGTTCAAGATAAAAAACACATATATTTTATGGAAAAACTTGTTAATTTTGTATTTTCTGTTACATTCTAGGTTGGAACTTTCCAACATTTACAGTTTTATTATCGAAATAGCACTTTTGAAAAACGAATTTTCTGGGGGCCAAATATGGGCCTTATCATACCAGGTCCTTTAGTGGAAAGAGAGAATTTTTTTAGTACGTAAAATACGGATGATTTATGTTCAAGGGACAGTACGGAACCTAGATGAAATTTAATTTCCGCATCATTTACAGGATAACAATGCCTTGGCATTGTCTTTAAGAATCAAAAGATAAAACGAATCAAAGACTGCTCATATATGAATTACGGCCGACATCAGTAAAATTCTGTAGTGTCTTTAGGGTATACCTCTATCAACGAGGTTAAAAATGCATCCTTTAAAAAAATACACCGTGTTTGCAGACTTTTCTATGCAAATCATAGTTTTATGTGTTTTTGCTATCAGAAGTTCTGTCTTTATAGCGGTTACCAAGAAATTACGTAACTTGCAAAACTTTTCGAACGCCCCTCGTACATTGTTAGAATTGAAATAAGTTTTGCGTACCGGTAAAGTATTGCTGATTAACACGTCTTGTCGGGCAGATACGAGTATTAATTACGGCTTCGCCATCGTGAATTTCTATTTCGTGATCTGGGGCCGTATTCATAAAACGACTTAAGTGGTTGCTATGCTGTTGCTAAGGCTAAATTTCTTTGAAGGAGATTCCCTACAACTATAAAATTTGCTCTGGAGGAACAGTCTTACAAAGACTGTTCCTCCAGAGCAAATTTCATAGTTGTAGGGAATCTTCAAAGACTGTTCCTCCAGAGCAAATTTCATAGTTGTAGGGAATCTCCTTTATAGATATTTAGCCGTACATTGTAGCAACAGCATAGCAACCACTTAACTGACTTTATGAATTCGGCCCCTGCCCTCCAACAGCATGGCATTGTGTTAATCTGTGATAATTCACAGGTAAGAAAACATTATGCCTAAAATAATTCTAAATCAGAATGAATCTGAAGTATGCTGTTGTCTTAAGCTACTGACTCAACAAGTTGCTGATTTTTGTTCGTATTTTGTTCGTTTTGCTGTCCCGTTTTGGGCTGAATATAAGTTGCAGGGTCTATTTGCGAAACATCAGTATTCGATGGTGCTACACGTGTCGTATTTGCAGTTAATCCGAATATCCCACGTGTCCTTCCGCCACAAAAGAGTGCCTTCACTTCTTGACGAAATCTTGATCCACTAAGAAAGTACAATATAAAGTTAACAGTGTGATTAACGTACATTAACGAGTTAACAACTGCCCACCACAACTGCATGTATGCATATTCCTCCCACGTCTCTAGTTCTTTCAGCCAGTGTGGCTGACCAATGAGGTAAATTGATATTGGAGTGACACAAATCAGGAAAACTGCGTTTATTGTAAGAAGCATTGCTGTTAATTGTGACCTTTTGTTGCTTGGTTTATTCGGCTCTCCGCCGTTTCGTGTAGGAGCAATTTGCGTTTGTGCTTTTTTATGACTGTGAACTACTTTTATAATGATAGCTGAGTTTTCAACCAAAAGAACAACAAAGGGTATCAGACAAAACAAACAAAGATCCATCCACGGCCAGTAATAGTGTAAAAATCTCCTGTAGTCGTCGGTAAGAGCGGAACATTTTGCTACCCTCGTAACGTTGAGGTAAATATACTCATAGTCGCCGACGCCATATAACCAGTGTGTATTTATACCACCCAATACAAAACAAATAATGCCAATGACGATGCCAGCTGTCATTGGAGTACAACCCATTTTAACTTTATGTGGACACCAAACGCCTATAAATCTCTCCGACGTCACAGCAACAAGAATCCATGAAGACACCTGTGTTCCGACATACACCAAATATACGTGTATTTTACACCCCGCAATGCTGTAATGTCTCACGTCAATTTCATACATGTATTTGATCCATTGGCGCAACAGTCCTGTGTATAGTACCAGGAGATCCGCGCAAGCCAAGGCTGTCAGATACATGGCTGTTGACGATCTTCGTGTCTTCTTGCGCATGAGCACAACGATGCTTAGAACATTTCCGAATGTGCCGAACACCAGTAATATCGGTGGGACTACTTTCCAAATTTTCAGTAAGGCTCGCCAATCAGGAATTTCCTCTAAATTCACCATTGTTCTAATCTCAAGTTCGTAGTTGAAGTTAAGTCGACGTCTGGCAATCCTTTTCTAAAAAAGAAGAAGATACATTTAGGGATGCAGTCTTAGAGTTCGAAAACCACGCTTTCTAAGGCAAGGGCAATGATCAAGAACTGATACAATAATATAGAAACTCTGCTAGTTTTTTGCCTCCCTTTGCAATTCGGGTTTAAGAAGAGAAAATTTTTGCACTTTAGGGTTGACCCAATTTTGGAATAATTTTGGAATAGCTGAACTGTCCAGGTAAGCAAACAGGAAATCACAAATTTGTTTCCTTTTGTAATAAAAGCAGAAAAAGCTGGCGGCGTTCCCATAGACCTTTATTGCGTATTTAGAATGATCGGCAATCAAAATAGACCATCAAACAGATATCAGATAAACTTACAATTGTTTTCACACTTTACATGCCAAGAAAGGAGTATTCAGTAAATAAACAACTAATCTTAGAAATTCTAACAAAGACTGAAATTATTCTGACGTATTTGTACTTGTGATGTATCATTTGTACTACATTTAAAGTGAATGAATACTCTGCCATCCTTCTCAATAGGGGTCAACTCTTAAAAGAAAGAATTTGCTCCCTAAGGAACAAATTATTTCCTTTAAGAGTAAACCCAATTATTGAAAGGCTTCACCGTCCAAGGAAGCAAACAGGAAGTCACAAAATTTGTTCCCCTTCGTAAACATGATGGGTAAAAATTGAAGTGTACCCGTACACCTCAATTACAATATAAAACTTGACTGTACATTTGTAGCTTGTAGTCATTATGACACGAGAAGGGTTGTATTATTTAGCATTTGTGAGAAGCGGAGCTGCTAAATCTGATCCCATTCTTCGATATTTGCCCCGTAAATTCCTCTTGACCGTAGGTTGTTGAATCATACAGGGAATAGTGTCTTTGAATATTGTACAAAGTTTAACTTCTTTAGCGGAAATATAATTATAACTCTCCTGTTTCGATGTTGGAATTTGATTTCTTAGCTGGACCTCGCGTATAACAATCTGGCATTGTTGTAATAAAATGACCCAAGAGTCATGTGACAAAACTAAGCTGAGACTAACTTCAACAAAAGTACAGACGGATTGTATTTTGCTTCTTATTAGTTTCAACTTCGCTCCGCAAAGTAGCTCTTGAGCAATTATGCGAATCTGACATCTGATGCGTATAATTTTATCATACCGTCTCCAGATATTGGTGCAGAAGTGCCAGAACATCTGAAAATACAGGTCAAACTGCACAGGGAAACAGTGCACACCCAGATCACACTACCTAAGACGCAGTCTAATTAAATCAATGCCTGAAAGAAGAGACAGTGCACACCTGATCACACTGCCTAAGGAGCAGTCTAATCGATGCTTTCGATTAGACTGCTCCTTAGGCAGCGTGATCAGGTGTGTTCTGTCTCTCCTTTTGGCAGCCAGATTGGTAAAATCAGCATGTTCTACTTTCAGGATAATTAAGTTAATTGGGGGAAACAAGTTCCAATGTAATTACGGAATTCCACGCCAAACTAGCAGGTTGTTTTTCAGACACTTCTTTCCTAGCATGGCTTGTTATTGTTAATTACTGCAAACTCGATGTACTTTTATGCTGTAATGTGATGACATTACTTCCAATTTACACAAATTTGTCTGTTGATTCCTATTACAAGTTCAATGTTACCTTTACCGCGCAAACCACGAACTTTCCACGAAATACACACCTTTACCTAATTAAGCATAAAACTATACACGATAACAAACTGAATTGGGAATACAATTATTTAATTCAGAAAAGTCAATTTTTTTTATCTTATAAAACCCTCGAAATCCCTTGCATAACCAACACATGCTAGTGTGCAAAGCAGATATAGATGACGTCACAAACGACAAGAACGTCTTTTAGACATACGAGGGCGAGTCAATAAGTAACCAGCATATCCCATTTCCGATTGACCGAGACGGTCACGAATTTCATGCCTTGTTTCAATACATGTTTTATACATGGAGGCAAAATTGCACACATATCGAGTCATTCTTTAATAAGATATTGAATGTCAAACATGGCTAGTGATGCAAAGGCATGCTTTTCATCTAAAGTTGAGTACCGTGCTGTAATTCGGTACTTGTATTTAAAAGGTAGAACAGGACAGGAAATACACGGCGAGTTAGCTGATGTTTATGGGTCTTCTGCACCATCGTATGCTCAAGTTAAATTCTGGGTAGGGGAATTCAAACGCAGTAGAACGTCTTCAGAAGATGAAGCCAGGTTTGGACGCCCACTGGGTGCCACCGACGAAGAAATGTGTAACAAAGTTCGGGATCTGGTATACTCTGATGGGCGAATTCAGGTGGAAGAAATAGCGAAGGCATTAAGCATTTCACATGGTAGCGTTTCAACAATCTTACATGATCGTTTAGATATGCGCAAACTCTCTAAAGGTGTTCTGCTGCAACAGGACAACGCGAGAGTCCACACTTGCAAAGTTGCAATGGATGCTGTAGAGCGAAACGGGTATGAATTAATACCACATCCTGCCTATTCGCCTGACCTAGCTCCTAGCGACTTTCCTATTCCCAAACTTGAAAAAAATATCCGTGGACGTCATTTCCGGTCTGACGAAGAAGTCGTGACGGCAGTTGAGGAGTGGGTCAATGGAAAGGACCCTGACTTTTTCAGTTTTGGGCTGATGGCACTTGAACACCGTTGGGATAGGTGCATCACACTAGAGGGCAATTACATTGAAAAAGAAGAGGTGGATCTCAACCGGAAATAAGTTAGGCTGGTTACTTTATGACTCGCCCTCGTAGATAAGAGTTCATCCATATTTATACGATATGCAAAACATATCCATAAGGCTACGATGAAAAGTCTATTTGAATATTAAATCAAATAAGTCTGTCAGTGCAGACCCAGATCAGTGTGTTTTACAATGCGGTAATGCATCAAAAGATTCAGATGGAATAGCAAAAAGTGCATATCTTGATCAGACTGCTCCTCAGTCTCAGCCGGTTCTGCACTGTTTGCTCAGACCTGTCTGACTCAGTAGTTAGATATTTTACGGGATTCCCAATCGGACCAAAATGACCCTTGTAGGAGCTTTAAAGTCCCTAAGCATCCATTGAGCCATTTATGCCCTTTAGCTATTCTGTTCTCATCGATTTGATCTGTCCATTTGTCATTTAAGGGGTATCTGGTATAGTTATTTTGTATCATTTTTATTTCATTTTAAGGAGAAATACCCATTTCTCTTATGCAAATAGTGACATAGATTTTGTCCCATTTATGGGATGCTAGGCATTAATGAGTTAATTCTCTGTTGCATATTTTTACAGATATTCTGCATCAAGGCTTTTAGAGTGAAATGACTTGGCATATTTGAGATTGCTATTTGTTTCCGCGTTAGATTCTTTAACTCTTTCGGCGCCAAAGTCGCAAAAATGCGACTTTGCAAACAGCGTATATCCAGATCAGCCGGCTCTTAAAAGAGCCGTCTGATCAGGATCTACACTGTTTGCCATTCAAATATGAACTTAAAAACCCTGATTTTATGAAAAATGTCTTTAGATTGTTAAAATTTCCAATTACAAATCTGTCGTCTGATGATTTGAGCAGACGAAAATTTGTCGTCTGAAAAATTTGGCGCCGAAAGAGTTAAATCACAATCAGAAAATACTGTTGTAATAGCGTGTTGCAATACCATCATAGACTGCAGAAAGATTGCAGACATATGAGCTACAAGAACGACGAGAATATTAATGAATTCTGTTTTATTGTGACAACGTTTGACTATGCGATTGAGGCTGCAACGAATGTTACTGTTTATTGCCATCATTTCAGCAGCCAGGGGCTTAAGATAGCTTATTTACTGGGGAAGTTATCGAATTTGGTAGTAGCATTAACCCAAATGCATGTTTTGAAAAGTTAATCACAGTCTAACTCTTCTCAGCACAGCCCAGTTTAATTTCACTTTTGTTGCACATTTCACATTTCACAAGATTTCATTGTTCACATAACGCGTATTAGTCCGGTGGTTTATGAGTGATATTTTGGATTTGTGGGCACTTTCGCGGCATGACGGGCAACCGGGCTCATTGAAGTCAGTAAACCTACCTAAAACCATTTTGCCCGGTTGCCAGCTCAACAGACGTCATATAAGGTCAAAATCGGGTCAAACGTCATTTGGTGCATTTCTATATACCAGTTTGTGGGTGAATATAAGGTCAAAATCGGGTCAAACGTCATTTGGTGCATTTCTATATACCAGTTTGTGGGTGAATTATTGAATTAATGGACACTTTCGCGAAATGAGAGGCAGCTTTGGCAAAGGAAGTAAGTTAACATACCACAAAAGCTTTTGCCAAATTGCCGACATCATATCTAATCATTACTGGGTCAAGGGTCATTAAGTACACTTTTGTATAGTGGCTTATTATATCATTTATTCTAAAAGCAGTCTTTTTAGTTACCAATAGCCCATAGACCTGCCTCACCAATCTGAATGAGAGGCCAGCTACACTTTTTTTTTTCAAAAATACATTACAGCATTACATGATGCCGTTCTCTGCTATCTGACTTGGTGCGTTTGACAGCTATCGCCAATGTAAATACGTTACCATATCAATCTGCTGAATTAGTATGTTACTATACCTCTAATTCAAATGAATATTGAAACGTATATTAATCTTGCTACTGACGAAAAGCATCGTGTTGCTTTTGTATACAATCATATAAGCTATCTCCTATAGAGCATAACTGTTGCCTACGTTACCGAGTTGTTGTTTTTTTCTTCTCCAATTTAATGGACAAACATATTTCGGATGAATTTACCATTTTACTGAAACCAGCTAATATTTACATTTTACATTAACGCAAATAAAAAGAAAAATGTGAGTGTATCAAACTATGCAGAAAATTACACCGTTACATACGTTACCGGGCATATCTAATCAAAGAGCATGAACAAAGGTCTGCTAAGTAATTTTGTAGATGCCTGGGGTAGTACATTTGCCTCTTCTGAAGTATTTTAGTCAGTCAGCTGGCACTCATAATTGAAAGTGACAATATATCGACAGAATTTGAGCTTGTTCTACAGTGTTGACAGAGAGCAAAAATAGCTGAAGAACAGATATAACTGTCTCTTCAGTTGTGGTTTTTAGGTAGTCGAACAAGATAAAGATGCAGACAGAATATAGAATGGAATGACATAACAGAGAGCAATGTCTCTCAATGGGGCATTGTAGTAGCCTGAATTTCTAAACCATGTCAATATATCCTTTTTTCCTTCCCTGTGCTGGTACCACAGACTTTGTAGATGTCTGGCAATACACTGTCTGGCACTGAATTCTGCCCATATTCATATAAAACTACCATGACCATATCTCTAGGGGTATTTCGGTAAATTGAGCAGGTACCACAGTCGATGCACAGGTTTGGCAGCGGCATAGGTGGTACCATGATATATGCTGGTGTCTTTCAATAGCCTGACCTGACACCACAGTGTTTATAGACGTGTCTAGTAGATTAACATGGTATCCTTTTATCTATAGACGTCTTTGTAAAGCCGTATCTGCAGCGTTACATACGTTACGAAATATGTATTACCACACATGGATATTTGCATTTTTGGATGTGCGTTTATGGCGCCAACTATAGTGGTATTTCAGCATACTGGCAGTGGACATCTGGTGGCCAGAACTGGCATGCTAATCACACAAGACGACTAGTAGAAGCCTGAGATGGTAAAACATAGATTGCTTGTAATGTGCTTAGCCAGCAAACGTGATCTGTACTCTCGCACTACAGTCGCCTTTGCTGTTTTCACTAAATGCTTTGACTGTTATCACAACCTATTCAGACGAATTACCTAAGCTGGTGTAACAGTATGCCATTTGATGTCTGAAGCTTGCACTACAGTAAAGGTCTTGTTGTTACGAGAGCTTGAACAACAGTTTCAGAAATGTTTCATAGTAGACTGTGTCGATGATTAAGTCCCCTTAGTGATTTGTAGTGAGGCCATAATTTTTCACCCCCTCCCTTCCATACATACATAAAGTCTGCATATATTAACACCCTGAATTATAACTGGTTTCATTAATTTATGATACCATAGCCGTTGACAACTGTAGTACTAAGATAACTGGAGTAATAGGGTATAAAACTTGCCATTGGGGATGGCTGGTGCCATTTTTACAATTTTCACCCCTCCCTCCCCCACCTCCTTAATTCATCTGGTTCTATTCGCATTTATATAGTAAGCAACATATTGTTAAATATTTTACATGCACCGTATGCATATTCATATGCAGACACAGTTTCAAGTCAGTGTTATGCCCTTTTTTAAAGTTCAATAAATTTCAGGTACGAAATTTAAACACTTCCAATAACGTAAACTACACAGGCTAACAAAGTCAGTTTTAATCCATTACATAGCTATGCAAAACAAAATATATGATGACTTAGTTGTGAGGAGCAAATGTACCAGCTTCGAATGCATTAATCAAAATAATATGAAACTTCTCAAGTAATAATGACGCACAAGGTTTGAATACAGCACACTAGGTTTGATTAAATGTTTTCCTGAGAAATTCTGTAAAGTGCAAAACACGCCTCATGCAACCTGGAGCATCTGAGTCATTATTTCCGATAACCTCTATAAGCTCTGTAGTCACTGGATTAAAACTCTGATGAAGTTATGGGGGCCATCTTAGCAGCCTCTACAAAGCCGCTTAACGACAGGGTACTTATAAATGAAAGCATTTGATTTTTAATATAGGTAGTTTTCTCATATTTTTTTCATGCAAGTTATATGGTCATTAATCCCATGAGAAATGTATAGAAGAGGTGATTCAGACGAGGACAAACATAATGTCATATGGGCAATAGCAATACTTAGATTCGAATTACTTTATTTTTTTCCCACAGACCTGTTTGTCTTAACGTAAATTACATGCGATGCTGTAACTCTTATACAAAAACGTATATGTTACAGTAGTTGAACAAGTTTGCTTGTATGTTAGCAATGCCCTTTAGAATCAAAAGCATGAGGCAATGCGTTTCAAAATGTCGGTCGACAAGTTTCGATATTCTGGATTCTATATTTTAAATACTCCTGTATATCTGAAAACTTATTCTCGACATCATGCTGATGTGTATTGTGTGTCTAAAAGTAGTTTGAAAATGAATTACTGTCAACTTTACAAATAAGAAAACGTCTATAAACACAAAACATACATGATGCTATGCATTTCTATAAATAATAGTAATTTAAATGACGAATTTACCAATTTGGTAACGTAAACCACATGAGATTGATTTATCTACATTGAATTTTATCTGCTTCACAGCTCACACTTTTAAAGTTCTTGCATCTTTATGTGTAAACACCGTTACAAATAATTTTATGGCTATTTTTCTGTATTAGATTTCAGATGGCAACTGTAAACAATTTATGTATTGTAAACAACACATGCTAATGAAGCCAACTATTTGTAATGTAAATGTTAAGCTAGAAATATATGATATCTTGCTTTAAAGGTATGATTTACTAAATTGAAACATGTTGTTCATATATTTATGCAGTGCAGACCTCAATTTATAAAATATTAAAGTTAGCTCTATAATTGCATGTACATTCAGAAAAAATAGGTGTACGGACGGACACATACACAGTTTGATTGAACAGAAACTGTTCAAGTATGCTTTACTATTGCCGCATGAGGTTTTCAATATGTTCAGCATTTAACTGCAGTGATATTTATACCTAAAATGTACAAGAATCATTTTCTAAGCAGTTTTTCGTGATTTTGCACTTAATGACCTTTGACCTCATTTATTCGGTACACAGTGGGCAGTCAGGCTTGGCAACCGGCAAAAAATAAACGAGGACGTATCGGTAAGTATTTTTAGCATGGTTGCCCATCATGCCGCGAAAGTGCCCACAAACTCATTTTCTAGAGCGCTTTTCTCGAATCCGCCACCTGACTATATAGCCTGTAATATCAAAGGTCAATGAATAATTAATCTTCGTTTTTCTCCATTGTTCTGAACTGTAGAATACTAGCACTCTATCAGATGTTAATTCAAAATGTGTTGCAATACCTTCATAGGCTGTTCGCTTGTTGGTTATCCCCTCGGGGGGATAACCATATTAAATAAGGAATTCATACTCGATTGTTCGCCGTTTCCTTTGCCGAAATAGGGTCCCACTATTTCCCGGTACTTCTACATTCGGCATACCCTGCTGCAAGATTATCGCCAGCATCGCTAATGCATGATCTTTATAGCTTATCTTGAACTATTTATTTCACCCTATAAAAGCAATTACCCGGGAGTTCAGTTCAGCTACCAAGAGTGGCGCTTTTCAGTTCAATAACAAGTTGTACTCGATTATGCGCGTTTCGTTTCGCTAAATGCGGGTCCCACTATTTTCCGGTATTTACTACCATATTTTGGCGCACCCAGCTGCAGGGCCCCTCCCAACATCGCAAAGGCATGAACTATAAAACTTGTCCTGACACTTCATCTCACACACTACAAGCCTCTCACCTAATACGAGCAATAACCAGAGAATACATTCCACTTAGGAAGAGCTGTCACTAAACAGTACAGGTCACCTAACAAAAGTTAATAGCACTGAAGCTCATCTGGTACAAGCAATCACTAGACAAAAGGAAAAAGCTGTCAAACTCGCCCCTTACCAACAGCTTCAACAAAGTCCAAGAATACAATAAAATCAACTGATGGTAATGTGCACAAATCGTGGTGAATGTAGAATAATCAGTTTCTGGTGCCAGAAGGAATGTATGGAAATGAAATTGGTCATTTCTGGTAGAATGATGCATATTTTTATCAAACTACACCAAGTGGTTAAGAGTTATGAGCAGTTTCACTCACTGACTACAGCGGAAAGACAAACAGACTGATGGACTTGCACAGCGATAAAGTGCATATCTGTGGGTCGTGCAATACTGTTTAGACTTTCGTCACCGTTTTGCATGCCGGTGGCTGGACAATGTTAAATGAGTATACAAAATTTGAAACATATATACCACGGGGTTCATGAGTTATAAGCATTTTCACTACTTGACCGTAAATTTTCAACTTGTGCTCAGCAAAGCCTCGTCAATCAAAAAAGACGGTTATGCTTACGAGTCGTTAGATAATGTTGACATGTATAAGTATGCAAAATTTTATCAAAATATAGAATGCGGTTCAAGAGTTATAAGCATTTTTGCTAACTGATAACGGACGGACGGACTCACACAGTGATTGAAGTGCAAACCTGCGGGTTGTGCAATAAGAAGTTTTGCATACCTGTGGCTGGACAATGTTAAATTACATAAGTATACAAAATTTGAATCAAATATACCAAGCGGTCCAAGAGTTATGAGCATTTTCAATAAAAGAGCTCGACTGGCCAAATTGATGCTCGGTGAAGCCTCGTCACTGTTTTGCATACCAGTGGCTGGACAATGTTAAATTACATAAGTATACAAAATTTGAATCAAATATACCAAGCGGTCCAAGAGTTATGAGCATTTTCAATAAAAGAGCTCGACCGGCCAAATTGATGCTCGGTGAAGCCTCGTCACTGTTTTGCATACCAGTGGCTGGGCAATGTTAAATTACATAAGTATACAAAATTTGAAGCAAATATACCAAGCGGTCCAAGAGTTATGAGCATTTTCAATAAAAGAGCTGGACTGGCCAAATTGATGCTCGGTGAAGCCTCGTGACTGTTTTGCATGCCGGTGGCTATACTATGTTAAAATACATAAGCGTACGAAATTTGAACCATAATTACCACGGTGTTCAAGACTTATGAGCATTTTCAGTAGTTGGCCGTTAATTTTCAACTTGTGCTCATCAAAGCCTCGTCAATCAAATAAGGTTGTTATTATGCGAGTCGTTAGACAATGTTGACATGTATAAGTATGCAAAATTTTGTCAAAATATCCCATGCGGTTCAAGAGTTATAAGCGTTTTCGCTAACTGAAAACGGTTTTCCGCTAACTGATAACGGACGGACGGACTCACACAGTGATTATAGTGCAAACCTGCGGGTTGTGCAATTAACTTGTATTGCGACCAATTTTCTACTTCACCACTTGCATCCTATAGATTCATTGCTAAGGGATAACCTCTCAAGCTTTTTCAAAAGCTAAACTTGTTTGTAAATTTACAACGGATTTTTTATCGAAAACAGACGCAGATATATTTGAGTGTAGATCTACTTTCGATTGCTACTTTCGGTTTAATACACACAAACAAACATTGCATCATGTTGGTAACTGTTTTGGAATCAGGTCAGTCTCAAGATTAGCCGCAGTCCATTTTGGAATTTCAAATTGGACAGCTCGATCTTGAGATAGGTCATTGTCGCTACCTAGTGTCAAAATTACTCATTATTCATGAAAGTTATTTCCTAAATTTTGAAATAGGCTCAAAGTTAATCAGTTCATCTACACCTTGATTCAAACCTGCATGCCAAATATAAGGACCCTAGCTTATGCGGTTCTCCAGATATTCTATTCACAAACTTGTTCTTATACAAAATGCCTATGCCCGAAAAAGGGGAATTACTCAACCAAACATTTACGATAAACTGTAGACTAAAAAATAATCAGTTCATCTATACCTTGGTCCAAACGTGTATGCTATATGTAAGGATCCTAGCTAATGCGGTTCTTCAGATATTTTGTTCACATGCTTGTTTCTATAGTATATGCCCATGTCCGAAAAGGGGGCATAACTTAACCAAAAAATTACGAAATAAACGCAAAAGTTAAGCAGGTCAGCGACACCTTGGTCTGTAACTGCATGCCATGTATCAGGATCCTAGCTTAAGCGGTTCTCCAGATATTTTGTTCACAAGGTTGTTCCCATGTAAAATGACAAAGTGAAAAAAGGGGCATAATTCCTGAAAGACAAGACCGGTGGAGAAAAAAAATACGGGTCTGCTTATTTTGTATGCTCATGCAGCATATAAAATTTCAAGTTCCTATCTCTTACTGCTCTTGACAGTACGAAAGGGTACCTTTGTACCATAGGCTTCATTGCCCTAAGTCAAAAAAAGGGGCATAACTCAGTAAAAAATTCACCATTTTTTCAAATGTTAATCAGGTTATCTTCACCTGGGCAATATCTTCTCATGATCCTAGCATCAGGGGTTCTCGAGATATTTTGTTCACTAGTTTCCATAGGCTTACAATGCACTAAGTAGGAAAAAGGGCATAACTCGGTCAAAAATTCATGAATTGTCTTCAAAAGTTAGTCAAGATGTCAAATATGCCATGACACCATTTATTGTCCTCTGCTATTTTCAGCATCAAAGTTGATTCTTAGTCAAAGTTTCCATATGCTGAGGCAAAAGGGTATAAAAACTAACATCATTTATGATTTATTAAGCAATACTCATTAAGTTACTTTGTAGCATTATTTTCTCTCAGAAAGTAATTCATTTTCCACCAAGGTCATCTTAATGGCTGAAAATATCGGCAAGAGGAAGCGATGACGTAAGTTATTTATAAAATCACTTCCTAACCTAAAGGACAAGGGTCATAAAAGGACAAGTTTCATATACTTTGAATAACTAATAAGCAAATTATTAACTGAAACTGCCATTTGAATAAGGATAAGTTCGCCTGCAAACCTAGCTAAATAGGACACAAAATAAATTCAAGCAAACAGATCCCGGCGCTTACATAAAATGTACTTAGAGCTTCAGAATAATTGAAAAACGAATCCTCAAACAATAATCGTCGGCTGAATGCTATATTGTTCTAAGTCCATTTTCTATAAAGTCGAGAAAATGGGGTTCAAAGTTTGCGACCTTTAATTTAGTTTGGAAACCCCCATATGAATAAAATAACTGCACTGCAAATCATGTGAATAAGTCAAAACATGTTTAGTTTCAAAAATTACTATTCAAAACCTGTTCATTTAGGAGAAAAATGGACTTTTCAGTTTTGACATAGAACATTTTGTTTAAAAAAATCAGCATGTTCTTCAATAACCCGGAGATAGAACAATTTTATGACCTAGATTACATAACCGGCTATGCAGCGTTTTATAGTTCTAAATTAAATATACATACGTTATACAATTAGACACCACATGGATTGCTACTGCTTTCTTTTATGATGTGAATTGAAGTAATTTTCTTTTCTCTACTATCTGTCTCGGCTTTCTTTAATAGTCACTAAACAATGGTACTGAACCAATGGCATAAAGGGATTTGATCATGTGACATCAGAAGTCACGTGATCAAATATTTCTTAATTCTTTTATTTCATTGGTTTAAATGGACATAGAACAGTATAGCACTGACTACAAGTCAAATAAGCAAATCTGAACAGCTTATAAATGCCCACAGAGACATGATATGCAACATCTAAGGTGCTATGGAGATAGAACATTTGATTCTGATTCCAGCGGTATATAATACCCAATTTTTTTCCAAAAATGGACATAGAAAACTATAGCATTCAGCCGACATAATGTCTCTATAAACCCATGCTGTGCGCGGACTGAGACTCAGCTTATCGCATGTTCATTTTCACCAGTTTTGCGCATTCATTTAGGAATTCAGATTATATTATATCTCATTAAGAATAGTTTAGAACCAGACAGCCAATGACTTCCATCGTAATCGTTGTTAGATAGACAAGCTGTCAACTTGTGATAAAATTCTACCGTATTTATTCGGTTATAAGGAAGATAATACCCTTCCAAAATGACCTAAATTGAGCTGCGACACGACAAAACAAACAAAGAGGCATGTGCGCCCAGCTATGACTCAGATCAGCCTGGGTATCTGTCAAGTATGATCAGAGGCTTCGCTGTCCGCATGGAGATAGCCTAGACCTTTAGCTACCCTTTAAGCGCACAGAGAAGACTCTGATCAGACTGGTGGGGAACGCCCAGGCTGATCTGAATCTTCGCTTGGCGCACATGCCACTTTGTTGGTTTTGTCGTGTCGCGGCTCATATGTAAATCAGTACTTAGTAAGCCAGCTTTAGGAGGTATTTTTTCCTTATTAAACTACCCTAAAAATCCAGATCTGTCGTAATTTTTCTCTTTCAAAATAATCCTAGATATTTGGGATTGTTTTGAAAGGGAAAAAATCCCGTCTTATAACTGAAGAAATACGGTATTTGTGATACATTTGAGCCGCGACACGACAAAACCAACAATGTGGTTGTACGCCTAGAGCAGACTCAGATCAGCCTTGGCATCCACCCAGTCAGATCAGAAGCTTGGCTAAGCACTTAAAGGGTAGCTAAGGGTCTAAGCTACCGCCATGCGGACAGCGAAGACTCTGATCAGACTGGGCGGATGCCCAGGCTGATCTGAGTCTGCGCTGGGCGCACAACCACTTTTTTGGTTTTCTCGTGTCGTGGCTCATTTCTATGTCATGTCTCTAAGGCCAAATTAAAATCTAAGCATCACATTACATACTAATGGGAAAATATAAGTAAATCGTTAAAGACAAACATCGTATTTGACCTAATTTTCTATGGGAATTTCATGACACTTTCGTTTTTGTAATTAAAATAAAAAAATAATTAAAAATAGATGCTGATGCTGTTATTGGGGTAGCTGAATGGCCATCTGTTTTGGAAAGAGCTGCTCATTCGGTTAACTTAGCGTGTCTTCCGTAAACTGGTGTCAATTTCTGTGTGTATGTGGTTCTTTCCCTATAGGTTTTGAGAGCGGAATGTGGGATTTGATTGTACATGTATTAATTCCTGATCATTGCCTATCTTTTACCTAGTTTGGCTTAAATACGAAGGTTCAGCCGTCGACAATATTTGACAATTTGCCTATTCATCATTTAATACGGGTTCAAGACTCAAATATCTAAAAGTATCTTCTTATATCAAAGAAAACAGTTTGCACACAATTACATTTTTTCTTTACATTTAAACTCCTGTTATCTCAAACTACTGGTATCATAAAGGAAATTTTCTGGGACAGAAAATTTACTTTGAGATACCAGTGTTTGAGATGGACTTCGACTTCGAGATATCAAGAGCTGATAGTATACTAATTAAGTACAACAAATACGCATTTCTTTATTGAACTTACTGAGAGCCGACAACCCAAAACGTTTGACAATATGCAGCTATATGCAGGCAACGGATATCAACTTCCTTCCAAGCATACATTTACCGAAGTAATGCGCGATACAGAGCAGTTGCAGACGTCTGGTAAGCGATATTACGTACTAACTCGCTAGCACAGGCGTACCCCACCAAGCCGCTACAATCGTTAAGTCCCAGGATTTGAAGGAAAGCCAAAATAATCCAAAAGAATGGAAGCCAAACTCCGCATAAGATTTATATCGACATGTCAAATCTGTCTTCGTGGGTAGATGTAGACTGGTTTAGATAATTTTAGCAGAAATAGTCAGTTAAAAAGTTTCTTTAAATCAGTTCTTAGGTTCTGACCAAAATACAAAAGTAGAGAATCAGCGCTGAATTGCTAGTTCCTGTTTAGTCGAGGCGCTAATGACAGAAAATAATTCGCAAATAATGACATAATCCGATACATGGGGGATCCCATAACCGCTTGCATGTAAAACTGAGAAAAACTAAATTGATCCTAGTCTACAATGTATGAGTTTGTTCAGCCAGGATATATAAATGCGTATACATAACCATCACCTTTAAGGTGAATGGGTTCACTTGCAGGGAGAATGGGGGGAGGGAGGGGGGGTCGCAAAATGAAAAAATTGAAGATGTACCCTTCACCTGCAGTGAAATAGATCAAATCATAACTTTCCTTATTATCTTTGAAATATTGTTTTCTCAGCTGTGTCTCAAGCATAACTATGACTTTCTAGTCACATTCTGTAAATCGGAACTATTCGTGGCAGTTTACTTTTCGGCAAAGTTTGCTAGGGCAAAGCTTCGCGAAGTAATAAAGTACCGCGAAATATTCGTTTCTTTAATCGATCGAAACAGGAAAAGTGAGACTAGTGACCCTCAGATTTTGTAAATATTGCTTTTACCACTAATTCGCAAGCGTTAGCGAAAATATCGGGAATTCACTGATCTGAGAAATAGCACTAGGTCAAAAAGACTATGTGCGACTTTAATTGCTTCATCTCCCGTGAATCAGGACACTTGCCAAGAGCAGCTGCTTGTTGAAGGTTTCGTCGAAATTGACATAGAGGATCTTACATGAGTGCTTTTTTTAAACGAGTTGGGGAAAGAGATAAGATGCGAGGCTATGCCGAGCATCTTATCGTTTTCTCCAACGAGTTTAATAAATTCAATAATACAGGAGCACGAATGCAAGATTCTATTTATCATATGACACTAAAATCGCATTTTATTAGCAAATTTTGCACTAAAACGTCATGATTTCCCCATTAGAAAAAGCGACGTTTTATGGACGTCAACGCATAACGCTACGACGTAATTTGCATATTTAATCCACTAGTGGATTATCAATTTTAATGCATGGCTTTATTACACTCTCAGATACGACGTCATATGATAAAAAAAATTTAACACCCACCGACTGAGTAGGTAGTTGCGTCCTGAATATTTATAAAAAGACAAACTTAATCCATAGTGCAGATTATATTTTATTTTCGCCTTTTGAGATCAGAGAATATATTATGAGAAATCTGAAATTTTAGATTGGTTTATACTCATATTGTAAACCATCGTATTTATATTATTTGGACCCTTTTTGATACTAATCAGGCTTTGAATTGACTGTCCAATTAAGATTAAGAAATTACAGTTCGCTTTTCTCTACTTTCGTCACCAAATATTGTCAGGGTCACTGAAGAGGTTTAATTAGCCGAAACTACGTAGTCTGGCACATTTTCCTTCTTGTGAATATATTCTCTGCTCTTGAAGGAACTCTTTAAGAGTTTAATTAAATATACCAACAGCCAAAATACATAACCATCTGAAATATCCTAAAGGATAAATCCTTATATTTCCTCTCAAGCAATGTAAAAACCATGAAATAGCTTCCGATTACTCTGATGCTTGCAATTAAGTTCAGGTATCCTGATTGCGATGCCAGTCATTTTATGTCACATCGACGGATGGTGTTCTTAAAGCGTGAGAGCGTATCAAGGACATCAGTATAAAATGACTTTGAATAAAACGAATTTTTAGAGATATTTCTGCATCAATATTCTGATATGCCAAATTACAATACACTTGAAAGGCAAACTGCATTACATCATATCCAATGTCATAATGTTGAAATTCAATTGATGTTGGAGACCCTTTGAAAGCAGAACAGAACAGAACAGAATTTTAATCAGACATAAACTATATGGTTTCTAGTCTATCAAAATGCATTTAGAATACATACACAGAGTACACAATCACACACTTAATGGTTGTCACTGGAACAACGCAAATTCCACAAAGCAGAATTTGTTCATTCATGGATACAATACATATTGGAGGATGAACTCCATACTTATTATCTCTTAAATTCATAGAATATTAAGATGTCAGTTAATCAACCCAGCGGGCAAAAAAAAGTTGAAACAATGTAGCACAACATGGCCTCGACGTCTTTGCTACGTCCAGAAATGTTATGTGCATCGCCGTCGATACGACACCAAAACGTTGCACCAACAAGGCTTGCCTACTGAGAAATCAGAATGACTTACCTCATGTATAAAACTATTTTAAAAGGTTAACTTATAATTGATTTACGTAAAGCAAACGATTCATACACACATTTTCCATAAGATAGTTATTTGATTAATTTGCAATAGCTTTATTAATTTATAAACACTTGGTCGTTTATAATAAAATGGACGGAAATATTTTGCCTAACTTGACTATACACAGAAGAAATAAGAACAAAATGATATTCATCCTCTATGTCAGATTTGTTGCATAGAGTACATAAACGTAAAGCTCAATCTACCCTATTTTGTGAGTATCGACCAGCTTTTATACGTAATTGATGCACGGATAGTCTCAACTCAGATACAAAGCGACTGTGCCAAAATTATGACTGCACATGACTAACACATAATATC
Source organism: Ctena decussata (assembly GCA_963989385.1). Lineage (NCBI taxonomy): Eukaryota > Metazoa > Mollusca > Bivalvia > Lucinida > Lucinidae > Ctena > Ctena decussata. The sequence goes on along the minus strand of OZ022501.1, from coordinate 21,163,762 downwards.
TAGATGCAAAAAGTACGTAAACCCTTACAGACTTGAAATCATCATTTTAAAAGCATTGTTCACTGAATGCTTCTAATTGGGGTCAGTGTTTTGTACAATATGTTCTGAAAAGTAAGATCCTTTGGAAGCAAGGAACACACAAAAGAATAGAAAATAGCAGACTCGGTTTAATTGAGTCTGTTCATGACTAGAAATGAAATGTGCGACACCAGCCCACTAGCATCGGCTTAAGCGGAACTCTATTTTCAAAATTACTCAAATGAACTCAGGGGCAGCATATATTATTATTATTATTTTATTATCATAATTATTTCATTGTTGTTGTTGTTTGTGACTTTTAATTGCTATCTCTTTAGCCCTGGCTGAGCAATAGTAGAAATGATCTACCAATGAGTTCTTTAGTTAGCCGAAAATGATCGGTTTGAATGATTGTTATGTGAATTATTTGTAATCCAGAAATATTTCATTTTATGTCAATGTGCTAGAGTTCTTTGTTTGTGATAAAAAAAAGACCCCCCCCCCCTCAAAAAAAAAAAAGCTCTTGAAATGATCCTGTAAATGATCCTGACATGATGTAGCTTCATAGGAGAAACAAGGGCGAGCGCTGGTCGCGACCGCAAACCGGTTAAGCCCCCACCCCCCACCCCACCCCCAGTTATTTCAATATTGACCGTCTCAATGCGGCACTTCTGTTTTGGTTCTTCTTGGGTTTTTTTTTTGCTGATTCTGTTATTGATACATTGTTTGTGATGTTAAGGCCAGTCCGGTGACCACCTACTTGGGAAATGGCTGTTTACATGGCTGCCGCTGATGGTGTCTTTGGTGGTGACTAAGTTTGTGATGTCTTTTTCCCACATGGTATCTTGGGTGGGATCTGGGTTGGAATTGTGTCAGTTCCAGAGAATTTTCCTATTTACTGTTTTAGAGCGTAAACCTTGGAGCAGAACAAGGTCATTTGTTTTAAAGTTTCATTATTTCCGAAGCTGGTCTAAATGATGCATAATACGACTTGAATTGCAACAGGTTGTATAGAAGATATGCGATTAAAAACTGGATAATCCGATTGCACAAGCACTAATGACATAAAACAAGTATTTTAGCAAGCTTTAATGTCAGCAAACGACATAAGCCGGTGCATTAAACTGCCAGTAAAATGATGTAAGACGCACAGACCTAGTTTTCGTCCCAGTAAACTGACGTTTGTTCATCCAGTTAATTGGCACACGCAAATATGACTTGTTTTTAAAAGTAAAATGAAAAGCGGAAATAATTGTAATTGCAGCTTTCTCTAATTACGTTGTAACTTATAGTAATTAATTTGTGACTGAGTCAGAGGCTCAGAAGAAGAAAATGGTACAGCACAATAGCACTTTTAACTTCCGGTCACAAACTAAACTTGTTGTAGGTCGTATCCCAAACAGCAAGTGCTGTATTTGATGAGAACAATTTAACATCACACGGATGGACACAGTAATGCTAGAAAATTGTTTTTGAAGTATTTATACATATCGAGGATTTCTGAGCAAATAACTGCAATTTTAGAGGTAATTTGTAATTTGTAACCTTACATACTTCCACACTGGTCTGGCCTTCAACACAAGCATCGAAAGCAACGTACATGCCAACGAAAATTTTCGACAAGAAAACTCGATTGTTTTCACATACTAAATTTAGTTTCAAATTATCAGTGTAACGGACATGACTTGTTTGCGCTTCTTAGACCGACCAGTGTTTCGAATAAATTCCGTCTGATCAAATTTAGAGCAAAAATTTTTTTTTCACCGTTACGATACCATGGTCGATGTACAACGACCACGACAACGAATTATTGCCTTATTTTTGCTCTCTATTAATACTAGACAGCATTTGTTAAGAAAAAGACTGGTCTTACTTTGATATCTAACAAACTGTCGGGTCCGTAAGATCGATTACTCGAATCTAAATTATGTAGTATGTGAAAAACAAATCGAGTTTTATGGTCAGAAATTGTCGTTGGCATGTACGTTGCCTTCGTGGCCTGAGTTGAATGCCAGGCCAGTGTGCTACACTGATTTTATATGAGACAATAAAACCGAGACAAAGTTCGTTCGAATGTGTGCCCTTTGTTTCCAACGACAGCCTTTATAATTTTTTATTAGCATGATGCACACCTTTTAGTGTGGATGCGCAGATGGCCAAGGACTCAAATCCTAACTCGTCCGACTGCTGAAAACTCTGTCAAATTAAAAGTAATTGAGTACCCGCTTCGACTCAGGGAAGGTAGTGTCCCATAAAAGGGACATTCGCAAACAGTGCAGACTCAGATCAGACGCCGCAAAGCGTGGCGTCTAATCAGGGCCTGCACAGTTTGCATAAAAATTACAGCAATGTTTATCAAAATAATAAATAAATGAATAAAGACCCGGCCGACCTAAAATTGGAAATGGACTCATCTATTTCATTCGGATGGAAGAGTCCATCGGACATGAATGGGTAAAAGGCAGTGTTTCATTGACGAGTTAGAGGGTTATCATGCAAACTGAACAACCAACTAAATGTTTTGTACCACTTCAGAAACTGAGGGTGAGGTTGGGCCTGTAAAATCGATTTAAGCCCCCCAGTAATTCATTACTGACCGTTCCAAGGCGGTAGTTCTGTTGTGGTTCTCTGTTGCCTGTTTTTGGTGGCAGAGTTTCTGTGATGTTTTACCTTATGTATGTTCTTAATAAACTGAACGAGTTGCTTTAAAAGAAGTACACTGTCTGCTCGTCAGTTGTTATAATACCCGCTCATAGCCACATGGAATATGGAAGTTTCTGCTTTGCTTAATAGGATCGCCAAGTTGATTCTGTTTTTCTTTCTTTTTCTTTCTTTTTTTTCTTTTTTTTTTGTCTTTATTTTGGTGCGGATCAGAACATTCTGACATGTGTATGATTTCCTTTTTTATTTAGTTTAAAAATAGAATCAAATTTGCAGGATTAAACTTTCTAATATGTCATTGTAATTTCAACCACATTTGGAAACAGGTGTTCCGTAACAGACAATTATAGTTTGTCAACAGAAGACATGATGAACACAGCCAGCATAAACAAGGAAACCTGTAGTTAGGCATATGCGAACGGTACATAACAAGACCGGACTCCACAGCCGGGACAGGGTATACGAAGTCTGAATTTTGAAAAGTTCGTTGTTAAGTCATCGAAAGAGCACCCACTGACAAAAAATGGCTCAAGTTTGCGGAAGACCTAACAAATATGATTTCGCTTTTTGTAGTTTAAAAATAAATTCAAATTGACACGTTTAAAATCTTATGCCCCAGTCACACACACATATACGGATTCTGCGGATACTACGGATGGCCCGTCCGAATCTATTCGTATCTATCCATTTAATCCGTAATGGATCCGTATCGCATCCGCAGAGTCCGTTACTGTTCGTATCATATCCGCAGGGTCCGCAGGAGCCGCGTCGAAATTTTGAAAAGGTTCAAAATTCGGGCGCGGATGAGTAAACCGTAAAAGTCCGTAACTGAACGCATTTATCTGCACCTTTCCGTATCTAATCCGTTTCTCATCCGTATCTATTCCGTATCTTATCCGTAACTGAACCCGTCATTCCGCAGTCCCAAGTTGAGGACTGATACGGTTTCATACGGAGCTTTACCTTTAGTTACGGAAGTAATGGGTCATGTCAGGGTCATTGATGAGGCTCTAAAAATCGTAACCTCGAAGTATGGCACATGCTCCTTCTTTCGAATGTGTTTAGTATTCTGTGCTCATGAAGGATTAGATTTTTATTTAAATTTGTATACCTGGATTCAAACTAAAAATTGGGTAAAGGTAAAGGTTTCTTATAGCCTAATGACCGTAGGGGCGGTGGCTTGGGGGATAGGGGTGGGAGTAGGTGGTTAGGGTCAATGTATCTTGGGCATAGCATATGAACGGCGAAGCCCATCTCTCTCCTTTCGCTGCCTTGTCCTTCCCTGATTTGAAAAAGGTTCCCATTTACTGCTTGGTTGACATAGATATTCAGTCGGCAGTTGATAAAATTAGATACTATTCTAATCCTTCAAGAACACTGCACACATTCGAAGGAAGGTACATGGACCATACTTCGAGAATTCGGCTACTCAAACCGCATCAGTGACCTCGACATGACTTGGTAACGAAAACCAGAGAAAGCATAATATAAGGACCTCTGACAGTATCAATGCATATTTGCCTATTTTTCGACAAATTATTGCACCTTCCTCGGGCAGGAAAAGTTAAAATATTTGGCATTAATATGTAGACGTGTGTACTATAAAGACATTTTATCAGTAATTTCGAAAAATTATCATGCCCCTAGACTAACTTAAACCGATTTTATCAAGAGGGGTAGGTGAATTTTTCAGTCTCTGAAAATAAGTCCATTTTTTTCAGTTTTCTAATATACCGAAATTTTAATTGATAACTATGCTAAAACTGACGTACACACTACTGTTACTGATATCATGCAACATTATTTTCATTAATAAGGGATTTGGCCTATTTTAGATATAAAGGGTGTAAGTACCCCACCCACTTTTTCAGTTTTTCAGCTGCAGACTATCTTTCCCCCCGTGCCTCAGCAAGCCACTCACATATAATGTGTATTATGATAGTACACACACACATGCAAAGTGGCTAACTGAGGCACGGGGGGTGGGGGAGTGGGGGAGGGAAAGTATCTTTAAAAAACTTTTCCTGTTTCCATTACGTTTAATTATAAATTTAGCTTTTTCCACCAAAAATTAAAGTCTATGTGCTAAAAAATCAGAAATTAAATTCATAGCCAGTTAGGGGAAGTTGAGAGCAACGAATTTCAAGAGAAATTCTTGGGTATATCAAAAATTTGATTTTGACTTATTTTATAGGCAAATTAATATTACAACCGTCAGAGGTCCTTTCTTAATTTTGATAAGGCAGTAAATTCAAAGACTGATTAGTATCATAAAAGATCTAAAAGGAAAAAAAATCAATAATCTAGACTATAAATTTAAACCAAACGAAAATTTCTGATTTCTCAGAATATTTTCTTGACCTCAAAGGAAAAAATTATATATAATCTGCACTATAGATGACGGACGGGGAGACGTTTTACGGTCGCCGCACAGCACGAAACCAGTGGCACTGAAGTAAAATAGAAATCTAAAAGAGTTCACATAAGAACACAGAACACAATCGAAAGAAGGAACATGGGCCAGCTTCGAAGTTTCGGCTACTCAAGCCTGACCAGTAGATATTTATTGCTTCATTTCACCATTAACCTTTGTAATATATTGGACAACTAATTGTAATTAATAAAAGAATTACTTTGTCCTGTATTGGACAACTAATTCAAATTGATAAAAGTCAAAAAAGTTTATGAAATGATGGCCCTATTTTTGCTATTGGCAAGTTCATGAAAAGATGACCCCACTAGGCTGTTACAAATAAGAAACATAACATCGCACCATAACTGCACCATACGTCACTGCCATTGCACCGACCCGGCCTCTCTGTTGTAGTAGTCCTTGAGATACAGTCTCTGTCTCTTTGCCCCCCTACTGGTGTTGTTGCCGTACAGCCGATTCTCCAAACCATCCTGTAGGTATCTGTCAGTATTGGAACGCAACCTTTTTGTATTGAAACGTTACTGTAGAAAACAGTCCGTTACAGTACGCCGAACGAGACCCGTAACTTCCGTAACTAAAGGTAACGATCCGCTTGAAACCGTATCGGTCCTCAACATCGAGTGGGACTGCGGAATGATAGGTTCAATAACGGATAAGATACGGAATAGATACGTATGCGACACGGATTGGATACGGATAGATGAGGATATATGCGTTTAGTAACGCACCATTACGGTTTACTCATCCGCGCCCGAATTTTGAAACTTTTCAAAATTTCGACGCGGATCCTGCGGACTCTGCGGATATGATACGGACAGTTACGGACTCTGCGGATCTGATACGGATCCATTGCGGATAAAACGGATAGATACGGACGGGCCATCCGTAGTATCCGCACAATCCGTATGTGTGTGTGTGACTGGAGCACACAAGGAGCAGACACAGATGTGGACGTCGCAGTTAATCTTTTCTATTCTTCTATCCGCTAGGCATGCGCAACAGTCCGCATCTGAAGGTATTTATCCTCATCTAAAGGTTACAGAAGGTAACGGAGGGTTAGTAGTTCGTACCTATCCGTATCCATACGCATCTATTGGTAACTATATCCGTAAATTCATTAAACAAAATTAGGCCACGCCCACAAATTCTGCGGATAAACTGAGGATTTTATCCGCAACTATCCGCCCTATCCGTAATGTGTGTGTGTGACTGGGGCTTTAGATTTTAAAATCTTTAAATGCCGGTTACGGAACACCTGAATCCAAATGCGGTTAAAATCTTTGCATTTGGAATCAGGTGTTCCGTTACCGGCATGTATTGTTTGTCAACAGAATATCATGATGAAAATAGCCCGCATTACAAGGAAACCTGTAGCTAGGCATGCGAATTGTACATACCAAGACCAGACACTGCAGACGGGACAAATCATACGCAGTTTGATTTTTAAAATCTTCACTGTTCAGTCATTGAAAGAGCAAACTCCGGCAAAACTTTGCTTTCGCAGAATGTACAAATACAAATCGCATGTGCTTTTAAAGCAAATTTTCTTACGACGGCGCGCAAGAGTGTATGGTTTCACTATTAAAATATAAGGAAGGGAAAAGTTGAAATCGTGATAAACAACATACTTATATACATGTACCCTTTTAAGTATTTTCATATGATAACATAGTAAACATATTATTAATACCGTATTTTCCTTAGATTCAAACAAAAAGTTAACGCACACACTGCAGCCCAACTCGGAAAGCTTAGAATTTTCGTCAACATTTTCAAATAAAAAAGAAGAAAGAAAATTATGACCTTTCGAAATTCAAAGGTCGAAGATAATCCATTGAAACAGCCCAATATTGACGGTATCGAATTTATTAGGCTATAAAACGGAGTCTTTACCTAAATTGACCCAAAATATCTAAATCAGTCACGTGAAATTCTGCTATAAGTTGAGATTTGCCATTCCAAACCAATCCCCAAAATCTAGCTCCGTCTTGTAAGACGGATCTGGATTTTGGGGATTATTTTGAAGGGAAAGCAAACTCTGTTTTACAATCAAAGTATTAGGGTAAATACGATGATCAGTTTAAAACGTTCCTTAAGATATCAAGATGACACCACCTACGACTATCAGATTAAAATTCCCTTGTTGTTTGAAGAAAGCAACATGATACCTGTTAAATGAACAAGAAACTAATCTTAATTGCTTTTTATATCGTAAAACCCATTTTCCGGTTTTCAAAGGAAATGCATCTGTTAAAGCTGACACCATACTAAGCCTTGTTATATCGATAGCATTGAGAAAATGGCCGTACATGGCCGCATAATGGTATGCAGAAAAGAACAAGATTGAGATGACAGTTCAATGTACAAGGCAATAAATAGACAGGGACAAGTAAGGATAAGAATTAAAGACCAACATCACAATCCAAAACTACCCAAGGCAATATGTGAAGGACAAATGATAGAATGGAACAGAGAATTTGTTAAACGAACAAACCCTTTACAAGAATCTGATTTTGCGACTGGACAAGGACTGTCCTATGATGACCGTCCAAATACCCAGACATGTTAGATACATCCACATATGCAATTATTGGTCAGAGCCTCGCAAGTTGGTATGATCCGTATTCTAAAGTCGTCTCTCTCGAGTAAATGTCTTCCGTATAATGCCGTTGTAGCCATGGCTATTTAAGTGACTAAATAAACTTTCAGGGGAAGCAACTCTGCCATTTTGATTATGCAGCCCCGGATCCAGGGGTGGGCTCTGGGGCTTCAGCCCCGCCATCTGGGCTTCTGTCTTAGTTATAATGTATAGGTCTCCAGATAATAATGAGTATCTGGTGACTGTTTGAGATAATCTATCCATGTGGTAAGATTAAAATATATGTTGTGACAGCTCATTAGAATCGCCTCAGCGAGGCGATTCTAATTAGCTGTCACAACACATATTTCAATGCAAAAAAGACATAAAAAATTCTTATCAATTTGAACCATAATTATGTCATATTTTCAAGCCCCCTCCCCCTCCCCCCACCTCCTACCATTACACACGCGAAAGCATCCCAGCACCTCCCAGCCCCACCATTTATCCAGAGCCCCACCAGTATGCGGTGGTATGGATCCGGGCCTGTTATGCTTCTCCCTTCCCGATGGAGACCAAACTTTGCTGCTTCAAAAACGAAATTATTTTTCAAAGAGAAGACCTTTTTTTTTCTTTGTCCAGGGAAACATACAGGAACTCACAACGGTTGTTTCCATTTGTAAAATACAGAAAAAAAAAATGGCGAAAAATGGAGGCCAGTATGCCCCAGTACTTTAAGTGGAGAAAAGGCTAATAGAAGTTCAGCTGTACCTTGTGTGGCATTGTTTTTCAGAGCTATACGTCCTTGATAACCAAAATAAAGACGTACACTTCATTAAATACCCTGCAGAAATTACACTAAATATTTTCGCTTGAATAATAATAGTTACTTACCGCAAAAAATGGCATATTCTTTTCAACTATTGCAGACAGTAAATTTAATTATGTCATTTGTAAGTCGATTAGAACACAAAACTTATTCTTTGAAGTTATTGCTCTTTCATATGAGTTCAGATACGTCATGTAGTGCGCAATTTTTAGCACATTAATGTTCGAGTCACAATATAAAACAGATGTGCTTTCTAATCTTTGATTTGTGGTCCCCGAAAATGAATTAATAGTTAGCAGCGGTCTGATTATGCGGATTTGGGCAATTCAAAAAATTTGTTCGGCTATGTGGCACCTCTTAAGTTAAGATTATTTCTGAACTTAATTGCAAAAATTGATTTTAAATACGGCTAATCTGGGTTTCAGATTATTACGTGTTCGATATACAGTTCAGTATTCTGTCTTGATTTTCAGATTTCTCGCTTTTGACCTTCTTTTCATGGAATGCACAAATCGAACCGACCATACGAGGGGCATTTCAGAAATAGTGTAAATGAGTCTGCCATTCCTAGGAATGTTGACCGATTTTAGAAATTTATGTCTTAACTTTTAGGTACATATATCACCAAAAGGTCTTCACGCAAAACAATTCAGACATTGACATTTTCTTCAAAATAAACTTTGATACTTGTTGTTAGGGTAGAGACACTGGGTAGAAACGGACGAAATATTTATGTGAAGACTAATTCATATTTTCTTAACTTTGGATACAAATAGGTCTGGATGGATAACTATACTATCTGTGTAACTGAAACCATTTCAGTCTAATAGTCATTGTATCAGCTTTGCTAAAACACAAGATTGACTTTTCAAGAAAGACTAATCTGGAAACAATGTGCATTTCTTATGACGTCACTTCCTGTGCTAAATTGAAATATATAGTAAGCTGCTTTAAATTCAGTTTTGAGGTCATTTTATGTGAAATTGAATGTCTGATGACAGATATGAAACAAAAAATAAATAAAATTTAATTCGTCATGCTTGTTCTCTTACATGTATATAAATAATTTTTACTGCACCCTATGCTCTTTTGTCAGTGGCCTACCTGATTTTTTTATGATAATTTCACCTACCCACCCACATATTCCAATGCCGCTATGTCATATAAAATGACAAGTCTTTCAAGTCTTTATGTATGAATTTTGCTTTCAATATGTCCCTCTAACTTATGACAGCAAACAAAGTTAAATATATTCAGTATGGGTCTTTTTATTAGAAGATAATATCGTTTTATCATTTTATATTTTACATCAATTGCTGCTACTTTGCCACTTCCGGCGTGGAGTTTGCACATGTCTCATGCAGTTTCGTGACTCATATGCTGCAATTTGTAACAAAACATAGTGAGCTAATCATTTCACTCATTAAATGCACGTTTTTTTATTGAAAATAAATGATCACAATTTATGGATATTACGCAGTTATAATTACGTAGCATTTATAACTGCACAGCACAAGAATAACATCGTTTATTATGTTAATTGTGTAGAATCTGGGAACGATTCCTGTATAACCTTCATATTTTGTATCTAAAAGACAATATTACGTTTTTCTTTGCTAAATATATCATTGCTTTATTGAGTAAACAGCAAAAGAACACAAGAGACTTTCAAAGAAAATCTACAGTTTCCAGTATCCAGACCCTTATGACGTAAAAGCATGTGCTGTCACGCATGAAAGACTTAGAATTTTTTTTGCGCATACTTGGCTTAAGCACTTGAATGGACCTTTCCGCTGATTTATAGAACTTCTACTAAATATCAACCAATAAGATAACCTGGGATCATTTACATTATTTCTGAAATGACCCTCGTATGTGTATGCGTTACCCTATATAGAAAGCACGTTGTTTGTTGCAAGTGCTGAAGATATCGTTTACCCCTGGTTGCCTATGTTTATACAAGGGCTCTCACGAAACGAAAAAAGAGCTGTTACGAAACGAAAAAGAGTCATTGTTACCAACGACCTAATGAACAGGTCGTTTGATAACTATGACTCTTTTTTGTTTTCTAACAGTTTTTTTCGTTTCGTAACATCCTTGAAAATATGGTTAACCAGGTGTGCTGTTTCTTTTTTTTTATCGAATTTGAAATGCAAAGACCAAAACAAGAAATTGTCATATAATTTTAGCTAATTATATGACTAATATGGCTTTCATTTTCCCGCAAAAGCACCTAATTAATTGAACAACATGCGATTCATAAGAGTGTAGTTACAAGTGTTTTAGATTTATGCTGTCCGGCGAGAAAAAGGAGCCGTATACTTTTTCGAGTTGCGATCACTGCAATTCGAGCCTTCCCTTATATGCATCAACAGTCTATAAATTGATACAGTTCTAAGGTCAAATGGAGACACTTCCAGGTTTTCTGCCTTTTTTCCGAGGGAAACAACATTTCTGATTTCCTGATATCGTTTTTGTTTTCCTGGAAGAAGCCTTTCCTTAAAAACGAACTGCTATTAGGGGAGCAAATTCTTTCCTGTAAGAACAAAATCCCATTGAGAAGAAAACGGTTGAATTGCTTTCTCGGAAAGTGTAACCACTCGCACTCACCCTTAACTCTGATCAATAATTTAGCCGCGACACGATAAAACCATCAAAGTGGCTTTTGCGCCACACGAAGGCTCAGATCAGCCTGGGCGTCCGCCCAGTCTGATCAGAGTCTTCGATGTGCGCTTAAAGAGTAGCTTAGGGTCTAGGCTACTTACATGGCGACAGCGAGGACTGATCAGACTGGGTGCATGCTCAGGCTGATCTAAGTCTTCGCTGGGCATTTGCTGGTTTTGTCGTTCAGTCGCAGCTCAATTCTTTGTGCTCCTGGAATTCCTCGGTTAATAATGTATATAACCGTTTTTCAAGAACTCTGCACTTTTAAGTCGTAGGTAAACATTTATTACAACAGAAAGAAGTATCTGTTTATTCGCATTCTCTTGATTTACATTAACAAAGGCATGTAATCACAGCTCCGCTTATATATAAAGCGCTCACCTGGGCCTTTAGTCTGAGAACTTTCTTTGATTTTGTTTCATTATTTGCATCAAAACAAAATAAGTCTCAAGTATGACTACGTTGTCCTTAAAATCATATGGCTTGTCTTTTTCTTGCCTTGCTATTTTCAGTAACCACGACTGAAACAGCTTGATGCAAGTCCATTAAGCAGTTCTAAAAAGTTTTACTTTTTAGTAGCCATCTTGGTAGGTACACTTGCATAAATATGAAAGAGCTTGATGCAAATGTTGTACTGACAAAGTTGGGCAAAATCTTTTCAACGGTTACTGTGGTAGTGTCATTTTCGTTGCACTACACTTAGTAACAGTGGTCATCTTGAGTACTTCTTTTCCCTAATTCTGAAAGAATTTGGTGCATAAATGAGTTTAACAATGCCATTTTAGCAAAAGCGGACTCATTTTATTGAAATATGCCCGCCAGTTTGCGGCTTTGTTTTCAAGGAAATTTTACACCAAGAGCGGCTCTCCTATTATTTTGAAATAGATAAACAGTTCAGGAGAATATAATAATTATAATAATTATTATAATAAGTTTCGTACACAAGGGTTCGCTCGGTTATAAAACTTGCGAATAATCTCAAAAACTCAAAATAAAGCACACTGATTGGCTGCTTCCGAGCATAAAGCACACTGATTGGCTGCTTCCGAGCATGTGCTCGGAAGCAGCCAATCAGTGTGCTTTATTTTGAGTTTGAGAATGTACTCAAGTTTTATAACCTCGGGGCAAGGAAAACTATATCAATATTCACGTTAACTGTCTTAGGAAAATTTAACCCTAACATTTCGAAAGGCTTTTACAATAAAATGGTAGCATTGTAGAACTTAATCAGATTTGTTAGTTTTGTTCATTGTTAACAGACTGCTTTTTTACTAAGCTGGATTTATTATTTGAAAGTTAGCATTACATTAGATAAAACGCTTTACTATCGTCTTCTGAAATAATGAGACGTTCCTAGATAATGGAACCGTGCCGCATGAAAAACACACAGCATTCTCATCAGAGTCTACTTTAATTGATTTAAAAGCAATCTGATAAAGACCAACACCGTTTGGCACTCCGCAGCCATTTCGACATATCGCACAATATTGAAGGCTAATTAAGGAAATTACGGTAGGGTGTCCCTATGTCTACAGGAGTTACCGTATGTGTTTACACGAACCTGAGTGTAGAATCGCATCAATATCTGGTTTCAGCGACTATAAAATCCTGCTAGAGAGGTCCCTACTGACTATCAAGGACAGCAGGCATTAGCTTAATTCTACATAAAAAGTACACTTTGTTCGCTTGGTGGTAAGGATAATCGGTTATGTTGTTCCGATATTGAAGTACATAATCACAGGGTATAATCGATTCCGCTAATTTTCGCTTCCTGCAGAGACTGTACATCATGTTTGGCTTCCGCCGAGACTGTCCACGAACTCTTGCTTCCTGCCGAGACTTCTGTACATGATAAATGGCTTTCTGCAGAGACTGTCCGTGTGATTCTGCTTCCTGCCGAGGCTCTCGGCAGGAAGCAGAATCACGCGGACAGTCTCGGCAGGAAGCCATTTCTCGAGGACAGTACTCTCTGCAGGAAGCAAGAGTTCGCGGACAGTCTCGGCGGAAGCCAAATATGACGGACAGTCTCTGCAGGAAGCGAAAATTGGCGGAATCGATTATACCCTGTGATAATACGAGGCCAAGTACATATGGGCAATGCGTATCTTGAAATTTTGACTAGAAAGTCAACTGACCATATTTTCCAGTTAATGGCGAAAGTGTGTGCGCTAAGTACTGGTTAACCGCTTAGGAGGTCTAAGCCTGCCAAGGAATAGTGCGGCTAGGTAAACTGACCGTCCCGACATGACCACCGCTGTTTACCGTGGACGTATAGCAACAACACGACAACAGCCCTATTTTCCATGATTTTATTGAGGTCAGAGTATAGTGTAACCACCTCCACCGAACTCGTTATGCAAACATACCTGTAGAGATAGCGATAGTACTGGCCCATAGACCCACAGACTATATGGCAAAATGTAACCGCACTACCCGAAGTTCTCGTTATGCAAGCATACCTGTAGAGAGAGCGATTGTACTGGCCCATAGACCCACACATGTCGGGCATAAACAGGCAGTAAAAAAATGTTCACTGCAATCAAGTTACGTACAGGTGCATGCTTTATTTTTATTACAGTTGTCCTCACTACCTACAATGTGTTATTTCAGGATTCTGCATGATACGGTTAACGTTACGATTTTCTACGGCTTTTGATGAAGATTTCTAATGTTAACGGCCGTTTAGCAGACGATTTTAACAAAATAAATATTAATTTTCATATTTTAATGCAAATATAGCCTTTTATGCTGTGCCGAAGAACTCGAACTCTTACTGCTATCCCTTTGCACGTAAAAAAATTCGTTTCTTTGGCAGTTTTATCGAAATAGGCTTAGCGAGAATCTAAGTCCTCATAAGTAGGTTTTTACTGGCTCTATTTACTCCTGTATTTGTCCAAGCAGAGGAATATTGCACTAAGTTGTAAATGTACACCAATATTTACTGCAGCATGCACGAATGTATGAAAACATGTGAATTTTAGAAAAAAGGTTTTATAGTTTTCTACGGCTAATTCAAACCTTATGTATTGGTTTTCGAATGTTATGCTAACGTATTCTACGGTGGACGTTTATGTTTCCTACGGTGGATATTGTGACATGAAAAGCAAAATAGTAAAATCGAGATGGTAAACATATGTGTGCAAGGCGATTTTAGCAAATGCTTTAAGAACCACCTGTCCTGATCGGAAAAAGAACCCAAGATCTCCGAGAATATCATAAGACCCTTAGTGATCACAACTTCAATATAAGTTGGATAATTGTAAAACATCATAGACAGACTGGCTGATCTTAGACTTTTTCGGTGCATGCATATAAACTATTAACTTGTTTTTTAATACTGAAGTCCCTATTTGCAAACTAAACTCAAATTCAACGATTGTCTCTAGGTAAGGTCAGTTGGTTGATTTGATGCTTAACGTCCACGGTAAACAACTAAGGTCATGTCGGGACGGTCAGTTAACCTAACCACACTATTCCAGGGCAGGCTTAGACCTCCTAAGCGGTTAACCAGTACTCAGTGCACATACTTTCGCCAGTAACTGACAACTGCCCTTCTTGAATCAGCGGAAGAAGAAACGAAAGTATGTGGCCAGACCGGGATTCGAACCCCGGACCTCTGACTTACGAGTCAGGTGCCCTACCGATTGCGCTACCCGGCCCGGCTCTAGGTAAGGTCAAGTCGCATTCATAGACATAAGTGCAGCTAAAGTAAACTCCAGTAAGTAAGGTGGTGAAGCTCCCTCGACGGCGGCTCGAGTTAATTTTGATAAATATTTCAGCGATTTCATGGCTATGATATGACAATGCGAAGAGTTAGTTAGTGAGTTAACTCGGGTTTAACGTCCCACCAACAACGAGGTCATATGGAGACGGGACCTCGGTTTAAAGTCTCATCCGAAAGACCGGAGAAGCGGGGGATCGAACCTGCGA
Organism: Ctena decussata; assembly: GCA_963989385.1. Classification (NCBI taxonomy): domain Eukaryota; kingdom Metazoa; phylum Mollusca; class Bivalvia; order Lucinida; family Lucinidae; genus Ctena; species Ctena decussata. The sequence goes on along the minus strand of OZ022501.1, from coordinate 21,148,648 downwards.
CCCCTGGATTGGTAGTCTGGAGTAACAATGCGAAGAAGCACGACTACCAAAAGCTGTTGTTATAGGCCAGATGGCTTCTATGTTATACATTTTTCTTTATCGGGTTTTCTCTCTCTGTGTGTGTGTGTGTGTGTGTGACAAGTTAAGAATTATTTTAAGGGTGCTGCGTTTCACAGACAGAGTTTTGGCTTACGTCATGTGATTTGTATTTCTTTTCAGCTATAATGTCGTTTAAAAAATATTAAGTCTATATTCAGACGTCTCCTAGAGAGAGAGAGAGAGAGAGAGAGAGAGAGAGAGAGATAGAGAGAGCCCTCCCCACACATACTCATTCACACACGGTCGGGTTGGGCTACGTTTGGTGTAGGCGAGTCTTTCTAGTGTAAGCTAGAGCATGGTTCGTCCTCCTGTACGGAGACATAAACCTAGCTTTAGCGAGTGCATTATCGACCGTACAGGCGGACAAACTGCGTTCTTTCTCACTTATAGCCGTTAAACCCCAAACAAACAACAACTCCAAACCTGTCAAAAACCAGCCGAATTTCTAACTTGACTGATATCTTAACAATGTTGAGCTAGAATATAACTTTTAAAAAAGGAAACTCTCTGACACTATTTACAGATTTTTAGCGGAAACTAGATCTACCAAGAAATGTAATTCCTTCAAAAACCTCTTCGGGTCCCTTTTTTAGGGCTGACTTGTCTCAAGTCATCATAAATATATGTTAAAAATGTCACTGAATTCCGACAAATGCGGTATAAGTAAAAACCTAAAATGCGGACAGCAGGCTGGCGGACAGATTGAAAACAATATACTCCAAACCCAAACTCCTTTTGCCATCTGGAAGAAAACTCGTTACGGTGTCAAATCGATAACTCTATACTACCTGTTAATTTTAGCCCTTGGCCACAAATTCCAGTGTCTTAATGGTCAATAGAGAGAAAATTTTCGACCAAGCTTCGAATCAATAGTTAGCAAAATTAGGCGTTCAGAGAAGAAATTTCCCATTTAGCTATGTATGTAAAAATACATCTTTGTAATCAGCTCATACGTTATAATAGATTCGCAAATCTTAATTTATATATGTTATTTAGGTCCAAAAACGAAGATTCGCGTAAATTGAATAAATTGTGTAAAGAAACTTATGGTTTGTAGAAAGAAAACTATGGGCTCTGATGGAAGAAACTTCTCATTGACGCATTTCTATAATTGTTATACCAGATTAAAGAGCTTGAAATGCTCTTTTGAGCTAGACGTTTTAATTTAATGTCGGAAAATATGTTAAATAAGAAAGTATAATTTATTTTTGAGCTTCTATACATTTTCCTGTTAAACTGAGAACCGTACAAGGGTAATCGCTTATCTCCGACCCTCTTGGATATTATCGAAAAAAATCCCGTAACTATAACGAGAATTCTTCCCTTTGGATATAGGTGGTAGTGGTGTGATTAGGGGAAGGGGTGGGATATGTATGTTCAAACGAATAAAATCTTTGCAAGTACTAAGCTTCAACATACACATTGTGTTTTTTTTATATTTTTTTTTTCATTTTCATTTTTATACAATATTTAAAGAGGGTGCTCAACATAAATGTTCTACTTTGACATTAGCTACAGAACCTTAGCTGATCTTGAATCAAGTACTGCTACATAGCATTAGTTTCAAAAATACGCAAGAAAATAATTAATGAATAATAATAATAACAAACACTTTAATACAAAATATTACTGTCTTCATATGGCTATTTTAATCTCCAGCCCTCTCAGTATCAAAGTCAGTTATATCCAAGTTTGGTACAAATAACATAAGAAAAATTCACTTGTGGTTACTGAAATTTAAGCAATTAAAACGGACGGAACCAAAGACTTGTGGACAGTCGGACAGACAGACGGATGAACGAACGGACGGACGGACCCCCATAGCATACATCGTCTATTGGGGTGGGGGTGGGGATGGAGAGGTTTCAATGATCTAGAAACACGCCCATAACAATTAATTTTAGTATCATCGAAGCTGTTCATTGCATGCAAAAACGTTGTCCCCGTGCCACTAAACTAGTATATGACTAGTTTGGATAAAATTCGTGGTATAAAAGCTGTTCACGAAACAAGTAAAGAAAGCGCATACGACGTGTGAAGGCGGGAAGGGGTCGTCTTTTTGTGGGGGGGGGAGGAGGCTGGGGGCGAAGGGGGGGGGGGGGCTCGCAGAAACTACCAGGAGGTAGAGTTAAACAACAGTAAATACAGTGATACGACAGTGATTTTTTTCTCTATATAAGCGGTTCCCATAAAAGGCACCAGTCCCAATTCAAAATAGTATCTTTTTTCCCCAACTGCAAGTTGAAAGGAGCGGCTGTAGTATAGTGGATAACAGTCCGGACTACCAATCCAGGGGTCACAAGATCGATCCCCCGCTTTTCCGGTCTTTCGGATGAGACTTTAAACCGAGGTCCCGACTCCATAAGACCTCGTTGTTGGTTGGACGTTAACCCCGAGTTCACTCACTCGCAAGTTGAAAAATTCCCGGTTGCAGGAAGAATTTTTCTAAGGATCTACACGCACAAATTTACTTACTTGCTTGCAGAACTGGCAGATGTATAGCTATAATTGCATTTAAATATTATATATTCAGTTTCATGTCCCCTATCCCACCACTTGAGCCAATATAGGTGTTCTGAAATTTCAAATTTAAGGAAAATATAAAGAGATTTGTCCCAATTCTGTGGGCACCGGCACAATTCCCAAAATAGTGAAAAAATCACTGTACGAGAATAGGAAAATCGATTAACGTTTCAGCCAAAATACTGGAGAAGGACGGTATCGAATCCATGACCGATGTTTAAGAGGCTATACCATGAACGCTTCTTCAGACACAGCAAGGTAAACCGGACGGACGCTCAGACGTCAAGTAGAAAAGCATAGTTCCCGCGGTATATTTATAATTTAACGAATTGTACAGTTAGTATGATTTAATTCTACAGTGTTAAGTCAACCATGTCTCAAAATTTAGAGTCATTACAGGTTATATACTTTAGGAGGTCCGGTCTGGGTCCACACTAACCTTTACATGAGGCGAGTCTAACTGGAGTGTAGCTAGAGTCTCCTCCACGAAGACAAAATGAATACCAAAACTGTATACTAAGGCCTATGAAGAGACTTCAGAAGACGAAAAGTCTGTTGTCTTTAGGCACTGTAATGATATAGCCCTCAAGTTTTCTGTAAATGTAGAGGAACGGCAGGACAAACTTCCTACGATCTACTGGTTACCTTAACTTCATAAACGACCATATAAAGCCAGGTTTGTTGCTAATTCTAGTGCTTGTACCACTTAACTACTGAACTTTCCAAAGGACTTCTATGATTAAGGCGAGGAATTTCCCCATTAGACCGGCGCGACAGGTCCGAATTTTCAAAAGTATAAAGTGTGCAATTTTTTCTTAGCAGAGCTTCCACAAATATGTAAACCGTATGAAATCAGATCATTTGTGATTCAGACCCAAAGACATGGGGAGATAATCCATTCTGACCCTACCTACCCTAAATTCAAGGTTTTCGCATACCTCATCTTTTGAGGTAATAAAAGTATTGAAACCAGTCATTCATTCCATACATTTTTGTCATAAATGCATGCTAAATACACGCATATCACAATACAAAGTAATGATTTTCTTCTTGTTACGCCTGACTGGCATTTAAACATGCAAAACCATAGTTACACTTCCGGTCAAACTAGCCAAAATAGAACGCTTCACTATAATTAAAGTACAAGTACTTTCCCCCCGTGACCCAGCATTTCCTTCATGCAGCAGACTTATGCTATGCAAGTATGTAATATATATGAGTGGGAAGCTGGGTCACGGGGGGGGGGACGATACTCAGTAAGCCAAAGAAGAAGAATGGTCAACAGTAGCTTTGTGATCTTCAATGATTATATTGTGTACCATGACCTTGAAATGAGGTCAAGGTCACATACTTATAGTCAAAACTATCCAGTGTTGTCTGTTATGTAAGTAATGTAAGTCAAAAAAGGGTGAAATGTATACAATAAATCATCATTTAAACGATCAGTTTAAGGATAATTTACAATTTATCTCAACAATGACGTCAACGTCAACGTTTGTTTAACGTACTTTACATAGACACAAACAGTTGAAAATTCATTTGTCATGCAAGTTACATGTCATAGTCATAAATGCAAAGCAGAAGTCAGTGATCCGTAAAATTTTTTAATCATGGGGAAAATTCACGCCTTAACCATAGAAGTCCTTATCAACTTCTTGTCTTTACCGCTATCAAATTTCATGTAATTAGGTACTGTGAAAAAGTTTACGAACGGTCAGGAAAAAATTTGGTTTGGTCAATTAAAAATTCTACCGAGGTTCTTGATAAACTGAAGTCTAGAGGATATCGCGCGTCTAGTTTGTCTACATACGATTTTTCTACACTCTGCACAACTTTGCCCCATAATTTAATAAAAACGAAACTAATGAATTTAATTGAGACTTCTTTTCAGAGAGAGTGTGCTCTTTATCTTGCTTGCAATGATAAACATGCTTTTATTTTACTTCCGATGACCAAAAAAGGTTTAAAGTGTGGTCTTGCCAAAATGTTTGTGATGCTTTAGTATATCTTCTAGATAACATTTTCATCAGATTCGGTACTAAGTTACACAGAAAAATTATAGGAATTCCGATGGGTACTAACTGCGCTCCTCTTGTAGCAGATTTGTTTCTATTTTGCTATGAAAGAGACTTTCTGATGTCTCTTTCTGATGATACTCAAGCTCATGTCATTGAAGCATTCAACTCAACGTCTAGATACTTGGACGACCTTTTGAATATTGACAATCCTTATTTTGAAGGAATGGTTAGTCAAATTTATCCTGCTGAATTGCAGTTAAATAAAGCAAACACTTCTGAGGCCCCATTTTTGGATTTACATTTATCAATTTTAGATGGATTTGTTTCATCTAAAATTTATGACAAACGCGATGATTTTGGTTTCGACATTGCTAATTTTCCGTTTTTGGATGGTGATGTTCCCCGCACAACCTCTTTTGGTGTTTACACTTCTCAGCTTATTCGCTTCGCTAGGGTGTCTAGTCATTTGGCTGATTTCAATGCTCGTAATAAAAGTTTGACTGCCAAGCTTTTACAGCAGGGGTATCGGTATCATAAACTTCGGAAAGCTTTTCCTAAATTTTATGGTAGACACTTTGAATTGGTTTCTTAATATAATACAGGGTTAAGGTCACTTTTGCAACAAGGCCTATCGGAACCTGAATTTTATGGTGACTTGGTATATAAATTACGCAAAATCGTAGGGAAAACATAATTTCTTGATCAATTTAAGAAAATTATCATACGATTTAAACGCAATGGCTATAACATAGATGTAATGCGACAGTCTGCATGCTTAGTGGTTAACCCAATCACGGTTGACAATTTTGCTGTCCTCTTTAATTGCACGCCGGTGGGTTGGGGCTCAGACTCTATGATAGCCCCTACATAAAGTTATATATTAGTTGGTTGGGGCCGGATGTTTGTCTGTTTCTTGGCCCACCGGAGTTCAACTGGTGGTCTTCTTTTGCTCCAGTGCTCAAGTGGTGTTGCTGACGCCCCAGGGATCTCCAGGTGTCTCAACACGTTTTGGCTGTCGAGTGCTCATCCTTGCTTCATCACGGTCTATTCTTGATTTTAATTGTTGACCGTGATGACTCTCTGATGAGTTAGGGGACTTCCATACGAACCGAACTACCAACTAATTGTGTGCACCGCGGCGGAGGGTGACGGTGAAGGTTTGGGCCCAGTAACACCGGTTTAAACCCCCCAGTAGTTATTACTGACCGTCCCAAGGCGGTACTTTCGTTTCGGTTGCATTTGTTTTATGTTCGGTGCTGTTTAATTTATTGTGTTCTCATTTTAACCCTTCTATAATAAAAATAGAAAATAGGTAAAAATAATTGTTAAATGTTTTTCGTATAATTTGCTTAGTCTGTTGTAGCCCTTCTGTTGGTCTAAATTATTTAGTTCAATAAAGATAGCTGAGTTGCCACCTATTTGGGAAAGAGCTGCTGACTCGGCTTATCACTTGTAATTTATTGTTTGTTGGGATGTCTTTGTCAATCTTTCCCTTTGATGTTGGGGATAGGGTTTGGGATCTGATTCAGTCAGTTCCTGAAGTGTAGTTACTCTTTAAATTTGAGCTTCACGCATTCAAGGCTTACTCGAGCGTCACTTCAACCGACCTTACTGGAGTATGAGTCGAGAATGAGTTTGAGTTGTGTTTGTGAATGTGGGCCTGAGTGGTTTATTGCTGTGCATAATGATTACAGCTTTATGATTTATGACATCTTCAAAGGTTGATATGTCATTGAAACAGTGGCAGCAACGAAATATTCTTCTGGAAATATGGAGAAACATCTTTTTATACTTAAAAGGACGAATTAAATGTATTTAATCATGACTATTACAATTAAGATAGGAAGGAGAGAGTCACACCCATTAAATTCCCCATCTTAGGCCAGCAAAGAAGTTTGTATACATTTTCTTTCATTTATATTGACATTTCTTGAAATCTGACTCATACAATTCATAATGTTTGCAAAAAGATGAGAATGAATACCACCGCCAAGAACCGTAGAAGACTGTATCATAGTTGACAATTTAACCGTAGGATGATATATCTTAGCCGAAAGAAACCATAACATCTTCCGCCGAATACTATAACAAGAAATGATGAAAAAGGCAAATTACGGCATAAAAGTGACTTTCCGGAAAGAGGTTTAAGGTTGGCCGACAACATTATTATGTTTAAGCACCCGACTATGGATTATATTCTACAAATATATGATAAAATGTCTACTTTCACTTTCTTCTCTATAACAGCTGATTTAGGAAGAATACAGCACTCATCGGCCCGGAATTTATGCCTTGTTATGGTAAAACTTATTACAGACAAATTTTCCTATGAATAAAGGCATATATACCTTAATTATCAATTTTTACTTCAGTTTTATAGTTTGTTTACATGGTTTCTAATGACGCTTACCCACAATTCTTTTTAAAACCGGCAAAAACCATAACGTTAACATACGCATACAGAATACCGCAATAACACATTGTAAGTAGTGGTCCTACTGGCGTGCGACCAGTGGCGGCCATTTTTTGTAAATGTTTCTTTTAACTTTTAAATTTCTCACGATTAAGTACACATGTATATCCTAAGCATGATAATGCTCGCCAGTAATAGAACTTTCATCTGCCAGATTTATGATTTGAGTGGAATGGCGGACCGCATTTCCCGCCAAAAATGAAGACTGGATACGCCCAGCAATCATTTTTAATCAGGGTAAAGTTATATCTTGAATAATTTTAAACACTTTTTTAATCGACTTCGGACAGTTATTGGCTGAAAAGAACTCACGTGCATGGATTAGAGGTTAATGCTATTGCTGTTATTTACTCCACCAATCATAAAATTTAAAACATGCTTGGAGAAACGACTTTTATTAACGTCATTTAATTTATGACTACAGAATATTCGTGAATATTCAAGAAAACTTTGCGCTGATATATCGTCTCTGCCTCCGTAACAAAGATGTTTTCGCTGAAGATTTTTTTGCAAAAGTTTTAACTGAGTTGCATACAACTTACGAGTATCATAATTTTGCGATTATTTCGTAACCAAATACGAGGGAGTATACTTTTAACTATATTAGTAGCAATTGTCGTTATTTTACCAATTTGTTTTTGCAGTAGACTGTAAAAAGTACCTGTGATAGGTCCTCGAAATCGGTCACAAGCAAGCAGCAAAACATGCACTTTCATACCAGTGGCGGCCATCACGGTTGCCATCGCTAACATGCATTTTCCAAAAGTTTTATGGGAATTCAAACTTTAAATAAATAATCGTTTACTGTTCTAAGACTGCGTTCTTTGTCACATTTTAACAGTGTAAGCGCTTTTGGTATACAAACCCGAGTTATTCTATTATCTGAAGGTCAAGTGCCATAGTCCCTCTATAGAATTGATGCTTGTATGAGGGTACTTTTGGGAACTTGTTTATCGTGTGCCTCCTAGGATGCGATTTGTGTCGGCCCTCTTTTAGCAATAATTCCTTTTTGGTTTCTTCACGAATTTCCAAAATTTAATATGCCACAAATACAATACTGCGCGTGCAAAACGTATATTGGTTGGTTGGTTGTTTTGGGTTTAACGGCTTTTTCAGACAGTATTTCAGTCTACATCGGGCAGTCTCCCAAAGAAAGAGCGAGGAAAAGGGAGAAAAAATGTACAAACAACCCCACCCGCACTTACTGCAAGCACAGTAGGCCCTTGCCCTACTATTATCTAAATCAGTAGGATGCCCAGGCACTAGAAGTTATGCCAGCACCATCACACCACCCAACCATCCCCGAAAAACGTATATGGCTGCCACTGGTCTCCAGCTTGTACTTTTCTGTGTTATAAAAAAATCCAGTACGTAGCTTGAGATAAGTGTGCAGAAATGGTGTTTAATGATTATCTATGTCAATGACAACCATTAATACGAGCAAATTCTCTTCTTTATGAGTAGACTCAATTTCAAAGTTCTTCGTCGACCAGAAAGCAAATGGAAGTCACGAAAGTTGTATTTCTTTTGGAAAATGACAGAGAAAACATGTCAGTGAAGCTATTCACATTAACACTGCATTTTAGTTGTATTTTAGTTGTACACAGCAGACTACATGTGAGCCCCGACACGACAAAACCAACAAAATGGCATGTGCGCCCAGCGGAAACTCAGATCAGCCTGGGCAGCCGCCCAGTCTGATCAAAGTCACGTCTTCGCTGTGCGCTTAAAGAGTAGCCGATGGTCAAAATTAGCTCTATGTGGAAAACGAAGACTCTGATCACACTGGGCGGCTGCCCAGGCTGATTTAAGTCTTCGCTGCCGCACATGCCACTTTGTTGGTTTTGTTGTTTTGCAGTGATGTAATGATTCAGTTACAGCTGCCTCCAACCAGGTTGTGACATTTGCACGCCCGGACACATAGACAATGTGGTCGCAGACAGTCTCCCGATCAAAATCAGTCGCGGGGAGGTCTCAGTATTTCCTATGGGGATCGAAGATCGCAGGTGGCCTTACATAGTCGTAATACGACCGCATGAACAATGGCAATCGCGGCCGGTCTTGCATGATCGTAGCTGATTGGGGCACTCTTCAATCCCACGACAATTCGAGGAACCAATCGTGCTACGATTGTACCCTATGAACGGTCGTGGAAACAATCGTGCGACCACATGACCAATTATGTGACCTGAGGATAGATCATGCGCCCAGTCATGTTGCTGACATCTGATTGCACAACCAGTCATGCAACCTTACGACTAGTGGTGCAACTAGCTGTGACTTCCAAAGACCAGTCTTGGCACGAACAGTCTCGGAGCGGTCATATTTATGTGGCTGCAAAGTCAGATCGTAGAGAAATAGGAGACAAGCCTTTACTCCCATATTTGTGTGGCTGCAATGTCAGATCCTAGAGAAAATAGGAGACTGGATTTTGCCCCCGCAAATATCTGCCCTCCTATAATCGTACGATCAGATGTGACTGTAACTTAACCTATAGTGGCTGTGTTTCTTTCATGCGAATGTAAAGCAGGTGCGCTTACATGTTCTTGAAACGGATTATAAACTTGAAACTTTTTAATTTTCACCGAAATCGGTTTAAAACCGTGGTTTTAAAGTTAGCTCAGCCAAATTATACAACTAAAATACAACTAAAATGCAGTCTTACCTTTTAAAAGGAAACTTTACTAGCTTTGTGGGAACTGCTTTATCCCACGTTAGTTTGTGAACATGTAATTTGTTAAGGGTAAGTACCCGTTTAGAGCATGTACACCGTATATCGTACCGTCATAAATGTTTCATAATGCTTACCCTTGATTTAATAATACAACAGACCCATTCAAACCGGAAGCAATTATTCAAGAAACTAAAATCAGGTCTTTGAATATTATCTGATCTGATGTGATTCTATAGTTTCTTTTCTTACTGACTAATACATGTAGCAGCTGAATCTTGAACTAAAAATCAAGTAATACAAAATGAAATTAAATTACAAGATTCCTTAGGCTTCGATTTTATTATATTTGAGCCGCGACCCGACAAAACCAACAAAGTGACATGTGCACCCAGCAAAGACTCAGATCAGCCTGGGCATCCACCTAGTCTGATCAGAGCTTTCTTAATGCGCTGAAAGGGAAGCTAATGGTTTTAGGTAGTATCATGCGGACAGCGAAGAGTCAGGTCAGGTTGGACGGCTGTCCAGGTTGATCTATGTCTTCACTGGGCGCGCATGCCACTTTGTTGGTTTTGCCGTGTCGCGTCTAATTATTACCGGTAAACTAGTGCGAAATACCGTACAAGTTTAAAGTATTTGGGTAGGTAGATCAAAGCAAAGGGTACAAACCCAGATTAGTCTGATCAGGATCTATACAGTTTGCCATTCAATCTGCATTTTGAGTATGCCTTACTGCATGGTCAAAACAAAACTGTCCCGTTTTAGGCAAGTTATGGTAATCATTTGAGCCGCGACACGAGAAAACAAACAATGTGGTGCGCCCCGTGCAGACTCAGATCAGCCTGGACATCTGCCCAGTTTGATAAGACTCTTAGATAAAGACTCAAAGGGTAGCTAAGTATCTAAGCTACCCCCATGCGGACAGCGAAGACTCTGATCAGACTGGGCGGATGCCCAGGCTGATCTGAGTCTGCGCTGGGCGCACAACCACTCAGTTGGTTTTTTGTCACGTCGCGGCTCCATTTTTATGTGTCCTAATTTTTTAGAATTTTACCGTCATTAATCTTTCGGTCTTGACACTTTTTCTCAGAAAAATCAGAACAGTGCATGACATATAAGTGGCGTATCTTCAGAACAGCCTGCGCATACATTCTGATTTACAAAAAAATCACAGAATTCAATCGCTGGTAACTTGTTTGTACTGCAGGTTCTAACTGACTCTGCATGCGGGCAGATATGGCTAGGCATACGTTACTTCAAAACGCGTTTAAAGTTAGTTTTCAAATAAAGGTATTAATTTTAATATTGAACATCAGATAAACGTATCGGTGTTACTTTACAGAAAATTAAAGTTCTGAGAAATACATTCTAGTAACCTGACCTCGGTCTATATTCTTTTCTGATTTTAAGTCACAAAAGAGAAGCGATTCGGCGAAGATTCAGTTTTACAGCATCTAAATTAAAAAAAAAAGTTTGCCATCAGAATAAAGAACAAGGGGTCATGAGGCCCTGAAGCGCTAACCTAGGTAAAAAGGTCAAAGGACAACTAAGGCCATCATCTAAAAAACCTGATAGTTTTACACTATCAAAACATAAAAGATTTTGGTCAGAGTTCAAAGAATGACCTTGACCTTTATCACTCAAATATGTTCCTGTACTCATTTAGTTGACTGTATTTACCATTTTTTCACCAGAATCTTCTACAAGTTCAATAAACTCTAATGTTCCACATTGTCCAATATGAAAGCACCAGAAAACAAATTTGACCTTACTGTAAAAATGTCAAGGTCATTCCAAGGTCATTGTTTGAACAACTTTGGTAGTACTTGAGTCTCCGAGTGAGAGAGTGAGTGATATGGGTTTTACGGCACATCAGCACATAGCATACAGAGAGAGAGAGAGAGAGAGAGAGAGTGAGAGAGAGAGAGAGAGAGAGAGAGAGAGAGAGAGAGAGAGAGAGAGAGAGAGAGAGAGAGAGAGCCTGTCCCCGCCTGATATCCTTACCGAAACGAAATGAAAGGGCGACAAGCAGAGATTAAAGATAGAAAATTCTTTCTTTTTAGCTATCTTGCCTCAAAAATAGGCAAGAGTTGCAAATTAGAAGAGAAGAGAAAAGAGGCTAAACTGACTCATAAGTCAATGAGCCGCAACACGAGAAAACCAACAATGTGGTTGTGCACCCTGCGCAGACTCAGATCAGCTTAGTCAACCTCCCAGTTTGACTAGACTTTTTATGAAGTACCCAAAGGGTGGCTAAGGGTCTAAGCTACCTCCATGCGGTCAGCGAAGACTCTGATCAGACTGGGCGGATGCTCAGGCTGAACTGAGTCTGCGCTGGGCGCACAACCACGTTGTTGGTTTTCTCGTGTCGCGGCTCAAATACACTTCTACATCTAAAATCTAACTACCGGAGGGGATGGGGGTGGGGGAGTACAGTATGTATTTTGGATGTTCACTGTTTAAGGAGTTTCATTACTTTATTTCACCGTCGATAACAACTCCGTGTGACAATTTTTATGCCTGATTTTCCCTGAAAGGCGTGGGGTCGAGTGGTTAGAGGCGCTCGGCTGTGGTACAGAATTTCACGGGTCCGAAGCCCCGTTTGGCCGGTAGGCAACTGAAAACTTTCCCCGTCAATCCAGCAGTAAATGGATTTTATATTTCCACAAAATACTGTTTTTTATGCTAGTTCTGCTGAGCAATTGAAAATATATAAAAACGAGTAAATGAATCGAATCTTTCGTCTTCTGCCTTTAGTTTAACTATATCGATGGTTATTAGCTAAAGTTTATCCATTTGCATTTTCAGTCCTAAACTTAAATCGGCATTATGTTAAGATATCAAAACATGTTATCACTTTGACTTGATTATTGTTTTCGTTCAGCGACAGGTTATGCATAATGATCTAAGTTCCTGATCGCAAGATGATAACTCTAGGATTGTTTAAGCGAAACAATATGAGCCGCAACACGAGAAAACCAACAACGTGGTATGTGCGTCCAGCAAAGAGTCTTTGCTTTTCGCTTAAACGGTATATAGCTAAGAGTCTAAGCTAGCCGTATGCGGACAGCGATGAATCCAATCAGACTGGGCGGATGCCTAAGCTGTTTTAGTCTTCGCTGGGCGCACATGCCACTTCTTTGGTTTTGTCGTGTCGCGGCTCAATTATTATGGTTATATGATCAACGCAGATAATGCATCGTAATTCTGATTTTTCTTCATGGATTAAACATGACTGATCGAAAGTTGAATAATATTCCTTTTTTCTGCTTTTGAGTATTTTAAAACTCAGTGGATACACAACTCTGAAGCGATGGGGATACAATTGTTGAGACGTGTGGCAAGGCGTAAAAGGTGTGTGCCTGCTTGGAAAACTTTTAAACTAGATAAACCTGCAGAGGATAAATACCGCAGAATTTTCTGTAGAAATAAGTACATGTAGTAAAGTTAGCGAAATGAAAATTCTGCAAAATTTTCGTTCTGCTAACTTGACCTCGCTCAGAATCTGGCGGATCAAATAATGACCGAACACCTTATTAAATGTTTCGAACTGTTGCAGGGCATGGGGGCGAGGGTTGGGATCCCGTAAAACAAGTTGAAGCCCCCCTCCCCCCCCCACTCTCTCTCTCTCTCTCTCTCTCTCTCTCTCTCTCTCTCTTTCTATCTATTTATCTCTCTCTCTCTCTCTTTCTCAGGCACACACACACAAGTATTTTTACTGACCGATCTAAGGCGGAACTTAGTTGTGGTTCCTTCCCAGCAGGCACAATATGTTGAAATGACGTCGTACTGACATCGATGCGACGTAATGACGTCACATCTACGTCACTACGATGTCATTTTGACTGTTGCTCGTTCTTGTTGTCCATGTCGGTAATTTCATTCATCTGCTGTGAGAGTGGTGTTTCAGTTGGAGTAGGTGAATGACCAGGTGTCTTGGGAACAGAGCTGTTCATTCGGTTTACCGTGCGTGCATTTTGTGAACTGCTGTCAATTTATGTTTATAATCCTTTCTTTTTGTTTTATGGCAGGTAAGGTATCTGGCCCAGAGGTTATATAACTTGAGTACATTCTCAAACTCAAAATGACGCACACTGATTGGCTGCTTCCGAGCATGTCAAAATAAAGCACACTGATTGGCTGCTTCCGAGCACATGCTCGGAAGCAACCATTCGGTGTGCTTTATTTTGAGTTTGAGATTATTCTCAAAATTTATAGCCTCGAACCCTGATTGTATATGTTCCTGATCATTGACTATCTTTTTATTTCCCAGCATTCTTACATGTAGCATGATAGCATAATGAATGTTGTATATGTGCAGCATTTAGATAAGATAGCGTGTAAAGTAGCCATCTGAATCGAATCCCTCTGTTTAGAGACTCGCTATTAATATAAATTATTTCATTATTTCGAAAAGGAAATAATGTACATCCCTGCATAAAAACGATGGACTATAGCTCGTTGGAACTATCTAACAATGCAACAAGACATTGACACCATTAAATTCTGTATCCTTTAAGCATATGTTTGATAAAGTACTTGTAATGGAAATGATGCTTCACAGATTCTGCAGAAATTATCACCTAGGGGGCAATTCCGGTTGAGAACACAGGAAAATATACTACTAGAAAATGCTGTCGATTTTAAATCTGGTAATAACATTAATTAAACATAGATGAACCAAGTTTCAAACTTTGTTATTTCAATATACGAGTTGTGAGACCATAGTTTGTTCAAAGGTTGGAAAAGAGCAGTACAGGAAATAGTCTGAAAATTAGGCTTAACATTGATTTAAAGTTCAAGCTAAAACTCATATATCTGGTAAATCGAAAATTTACTCGTGAGTGAGGAAACTCGGATTAAACGTCCCACAAAACACATAGATCATAGCGGTATGGGATATCCAGATAATTGGTCGTTCAAAATAATTAAACAGACTACAAGAATGCCAATGGAAATCCAACTCGCCCTTCTTAACCAATTCATGCCAAGCATTCCATAAATAGGACATGGGCAAACAGTGCAGACTCAGATCAGACGCCGAAAAATATATAAGAGCCGTGTCTAGAGAAAGCAAACAAAGTGGTTTTGGTAAGTCAGACTCAGATCAGCCCGGGCACCCGCCCAACGTTGTCGATTTTCTCGTGTCGCGGCTCATAAAGTGGAATAAATTGTGCACTAGTTCTAGAGAAAATTATGACACGAGCTTAATTAAATTCTTATTGGAAACTGCAATGCTTATACACCGTTTCTCATTGTGATTTAGAAGACATTTTGAGATATTCAAACATTGAATTTCAAAGACATTATAACACTTATTGATGTGTGCCTTCTCTTTCGACATTTTGGTATTCTGATTTTTCATGTAAGACATATAGGAAAGTCGGGTAACTTCGGACAGCGGGTAAATTCGGACAGTGACATTGTTTCCTTTATATGTCAGTTGTTTGGAACTTAAACAAAATTAACTTGGCAAACATTGAAAATCCTGATGAGACGGCTCATAATGAGCCGTCTCATCTGGATTTTCACTGTTTGCAATGGTATGTCCGAATTTACCCGCTGTCCGATATTACCCGACTCCACTCAGTAAGTGCACCACGTACTTTTCAGTCAAGTTTAAAATGCAAAATATACTGTCCAAAGTTTGCACAGCGGTAGCTGAACCCTGGTTCACTTTTATCCAAAATCGACTTTTATAGCTGTATACTAGTTTTTTTGGCTTTACGCGTGCATTTTTCTTAATCAAGTATTATACATTTTGCCCTCAAGATAAATGACGTGTAGAGCTTCCGCTTTTATTCAGAACACATTATGTTGTTTAAGAAATACATGTAGATCAGCTCTAGCAGTGATTTGTTGAGTAATATTTCACTGTTTGAAGGTCAGTTGTAAAGTAGATCATATCACGAGCGCGGAGCGCGAGTGATATATGAGCCGCGACGTGAGAAAACCAACAATGTGGTTGTGCGCCCAGCGCAGACTCAGATCAGCCTGGGCATCCGCCCAGTCTGATCACAGTCTTCGCTGTCCGCAAGGAGGTAGCTTAGGCCCTTAGCTGTCCTTTAAGCGCTTAGCGAAGAGTCTGATCAGACTGGGCGGGTGCCCAGGCTGATCTGAGTCTGCGCTGGGCGCACAACCACATTGTTGGTTTTCTCGTGTCGCGGCTCAAATGAGGTATTACTATTCCACCTCCGTTTCCCATTAGCTTCTATTACAGTGCATCGGAGCTTCATGTACAATGCGATCCTGATTTGGCAATGAAGCAAAACAAAACGCCTTATATGGAACAAACTTATATGCCCTGACCAGATTGCGCATTCACATGATTTTGCTGTCCACATCAATGTGTATCTAGCTAAAAGCAAAGACTCTAATTAGTATGTGAATCGCCGTAAGTCAGCATCTCACATTGGGCTTATCTATTTCCTTAGTAATAATTCTATTAGATTTCAATAAGCAAAAGCTAAAAAAAAAAAACAAAAAAAAAAAAACAATTTTAAATAAATAGAGTATAATGCACAAAACAGAGTAAGAAGGTAAGAAACTATATTCAAGGACCCCCAGGAATAAACTATCGAATTAATTTACACAAATTTTAGATATTACAAAATGGACATCCATACCTTAGCTAATCCGCTGCCTGAAGACTCTCAGACTGAAAATGTCGACCTGTTTTAAACATTCATTATTGATCAATTAATTCTGTATTACTCGCTTAGTATTGCTTATAAACAGGTGGCACTAAAAGTGGCACCTTAGGGAACGTGCAAATGGCCAAGTCTCAGACCAGCCTGTGCATTTGCACAGGCTGGCCGAGGCTTTGCTTTTGCTTTATAGATTTTACAGGATCCTTATAATTTTTCTACCTACAAGGAAGACTATTGAATATTCACTGCTCCAGCATTTCATCAGGTACCTTTTTACATGTCACGTGCCCATATAAATCGCTGAGATTAGATTTCTTCTCGTCACAAAAGTTTCTATGGCAGTTATTTATTAATACAAAAACTAGAAAATTGTGTCTAAGACACAGAAGATGCTAGCGTATTTTGCCAGTTTGAATTCTCCAACACCCCCCAACCGATACCCCGTAAAAAAATTTTTATGAAAAAAAAAAAAAAAAAAAAACACCCCCCTGAAACTTCTTTGTCCTGAACAAACTACAGTCAAACCTGTCTTAGTGGCCACCTCTATTAAGCAAGCAACCTGTATTAAGCAAGCGTGTGTTCCGTTCCCAAAACAGACAAATACATTGAAATGTACCTGTAATAAGCAAGCACCTGTCTTAAGCAAGCAGTTTTTGATTATCCCTTAGGTGCTTGCTTAATACAGGTTTGACTGTATGTTGTTTTGCGCTCTCGATAAACCAAAAGAACGCTAGACAAACTACAAAAGAACTTTTCTATGGAGAACTTCAAAATGACATAATTCAACCATAAAATCCTTCACGGAAAAAATGAGAAATATGTTCCAAATCTTTTCAAAAGCTAGATCATTGAATCAAAATGGAACTAATTGGAGCAAAAATGACCAAAATACCCAAAGAATAAGAGTGCTATAAGTATTAAAGAGCTACATATCTCATGCTAAAAGGGCTGGAACTGAAAACCTAGCCTTAATGCACATCTTCATACCAATATCTTTTCTACTCTGTCTGTCTGTCTGTTTCTCTCTCTCTCTCTCTCTCTCTCTCTCTCTCTCTCTCTAATAATTTATAAGATAACATAATTTTATTCAGCATAAAGCAAAAACACGATGCTTATAGCTGCCTACGAATAATACATATATACAGTAGTGAGGACATGCATACATTTACGAGGAGTGCAACAAATGGAAAACGTGTAGTACATGTACAAGCTACATAATACCTATTTTTCAAAATAAGCTTTGCAAGGCCCGAGTCCTCAATACTACGTAATTTTATAAAGTTTCAAGGTCATTGGCCTTTCGGTTCAAGAGAAGATTTAAAAGGTTTTCAGGCAAACACATAAACAGATATGGTTGCTGTATTAAAACTGGCAGATGTTATTCTATTATTATTATTATTATTTTACTTGGTGTGTGTGAGGACGGGGAGCGCGGGGGTGTTTCTTTTCTTCAATACATACCGCTGAGCCAAGTAGGTAGCTTACATAGCTTTGCTATTGGTTGTCATTCCGTTAGAATTTCAGATGCATTTTGAGGCGGGCTCCGTCCTCGGGCTAGCCAAATGAACTGATTTGTTTTGTATGACAATAAATGGTTTAACATGTTTAATTATGTTATTTGTAAATATAATTCATTTTATACAAAATCATGTAAAGCATGGACTGCGTTATTGTCCGGAAATCGCCATCCGCCTTTTAGGCGGCAGATAACGTATGGATTTCCGAGTAACAGTTTCTATGATAGAAATGACACACATCCAGGGGCCGTATTCATAAAACGACTTAAGTGGTTGCTATGCTGTTGCTAAGGCTAAATTTCTTTGAAGGAGATTCCCTACAACTATGAAATGTGGTCTGGAGGAACAGTCTTTGTAAGACTGTTCCTCCAGACCAAATTTCATAGTTGCAGGGAATCTCCTTTATAGATATTTAGCCTTAGCAACAGCATAGCAACCTTTTAAGTGGCTTTATGAATACGGCCCCAGGCGTTAATGCATGCGTGCGTCCATGCAAAATCTTATATCTGCATCTCGTCATACTCTTTTCGTACATGTAATTCTTATTTTGATAGTTTCTTCTTATTTTTTTATTTATATGAAGATGTTTACGTTCTGTTGGCTAATAAGATTCAGTCATTCTCAGTTCGATCTTCACTGCTCTTTCTACATCTGCAATTGTGTCAGTTGTGCATTTGCTTTTGGATTGTTGATTCTGCCACATTTGACAGAGTTCAGGCCCTTTCGAACTTAAAATAGAAACATTTCAAATACGAGGGAAGCAACTTCGTACACGATATACTGGTTTCTTTTAAGAAGGGAGTGATCCATCTTTATTCGTAAATAATGTACAAATGAATATTCCTATTATTTAATTTATGTAAAAACGTGAAGGGGAACGGTTACGCTTCCAGGGGTAGCAAATACGAGGGGCATTTCAGAAATAATGTAACTGTTCTCAGTACGAAAAAAACGAATTAAATAAAATTCAAAACGAAGCCGCAAGGATAGCTGTTGGGGCCACTAAACTTGTATCTCTAAATGCTCTATATGATGAAATTGGCTGGGAGTCATTAGAAAATAGACGACGAGATCACAAATTAACTTTATTTAATAAAATGTTACATAATCTCACACCACAATATTTATCATCTTTAGTTCCACAACCAGTTAGTAATTTATCTCGATATAATCTGCGAAACTCGAATGACCTTCAAACCAAAGCAGCAAGAACCAACCAGTACTACTATTCATTTTTGCCATCAACTATCAGAGCCTGGAACAGCTTACCTGATGAGGCAAAACAAACTGATTCCGTAAACTCCATTAAAAATTATTTGAAGAAAGATAAAAGAAAAGTTCCTAAACATTACTATACTGGAACTCGCAAAGCTCAGATCCTTCACACGCGGCTAAGGACAAATTGTAGTTCACTTAATTTAGATCTCTTTCTCAAGAATATTTCTGACTCTCCTTTATGCAGCTGTGGTAGCATTGAAAATACTCAACATTTCTTTTTCCATTGTAGACATTATCAAGCTCAGCGCACTGTGCTTATGAATGCAATCTCGTTATACCAAACCCCTTCGTCAAATCTTTTACTATATGGCGACCTGTCCTTGCCGCAAGAAACAAATACTAATATATTCGAACTTGTACAAAAATTTATTCTTGGAACAAACCGGTTTTGAAACTAAAGAAGACTATTGGCATGCGATGATTCAGTCATATAAAACAATAGTATTGTCCCCGGATGTCTGCGCCCCTCTCTCAAGTCCCGAATTCCTCTTTTGACGGTTCTAAATTTATTATTTTCCTTTTTTTTCTTTTTAGTTAAACAATGTACGCAGAGCTATAGATGAGTGGGTTCTGGTTAGGGCCCTATGACATTTTTTGTTTGTGGACGGGCACATGCTGTGGCTCTCACTAGTCCCAACTAGCTTAGGAGGTTCGAGTGAAGCCACGACATGTGTTTGCTTAGGAGATCCATTGTATGGAACAATTGTCACGGGATCGCTTTCTAGGACTCTATTTCTCTGGAATTCTGTATTCTTATATATGTTTGAACAGTATCCTATCCTACGTCAACATGACATAATGTAATTATCTTTAAAATGTTGTATAGTCCGCCATGAATAATACAAACTGATTATATTGAGGATAAGAACTCAATAAGCTTAGCTTTCGTTCTGATCCTTTGAATGTTTATATGTTATATATGTTCATCTATGTAATTGTGATGATATTTGAAATAAAATATGTTTAAACTAAATAATGTAAATTATCTCAGGGTAGCCTTTTTGCTGATATCAAGCAGTGGTGTTATATATCACTGGAAAGGTAAATTCAAGTGCTTTAGAATGGTATGCGGTAAAAGAATTTCTAAGTTGCTCATGCGTGACAGCACAGGCTTGTACGCCATAAGAGTGTGGATACTGGAAACTGTACTTTTTCACTCAAAGGATCTTGTACTCTATTACTCTTTGCTCAATGAGAAAATGATATATTCTAATAAAGAAACACATCATACAAGTAACATGATAAACGAGATTTTTTTCTCAGCTTTGTGGTTATAAATGGAAAGTAATTATAAAACATTATATCAATAAATTGCGATTTTTCACTTATTCATATCCAATTTCAACAAATGACGGAAATTTTATTACTGAAAGATAAGGTCACTATATTTTGTTACGACTGTCATCAAATCACTGATGAAACTGGATGATACGTGTGCAAACCCCACGCCGGAAGTTGCCAAGTCCCAACAATTCATGTAAAATACAAAACAATAAAATGAAATTATTTTCTAATAAAAAGACACAGGCTAAATATATTTAACTTTGTTTAATTTCAAAAATTAGATGGACATATTGAAAGCAAAATTCATACATAAAGAC
Source organism: Ctena decussata (assembly GCA_963989385.1). NCBI lineage: Eukaryota > Metazoa > Mollusca > Bivalvia > Lucinida > Lucinidae > Ctena > Ctena decussata. The sequence continues at coordinate 21,127,818 of OZ022501.1, read as the reverse complement.
TTGAAAGACCTATTATTTTATATGACATACTGACATTGAAATATGTGAGTGGGTGGGGAAACTTATCGTAAAAATTCAGGTAGGCCACTGACAAAAGAGCATAAGGTGCCGTAAAAGATTGTTTATAACAGAAAACAAGCATGACGAATTAAAGCTTATTTATTTTTTGTTTAATAACTGTCATCCAACATTCTCTTTCACTTATCATGACCTCAAAACCGAAGTTTAAACAGCTTACTATACATTTTAGTTTAGCACAGGAAGTGACGTCATCAGAAACGGGCATTGTTCCATGATTAGCCTATCTTGCAAATTAAATCTTATGTTTTAGCACAGCTGATACAATACTTTTCATACTGGAATATTTTCAACATAAAAGATAATATAGGTATCAATCCATAGCTGCACGAAAATATGAATTTGTCTTCACATAAATATTTCGTCCGTTTCTACCCAGTGTTCTTACCCTAACAGCAATTGTCAAGGCATATTTTGAAGAAAATACCAGTGACCCAAATTATTTTAGTGAAGACCATTTGGTGATATGTTAACCTAAATTTTAAGACATAAACTTTAAAAATCGGTCAATATTCCTAGGAATGGCAGACTCATTTACACTATTTCTGAAATGCCCCTCGTATGTCATTGTCCTTTTTGCTTCATTTTATAGAATCATTTTTATTTCACTTTTTCACAACATACATAATACGCAATACAGGGTTGTAGGATTACAACGAAATCATATTGCTTATTTAGTTCTTCTCCTCATTTCAAAATGAGATCAACTCTTGAAAAATGCACACAAGTACAAACATGGCGGTACATCCATACAACTTCGATATACAGAAAAAGTACAGTACCTCATGACATGACAAAAATGTAGGTCGTGTCAGGAATATCATTCGTGTTCATCAAGGTGCAATTACAGGGAAACTTATCCATAACGTATGTATTCGGCTATAAAACGGGAGTTTCCCCTCTCTGGAACGACCCCAAATATCTAAATCAGTGTTGTGAAATTCTCCAATTATATTGGCATTCCCTTCCAAAACAAGCCCAAAGATCTAGATCCGTCTTATAAGACGGATCTAGATCTTTGGGAATATTGTGGAAGGGAAAAATTCCGTCTTATAACCCAAGAAATACGGTTTCTTTCATTGCCTTTCAGGATCAATACTATTTCCTGTACTGTCATGTTTAAGAAAGTGGCTGACTGATATTGCGTTTTGCTTTCAAACACTACATTTCAACTTTTTCTCTGATTTTTTTATGTTTATGTAATGACATGAACTGTAATGACATGAACTTATGTCATAGTAAGACACGCCATAAAATTAATTTTGCTATTTAAAAAAAGCGTTTTAGCACTTCTTGTCTAAATTAAGAGGGTGATCTATTGATGATATTAAAAGATTATGTTTTAAGCATAATATTTAAAACGAAATGCGCCGAGTCATTTCAGTCTTACAGTTAGCTGCTATTATTTTATTTTTTATTTTATTTATTTATTATTATTTCCTTTTTTATTTTTTTATTTTATTTATTTATTATTATTTCCTTTTTTTTTTTTTTTTTTGAAATCTAGTTGTTCAAAGCAAAACTAGATAGGATTATTGAAGCCAGTGGATACACTTTCAGGGGGAGGGGGGGGGGGCAACTTTGTAATTTTCAGTTTTGTAGACCTCCCTTCACAATAGTGGTCAGCTCTTAAAATAGCAGTGGTGAGTAATTTCTGAGGGTCAGTTTAATTTAAAAAAGTTGCCTTACTTACTATGCGAACTGTGCATATCAGGAATAGCACGATGGCATGTGCAAAGGCTAATCAAATCATACGAAGGTTACTGCAAAGGCTAATCAAATCATACGAAGGTTACTGTCACAGTAACCTTCGTATGGTTTGATCAGCCTTTACACGTAACAGTAACATTCGTATGATTTAATCAGCCTTTGCACATGCTTTGAAGCTTTATAATGTTAGAGTGAATGAACTGATCTGAACAAAGTACACTTGTGCAGACCGGTCTAAGCATAAAGTTGAAATGATGCGCAAAGGATGAAGAAGTTTTCATATGGTAAGACTGTAATACCGAGGAATTCCGTACAATTTGTAGCCAATACTCGAAGATAACCAGTCAGATGCAACTGAAAATACCCTAATCACATGCTTCAAGGAAGTGTATGTCACTTTTCATCAGCCGAAAATACTTTGGGCTTCTCTGTAAAATAGAAAAGAATATAAGCAGAAAATTTCAGATTGGCTTGTCAACATAAAGTGTGTGTGTGTGTGTGTGTGTGTGTGTGTGTGTGTGTGTGTTTGTAGGGGGGGTTGAATTTCAAACTCGATCGCTTAACCCTTAAAGCGCCAAAAAGCAGACGACAAAATTTACGTCTGCAGAAACTTCAAAAAATGTTTTGTCCAAGCTATATCATATTGAAAATTCAAAGACTTTAGGGCAAACAGTGTAGATCCAGATGAGGTGGCTCATTATGAGCCACCACATCTGGATCTACACTGTTTGCAAATTCAATTTTTTCATTTTTGGCGCTTTAAGGGTTAAGGGTGTCAACTCTTCTGAAACAAAACTAAACCAAGCAATTTTTGTTGCAGCGCTTTCTAACTGTTTTGGAATTATGGGCTTGGTATTATTGAATGAAGATGTGCTATCGTTTGGGAGAAACTCGAGCCATTTTAACTACGTGCGTCTTTTAACTGAGACCGTAGTGAAAGCCAACCCTCCAAAGTGATATGCCTGATTCCTTGAAAGCGAATCGTTGCATGTTTTGAAATGTTCATATGGATGTGATATGCTATTATTTGCACACGATTGTTACGTCAGGAATTTCAATATCTTTAAACGTTTTTAAAATATAAAATAAGCCGCGACACGACAGACTAACAAAAGTGACCTACGTGCGTCAAGCGAAGACTCAGATTAGCCTGGGCATTGGTCCATTTTGACCAGGGTCTTTGCTGTCGGCATAGAAGGAAGCTTAGACCCTTGGCTACCGTTAAAACGCACAGCGAAAGCTGATCAGACTGAGCGGATATGCCTCTTTGTAAGTCTTCACTGGGCGCATATGCCTCTTTGTTTGTTTTGTCGTGTCACGACTCATTTCATCAATTCATCACTGATGATAGGTACCGCATGTAAGGGTAGCTTAAAACAAATGTTCTTGTACATTGCATGCTATAATCCTGTTATGCAACAGGCTGGTAAAATTGTTCTTTCATCAAAGCAAATAGGTTATCATATAAAAGGAGTTTCAACTAATTTTCGAGGCAGTAGGATGAGTGAAGATGCCATGACACTGTCGGCATTGGGGGCATTCTACTGTTATTGACAAAAGGTAAAGCAAGAGTCTGCTATGCTTGCAGTAGGTGCAAGCTGGAATAGTTTGGAAGATTTTATTCTCGTCTAGCCATCCTGCCTATTTTATCCCCCAAAGGAATGGTTGGATATAGACTGAAATACTTAGTCAAACGGCTGTTATACCCTGTTAACCCCGTTAAAACCAAGTCAACCAATCATCGCCTAGTTACTATGTAATTAATGTACGAGTATTGTGTTTGTATTTGTTTTGAGGGCCTCATGGAAGATTGGGGCAACCCAAATGATTAAACCTCTTTAAATAAAGAATTTACTTACTTATTTACAAAACAAATAAAAAAATGTACAGACACTTTGAGGTCTACATAGAGAAGAATATAGAGAATATATGGCTTTCAGTATGTGCATAGAGAATATATGGGCCGCGACACGACAAAACCAACAAAGTTGCTGTGCGCCCAGCTCAGACTCAGATCAGACTGGGCGGTCAGAGTCGTCGCTGTCCGCATGGAGGTGGTTAAGACCCTTGGCTACCCTTTAAGCGCTTAGCAAAGAGTCTAACCAGACTTGGTGGATACCCAGGCTGATCTTAGTTTGACCTGGGCGCACAACCACTTTGTTTGTTTTCTTGTGTCGCGGCTCAAATGTCTTTCAGTATATGCGATGAGAAGACGACTATATGTCGTTCAGTTCGTGTGTATAAATATACTAAACAACATAGCATCAACGTAAACAGACCATGACCTTCAATTCTGACTTTAAAGATTCCCCTGGGTGCCCTTTCTGAGTATTTCCTGTTCAAATCGCCTTTAGATTAGGTACTTTTTCAGGCGTCGACAATCATATAATTGCATTTTTGGCATGGTTACCGGTAGTCTTTTTGGACTACATGTTTAATGAAGACTATCAAGAGACACACATAAAAGCAATTCTCGAACTAAACCATTACGGTAACTTAACTTCAAAGTTACCATATATCATGGTAAGTTGCATATAGCCAGAAACAATGTTGAATGCGCTTTATAGATATAATACACAGAAGAGACTTTTCATGATAAAGTAGAAAAAGTGATAAAAAGAAAAAAAAATAACTGGCAATGCACTGCTTTGCAAAATTAATGTTGTCTTTTTTTTTTCAATTTGTTTCTTAGTTTGTACAGGCAAAACGGATTTTGTTTGATTAAATGCCGAAGCGGTGCTTGCTGCCAAAGCTGTATTAAGTTAGCAGACATCATCAATAGTGCAAATTATATTTTATTTTTGTCGTTTAAAATCAGAGAATATATTCTGAAGAATCAGAAATTTTTGATTGGTTTAGACTTTTATTCTTGAAAATCGCCGTTTATATTCATTTGGACCCCGCTTTAGATACCAATAAGTCTTTATCTGCTTTATTAAAATTAAGAAATTACAGTCTGCTTTTCTCTGCCTTTCGTCGCCAGATATTATCAGGGTTGCTGGTGATGCTTGGATAGCCGAAACTTCGAAGTATTCCCCATGTTCATTCTTGTAAATGTGTTCTCTGCTCTCGAAGGAACTCTTAAGATTTTATTTGACATATATGACAAAAAAACCTTTTTTACCAGCGACAACGTTTTCTAAACTTGAGCTTGGCAAATACCGTAAGTATTCAGCTATAAGATTGCGCCTTTTCCTTCCAAAACAATCCCAAAGATTAAGATCCGTCCAACAAGACGGATCTAGATCTTTGGGGTTGTTTTGGAAGAAATAAATTGATTTTACAGCTGAATTACAAAATATTTATATTTCTGTGATAATTATGCACCGTCTTACCCTTCTTCCATTTCACAGACATAATTTTTAGCATTTTTGCAAGCGCTGTCGTTCCAGTATCCAAGGTAATGTAATTCAGCGCAATTTTCCGTCCCATGAACGTTATTTGGTTCACCAGTACCCCAGTTGGTGTAAGACAGCTTGGATCTGGTATTCATCCACTCCCAGTCGCCCTCTACCTGTACGTCCGACGCATCTATCCAAAATAGTTCTATAAATAAAAGAAAATAGTAGGAAGCCTTAAAATACCTGTGCCACTTTATCGACAGAGAATATGAGCCACGTCATGTGATTTCCGACAATGTGGGATAGGTGACAAGCAAAGGCCCTATTCGGACTGCACTTATGTGCAGTCCGATTAGAGCCTTAGCTTGTCACATCAGCAATCTGTGTAAGTGAACCAAGTCATAGAGCCAAAAGTGAGGTCTCTGATTTTCTGTATAAATGAGGAGGAGGATCTGATTGTCACATGACATTGCTGGAAGTCTCATGATGTGGCTCAATAACAGCAAGCGGGATGAAATAAAACATGAGCTGACTTTAATGTAATGTCTTTGTCTTTGCTTTATATTTATCTGCCCACAGAAGCGAGCTACATCCAGAATCTTTTCCACTTGGCACCCTTAACATATATCCAGCTTTAACGATATCATTTAGACGTAAAAGAGAACCCAATGCTCTTTCTCTAAAGTACTTGTCGCGGCTCATATTACACCAGACCCTGCCACATTACAATGATGCCGTATGCTAGTTGAGCTCTATTACTGTTAAAACTTAAAAGTGTTGCATGTTCTGTATTCTGTTTTTCTTTATTTCATTTTTCATACAATATCCTTAAAAAACTCTTTGTGTATAGGGACAGATAGGTCTGAGCAAACAATGAAGATCAAGCTCAGACTGCTCCTTTAGGAGCTGTCTGATCAGTATCTACACAGTTTTGCCTTTCTAATTGCATTTTATATGCATTAATGCACTGTAAATTAAATTGTTTCTTTAAGAGGACAATTACGGTAATTAAGTGCCCCATTTTTTTAGAATCTTTACGGTAGTTTTAAAAGGACGCGTCATAATCACATAAGCTATAAGACGTAAGCAACAAAATCTTCTTAAAATGCTTAAGGTACTTACTATGTATAAGCTTCACTTGTGCGATGAGAAAATTATTTTCTGCAGCACTGCCTATGTCTACAAGGTGACCACCAAGTTGTCGACACATGATCTACAAGTATATCGGCATACAGTAGCCTATTAAACGCCCAGTTGCTCTCCCAGTGTTAAAATTCATTTCTCTATTTGCATTGTGAGTGATCGCTGCAAGCTTTCCAATACAGTTTCGTCATTTGTAAATGATCCTAACTGGTGAGTTTCAACAATGAAACTTCGAGTTTCTCATAAAAACAACAATATGAAAATTACTAAATAATTTGGTCATTTTAGTTGGCAACCACGATGACCTACTTCGTATAATAAATTTTATTATATGGGGAAAATGTACAGAACAAATGATAACATTTATTATCTCGCCAATTCTTTTCTTTACGAGAAGATTTCTTTTTGGAAGCCTCTCATCTTTTAGAAAGGAAAAAAGAGTGACAACAAATGTTTCTTTCGAAAAATGGCGAAAAAGCATGAATTTTCCATACTTATTAAGACAGCCATTTTAACATTTTTGCCAACCTTTTCTGTTATATATATTGAATGTCGTTACAGTAAAATGCTTTAGACTGTTATTTAAATTGTCTGGCTTGAAAGATCATATTTTTGTTCTGGAATTAGATTCTCATAATATTCACCAGCTAAAAACGCATTCCATTTTTATCTGCAAAAGAAAATCAAGCCAAACTCTTCGACTCATATGTTTGTAAAGTTATTTCTACAATAATTTCTGCTGTGTAAGAGATTAATTGTCGGATTTCTTATAAGGACCTTGAAAGTGGCCAACTTCGGTTTGGCCATTTCAAGGTCCCTCAATCCTTTTAATTCAAAGCAAACACTGTGCACACTGTTATATTTTGGCTGACCCCCGTTATTTGGACTTATTGTTTGTACAAAGGCAATAAAAGTATGTTTGAATTGAATATTTTGGCTAACTACGTATTTGCAGACGCTTGGATTTCAGAAAGAAATTAAGCTTCCATGTATTTCCTGGACAACATATTATGTAAACAAAATGTCCAGTATAGGTATATATACATAACAATACCGTGGCGTCCGCCCAAGTCTCTTCGTCGTGACTAAAATGATAGCAGCTTGAGTCATGTTTCATCCAGCCAGGTGGACATGCGAAGTCAGAATAGCCTGAAAATAAGAATCAGTTAAGTTATATTTCCTTTGTTTATTATTTTCACTGTTACTACTCTGATTCGATCACATCTGACCACTTCACTACATATATATATCACACTAAGTACTGCAACAACACTTTAAGCGCCAGTGACGAAATAGCAAAATTTGCAAACAGTGTAGATCTTGACGAGGCGGCTCATAATGAGCCGCCTCATCTAGATCTAAGTGTTTTCCCTCTGGTCAATGAATAGCTTGGACAACACATTTTTTTTAATTTTTAATTTCAGACGTAAATTTTGTCATCTGCTGTTTGGCGCTGAAAGGGTTGATATATTTCACCCGTGTATGGACCAAAACGACTAGTTCTTAAGATTATGCATCTCCATGTTTTACCGCCATTTGTACAAATTTGAAACAATTTACGTGACTTCCTGTTTGTTTTCCTGGGTGACGAAACACTTCCAAAACTGAATCTACTCTTAAAAGAAAGAAATTGCTCTTAAAGGAGCAAATTCTTTTTCTTTTTGAATTGGCTTGCATTGATAATTTGACAGAAATGAGAACAGGAAGTGTTGCTTACTTTGATGTATCTGCAGTGTTTCTCCTATTCATCTTTCAAATGTAAGCGGGGCTCCATTGCACACAGTCTTCCATTATCACCCGCCCAACGACCTGAAATGACTGAAATACTGCAGAAAAGGACGTAATATCACAAGTCATCCATCCCATTTATGTTTTATTTCAGAGTCTAAGACCCGTAAATGACAGACATTGGCAAATTGGCAATACCGTCAAAAATCTTCAGTCATTAACAAACATCTTTAACCCAGCAGGCACTTGACGTCGGGATGATTTCGCACCGGCGTCGATGCGACGCCATCCCGACGTCATGTGCCCTCTGGAAATTGTCGATGTTTTATGATATTTACCGATCATTATGGTCTTCACCTGGAATAAAACACAATCCACGAAATTAATTCATCAATAAAGAATACATGAAACACTTACATAAAAGACTCTGAATAGACAGAAGAAACGTAAACAAAACCGATTTCATTTTAGCCTAATTTCTGACACGGACTTTGATAGCCAAAGGTAGAATTGTTATCTTATCAACCTTTCTAATTTCTTTCATTCTGTCCCTAATGGCGAGTGTGTACACTTTCAGGGGAAAGGAAGTCTCGCTGCATGCTCCTAACTGCAGTTTCGTTACTGTATATGATCGCTATTAAACGGGGTTAAAATATTAAAACATCCTTGGGATTCTCATAAAAACGATTTAAAGAATATCTAGGTCATTTTAGTTGCCAACCAAAATGACCTACTTTCGATTTCACAAACTTCATTTACATGATAAAAATACAAGGTACAAAAGATAAAAATACAAGGTACAGGTATTTAATAGATGGTATAAATACAATGTACGGAAAGGATTCCTATCATTGCCTCGCTGTTGCGTAATTTCATTGCTCAACTGGGAACAAGTGGTAAAGACCATATTTTTTATGGAGAGACTTGTAATTTTTTTCAAAAACCTCTTTTTCTCCTTTTTGCCAGTTATGTGAAACGAAAACGTAGAGTAAGGGGACATGGCTTCGCACACTTTTATGACTTTTTGCAACATTAGCTGACAAAGCTTATAACATAACGCGTGTTTGTTTATATTATAAAATACCTTGACCCTTTCTGGAAATTGAGTATGAAAATATTTGGTCTCAGACTCTGACGTCATATGTAGCACGTGCTGTAATATGTAGTGCAGTCCTACATGGTATTTTGGGTATATGAGGACATGGCTTCGCACACCCCTTCTGGCAGGAAACAGAAGCATTATAGATGTCTTTGACTATTCTGTCATACACTTTAGGACCAGTAAATGAAAACCATAAAAGAACATATAATATGCTATTATTATTTATGGTTTACAAGGTAATAGTATAATGTCAATGCCCCTTCCATTGATGGAAAGACAAAAATCAGCAATTTTCAGAATTTTATTTGATTGGAAAACACCGGTTAATAAGTGGCTGACATTTGTTGTTGAATCCATCACATCTCGTTTGTGTAATCATACAGTGGACTTACGACTAGATAGGATGACAGCTAAAAATAATATGCAGACTTTTCTCATAAAAGTGGGGGACAAAATTCACACCCCGTAGCATGGAAAATCGTTTGTGTTCATATAACCGGCATAGTTTATGATGATTGTGCACTTTGTATTCTTAAGATAACAAATGTCAGTTTCATTAACACTTCAGGAGCCAAATTTTGAAAGTGTGGTATCAATAATATTGCCTGTTATAAAAAATGCTAAACTTTGCCGACTCTGATCTGAATGTTTTAAACATTTTGGCGCCAAAATGCACGTGATGCACTGCACGCGAAAGTGATGTAAAAAAAGCTTCATTCATCAACCTTGAAATATTTGCAGAACAAAATGATGTTCAGACAACAGATGACTGACACATACTAAGAAATCCCGGAGGTGTGCGAAGCCATGCCCTGTGCGAAGCCATGTCCCCTTACTCTACACCAACCGACATTTTATCATCACTTCGGAAGGCTGTATCAATTTTATCATAATTTGTGCTTTGGTGATTTTTACCACTTATAGGACTATGGAGACTTTAACTGCTTAGGTATATTATGGCTCGTAAGAGAGTCATCACTTAAATCGCCACAGGAAATTTATGTCCCAAATACTCCTTTAGGGCTCTTAAACTGTGTGGGGAAGTACTTTCGGAATTGAGTTGCGCTTTTTGAATGCCTATGTCTAGTAGGATAGGAAACATAAAATAGTCCTCTGTTAAGAATTACTCACTGTATTAGGTCGCTATCATTCCGGTACAGAGGCGGCGAATTTGAACCTAGTTCAGATGCTGATTGGTTGCTAGATAGGTTGTTTGGAGTTTTACGATTCTTTGATACAGTATTTCAGTCTAAAGCGAGCCGTCTCAGAGATAGAGAAGAAACAAAGATGATAGGCGAGAGAAAGAAACTACCCGAACAGCCTCCAGCCGCACCTAGTGCAAGCACAGTAGGCCCTTGTCCTACTGTTATCCAGATTAGTAGGACGCCCCGGCACTGTAAGCTACCCGGCACCATCGCCCGACCGCGACCACCTCCATTAGGATTCTGAATTTGAATTATTTTACTCATTCATTTCCGACGTCGTCTCAAAATGACCGAACACTGTTTTTAAGGGCTGTCCATCCATCCAGTATTTTATTGACTCTAAATGTAAAAAAAAAAAAATAAAAAAAAAATCTATAAACTTCTGTTGAACTTTCTGAAACTAGTCTTAATGAGTAATTTTATGCGCGCATTTGTATTCATCTCCAGTAGCATAAATCCCTTTGCCAGTTTTGTTTCGCGGTTCATTAGCTACTGATTTTGTAAATTCAATAAAAGTTTAAACTAAATTTTCATGCTTAAATTTATTGGGAGCGGGCTTTTATCAGTTGTATACACGAGTCGCAGTATGAGAAATAGAACCCTTAATGGGTATTGGTACATCGCCATGTGCGCCGCGACACGAGAAAACCAACAAAGTGGTTGTGCGTCCAGCGCAGACTCAGAACAGCCTGGGCATCCGCCCAGTCTGATCAGAGTCTTCGCTGTCCGCATGAAGGTAGCTTAGTCCCTTAGCTACCCTTTAAGCGCCTATGGAAGACTCTGCTCAGACTAGGCTGATACCCAGGCTGATCTGAGTCTGCGCTGGGCGCACAACCACTTTGTTGGTTTTCTCGGGCCGCGGCTCATGTTTTTTCCGCTGTAGTTTCAAAGAGAGGAAACTTTTGTGACTTCCTGTTCGCTTCCCTTAATGGGGAAAAACGTCCAAAACTTATCTACTATTAAAGTTAAAAATATAAGGGAACAAGTTATTTCCTAAAGAGTATTTCCCCATTTAGTGAGGCAAAATGGAGGAGTTGCTTCCCATTAGTGCTCGAATTCACCTGAACACAGTGAAGACTAGAATCTGATCTGAGACTTTTCTGCTCATATTTACCGTCAGTAGATCATAGGAAATCAGGCCCAGAGGTTATAAAACTTAAGTACAATCTCAAACTCAAAATAAAGCACACTGATTGGCTGCTTCCGAGCACATGCTCGGAAGCAGCCAATCAGTGTGTTTTATTTTGAGTTTGAGATTATAATCAAGTTTCATAACCTTGAACCCTGTCTGATAAGAAGCAAAGATCCAGAGCAGACTACTTGGCTGCGCTGGCTCTTCCGATTCTTCGCTGCGAAGTATATGTTGCATGATCGAGAGTTTCCTTTTCCGGTGGCTCATATATTTATCTATAGCGTTTTGAAGAAAGCATTTTTGATAAATAAATCGGCGTGCGGTTTATAGATGAATGCTAAATATTGAGTGCTTTCTGAAGATATTTATTTCCCTGAAAACAACAACAGCAAAACTAAATACTATCTTTCTTGATCCGGTAGAAGAAAAGCAACAGATGTTAGACAGCTGTATATCAAAAGTGCAAAATTCTAATTGTATGGATAAAACTGACCGGTCATTTCTTAAATAAATTAATGGAGTCAAAAGACTATTTTGCTCCGCACCATTGATCTATCAAGATATGAAACTGACTGTTTCTTTCATTGTGGTATTAATGCTTTCTTCGGTCAACTTTGGTAAGTGTTTTTGCACTGAATTTGTGACTTTACTCTCTCTCTCTCTCTTTCTCTCTCTCTGTCTCCGGTTTGACCACAGTTATTGTGCCACAGTGAAGAAATGTTTCCCTGTCAATGAGAAGACATACAGACATACATACTTTCTGTGGAAAAGATAGCATGCCTTCTGGGGACAACCTGAGTCTTTTATTTCATTCTTGTTTCATTTTATTGTATATTATTTTTTTTTCTATTTATTTATTTACTTTTTGCAGTTATTTGCACAACTGTTGCTGGGACGAGGGTATGTGTCTTCAAAAAGTAAAAAAAAATGACGAGAGCATTTTTGGGTTAAAAATTAAAGGAAAGAATTTACTGTAAGAGTGACCACGTTTTGGGAATGAAGTTTTCGTCCACGAAAGCAACTAAGATTTTCAAGAAGTTGTTTCCCTTTGAAAAAAATGGTGGATAAACATGTAGGTGTATCCATCCACCTTAAGAGTGGTGATTTATATACAAGGCATATTTTTACTACAGCTCGAGATTGTCCAACAGGCTACTTTGGAAGAAAATGTAGATATTCATGCCACTGCGCATACTCTAGTGACTGTGACGTAATATCCGGTGAATGTTCAAGAGGTTGTTCCACAGGCTGGTCAGGACCATCATGCCAAAGAGGTAATATTTTTCTGTCAACCTGCAGTTTTGCCGTAATGTTTCTCCGTTTAAGACCTCACGCTGGAAAATGTATGATAAAGGCTTGTGCTTTGACCAATGGACTTGTCCATCCTTATTATTTGGGCTGAGTCTGTTTCTAGTTCTGGAGGCTTCTGGTGAATGTCTTCACTTTTAATGTATTTTTCAATTGAACTTTCTTTAAGCACACAGTCTTGACCCTGCCTGATCAGACGACCGTTCTGCGGTGTCTTAACTGGATCTGCCCTTTTTGTCTATGTCCCCAAAACAGGATTCCAGTTTAAAAAAAAGGGTTAAAACCAACAAGTCATTATATGATTGAATATTAAAGTAACTTCAACTGTACATTACTTGTCGCTTCAGAAGCAGTTTTCTTCTACCACCGGTAGGCTATACATACCAATGAACTAATGAATTAAGGAATATGAGACAATACCAGTTTTTGATACATGAATTTCGTATATCCAGTTGACTCTATTTTCTGGCCTGCACGCATTACAACAGCATTATTCAACGTTCACCTTAAAGGTGGGTGTACAAGGAAACACATACATGTGTCGTCTTGTAAATACCCCAAAATCATATGTTACATTACACATGACACCAATCAGGGAAGTTCTTCTCTAAAAATAAGAAATTCGCAGCCCGAGAACAACTTTTCTCAGAGTTTATCACCATTAAAATTAAAGCAACTGGCTGAGCTGATTCCCCGTGTAATGAAAATATAAGGCTTAAGCCTCACCCATAGTTACCATTAATTTGTTACATGTAAGCGCTAATTTGTACTTTAAGGAAACTCATAATTCGACAGTCATCAATTTTCTGAAGAAAAATAATAGGGATATTTTTAGCAAGGTCACGCGGAAAGGAACCGACTGATATGAGCGAACAGCAAAACTTCAGATAGGTCTTAAGACGTATGGGTAATCCTCCATGTTTTCCTGCCATTTTAACAAAGTGGAAAAACTTTCGTGACGTCATGTTTGCTTCACATAATGAATCCTTTCCTACTAAAACTTAAGTCAATCAAATCAAATCCAATCAAGTTTATTAGCAAAACAGAAAGGATACAATGCTTTTGGTTATATACAATAAGCAACAATATAGCGGTAAGTAGAGGTAAGAAATTTCTCCTAGAGGAGCAATTTTCGAGGACAAAGTATTCCTTTAGTAATGAAATGGTAGTGTTGGCCCCCCTGAAAGTGTACTCCTTCACTTTAACATTTAGGGGATAACTATTTTGAAAATTGTCATTTGGGGAGGTAAATCGTCGGTTTTATGGTCGGAAATTTCGTTTTGCGGCGACGCGCCAGCGGAGCCGTAAAACGGAATTTGCGACCATAAAACGTAAGTGCATTAGAATTGCTGATAAGCATCCACAGAATATGAATCTTAAGGAAACCTATATGGTGAAGACCCATTAGATTGCATGGATGTGCAGCCTTTTCCGAGTCCCATCCATTTGCATATACAGTTTTCTGATGAAACATTTCTCTTTTATTTTTCTCTGGTGCAAAGTATTTAGATTCATCGTTATTTCGGTACTACGCTGCTTATCAGCTTAAAACTGTGCCGCTTTGCAATTGAAAACTAATTCGAAGTTTTGATTGAAATGTCTTGGTGATTTTATGATATTAGGAAACTGTTAATAGTAAATATAGTAATTCACTGTTGCTTGCCAGAGATATTTGGATTAAAATCAGCGTCTCACCGATATCATATCGTCAACATGTTTGATTTTTTTTTTTCTGATTGTTTCTTATATAATGATTATCCTAACATTTTCCCGCAGTTTCGTAAGCGACTAAGCACAGGACATTGCAAATGGCGATTTCGCCACGTTTGATTATGAGATGTCGGTTGATATGCATATACTGCAGGTTGTGTTTTAGCTCACCTGAGCCAGCGGCTCCGGGGGAGCTTTTAAAATTGGAAGGCTCCGTCGTCAACCGCCGTCGGTCCATCCGTCCGTCTACAATTTCAAACAACATCTCCTCTAAAACCACTAGGCCAATTGTTACTAAATTTCATATGTAGCTTCTAGGGCTCATGGGAAAGAAAAATTGTTCAAACGGTCTTTGACACATTACCAACATGGCCGCCATGCCCTTATAAGATAAAAAAAAAACCTATAAAATCTTCGTCTCAAGAACCGATAGACTGCTGGCCTTGAAACTTGGTATGCAGCATTGGGTAAAGAAGTACTACCAAGATTGTTCAAATGATGACCTTGGGTTGACCTTGACCTTTTTTACGACAAGGTCAGATTTGCTTTCTTATGCTAATATATGGGGAAATGCTAGAACATAAGATTTCATGGGAATTATTGAAGATTTTGGCCTAAAAATTGATGTATACAGTCATCTTAATGTGCAAGTGAAGATTCATTCGTACAAGAGGTCAAGGTCATTCTTTGACCGTTGACCCTAGTCTCTCATATTTCTATAAATTTCAAACATCTCCTGAAAGCCACTTAGCAAATGGTAACCAAATTTCATATAGAGCCTCCAGGGTTTGAGGGAACAAACTTTTGTTCAAACGGTCCAGGTCACATGACCAACATGGCCGCCATTTCCATATGTAGTAAAAACCTATAAAAAAAACTTCTTCTCCAGAACCAGTTGACTGATGGCCTTGCAACTTGGTATGTGGCATTGAGTAGGCAAGTACTACCAAGATTGTTCAAATGAGGACCTTGGGTTGACCTTGGCCTTTTTTACGGCAAGGTCAAATATGGGAAAATGCTAGAACATAAGATTTCATGGGAATAGTCAAAGATTTTTACCAAAAATTGGTATGTATATTTGTCTTTATGGGTACATGAAGATTTGTGAGTACAAGAGGTCAAGGTCATTCTATAACCTTTGACCCAAGTCTCTCATATTTTGACAATTTCAAACACCTCATCAAAAGCCACAGGGCCAATTGTAACCGATTTTCATATAGAGCCTCCAGGGGACTAAGGAAACGATCATTTTTACACGGTCCATTTCACATGACAAACATGGCTGACATGCCCATATATGGCAAAAACCTCAGAAATCTTCTATTCTGGAGCCAATACACAAATGGCCTTGAAACTTGGTACGTAGCATCGACTACTCTAGTACTATCAACATTGTACAAATAATGACATTGACTTTGTTAACGGCATGACCAAATATGGGAAAATGCTGGATCATAAGATTTCATGGAAAGTTTTGCAGATTTCGGCCTAAAATTGGTATGTTCATTTTAATAAGTACATGCAGATTTGTGAGTACAAGAGGTCAAGGTCATTCTTTGACCTTTGACCCATGACTCATATTTTGACAATTTCAAACATCTCAAAACCAACTGGGCCAATTGCACAGGTGAGCGATTCAGGGCCTAAAGGCCCTCTTGTTTCTATACAGTGTCATTGATAGGTACCTGCGGAATTAAAAAATGTACTTTCCCCGACTCCCACTACATAATGTTAGTTGCTTTGCCTGAATATCACAGTACACGGTCAGCATAACGCTTATGTAATTGACATCTCCTGGAGAGTGTTATTTATGGCTTCCAGTTTGCTCCCCTTGGCGAGGAAAGCTTTTCAAAAAGGATCAGTTCTCAAAGAAAAAAAAATCTCCTATTAGAGCAATTTGTTTTTTCTTTCTTCGAGAATTGATCTATATTAAGAAAGGGAACAAAAGTAGAATGGTAACGTGAAATCAGACGGAGGTGGAAAAATTATCAATTAAACCAAAATGGCAGTTAAAAACATCGCGCCTCATTTTGCACTCCAAGAATATTTACAGTAATAGCAAAAGTTGTTTTAATTATGCCCCCAACTTCGGAGAAGTTGAGGGGCATATTGGTTTGAGCCTGTCTGTTCGTCCGTCTGTCCGTCTGTCCGTCCGTTACGCTTTTTGGCAGCTGGGAAATTCAAGAACTGCTTATGCTAGGATCTTGAAATTTTATTTATGGCATGTACATGAAAAATAAGCGGACACGTGTTTTTTTCTTTTTTCCGCCTGTCACGTACTTCCAGAGTTATGCCCTTACTGCTAGGATCATGATTTTTGCAGGATGACATTGCCCAAGGTGTAGATAACCTGATTAACTTTTGAAAAAAAATATGAATTTTTGACCGAGTTATGCCCCTTTTTCGACTTAGAGCATTGTAAGCCTATGGAACATTGTGACCAAAATATCTCAAGAACCCCTGATGCTAGGATCATGATTTTTTGCAGGATGACATTGCCCAAGGTGTAAATAATCTCATTGACTTTTGAAAAAAAAATCGTGAATTATTGACCGAGTTATGCTCCTTTTCTACTTAGTAAGCCTATGGAACTTTGTGACCAAAATATCTCAAGAACCCCTGATGCTAGGATCATGATTTTTTTTGCAGGAAGACATTGCTCAAGGTGTGGATGACCTGACCGAGATATGCCCCTTTTTCGACCTAGTGCATTGTAAGCCTATGGAATATCCCAAGAACCCTTGATGCTAGGATCATGATTTTTGCAGGATGACATTGCTCAAGGTGTAGATGACCTGATTAAGTTCTGAAAAACATTGGTGAATTTTTGACTGAGTAATGCCCCTTTTTCGGACATAGGCATTTTTATAGGAATAAGCTTGTAAACAAAATATAGTATCTGTAGAACCGAATAAGCTAGGATCCTTATGTCTGGCATGCAGGTTTGGACTAAGGGGTAGATTAACTTTTGAGCCTATTTCATGGATTTTTGATAGAATTTTTCCCATTTTCGGATGTAGGCATTTCGAATAGGAAAAAGCTATATGAATAACATTGTGAACAAAATATCTGAAGAACAGCGAAGCCATGTTTCTTATATTTGGCATACAGTTACAGGCTAAGATGTGGATGAACCGGTTAAAACTCCACCCCTTTCTGACTTAAACATTTAGGGATAAACCTTCTTTAGAGGCAAGCATATGGTTGGGGGCATAGTGTTTCATCAACACATTTTCTAGTTGTCCTGGTGTTGTATTACAATATATATACTTTACTTTTTTCTCAGAAAATATAGCGTACAATAGACCGTGTAGACAAAAGGAGGGTCAATCATCCCGAAATGCATCACTAGCAGTTGATAGTGAGACAGATACATGCTCAGCAACAAAAGCAGATGTACCCGGATGGTGGACTTTGACCTTGGATGACGTCAGACATGTAGAGAGCTTTACACTTGTAACTGGTAACTTTTAGACATTTTGCTTTCCTCTGCATGCTTAATTATACTTTCTGCTATACTTTTCAATGACATAAAGAGATTTCTCGGTGAAACCGAAACTGATGCTCTCACTTTTTCAAACAACAAATCTATCACATTATATTTCATTATTTCAAAAATAGGATTCTTGTGAAATAGTCTCTTCTGTTTGTTGATAAACTGGTTAAAATCTCTTTCGGCGTGACATAAGTTACGTAAATGACGTCACTAAAAGCTTTAACATAAGATTGCCAATGCAAGCGATGCCAGGCCGCCTTAGTCTCGTATACATGTATGCATTCTTTCTTAACATATTTCTTTAGATCTGTTTATCAAATGAAACCAATCTCAGTCATACCCAGTAAACATGCTGAAAGCATCAAATCTGACGCAAAACGGCTAGAAAGAAAGTTGTTTCTCAGTCGTGATGGCTGACGCATTAGAATAAGCTGAATTATTGTAGTTTTCAATCATAAAAGAAACAGAAAATTTGACTATTTCAGTATCAGATCGATATTTATTTCACTCATCCCAAAAGTGGTATTTTCATTCAGGGCTTTGCCACTGGTAAAGTTTCTGCTCTAAGACTTGGTATGGTGTTCATTCCGCGTGAATGAAAAATCGATCTGACCCTGAAAAAGTTACACAGTAGTAGTACTCTAGTATGGCCTAGTTCTGAGTTCCATTTGTATATTTATACTGATTTTGTATTTTGTTTTGACAAATAATGTAAGACCTAAATCAGAAGGATAAGTGCAATACAAATCATTACAATTTAACTCATCGTTAATAAGTCGTTGACTAATAATTTTTTCAAGGTAACACTAACTAAAGCTGCTTAAGATTTTCATTAAGCGTTTCACGCTAACGATTCGTAGTATTTTAATAACTGTAATTTGCTTAAATCGAAAAATATTTAACCGGATAATAACCGATAAATGAACGTACAAATAAACAAAAGGAATTAGGTACATCGAAAATAAATCATTAGCAACTTAAGTTTTATAACAATGTTACTTTCAAGTTCGTGTGCTCTGAAGACGATAAAATATTCTTTGGCAGCATCATCTTAGAAATATTGGTCCAAATATGTTAAGTTGACTGTTTCTCTTCGGGGTTAATATTCTTAACAAAAAAAAAGAAACTTAATGGTTTTTACTTTGCTGTAATCTTATTGATTTAAAAAAAAACAAAAAACAATAGAAATATGATATATGTCAGTATATTGCTGTTGAATATGTGCATCGTGTGTACTTATTTTCCACTCGACTAAATTGTAAAATCCAAATCATGCTACATTTACATGTTTTTGCATGTTTTGCGTGTCCACAGGTGTGCATTATTAGCTTTGCTAGCAGATTGCTACGTAAAATTAAAATCTTAAAAAGTTCCTTCAAGAGCAGAGAATACATACAGAAGTAGGAACATGGGCCAGACTACGTAGTTTCGGCTAATAAAGCCTCGTCAGTGACCCTGACAATATCTGGTGACGAAACCAGAAAAAAAGCATACTGTAATTTCTTAATTTTAATTGGGCAGTCAATTCAAAGACTGTTTAGTTTCAAAAGGATCCAAATAATATAAAAGACGATGATCTAGAATAATAGTCTAAATCGATCTCAAATTTTAGATTTCTCAGAATCTATCCTCTGATCTCAAAGGATGTAAATAAAATATGATCTGCACTATGGATGATGTATGGGGATACTTTTTACGGCCTCCACACGGCACAATACCAGCTGCAGTGAGGTAAAATTAAAATCTTAAAAAGTTTCTTCAAGAGCAGAGAATACATACAGAAGTAGGAACATGGGCCAGACTACGTAGTTTCGGCTAATAAAGCCTCGTCAGTGACCCTGACAATATCTGGTGACGAAACCAGAAAAAAAGCATACTGTAATTTCTTAGCTTTAATTGGGCAGTCGATTCAAAGACTGTTTAGTTTCAAAAGGATCCAAATAATATAAAAGACGATGATCTAGAATAATAGTCTTCATCGACCTAAACACTTTATACTGATAGCCAAAGTAAATTTCTGTATCGACTTTCATTTCTGCATTACTACATGTATGATAAGGTTAAATTTCTCTGAAACATACACGAATACTGATATTGCAATTCTGTGCAAGATACGTAGGATATTGGATTGCAGTCGCTATATAACCTTTTATCTCAGAACATTTTCTGACAGCCAGAGAAATAGACTTGTTACATGTAAACAACCTAATACAGATTACAGACCCTTAACTTGCAAATTATATTCATTTAACGCTATGTGAGAACCTGGCCCCGAGGCTATAAAACTTGAGTACATTCTCAAAATAAAGCACACTGATTGGCTGCTTCCGAGCATGTGCTCGGAAGCAGCCAATCAGTGTGCTTTATTTTGAGTTTGAGATTATTCTCAATTTTATGACCTCGAACCCTGATGTTTACAACAGTTGAAGTAAATAATAATCATGTAACAATTAATAAGGTGTACTGCTTTTAAGATAAAATTTGTACGTTTTCTGTCCAGTCAAAATTTGTTAATGTTTTCAATTTTGCTTTTTTCATAAAATTAGGATCTGTCTTTTCTAGAACAAGCTATAACATTTCCAATCATTCAAGTGCCCTTATTCTTTCCAGAATTGTCAGGAAGGAATATTTCATCAGTTGAAAATTACAAAATATTAATTTGAAAGAAAGGAGGAAAATTCTCAGGAACTGACACAATTCAATCCCATATCCAACCTAAGACACTATGTGGGAAAGAGACAACACAAAATTAGTCACCACCAAAGACAACACCAGCGGCAGCCATGTGAACAGCCATTTCCCATGTAGATGGTCAACGGGCTAACCTTAACATCACAAACAATATATCAATGAGTCTGATTTCCAAAAATGTTGGAGTTCGCAAAACAATGACAAGCTTTCAACCGTCAAAGTCATATATTTGCTGAGTATATAAATGACCTCTAGGTCAAAATTGAAAGAATGGATCGAAAAATCTTGTCTAAAATTTCAGACCAAACAGTCTTCTCTTTGGTTTAAACAATATTTATTTCCAAGAAAACGAGCACATACATAAATGTATGTACAAAATCAATTATCGGGACTTGGTCGGAAGCTCTAGGCTTGTAAAGACCATCTACCCAAAAGGATCATTTGCTAAGCCGTTGAATGCGAGATTGTTATTTAACAAATAAGAACAATCCACATCTAACTGCAATAACAATAAGAATTACAGCGAAATAGTATGTAGCATAAGTAAGGTCAGATACATATTGTCAAACTATTGTATTGAGAACTAAATTGTATAGTTACTAGAACATCTGTTACATGAAAGTGACAGCTACTTTATTTTAGAATACATGATGTATATAAGAGAGAGAGAGAGAGAGAGAGAGAGAGAGAGAGAGATCATTCATTTTCGTCGTCTCGGTTAGTTCCATCCTTTAAGGACCTGCTGTTAATTTTTATGCGTGGTATTCTGAGAAAAGTAAATTAAGTATTAAACCGCCTTGTATTTAGAATATATTCTTGAACTCGAACAAAGATGTCTTTATTTGTCGACGGTAGGACGCTATCGTTGCCGACCATTAAGTCTCTCAAAGTACATTGATGAGTAAGCTCTGCCAAGTAAGTTTGCCTGACAACCGAGTAATTCGGGGAATTAAATATAAAATGCATCGTATTTTCTATTTCGCCGCATGCACATAAAGGGCTATCTACTAAGTTTCTTGAATAAAGATGAGCATTAAGGTAGCTGCATTCTAAACGTAGTCTTGTATGGAGTACTTGTCCAAGCTGGGAACCTGCATTATAAAAAGATGGCGAGGGTAATAGGTCTGAATTAAGGTATTTTTTAAAGATTTCCACTGAGTCACTCTGCCTAACATGCAATGGGAGATTGTTCCAGTCTCTAACAGTAGCAGGAAGAAAAGAGTTAAAGTACAGATTGGTCCGTGCATGAATTGTTTGTATGTCATCAGCATTGCGCAGACTGTAGCGATTACTTTCCCGTACATAAGGTGGTACTAGATTGGACAAAATATCGGGAGTTAAATGATTAACCATTTTATAAAAAAAAAGTACAAGTCTGTGTTTCCGACGACGTTTGTGGAGTGGTTCCCAACTAAGGTCTGAGAGCAGTCTTTCGATATTGCACAACTTGGTTGCTCCTGATACGATTCTAGCAGCTTCTGTATATACAGATTCCAGTAAACTAATTTCTTCTTGGTTAAGGTTATCCCACACTGAGGCACTGTACTCTAATAGCGGTCGGACAAATGATATGTAAATTTTTTCTAAGGAAAATCGCTTTAGTCTGATGATTTTAAGCCCCTTAGCATATTTAATCTCTGCCACGCAGTTCGTGTAATGCTTCTTATATGTTCCGACCAAGACAGGTTGTATGAGAAATGTATGCCGAGGTGCTTATAGGTATCTGTCTCTTCTATGTTTGTGCCTGCTAAGACAAGAGGTAGATGAGGCACACCAGCTGTTTTACGAGAAACGGTCATGGTAAATGTTTTAGATGGATTAAAATCCACTAGCCACTCGGTCGCCCATTGGTTTATTTCCTGGAGATCACTATTTAATGAAACTGCAGCTCTTTCTGGGGTATATACAATTATATAAAGGCTTGTATCGTCTGCAAATAAACGAATATTTGTACTGATTCGATTGACTATGTCGTTAATATAGAGAAGGAAAAGAAGAGGTCAGAGAATTGATCCCTGGGGTACACCTGCTTTTACAGTAACCCATTCTGAGTTCTGTCCATTGAGTACTACACGCTGTGTTCTGTTTGACAAGTAACTAATAAACCATTGCCACTTATTTCCTTTTACATCAACAGAAGAAAGCTTGAAGAGTAGACCCCTGTGCCAGACTCTAGTAAAAGCTTTGCTAATATCACAGAACACTACCCTTACCTCCTTTCCACAATCCACTGCCTCGCAAAATGAATGATACAGATAAAGAAGTTGACTTGTTGTAGAATCATTGCGAGTAAATCCGGACTGGAAGGGTGTGATAAGATTATTGTCTATCACATAGTTGTAGATATGTTTATGCACGCACCTTTCCATTACTTTCCCTATTGTGCTTAGAAGAGATATCGGTCGGTAATTATTTGGCAAGGTTTTTTCATTTTTCTTATGGATAGGGATCACATTTGCTTTTTTCCAGGCGTTTGGGAATTCGCTGTGGCTGAGGGACGAGTTAAAGATATAGGTTAATGGAATTTGGAGGCATGGAGCGCCCTCCTTTAAAAGGCGAGGATTTATTAGGTCGGGACCAAAGGACTTTGAAACGTTTAATGATCGCAATACATCTAGAACCTCTTGATTTGTTATTGTTATGGAATTAAGCAAAGGATGATTTATTAGACCAACCGCCGGCAGTGACGTGTTACTATCGTCTACTGTAGATTGAGCAGCAAAGAAAGAGTTAAGAGCTGTAGCTTTGTCTATGTCAGTCTCAAGAATATCTCCATTTACATTAAGTGGCGGGACTGAGCTTGAAGACAGGTCATGATTTAGAAGTTGTTTAGATATTTTCCAGAAGAGTTTTGGGTTTATCTTATCTGCATTTAACTGATCCGAAAGTTTACTAAAATATTCTTGTTTTGATTTCCTTATTTCATTTATAACAGTATTTTTTGTTTTCTTAAAATTTTGCCATACTTCTTGTAAGTTAGTCCGTTTTGCTCGCCTATACAGCCGTTTACGTCTACGAATAAGTTTTCGTATCATACCGTTAATCCATGGATATTCATTCGGTCGAATAGTAGCTATTTTGTTTGGGATAGATTTTTCTGCTGTTAGTAAATGTTTCCACAACATTGTCAAGATCATTTTCATTTATAATGCAGCTCCAATCGACATTTGATAACAAGTTACGGAAAAGATTAAAATCTGCTTTGTCGTAGTTCCATACACGCCTTTTATATGACTTTAACAAAGCTTTCTTGAATTTTAGTACACATAGTACTGGACAATGGTATCGGACTTGACTTTCTAGATAGATATTAATTTAAATCACCTCTCTCTCTCTCTATTTGTGTAAGAATGTCTTGTTAGAGTTTCAAATCTGTCCGTGTTCATCAGAGAGGCACCGTAGTCGAGTGGTTAGAGACGCTCAGTTAAGGACAGAAGGACGTGAGTTCGAATCCCGGCTAGGGTAGCTTGCTACTGGGAAACTCTGTCAGCCCAGTAGTAACTGGGCACCTTTTTCAAATCAGGGAAGGATTAGGCCGCGAAAGGATAGGGATTGGCTCCATCTTTCATATGCTATGCCCAAGATACAGTGGGCTTCTACCCCCATGTCCCTACGGCCATTAGGCTTTGGGCAATCTTTACCTTTTATACCGTTTTTCATCACTCCCTGTCTCTAGGAGACGGTATTGGTATGTACTGAAATATTGTATAAAAGGGTCGTGATACCCGAACTATCAGTATGTTTCTTATACTAAAAAGTGACCAGTTTGAAAATAACCACCACTGCATTTGTCTGCAGATTATCTAAACGATTTCTACGACTGGAGGGTCTACGTAGGACTTGACGACGCTATATTCAGTATGACACTGTGTGTTACGATACCGCTTCATGACAACGGAGCAACGTTTACATGCCAGGAACCAGTGGTCGGCAGATATGTAACAGTCATCAACAGAGCAGGACCAGTTCTCATATGTGATATTCAAATTTTCGGTAAACAATTCTCTTTTCTTTAATATTAATATTTCAAGATACACTGTAAAAAGTGGATTTTATCGATAGCCTAATCTGATATAATTTTTCTGCGAAATCAAAATTTTAAAGAGTTCCTTCAAGAGCAGAGAATACATTCACAAGAAGGAACATGGGCCAGACAACGTAGTTTCGGCTATTAAAGCCTCTTCAGTGACCCTGACAATATCTGGTGACGAAACCAGAGAAAAGCATACTGTAATGTCTTAATCTTAATTGGACAGTCGATTCAAAGACTGATTAGCATCAAAAAGGGTCCAAATAACATATAAAACGATGGTGTAGAATATCAGTATAAACCAATCTAAAATTTCAGATTTCTCAGAATATATCCTCTGATCTCAAAGGACGAAAATAAAATATAATCTGCACTATGGATGATGTACGGGGAGACGTTTTACGGCCGCCACACGGCACAACACCAGGCAGCAAGGTAAAATTAAAATCTTAAAGAGTTCCTTCAAGAACAGAGAATACATTCACAAGAAGGAACATTGGCCAGACTAAAGCTATATATCAGCGCCTCAAAACCTCTAACACTCAAAAGAATTACAAAGCCTACGCCAAAAATTAAAATTTTAATCTCATATTGCATTTTATTGGCATTGGTCTTGTTTGTAAACACTTCTCTGTAAAACTGAATGTACCGGTTGATTCACTCTGCAAATGCAACGATGTTACAATTTAGTTTCTAGCTCAGAAGGAATTCCAGGACTGATTAGAAATTATGGTCAATGATCATAAAACTATAACCTTTCTTCCTTTCATCTGTTTCAAGTAAAAGCGGTCAAAATACCAAAATAAGTTTGAACACATAAACCACAGAAACATTGACAAATCCGGAATATCTGATTTAGATACTAGTACATGGACTCCCCCCACCCCCAAATGGAAGTATGACCAGGTGCTAGCGATCAGTAAGCACCATCTGACTGAAAGCCATACAATGTTTCAGCCTTTGCCCACACATCTTAAATAAGCTTAAAAACGGCCACAGTCAGACATTAACGAGGTAATCAGTTTTAAATAGTTCCCTTCTTATTGCCGCCTATAGTAGTTTGTATTCTTTTACCTCATATTATTGAGGGTCACTGATGACGCTTCAGTTGAAGAATCACATTCGTGATCTGCTGCGTTTGAGAGCAAAAACTATAAAATAAATGTGCAGACCACGTCCCCTCCTCCCCCCCTCCCCCCCCCCCCCCCCCCCACACACACACACACACACAAAGAAAAAATAAAAACTTTTAAAATTATATGTTTTAATACCGGATTTATTAAGGGAATAAATCCTACTTAAACCTAATGTGCCTTTCTTTTTATTATAATATAGATAATTTAGATTGTAGCTCCTCCCTCCTGCGCACCCCCCCCCCCCCCACACCACACACACACAAAACAAAACCAGAGGACCAATGGTCCTGTCGCTCACCTGACACGTTCTGTCAACAGACACAATGTGTCATTTTGCTCATTAATAACAAATTTGAAACCAGTAGCTGAAAGGTGTGCATATTTTAATTTTAAAATCTCAGTGACCTTGACTATAGTTCAAAAATGACCTTGACCTCTGATGACCTAATGTCTTAATATATTCATTTAGTTAACCGTATTTTCCAATTATTATATCTAGGCTTGAAACGTTTCCATGAAATCAACTGTTCAAGTATTTTCCATATAAAAGCATAACATACCAAAGTTGACCTTGCCATAAATTAGGTCAAGGTAAATGCACGGTCATGATTTGTACAAACTATGATGGGCCCAAGTCCTCAATGCTACATACCTTGCCATGAAGACATTGAGCCTTTGGTTCTGGAGGAGAAGATTTTTGAAGGGTTTTTACCATATATAGGCATGACTGCCATCTTGGTCATGTGACCATAACCAGCTCAAGAAACTTTGGTTCTTTTGACCCAGTGAAGCTCTGTATAAAATATGGCTTCAAATAGCCCGGTAGCTTCAGAGAAAATGTTTGAAAATGTTGACAGGCGACGGAATCACGGTGACCTTGAACAAAGGTCAAAGATTGACCTTGACCTTTGACAACAAAATATCTTCATAGGCTCATTTAGTTAACCACAAATACCAAATATCATATCTTAGACTTGTATGGTTTCTGAGAAATCCACTGTTTAAGCATTTTCCTATGCATCAAAATTGACTTTGCCATAAATTAGGTCACAGTCAATGCACAGTCCTGATATATATAAATTATGATGGGCCCGAGTTCCAAATGCTACATACCAAAAGTCATAGGCCTTTTGGTTCTGCAGTAGAAATTGTTTGAAGGGGTTTTACCATATATGGACATGGCGGCTATCTTGGTCATGTATCCCCGATCCCTTGAACCAACTTTCGTTCCACCGTCCCATTTAAACTCCATATGAAATTTGACTTCAATCAGCAAACTGATTTCAGAGGAGAAGATATTTGAAAATCTGGACAAGTGATGGACGGACAGAATGACCTTGACCTTTAATGACATGATATCTTTATCTGGTCATTAAGTTAACCATATATTCCAAATATTGTACATTTGACTTAATAAGTTACTGAAAATCCACTGTTTAAGCATTTTCCCATATAAAACCTAACGTACCAATGTTGACAGTGTCATAAATCAGGTCAAGGTCAACACACGGTCATCATTTGTATAAATTATAATGGGCCCGAGTGCCCAATGATACATACCAAGTTTCAAGGTCATAGGCCTTTGATACTGAAGAAGAAGATTTTTGAAGGGTTTTGACCATATATGGGCGTGGCGGCCATCTCGGTCACGTGACGCAGACCTCGGTTATAAACTTTCGTTTCCCATATCCCACTGAGAAGACTCTATACGAAATTTGGTTTTTAATCGGCCTAGTGGTTTCTGAGGAGAAGATGTTTGAAAATCTTGATAACGGATTGTTGAACAGAATAACCTTGACCTTTATTGACATAATATCTTCAGCTGTTCATTTAGTTGACCATATATACCTAATATTGTACCTTAGACCTAAATAGTTTCTGAGAAATCCACTGTTTAAGCGTTTTCCCATATGAAAGCCTCACATACCAAAGTTGACAGTGTCATAAATTAGGTCAAGGTCAACACATTGTCATCATTTGTATAAACTATAATGGGCCCGAGTGCCGAATGCTATATACTAAGTTTCAAGGTCATAGGCCATTTGGTTTTGAAGAAGATTTTTAAAGGGTTTTTACCATATATGTGCTTGGTGGCCATCTTGGTCATATGACCCAAACACAGGTGACAAATTTTTGTTCCCCCTTTCCACTGAGACTCCATATGAAATTTTGCATCAATCTGCCCAGCAGTTTCTGAGGAGAAGATGTTTGAAATTAAGCCTTTCCCATATAAAAGCCTATGCTACCGAAGTTGACCGTGTCATTAATTTGGTCAAGGTCAAAGCACGATCATCATTTGTACCAACTATGATGGGCTCGAATGCCCAATGCTACAAACCAAATTTCAAGGTCATAGGCCTTTTGGTTCTTGAGAAGACGATTTTGAAGGGTTTTTACCATATATGGGTGTGGCGGCCAGCTTGGTCATGTGCCCCAAACCCGGTAACAAACTTTCATTTCCCCATCCCACTGAGACTCCATATGAAATTTGGCTTCAATCAGCAAAGTGGTTTCTAGGGAGAAGATGTTTGAAATGTTGACGACGGACGGACCGACAGAATGACCTTGACCTTTAGTGACATAAAATCTTCGGCTGTTCATTAAGTCGACCATGTATACCAAATATTGTACCTAGACTTAATTAGTTTCTGAGAAATCCACTGTTTAAGCGTTTTTTCCATATGAAAGCCGAAGGTGCCGAAGTTGACCGTGTCATAAATTAGGTCAAGGTCAACGCACGGTCATCATTTGTATAAACTATAATGGGCCCGAATGCCCGATGCTACATACTAAGTTTCAAGGTCATAGGTTTTTTGGTTCTGGAGAAGAAGATTTTTGAAGGGTTTTTACCATATATGGGCGTAGCGGCCACCTTGGTCATCTGACTCTGGATACGAGGAACAAACTTTCGTTCCCCAACCTAGGTAGGCTCCATATGAAATATGCCTTCAATCGGCCAAGTGGTTTCAGAGGAGAAGATGTTTGAAAATGTTGACGACGGACGACGGACGGACGACGGACGGACGGACGACGGATGCCTGGCTATACTATAAGCTCACCTATGAGCCTAAAGGCTCAGGTGGGCTAAAAATTATGTGTTATAATACCGGATTTATTTCGGGAAAAGATCCTAGTTAAAATTTATTTGCCTTTCCTTTTATTTTAACTAAGAAAATGATGACTTAATTTAGATTGCAGCCCGTTTACCTTCGACAAAATGTGCACCAAGATGTGTAACTGTTTAGATTTCACTGAAAGATGTGATACCAAAGATGGCGTGTGTACCTCCGGGTGTGACTCAGGCTGGACAGGACAAGACTGTTATACTGGTATACCAATTATATTTTAACTAAATACAAGTTCATAAACATTTTAATTCCTAATTTTGTTGATTATTGTTATAAAACGAGCTGTTTTCCAGCTGTTATTGAAAATATAAGCAGGCACAGTAACAATCTAAGAAACAATGGTAGATATTCTGACCAAGGTTTTGCAGGCGTTGTCTGCACATTGACAGGTGAGACGGTAATTGTCAAAATGTGGTCAGAGTTCCGTGTGCGGGGAATGTCTTAACCGCAGTAGACAATGCTTATCATATTCCAATATACATGAAGTAGGCTGGGTAATAATAGTAGCCGTTCACAGCAACAATATCATGAACAATGTGTACATAAAGTTTTTTTTTCTTCGAAACCAGGAACAAGAAAATATCGGTGGAATATTCAAGCAGATTGGTTATATTTGCTTCCAAAAACTATTGTCAGCTATTAGTCATTTTTGTTTCATTTAGTCAAATTCAGAATCGGAAATAACCAAGTCTCTTTAAGGACTTACTAAGTCGATATTTCATTTTGTATAGATAAAACATAAAAGAATCTATTTTCGGTAAAATCAAGTGTCGTAGCTCCTAATTCTAAACATTTAAACGTCGCCGCTTCTTTCACTTTTTACACAGAATGTGATGATCATTACGGACAGAACTGCGCCTACCCATGTGGCCACTGTTTGAATGGAGCAGCATGTGACAGATTCATAGGAACATGCTCTGATGGCTGTGAGCCAGGATGGACAGGCTTATTGTGTAATCAACGTAAGTTTCATGATAAAATTGTGGATTGATCGTGTGGAAACCTGTTACTTGGGAGAAACGCACTAAGGCTGGTAGAACGCTTACGATTGAACTGGCATAGTCCCGGAAGCTCTACTGGTTAAGCGCTGGCCTGGCTGCGCAAACAGTCCCGTTTTCAGCCGAATACCACATTAGGGTTCTCTTCTTCTTTTGCATACAGCCCTTTATTAAACCCTTATATCGGCTAGATATGACTGGCATATTTTTGAAGGGGCCGTAAAACTGCAACGTGAATTTGCGTCGACAACGATACGGCATTATTTGAACCTTATGCAACCTCTGGAATACTATTAGTTTTGCATTCGTATAGTCTTTTTAAAAAAATTGCACTATTCATTAAGAGCCTTATACTTTTTATTTACAATCATCAATAATGCCAACCAAGACTGTGTTGATGTGAAGGTCAGCCGAGTCTTTGATGCTCGTTTCGGCGCTAAGGATCTCTAAGTGCATGGCCAGTACACTTTCAAGGGACGCAACTTTGCCATTTTCATTTTTGCCTCCCTTCTTCATGGGGGCCTACTCTTAAAACATGGAATTAAATGACTTGGGATTTTGGGAATAGTTATTTGTTTGAGAAAATCTTAAGTTTTGTTTTGAGAAAATCTTAAGTTTTGTTTAAAACATGTTCAGTTTGAAATGTCATTGAAAAATTGGCGGAGCTTGGCAAACACTGTTTGCCCTGCTCCGATACCAATGATATCTGTTACCAATGCTGCCCTCGATTTTCGATTTATAACTAACTGCTATTCACAAAATGAAAATATGTGTTTTCTCAACTCTACAGTTCCTTCTCGGTTAATGTAATTCTCTGTTTTAAGTGCAGACCCATAAACTCGAAAAAAAAATAAGGGGTCAAACTTTTACTCTTTGATTTCCGGAACATTTCAATCATTTGGTAAAATAAATCATTTCTACCTTCCATTTTATTCATTTTGCAAGTTTTATACACGTGGAGTTTGAACCTATAGCCTTTGTCTTCACCGAGTCTAGGCTTTCAGTCAAACTACCCCTAAAATGAAAGTTGTTTGAATTCCCTTAGATAATTGATCGTGTGTCACTTTGGTCGGGCATGACTTTTAAAATTGCTATGAGTTTTAAACTTGATACCTTAAAAATGATTAAATTTGATGACTTTCGAGCAATTTTGCAAAAAAAAAATCATGAATTGGCGAAAGTAAAAATTTTGGTGAATTTGCTCCTAATGGACTTCTGACCACTTTGATTTACAGGGTAGTGTGAATTGAAGTCTGGACTTAGTCAAGATAAAGGCTATAGTTTCAAACTTCATGTGTACTAAGCTTGCAAAATGAATGAAATGGAAGATAGAAATGATTTATGTTACCAATATTTGCAAATGTTTGATATATTCCAGAAATTTAAGGATAAAATGTTGACTTCTTAATATTGTTTTCGAGTACATATTAAGGGTTTTGCAGTTCTCCAGTATGAAATTGTTGCACTGTGTATCAACTAGGCCTACTAATAATGTTTCACGTCTGAATGTCTGATTAATAAGCGTAACATATAATGGTCTCTTGTGATCTAGGTACAAATATATATGAATGTGTGAAATTAAAACTGAATCGTAAGAGTACAAATTATTATATCAAGCTTTGATGTTGTTGTGTTTTATTCGTTCCAGCGTCAGTGTTGAGTTCAAGTGTCCTTAAAGTTACTTTGTCCTTTAGGTTGTCCAGAAAACAGATTTGGTATTTCATGTGCGGAAAGATGTGGCCATTGTTACCAAGGGACATACTGTAACTCTGTTAATGGAACTTGTGAAAAGGGCTGCGATACAGGATGGGGAGGGGCCTCATGTCATGACCGTAAGAGTACAGTTACACAAACAGCGGCGTTGAAATAAATATTTTTTCTCATTTGGGAGAGACTTACTACTGCCTAAGTTTAAATTTTTAGATTTTTTTTTTCAAATATAAGTGCAGCTGGGCCTGGGATGATAGCATATGTTCCTAATTTCATTTTTGTTGATGTGCCCGGGCATACAGCTAATGAAATATATCATATCGACATTGAAAAGGGAAAAGGGTATATCATTTTATTACATGTAGTATGTAATAAATGTGGGCTGTATTTAGGCATGTTTCCGCCGCCTTTAATATTGAGACTACACTGGTATTAAATGAGTTCTACGTTTTAGATCATGGCGAAATGGAATAAAACCAAAATCGTTTAATCAGAAGAGGGTTGTCCTGGTCCGGAACTACACGCAACTTTTAAACATTAATACATGTAATACAAGTGTAATAAAACCTTAATAATATAAAAGTATTAAAACAGTAATGATATAAAATTATAAATATACGACTTAATGCGAATTTATAAATATTGAGTAACAATAATTACAGGTTGTGCAGGTGGATTCTTTGGAGAAAATTGTGCTCATGCTTGTGGAAATTGCTTGTCTGGTCTATCATGTGACCCAGTATCTGGTGTATGTGAACAGGGTTGCCAGCCTGGCTGGGAAGGGTTGTTTTGCACACAAGGCAAGTATATTGTGGTAGCACCACACTCATAATAATAACGTTACTGCAGGTTCTGTTGCAACTATAAACGTTATGTACAGTGCAGTCAATAAAAATTTAGAGGGACCACGGACAGACTTGGTGACTGGAGGCGCATCAAATGAATTCGTTCTTGTACACCGTTATGACAATTTTACTATGGATAATTTTGGCTGATGGCAAAGGAAAAACTGATAGTGTAAAACTCTCACAATCTCGCTTAAGCGAATGGTCAAATGAAGAGTAATAAATAAAATTCTAGCCTTTTTCTTAAACAACCATTATTATCTTCGTGCGAAAAGGGTGGCTTTCTTATCATCCATTATTTGGTTAATAAATTTATACGATGCCACGCAAATACACCTTTTTTCACAGAGTGAAGAGAAACATACTATCTGTATTGTTTAATAATTATGAAGTCTCCGTTTTATGTAATATCTGTAAAAAGCAATTTTTCTTTAATAGAGTGTCTTCCTGGTTTCTATGGCAACAGTTGTCTACAGAGTTGTCCGTTCTGTTTGAATGGTCTTTGTCACAAAGAAACTGGACTGTGTACTAACGGCTGTGAGCCAGGAAGAAGAGGCGTGAACTGTTCACAGGGTATTCAATATTACTTTACTTGCTGTACATTATACAAGTATTGACCTTTGTTGAGGTGAATATGCAATTTTATTGACCTGCAAACTACATATTGACCGACGGGAAGCGGAGGTCTATATGCTATGTTTGCAGGTCAATAAAACTGCATCTTCACCGACATAAAGGTTAATAAATGTTTTATTATATGAAAATTCTAAATGCAGTTTACTCTGATAGTAATAACGCTGCTGCATGGTATACTCTCATTAACATTAATGTATCTGCAACGTTACGTCATGAAAATAATGGCATCAGCGTAAAAGTAATATTCACTGACTGACCGGTGAATATCGCAAAATATTGACTGGCACGTGACGTCGAATCAGCCAATGAAATTGTGTGTCACATCGTGGTCATATAATAATCTTTTCTATTCACTGAGTCAAAACGTTATTCTCATTATTATTCCACCAAAAACAAAATTGAATTTTTATTAACCTGACGCAGGATGGAGGGAGATGAGCCAATTCTAGTTTCGTAAAAGCTACCCTCTTGATTTGTTTGGTTGCACAAGGAGATATTGCACGAGCTTAAAAAAATGCAGATTAGCCGGGAGATATATTCATTCATTTTAAAAGAAAGAACTACTAATTTAATGTCTTATAAAAAAAATCGGTGACTTCATGAGGACAGCGTCAATTTTCTCATACTTTTGTCGCACCAAAACCTTTACTACGAATTAGAAACCTGACAAACCATTCTTTTTAAGAAACAAGTTTTTGATTAAAAATGGTATAAACTTTGACGACTGTCTTCCTTTAATCCTTAATGCGCCAAGAAAGCAGACGACAAAATTTACGTCTGCCAAATTAAGGAAAAAAATCACCCAAGACTAGAAGGCATGAGGCTACATCATGGCTACATCATGAGCCGCCTCGTTTGGATCTACGCTGACTATTTACGGTTTTGGCGCTTTAAGGCTAACTGTTAGTTGTTGGTGCAGTTTCAAATTTATAAATCTTATCTAAAATGATTTGAACGCGCCTATAACCGTGAATGTACCCTAGGATGTGAGAGCGTATGAGAACTTTAGTCTGCAATTGTAGCTTGTCTATAAATAAGCCTTTAATTGATATGTAGTTTCATGACTTAGGGCAATGCTAATTAACCCTAATGATACTTCTGAGCGCATTATCTCATATTTTTACAAACAACTTCAAACTTCATCATAAGAAATTATTACAAAGGGCGGTTCACTTTACAGAAAACAAATCATAATGTTATAATGACACCCGACATTGTATGATTGTGTCAAGAAAATTAGAGCTTTCTTGACCTGTGTGTCCTAATCAGATTGAGAATTAAGATCCCTTAATTGGTATCTGCAATCATACAAGATTTATAAGCAGTCCTTAGATTTTGTTTTTGTCCACTTCAGAACACTCGTTATACTTAGGTAAATGGGTACAGATTCAGATAAGGACGGACAGATAGACCGCACCCCGTCACTGCGGCCATGGGTTCGATCCGCTGAGGTGAAGGGGATACATCGTTACGAGAACATTCAGATAAAGCCACTCTGCCATTTAATTTATGCCTCGCTTCTCAAATGGGATCAACTCGTAAATGAAAGAATTAATTTTGATTTCCTCCCCATTCGAGCGGATTATTTCTTTTAAGAATAGACCTCATTTTGGAAGGAATTTGTTGTCCAGGGAAGCAAATACCAAGTCACAAAAGTTGTCTCCCTTAAAAAAATGTGAAAAACGCATCGAGTTGTGCCCATACACCTTAACACGAGTACTTTACTAGTTCACAGCTGCTTCCTGTTTAAAATCTGTCGAAAAGTGATTTCATGATTCACCTCCTTACGAACGGTGATCAGGCTCAGACTGTCTTCTCAAAATTGAATGGCCTCCGTGTTTTCTCCACCTCAGTCGATCTACTTCTTTCTTGATCTAGTTTAGCATCTGTTTTTTTTTTTTTTTTTAGTTTTTGATCGCAAAAAGTAAAAAAAAAAATCAATTTACCTGATTCCATCAAATGATATATAGGCTTTGATTTTCAGAATGTGACCTGGATGCTTATGGAATCAACTGTTCAAGCAGGTGCGACCGTTGTGTAAAGGGAAAAGGTCGTCTATGCAACGTCACAGATGGTGTCTGTACCTATGGATGTTTACCTGGTTTTAATGGAACCAACTGCTTACAAGGTAGTGAACTAAATGCGCCTAATGTATAATCGAAAAGCAACGGTTCAGATCAACCTGCGCATCCGCTTTTTGCATGACCCGACTAAAGTGAAAAAAAAGAAAAAGAAAAAAGACGATGAAGAAATTATGACAATTTTTGCATTTAGAAAGTACCCAAAGAAAATACACTTCGTGTAATGAAAAACCAAATTGAATATAAACTTTCAAAATCTGGTAAACATGTTATGGATTCATTTATTATCTCTGTATAAGCCATAAATCTTCGTTTATCAATAATTTCAGAATGTCCTGTGGGCCTGTTTGGTGTTAACTGTGCTTCAAAATGCGGAGCTTGTAAAGCAGGGACAACATGTGATAAGGTCTCTGGAAAATGTCATGAAGGCTGTGCTGGAAACTTCTATGGCGACCTCTGCATAGAAAGTAAGCCAACACCAATGGTGTTAACAACTGAGAAAGCCACTAATTGGTAAAATAGTCTTATGATGTCTCTGTACGGGATGTATGCTCCTTAAACACAACATGTACCCGTTCTGTAAAAAAATCCACAGACAAGGCTTTAATGATGTGGAAGCTTAAGACTCTTGAAACTGTTCTACTCAAGCCATTAATGCTTTGCGTCTTGAAAAAAAGACACAGGCAAGTAGCGCCGACACAGATCAGAAGCCGCATAACCTGGCGTATTATCGGGTCTAGACTTTTTTACATTACATTACATTTACAGCTGTTTGTATAAATAAATAGGCCATACACCCCTAAAATGATGACTTGCCTCTTCCGATGAATAAGAATAGAAGAGTCCACTAATCATAAATTGACGTTTTGGTAATCGGCTCATTGCTATTAATTTCTGAGGTTCCAATTGAGACCTCGGCTGGGGTTGACGGGCGGAGCGGGAATAGGAGCGCGCGTCCTAGGGATCTAGATTAAACTGAATACTGCATACTGAATCAGTATTAGTATTTTGGCTCCGTTTTGTAGAAACGGTCAATTTGAGGGACTGTTAAGTCCATGTATACCATTGGGCAATGTGGAAACCGCAGACATACATTGCTAGCAATTGTACAACAGCTGTACTATTGAAAATAGTTTAAAAATGATCGCTTTCATAGAATATAGATAAAAATATTGCTATAACATGGTCTGTGTAACTTGACCAATAGTCATTTTACACGGTGTAAGACGGTTTCAAACAACATTGACCCTGGTGCAGCTGGAGAATAAGCTTTTGGTACATAATAACCGTTCGCCATTGATATTTAAGGGTACACTTTCATCAAAAGTAGCTACCATTTCCTTTTCCGCCTCTCACCTGAGTGAAAGTCAACTCTCAAAGAAAAGAATTCACGCCCCCCCCCCCCCCCTCAATATACGAGTAACTTATTTAAGGAATAAATTTTATTTTTCTGATGCTTATCGAAGAACAAACTACGTTGGGTCGCGTGCACAGTAAGTTAACCCCGAAGGGGTTCATGTAAACTTTGCTAGCGACCCAATGTAATTTATACTTCGATAAACACCAGAAAAATTAAGTTCATTGCTTATATTTAAATTCTTCTCTATTTAATATTTATCAACAAATTTGAGTTAGGGGCCACACTTGAAGCAGAAAAACATTTATACACAGTTTTTCTACTAAAAGCGGAACAGCGTCAACGACGTAACAACGACGTCATAACGTCGCCTACGTCAGATCAAATTGGAGGATAATGGTTTATTTTGACGTCACTTAACGTAATGTAATGTCGCGTGAACCGATGTAGTTATTGAAGTCTAACTTACATGGCATTCTAATGGTTTAACATAGGGCTATTCCATTCACGGATAATGTATACAAAATATTTCCTGCAAGAGTAGACTCTAGTTGTTTCCTTTTTGCGTAAATGGCGGGGGAAAAAACGGCGTCTCCATACACCTCAGGTATATCGACCAGTTAAACTGGTATTTTATAAGGCATTGTGTAAACAGTGTGCATCCAGATGAGAGAACAATGTCTGTTATGTTTGTCAACCTGTCAGTTTGCGAAAGTTCATGCTTGTTTATCCGCGCTTGTCAGAAGTTTACTTAATGCCCTACCTTAACACTACCATTAATTTTACAGGTGATCCGTTTGAGGATATCGACGGACCACAGCTACAAATCTTTCTTGGGACCACGCTTGGAATAGTCGGTTCTTTAATGACGGTCGTAACCATTTGCTTGGTTCTCGTCTGGAAACGAGAACATCTACCAAAAATCCAAGTGGACGAACACGAATCGAACAAACCTATTCAGATGGAAGAACAAAACGGTCGTCTGCTGACATGTGGCGGTGAAGAGGAGTCTGAGATAGAGGAGGAAATTTGAAATGAGACTTAAAGCGCCAGAAAAGAAACTAATGGAATTCGCTAACAGCGTCGATCGAGGAATAGGCGTCTCAGGCGGCTCTTTATGAGTTCCCTGTCTAATTGTTAACTGTTTGTCCTTTAGTGTTTGGGGTCTCATTATGATATCGCTTGGATGAGTTTTTTTTTTTTGAATTGCGGAAATATATTTTGTCGTCTGCTTTTTGGCACTTTGAGCTTTAACTGATTTGGATTTGTGTAAAGGGGAAAAATCATAGGAAATGGACTATGAATGCTTGGCAAAGTTTATTTGGCTTCCCTTTGCATACACATCAAAACATATTCCGATTACAGGGACTAGAAGCATTGACTTGGATTGATACGAGTACCAATTTCTTTCCTGTGATAAATATCTAATATGAAACACAAAACGGGGTATAAACAGAGAGTGGTCCCATTATGTTCTAAAATTACTGACGGAGTAACTGTAGATGTCATTGACAACATCCATGTCGTTAATGCGTTTCTTATTGAAATAATGTTCAGTTTGACGGCGTTAAAATCCCATTTTAAAGGGGCATATGATAAACAGAATCTTACACTCGTGGTCATTTCCTATGAACTTTATGAAACTCGCCAAAGGCACGTTTCATAAAGTTCATAGGAAATGATCACTCGTGTAAGATCCACTGTATAGTCAAAATCTACTTTTGTTTCAATCAGCAAGTTAACATTTCATTTTATATTCACTTTTCACTATAAGTTTCACGACAAAGGATACCACAATAATAGGAATACCAATAGAAACAAAGTGTTTTTTTTTTTGTTCTTTATGCTTTTCTTTAACAAACTTTCTATATATACATCTCATTATATAAAGAGGCTATTAACATTGAATTGTAAAAAAGTAGTTAGTAAGAATCATTTAAGTATATGTTCTCCTACACATACTGTATATGTCTGTGTTTAAACTATTAAAAAAACACCTTTCTTCCTTCCCAAGAAATCATTTATAATTCTTTATTTATAATCATTTTCGTAGAACCCCTGTCACTGTCATACTGGCTCAGAATCCCTCTACATTCAACTGTTTGAGAACATATTCAAATCTGAATGAAATGGAATGAACGTACACTGAAATGATTGAATACTTGAACTCTCCCTGCCTAGACAAGTCATTGAGAAGCGTCAAAACAATATCTACATGTATGTAACCTTTTCGATTTTGAAAGTCGGTGATAATACGTTATTCAAAACTCTAACATGACGTTAACGTTTTCCCCATTGAGCCTATAGGAAGCGGCGCCGTGTGAAAATTTGTGATAAATCACGTTGTTAACGCTCGGCGTGCACATTTCGCGCATTGATGACGTCGAACGTAGATATGTAACTTCTGGCGACGCCCGCCTCAAAAGATTCTATTAGAAAACGTAGCAATATCCATGCAGTATGATCGTATATAATGTTAGAATCGAAATAATTTTCCTTACCGGTAAATTATTGCAGGTTAAAACATGTGTTGTCGGGCAGATACAAATATTAATTCACTCCGGCCTGCGGCCGTCGTGAATTAATATTTCGTGATCTGCCCTCTGTGATAATTCAAGGCTAAGGAAAGAATAATTCAGTAATGTTTCTTCTTGATTTGATTCATTATTTATTAAACGACTGTAAGTAAAATAAACCGGTTCCAAAAATATACAGAGTAGAGACAGAAGCAAACATAACATCAAAGGTTGGTTGCAATGGCTTTGTATTGAAAGTGTGTTCTTTGTAATCATATTGCGACTTTGACCCTGTTACTTTAATTAGTCGATGTAATCGCTAACCATGGTTGCCCACAGATTTTATCACAGTCTTCTCTGGCGCTTTAGGATCTTTTTTTGTTTTGGTTTCGCATTGGTCATTATCGTCAAATGAAGGATGACCTGCGAGTATACGTCCCTTTTTTACATTTTTTCTAAATTTTCTCATATCATTGATTCATATTTCTTCTGCGAATGCCCAACTCCACGTCAATTTCATGATACATGTATTTATCTCTGCATGTTCATACGGGAAATTACTGTTTATCACTTCATACGGTATACACCTTATATGAGTATTATTTACCGGCTTTCCGCGACTCTTGTGGCAAACATCAAAATAAAGAAACCCACTGTCAATTCTATAGAAATCTACTCAATCAAAAAAGTAACGATACCAACTACTGGCTATATTTTCAAGGCATGCAGTGCTTATTGGAGTTAACTGAGGCTCATTTACGTTTGGGGAAACGCCAAGGAAAAAAATGCTCAGAAAATCGTCAATCCATACTTCTCCTCATAAGAGTTACATGTATCTGGCAATATTCAATAAGACTTAACCATCAATAGGTGAACACAGTGTGCATGCTATATAGCCAATCAAAGTGCGGACCTTTGCACGCGAATGATATTTATCAAGTCAGTAAAGTGCATGTACTCTCTAGACATAGATATTCAACGTTCATCTGAATTAATCCAACATAACGGTTAACTGGCCTAAATCTGCCTTCGGCAGTCTCATGCGTTTTTTTTTTCAAATCAACATAAAGAAATTAACAAAAGGTAAATGAGTTTAACCATCAAAAAGACTGAAAAGACACTACAAAAAGAAAATAAAAAATAGTTCGCAAGTATACTCCGTGCAGAAGTAAGACAGCATGAGAATTCAGTTCTATGATTCAAAAACCAAATGAGCCGCGACACGAGAAAACCAACAATGTGGTTGTGCGCCCAGCGCAGACTCAGATCAGCCTGGGCATCCGCCCAGTCTGATCAGAGTCTTCGCTGTCCGCATGGAGGTAGCATTGACCATTAGCTACCATTTCAGCGTTTAGGGAAGAATCTGGTCAAACTGGGTGGATGCCCAGGCTGATCTGAGTCTGCGCTGGGCGCACAACCACATTGTTGGTTTTCTCACGTCGCGGCTCAAATGAATTTTCACCTGATACAATGGTAAGCTCTCGTTTACAAATAAATGCAATAGAGTATGGCAATGGGTTGAAATTGGTGTATTACATAGAGGATCTTACATGAGTGCTCATGTATTATTGAATTTATTAAACGAGTTGGGGAAAAAGATAAGATGCGAGGCTATTCCGAGCATCTTATCGTTTTCCCCAACGAGTTTAATAAATTCAATAATACAGGAGCACGAATGCAAGATTCTATTTATCATATGACACTAAAATCGCATTTTATTAGCAATTTTGCACTAAAACGTCATAATTTCTCCATTAGAAAACGCGACGCATTTTGCACGTCAACGTACAATGTTACGACGTAATTTGCATATTTAATCCACTAGTGGATTATCGTTTTTAATGCATGGCTTTATTACACTCTCAGATGCGACGTCATATGATAAAAAATGTTTCAGTCAATATAACATAAATACAGACAGCAAGCATCTTTTAAGTAAAACATGTAATTAGGGTCAGTGTGACATATGTCAAACCAATTTAAATCATTTTATTCATCAAAATCAGTGAGAAAATCAATCCGGATTAATGAAATTTAATACATATACATCTTTTGTGTGCAAATGCGTTGATTAATTTCTTTTGCCGTGAAAAAGACTGGATAACAGGAAACGGTTGCTAAGAGAAGAAACTTATCCGTATAAGAGATAGCACTGAAACACTTACAGCTGGCACCATATTGAGTATAACTTAATTGCAAGGCTACCGGTGAACAATTTCAACAAGCCGTATCATAAATGTCTATATATACAGTAAATAAAACACTTATATGCAGATTTTTCTATACTAAATGCAAAACATTTAATACATCACAATACTTAACAGGCAATACATGACTATAGAAATGTCTTTTTCAAAACAAAAAACAAAAAAACAAAAAAAAAAACAAATACTCAAACTTTCATACAGAGCGAAATTTAGCATATGGTTCTCAATTGTTGAGCATGAGAAATTTTATTTTCTTCCAATACGATTCGACAGACTGATAGTTTGAGTAAAACTATATGGTATTAGTATGCTTACTTGAAAATGTTACGGAGGCCAAACAACAAAAGCGTCTGAAATATATTTAAGTGACATCGCACAATAAGATTTTAAGTTTTATTTCAGTTAATGTTTGTATGCGTATTTCTGAAGGAAGGCATTGTCT
The DNA here is from genome assembly GCA_963989385.1 of Ctena decussata. Taxonomy (NCBI): domain Eukaryota; kingdom Metazoa; phylum Mollusca; class Bivalvia; order Lucinida; family Lucinidae; genus Ctena; species Ctena decussata. The sequence continues at coordinate 21,086,088 of OZ022501.1, read as the reverse complement.
TAGCCATACTACAGCGGAGATAGTGTTGATTTCACGCAGAAAATACTGTTGATCATTCAACACTTAATAGTTATCGGACTTCAAGAGAATGCAGTTAAGGCTAAAGGGAAAACACTCTGAAAACACTTTTCTCGGCTTAAAAAATCTGTACAAATAGCGCAATTTCAAAGCAGATACATACACCTTGTATTTCTTTTTAAACTAATTAAATATAAAATAAGCTCGCGTTATTTTATAGCTTGCCAAAATAAAACTTTATAAACATAAAGCAAAACACAAGTATGAATAACAGCTGTCAACAGCTGTCATGAAAACTTGTGTTTTGCTTTATGTTTATAAAGTTATAAACATAAAGCAATACACAAGTATGGATAGCAGCTGTCAACAGCTGTCATGCAAACTTGTATTTTGCTTTATGTTTATAAAGTTATAAACATAAAGCAAAACATAAGTATGCATAACAGCTATCAACAGCTGTCATGCAAACTTGTTTCCACTTAGGCTGGCTATAATCAGTTTCTAACATGCTTAGAGTACATGTTTACACTTAGGCTACATGTACAAGGTCTTTATTACACAAATTCTTGTTTATGATAAATGCGTTCTCGTTAGCAATGTAAAAACAATGTTAAATTCCATTCATATGTTCCAGCAAACTCTGGACTGAATTATTCCGTCTCCCATGCATGGCGACGAATAAACTACACAAAACTTCAGTCGATGGAACCAAAAGTTAACGTCAAACGTTATGTTGGTATCTTCCTGTAAATTCTTCGAGGTTTCAATACTGAAACATGCTCGTTGAACATCATCAAGGTGAATGGATACAATTCCAGGGGATCAAATCTGCCTATTTCATTTTATCTCCCTTCTCAATGTGGGTCGACTCTTAAATGAAATAATTGGCCTCTCAACTAGAGAATCAAAGGTTTGCCTTTAAGAGGAGACTCCATTTTGGAAGGGCTATGTCGTGTAGTGAAGCAAACTGGAAGTCACAAAATTCGTCTCCCTTAGCATAAATGGAGTAAAAACACGAGGATGTACCCATACGCCTTAATGTTTCTGAGCATCTTTTTGCCTTGTGTTATAGAAAGACTAACAGTCAATGTCAGAAGGCTCTATCACTTTTGGTTATGATGCCGCCTCGGTCGCCTTCTGCGACTCACCCGGCGTCTAAACTCTCCAAACCGTTCATCGAAACTTTCTCTCTGTCTTTCTCGTCGATACTGCGTCAACAGAGCCCGTAGTTCTAAGTCACCCTCCACTTTTCCCCAGACTCCGAGTACAAAAGCTTCTATGTCACATTCATTGACGCCACGAAGGATCTTGAAATAGCCATTCTCACCCCAGTCCTTTCCCCAGGAATTAGCACACAGCTGAAAAATATGACAATATTTAGCCCATCAGTTCCTAGTGGTTTCAGCTACTAGTAGTTCAGACAGCTCCGTCCCAAATATATGAAGTGCGTGGTTTGATATAAGTGTTGTATTTCTTTTAGCATATGACGTCGATGTTATTCAGTGTGTCATACATATCGTATGACCACACTCGTAATAACACTTTTGCGCGTACTCGTAGCATCCTTGACAACGTCCATGTCAAAAATGCGTTTTCTTACCGAAATAATGTTCATTTTGAATGAGATAAAGTCCCATTTTAAAGGGTCATATGATAAACAGCATTTTGCACTCGTGGTCATTCATATGAAATTTATGGAACTCGCCGTAGGCTCGTTTCATAAATTTCATATGGAAAGACCACTCGTGTAAGATCCTCTATTTCTTTTCAAAAAACTCTGTATTCAATGCAAATAGTGTAGGCCCTGATGGACTGTGGCATATGTTGTAGATTAACACTTTTTGAACATGCCTGTTATATGGGACGCTTGGAATAAAACTGATCTTACATGAAAATATAAAACATATGTTTTTTGTTTTTTTTGGATCAGGAATTATAGTCAATTGAGAACATGCAGCATTGTCAAGTTCATTATACCTTTTCAAGATTTTTTATTACTGTGACATGTCACAGATGAGTATGTAATGAAGGCCAACGCAGACCAAACACTTAATTGTTATATGGAGCTCCGCCAGTTGTTAAACTGGCTGAACCCACTCGCTTACCCCCACCCCACCGATGTATTGCTTACCATTCCAAGGAGGTGTTTCAGTTGTGGTTTATTATAACTGCCCTTGTTAGTGGACTTTCTATTAGTCTATTACTTTTGTGTTCGTTATTTAGTATAGCCTTGTGGCAATCTGATGGGAAAGCGATGACCTCTTGGCCTTTTGCTGTCCTGTTTTGCCTTGTTTGCCGACCTTATTGTTTCCCTTTCCCATTGGCGTTTAGAACAGGATGTGGAAATCGGTTGAGTCGCTTCTTGTTTATTGTCTTCTTATCTACTTTGCATATGCATAAATAGAGGATCTTACATGAGTGCTCATGTATTATTGAGTTTATTAAACAAGTTGGGGAAAAAGATAAGATGCGAGGCTTTGCCGAGCATCTTATCGGTTTTCCTCAACGAGTTTAATAAATTCAATAATACAAGAGCACGAATGCAAGATTCTATTTATCATATGGCACTAAAATCGCATTTTATTAGCAAAATTTGCACTAAAACGTCACGATTTTGCCATTAGAAAACGCGACGTTTTTATGGACGTACACGTATAACGTTACGATGTAATTTGCATATTTAATCCACTAGTGAATTATCATTTTTAATGCATGGCTTTATTACATCCTCAGATGCGACGTCATATGATAAGATGGATTTAAACCTCAGGAGTAATATTAATAAAACAACTTAATTCGTTGCTATGCTGTTGCTAAGGCTAATTTTCCTTGAAGGAGATTCCCTACAACTATGAAATTTGCTCTGGAGGAACAGTCTGAAAAAGACTGTTCCTCCAGAGCAAATTTCATAGCTGTAGGAAATCTTCTTCATAGAAATTCAGCCTTAGCAACAGCATAGCAACGACCTATGTTGTTTTATAAATATGGCCCCAGTTGTCTTGCTTCTGATCTTCCCAATGCAGTCCTTCTACTGCATGTTTTACAATGTATGTTTCACATTCCTCCGTCTTCGTCTTGTTCTGTTAAAGTTCCTGGGTATCTTTATTTTATGACACGCGTCGCGTAAATAGAGACCTTCAGCACAGGACATTGATCTTGTATATGTCCCATCATTATCAATTTACCAGACCCCGCCCCTCTCCCCCAAGACCCAATTTTCTTATAAGACAATCGGGTCTTGGGGAGACCGGCGCGGTCTGGTAAAACGTCAATGTCCTGTCCCTTAAGCCAAGTGCATAAAGTGAAAATTCTGATCAGCCTATGCAGCCTCATTAGCTAACCAAGGCCTTCATTTTTCTAATTTTAGATTCCTCATGATTGATAGACTGAGCATGCGAAACTGCGAGACTCTGATCATACTGCACTGATGCGCGGACCGATCTATGTATTTCCTGATCGCACGTTTAACTCAAAGCCTGTATGTAGTTTTACGGGTAGATTAAAATGACGTCTTGACTAAAATTTATAACATCATTAATGTCAACTCATAGCTTTCGTAGGGCGATGTAATTCTCACCAAAAAGAATTTTCCTCACATTTTATTTAGACAGAATTAGCTCCACTGAGGAGCAGAGTTAGCCCCCATTATTGTTGTTTCGATTGTCTCAACAATGTTCTCCAGGAGACTCAGCGGAGAATAGTCCACATTTTGAGAAGACTTATTTATCCAGGGAAGCAAACAGGAAGTCATAAAAGATAAACCTTGCGTAAAAAAAGACGTAATGCACCTACCCAGTACTTGACATCGCGCCCGTTGTGTCTTTCAGTTCCCCATCTACAAAAAAGGATGCAAATATCCATTAATATAATACAAGGTAGAATAAGCAAGACCAAGCTCGAATGTTTTAGTTACACAGACCTGGACCCCTAGACAAACTTTATTATTATTATCTCTCCTTTAGTTGCAGGAAACGATTGTGTGTATATGTCCGTTTTTTTCTATATTCTCACCGTTCCTGAAGCAGCCCTGGCAATATTATTGATCAAGAAAGATAACTGAAATAAGAGTTTTTATTCTTTCATGGACCTGTCTGTTGTCTCAGGACTACATTACTGCCTAGTTCCATCGGGTTTTTTGGCAAAAATACATCAAGGAAAAACCTTAAAGCAAGTAAGGACTGCCGGTCTTTCATGTGTTTATAACCTACAATCCGAGCACGTATCATTAAAATATGTCAAACAGTTACTATGGTCCACTTAAAAAGGAACCAAGGACACAGATCAGGGTACATTATTGCGAAATAAAGATAGCAAAAGCTTACATTCTTGCGCATGGCACGTTTGACAAAGCCTATATTCCTACTAACGTTAATTGCCGTTAAAAAAAATCAGCGTTTCTTAGATAAAGACCGAAAAGGAACTAGAATACTGATCAGGGTTCGAGGTTATAAAACCTGAGAATAATCTCAAAGTCAAATTAAAGCACACTGATTGGCTGTTAGCAGCCAATCAGTGTGCTTTATTTTGAGTTTGAGAATGTACTCAAGTTGTATGACCTCTGGGCCAGGTAAAGCGACCTAACTGAAATGTTGTTATTCTTGCACGCTACACTTCGTTTTGTCTTTTGACCACTGTCGTTAACATTTTGAATTATATACCAGAAAGGAAGTGGACATGTAAACCAGGGGACATAAGTGGAAAACAAAAAAACGAGTTATTACTTCACGCGACACTCGCCCTTTAGGAATGTACAAAGCCTATCAAGTTCAAAAGGTTTCTTAGTTCTGGAAATGTTGAAGCACCCCGAACCCCGCCCGCAGCCGTGTCATTTTATAACTGGAACCCGTAGTTAACAAGAATTCCGCGGAATGCAGTGTCTCGCCTGTCAGCGCTTTGTGAAACTGACCTAAACGCAAAAACCCGATGAAAGTTTACGCCGCCGACGCCGACACCGGAAAAGCAACACCTTTGTCTCGCTTCTGCTTCGCAGGCGAGGCAAAAATCAAATAGTATCAGTAGTGAACATTTCTTTGCTCTGGAGTTTTGTGTAGCATTATATACTAGTGAAGTATACGAACGCAGATTTTTTTTCCATTTCCAATTTTGGATAGCAAAAATGATCTACTCTTCTAGAATAAAGTGTTGAGATAACGTACCCAATGATCCTGACAGAGTGATATTGTCGCCTCTCATCTCCAGTCAAACTGTCTGAGACAACCCTTGAGTAACTATACACTCCAGACTTGTACATGAAAAAGTCCTCCTTCACTTTAAAGGTTGCTGAAATAAAGATATACTTCTCTACAGTGCTGAATACAAGTCCACTCCCGATATCTCGAAGTCAAAGTTCAATTCAAACTACTGATATCTCAAAGTAAATTTTCTGGTTCCAGAAAATTTACTTTGAGATATCATTAGTTTGAGATAACAGAATTTGAAATGTAAATGAAAATTGGGAAATGTGTCCAAAATATATTCTTAGATATATCAGGGTTCTTTGAGATATCCGTATTCGAGATATAGAGAGTCGACTGTAAATAAAACGGGATAAAATTACGGGTCTTTTTTTTTTCAGCGGAAAATTGGACAACCTCACCTTTGATTTTTGCAGAATATAGGTGTATAGATACACCTCCATGTTTTCCACTTTTTTACAAAAGGAAACGACTTTCATGATTCCCTGTTTCCCTGAAGGGCAAGGCTCTTCCAAAACAGGGTTGTCTCTTAAAGAAATGTATTTGCTTCTTTTTGAGCAAATTCTTTTTTCTTTAGGAACTGACACCAAACTGATGCTGGAGGTAAAATGAATATGGTAGACTCACTTCCTCTCAAAAATCATTTAAACCTTAAGAAAGGCAGCTTTCGCATCTGTACCGCGAGCTTCACGGCAATGCTGTATCTCCAAATATATCTATACAGTCACGACGTCAAAACGTCTTGCTTCACGCAGACTCACACTGTATAAAGCAATGGGATGTTCCAGTAACCCCAGAATCTTTAAACTGAATCGGCAATTTGTTTTCGCCGGTAATGGTGTTTGAAGACTATAGATGTTTGCCATCACCCACCAGATGATAGCATCCAGACCCGAGTCTCTTTGATTTGATCAGTGTCTATATTTTCAAATAAATTACAACGATCTTCATCTTAGCTAGACAGATTATAAGAAATGTGCCGCGACACGAGAAAACCAACAGTGGACGCAGATCAGCCTGGGCATCCGGTCAGTCTGACCAGAATCCTCGCTTTGCATTTAAAAGGTAGCTAATGGTCTAAGCTACCTCCATGCGGACAGCGAAGGCTCTGGTCAGACTGTGCGTCCAGCGCCCAGCCACTTTGTTGGTTTTCTCGTGTCGCGATTCAGATGTGCTACTTTCATATAGAGTGGTTTATAAACGTCCTCAAAGAAGTTTATCTATTTATTAATATCGTTTTAAAATGTAAATAGCATTTCAAAGATAAAGCCTGACCTTTTAAATCGATTTCCTCATTTTGTTAAAAGTGCATGTTGTAATCTGAACTCGCTTTAAAATATGCTGATAAAGGATATAGTTTTGCCGTTTATATTTCACATCAAACTTCAATATCTACATGTAACAACCTCCCTGATTTGCAAACACTAATATGTAGTTGCAAATAAGGCATCGAGAACAGTAGTAAGGACTGACACTCTGGCCACGGATTTTCCCATGTATTTTTACATAGACTTTTGGCCTGAAAAAAACTAAGTCCGCAGGGTCGCCTAGTGTAAAAATACATGGCCGTGTCCAGAGATGTCAATCCATGAGTTAACTTCCTCAGGCTAGTAAGTCTGTGTTAGGCCCTTTTAAAGCCGTAAAAGTCATGTTCCTAGGCTCTCAGAGCCGTTCTTAGGACGATTCAGCGCCATTTTCCCACAAGAAATAGCCGTGGGATCATACACGCAACTTTGCGGGACGTTGTAGGAAGTTTGTAGGATCTGTAGGAGCACACAAGAAAACTTGCGGGATCACGCGACGTCTTTGGCCAGTTGTGACGTTATGTTATAGCAAGTCTGTAGGAACTGTAGGATCCCACAAGAATTCTTTGCGGGATCACGCGACGTCTTTGGCCAGTTGTGACGTTATGTTTGTACGTTTATGACGTCAGTTATTTCTAGCCGAAGTAAACAAGACGTTGGCCGCCATAGAAGCTGCGCTTATCATATTTTTAAGGGAAAATAGCCACATCCACACATCCACACTGAAATTGTGGAGTTAATGTGGATGATGTGGATTTGATGTGGATGTTTTGTGGCTGATGTGGATCCACAATGTGGAGTTTCCACACGTCCACATCTACACATTTGACAGTGTGGATGATGTGGATTTGATGTGGATGTTTTGTGGATGTTGTGTGGAGTTTATGTGGATGATGTGGATGTTTTGTGGATGTTGTGTGGAGCTTATGTGGATGATGTGGATTTGATGTGGATGATGTGGATTTGATGTGGATGTTTTGTGGATGTTGTGTGGAGTTTATGTGGATGATGTGGATGTTTTGTGGATGTTGTGTGGAGCTTATGTGGATGATGTGGATTTGATGTGGATGTTTTGTGGCTGATGTGGATCCACAATGTGGATGTTTCCACACGTCCACATCTACACATTCGACAAATTCGCTTAGTCTCTGCTGTCCCTTGTTCTAGCTTATTTCTCAAGTATGCTGACAGACTTCTGGAAATCTCAGTGAGAAACAGTGACCCAACGGCTTTCTCATTATGCCCTACACAGTAGCATGCCTCTCAGAGGCATGGCCATGCAGTGTTCTTATACTGTACAGTAGCAGATGTCTGTTAGCAGACTCTCGGTCTCATATGACCTCACCGTAACAGAGACGTGATTCTACAGCATCCGCATATGGCCCTGTATAGCAACAGGCCTCTGTTGTATGACTCTTGCCCTAGCAGAGGCGTGACTTTACAGTGCCAGACAACTAGCCCTCGTTAACTTACTACTACATTTCGAAAGAAGAACAGACAACTTGTTTTAACTCAACATAACTTTATTTGTCCCGCTAACTGAAGACGATGAACAGAGGATTAGGACCGTCCCTCTGCACTCGTTTACAACATTCATATCAATACAATAAAATAATCGAAGAAAACAGGAAGTTGTATAGTGTTCTACTACTGATTCAAGTATTGTGCTACAAAAGTCTCATTTCTTTGACATATTAGTTTTCATCTGTAATGTTTGCGATCTCACAGGTATTAGTGTATGTTGACGTTCCTCTTCTGCAGTAGCAGTTGGTCTTTGATATTCGTCAAGTTTCCGCTCAAGTAGATAGCGACGCTTTTTAACTGCATATTGCATTGCTTCTTCATCGTCATAGTCTTCATCTTCTTTTAATTTGTGGGCAGTAGATAATACTTTCTTGTGAATAGGATCTTTTCTCAAAGCAGAGCCGAGTCTCACAAGATCTTGATATTTAGAAATAAAGCATGATCTATATGTTGGTTTGAGTTCTTCATATGCCATCTCTTCTGCTTCTTCTATGTCCACATCGGGTTCTTCCTGCAACGTAGTTTCCACCATGTCGTTAAACTGATCTTGAACGGCTTCGTAGGTTCGTCTTAAGAGTCTATCCCAAGGACTTTTCTTTGACGTTTTTCTGGGTTTGATTTTACCCATCTCCTCATCGCCGGGAGACTCATCGTCCGTGTCCATCTCTGCTGCGTCTGTATCGGAGTCTCTTGAAGGTTTAGTATAATTATATTTTCCAAAGATATCATGTCCTTTCATACCCTGCATATGTTTATTCTCAGTATGTATGTCAGACGACTCTGAAACAATACTTTCTTCACTGTCAGACATTGTTGACTTCCCTTTACAGACGCCACTGGATATATGTCTTCTTAAGCTGTCCGATCGAGCAAATGCACGAAAACACGTCTGGCACTGATATCGACCCATCGAATGTTGCTTGAAGAATGAACAAGTGTCATATGAAGCGTTCCTTTTATAGGTTTTTGCCTGGAAAAGATAAAGTAAATGGGTTCATGTGATATGTTACATTTGTAAAAATACGTGCATATGTCAAGATTAGAAACAGAATGTTCAAAAAATGTTATTTTAAACTTGCGAGTTGAAATATATAGATATGAGAATAAAATGATTTATCACTTACACCAACAGTTATGATGATTAAGTTACATTATCTTCTGACCTTTTATCAATTACTTGATAGCAGTAACTTACATTTTATTTCTCTCGCTTGCATCCTACTTGTTTACGGAAGTCTTTAGATTCATCGGAATTGTCATCTGCACGAACTTTCTTAGTTCTAGCTTTCGTCAAAGACCTGCGTGAACGTCTAATATCTCGACCCTCCTTTTGTTCTTTAAGCTTGCGTCTATGTTGCTTTTCTTTCTCCTCACGTAAGAAGGAGTGAATTTCAGCTTTGCAGAGTCGACAGTACTTCGATGGTCTACCCTCTCTGAGTCTTTTGTCTAATGCAGTTGCAAGTCTTTTCATGAGGTATCGAATCTGTCCGTAGCTCGCCTGGTAGCTTCTTTTCTGGACGACAGGCACACCTGATGAATCTGATAGCTTCTTTAAATCTTCTTTCGTCTGCTTTGAACAATTCATTTTGTCTTCTATCATGCTTTATTTAAAATGATGAATTTTGTAGCATCATCTTGTATTTATACTTATTTCGATATTCATACCGATATTTAGTCAGAAATTAAACAACTCTCTGTCTGAAATGTAACTTAATCAAAGTCTTTCCATGGCTGAAACGAATATCTTTTCCCGTATCACCTCTGATACTGATATGAACTTGATCGATGAAGGATTTGGCTACAGGAACGTAATGCATATTGACGAATTCTTTGTGTGACTGTTGTGAGGCTTTTGACGTTTCGAATGGTACGACTCTCAAAATAGGCGCAGTCACGTCTCCTACGTAAGTGTAACTGGCAACATCAGAGTACACGTACAGCCGACTATGCATCATATTCAAGTCCACTTGATATTTGAAAGCATGGCTTTCGTTTGCAATAGGTCTTTCTGACATGCTCGGATTTACTCCAAGAGCTTCCCCAAGAGAAGCTGGAAAACGAACCCTGACCTGTTTTGAATTCTGCGCAATGACTTTGAGACGATTGCTGCTTTTTACATAAGTAATTCGAATAGAAGCATTTATTTTTGTCAATAAAGGTCCATGCTGTGTATCTATTACAGACTGGATCTCATCCACCAAATGCTGAGGAGACCTGTAATTTCCTTCTGGGATAAACAATTTATATTCATAACATCCTTCTCCGCCAGCACACAGTTCATTCGCGCTCTGTATTCCCAGATTATTAACTGTTGCCTGGTCTAGAAATGTTAAAAAGAAAAAGTTATTGTTCTCTGAAATGTTCATGACTTCAGATGGCGTGATCATTTCCACTAAAGCAACTTCCCAGTTGTCCTTATCCATCTTGATGGGATGATCTAGTCTGACAGTAAAAGAACTCTGTGTGTTCTTTGGAAAAGTATTCATCGAACTGTCACTAAGAAGAGTCAGATAGAAATCCTTCATACTTAATTAATTAATTTACTGTCTCTCAAGAATCTCAGTCAAGTTCTGAATAACTATACACGATCCTGTCAAAGACCTGCTATTTATACAAATATTTAGGAACCCTGTAGACAGGCTTCTTTATATTCACCTGTTACTGTACAGTATAAGAACACTGCATGGCCATGCCTCTGAGAGGCATGCTACTGTGTAGGGCATAATGAGAAAGCCGTTGGGTCACTGTTTCTCACTGAGATTTCCAGAAGTCTGTCAGCATACTTGAGAAATAAGCTAGAACAAGGGACAGCAGAGACTAAGCGAATTTGTCGAATGTGTAGATGTGGACGTGTGGAAACATCCACATTGTGGATCCACATCAGCCACAAAACATCCACATCAAATCCACATCATCCACATAAGCTCCACACAACATCCACAAAACATCCACATCATCCACATAAACTCCACACAACATCCACAAAACATCCACATCAAATCCACATCATCCACATCAAATCCACATCATCCACATAAGCTCCACACAACATCCACAAAACATCCACATCATCCACATAAACTCCACACAACATCCACAAAACATCCACATCAAATCCACATCATCCACACTGTCAAATGTGTAGATGTGGACGTGTGGAAACTCCACATTGTGGATCCACATCAGCCACAAAACATCCACATCAAATCCACATCATCCACATTAACTCCACAATTTCAGTGTGGATGTGTGGATGTGGCTATTTTCCCTTAAAAATATGATAAGCGCAGCTTCTATGGCGGCCAACGTCTTGTTTACTTCGGCTAGAAATAACTGACGTCATAAACGTACAAACATAACGTCACAACTGGCCAAAGACGTCGCGTGATCCCGCAAAGAATTCTTGTGGGATCCTACAGTTCCTACAGACTTGCTATAACATAACGTCACAACTGGCCAAAGACGTCGCGTGATCCCGCAAGTTTTCTTGTGTGCTCCTACAGATCCTACAAACTTCCTACAACGTCCCGCAAAGTTGCGTGTATGATCCCACGGCTATTTCTTGTGGGAAAATGGCGCTGAATCGTCCTAAGAACGGCTCTGAGAGCCTAGGAACATGACTTTTACGGCTTTAAAAGGGCCTAACACAGACTTACTAGCCTGAGGAAGTTAACTCATGGATTGACATCTCTGGACACGGCCATGTATTTTTACACTAGGCGACCCTGCGGACTTAGTTTTTTTCAGGCCAAAAGTCTATGTAAAAATACATGGGAAAATCCGTGGCCAGAGTGTCAGTCCTTACTACTGAGAACATATTAACAAACTGATCTGGTGGCTGTCAAGACTATTAAACAATTTTTTTTCCCGCGAGTTCCCTAAAAAGGGCGATACAACAGTTTGGGGAGATGGTCTTTACAAGCTTGGAGCTTTCGGCCAAATCCTGATTATTTATTCTGTATATTTGTATGTAAAACTTCGTGAAATAAATATTGTTTAAACCAACAGTTTTACGCAAAGAATGTACAAGAATCATATAACTTTGGCGACGTCATCACTTTCATGTTGCTTGAATAAATGGCTGCCTATATCATCACATGTCAACAGGAAAGCCGCGCTGAGAGAGTGCAAGAACAATTAAAACGATAGCATGAAATAGTTATATACAGGCAAAAAAAGTTAGCATACGTAAAAGTAAACGAAAGTTAGAATACTCAATACTCCGAACCATAAAGACTTACATGTATTTATATATTCTAACAATAACCTTTGCAGAAACATTACGTAAAAACAGTTGGCACTTTCCCATCTATCATTTTCGTGTGAAAGCAGGAAAATTATCATTCGGATTTTCTCCGCAGCTTACCTCAGCGTCTTAAAACCCATATTTCGAAGGCCACAACGAGCTACCGTCTACTCCTCGCGAGAATGCCAAAAAGGTTAAAAACAAAAACAACAACAACAGGACTTGCTTTGACACGCTTGCAATATCACTTTTGAGTTTGATATATGACTTTTTGAGTTTATTGTAGTAAATTAAAGTCTCCATAGTCCTATAAGTGGAAAAAAGGTCTAAACGCAAATCGTTATAAAAAAACCTTTAATCTTCACGCTGGTGATAAAATAAGGGATGATGTGGATAGATTGATCCATATACATAGCAAAAAGTATGGGGAAGGTGTTTTTGAAAGACGAAAATTCGTTCTACAAAATACAGATTCCCTTTTCTGGTTTTCCGTTGAGCGATGCAATATATACAAAAGCGGTATAGTGAATGGGACTCCACTCTGTACGTTGTATTTTTACCATTTTTTCATTGTTTACGAAATCGAAAGTAAGTCATTTTGGTTGGCAACTAAAATGACCCAAATCAATTTTCGAATCCATTTTAAATGAAACTCGATGATGTTTTATTGGTTCAAAGTTGGCTAATCGCCTTGATTTACTATGACGATACTATTGCGAGTAGCTTGCAGCGATACCTCGCGATAAAAGTTTTCATGCTGATAGAGCAATGGGGCCTTTAATACACTGTCAGAGATCGAGATAACAAGGGGTAACAGGGATAATTCAGGGATGATTTTTCTTATTTCTCAACAAAAACATTTGTTTTGCCCCTCATTAGAACCGTCTCCGCGAGACGGTTCTAATTAGGTTTTGTTTATATATAAAAAAAGTTCAATATCTTATCCTTGTTACCACTTCTTATCTGGAGCACTGAAGACTGTGTTATAGGCCATTTGCTGTCTATAAAACAGGTCATCTTGCAGATTTTCTCTTTTATTATTGATGATAAAATTGATTTTTTTTTCTTCACTGGTATTGTCAAACTAATACATAACTGGAAACTGACTTTCAGAATTTTATCATGTCAATTTTTTGCTTTTGTCTATTCAATCCTGTACAAAAATTTACAAAATTTTCAGCCTAAGTAGAGGGGAGTACAATCTTTGAATGTAATAGCTATAAGCAATGCCCATATATGTGTCACAAACAAGACATGTTTCTATATATAAATTAATCCTATTCATCACCAATCAATTATCTTCGCAACAAATAGATAAGTGAATTTCAGTTTTACTCAGATTGAAAGATTAACAGGTATATAGGTGCCATTGAGTAACTCTATAGTTAGCTATAGTTAAGTCTAGTTATGTCATGAAATGCTGCATGTGTCACTGTGACATTACCGATGTAGGTTTTGAGACGAAAATGTCAATGAAGTGGTGCACTGTGTAGTTTCTGTATATTAAAGTGACTAAGTCTGCAATTATGACCATTTTCCGAAATTTTTATTTTCTTTTTAAATCATTCGTAAAAGTAGAATTAAGTCATGCTTCCTCAATAAATCTGTTCACTACAGCTGAAAACTGCATGGAAAAGTGAATAATCTTTATAAAAATAGGTGTTTTTCTCTTGTTGGTAATTATTTACATCCCTCCAGAAATTCTAGACAGTTGATTTTTAACATAAATGCTGTTGCTTTGATAGTGATAATTTGTTAAGGTTTACGAACCTGGTGAAATTTATACCCGAATTTTAGCTATATTACTGTGTTCTTGAAAATTAGAAAGTTTAACATGAATTCTAAAAATAAAAGATCGAAAGTTACAGACTATGCAGCTTTAAGTATAAAATTCGGTTCAGTCAATATGCTGTTGACAGTATTCCACAAGTTGGTCAATGAATAATAAAAGAAATCGATTATATCACTGTAAACTGAACTTCTAGCTAGCGATCATATATTTTCACAAATAATTTTAGAACGAGAGTAGTTCCGACCAACACTATACATGATACGATTCATGCCAGTCTCATTTAAGGAGTCATATAAATGGTTAAGTCTACGTTTATTATCAAACTGGCATAACTCGGATCTCCGTTAGTTGTTAAAGCGGACTGGCATAATCGTACCATCGCTGGTGATCAAGTTCAAACGTACAGAGTAATGTCTAATGATTTACAACTAAGATCACTTACCTTGAACTGGTCCGTTGTTGTAAATTTCTGACATAATATCATATTCCTGAAAGACAAATTTACAGTATCAAAGTAAACGAGACTTCAAACAATGAAATATGCCTCACATGATATTAAAGCATTATATTTAAAGCATTATGGTTGAATTATGCAATACTAACGTTCAAACATTTTTTTGAATAGTATGAACATTTGCTAGGTTACTTGGGGGCTGATAAAAACCGAGGGCGACATTTTCTTAAACTAATGAAGCCAAGCAACATCATTTTTGCATGAGGATCTCAAAATATTGTTTCTGTAATAACCTACTAGGCACATAACGTTTAATCCACATAGAATCAACATTGATTCAAAGGCATGCCGTTTAATCAGCGTTGCTTATGTGTTGATTTAGCAGTGTGTATCTGCTGGGAAGTGTCAGAAGGCGTGTGAGGTTGCGCGCTTAAAACCAATTGAAGCTCACTGTCGGTTCCAAAGCAGAAAATTCTGATGCAGATTCTGTTTTTTGTTTATCAAGCATTTATATCGGGCCTGTATCTCTGTGTTTGCTGTTTTGTTTTGTGGTTCAAAATGAAAAAGTTAGTAAAAGTAGCATTTTCACTGGTTGGGAGCGTACAGTACGTGTGACCCGTTGTACCGATGTGTATAGTGGACGCATCTTTGTTCAAATATGGCGGGTAAGTTTCAGATCTGTTTATTTTTGTGTTTTAAAAATATAAAGTAAGGGAAATTCAACTTAGTACCGATAGTTCGACAAGCCTAACTACAGGTCTTTTCGACATGCTACCTTGATTTTCTGTAGATTGTTATGATGTGCTTTATTTTCACATTTCATTTGAGAAAATCACTACTCTACTTTCGATTTCAAAAAGTGCATCCGTACCATTTCTTCAAATCTGTCCATCAATTTTACATGAAACGACCGTATCTTCGTTGCAATTATTTTATGGTGTATGTCGACTCAGGATTCATTGATCTTGTTAGATATCATGCTATGTAAGGGCAATTTTTTTCAAAGAAAATGATAGAGGGGTCAAAATCTGTTCTGTATCGTGTGTCGCTAAACCGATTCTCAGTACTGTATGCTGTGTCTCAGTTATGCTGTACAGTGTGTGATAACATAGCACATAACGCTTTTCAATATTTTCGTAGGATAGGCTACAAATATATTACAACTAATGTTTTGAGCATGTAGAAACTTGGCCTAATAACAGCTTATAAAACCCAAAGAAGAAATATAAACTGTCAATTTCGCTGCTTACACAAAACAATCTGGGTGTGTTTACACACTCTTTAAACGTAGACTCAGTACTGTGACACGGCTATTATTTTTCTCGTTTGTCCACCTGATGATTGGCTAAGGGACGACTCATTTATTATCAGGTTGGGGTGGGGTGGGTGGGGCAGGAGTACATTTTCATTTGATTCACTTAATTATTTATTTACGACCCTCTCAGTCCTCAGTCTCTCCAGAATCCCCCACCCTTTCTCCCCCTCGATAGGTGAGAAAAACTGTACGAACCTCCCCCCCCCCATCCCACCACACCACCACCCCTACGCCCAACGGCGACCCTTCACACAAACAGCATATTACCTATTTTATGTCAGACTGGCCTTAATCAAACCTGTGTGAAACACAAAGAACATTTTCTTAAATACACAGATTAATTTGATTTCTTGATGAGCATAAGCAGCAAAAAGATGCAGGAGAAAATAAATTAACAGAATTCTGACGCTGAATGCCTCATAAAGCTGGCAGGGCCGCGTAGCACAGTCTGTAGGGCACCTGACTTATAAGTCAGAGGTCCTGGATTCGATACCCGGTCTGGCCACATACCTTCGTTTCTGCTTCCGCTGATTCAAGAAGGGCAGTTCTCAGTCACTGGCGGAAGTATGTGCACTTAGTACTAATTAACCTCTTCGGAGGTCTAAGCCTGCCCAGGAATAGTTTGGTTAGGTTAACTGACCGTCCCGACATGACCATAGCTGTTTACCGTGGACGTAAAGCAACAAATCAATCAATCAATCAATCAATCAAAACCCTATAAAGCTGGTAATAGTATTAAGTGGGGTCTTGGGCGCAGTCGCCAGCAGCCACAGCAGTTTTTGCTGATGGCAAGGCACCCCAAGAGATCTCATAATACAAACGCAGGAATTAATTTTACTTGAGGACGAAATCGTCTTCTCGACATGATTTTATGGAGCATTGTATACTGTTCTGCTGGCAAATCAATGGGGATATGAGGCTATAAAGCTATCAATTTTTTTTTTTTATTTGGGGGGGGGGGGGGGGGGGGGGGAAGTAAAAGTTTTGAAGTTTTAAAGTTGAATTAACAGAAACTGAAAAAAGTAGGAGTAATGGGGGGAGGGGGAGGGGGGTCTGTGGGGCGAAATTGAAGACTGGTGGAAGAATTCTGAACTCCTATCACCATATGTCAAACAAAACATATGATCTCACACCCTGTTTGCCCCTGCATCCCCCTCCCCCTGCTCTCCCGCCCCCTCCGAGAACAGCTTATTGTCTATTCTATTCTATCCCATAACCTTACTAGGTCGTTGGGGCACCACAGATGACTTCGAAACAATCCCTTTCCACCTTGTCCTGTTTTCAGCTGCCCTAGTTGAGCTCGCAAAATCCATCCCTGTCCACTCTTTAATATTGTCATCCCACCTCTTCTTCTGTCTACTCCCTTTCACTGTGCCCTGTAGAATCGTCTTTGCTAAAACAGAAGACCTTGAGACGGGGCCAAACCACCTCAGTTTCCGTTTCTTGACCAGCGTCAGGAGTTCATCATATTCTCCAATGGTTGCTTGGATCTTTCTGCGAACCTCCCTATATGGTCCTTGTACGAAATGTAAAGTAACATTCGGTAGCATCTCATCTCAAAGGCCTGCGTTCTTTTCTCTAACTCTGCTGTCAAGGTCCGCGATTCATAGGCATACAGAAATATGGAAATGACAAGCGAGTTTCACCTTTGATCCAAGAGATACGTTGTTATCTCTCCAAATTGATTTCAGCTTGGTAAGAGCTGAAATGGCTTGTGCAATCCTTGAGAGAACCTCCTGTTTTGAGCCATCATCTGAGACAACTGCTCCAAGGTATTTGAAGCTTTTTACTGTACCCAGCTTCTGCCCTTTTACATTGATCTCCCTCTAGATGCCATCTGCGCTGTATGTCATCAGTTTGGTCTTCTCACAACTGATCTCCATCTAATACCTTGTGCAGGTTTGGTCGAGACTTTCAACTAGGGCTTCTAGTTCCTGCTCTTCCTCAGCTAGAGCGTCTATGCCATCGGCAAACCGCAAATTGGTAATGTTTCTGCCGCCTATGCTAACCTTTTCGTCATGTTCTTCAAGAGCATCAGACATTATCCGTTCGAGAAAAATGTTGAAGAGGGTGGATGACAAAAGACATCCTTGTCTTCGTCTAACTGTTGTTCTGAACCATTTTCCTGTGCTGCCATTCATCAGGACTGCATTTTCGCCTTGTCGTATAGCTGATCGATGGTGCGAACTAGATTTGCACTGATATTGTACTTCCGCGTGGTGGCCCATAAGGCCGCATGCCATACCCTGTCAAATGCTTTTTTTTAAATCAGTGGAGACATGGTACAGATTCTGCTGATGTTGACATACTTTTCACACATGATTCTAAGGTTGAAGATCAGTTCTGTGGTGCTCCTTCCTGCTCGGAACCCAGCCTGTTTCTCAGCGAATATCTCTTCGGCTTGTGGTTTAGGCCTGTTCAAGATGACTTTCAGCATGACTTTGCTTGAATGACTGATGAGGTCGATGGTTCTGTAGTTCTGGTAGAGCTGTAGGTTGCCCTTTTTAGGGAGTGTAATAATCAGCGACTGAGTCCATGTACCCGGGTAGGCCATTTTTCCGTTCTCCAGATCCTGTTACAGATATCTGTTAAAACATCAATCATGGTCTCCCCGCCAGCTTGACCAAGTTCTGCTGGTATATTTTTCAACTCCGACAGACTCCCCCTTCTATAGTGCTGCTACTGCAATCTCAACTTCCTCACGAAGGCTCGGTTGTTGATCTTCTTCTGGAGGCTGATTGCAGTCCAGAGCCGCATTGTCACCGTAAGTCTCATGGTTGTATAGTTCTGAGCAATATTCTGTCCATCTGCTGAGAATCTCTTGTTCCTCTGTAAGACATTTCCCAGACCTGTCCTGGATAGTTGTGTATCTACCCTGTTTCTCTGAAGTTAGATCCTTCACCAGCTGGTATGCTTTCTTGCTGTTGTTTTGTTCAGGCAAGTTTCCATCTCCTCGCACTGAATACCTATCCAATCCTCCTTCGCTTTCTTCACTGCCTTTTGACGCCTCTAGATTGCTTCCCTGTATCCTTTTGCTCCCCATGCTTCATACCGCTTCTTCCTCAAATTTCTTCTCTCATAACAGAGGTAGAGAACATCTCTGGTGACCCAGGGCTTCCGACGTTCCTTCACAAGTATCTCACTGGCTGCATAAGTCACTACTGTATTGTAGGCTGCAATCATGGTATCTATGTCCATGTCATCATCCCTCAGACCAATGAGTGGTGCAGATTTCCCACCTATTGTTACTTGAAAAGTGCATGCCACATCTGGGTCCCTTAACTTCTCAAGATCAAACTTCAGTCTTGGCTGGGTTGGCTATCTAGCCTTCTTCAGACGAGCTGGTAAGGCCATCATCACCAGGTCACCGTCACTTCCTATGCTTATTGTAGATCACCAAAAATATTCCGATCCCTCCCCCCTACTCCCCCTCCACCCCCCCCCCCCATACACACCTGAATGCACCCGCCACCCCTCCCCCACCCCAACCTGATAATATCTTCCCTTAGCATGGCTATACTATAAGCTCACAAATGAGCATAAAGGCCAAGGTGGGGTAAAAATAATACCTCGTTTTGAGTGACAGACTGTGAACAATGCCATTTCTGGCACCTTTTGAACCAAGATATTGTATAGAATAGGTCATACTTCCTGCTTGTGGTCATTTCAATAGACTCATACTTCAGCCTTTTTCTCCATGATTTTGTGAATTATTAAGTATTTGCTATTGTAACAAAGATTCGCTAGACGTTTAAACATTTATATTTAATTGAATAAAACAAAAATGCAATACATCTTTGAATAAGTATCACACCTAAATAGGACATCCCATACAGTCAAAACAGCCTATCATATGACAAACCATACAGAAAATATGAGACATCCCATACAGTCAGAAAAAAATGGGTACGCTCAGTCTTGCTTGTCGTGTGGTTTCGTCCCGTACTTTAAGGATATTTATCATGAGTAAATCTCTTTATAGATTATTAATCTTTCTTAAAAAGGGATTTACTGACAAGTTTTTCGAATTTAAACGCTAAATCGGTCGATTTTCTGGTTACAGGTGGACTGATCTTATTACAAACACCAGTGATTTGCAGATGAAAATATAGATTTAGGGCAAAGAAAGCAAAATCTAACCGGCTCCAAAGACGTCCATAATGGATAACATAAATAAATAAAACACGCTTACCAAATTGTTTAAATCCAAATAGTAAAAAATCAATAAACGAAGGCAAAGTTCACGCAGACACGTCCTGAAGGTCACAAAACGGACAAAGATTTGTCCACTATACAAATCCGACAACCTGGTCACATGTACTGTACGCTCCCAACCAGTGATTTTACTTGTATAATATATTTTGTATCGCGTTTGATCTTTGTTACATTAATGTATAGTTATCATAGCTGCAATGTTCCGCTTTGTCAGTTTCGACCCCATCCCCACCTCTTCTTCTGGTGTCTTACAGAGCTTTTGTGATTGCTGCCTTTTCTGGGTATCTACATATGTTTGTATCAAACTGTACAACTGCAAAAGCTATGGTATCGACTAAATGGTCTAAACAGTGGACTTTATAAATCCAGATAATTGTGTGGGTTGGCTGCGGTTTGTAATAGTGGCATACCCTGGACCTTTCTTTTAACTTTTTTGTGTCACTGTTAAACTTCGAGAACATAAAATTGTACACCTGCTTACATTTGCTGCCAGTCTGTATGGTGGCGTGGCTTGGTATATTGACTCGTATCGGAACGGTATGCCGCTGGGACAGGTACCACTTGTCTGAGTGCGAGACACCAGACATCTCCCTTTAGCGTCATTAGCGCCACTAGAATACGGGTAGCAGTTCTCTGTTGTGACGCTGTAAAAGAAATGACGAAACATAAACGTACATGTATGTATTTGGAGAAGAGGCATCAAAGATTTACTCGTAGCAAAAATGTAGATAATCATGCTTAGCTTCATCCGTCTCAGAACTTGTACACGCTAACCTGTGTTGCCACTAATTAATGTTATCATATTTATGCTATTATTTGTGTCAAACAATAAGTGCAGCTTTACAATAATTTCATCTGTATGCATTTAGTTGAATTAAGTGCAGCTTTTGAAACAGTAAATGAAGCTTTTCAATATTTTTGTTAAACACTAAGTGCAGATCCACTGTACTTTCAAGTCCACATTTTCAAGCATTTTTACATTGCCGATGGAAGTTTCTCCAGGCCCAAACTCTGAGTACACTGTGTGCAAATATTTTGAAACGAAAGCAGTTATCATATCTACAAATTTTCTTCATTTACTTGCTAGATTTTATCTAGTTAGTGAATGTCGCTCAGTACCCAAAAGTATCCATTAAGCACAATGACACTGTTTTAGTATCATTTTACAGTTGTTATTTTATTCCTTCATCCGTAAATAATGGGAAATTAAAGGTATTTGAAAATAAAATATGATTAAATACATAAATTCACTTAGATCAGATAATAGGTTTTCACAATGATTTATTACCTTTTTGCCTCATGTGATTAAATATTTTTCAAACTTTTAACTTTAATGTTAAACTACTGCAAAACTAATAGTAATAAAATATAGCAAAATAGAAATACTGCAAAAAAGGAATATATACAGAAACTGCCAAATTTACAAAGCACAACCAAACTAGGACTCTGAAACCAAAATAAGGAGGAAACGGATACAACATGATGAAATAGCGCATCTTCGATAAAATGCACACCAAGTCCAACACATAAGAACTATGCATTAACACAACAACATTAAGAGTCATGAAAAAACGTTTACCATGTTAAACATCTATATTTACCTACTTTCTGTTCTTAATTCTTAATAGTGTAAGTGTCAAAACACATATGATTATAAAAGCGATTCTGCCTTTGCCTTTGAAGGCAAATTGTCTGTCGATAAGCATACAATCTGTTACTTTATCAAAAAGAAGAAAAAGGCTTGTGAAAAAATTAGGTGCCGTTTCCATGCTGAGCAACGAAATATCCGACAATCATACATGTACAGTTTGCATTCTTATGATAAATTAAAGTTCACGATATCGGAAGCAGGTAGATTATGTTCCCAACCAAGATGTTCAAAATGTTGCTTTCAACAAATTATAATGAAACCTTCAAGGATGTTTTGTCTGTTTAAAACTGGCAAATCACGGCCATTTGCAATGACAAAACTGTTGTGAAAAGCGTGCAAATGAATTTATTCCACTGGGAGAGTAACTGGCCTTTCAACGAATAAATAAAATTTTGAGCCGCGACATGAGAAAACCAACAATGTGGTTGTGCGCCCAGTGCAGACTCGGACCAGCGTGGACATCCACCCAGTCTGATCAGAGTCTTTGCTCAGCGCTTAAAGGGAAGCTAAGGGGCTAAGCTACCTCCATGCGGACAGCGAAGACTCTGATCAGACTGGGCGGATGCCCAGGCTGATCTGAGTCTGCGCTTGGCGCACAACCACATTGTTTGGTTTTCTCGTGTAGCGGCTCAAATCAAGGAACAAACTGGAAAACTATACAAGTGACCCAAAAGCCAGATACATAACAAACAAGATCCGACAACGTAACGGAAACGAACACACGTAGTTGGCAATGTAGTTCAACAACGAGGGAACGCCTAGGGGCGGTCAGTATGGATACTGAAAGGCTCTAACGGAGGAAATAAGCAATTTGCACTTACATTATGCGTTATTGCGAGATTAGCAAGTACAAGGAACTAAGGTAAGGGTCCCTGTACCAAGTACCGTATTTTAAATTTGACATTTTTTGTTCCATTTCCAGAATAACCCCAAATATCCAAACCAGTCTGATGAAGGTCAGCTTAGACATGGGTTTTAGCTTCTAAAACAATTCCAAAAATGTTAATCTGTCAAATAAGACGGATCTGGAATTTTATGGAGGAGAAACAAATCGTTTTATAACCGACGAAATACGGCATACTGTTCAGTTCTCTGTAACAACAGTCTCATTATGAAATTATGATAATCCAGAGTTCATCGTGTTATATCCAGAATAATTTAATGATGACAAGCATTTCAATAAGCTAATGCTGTAGTTACCCTCGCTTTCTGAGGAACCACCATGCCCGGTCAAGGCTTCCACCAGTACAACCATCCTGTCCCCTGACATTACATGACAAGAGGTGCTGCGGTGAAAGGGTTTCTTTAAATGCACCACGTGACTCTATGGCAAGGCGGTCTGCTGACAGGGCTGGAAAAATACACAATACATATATTCTGTAAAGTAAATTTGAGACAGCAAATTTTATCAAAACTACTTAAATATAGCTGAGCATCAAGTGCTCATTCCAGAATATTTTCTCATGAATTCGAACTAAGAGTTTTAAACATTACTGAACATGGACAGGAGATAGTCCACACAGGGTACATAGTTTCGTTCCATTCTATTCACAGGAACTTCGCAAAAATGAAAAATCTACGAAATTAACACGTGATTGTTCAAACCAGATGAGTATGTATTTCATAAACTATTACAGTACCGGCAGCGCAAAATCGTACATGCGCTTCGCACCGTACATGCGCTTCGCAAGAAATTCGCGTTTAAAACGCGTTCGAAACGCGTTTTTTTCAAACGCGTTTTGCGATTTAGAAACGCGATTGTGAAAGAACCAATCAAATTGCTGCATAAAATCGCGAACAATCGCGTTTGTACGCGAAATTCGCTTTAGCCAATCAGAACTGCGATTCCAGTTCGCGTTTTTCGTAACTTCGCGTGCGCACGCGTCTGGTGTTTAGACCAACGAAAATTGCTTTTGTCGAACGCGTTTCGATTCCGTATACACTGGTTCCTAGCTTCATTGACGATGCTATTGAAAAACTGAGAACCAACTAAATTTGGTAAGGATTTGCCATTTTCTCAATTATTTTCGACGAAGTATATAAAGAAAATTAGATCTATAGAAATAATAATGAAATCCTGGTGCCAAGTTCAGGGCTGAAAACAACACATTTTTTCTAGAACTTGAAATTATTTAAATTTAAGCCCTTTGTGACTCTCCAATTCCCCCAAAATTATTGTAAAAGCTTGAGAGAATAAACTTATTCAGCGTCAACGGATGCTGGAAGTCCGTCACGATGCAGGTCCAAAATGTTGTTTTGGATCGCAACAGAAAATCTCATCTTTATTTCCGGTTACCTAAATAACTGCAAACAATACTTTGAACGAAAATATATTATCGATTATGAGACTTACTGCGAACATAATTTAAAGCACAGAAAACGAACTAAAAATATTTATATAAAACAATATGACTCTGTTTATAATTCCAATTGATAATTCACTGTAAAACGCTGCAAAAATACTGATAAATTGTGATGCGCGTACGACCATTTTATGGCTGCTTCGCACGCGTTTTGCGAGAAGCGCTTTGATTGGCTTATTATAAATCGCGATTTTCGCGTTATCTACGTCACAGAGAAACGCAAATCAACTTTTCTGATTGGTTAAGTTATGCTACGCGAAAATCGCGGATAACACGCGTTTCGCATGGATTTCTCGGGAAGCGATTTGATTGGATATTTGGAAAACGAGATAAACGCGAGTCAACGCGTTTCAAAACGCGTTTCATACACACGCACGAAAAACGCGTTGCACACGCGTTCAAAACGCGAAAATTGTACGGTTTTGCGCTGCCGGTACTGTACATCATTCCACTGTCTATATGAGGAGTAGTTTTAAAAGAAGGGATGGTACACGAAACGTGCGAGAGGAGACCATTTAATTCTTTGCAAATACATGTATTTATGCATTGTAGTGAAATATTGTTTCGCCGCCTTACTTGAGTTAAAGGTAAATGTTTAACTGTCAAAGAAACTAGATTAAGCATGCAAACCTGTGGTGGAAAATGCCCAAGATGCAGCGCAGTTTGCTTGGTCTCTGACCTCACTAACTTGACCTGGCCAATTCGTCCTGGCATCGAAAAAATCGGGCAGTACCTTACTGTTCTGGACTTTGATAGGATTCATACGTTCAACCTGAGCATCTGGTTTGTGAGTCCCAAGGCGATAACGCATGCCATCGTCTAGTGTCATACCCCAGAACATGGAATAATTGGACGCTCGCCATCTGTAAAACATCAACCAAGCATTAGAGATTCGTGCAAAGCTAAGCTTCTATGAGAACATCCTTACGCATTGTCTTTTTCCTTTGGCGTCGATGACGTCAGAAATCAACCTTGTTCGCCTACATGACGTCACAGAGATTTTTATTCACAAACAACGTATAAAAAGGACAAAATGTTGAAATAAAATAAGAATTTGTTTGTCAACTGAACCATGACGGTATAACATTTGCATTTATTTCTATTTTTTCCAAATCTAAACAAACATAAGGGTAAAAGGATAGAAAAGGGAAACAAGAGGGCCATGAGGCCCTGAATCGCTCACCTGAACAATTGGCAAGGTGGCTTATACTTATCAGGTCTGAAATTGTCAAAATATGAGTTTTGGGTCAAAAGTCAAAGAATGACCATGACCACTTGTACTCATAAATCTTCATGTACTCATTAGACAACCATATATACCATTTTTAGGCCAAAATCACCAAAACTTTCCATGAAATCTTATGTTCTAGCATTTTTCCATATTTGACCATGCCGCAAAAAAGGTCAAGGTAAACCCAAGGTCACCATTTGAACAGTCTTGGTGGTAGTCTAGTACTCCATGCTATTTACCAAGTTTCAGGGCCATAGGTGTATTGGTTCTGGGGAAGAAAAATATTAAAGATCTATCCCGTAAGCGGTAATGGCGGCCAAGTTGGTCATGTGACCTGGACCGTTTGAACAAATTTTCATTCAATCAACCCCTGGAGGCTCTATATGAAATGTGTTCACAATTGGCCCTTTGGCTTTTGAGGAAATGGTTGAAAATGTCAAAATATGAGCAATCTGGATCAAAGGTAAAAAAATGACCTTGACCTCTAAGTCTTGTACTCATAATTCTTTATGAACTCATTAAGACAACTGTATATACCAATTTTTTAGGTCAAATCTTCAAAACTTTCCATGAAATCTTATGTTCTACCATTTTCCCATATTTGACCTTGCTGCAAAAGGTCAAGGTCAACACAAGGTCATAATTTGAACAATCTTGATAGTACTCAAGTACCCAATGCTACTTACAAAGTCTCAAGGCCATCGGTCAATTGGCTCTGGAGAAAAAGATTTTTAAAGGTATTTCCCATATATGGGCGTGGCGGCCATGTTGGTCATGTGTCCAGGACCGTTAGAAAATATTTTCATTCCATCAACCCCTCGAGGCTCTATATGAAATTTGGTTTCAATTGGCACAGTGGTTTTAGAGCAGATTGTTTGAAATTGTCAAAATTTGAGATTTCTGGGTCAAAGGTCAAAGAATGACCTTGACCTCTTGTACTCAAAAATCTTCATGTACTCATTAAGATGATTCTATGTACCAATTTTTAGGCCAAAATCTTCAAAACTTTCCATGAAATCTCATGTTCTAGCATTTTCCCATATTTGACCTTGCCGTAAAAAAGGTCAAGGTCAACCCAGGGTCATAATTTGAACAATCTTGATAGTACTTGAGTACCCAATGCTACATACCGAGTTTCAAGGCCATCGGTCTACTGGTTCTAGAGAAGAAGATTTTTAAAGGTTGTTACCATATATGGGCGTGGTGGCCATGTTGGTCATGTGACCTGGACCGTATGCACAAATTTTCATTCCCTCAACCCCTGGAGGATCTATATGAAATTTGGTTACAATTGGCCTTGTGGTTTTTGAGGAGATTGTTTGATATTGTCAAAATATGAGAGTTCTGGGTCAAAGGTCAAAGAATGACCTTGACCTCTTGTACTCATAAATCTTCATGTAGTCATTAAGATGACTGTATGTACCAATTTTTAGTCCAAAATCTTCAACAGTTTCCAAGATATCTTATGTTGCAGCATTTTGCCATATAAAAGCATGAGTAAGCAAATTTGACCTTACCGTGAAAAAGGTCAAGGTCGACCCAAGGTCATAATTTGAACAATCTTGGTAGTACTCGTGTACCCGATGCTACATACTAAGTTTCAAGACCATCGACCTATTGGTTCTGGAGAAGAAGATTTTTTCAGGTTTTTACCATATATGGGCATGGCGGCCATGTTGGTCATGTGACCAGGACCGTTTGAACAACTTTTCGTTCCTAAGGTCCCAGGAGGCTCTATATGAAATTTGGTTACAATCGGCCTAGCGGTTTTAGAGAAGAAGTCGTTTGAAATTGTGGACGGACGACGGACGGACGACGGACGGACGACGGACCGACGACGGACGACGGACGCCGGAGCCTTACCATCCTATAAGCTCCCCCGGAGCCTCTGGCTCAGGTGAGCTAAAAACCCAACTAAACCAACTTTTTAGATCGTTGCTAACGATGTCCACGTGTTACTAAGGAGCGATAATTACCGTTCGCCACTTTATAATGTCGATCAACCGTAATACAGTGATATGCAACTGAAATCACTTCAAGCAAATCAAAAGAGGGTTTCATGTTATCACAACGGTAGACAACCGTATAAAAATGAAGGAAATAGCCTATGCTCTTGTAAAACTCGTTTTCATGGCAACATGCCCTAGATTACAAAACAATGCCCGTAATAGTAATCCGAAATGACTATACAATAACTTTACAGCGTAAAACTTATTTTGGACATGGGGCCAAAAACACTTATCGACCCTAGGCCTTTGATAGTACCTATATTATAATATAGATATGTGTGATGGCAGTACAATGAGCCTTTCTTGTGTGTGCAACCATAGAAACCCACACATTCTGTTCTGTTTTAGCTATCTTAGTGGTATGTACCGTATGTAATCGGTATAAAAAAAACCGACTGTTTAGCCCTTCAAAATTACCGCAAAAATACAATCAGCATTGTGTAATTCAGCTATAAAATGGGATTTTTCTCTTCCAAAATAATCCCCAAAATTATGATCCGTCTTATAACACTGACCTAGATTTTTTAGATTGTTTTGGAAGCCCTCTCTCCCGCCCGCCACACGCACCTACGTCTTTCAACCGAAAAAAATACGGTATACGAGCCAAACATGCATGACAAAGGACACTTTAAAGGGGGTTCTGATAACATGAATATCAAATATCTATGGAAAAGCAGATTTAATTTGGATTTTTACTGCCTTATTACAAGACTTATGATTTTCCATGCCCCTCGTTCCCCCTCCCAACCTCCCCCTCCACACACACACACACACACACACACACACACACACACACACACACACACACACACTTCCGCACTCCCACGCACACAAACACACGCATTCCTCGAAATACGTCATAATAGGAACGCCTCCTCTTTGTACTTTTTTGGTCAAGAACTCATAAAAGATCTTAAAGTCAGCCAAAGTCGGAAACCAGACCACTTGCCTGTAAAAAGGGCTTTTACCGCAAGGCGTCACAAATGTACGGAATATCTGATCCTGTGATGTATTTGATTGAATTTCTCAAGTTCGAGGTGCTGCATTGAGAACACACGAGCAAAAGGGTCTGGATGATAATGGGCCGTAATAAATCTATCAAGGCCTGTCTAGGCTGAGATCGAATTCTAGTGGCTTGTCTGACACCAAAACATCCAACCGTGTCGCTATGAAGGATGCCTGTGAATTATGACACGGTTTAATATTTTAACATGACAACAGCTTAAAGTGCAGCGCCACCGAAAACTGACAACATAATATGAACCGCGACACGACAAAACCAACAATGTGATTGTGCGCCCTGTGCAGACTCAGATCAGCTTGGACATCCGCCCAGTTTGATCAGACTCTTCGTTAAGTGTTCAAATGGTAGCTAAGGGTCCAAGCTAGCTCCATGCGGACAGCGAAGACTCTGATCAGACTGGGCGGATGCCCAGGCTGATCTGAGTCTGCGCTGGGCGCACAACCACATTGTTGGTTTTCTCGTGTCGCGGCTCATATCACATCCGCTTAACCCTGTTTGCCCCATGCAAGTGTGACCTTTCAAAACGTCTCATGCGTAATTCATGGTAATGATAACATTTCGAACAGTCGCAGCATGTGGCTTATATTAAATTCATGTAATAAACATAAATTGAGTGGCGGCGCGACATGCAGAAATAGATGTATTATGCATATGCAAACAGAGGAGAGTACGACAAGCATGTGATCATCAGGCAACCGACGCAGCCGAACTGACAGACCACAATCATTGCTCTTCTACAAACTGTGTACATGTAGCTATATACCGTATCAACGCCGATGTCACATCATGATGCTGCATCGGCGTTGTTCAACATTAATTGAGCCGCATCACGAGAAAACCAACAATGTGGTTGTGCGCCCAGCGTAGACTCAGGTCAGCCTGGGCACCAGAGTCTTTGTTAAGAGCTCAAAGGGTAGCTAAGGGTCTAAGCTACCTCCATGCGCACAGCGAAGACTCTGATCAGACTGGGCGGATGCCCAGGCTGATCTGAGTCTGCGCTGGACGCAAACATATTGTTGGTTTTGTCGTGTCGCGGCTCAATTCGACATTGACTCGATACCAACACTTCGTTTTTCATGAATTTGTGGATGCTATACATGTAAGTGTCCTGGTGCAAAATGATAGTTTATTGACTAAAGGTTGGACAAGGGCCTTTTGCGCTAGTAGCAAATTAGATAAAATTATTTTCAGTAACAAGGCAACATAACAACTTCTACCCATTGCTGAAGGAGACATCGAATCGACTATGCAAGTTGTGCGCACGCCAAAAATTATTAAAAGACTAAGTCACCTTGTCTATCGTATCTTTAGGAGCGGCTCAATGAAATACTGTCTCAAAGGGTCGTAAAACAAATATTTACCAATCAGTAAAATTTAGCTTAAATGCACGGATGAACATGCTGGTCTAAAACCTGGCAGTTTTCCTTATTGATACGCGGCAATTTTGAGGAAGCGACTGAAGACAGATAATTACCCATAACGCCCATCATTTACAGCGTCGATGATGTTTTCTCGTATAAGACATATTTCTCCACTACATCGAAAACTGTATCCTGTATTACTGGTAGAATCTGGGGAACATGTGCTGTAAAACCAAAAAATCACTGCATATTAAAAATCAAAACACAAATAAAGACATGAGGAAGATCTCCTGGTGTTAGGTATTTCACTCGCAACAGAGATAAAAGCATCGCAAACGACTGCGTGATACCCCGCCACTGCAAACCTTTTTCACACACCGATTTTTCCAGATTTATGCATGTATATAGCCTGGGGGCTGGGCGAAATAACTCCCATGGGGTAAATTTGCGCATCACTGGAGGCTTTCATCACTCTGATCACTTGCTGAAAGTTTCAGAAAACTTGCTTCAAACTCTGATTTTATATGGAATTTTTCATGATTTTATTCATGTATATAGTCCCAGGGCAGGGGCAGATAACCCCCGATAATAAAATTTCTGTGCTCATAAAAAGCTTTTGTTACTTCAATCATGTTTGTGAAGTTTCATCATGATACTCCAAGTAGTAAAGGAACTAGAGGCCAAAAATCATTTTTCGTACATTGACAAGTGCCATAAGTCTGTCAGAAAGGGGTAAATTTGAGCATCACTGGAGGCTTTCATCACTCTGATCATTTGCTGAAAGTTTCAGAAAAATTGCTTCAAACTCTGATTTTATATGGAATTTTTCATGATTTTATACATGTATATAGTCCCAGGGCAGGGGCAGATAACCCCCGATGATAAAATTTCTGAGCTCATAAAAAGCTTTTGTTACTTCGATCATGTTTGTGAAGTTTCATCATGATACTCCAAGTAGTAAAGGAACTAGAGGCCAAAAACCATTTTTCGTACATTGACAAGTGCCATAACTCTGTCAGAAATTAACGAAATTTGCCCATTAACAATCTCAAGTGAGACATTTTTGGTACAAATGCATATGCAAAATTTGAAGAAAATCCGTTGATAAATACTTAAGTTATCGAACGGAAACGAAGTGCGGACGGACAGACTGACGGACGGACGTACGTACTACGGACGGACAGACACACGGACGGCCAACGTGAAAACATAATACCCCGCCACTAACGTGTGGCGGGGTATAATAAAAAGGTAAAGATAAGAACCGACACAATTAAATTTCACATTCTACCTCATACACACCAAACTTAAACTATCACAACAATACAGTATTGGGGGAGGTGGGGGAGGAGAGAGAGAGAGAGAGAGAGAGAGAGAGAGAGAGAGAGAGAGAGAGAGAGAGAGGTAAGAAACAGTAAAAGTGACTGGCGTTAACTCTTTAAGCCCCGGTGACGCAATTAGCAAAATTTGCAAACAGCGTAGATCCTGATTAGGCGGCTCATAATGAGCCGCCTCATCTAGATCTACACTGTTTGCCCTCTAGTCTTTGAATTCTCAATATTAAAAGTCTTGGACAAGGATTTTTTTTTATTTTTGCAGACGTAAATTTTGTCGTCTGCTTTTTTGGTACTGAAAAAGTTAATGTCATCTCATGGTGCCGTAGTTGTTACTGTACATGCACGCGTTCTGGTTATATGATTATCATTCCAGATAAAGGCTAATTTGAAACAGGAGACCCACTGTTTGTACATGTAGCGGGTACTTTCTAGAGAATCAGATGTACTTTCCTCTTGATAGTGATTACTTTTCGTCTTTTTGAAACGGCTGAAATAT
The DNA here is from genome assembly GCA_963989385.1 of Ctena decussata. Classification (NCBI taxonomy): domain Eukaryota; kingdom Metazoa; phylum Mollusca; class Bivalvia; order Lucinida; family Lucinidae; genus Ctena; species Ctena decussata. Next base: position 21,054,553 of record OZ022501.1, on the reverse strand, counting down.
CCATAAACGAGAATGTATTCTATTTATTTTTTTATTTATCAATTTCTGTACGATACAATCGTTCAATGCCACCTCGTATGAAATGGCCCATAATAGTAGATAAGATAAGGAGTGGGCTCATACTGTTTTGAGTGTGAAAAAGTTCCTCTACAATCATCTACAGTCAACTCTTGATATCTCGAACACTGATATCTCAAAGTAGCTTCTTAAAATAAAAAAGGAATTGTTTCCTGGTTTATTTGAGCCGCGACACGAGAAAACCAACAATGTGGTCGTCCGCCCAGCACAGACTCCGTTCAGCCTGGACATTCACCCAGTCTGATCAGACTCTTTGCTAAGCGCTTAAAGGGTAGCTGAGGGACTAAGTTACCTTCATGCGGAAAGCGAAGACTCTAATCAGACTGGGCGGATGCCCAGGCTGATTTGAGTCTGCGCTGGACGCACGACCACATTGTTGTTTTTCTCACGTCGCGGCTCATTTCATTTCAGCTTCTGTTATCTCAAACTACTGATATCTCAAAGTAAATACAGAAAATTTACTTTGAGATTTCAATTGTTTGAGAAGAAGTTCGACTTCAAGATATTGAGAGTTGACTGTATATGTATAAAATATTTTGTTTATGAACCTACGTTCAGGGGAAGCCACACTTCCTAATTTCACTTTTCCTTACTTCTCAGTTGCAGTCAACACGTGAGAAAAATTAATTTGCTGCCTAACAACATTTTTTTGTCTTTCACAGCAGATCCATTTTGAGTGGGCCCTTTTACAAGAAAGATTATACAAAATCTCGAATGCTATTTGCATATGGACTAACAGGCACAAATAAATATGGTGACGTATTCATTTACTTTCAGTCCTGCTAAGGCCACACTTACAATGACATTTTCATCGCCCAGGACATGTCAACCTAAGGTGTCATAATTTGGCTTCTAATTGCTTTGAAATAGTTTCTCATACTTGTAGGGATTCAATTGACATATGTTTATTCAGACGGTAAATACATGTAAATCTATTTGCTCGTTATCATTTAAACGATCCACGACACAACAAAACCAACAAAGTGGCATGTGCGCCCAGAGAAGACTCAGATCAATCTGGGCATCGACCCAACTTGATCAGTATCTTCGTTGTGCCGTTTAAAGGGTAGTTATAGGTCTAAGCTAGCTACAAGCGAAAAGCAATGACTCTTATCTGACTGGGTGGATGCCCAGGCTGATCTGAGTCTTCGCTGGGCGCACGTCTCATCGTTGGTTTGTCGTGTCGAGGCTCAAACGGTGTTATGTTTCACTGAGTGTTTATAATGTAAATATGATGTATTAACATGAGGGTTAGTTATACTTATCAGGTACATCAAAATGGGGTCAAATTACTACTAAGGGTAATTGACTGTTGTTTGCTACTTATGTCGGAAACTTTTGTGCCTGTCCATTTTGGGTTTAAAGGCCGTTTGAGGACAGTATTTCATTCGAGCCGTCCCCTTAGAGGATAGGCTTGACGACTGGGAAAATCCAAACAAACCCATTCTGTTTCTACTGCAAGCACAGCAGGCCATGGTACGAAAAGTGTCATGGATTGATTGCCTACCCTAACAACCCCACAGTCTGCAAATCAAATTACTACCTAAATTCAATCTTAGGCCGAGGAAATTCTACTAAGTAAGCCTTAACACAAGTTTATATTTTTGTCGATTTAGCAATAAGTCGGATCTTACGAGAGTATTTTATACGGAAGACCGTTAGCTGTTTAAATCACTAATGTTGGAGAAAACTAAAACAACAAAATACTAAAGTCGGTTTAAGTATCTGGCTCAAAATATGGCTTTCGCTTGCTCGCTTTTGGACAGAAGAGGCCAAATACATATACAATTTAAATTCGGACATTTTGAAAAGCTTCATACTTAACTGTGTTTAAAAAGTTCATATAAAGTGACCTCTATATATACAGTTTATATCGCAAATCTGTACATGGGTACATGTCATTTTAAAGATTTTGGTTTTGTCCATGTTTCTACGACGGACTTTTAGATTTGATAAGTTGACCATGATGGTTGCAGTTATTTTTACTGTACATAATATATTCTTGAAAATGACGTTCACCCAATTTGAATCGCAAACTGATCATCAGAAACTAGTACCCCATCCGATTTTGCCAATTTCTGGCCATCGTGGAGGCACATCTCATACAGCCGCTGACACAAATACCTTGCACTAACAGAATCCATTTTTATGTTATAGAAATCTATAAACGTTTTCTTTTATATTCCTACAGCAATAAGAAAATTTGATCGATCACGCTTACCATTGTTGGCAGTTGATTTTTGCTCTAGAATTAGGCGGATATGGTCTCCCTCTGTACTCACATGCACCTGAAAAAAGATAATATGACCAACTTTAATAACAGAATAGAAAAAATGAATATCTAAATGTCTATTTTTTATTCTACCCCTGTAACCTTGCAAAGTTACTGGGGCACCACATATGAGCCGCGACACGACAAAACCAACAAAGTGGTTGTGCGTCCAACACAGACTCAGATCAGCCTGGGCATCCGCCCAGTCTGATCAGAGTCTTCACCGTCCGCATGGAAATAGCTTAGATCCTTAGCTACACTTTAAGCGCATAGTGGAGAGTCTGATCAATCTGAGCAGCTGCCCAGGCTGATCTGAGTCTGCGCTGGGCACACAACCACATTGTTGGTTTTCTCGCGTCAGGGCTCATATAACTTTGCAGAAGTCTCTCTCCATCACGTCGTCAAGGAAATCGAACAGGAAGTCACTAAGGCATCCCCATCCCTTAGAAAAAAAATATTTGAAAACATGGGCGTGAACCGTATAAAATACCTGATGTTCCATGACCTTATAGTTTGTTAGAACCTAGCACTATGATACGTATAAATTAAATCTTAGGCTGTACTCGATTCAAAAGGATCCCTAATTCAAACACCACATGACCGGTCCAGATGCAACGCATGTTTTATTTTTGCACTGTCATTCTTCAAAGTTGACGACTGTCAGCGTTGCGTCATGATTTGACACCTTGCTTACCAGACAAAGAGTCTGACCTCAACTTTGGGGTGGTCGGGTGATGCGATGGTGGTGTGTTTTAACGGGGCGTCCTACTGATTTGGAACATTGTAGGGCAAGGGCCTACTGTGCTTCTAGTAGGTGCGGGCGGGGGTTGTTTGGACATTTTTTCTCTCAAGACGGCCCGATATAGACTGCAATACTGTCTCAAAGGGTCGTTAAACCGAAAATCAAACTAAATCACAACACCCTCCGAAATTCTATTACAGACGGAGCCTGGAAGGGAACGGTGACGCATGACAATCTGTAGTTGAGCCTATCGTGATCCAACCAGGCCCCGAGGTTATAAAACTTTTTTCGTGCTCAACTCAGCTGAGCATGAAATTTTCTCTGCTGATAAATATGAAAATGCCAACTAATGTTGGCATTTTCATATTCATAAGCAGAGAAAATTCTATACTCAGCTAAACTAAGCAAGAAAACAACTGTACTTATCAGTAATTTGCTGTTTATTAGCAGGTAAAATTTCATGCTCAGCTGAGTTGAGCATGAAAAAAGTTTTATAACCTCGGGGCCTGGTATGGCTTCTGCTTGCACAGAGCCCTCAGCTTTGATTCATCATAGTTTTGAGACGATTTTATGTGTTTAACTGTGATGCCTCACTGGTGAGTTAGAGGGTTTCTACGCAGACAAAACACCTACTTCTTTTTGGCGCTACATTCTAATCTGCGATTGTGATGTTTACATAAAAGGCTTCCCACTGCCTAGGGACAGTTCGGGTAAGAAGCCCATTGTTGCGCATATTTAAGCCGATGTATTACCGGTACCTTTTCTACTGTTCGTTCAAATGCAGAAACGCAGTCCATTTTTGTTTCCTGATTTGTTTTGTGTGTTAAAATTAAAACCCGTATAAAACATAAGTTTTATGTTTTTAATGACTTTTGATGTTTATTATATTGTGACAGTTATCGAAGACGTGTTGTTAGTTTTGCCATTTATATTTTCTTGCTACCTCTTATTTTGATATCTTGGGTAAGAAGCGATTCGTATTTGTGGTGTTTTACGGGTACGTGTATCTTCATATTTCTGCATAAGTTCGGAGCTAAAATGATAGACTTTTATTTAATCCGTTTTATTATTATCATTATTTTTTTTTGGTTTTGGGAAAAGAGGAGTCAAAATCCAACTATCTAAACTATTCTTAGAGTATTTTATAAAACTCTTAAGTAGCAAGTTGAAATTGCAAACGATAATCAGATACTATTTTCTTCTCCAAAAACAACAAAAGTATAGCTGAAAATTAACACTAGATACTTCGGTGACAATTTGTCGGAACGAGAATGAAACATAAAATCAACCTTTTAACCGTTCATGTCGGTCCGCTCGTTCATACATGTATATGTCGCGCCACGCCGTGTAAAGTGAAATGACCTCGCATGCCCGAAATGTTAATCCTTTCGTGTTCAGGAAATGCCTTTATAAGTTTTGCAGGCCCTGATCGCTTGTACGGAGGCTAGCCTAAGCATTGCCATACGGTAGGTTTTCTCACGCGATCGCGTGAGAAAATCTATCGCAAGGCCATGCTTAGTATTCTCACGCGACTGCGGCTGGTATAATTATACGCTGCATGATTGTAACCGTAACAATACCTATAAACGGACAACTTGAGGACCTACCACTTTTTACACCACTTAGATCATTAACCTCAGGGTCTTATAGCTTTCTAACCGATTTGCTTACCGGGTTGTATGACATTAAACTTAATGTGCTTGCAGTAGCATCTTTCATGTTGTTTGATGTATCAAATTATCACTCAAATGATTCACTGCTACGTAAAGTAAACACTTTACAAAGTTTAAGGAGGTTAAAGTCAGAAATAGTCTTAAGTCAGAAGCTGTTTGAAGGTCAAAGGCCGAATTCGCATGTGCGCTGTACTAGATTAAAATTCTTTTCACGTATTAGAGTTACTGATCTGCATGTATAGTAATGTATCGCGACTGACTCCATAGGTGTGTTTGCTTGCAAAGCGAACACATTGCGTTGAATAACATTTCCAGTATTATTCTCGAACCTACAAGTAAAAATATGTTTTTATTTATTTAATTTACCGATCAATCGTTATCATTTCCCTCCATGTTTGACTTCGTATGTAAAACAAGAATAGAATGACATTAACGTTTTATCATTCTTATGCCGATGTCAACCATGAACCCTTTACAGTATTTTGGGCGAGGTGCAGTCGTAAAAGACCGCTATGTACACGCCCAGATGTACTTACGGACGCATACAAAGCATACGAAGAAAACGGAATATCACGCAAAACTTCAGCGCCGAGTTTTTCAAACCTAACGACGTCGTTAGTTAACGTGACATTCAAATTTCAATCATACTACACGCCAGAAAAATACCATTTTTGCCGAAAAATGTGAGGAGCTTTTGCACTGCAAAAGCTTCTCATCTTTCTTCAGCAAAATATATTAGCATTCTTGACTTTATATATGTGTACTGGAAGACTTAACCAATCCTTAACTTCGTTAAGCTAACGATGCTTTGAACAACTGGGGGCGTATTCATAAAACGATAAAAAAGTCGTTGCTATGCTGTTGCTAAGGCTAAATTTCTTTGAAGGAGATTCCCTACAACTATGAAATTTGCTCTGGAGAAACAGTCTTTTCAGACTGTTCCTCCAGAGTAAATTTCGTAGTTGTAGGGAATCTCCTTCATAGAAATTCAGCCCTAGCAACAGCATAGCAACCACTTAAGTCATTTTATAAGTACGGCCCCTGGACCCAGAATGCCACTAAATGAAACACTTGAATTTACACAGAAACGACCATATACACAAAACAGAAAGCAACCAACAAACGGAAAATAGAAGAGAGAAAAATACACGACTAAATGGAGCATCACATTATTGATACAGAAAACACTCTGTTCAAACAACTGCATTAGGCAAACGACTGATCTAGTGCTATCTATAGAATGTAGTTTTTGCTCATGTAAAATATATGTAGGTAGCTGCACGTGGAATTATAGGAACATGAAAAGTCCGGGTACTTTCCGATCACCCCTTATATATAAGAGACTTGCAAAATAGAAAAGACAAACCTTCAAATAATGGACATTTCGTGGATGGCACAGCATGTCAAACAAAATCACATAAATGACGTTGTATCGTTGTTGGCATGACAAAGTTTTGTGCCAGCTAGGTTCAAATTGCTAAAGATGAATTTTCAATAGCTGTTGTTTGCGAAGCTAAAACGTATTTTCTCACGTTATTCGTTTTGTTTACACTTCTCCTTACGGTATAAATTTGTCCTCATTCGGCAACGGCGGTACAAGAGAACCTGACATCGTATCCATTAAAGGAAACTAGTAGGGGTTCTTTACTCGTTCAACTGATGATGAAGGAAAATATACGACCACATGCCCATCCGATCAGGCCTTGGAAAATTCTGAGGATTTTAATTCATACCCAGTATAGGCGAAATAAAGGGAAAAATACAACGATTTTCTATTTGTTATATGGCATTTAAAGATAAATATAATAAAAAATACAGAGATTTTCTATTTGTTATATGGCATCTTAAGATAAATATATTAAAAAATACAAAGAATTTCTATGTGTTGTATGGCATTTAAAGATAAATATAATAAATACAGAGATTTTCTATTTGTTATATGGCATTTAAGGATAAATATAATTATCAACCCTTTCAATCGGCGACTAGAACAGCTACAAAGACGCACTGGAAAGTAAGGATTCTAATGAAAGCTATATCAGCATATCGTATATTGTCGGGATAGTTAATTGCCATACATTGTATACGGACATCATAGATAGGCATTTTAATTAATGGAAAAGATTAAATGCTTATTTCTATTTTCCCACAAAATCTCCTAATTTTTTACAATAAATACGTTCAGCGTCGGAGTTATCCACTGACTTAATACTGGTTTGCCAACCATATCAGCTTACAAAACTTATACCAAGGTAAGGAAGAAAGGCTACCAGCGGGAGAGCATACCTCGCCGTCTGCTCTAAACGAATATGAATCAACAAAAAATCAAAATAGAAACTGCTCGTCTTCTGGTCCATTTAGCAGAGCTTAAAATAGTTTAATCCTTCACTTTATCGCAGTCATCATGGAGAGGTGTTTTACAGAAGAAACATTTTTACGGCAAAATTTTGTCGTATCTGGATCAACATGAAAGCCCGGCTGTGCAAGTTTTGCGTTAGCCAGTGACCATATCTGTCCAGGTCAAGGGTCATCATTAATACAAGTAGCTCAAAGGGCAACAATTGCTCACCTGAGAGACATTGTAAACCTATAGGGATATTTAAGATGCTCAAGGGCAGCTAACTCCACAGTCAGTGGTCCAATCAGGCTGAAAATTAAACTCATCCAAAACATTATGTATGCCCTCATTTAATATATGCAAGTTTAAAAAGTATCCGATCAAGAGCACAATAGACAGAGCTGTCAGGTTGTACTATAACCTTTCACCAGCAGCCAAATTTCATCTCACTGGACTTTCTGCAGAGGGATAACAGCATGATTCCTAATCTCTCAGGGATATTTACTTCTAAAGGGAGTTTTATTACCCCTAACAAGTTCAGCGGAAAAAACATGAAGTTGTTTTCACCATTATAAGTCAATGGGAATTTTTTTCCGATGCTCAAGGGCAACTAACTTCGTAGTTGTTGGCCTGATCTGGCCAAAATTTGAACTTGTTTAAGATATTATGCATTTCCTCATTACCTGCAAGCTTGAAAAGGATCGGATCAGTAGAAACCAAGAAAAAGTGGTGACATTGATTTTTTGGACGCTCAAAGGCAGGTAACTCCATAGGCAGTGGTGGGATCTAGCTGAAATTCAAACTAATTAAAGTTTTTATGCATATCCTCAGTACCTGCAAGTATGAAAAGGATCCGATGAAAAATAGCGGAGAAAATGTGATGACGTTGTTTTCTCCATTATAACACTATTGGATTTTTTTCAAACGCTCAAGGGCAGCTAACTCCGTAGTCTGTGCTCGAATCCGGCCAAATTTCGAACTCATCCAAGCTCTTATGTATGTCATCATTACCTGCAAGTATGATAAGGATCTAATAAAAAACAGTCGAGAAAACGTGATGACGTCATTTTCCCCATTATAACCCTCTGGGGGCTATCTGTTGGCATGGAAACCAGATTTCTGAGCTGATATGCACCTTAACCTACAGCAGCCTTTTCCCCTACCCCAATGATGCTTCAGATAAAATTTGATTGCGATCGGCCCACTGGTCTCTGAGATATTTATGAAGTTGTTTTCACCATTATAAGTCAATGGGAATTTTTTTCCGATGCTCAAGGGCAGCTAACTTCGTAGTGGTTGGCCTGATCTGGCCAAAATTTGAACTTGTTTAAGATATTATGCATTTCCTCATTACCTGCAAGCTTGAAAAGGATCAGATCAGTAGAAACCAAGAAAAAGTGGTGACATTGATTTTTGGACGCTCAAAGGCAGGTAACTCCATAGGCAGTGGTGGGATCTAGCCGAAATTCAAACTAATCCAAGCTTTTATGCATATCCTCAGTACCTGCAAGTATGAAAAGGATCCGATGAAAAATAGCGGAGAAAATGTGATGACGTTGTTTTCTCCATTGTAACATTATGGATTTTTTTTCAAACGCTCAAGGGCAGCTAACTCCGTAGTCTGTGCTCGAATCCGGCCAAATTTCGAACTCATCCAAGCTCTTATGTATGTCATCATTACCTGCAAGTATGATAAGGATCTAATCAAAAACAGTCGAGAAAACGTGATGACGCCATTTTCCCAATTATAACCCTCTGGGAGATATCTGTTGCCATGGAAACCAGAGTTCTGAGCTGATCTGCACCAAAACCTAATGCAGCCTTTCCTTTACCCCAATGATGCTTCAGATAAAATTTGATTGCGATCAGCTTACTGGTCCTTGAGATATTTATGTTTGAAAGTGTTAACGCATCCACCCACGCACGCACGGACGACGGCTCGACTCCCATCCTATAAGCTCACCTCTGAGCCTTCGGCTCAGGTGAGCTAAAATACATTGGTTGGTTGGTTGATTTGATGCTTAATGTCCACGGTAAACAACTAAGGTCATGTCGGGACGGTCAGTTAACCTCACCACACTATTCCTGGGCAGGCTTAGACCTCCTAAGTGCTCAGTGCACATACTTTCGCCAGTAACTGACAACTACCCTTCTTGAATCAGCGGAAGGAGAAACGAAAGTATGTGGCCAGACCGGGATTCGAACCCAGGACCTCTGACTTACGAGGCAGGTACCCTACCGATTGCGCTACCCGGCCCGCCCAAAATACATTGGTACTGAAGAATTTTGGTTAAGGTACTCCTTTCTCATGGTCCCTGCATTGATGGTCTGGCTGTATGCAAACCACTGGCTGCACTGCAGCTGATACGAGGGTTTTGCAAAAAAGTGCTGTCACTAATGGGAATCCGTAGCTTTCTGTTTGGCGTAATTTTTAAAAGACCTTGCATGGCACTAAATACTGTTTTTACTAGCTAACGGTATCCGTTAATTTGCAAATTGCTTTTTAGTTGGCCGAGATATTTCATTTTTAATTATATGCAAGTCATAAATACTGACCACCTTGCATGTCACACTGAAACAAAAAAATCTGAAATTTGCGGCTATATAAAATGCCGTCCTGTGCTTGGTATAGATTCAAAGCATATATTTTCTAACTGTGATATATGGACCTAAGTTTACTGTTGGCCGATCCAAGAACGTACCTCTGACATGGTTTACTATTATTATTGTCATTGCTTATCGGCTCTCTGTCGGTCTTTGACTTTTTGTACACTATTTAGAATAGCCTCGGGGCCATTTGTTGGAAGAGAGCTGAGGCCGTATTCATCAAACAACTTAAGTGGTTGCTATGCTGTTGCTAAGGCTAAATATCTATAAAGGAGATTCCCTACAACTATACTGGAAGGATTTAAAAACTTCCACTTTTTATTGCTGGCTGCTGATTCTTTCACTTGTGACAGTATTAAATATTTTACGACAAAATGCTTTGAACTTCTCAAATTTAAAGATTACGCAGTTTATTCGTATCCTCTACTTAAATGACGTCAGTAAAAGCGCGTTACGTCTTTGAAACGCATAAGGCAAAGACGGCGTTAGCTTATGCAACACTCTTTTAGATGTTTTGATACTGTGTTAATATTGTCACGTCATTCACGTTAATTTGCAATTATTATTGCAGTTGATGCTGTCACGCAAAACCTGTTACGGGGACCGCGTCGACGTAAGTTAACGCCATGATCTCTGGTTGTTAATTTTGGGTAACTGTTTTTCTGACGGTCTTTTGAGCTTCATGTAAACCGTGCACGTCATCTGAGATTGCAAGTTGCCGTAATTAGAGCAGAAAATTATCGCGCGTCGTCAGGTTTTAAAATTTCATCATTTAGCTGGCCCAAAACTCTGCACCTGTTAGCGATATTTAGGCGCGGTAGGCCAAATGAAGCCACAGACCGAGTTCAAACTTTTAAAATTCAATTTGATTTTGTGAGAGCAATATGTCATACAAAAACTGTATACTTGAAGTTATCCATCTATATGTAAACTGCACTAAGAACACAAGAAGCACGTGCTTATTCCTGACCGATTCGGTTGAACGATTTCAAATTCCAGATATGGACATAATCAGGAATTAGAGAATATATATGTTGTAAAATTTCGGAGGACGTAGCCGCATTTGTTTTCGATATATTCAAAATTGATGGGTGGAAGTTTTTAAATCCTTTCAGTATATGAAATTTGGTCTGGAGGAACCCTCCAGAGCAAATTTCATAGTTGTAGGAAATCTCCTTCAAAGAAATTTAGCCTTAGCAACAGCATAGCAACCACTTAAGTCGTTTTATGAATATGGCCCCTGATCTCTTGGATTTTCGCTTGTCTTGTGTGTGTTTTGTGTGTCCTCTTTATTATTTCCCCCCCTTTTTCCGTCTATTTGTAATAGCATGATCGTCAACATTAAGCAGAGCTTTGGCATGATTTCAAGTTTCAGGCATAGACGTGAAGCAAAAATGTTACGACTATTATTCAGCAATATTTATATCCCGTTTTAGCAAGGGCGTCACTCATCTGTGGGTAAAATCGGCTGTTCACGGTACGATATTAATTTTGGATTCGGTCACAGGTCTTTCCACAAGTCTTACAGTTGCTTTGAGACTTTGTAATTTGTAACTAGCAGAAACACAGTCAACAAATGAACTCTGTTGCTAACAAGGCGTCATATGAAGGCACTCGGCACCTACAGTAAATGTGTAGTATTTATTATTACTAATATTATAATCATTGTAAGTATTGATGATTGTTAGTATCATTCTTATTTTGAAAATTGAACGCTCTGCTTCTTTTTGTATATTACCAAATGAAAACGAATGGAACAAGTTCTAAGTGTTAGAGACGACTTTACTTTGTTATCACGTCTGTCACCGGAGATACTTCTTACCACTTCACAAGTTTATAAAGTAGAAATGTTCTTCCACGCGACACATTGTCTTGTCAGTCCGTTTAAAAGATATCTAATCCATCAGTGGATCAAAACAGCAAACATATAGATCTTGATAAGATACTGAGATGAAACAAAATGAGCCGCGACACGAGAAAGCCAACAAAAAGGTTGTCCGCCCACCGCATACCCAGATCAGCCTAGGCATCCACCTAGTGATAAGACGCCTCTGTAAACGCTAAAAGGCTAGTTAAGGGTCTCAGCTACCTCCATGCGGACAGCAAAGACTCTGATCAGACTGGGCGGATGCCCAGGCTGATCTGAGTCTGCGCTGGGCGCACAAGAACTTTGTTGGTTTTGTCGTGTCGCGGATCAGATGAGCACTCATCGGCAAGAACAACAATGAAATGCTGGAACAACAGAAGTCCAATATTCGACCATAGACAGGTCATGAAGAAGTAACACGAAACAGGAAAACGAAGGACTTCACATTAGCGTAAATGTATACACTTCTTACATTAGAAGTGTTCTGGTATAACATTACAGCATGAGAATCTTTGAGTGTCTTCCTCTTTCTGTGCGCTGCCAGGATTATGCTCTGCGACTGCGTTGTTTCTGGGTCCCTATGCCATATATAGAATATACCATGATAGTGTTTTTTTTATATTAAGTTTATCAGGCGAGACCAGAAACAGCGCAGGGATGGCGAGGCTTGCCGAGCCATTCCTACGCTGTGTCTGGTCTCGCCTGATAAACTTGATAACAAAAGACACTATCATGGTTTCCTATTTATCATGCATCATTAGAAGATTTTAAGACGAAAAGAGAGTCAAATAAACGAAAAGCAAACACAGTTTTCGCAGTTGGTTCGAACTTGCTGACGTCGCGAATGCATTATGACGTGAGTCGGTGACGTCATTTAACCAATCGAACGTTGTTATCACGACCAACGTCAGTACATGTGTATGTAGCCAATCGCTTTTGAGATCGCTTTTGAAGGCATCGCCTGATAACATTCGCGCAAGAGCAGTTCTAAAGTTACATGATATCACATCATGTTATCATACCCCTGTTATCAGGTGAATTTTGTCAGCAGATGCATGATAAATTCTACACTAGGGTCAGCATTAACGAACTTACTCAGAGCTAAAAGGATTGAAGTGCATGATTGCTTGGTTCTTAAATCTCAGGCGCTTTCATTTCTATATTTGAACATCGGTAAACAAACCTGAAAGTGCGTTTATATCTGACAATATGTACATGTATCTTGGGAAAAGCTTGCAAAGCCGCTCATGGTTTAGTTTTTAAACGCTGGTGTTGCGTTGTAATTAAAAGTTTTGCCAAAAATATTGGGTGTTCCTTATTATGATACAATGGAGATAGTTCATATATTTTTGTGCATTTTTTATGATTAAAGTTTTGAAAATGGATCAAAACAATTTGTTATGTCGCTGAAATCAATTTAAGTCGGTCAAATTAATCAAATAAAGCAAGATGGTAGACAGATAACAATATAAAAAATATTTACGTAGGCTAAGCCAACTATGCTTCAAGCAGCGCTTTTGAATATTTCTGCATATCCACGAAATTATTCATACCTATAGTACGGTAATGATTCTAAATATAGAGACAGACACGTCTTACCAAAATATAATGGTGTCTGATAAAACTTTTGATAAAAATCAACACTATTGGCCACACAATTAATAATTTTGACATATGGACGGACAAAAAACATATCATACAGCCTTTAAGATAATTTTTAGAACATTTATAGTAATTGATTGAGGAGGCTCCAGAGCTCTAGATAAGAGGGGTATTTGATGATAATTGAGGGATAATTTTATTTATTTCTCATTGAAACCATATGTTGTGACCCCTCATGTGAACCGTCTCGTCCCGTCTCGTCGAGACGGTTCAGATGAGGGGTCACAATATACGTTTTTATGTAGAAATAACAAAAATTATCCTTAATTATCTTCAAATACTCCTTCTTATCTAGAGCTCTGTCGGAGCTCCAATATGAAGGGTAATCACTAATCATAGAGCTTTTATAACCATGAAATATTACAAAATCGGAATATGTAATACTAATACGTTTAATATCACGTTCTTAGGATCTATGTTTACTAGGGTGAAAAGACATCTTATGAAAGATTCAAATGTGAATGTACAACTTCAAATGCGTTTAAATGAAAATAATTCAATAAACAATTTTGCCATTGTATCGTATTCATGTTTCATCGTATTCATATAAAAAACGTTCGAATGAAATGGATTTATATAAACCTATGTTAAAAATAAAATGTCCTTTAGCGTATGCTTTCTATATGCAAAGCTTATCACGGTTAAATTCTGTCTGGTGTACGTTCTATACCATTTAAAGGTATTTCGCAGTTTGCTCTCTACATGCTAGCGTCGGAATCCATACTGAGCTAAAATACCAAACGTCTAAAGAATGTCTAAAACATGTCTGAAATCCTATAATACTCCTCACCACTTTCCCTAAACCTCATATTACCCAAATAATTGTCGAAAATGGCGGAATTAAAAAAACATATGCGTATTTTCATATACTAACAGTGCAGTAACGCCTATCGAAAAATCAAGACATCAAGACCATAAGAATAAACTGTACTGGCGTGCGACCAGTGATGGCCGCGTACCAGTTGTGGCCGTTTGCATTTTGCACGCGCATTTAGGTATTTGATCCGTCTCATATTTGGCCATTTTGTAAAAGGAAACCAAAGGAACTCCCACATAAAAGAGTGGTTAAATTATCTCCCCGGAAGGCAAAATGTTAACAATTTCCTAAAGCTACTCTCATACAACATTATTGCCTTGCCAGGGATCACAACTCTTGATACACACATAATTAAATACAGAAATAAACATGAACAAATTGCTTTATAAATGATAACCTATGACTAAAAATGTACAACCTGCAACCAGCCTGCAAAAAAGCATCTAAATTCTTGTAAATGACAGCACACGTGTAACCATTATTCATGTTTGTTTTCGACGTAATGTAGCGTGCGCCTACGAAATGACTACGTCAGAGTTTTAAAGTCCGTTTCTGATTGTTGCTTATATTCTATCTGTGCTGAACGCGCTAAAACTATTTAACTCTGACAAAGATCACAGACTTACAATGACATATCATCAAAGTTTAAATCCACAACAAGGTTTTGAAAAAATGCATCATTCAACGCATAGCATTCGTGACGGCCATCACTGGTACGCCACGCTCGTATTTCAATGCGTTTTGGTGACCTAGTTTGAGGATCTGTCACAGGCACAAGTTATAGTCTATTTCAAAAAATAAATCAGAATTATAACGACAGTTACCACTAGTTTATTAAACTAAAATATAGAATCACTAATCACTATATGTCCGTTACAAGATAAAAAGAGTAACAAAAAGACGGCCATCACTGGTCGCCAGCCAGTACAGAAGGTCAAACGAATCCAGTGGAAGTTGTAATACGCAAGCTTTATGAACGGTCATTTTTAGTTCGAAAGGAACTTAATTCCGTCGAACATGGCTTTATAAAAAATACAAAAAACACATGCATATCTTCATATCATAGCAAGAAATCATGCAAAATAGCTACCTATCCAGTGAAAGGTGTAGGACATAGCTTTACAACGAGAAATTCTTAGTCCATACGGCTTTACCGTCTTAACCGGCCAAATCTTTGTAGCATTGAGTCAGAACCTTCAAAAATGCAACTGATGTCCGAGGCAAATTGTAGAAGTTATTTTTGGATTCATAGTTTTAAAATAACTAAAGAGCTGTAGCCCCATCTAAATAAACCTAATTTAAAAAAAAGAAAGCACCATCATCTCTTCGAATCATGCGATTTCCAATATATTCCTTCTAGTTTCAAACGGATGATGAGGCACAGTATATTTTTCTTTAGCCGGGTTCCACTTGTCATGACGTCATTCCACTCATCTATGACATCACCAATCACATAATCTTTCTGGAGCATAATCAATTTAGCACAGGGCTGCCTGCAGTATCAATAGTTTTCATCTTGTATTGTTCCCACGTATATTTTCCTTTGGGAGGAATTGTCATAGAATAGTAGAGTTGATTGTTCTGAACCAATTTCACAGTGATATATGTAAAATGGTAATATCCATTAATGGATTTGAAACTTGCTACCCTTGTCTCAGTATTGTTGTAGCTAGTAGCCATGTTGGATTTAAAAACAAATACATACGAAAAAAAAACTTTACAAGTTTAAAGCATGTGAACGATTTTGAACAGCTTTCCTGGACAAACCTGACTACCGGAAATGGCAATAGATTGAATCAGGCTTGTGAAATAAACACCATTTCCTTCATTTCAACAAAATCTTATATTAAAACAACTGCTGCGGTGAATCAACAAGAGAGTAAGTATTGTTAATACATGAGCCGCTAATCAATTTTTGCAATGCGCTTAAAGCGTACATGTAAGGTTCTAAGCGAGCTCCATGCGGACAGCAGAGTCTTTGATCGGACTGGGTGGAAACCGAGGCTGATCTGAGTCTTTACTGGATGCACATGCACTTTTGTTTTGTCGTGTTGCGGCTTACATCTATATGCTACTATTTCCCGTTTGATGGTTTGGGTGGGCTATTAAACCTGATTTTATCAGTTCCTGATAATTTTATACTAGTTTCACTTAATGTAAATTTATTTGGCTTTTATGACAGAAAGTTAAGTTAAAATTACTGTATTTCAAACCACACATTCAAAATATTAAAACTGATTATATAAAAACAAGTTCTCTATCCTTTAGAAATTTAAATCATAACCACAATATATTAGGCTAATGTCATTAGGTCATGAAGGTACATATAAAGAAAATATTATATTACATTTTTTCTGCATTATACCGCTGTTACAATCAAGATAACTCTTTTTGTAAGGGTTGACTTTTTTGTTATACACTAACTCCTTTTGGAAATGAAATCTAGCTACAAAATGTATGATAAATAAGTCTAGCCTATTGTGTAGAAACACTAAAGCGCTCATATTTTATGTTGATAACATAGAAAGGACAGCATAACTTACTGATTTTAACATACTTTATAACTAATCAGCTGATAAAAATCATAAAACTTGAATACGTTTTGGAAAACATTATGCCCCATCCATATGCATCCACCTAAAATCAAGGCGAGGTTCACATAGTGGTAGTACTGAATAAGTAAATATGTAAATAAATGTAACAGTGTAAAGAAATTTTTATTTTGTCAAATTATTCACATATAAAGATCTATCCAAATCTTTATCAAGCTTTCAAAACTAACTGTACGTATTCTGAATTCGGTACGACAGATGCGCATTTCTGTTCTTAACTTCTTCAATGTCGCAAAGCCCAAAAATTTATTTAAAAATATATGATGGGTGTGTCTGTGCAGAAAACGCACATCCCCCTCTCAGCGTACATACTACTCTATTTTATCCCATAACCTTGTTAAGGTCGTAAGGGCACCACAAATCCCTTTCCACCTAGTCCTGTTTTTCTGCTGACTTAGTTGTGATCGCAAATCCATCTCTGCCAACTCTTTAATATTTTCTTCCCAGTTTTTCTGCTATCTACATCTTTTCTTTTTCCTTCCTCTTTGCCATGTAGATTTGTCTGTCTGTGTTAATACAGAAGACCTTGAGGCATAACCGTAATGTCCGTTTTTCACCATAATCATGAGTCCTTCTTTCTCTCCATATGCTCCAATGTCTGTTTGGATCTTTCTGTAAACATCCTCATACAGTAACGGTGCAAAATGAAGAAATTGTTATTTAGATGTGGATGTGTGAAAGTATTAATTGGATTTGCAGACGGTGACGTATCATGCTGTGGCAGTAATTTAAGTAAACATCTTGCGTTAAAAATATGATGAGCAGGTCTCTGTGAACCATGTACACCCATATCCGATCCCACATTAACTGATGTAATCTGCAAGACAGAGCTGCCACAGGTATCAAATTACAGTCGGCTATACAAGAAACTACAAAAGCGCACAGGATTCCCTAACCGACCAGCCATGGCTTCCTTTTCTGTAGAATCTTATCAAAACTTGTCACAACAAACAGAGCAAAACTTAGCTATGTTTTGTGTCGCAATGACAAATTAAAATCTGAAAGTATTCCTTCAAGAGCAGAGAACAAATTCACAAGAAGGAACATGGAGCATACTTCGAAGTTTAGGCTACTCAAGCCTACACAGTGACCGTCATATGATCTGGTGACGAAAGCCGGAGAAAAACATTCTAAAACCTTTCAGGGATTAAGGCAGTCGACTCAAGACCTATTAGTACCAAAAAGGGTCGACAAAAATATAAAGCGGTTGACCTAGAATATGAGTCTAATGCATTAAACATTTCTGATTTCTAAACATATATCCTCTGATCTTAGTTTTAGAAAAGGTCAAATAATTTCACCTGGAATTGGTAGAAAGGATACTTCAAATCAACTATACTAGTACGGAAATCACCCAACGGGCACATGACGTCGAAAGGACGATGAACTAATTCCGATGCGACATTCTTACGTCGCAACGTCAGGATTACGTAATTTTGACGTATTTGTGCCTGCTGACAAGCACTGAAGTAATGTTTGCTGGGCTGATTGTCGAACCTGCTTTAGCAAGGTCCGATATAGCTCACTTTTCCGATCCTCCGTTCGTTAGTCATTCCGTACGTCCGTACATGTACGTCAACAATTACATCGATCCTATCGTTTAAGTCCATTTCTCGCAAACTGTGATACCTACAATCATCAAACCTGACATAAGGCTTTTTCTAAGACTGTTCTTGAGAGCTGTTGCTTTTCTTACTTACCCTTGACCTGTATTTCATGCTCTGCTGACTTCGTAAAACAGTCTGTCAAAAATTACGTCGACCCTAGCGTTTAATTACTTTCTCGCAAACTATGATACTTACAATCATCAAACCCGGCATACAGCTTCTTCTAAGAATGTTCTTGAGGGCTCTTGCTCTTATTTGTACCGTGACCTATATTTCGTGCTCTGCTGACTTCGTATTTTTTTTTATTTAAAATTACATCGACCCTAGTGTTTAAGGCCATTACTCACGAATTATGATACCTAAAATCATCAAACCTGGCATTAAGTTTCTTCTTAGAATGTTTTTGAGGGCTCTTGCAATTAATTGACCCTTGGCATATATTTATGCTCTGGTGACTTCGAAGAATTTTACACCCAAAATTGTGTCGGCCCTAGCGTTTTAGTCCTTTGGTCTCTAAATATGATACTTGTAGTCATCACATCTGACATAAAGTTTCTTCTTAGAATGTTCATGATGGATGTTGCAGTTATTACTACCCTTGACCTATTTTTCATGCTCTACTGACTGAGTAAAATTTTACATCCAAAATTGTGTGGACTCTAGAATTTTGGCCATTTCTCATACACGTTCTTTTTAACTGTAGTCTTTAATACTGTGGAAGCGCAATGCAGGTGCGACATAGCATTCCTCGGAGTTCTTGCTATTACCTCGAACACAAATTGTTTACTGAAGTGATAACGGCCAGTTAGCTTTCTATGCCAAGTGTAGTGCAACAGATGCGCATTTTCTGTATTTAACTTAAGAATGACCTTTTGTTTCGCTAAACCCCAAAATCTTGAAAAGAAGATGATGGGTAGGCCTCGACAGGCAGCACACACCCCCTCCGAGCACATATTATTGACGTAAAATGAAGAAATTGTTATAGCGATATGAGAAATATTAATTTGTGGTGCAGCCAGCGACATATCATGCTGCGCTATCAAATGAGTAAACATCTTGCTTTGAATTTTAAAATTTGAGCCGTTACACGAGAAAACCGACGAAGTGGCTGTACGCCCAGCGCAGACACGGATCAGCTTGGGCATCCGCCCAGCCTGATCAGAGTCTTCGCTGTCCGCATGGAGGTAGCTTAGACCCTTAGCTAACCTTTAAGCGCTTAGCAAAAAGTCTGATCAGACAGGGCGGATGCCCAGGCTGATCTGAGTCTGCACTGGGCGCACAGCCACTTTGTTGGTTTTCTCGTGTCGCGGCTCATTTATCCAATGATCAATCATTAGAAATTGTAAACGAAGTTATACGATACGATACTCTGCTTAGCTTGCAAATTAAAAAGGTAAATTCATTAAAAAAGTTCCTTTTAAATTGAAATTGGGTAATTTCGTCGACACATACAGTTCCGGCAGCGCAAAACCGTACATGCGCTTCGCAAGAAATTCGCGTTCAAAACGCGTTCGAAACGCGTATTTTTCAAACGCGTTTTGCGATTCAGAAACGCGTTTGTGAAAGAACCAATCGAATTGCTGCATAAGATCGCGAATAATCGCGTTTGTACGCGAATTTCGTTTTAGCCAATCAGAACTGCGATTCCAGTTCGCGTTTTTCGTTACTTCGCGTGCGCACGCGTTTGGTGTTTAGACCAATGAAAATTGCGTTTGTCGAACGCGTTTCGGTCTCGTATACACTGGTTCCTAGCTTCATTGACAATGCTATTGAAAAACTGAGAACCAGCTAAATTTGGTAAGGATTTGCCTTTTTCCCAATTATTTTCGACGACGTATATAAAGAAAATTAGATCTATGGAAATAATAATGAAATCCGGTACCAGGTTCAGGGCCGAAAACAACACATTTTTTCTAGAACTTGAAATTATTTAAATTTAAGCCCTTTGTGACTCTCCCATTCCCCCAAAATTATTGTAAAGGCTTGAGAGAATAAACTTTTTCAGCGTCAACGGATGCTGAAAGTCCGTCACGATGCAGGTCCAAAATGTTGTTTTGGATCGCAGCCGAAAATCTCATCTTTATTTCCGGTTACCTAAAAAACTGCAAACAATACTTTGAACGAAAATATATTTTCGATTATGAGACTTACTGCGAACATAATTAAAAGCACAGAAAACGAACTAAAACTATTTATATGAAAACAATATGACTCTGTTTATAAATCCACTTGATAATTCACTGTAAAACGCTGCAAAAATACTGATAAATTGTGATGCGCGTACGACCATATGATGGCTGCTTCGCACGCGTTTTGCGAGAAGCATTTTGATCGGCTTATTATGAATCGCGATTTTCGCGTTATCTACGTCACAGAGAATCGCAAATGAACTTTTCTGATTGGTTAAGTTATGCTACGCGAAAATCGCGGATAACACGCGTTTCGCATGGGTTTCTCGGGAAGCGATTTGATTGGATATTTGGAAAACGAGATAAACGCGAAAAACGCGAGTCAACGCGTTTCAAAACGCGTTTCATACACACGCACGAAAAACGCGTTGCACACGCGTACAAAACGCGAAAATTGTACGGTTTTGCGCTGCCGGTACTGTATCTCGAAAAGGGATGGCAAAGGAGCAAATCGTCCTACTCCTATATTCGCTAGCCATGTTGCAAACGCTACTGAGACGTAAATATATCTGTCTCAAATTTTAAGTTCATTGATTCTCCATGATCCTACCAGTGGTAAAATCGTCTAAACACAAATTATTATAAAAAACGCTTCAACTTTCACCTTTGGTGATAAAACGAAAGTCGAGTTATTTAACTAGACGACAAATCGCTGAACGACATACAATTTCGTTTTTCTTGATCCCTGTCAAGCGATAGAATATAAACAAAAGCGGAATAAGGAATGGTTTTAAAATTACCCGAATGACTTTTTCCAATATTTTCTATGTGAAGCTCAAGGAGTTTTTTACTTGTTTAAAGTTGGCTAATCACGGTCATTTGCAACTATGAAAACACGGTAAGAGGTTTGTTGCAAAACCAGGCTGACAATAAAATAGTTCATGCTGACAGAGCAATGGATCGTATGTAACGATCATTACTGTTTCCATTTCTGTAACTTTCTTACTAGCCGAATAACATTAACCTCACCATTGTAACTATTTCATACTTTAGTTCGACTGCATTCTTGATCACAAAAAAAATGCGAAACAGAAGCAGTCTGATCAAGGTTTACCTTGCTGATACGAAAGTTACCAAAAACTTTTGCCACTAAAATTGACCACTTTGTAATGATGCCATTGGCTTTACTTTCTTTTTTAGCCAAATTATCATTATGAAAATCGCAGCTGTATAGTAACATCATTTGCTATTGTATTGAACAAAATTTTATTTAGGAAGTTTTATATTGATTATACCTTCTCTGGAATATTACCAACGCTCTTATATTGGTT
This sequence comes from Ctena decussata, assembly GCA_963989385.1. NCBI lineage: Eukaryota > Metazoa > Mollusca > Bivalvia > Lucinida > Lucinidae > Ctena > Ctena decussata. Next base: position 21,032,818 of record OZ022501.1, on the reverse strand, counting down.
TATCATATGACGTCGCATCTGAGAGTGTAATAAAGCCATGCATTAAAAACGATAATCCACTAGTGGATTAAATATGCAAATTATGTCCTAACGTTATACGTTGACGTCCATAAACACGTCGCGTTTTCTAATGGCGAAATCGTGACGTTAAAGTACAAATTTTGCTAATAAAATGCGATTTTAATGTCACATGATAAATAGAATCTTGCATTCGTGCTCCTGTATTAATAAATTTATTAAACTCGTTGGAGAAAACCGATAAGATGCTCGGCAAAGCCTCGCATCTTATCTTTTTCCCAAACTCGTTTCATAAATTCAATAATACATGAGCACTCATGTAAGATCCTCTATATATTTTAAAATTGTGCTAACTTTACAGTGATTTACTACTACTGGTAAGCTAGTCGTATCATGTTATACGATCGAAACGTTATCAAATTCACGCTGAGTTGGTTATTTATCACTCTGGGTATAATCTAGGTTATATCAAGTGGGCGGGGTAGTGGGTCATTGTCGTTGAAACGTCAACAATAATATTATGATAGATGTCTAAGGGTTTTAAAGATTATTTTTTAAATGACTCCGCGTTTTTGAATACTTTAGTATTATTAAAGATGTTCATAATTTTGTCGAGTTTGATGCAAATACGCTTTTTTCATCTCCGAGACCGATAATAGCTGGTAAGATATGGCTACTCTATGTAGTTTCTTCTATATGTAGTATCTGCCTTCATCATAAATGTGACCACCTAATCAAATACATGTGCTCGTATCATAAAAGGTAAGGTAAAGGTTTCCCATAGCCTAATACATGTAGCCGTAGGGGCAGTGGGGATTAGAGACCAACTGTATCTTGGGCACAGCAGATGAAAGGCGGAGCCCATTCCTACTCCTTTCGCTGCCTCATCCTTCCCCGATTCAAAAAAGGTACCCATTTACTGCTGGGTTGACAGAGAGAGTTTTCTGTAGGGAATAAACATTTTATATCGTATAACATATCTGTCGCCGAATATCATAAACCCAATTAGTCAGTGTTTCAGAGCTGGGTCTGGTTCTTCAGCATTAGAGTCAGTAGTTAAATAGTTATTTGAAGTAACACTGTTCCGCTAAAATTTCTAAACTGTTCTAAAACTTACACTGCCTTGTCATAGCGGCATGAATCTTAGCGAGTCTGGCCTCCATTCTTTTGAATTGTGTTGGTTTGTTACACCAGACATCTCCTTCCTAATGCCTGTGTATGCCTTTCTCTGGATGCAGGGGCTAAGGTGGCTCGGTTGATGACGCCTGTGCTCGCGAGTTAGTACGTAGGCTTGTAGTTAGTACGTAGGCTTGTAGTTAGTACGTAGGCTTGTAGTTAGTACGTAGGCGTGTAGTCATGTAGATGACTTTAATGCTCGTAATAAATGTTTAACTGCTAAACTTCTTCAAAAGGGCTATCGGTATCATAAGCTTAGAAAGGCTTTTTCTAAATTCTATCGCAGACACCATGGTTTCAAAATTTGATGTCGGATTAAAATTTCTTTTACACCAAGGCCTATCGGAACCAGAATTTTATGGTGACTTAGTATACAAATTCAAAAAGATTAAGGGTAGGACTGATTTTTCTGATCAATTCCGAAAAATAATAATACGTCACAAACGTATTGGCTATAATTTAAATGTTATGCGACAGTCTGCATGCTTAGTGATTAACCCAATCACGGTTGATAAATTTGCTGCACTCTTTAATTGCACACCGGGGGATCGGTCGTCAGACTCTATGATGGCCCCGACCTAAAGCTATATATTTTAGTTGGTTGGGACCGGAGCCTTTTTGTCTGTTGCTTGGTCCACCGGGGCTCAACTGGTGACCTTCTTTTGCTTCAGATTTCCAGTGGGGTCGTTTGGCAGGACAGGGATCTCCACCTGTCAGACGGCCCGTTGTATCTGTTGAGTCCTCGTCTTTGCTTCTTCATGGTGTTGAAATTTGATTTATGTGTTTACCGTGATGATTCATTGACGAGTTAGAGGGTTATCATGCGAACCGAACTACCAACTAAATGTTTTGTACCACTTCAGAAACTGAGGGTGAGGTTGGGCCTGTAAAATCGATTTAAGCCCCCCAGTAATTCATTACTGACCGTTCCAAGGCGGTAGTTCTGTTGTGGTTCTTTGTTGCCTGTTTTTGGTGTCAGAGTTTCTGTGATGTTTTACCTTATGTATGTTATTATTATTTTTGGTTCGGTTTGGGTTGCTGAGTGGCCACCTTTTGGGAACAAGCTGCTCACTCGGTTGGCCATATGTTCTTTGTATCTTGATTATTTGTAATCTTAGTTGTTTCCAACTATGGTTTGAGGGCTGGATTTGGATTTTGATTGTTTCAGTTCCTGGTCTTTGCATACTTTTTACTTGACTTACCTGACGTCTGCAGCTGCTGTCTCGCGGAATGCGTCAGTGAATGTGATTCGGAGAGGAATGTTTGTTGCCTGCCGATACCGCCCTTATCACAATTTTCTTTCAAACTTATGGGTTAGCGACACTGCAGAAGTTAAATACGATCACGTGCGTCTGCCTCGGTGAGTTGGTAAAGGTGCGTTTAAATACTGAACATGAGTCTTCTAATACTGATTTTTTTATTCGTTCAATTTTCACAATTATTTTGCCAAGAAGGCTTAAGGGAATAAAACCATAACATGGATCGTTCCGAAACGAAGTGATGGCACAAACCCATAGATCAGAATTGTGGTTTATCCTCCAAAACGAATCGCCACAATCAAAACGTGATCCTCTTCATAGATAAAATTATAATAGCTCAACAACCGCTTATGTTTGTCCTGCATGAATCATATTTGAAGGAAGCATATTCGACAGTCTCGGCGGAAGCCAAATATGATGTAAAGTCTCTGCAGGAAGCGAAAATTAGCGGAATGGATTATTCCCTGTGATACCTTATATTGCGGTATATTATTAGTGAGTTGTGGTTGTAACATACATGTACATTTATAAATTTAAAATAAAAGAACTATCTCAAACCACTCTGAGGTTAATCACGCTGCAATAACTCGACCAAGGTAAGTGCTCATTAGTAACAGATTAGCATACACAGTAGTGCTGACTTGTACTTGTCTCGGGACAAATAGGGGAAAAGAATTCAAATGATGACCTAATGAGTAGACCACACTGAAATACTGTACAAACGTAACACAGTTTGAAATTAGAATAACAATCATAAGCTAGTCCCACTCAACCTACTATTGACCAAATGAGGTAACCGTAATGTGTTAATATACGCTAATGTCTGCACTGTGAACTTTAACCGCCGTATGGGTGGTTCAAGAGTATAGTCACAATTCCTTGATTCAATGTGAATTTAACTCAGGCCCCATCTAGCCACATCAGACCCAATAATAATATAAGTCTATACCTTTCTCTTAAATGTATGTTCTTTATTTGTTTTGACAATGCAAACATTGCTTTAGGTCTTCGAAGCCTAAAAAACATGTTGTACCGTAAACGGCAACCTTCATATTTTACTACTTGGTAAGCTCTATTCGTACCATTACAGCTTCTGTGTTTGGGTAGAGATATGCGTCTTTACGAATATAGCTACGTTTTCGTACCAAAGGGTAACACAGATTTAGTCTCCGTCTGTTCGAAAACAGTAGATACTATTATCTTGAAAAGTATCCAACATAACCTTACAAAACTTGGTATGTGGATACATTGCAATAAGGAGATAGTGACAATCAAATAGTGGAGACCCCATTCAGACTCCGTGTCAAAGACGCAGTGATAAGATATATATCTTTTTTCGCGTGATGAAGTTCAATGCCCATAGCTTTAGAGTTATGCATATTTTCCTATGTGATTTGAATTATACAAATTTTCCTATGTGATTTGAACATGTATTGCCGCACTGTGATTACACATGGTTCTAAAAGGAATTTAATGATTCCAATCTAAAAGTATGACAAATGAACCAACAGAAGACAAGTAGCTTTAGTATGCATGTACCACTTACTAGCTACAGTCGTGGTAATATCTCTAACTTTTTGTTTCAGCAGTTGTTCAAAACATTTCGTTAGCAATTCTAAAACTAATAATAAGCTCTAGCAACAGTCATAAAACTCATTCCATCTAAGACATACATTGAAAGTACATGTAGAAGAAACGCAAACAACAAAAAAGTGCATCTTTGATAACAAACACACCAAGTCAAGCACAGAATAATTATATATCAATACATCAAACATCAAAAGCCATGCGCAAAACATATTAGTTATTAGTATGGAGATTGTTTTTCCTTTTTAAACCACAAAACAAACAAAAAAGTGTGCAGCTATACAGGTGACCAAATGCTAGACATACATCAAATGGAATATCCCTTTCGGAAGCGTCTGCCTGGAACCAGACAGTAGCTTAAGCTGCTAAGGGTTTAAACTAGTTTAATGCGGGCTATCTCTCACTCACTCCTGATGTATAGCTCTTATACAAATTTTAAGAACAGGTCTGATGCGGAACCGACAAGTCCACTTTTTGCTAAGGCTGACTGCCCATTTTAGCACAATTTAAACCTATTCTGCTACAGCTGACTGCTTATGCCTGATATAATACCTTATCATGGCAGTTTTAATATTGACAGAAACCATCTCAGCAGCAGATGCCATTGTAAACCTAAATTAAGTTGATTTTACCAGAAGCTTCACTGATTTGACTGTCATCAATTTGGCACAAAGGTGCTGGCAGAATGGGAAATACTATTGCAGTCCCTGAACAGTCCGGCCTTGGTCTACAGTATTTGCCCAGACATTCCTGTCCTAACATTTAGTGAGGTAGTGCAAGTTTTACAGATCATTTTGGAACTTTATTTGCTTGTAAGACCACCTTCACACCTGTGTTTATATATCACTTTGAGTAAAAATCCAAGTATATGGATGTACATGGTAAACAGTAAGATGAGGAGGGAAAGATATCAGAATCCAATGATGTCTATGCAAAGAGATATATTAATAAACATCAGTTCTGCCAAGCCTAAACTGCCATGGTGAAAGCCAGTCAACAAGTTCTTATAAAGAGTTTGAAAACTGTCTCTCAAGACCTTCCGTATTGCATAATGTCCTTTATTCAAGGTTTTCTGAATAGCTGTTTTTAGGTCCAGTTTCCATAAATATCTAGTTTTAGTTAAGAAACCAGTTCAAATATTTCAACAGTAGAGTATTAGCATTCGAATCATGAAGTTCAGAATTTGGCCTTGTTTAAGGGGTCATAAGATGCATGGCTTCTAAGCATGTATTTACGCACAATTAGCCAGGTGAGAGATTTTGAACAGTGCATTGATTGCACATGCATAGTATGCTAAATCATACAGGTGTGACATCCCTTATTCAGCGAATAAACCTTACCACCACTGAACTAGAAAGTGTAAACAGTTTTTAAAATTCGTAGAAGATCTATTGTCTCAACAACAAGAAAGTGTTCGGTCTGCGTACGGACAACCTAACTGACTTCTGAGAAATCCCAGTAAAACACATACACAAAAGCGGAACAACAAATTTACGAGTACTCGCATAGGAACGGTTAGCGATAACAATTCGATTTGTGCTTTCTGTCAAGTAAAATACAGCAGTGTAGCATTACGCTGTGAATAATAATGACTAGTCTTCATGATATGAATTATGTCATCATTATTAATTTCATTACAAATATTTGGTGCCTGTTTTTTTGGTTTCCATGAAAACTGGTAAATATTGCATTACCCATTGCAAATGGCAATGATTATCTATCATCTACAAATATTTGGTGTCAGTCCTTGGTTACTATGGATCCTGGCTAATATTGCATTACCCTTCCTAAATGGCAATGATTATTAGAATCCTAATCATAGGTTTGGTAAGCCAAAACCTTTAGTTTAAGCAATCTGATTTTTTCTGAAATCATCTGAAAATGTGACATTTCTCGAGATCTATAATTGTATAGAATCTTCTGCCACATGGTAGTAAACTGATACAAGGTATTTTGCTTAACAGTGCTTTGCATCACAGCCAAAGGCAGGTCACTTAAAAACGTAGATTTATAGACTGTCGCCTTTCTCGAGACACAGGGCTTGAGGTGGCTCGATGTTAATACGTACGTATCCCTTACCTGGTGTCTGCAGCTTATGTGTCCCTCGGAATCCGACAGTAAGTGTGGCTCGAAGAGGGATGCTCGTTGCCCGCCGAGACCTGCGCATCATCTCTTTTCTTTCGAACTTATGGGGTTTAGCGACACGGAAGAAGTTAAATAGAGAAACACGCGTCTGTCGCAGTAAATTTGGTATGGATCCGTTTATATTTAAATCCAACCGAAGCAGCAACAACAAAGGCATGCATGGCTATATCTGCCCATTCTTACGTTCAAATATATCAAAATTAGAAGCAAACAAATCAGTTCAAAACTACCAAAAGTTGCATTTTGGTCATAATTGTTAGGTAAACGTGTCTAAAGAGAAATATGTAAAGCATATCTGCGTATTCGACAATTATCATCAAACCGTCTTCGCTGCAGCAAAATTATATTATGAGCGATGACACAAGAAAACCAACGAAATGCATGTGCCCAGCGAATACTCAGATCAGACTTTACTGGTAGCTAAGCGTCTAAGCTAGCTCCATTTGGACAGAGAAGACTGGGCGGATGCCCAGGCTGAGCTGAGTCATCGCTTGGCGCACATGCAACTTTGTTGGTTTTCTCATGTCGCGGCTCATATACTGTTGTAGAATATGAACGTTGCTCCCGCTAGTTTCTTTCCTGTGTCTGAATTTCAAGATTTACCCACATCTCAAAATTGCATCGCTGGTATGTTGGCATCATAGGCACTCGACGTAAGATGTGTAAAAATTTTATATATTTAAAATGTCAATCTATTTTCTACCTCTGTGTAAAATTTCAAGTCGTTCGGTTGCGAAATAAGAAAGTCCACACCTGGTTGGCATCTAGGTACCCGCATTTCAGATTTTGTGTGCGAGTGTTCAGCTTAGTTTGTCAAAACCTCAAATATGCAATGCACATGTTCACACGCCGCAAAAGTGCACTTCGCATATTCTCGAATGCAGGTTGTTTTAACGTCCCTCTTCGTACGTGTATCGTTCAACTGTCGTTTTTAAGTGTAATTTATTTGCACCTTTGACTTTGTTATGTCTTAAGACATTAAAATAGGATACCGATCAGGTAGTGAATCACCGCACAATGCTTCAACACCTACTCAGTTTATTATGCTCAATAAATAATTGCCCAAATATGAGCCGCGACACGACAAAACCAACAATGTGGTTGTGCGCCCAGAGCAGACTCAGATCAGCCTGAGCATCCGCCCAGTCTGATCAGAGTCTTCGCTCTCCGCATGGAGGTAGCTTAGACCCTTAGCTACCATTTGAAGACTGAACGAAGAGTCTGATAAAACTGGGTGGATGTCCAGGCTGATCTGAGTCTGCGCTGGGCGCACAACCACATTGTTGGTTTTGTCGTGTCGTGGCTCAATTATGTTTTATTAAGCGGTAAAAGCGAAATCAGCATTACAGTTACATGTATGCTGTACAAAATTGAAGAGAAGCGTTTATACGACTAATTGCTTTGCCTGCTTATTGTTTTAGCTATATAAGGGCTTCACTTACGCAGGGCAATATGTGTTTGCTTAGATATCTCCACTAAATATATGTTTCTGAGTCAAACTATGCTAACTTTAACAAATTTCTTTTGCAATGCTTTGTGTTGATTTTTCCCAGTGTATCAGTTTGAACGTAATACGTATTTTAGGCGGCTTAAAATACATGATACGTTTCTCAAACTTTATTTTACAGAAAAGTTTATCAGGCCATGACAAAAATTCTAGAAACTTCCGTACATGTTGTTCGGGGAAACTCCTCTAGGCCTCGTGGCTGGACTATACCCTAGACGCAGTCCCTGTAGAGGTGAGGTATGCATTGATTGATTGATTGGGTTTAACGGCCCTTTGAGACAGTATTTCAGTCTATATCGGACCGTCTCCCAGAGAGAAAGAAGAGAAATGATAAGACGAGAGAAAAGTTGTCTAAACAACTCCACCCGCACCTACTGCAAGTACAGTAGGCCCTTGCCCTACAGTGTTCCAAATCAATAGGACGCCCCGGCACTGGACGTTATACACACCACCACCCAACCTCCCCCGTGAGGTATACAAATCATAATACTCTTCTCATACTGTCACCACAACGATGTGCTGGCCATGCCACTGAGTCATCAAAACTGCCGAAGAAAATTTTGCTCCAAAGGTGATTAGTGTAAAAGTTTTTTTTCAAAGGCAAAGTCTTGGAAACTTGGGTGATGTTTGTTGGTTTTACGTTCAAAGGCTCTTTCAGACGGTATTTCAGTCTATACTGAGCCGTCTCCCAGAGAGAGGGAAGAAGAAAAAAAAGATGTTTCCCAGAGAGAGGGAAGAAGAAAAAAAAGATGTTAGGTAAGAGAACAAGTAGCCCAAAGGGCAACAATTGCTCACCTGAGAGACATTGTAAACCTATAGGGATATTTAAGATGCTCAAGGGCAGCTAACTCCACAGTCAGTGGTCCAATCAGGCTGAAAATTAAACTCATCCAAAACATTATGTACATGTATGCCTTCATTTAATATATGCAAGTTTAAAAAGTATCCGATCAAAGGCACAATAGACAGAGCTGTCAAGGGCAGCTAACTTCGTAGTGGTTGGCCTGATCTTGGCCTGATATGTTGTTTTCTCCATTATAACACTATGGGATTTTTTTTCAAACGCTCAAGGGCAGCTAACTTCGTAGTGGTTGGCCTGATCTGGCCAAAATTTGAACTTGTTTAAGATATTATGCATTTCCTCATTACCTGCAAGTCTGAAAAGGATCAGATCAGTAGAAACCAAGAAAAAGTGGCGACATTGATTTTTTGGATGCTCAGGGCAGGTACTCCATAGTCAGTGGTGGGATCTAGCCGAAATGCTAACTAATCCAAGCTTTTATGCATATCCTCATTACCTGCAAGTATAAAGAGGATCCAAAGAAAAATGAAAATGTGATGACGTTGTTTTCTTCATTATAAGACTATTGATTTTTTTCAAACGCTCAAGGGCAGCTAACTCCGTAGTCTGTGCTCAAATCCGGCCAAATTTCGAACTCATCCAAGCTCTTACGTATGTCATCATTACCTGCAAGTATGATATGGATCTAATCAAAAACCTTGACTGCAGCACCCTGAAAGTCAAACTTGCTTGAGATATTGTCATGCCCTACATTTGTGTGAATTTATTTTAAAATCCGTTGAGAAATGCAGGTGCTAGAGCGATGACAAAGTTTTTCTAAAAAAAGCCACAGTGACCTTGACCTTGGGCATGGCATCCTGAAAGTCGAATTTGCTTGAGATATTGTCATACCCTACATTTGTGTGAAGTTATTTCAAAATCCATGGAGAAATGAAGGTGCTAGGGCGATGACAAAGCTTTTCTAAAAATAGCCACAGTGACCTTGACCTTGGGCACAGCACCCTGAAAGTCAAACTTGCTTGAGATATTGTCATGCCCTACATTTGTGTGAATTTATTTTAAAATCCATGGAGAAATGTAGGTGCTAGAGCGCTGACAAAGTTTTTCTAAAAATAGCCACAGTGACCTTGACTTTGGGCACAGCACCCTGGAAGTCAAACTTGTTTGAGATATTGTCATGCCCTACATTTGTGTGAAGTTGATTTAAAATCCGTTGAGAAATGTAGGCGCTAGAGCGATGACCAAGTTTTTCTAAAAATAGCCACAGTGACCTTGACCTTGGGTGCAGCACCCTGAAAGTCAAACTTGCTCGAGATATTGTCATGCCCTACATTTGTGTGAAGTTATTTTAAAATCTGCTGAGAAATGTAGGTGCTAGAGCGCTGACGAAAGTTTTTCTAAAAATGGCCACAGTGACCTTGACCTTGGGCGCAGCATCCTGAAAGTTAAACCTGATCTAGATATTGTCATGCCCTACATTTGTATGAAGTTATTTTAAAATCCGTCGAGAAATGTAGGCAATAGAGCGATGACAAAGTTTTTCTAAAAATATGTGAAGATGTTGTTTTCTCCATTATAACACTATGGGATTTTTTCAAACGCTCAAGGGCAGCTAACTCTGTAGTCTGTGCTCGAATCCGGCCAAATTTTGAACTCATCCAAGCTCTTATGTATGTCATCATTACCTGCAAGTATGATAAGGATCTAAGCAAAAACAGTTGAGAAAACGTGATGACGCCATTTTCCCCATTATAACCCTATGGGATTTTTTTCAAACGCTCAAGGGCAGCTAACTCCGTAGTCTATTTCTTCAAAATCCATGGAGAAATGTAGGTGCTAGAGCTATGACAAAGTTTTTCTAAAATTAGCCACAGTGACCTTGACCTTGGGTGCAGCACCCTGAAAGTCGAACTTGCTTGAGATATTGTCATGCCCTACATTTGTGTGAAGTTATTTCAAAATCCATTGAGAAATGTAGGCGCTAGAGCGATGACAAAGTTTTTCTAAAAATAGCCACAGTGACCTTGACCTTGGGCGCAGCACCCTGAAAGTCAAACTTGCTCGAGATATTGTCATGCCCTACATTTGTGTGAAGTTATTTAAAAATCCGTTGAGAAATGTAGGCCTTAGAGCGATGACAAAGTTTTTCTAAAAATAGCCACAGTGACCTTGACCTTGGGCGCAGCACCCAGAAAGTCAAACTTGCTCGAGATATTGTCATGCCCTACATTTGTGTGAAGTTATTTTAAAATCCATTGAGAAATGTAGGCGCTAGAGCGATGACAAAGATTTTCTAAAAATAGCCAAAGTGACCTTGACCTTGGGCACAGCACCCTGAAAGTCAAACTTGCTCGAGATATTGTCATGCCCTACATTTGTGTGAAGTTATTTTAAAATCCATAAAGAAATGTAGTTGCTAGAGCGCTGACAAAGTTTTTCTAAAATTAGCCACAGTGACCTTGACCTTGGGCGCAGCATCCTAAAAGTCGAACTTGTTTGAGATATTGTCACGCCCTACATTTGTGTGAAGTTATTTTAAAATCCGTTGAGAAATGTAGGCAATAGAGCGATGACAAAGTTTTTCTAAAAATATGTGATGACGTTGTTTTCTCCATTATAACACTATGGGATTTTTTTCAAACGCTCAAGGGCAGCTAACTCCGTAGTCTGTGCTCGAATTCGGCCAAATTTCGAACTCATCCAAGCTCTTATGTATGTCATCATTACCTGCAAGTATGATAAGAATCTAAGCAAAAACAGTTGAGAAAACGTGATGACGCCATTTTCCCCATTATAACCCTATGGGATTTTTTTCAAACGCTCAAGGGCAGCTAACTCCGTAGTCTGTGCTCGAATCCGACCAAATTTCGAACTCATCCAAGCTCTTGTGTATGTCATCATTACCTGCAAGTATGATAAGGATCTAATCAAAAACAGTCGAGAAAACGTGATGACGCCGTTTTCCCCATTATAACCCTATGGGGGCTATCTGTTGCCATGGAAACCAGAGTTCTGAGCTGATCGGCACCAAAACCTAATGCAACCTTTCCCCCACCCAAATGATGTTTCAGATAAAATTTGATTGCGATCGGCCCACTGGTCTCTGAGATATTTATGTTTGAAAGTGTTGACGCACGCACCCACCCACGGACGGACGGACGACGGCTCGACTCCCATCCTATAAGCTCACCTCTGAGCCTTCGGCTCAGGTGAGCTAAAAATGTACAAACAACTCCCACCCGCACCTACTGCAAGTATAGTAGGCCCTTGTTCTAAAATTATCCAATTAGTAGAACGCCCCGGCACTGAAAGTTACCCCCATCTTGGAAACAGATTGCCCAAGAATGTTCAAGTGGAGTTGTCTCATCAAAAGAGTGCCAATGACTATGAAGGGAAGGAGCTCTATGAGACATAGCGACAACGCCAGAGCGCACACATCACCGTTAGAATACACAGTTCCGAGCCACACCCAGAATGTCACTCAAAATCACGTGATATCGTTCACCTGACCAATGCAACCACAAGTTAGCACGTGACATAGTCTCACAAATAAATCGCACGTGGTCAATATCGAACATAAGTCCGTGATTTTACTGTCCAGTTAGGCTATTGTGACAGTGACGTCACTGTTTGTTTACTATTTTGGATTATGCCTATTATTCAAAACGGGGATGTTAAGGTTCCTTATAAGCGACATAGCTATTATTTACAACCGTTCAAGTAGATAGCAGTTGTGGCCTAGTGGTTAAGTAGAGGTAGGAGTAGAAGTTTTGGTGTGGTAGACAAGATAGCGAAGGTTCGAACCTTGACATCGTTTTTTTTTTTTTTTTTTTTTTTGCTTTCTTTTTATTATTATTTATTATTATTATTTTTTGTGTATGTGTGTTTCAGCACATGTTAGCTTAGGCCCCCTACTGCTTTTGCCAAAATAAATGTACAGTTGTATCAGATATATTAGACAAAACGAACAGATGGTAAATGAATATGATAGGGGTTGTCGTGGGCGGGCGATTGGTAACTTTCAGTTCCGGGGCGTCCTATATATTTGGTTATACTAGGGCAAGGGCCTACTGTACTTGCAGTAGGTGCGGATCGGGCTGGTTTGGACATTTTCTCTCCACTATCAGATCTCTTTTTCTTTTTCATTCTCACCTGAACGACTCGATATACTGAAATACTGTCTCAAGGAGCCGATTAACCTAAAACAACCAACCAACCATAAATATAGCATGTTTGGAATGAAACAAAAAAACAGATCTAAATTAAAATAAGAGGCAGATTAAAATCTAAGACTGGAGAACTGCAGGCATCAAATTATAAAGGTTTATTTTAAATAGCAGATAGAACAAAAATGATGATTTCAAACTGACCCGGATTCGAACCTGCAACCTTCTGTCTGCAATGTCGCCACGGTACCTCTACACTACGCCACATTGCCTGATAGAAGACAGCCAATTTAATACCTTGTTAATTTAACAGACTGAACATGTTATGATACGCTGCGGTTTCACCTATCGCAAAATAATGGTTCAGTCTGTTTACATTCTGAATATCCTAACCGGACAGTACCTTACAGTTACTGGAGGGATGTATACCTGTTTAAAGAAAACAAACTAACACCACTTTTAATAAACTTACCCTGCTTTTGCAAGAACAGAACGCATCGGAAATGCATGATGCGCCAACTGCCTTTGTGTAGGTCATGAGGAGGCTGGTGCTTCGTCATAGATCGCCAACATTTAGCAGACACTTTCATTTGTTTTTCCTCCATTTTTGTGTAAGCTTGTGAGACGTAGTAACAGTAACTAAGCAGGCGGAGCTTAGCGGCTCTTCTCGGAACTGTGTATAGGTCTTCTTCAGAACTATCTTGTTATGTTTGCAACAGACAATTCAAGATCTCAGATTGGGCTTATCAGCCACCAAAGAACACGCCAAAGACCCAAAAGTACTAAAATACTTGAGATTGGGATGGTTATTGTAAAAAATAACCTGGACTAACAACAACGCAGCAAGTAACTCTTAATAAGTAATTTGCTATGTTAAGTGTAAGTTATACCATGGTTTGTCTACCTGTGCATGGCGATGATAGACGAGCTTGAGCGAGTGGATTCTCCTCTTTAGGCGGAGAAACCATGATAAAACTATTTTAGCGTCCAAGAAATGAATTGAGCCATGACACGACAAAACGAACAAAGTGGCATCTGTGCACAGCAAAGACACAACTCAGCCTTGGCACCCACCCAGTCTGATCCGAATCTGTGCTTAAACGTAGCTAAGGGTCAGAGTGGGCAAATGCCAAAACTGATCCGAGTCTTAGCTGGGTGCACATGGTTTTTTTGTTGGCTTTGTCGCGTCACTGCTCTATTATTGTAGAATATTCCTCAGCTAAGATTGATTGATTGGTGTTTGGGTTCAACGGCCCCTTGAGACAGCATTTCAGCCTATATCGGGCCGTCCCCCAGAGAGAGGGAGAAAGAAAATAAATGATAGACGAGAGAAAAGTGTCCAAACAACCCAACCCGCACCTACTGTACGGACAGTAGGCCCTTGCGATGCAATCTTCCAAATCAGTAGTTGAAGTTGTACACAGCACCACCCAACCACCCCTCATCAGCTAGGAGAAGATTGGATAGGACATGGACAGATTCGGTGCAAGGAGGTGCATGGCTTCATCATCACTTTGAGAATTGAATGATAAAAATGCAGACTAGTTCAGTGAAATCGTATGAACGCACTTACCTCGAAGTGGTGCTGGGGTTGTCCTAACCTGCCCAAAACAATAACTGAAATAATCAGGACAACAGTCACTTCTTGTTCTGTTGCAAAATCGATCACAATAGCACAACGTATCCAATATTGGCACTGAACAATCGTCAATACGTCCGGGACAGCAGCCCTCGGGGCGGGTGGCGCAATACGGCCCTGCTATATCGGGTCCGTATTCTATGTAGCGTTTAGCACGGTGTATAATTTCCTCTCCTGTCCCGCTCGAAACGAAAGTTAACACAATTAGTATTATCAATTTAACTAAAACTGCCATCGTTAAAACCACACTGTATTTTTCTTTAATTATTGTCTTAAGTCCTAGATCATCAGAACTCCACCATCGCTATGAACGTTTTAATTATTTGTCTGACCGTTTTATATAAAATTCTTACACGTTTGACAAATGTCGAAAATATTAGGCATCAACAGTTTTCCATATACTACGTAAACATATTTTTCATGCCTTTAAATATTCACGTCATGAAAAAATATTTAAAAATCTTCGGTATGCCGAAACAGCGATAAATCCTTAATATCACATTGATAGCGAAAATGAGGCTGGCTGCATGAAAATGAGACTTAGAGCAGTGTGCGAGCAGTGAAGACTCAGATCAGCCTGCGCATTAGCGCAGGTTGATCAGAGTCTTCTCTGTTCGGATGTACTATAAATTTATCCTGTCGAATCTCTTTTACAAAAAGTTAGACTCATATCAGTGTTCGCGGAACCGCAGACTCCGAGTCTCCGCTTTTCGCAGAAGCCATAATCACCTTTACAAGAAGCCAACCAAAAGCGTAATACTTTTGGACTACCAATTAAGGAATAGGTACTATAAACGATTACACTATCTTTTATAAACGACATCAGTTATACACTTTTATAGTATTAAAGGTTTAATTTTAAACTGCAGTTTATATTGACTTATTACCGTCTAAATGTGGAAAAATAAATATCTTTATTAAAAGTTTGCTTATTGCAAACATTACTGTGTCCTCTTACAATAGAATACGCTTAGAACAAGCCAGGCATTGTATCCTAACTTGTAACAAGAAAACTTTATTTCACAGTTATAAATTCGATTTGCTTGGCGATTATTAACCCATGCAATAAACAGACATTGCATTCTCGAAGTCTAGCCGTCTCTGATTCATGGGGGGAAACACCGATTTGGTTAGCTGTGCCGTCGACTGATCCGATACTGTGCAAAGTAGCTGTTGACCGACACAATTCGGTCGACAGCTTGCGTACCAATTTCGGTAACTGATACTATTGTTAGTGACCATCGATCGAGCTTTTACTGTCGACAGCATGATAGCTGACAGTATAGGTAGTGAAATTGGTAATTCCCCCGAGCTGATAAGTATTTACAGATGCCACTGACTGGACTCTAATTTGCAACCTCTCTGTGTCTAGAGGGCTAAAACTGAAATTCCTTTGCCAGGTCTGGCTGCCTTTATATCTCCACAACCTACTGAAGTTATACAATCAGCTGAATTCCGAAACTTAATCCAATATTAATGTCCCCAGCTCGCTTTAATTAGCGCATCTTTTTCTTGGGCTATTGCACATTATGACCGTCGCAATTACTATTACAGTACAACCCTGGTAATCCCTAGCTATTCAGTTTGACCTTTAAACAAGACACTAAACATTAAGCAGGGATAAATTTTACTCGTCTGATCATTTCAAACTACATATGTAGTTCAATTTTGATAGCATTTAATCTCTGTCTCATCTTACTGCGACAAGCGTTTAACTATACTCAACCAAAAAACATAAATAGGGCAATACATGTGTCGAAATTTGATGGAAATTTTACAATACATATCAGAGATCTAAACATGTTGCATCAGCGTTCGTTGTGCGTTTAAACTTTAAATGAGCCGCGACACGAGAAAACCAACAATGTGGTTGTGCGCCCAGCGCAGACTCAGATCAGCCTGGGCATCCGCCCAGTCTGATCAGAGTCTTCGCTGTTCGCATGAAGGTAGATTAGACCCTTAGCTACCCTTTAAGCGCTTAGTGAAGACTCTGGTCAGCCTGGTCGGATGCCCAGGCTGATCTGAATCTGCGCTGGGCGCATAACCACATTGTTGGTTTTCTCGTGTCGCGGCTCAAATGTCCTCCGAAACCGCTTCACTTTTTGTTCTCCAGTTTCAAAGTATAAAAAAAAAAAAAAAAAAAAAAAAAATACAAGTCAGACTTTCAAGTGACAGCCATTGCAAATAAAGTAAAACCAACAAAATCTACTCGGGGCCACTGTTGAGGCTTGAATATGACTCATGTTCCTGCTTTTGAATGTGTTCTCTTCTCAAGAGGCAAGTCTTGTAGATTTTAATTTGACCTCACTGCAGCTGCTGTTGTGCCGTGTGGCGGCTGAAAAAATGTCTCCCCTTTCATCATCCATAGTACAGACTATATTCCATTTTTGTCGCTGGAGATCAGAGAATATTCTGATAAATCAGAAAATTTTGATTGGTTCAGAGACATATTTTATACCATCGCTTTCCATTCATTTTGGAACGTTTTTTATTATTATTATTCTACGAGTAATCAGTCTTTGAATTGACTGCCTTATCAAAATGTAGAAATTACAATATCTTTTACTCTTGCTTTCGTCGCCAGATCATGTCAGGGACACTAATGTGGCTTTGATAGCCGAAACTTCGAAGTATGGCCCATGTTTCTTCTTCTGAGTGCGTTCTCTGCTCTCTTGTGGATTTTAATCCTTCATGTCTCATTGGTATGGGATGGTCGGGTGGTGCGATGGTGCTGCGTGTAACTTCCAGTGCCGAGGCGTCCTACTGATTTGAATAGTAGTAGGACAAGGGCCTACTGTGCTTGCAGTACGTGCGGGTGGGGGTTGTTGTTTTTCTCTCGTCTATCACTTCATTCTACTTTCTCCCTCTCTCTCGGAGACGGCCCAATATAGACTGAAATACTGTCTAAAAGGGCCGTTAAACCCAAAACAACCAACCAACCAACTGATTGGTATATTTGGCGCAATTTTGGTTATGTACAAACTGTGAAAATTATGAAATAATCGCTATCTGTGATGAACTTCGTTCACAACGCTCTTTGTGTTTGCGACTGCAGTTTTCTTAAAAACACAAACTGCTTCACAAGGCTCGTATAGCAAGCTCTTCCAAATGTATGCAATTGATCGTCGAAGAGCATCACTTACTTTCTTTCTAACCACTTGGTATTAATATTACTTTGGTTCAAATTTAAAGTTTGGTAATGGAACATCGTTAGAAAAAAACTACAATATGTCATTTATGATCAGAACACATTGATCTTTGCGTGCCAGTTAAAACGTTCTCCAAATATGGCATTGAATGGAATTTATTTCTGAAGCTAAATCAGTTGAGATGGTCACAATGGATTTTGACAAAAGCAGAACTACAACTTATACTTGGCTCGACTTTAGTATGGAACATAAATGGGCCGAGATCTGAAATCTTAAGTGTAATGGTACTTCTTCAAAGTTATCCACCAAGGGAGGTCACTTTTATAATTTCTTGCTTGCTTCCCTGGACTTTAGACCTTTTGAAAGTGTACCAATTAGGTTAAAAGAACGAAAGTCACCAATGAGAACAAATTCTTTTACTTAAGGGTTTAACCCATTTTGCCCCTTGAAAGCGGGGGGTGGGGTGGGGGGGATGGGGCTTAAATGTGTATTCATGTAACTTAATGGGATTGGTTAAAATGTTTGATATGGTTGGTTGTTTTGGGTTTCACTGCCCTTTGAGACAGTTTTTCAGTCTATATCGGACCGTCTCCCAAAATGTGGGAGAAAGAAGAGAGAAATAATAGACGGGAGAAGAAATGTCCAAACAACCCTCATCCGTACCTACTGCAAGCACAGTAGGCCCTTGTCCTACTATTATCCAAATCAGTAGAACGCCCCGGCACTGGAAGTTATACCCAACATCATCGCACCACCCAACTATCTCTTAAAATGTTTGATGTAATAAGTTCAGAGAGACAATTATATCAAATTGTCGCCATATAACACTTGGATCAATCCATCTTTCTAAAGACAATATTGATGCTCAGTTGATAGTAAATTGTGTAGGCTTAAAAATAATTAATTGTTGAATCATACTAAAAATTTGAATAATCCTGACGTCTTTGTATCTCCAAAATTATAAAGCTGTTAATATTTGTTCAACTGATATTTCGGACTTTTTTGTTTTCAGGTACGACAAAAATCCTTAAAAAATTTCCGCAACAGTTTCCTTTCTTCTGAATTACGCCTTTTAAACAGTATCTCTTATTTTCCACGTTTGTCGAGCCGATCGCTAGCCGAGGAAAATCTAACTGACCTCCTGCATGCAGAGCTTTGCTTTCTCTGTTGAGCATTGGCCGAGGATTTATCCCGCAAATGTCAGACACCTAAATGTTCAAGAGTCAGTGCGGTTAAACAAGCGTCCGTGGTTATATATTTTGTTGAGTATAGTATGCGTTATTGAACATTAGCCTAAATACTATGTCACCTTAACTAGTTACTGCAAATACATGTACCATAAAGTTCATTTAACCCTCCGATTGCTAATTCGATGAAACAAGCAGTACGAACCCTTGTCAGACTGCTCCAAAAGCAGTTTGATCTCTGCACTGTGTAAGATTGAAAACTTCACAATGTAAAAACTTACATCCTTTGATAGTCTAAACTTATGGACAATTTTGTCTTGATCTACACTTTTTAGCAGAAACATATTTTGATTCATTAAAAGTGCCACGGTGTCTATTTTTGTGCCACGACATGTGTTTTTGAAGAGTTATAAGAAAACCTAATTTATAAGAATTATAAGAGTTATTAGAAAAATTAATTAATAAGAATTAAAAGAGTTATAAGAAAATATAAGAGTTATAAGAAAAACTTAATTTATAAGAATTATAAGAGTTATAAGAAAAACTTAATTTTCTACCATAAGACTGTCATATCGGGAGCCTTGCGATAATTTTCAACCATAAGACTGTCATATTGAGAGCCTTGCGATAATTTTCAACCATAAGACTGTCATATCTAGGGCCTTGCGATTTTGTTATCTTTTGCCATCGGGGATGAATGAAGTGTAGCAGTAGCTGCGTATCATTACTTTTCAAGTATTTACATTTTAAAAGTCATTAAGTATACTTTTTCTAAATATTTGGACACGTAAAACAACTGCTGTTGTTCTCCTGAAACATGAAGAAGTTGATGCCACTGTTCTGATATTTATACAAAATGCTAGCAGATTGACAAACTGTGTAGACCGAATCAAACTGCTCCTTTCGGAGCAGTTTTCGGAGCAGTTTGGGTCGACACTGTTTGCTGTAGCGCTTCTGTACCAACATTTAAGGTCATTCCGGCAAGTAAAGACAAAATAAAAATGTCATCGTGGCAATGACTTATTACAATATAATTGCTGCATAGTATTTTTTTAAATATGCAGTATAGTTTGATAACAGAACATACTACTTGAGATTTGAATTTCAATGTATATTATGTATGGAAAGATTGAAAAAATAGAGAATATACATGTACATGTATATAGAACGGAACAAAATTTGAGCAAAACCGTTGCTTAGCGAATATGCAGACAGTAGAAGCAAAGACTAATCTGCAAATTCGTGCAATCTGATCAGAACCAGGCACATTGACATTTGTGCGGACTGGTGACCCCTGCCAAAAGGAGTGGCGGTGAACTTCGATCATGTGAAATAAAGTGCAGTATACAAGGAACTCTACGGATTATATATCACACCTGAATCTTTGCGTATTTTTCGAATCATCTGAATGACAGCAGAATCTACAGGCACAAAAAGACTTTTCTGGCTAGATTGCACCCATCACAAATTTGTTTGAGTCTTCGCAGTTGAAAATAAGTTTAACCACATTTTAGATGACGCGGCTCACTTTATTTATGTCGGCAAAACATGTCAGGTCAGTCGACATACAGATCAATATAGGAGTATTTCAGTGCATTTGAAAAAAACCTGCGGGGAAATACATTTTGAGTAAAGCAGCATAGTGTTTGTGCATCGCAGTTTCTCGGTTAGGGCTAGAAAACTTTAACCTTTTTTTCTGATGAAAATAAAAGTTGAACAATGCAGGGAACTTGATAAACTCTGCCTACGCAGTCCACTGCAAGGTTAGAGAGTATGTAACGGTCATACACCCCAGTAAATGAGATACATCCATCCTGCTCCTCATCCAGTCATTCAGATGATTCGAAAAATACGCAATATTGCCTGTAACGATAAGGAAGCGTTTTTCACTTCTACTGACCGTAAAATATATAGAGGATATAGTCTTTGGTCATGTCAGAATGTATGTGACGCCTTATCATATCTCTTAGATAATATTTACATCAGATTTGGTAATAAGTTATACAGACAAATTGTTGGTATTCCGATGGGTACAAATTGTGCTCCTCTTGTGGCCGATTTGTTTTTATTTTGTTATGAAAGAGATTTCATGACTTCTCTTTCGGTTGATAATCAAGCTGATATCATTGAGGCATTTAACTCTACCTCTAGATATTTAGACGATCTACTGAATATTGATAATCCTTATTTTGAAAGCATGGTTAACCAAATTTACCCACCTGAACTTAAATTGAATAAAGCTTATACTTCAGATACCGAGGCCCCCTTTTTGGATTTACATCTATCTATTTCTAACGGTTTTGTATCTTCTAAAATTTATGATAAACGTGATGACTTTGACTTTGATATAGTTAATTTTCCATTCTTGGATGGTGACGTTCCACGTCGTCCCTCTTATGGAGTGTATATTTCTCAACTTATAAGATTTGCTAGAGTGTGTAGTCATGTAGATGACTTTAATGCTCGTAATAAATGTTTAACTGCTAAACTTCTTCAACAGGGCTATCGGTATCATAAGCTTAGAAAGGCTTTTTCGAAATTCTATCGCAGACACCATGAATTTGATGTCGGATTAAAATTTCTTTTACACCAAGGCCTATCGGAACCAGAATTTTATGGTGACTTAGTATACAAATTCAAAAAGATTAAGGGTAGGACTGATTTTTCTGATCAATTCCGAAAAATAATAATACGTCACAAACGTATTGGCTATAATTTAAATGTTATGCGACAGTCTGCATGCTTAGTGATTAACCCAATCACGGTTGATAACTTTGCTGCACTCTTTAATTGCACACCGGGGGATCGGTCGTCAGACTCTATGATGGCCCCGACCTAAAGCTATATATTTTAGTTGGTTGGGACCGGAGCCTTTTTGTCTGTTGCATGGTCCACCGGGGCTCAACTGGTGACCTTCTTTTGCTTCAGATTTCCAGTGGGGTCGTTTGACAGGACAGGGATCTCCACCTGTCAGACGGCCCGTTGTATCTGTTGAGTCCTCGTCTTTGCTTCTTCATGGTGTTGAAATTTGATTTATGTGTTTACCGTGATGATTCATTGACGAGTTAGAGGGTTATCATGCGAACCGAACTACCAACTAAATGTTTTGTACCACTTCAGAAACTGAGGGTGAGGTTGGGCCTGTAAAATCGATTTAAGCCCCCCAGTAATTCATTACTGACCGTTCCAAGGCGGTAGTTCTGTTGTGGTTCTCTGTTGCCTGTTTTTGGTGTCAGAGTTTCTGTGATGTTTTACCTTATGTATGTTCTTATTATTTTTGGTTCGGTTTGGGTTGCTGAGTGGCCACCTTTTGGGAACAAGCTGCTCACTCGGTTGGCCATATGTTCTCTGTATCTTGATTATTTGTAATCTTAGTTGTTTCCAACTATGGTTTGAGGGCTGGATTTGGATTTTGATTGTTTCAGTTCCTGGTCTTTGCATACTTTTTACTTTTAATATGTCACGAACAGTTACCTATTTCTTTTCGCCACATTACTTCCGTACCAGTTTCTTTGAGGCAATTCTTGTCCACGCCCACATGACCACTTTCATTACTGATAAAAAACTACAGCTGCATAAACACCTGGAAGATTTCAAGTTAACATGTCCCACATTTATTTGGCTTTAAAATAAATATATATTTATTTAAGGAAAGCAACTCTTAACTTCTTTTTGTTTCGCTTCTAAAGTCGGCTCAACTCTAAAAGGCCCCTTACATGTAGCTCTTTCTTTCTTTCTTTCTTCTTTTCTTTCTTCATATACTGCTACACCCACTCTCGAGGAAATATTTTTTCGTAGGGTATCGCTGCAGGCTTTTCACCAGTTTCGTCATTGCAAATAACCGTGATCTAATAAAACACCATTGAGTTTCACAGAAAAAAGGCTTGAAAAAGTATTCGGGTCATTATAGTTGGCAGCTAAGATGACCTACTTTCAATTTTATTAGCTTGAATAAAATGGTAAAAGTACAACGTACAAGCCTGGAAGTCAATTCATTGTCTTGCCTTTCTTATACTGCATTGCTCGGCGGAAAACCAGAAAATGAACATTGTGTTTTGTTGCGCGAGTTGACATTTTTCAAATTATGTTCTCTCTACTTTATGCCAGTTATCTGACATTATATGTGCACATCAACCCACATTTTATCACAATTTGCGAATGTTGAACCGCTTTTCATAACAATTTGCGTTTAAACACTTTTACCAGTGATAGGACTATAGAGCTTTTAAAGTACCCATAGTACTAGCCGTATCAGAAAGGTAGAAAGAAAAAGAGCACCGTTAGAGGTCCTAGTGAATATTCCTGAGACCCGCCCAGTCCTGTTCCAGATATGTTCGGATAAACAGTGGGAAAACCCGAAAAATGGCGGCCTACTCCACACCGTGGGGAAGCCTGTGGAATGCCATTTCCACGTACAGTGGCTGCGTGAGAACTAAGGAAGAAGTCGAGTCCGCGAAAACGGCGTTTTAAGCCCACACTTCCCTAACATATTTTCTTGGTAAGAAAGACGCCATTTTCGGCACAGGAGCTGGTAAGAGTGTCAAGTGGCATTGTTGGTAATACCATTGATTCGCATGTATCGTCATTCCGTCATTTTCATCTGTTGTACGATATGTTGTCACACTTTACAATTATGTATCATACCCCCGGCATACGAACTTACAAATTATGAGACCCGTATAGGGGTTCGCTTTTTCTGCCACGGAGGACTGATTATTATCTGCTGTCGGCTAATTTGACGCACGTAACGATTGCAGCCAAAATACAGCGTGGCATTTTCCAGGCTGCAGTAAATATTGGCGGCCGCAAATTTTAATACGACGTAATGATTTAAACATTTTGAAATTGATACACCTTAGACACAAATATTAGTGGAGATTTATAAAATTATCTATCCCCAAACCACATTAAATGATTTCCATAACCATACTAAATAATATGGATTTGTGAAAAATACCAGTAGTTGCTGTGCATTAACGGTTAGACTATTGCCTTCCAGGCTGTGATGGTTTCAAGGTGTATTTCCTGGGTTATGACTGAGAACTGCCCAGGCCTTCCCTACCACTAGACAGTCGCGGCAATATCGCAAGCAGAACAGTTCCAGAATTTTATCTTCCAGATTTTCAGGTTGTTCAGAGAGCAAAATTCAATGATGAACACCAGCTTGCCTCTACCCACCTTCCAAGCAAATTTAACATGTGTTGGGCAAGCAGGCAATTGTTTATTCCTAATACTGCTTTTATCGTAGTGGCATCTACAATTTTGGAATGAGTGATGTTACAGGCTTACTGTCCTGTTGTTTGTATTTATATAATGGTTTGTTTCAGAACATAGACCTAAAAGCTAGATATGGTTTTCAAAGGATGGAGTGGTTCAAACAACGGAACCCCGTTTGTTATTATATCCAGACTGGAACAATTTTAAAGAGTAACTACACTTCAGGAACTTACTGAATCAGATCCCAAACCCTATCCCCAACATCAAAGGGAAAGATTGACAAAGACATCCCAACAAACAATAAATTACAAGTGATAAGCCGAGTCAGCAGCTCTTTCCCAAATAGATGGCAACTCAGCTATCTTCATTGAACTAAATAATTTAGACCAACAGACGGGTTACAACGGACTAAGCAAATTATATGAAAAACATTTAACATTTATTTTTACCAATTTTCTATTTTTATGATAGAAGGATTAAACTGAGAACATAATAAATTAAACAGCACCGAACATAAAACAAATGCAACCGCAACAAAAGTACCGCCTTGGGACGGTCAGTAATAACTACTGGGGGGTTTAAACCGGTTTTACTGGGCCCAAACCTTCGCCCTCACCCTCCGCTGCGGTGAACACAATTAGTTGGTAGTTCGGTTCGTATGGAGGTCCCCTAACTTATCAGAGAGTCATCACGGTCAACAATTAAGATCAAGAAAAGACCGTGATGAAGCAAGGATGAGGACTCGACAGCCAAAACGTGTTGAGACACCCGGAGATCCCTGGGGCGTCAGCAACACCACTGGAGTACTGGAGCAAAAGAAGACCACCACAAGACTGCATGTTTGGAAGGAATAAACATGGTGCTGAAAAGAGAAAAAAAGCCCTCAGAGAAGTGGAATTACAGGTATAGTTTTACATGTCTCCCGATGAATAAGACCGACTGAAATTATTTACATTGATACCAATTTAAAATTTTAAAGAGTTCCTTCGAGAGCAAAGAATACATTCGAAAGAAGGAACGTGGGCCATGCTTCGAAGTTTCGGCTATTCAAGCCTCATCAGTGACCCAGACAATATTTGGCGATGAAAGTAGGAGAAAAGCATACTGCAGTTTCTTCATTTTAATAAGGCAGTTGGGTGAAAGACTATTAAGTGTCGAAAGAAATCCAAATGATTAAAAAGCGACGATCAAGATAGATAGTCTAAATCATTTAAGAAGGAACATGGGCCAAACCCTGCTTGTTATGCTTATCGAACAGAAGATTTGTGTGATTAACTATAGTATGAAACTTTATTGATCCTCTGTGATTGCATGTAATTGGTCAGTAACCTTGCATCTAAATCAAACTATTTGAAAGGCACATTTATGTTCATGAAAATACCTATTATCTATTCTATTTTGCATTCTACATGTCCGGTGTTCAAAGATCATTTGAATATTCATATCCGATTGGTTGTTTAATGATAATTCTTCATTTTCAGATTTGGCTCTTGTAGATCCCAGTAGATGTTTGATTTTGTTTTTCTGAATACCCCATATATCAAAAACAACAAAAGTATACAACACAGGGGCATAGCCAGACCCAAGAAATAGGGATGCTCTCATACGATTTCAAGCAATTAAAGTCTCAAAGAGCTTTAAATATTATTATTTTCAAAATTTTATGGATACTTACATATATGTGGTCTGTGCATCCGCTTGGCTATGCGCCTGCAACACGTGATGTCTTTTATATCTGTACTCACTTGAACTAGATATGGTCTATACCTGCAAATCAATAGAAATGACAATTCGTTAGCCAATTTAATCAAATTTCCAGGATAGGACAACGTGGAACTGGTCATTGTACTGCAAAGAAAATATGAAAAATCTTCTATAAATTTGTTTTAAACATATTTATTTCAAACTTTTCAGTACATATAACATTGATACAATACAAATACTAGGACTGGAACGAAAGCACAAGTACTTATAAAGTTCCTCTCCCTAGCCATTTCTTACATGTATACATAATGGCGACAGTTTGTCAAAAACACTAAACCAAATTATCAGGTAAATACATGAATGATATTATATTTCAAAAAACAGATGGAAAAATGGTGAAAATAAATAATAGAGAAAAGTTTCAGAACATGAAACAATAAAGAAAAAAAACTGGAGAAAGGGAGCTGAGAGAGCGGACAGACAGATAGACTGACATAAAAATCAAAGAAAGAAAAAAAAATAGAGATTTACAGACTATGTAGCTGAGGATAAGAAAGGGGGCACGGATTCGCAGCGACAGTCGCGTCAAACACAAAGATTTTCAATACTGACAAGAGCAAAACCAACCGCTTGCTATTTGGTATGATAATATGCTCAAAATCGTTTAGAATCCCATATGAATTTATGCACCTTTTCGAATATAGCCGTATTTGTAACAAGTAAAAGAGAATCGTTGCCAAATAAAAGGAGAGACAGCAAAGGAGTCTGATACTGTGACACTGTATTTAAGAGTTCAGTTCGTTGGACCTGTTAGTACGTGCAGTGGAAAAAATAATGCTGAGCATTTTCTATGCTGCCACACTGACATAAAGGGGAATTGGAAATGTTTCTCAAGAAAAGATCTAGGTTGAGCGAGCTGCAATTGGTTCGTAACCTGGTGTGTAATACCTGAGCTTTCCTGCTGCCCACGTAGAAGTGTTTTGGAATGCGCGTTTTGTCTTTGTTTAGAAAGCTTAGAAAGCATTTGAAGGTCTTTACTGAGTCAGATTGTTTTGCCTCGTCGTGTACGTTATTCCTGGTTCTGAAAGTTGACAGCAGGAAAGAATGATAAAAGTTTAGATCCTTTAAGAGCAAAGAAAACATTCATAAGTAAGAAGTTGGGCCATTACGCGGTTTCGGCTATTTAAACCTCATCAGTGACCCTTTAAATCTGGCACAAGGAGCCAGAGGAAAATAACAGTAAATTTGCAGTTTTAACATGGCAGTCGTCTCAAAGACTGATATAAGTCGAAAAATACCAAAATATTTCAAATTTGTTTAGAAAATGAATCTAAACGTATGATCATTTCTGACTTCTCAGAATATATTCCATGATCTCAAAGGACCAAAAGGAAAATATAATCTGCACTATAGATGAGTGCGGGGAGACTTTTTACGGCCGCCACACGGCACAACATCCAGCTGCAGTGATAGTAAATAATGATAAAAGTTTAGATCCTTTAAGAGCAAAGAAAACATTCATAAGTAAGAAGTTGGGCCATACCGCGGTTTCGGCTATTCAAGCCTCATCAGTGACCCTTTAAATCTGGCACAAGGAGCCAGAGGAAAATAACAGTAAATTTGCAGTTTTAACATGGCAGTCGTCTCAAAGACTGATATAAGTCGAAAAATACCAAAATATTTCAAATTTGTTTAGAAAATGAATCTAAACGTATGATCATTTCTGACTTCTCAGAATATATTCCATGATCTCAAAGGACCAAAAGGAAAATATAATCTGCACTATAGATGAGTGCGGGGAGACTTTTTACGGCCGCCACACGGCACAACATCCAGCTGCAGTGATAGTAAATAATGATAAAAGTTTAGACCCTTTAAGAGCAAAGAAAACATTCATAAGTAAGAAGTTGGGCCATACCGCGGTTAAGAACTATAGTAAAGAGTTGTTCTTGCGTCTATTGTTTGAAGATCATTAGAATTTCTGAGACTATAACGTGAAATATTACTAACAGACTGAGGTACTAAGGAAGATAGACATAAAGGAGTCAGATTATGGGCCATTTTGTAAAACAATGTTAGCTTGTGATCAGTGCGTCTTTTTCAAGCGAATCCCATCCGATTTCGTTATAAAGATCAGCGATAGAAACAAGTCTAGTGGCTCCTGTGGCGATTCAAGCCGCTTCATTCTGTATTTTATCGAGCATTGGTTTCTCGTATAGTGTACAATTGTCCCATATGACGTCCCCGTATTCAATCAGTGGTCTGATAAATACAATGTAAATAGTTTCTAGGGACCTTCTGTCTAATCTGAATTTTCATTTTCTCATCGTATTAATTCTAGTCCAAGCTTTATCAGTAATATATTTTATGTGTTGATGCCACGTGCAGTCATTAGAGAAGTAAAGACCAAGAAGTTTGTGGATATCGACTTCAGATATCTGATGGTTTTGCATAAAAACATGTGGATGAAGAGGTCGATTTAATTTACGAGAGAAAAGTAAAGTTTCAGTTTTAGAAGGATTGAATGTAAAAAAGCCAAGTGGAAGCCCGACCTGAGATTAAACCAACATCTTCCTTAATGCAACCGACTGCTGTCAAAGGATCGTCTACAATACTAAAGAGACTGGTGTCATCTGCAAACAATTCAAAGGATCGTCTACAATAATAAAGAGACTGGTGTCATCTGCAAACAATCGAATATTTGATCCAATATCATTTACAATATCGTTAATATACAACAGAAAGAGAAGTGGACCTAAGATTGATCCCTGGGGTATTCCAGCACGAATATAAGTCAAATCAGAAACAGCGCCAGTGAGAACAACTCGTTGTTTTCTGTCAGAGAGATAATCTGAAAACCAAGCATGGACGATTCCTGAGACACCAGCCGCTTGAAGTTTAGCAAGGAAGCCAGCGTGCCACACACGATCAAATGTTTTGATGACGTCGCTGAAAACAGCCCGTACTTCTTTGCCTGAATCGAGAGCTTGACAAAAAGTATTGTAGAGAAATTTTAACTGATTAACGGTTGAGTCTCCAGGAAGAAAACCAGATTGTAGAGAAGAAAGTAAATTGTTATCGCGTAAATGGTCAAATAAATATTTAAATACGAGTCTTTCTATAACTTTGTCTTCCGAATTGAGCAAGAAATGGGTTGATAGTTGGAAACATCAGATAGGTCATCTTTTTTAGGAATAGGGCAAACATTGGCTTCCTTGTATAAAGAAGGAACAATGCCTTCGCGTCGTGACTGATTGAAGAGGGAACAATAGGGTGAGGAAAGCTCTTTAGACAGCTCACGAAGGCGGTTACTCAGGCCATTAGGACCTGAGGCTTTGGCAGCAGGCAGAGTTTTAAAAACCGATTCAACTACGAATGGAGACAATACAATGTTATTTAATGGTGCACTGACAGTAGCTAGGGGCAGGTTTGGAAAAAGGGCGTTCTGTTCATTTAAAATCGTATGGCTTTGGAAACAATTATTTAAAATGTTAGCCTTGTCAGTTTCTTCAGTGTATATACCGTCATTAAATTCGAGCGGTGGAATGGCTGTTTTGTAATTCGGAGCAATGAAAGATTTAAGTGTAGACCACCAATCTTTTGAAGAAAGTGTTTCAGAGGTAAGTTTTGCTGCCATTTATCATAAAATGATTTTTTAGAGTCTCGAATATCTTGGACAACTTTATTGCGTAATGTTTTGATTTTTTCCCACTCTGATTCTAAGTTAGTTCTTTTAACTTTCCTATAAGCTCTTTGCGTTTTCAGATATTTCGTTTAATGTTCGAGTTAATCCATGGCGGTTCTGAAGGTTTAACTTTGATGTATCGATTAGGTATGCATTCTTTAGCAATAGTAGTTACCATAGTATTTATGTTATTTGCGTAAGTATGAATGTCATTATCCTTAATATAATCCCACTCAAAAGATGCTGCCTTATCATGTAGTAAATCATAATTGCCTTGATATTAATGCAAAATGTGTTGCGTGAATGATGCAATTTTAGGCTTAGAAAACTTAAATATACCATATATTGGACAATGATACCTTATTTCTTGGTTTATAAAAGGATCACCAGCTCCACTGACTATCAAATGATTTATGTTATTAACATTGATTGATTGATTGATTTGATGCTTAACGTTCACGGTAAACAGCTATGGTCATGTCGGGACGGTCAGTTAACCTAACCACACTATTCCTGGGCATGCTTAGACCTCCTAGGCGGTTAACCAGTACTAAGTGCACATACTTTCGCCAGTAACTGACAACTGCCCTTCTTGAATCAGCGGAAGGAGAAACGAAAGTATGTGGCCAGACCGGGTTTCGAACCCAGGACCTCTGACTTATGAGTCAGGTGCCCTACCGATTGCGCTACTTGGCCCGGCATGTTATTAACAAGAAGAATATCTATTAATAAGGGTGAGTGTTTAGTAAAATGTGTGGGCTGAGTTATAGGTTGGTAAATTTTGGAGAGTGATTATCCAGTTCCTACTATACATAGAAGGAAGATTCAAATGTCAAGAAACAAAAATTGCAAATTTAAAGAGTAACTGCACTTCAGAAACTGACTGAATCAGATCCCAAACCCTATCCCCAACATCAAAGGGAAAGATTGACAAAGACATCCCAACAAACAATAAATAACAAGTTATAAGCCGAGTCAGCAGCTCTTTCCCAAATAGGTGGCAACTCAGCTATCTTTACTGAACTAAATAATTTAGACCAACAGAACGGTTACAACAGACTAAGCAAATTATACGAAAAACATTTAACAACTATTTTTACCTGTTTTCTATTTTTATTATAGAAGGGTTAAAATGAGAACACAATAAATTAAACAGCACCGAACATAAAACAAATGCAACCGCAACGAAAGTACCGCCTTGGGACAAGGCGAAAATAATAGTTTTGGAGGTTGTGGTTTTTCCAGATATCAAGGTATTATTTATTTATTGGTGCTTTAGAAATTTAGCAAATTATCCCTGTGGTTATGGGTAAAATTGTTAAAGAAATGCTGATTTTTCTCTTACAGGTACTAATATACAGGACACAAAAAGTAAGAGATAATGTTAAGATATAGCATGTTTTAGAAAGTTTGCTGTTCCTTTAATATGGAATTGCTTGTATCTGTTGATACATTAATAGTTTTGAAGCAGTTCTAGAAATGCAGCAAGCAATATCAAGCGTTCGTGTTACTCAAAGCATTTCAAATTTATGATCAAAATGATATATTGCCACATAAGTAGATTTTTTGTTGCTTCAGGGGCTAATTCATACTTTCTATTGATGTAAGATATTTCCATCTGGCAAATTGTTTGACTGTAGTGAATGAGACGCCTTTAAATTTCACTAAACCTCTGAAATTCACCAAAAAGTTGATACATTTTGGGCTTCTTTGCACTTTTACAAGTTGAAAAGCACTATAGGGCTACAGGGTGTTAAGAAAGTTCGAAGACATTACAGTATTGCTGATAACTGCAGAAGTTTTATTCATTAAATCTTAAAACTTTACAGGTTTCAAGAACTATTCAATATTAAATGATCCACAATGTAACAACTTTTACAACCGTACTTTACCGTTATAAAATTAGCAGTTCATACCCAATGTGTAAAAGTGGCCTGTTATTTATAATGGATTTTACGCATAAAGATGTGGTATATTAAACTGTTATTTATTCTTATCCCTTAGTGAATCATCATTTTAAAACTAACTGAAATGAAAGAGACTAAGCCAAACAGTATCTTATCAGTTACAGTTTGTAAGGAATCGTAGACAACATGCACATTTTGACAGATGATTCATTGACATGAAAAAGCAGATGAGGCATTAATATTTTGCAAAGGGGGTGGGGGTAATGAATTAACATTTGAAACTTAACTTGAAATCAAAAGTTGACATAAATCATTTTATATCATGGAGTTGGTCGAAGAAATATTGGAGACAGAACAAAATTTCGAAATATTTGTACTGTATCTGAAAATTATTATATAATTAAAATTTTACCACCAAAAAGTCAAATTATGCAAATGTGTTGGTAAAATAGCATTTCTGCGACAATAATGCATCTCAATGACACGAAAAAGTAGTTAATTATAGGGGCTCTACCCCAGTATAAACTATTTCAAGAGTTTCCTAAGCAATTTCATATTCTTAGCTACTTTTTTTCAAAGCAACAAGGTTTTAGTGCAAAATTCAATGAAAAATGATTTTGAAATTAAATCTAAAGAGTAATTTGTTAAGACTGATTTTGCAAAACAATATGAAAAGAAAAATCAGATCAAATGTTTATGCTCGATTTGAGAACAAATAAATCTTATAACAAGAGAATAAATGAAATCTGCAAAATGCCTCTGTGTTTACACCTACTGATATATATTCTATCCCTACCCCCTAAAATTTAAAATTTCATTTGAGAACGGGGGTACCCTTTCGATTTAGTCAGAAATTCTGTAGCAAACTGTCGAAAAATAATAAAAAATTAACGAAAAAAATCACGAAAATATTCCCTGCAATACCAGTACTTTAAAGCCTTAAAATATTTCTATTAGTTTTGAACAACCAAGCTCTTAAGATGCCGAACTCTTATGCAAATCAAAATTTTGCCTTCACCATTAACAACCCTATAGAGGGTGTGTCCATGGAAATTCAGATTTTCTCGCCATTTGAAATCAAAAAAGAATTTATATGTTGCATATCTTTGGTAGTGCTTTCTATATCACACTTACAACATGTACAAAGTTTTGCGAAAATCATAACAATATTAAGCTTTCAGTGTAAGTTTAAATAATGTCTACGAACTTTCTTAACACCCTGTAAATATTGTTTGTGGAGTATGGTAGGATTACCGAGGAGGTCTTTTAGGGTTGAAGCGTCCCTGTCTGAGGAGTATGATATTATGTTCTACAAAGGAGCACTTTTATAGACTGATGAGTACCAGTAGGAGTATACATGTATCTTGTCTTTGGAGTATGATAGGATTACAGGGGTGCCTTTTTACAGTTATTGTCTTACCAAATCCTTTGCCCAAACTGTCGTCTTTTTCCAAAACCTTTGATACGAGGGTTTCGATAAACCTTTTATGGGTCGAAAGTCCACAGACGTCAATGAAACAGTCTATGTAAACAACCGAATATATCCGAAACTGAAGTGGGTTGGCCATGTTTGTCTCATGAATATTCAGCAACCGTCTAACTGCGCTCTTTTTCATCCTACCTTTTAGAAACGTCTAAACACAAGTGATTGCGGAAAAGATCTTCAACCTTCACATATGATAATAAAATGTGGATTGATGTACATAGATTGATCCATATAATCGACAACAAGCCTATAGGGAAACGACAAATCGCTCCACAAAATTCAGTTTTCCTTTTCTGGTTCCCCGTTGAGCGATGCAATATGAACAAAATAGAACAATGAATGGGGCTCAAAGTGCCTTGCATTTTCACCATTTTATTCAACTTCATGAAAACAAAGCCCTTTTATGTGAACTCAAGGATGTTTCATTTGTTTCAAGTTTGCTAATCGCAGTCATTCACAATGATGAAACTATAACCGATACCTCACGATCAAAGATGTTTTATGTTGATATGGCGATCAGGCCATTAAATAATAGATTTTGTTCATCTTGGGCTGGAATGTGGGGCTGCCATCCCATCCTCCTCTTTTTGCAAGTCTTCCCCCAATGCGATATCACTGAACGAATGGACCAGTAAAAGATATTCTCAAAATAACACATAGCCAAGTTTGGTAGCAAATCACAAGTTCTGATGAGAATTGTTGGTATATTTGATTTAAGCTGATCTAATCATACTGCGAAAGGGCAGACTTAAGCACCATGCATACCATGTGTGTGACGTTATCTAAAAGTCAATTCGTGAATGTGGGTCCCAAAGTTATGAGAAAAGTTTCTTAAAACCTCGCAGCTGTGGCTTACACCTTGGCTCGATCACCCAGACAATGTGACATTATCCAAGATATTGTCATACTGAACATAAGTTTTGAGTTATATTAAAACTTATCTTTAAATTCGGGCACAAGAGCAATGACATTTTTTTCTTTAAAAAGGCAGTTGTGATCTTAATACTGGCCTTTGCATCCTTAAATCTCGTATGAGGAATTATTAAATCATATAATCAAGTGTAGTTTAACTTAATTGGGTCAATAAATATGGGTGTTTTAGCGATGACAAAGCCTTTTTTCCATAAATAGCAACAGTGACCTTGAACTTTGTTTCAGCTTCCGGATCTCGCCGCAGATATTGTCATACTAAATATATGTGTGCAGTTATTTCCCTGTCCATGAAGTAATATTTCAGACTTTACATAAGAGCAGGAACTAGGGCGGTTACAACGACTTTCTAAATCCAGCATCTGGGACACAGACTCTAGCATCCCAAACCGCAAATTCGACTGAGGTATGGTTCTATCAAATATTTGTGCGAAGTTACATCAAAGTCGTTCCATAAGAGCAATGACAATTTTTTTCTGACAATATCAACTGTGACTTTAACCTTGGCCTAGCACCCTAAAACGCTTATTTGTCTATTGTCATACACAACATGTGTGTAAAGTTACATTGAAATTCATGCATAAAATGAGGACACTAAAGCGACGATGAAGAATCTCCAAAACTAGCAAAGTTGAATATGTTTTATGCTTTAGCAGCCTCAACAAGAGTTTGTTCAAGAATTTGTGTGAGGGTATATCCAATCCATCCATACAGGAAGCAGCTACAGCGTTGACGAAATTGTATTTCTTGAAATAACACAATTGTGACCTTGATCCTAGCATCCCAAAATGCAGGCCTGCATGAGGCGGCGTTATACCTGATATCGGTGGGAAGTTATATCGCAATCGACAGGCAATGCAATGTAATGTTTAACTGTCCTGTAAGGGGGAGTCGATGTCGTAAGTCATGTTTTTCCATTTTTTTTTCAATATCAACAGTTTTTATACAGAGTTTCAGTGACACGCTATTTTAGGCATGGCACTGTATAAAAAATCGTGTCTATAAAGTATGTTTATCTAACTAAACTTATCGATGAGGGCCTGACAACATGCTCAGTCCAAGATCAAAACAGAAAAACCAACAACCCCCTCACTTGATTTTCCACTGCCTTGATCTCTTCCTATTGCGCAAAAGTAAAAACTATTGGGAATCACATGGCCGATGTCAGAATATTACCTGCAAACATTGAAATAAATGTGAAAAATCACTAAAAGTCACCTGTTTGTGCTTGGTTTACTTGTACGGTAGCTCATGTCCGGCTGCTTCCGTAAGGCGTCCATTTGCGTAACTTTTGATTGCCCCTTACGACATTACCAGGCGTGAGGTATATCGCTTTTGAAATGCACATGTATTCTGAACACTCCGTATACCCAACATAAGGCGTAGTTAAATGACTATACTAAGCTTTTTGTATTTCTTTACCTATTATGACCTGGATCATCATTATTAGCTTGGCAGCTCGGGTAGCAAGTTCATTTGAGACCCCTTGCATATGCGGCACTGCTTTTCTATTGGCAAAACTTCTTTTTTCCCTCGATTCTCAGCAAATTCTTTTGGATCTCCGCACATCCGGAAAGTATGGACGGGATTGTTTTGGTCTAAACATTCTAGCAAAAGTTCGCTGTTGCTTACATCACCAGAGTTCGGATTTCTTTTTTAGGTTCGATGTCTTGTTGCTCATCAATTTCACCAGTGTTTGTTCTTGATAAACTTAAAAACTGTGATAGCATTTACAGTTTTAGATACCAGTTGGCTACGGCTTTATGAGTGCAGAAAACTTACAGGAAACAAGGTCAGAATAAAGGTCAACGATCACTATTGTTCTGTCTATTCTACTCAAGAATCGCTGCACACCAGCATAGATTGATAGGATCAGGTATCGGTTAGATGCATCTTGTAAATTAGGAATTTCGACGACCATTGGGGAATGACTGTTTAAACGGTATCGTTTAAACTACTAGCTTTTAATTCTAAATCTAATGCTTTCCGACTGTCACTAAAAAACCTGTTTCAGCTAACTGGTCGAGGGTGCCAATGCTGGGATCGATTTCTTTTCCTGGTATAGTGTGCTCTCGAGATTTAACATGATCACAATCGTAAAAACATTACTACCTTTTTCTGTCGTTTGATTTTCGTATGTGATGCTAAGTTTTCACAGAAAACAAGATGTTGTTTTCCAGGCGTTCTTTTTATCAAAAGAATTCGGACTGTCCTACGTCATAAACTTTTCGAAGAACAGTACATCCCTTTGTTTCCGTCAACAAGGACAGTGTTATAATGTCTCAGGTATGTGATCGATTTCTTTCAAATGGTGTTTAAACCAGTTTTTGTTGATCCATTTTCCATATACAGTGCACTGACGATTTTTCTGTGAGGCAGTCTCTTTTTCTGATCATTTTTCTTTTCTTTGTACCTTTTGATTTTTGCTCTGATGGCACCGGCATTTCTGTGACTATTACTAATTTATCCCTATCAGATGAGTTTGTGGTGAGATCTGCTGTTTCTGATCCCACTGCTTTAGATGGGCATGCTTCGGGTTGTTCTGTAGTACAGCCTGAGGCATTATAGACAGTCTCTTCCTCTTCCTTCATCTGGCACCCAGCCAAGTGCTTGTTAGTATAATCTTCTCGCCGAACAGTGGAAATGCGGCTTTTTATCCGAGTCTTGCGAATTTTTACAGATGACAGAGAAGATGCCTGAAAAGATAAAATATATCATTACCAAAGCCAATTTCGGTTATAAAACCATTCCTTTTCGAGAAAAAAATCTCAGGCTGACATGGTAAGTCAAACTACGGATTAAGTGGTTCTTAATTGTGTAAAAATACACATGATCCGCTAAGCTTCATGATGTTCATTGAATTTTTGTGGAATTCCCGGCAGATGCGTCTCGTAAAACCAGAAGCAATAGGACTGCGGACATAAAAATCGGATATTAATTTAGAAATAACTATACTGTAGAGATCAAGAGCTCATGATGTCTACAATAGAACTTTCTCCAGTGCCCAGTGACATTTTTGATGAGCAGGTTCCCTCTATCATTTGAAAGCGGCAGTAGCATTGCAGAATAACTAGTGGACATACATATTTAACAGTAGGTGTATAGATGACTTGCAATTGTACGTCCCTTTTTACAGTATTTCGATCATATCAGGTCGATGAGAGGGTGATAATGGAAGGCTGTATGAAATGCGGGAACCCCGTTTACGGTTCGAAAGATTTTACCTCTAACGGGTCTCGCACCCGGGACCGCTATCAGCAGACCAGCGCTTTAACCTTCTAAGCTACCGGGGCTCCTATTAAATAGTAGGCCTATGATGGTACAGAAGGATAACCAAGCATAAAGACAAGTCGCTGGACCCAAGTAGTGAACTCGGTCCTTCGTCTGGAAAAAGAAAAAAAATTTGGCAAGCCCCACATCGGTCAAAAACCGACGAAATTTAATACTTCGCGATAGGATGGGGAAACACAACATTCCAAAATCGTATAACACAGTGGTAAATAAGTTTTCTTTTAAAAGGAAAGGCTTGGGAGTTTTACCATAAGTATAAATGCCAACGAAAAAGAAACCGTGGGAACTATTATTAGTACAAGGACTGAATAAAAAAAGATTTTAGCCTAAACATGAAGTTCTTGTCGTAATTTATATCTCAACACCATCCCCTCTTAGGCCAGTGAAACTGCAATAGTTGCATCCCAGTTGCATAAAAAGATTCGTCTCGAATGTCAAGAAACCCCTCTGCAATCATATTTACGTCATAGTCACTAGTATACTGTATCGCTGAGCCACTCGAGGAACGTTGTTACGAGAATTGAAACAGAACAGTCACAAATGATAGTGGTCAAGGTACCCAAATCATAAGTCCGAACTCGTAGGTCATTTAAACATAGAGGAACGTTGTTACGAGAATAGAAACAGAACAGTCACAAATGATAGTGGTCAAGGTACCCAAATCATAAGTCCGAACTCGTAGGTCATTTAAACATAGACAATTCCGGAATATTTTAGATACACAGACATGGACCCCAAAACAGAGGTGTGATCAGGTGCCCGCGGGATAGTAAGCATCACCTGCCTATTACTTCGCAGCTTATTCAATCATCATATCAGGAGCAATAGCTCCGCTGAGCGGGGCAAAATACGCCCGTTGGGGCTTAAAGTTGGAAAGAGTGAGTGAGTGAACTCGGGTTTAACGTCCCACCAACAACGAGGTCATATGGAGACGGGACCTTGGTTTAAAGTCTCATCCGAAAGACCTGAGAAGCGGGGGATCGATCTTGCGATCCCTGGATTGGTAGTCTGGAGTGTTATCCACTACACTACAGCCGCTCCTAAGATGGAAAGAACTTTGTTAGTAGCTTAAATCTTCAATAATGAGGCAGATATAAAACTGCAAAACAACCGAAGCTAATATGAAATTCCTAGACAAAAAATACAAAGGGGCATGATTCATTCAAAACTGAAAGTAGGGTTACGGTTCTTTTTCTCTGCATATCGTCTGTTATTTGTACAAACTTTCATGAAGAAATCTTAACGGTTTTCGAGATATGGAGCAGACATGAAATGTTACCTTTCAAACTTCGACCTCTTAGTGTGACCTTGACCTTTGTCGATCATTATTGAAATACAAATTATGTACACTGCCTCGATTAGGCAAACATTTGACCAGTTTCAAAAAAAAACTTTTTACGGGTTAAGGAGATAATTATTGAGCAGACAAGAAGTTAATGCAAGATAATTATACGAAAAATACAAAGGGGCATAATTTTGTTAAAACTGAATTTAGGGTTACGGTTTTTTTAATTCTGCACATCGTCTGGAGAAAGAAAAGAGAACTGATAGACGAGAGGAAAAAATGTCTAAACAACCCCACCCGCCCTACTGCAAGCACAGTAGGCCCTTGCCCTACTTATATCCAAATCAGTAGGACACCTCGGCACTGGAAGTTAAACCTAGCACCATCGCCCCACCCAACCAACTTTTTCTCTACATATCATTGACTCGGGGGATTGTGTAAGATTTAAACTGAACATTGTTCTTTGGTAACGTAAAATTTGTGACAGCCTTATGAAAGTCAACAAATATTCACGCTAGCTTTATTTGATTATGGTGTGGCTTCATTCTTCAAAGCTCAAGTAATACTTCTATTTTACAGTCTTTCAATTTGTGCGCTCAATGTACCAGATCTTTTAACTAACGAAGGCAATATCATGTTATGCGTTGTTGATAACTGGTAATGTTATAGTGTTATACTTATTAGGACAAATGCTGAGCAGGTTTCAACTTTATCAAACAGACTATATCACTTTATTTGATGCCTGTATAAAAATCAAATGCTTGCTTATAATTGTAGCATTTTTCTCTAAAGAAATACATTTGTTTTGCTGTTTTTGCTTTATTTACATTGGTTGGTTGGTTGATTTGATGCTTAACGTCCACGGTAAACAACTAAGGTCATGTCGGGACGGTCAGTTAACCTAACCACACTATTCCTGGGCAGGCTTAGACCTGCTAAGCGGTTAACCAGTACTAAGTGCACATACTTTCGCCAGTAACTGACAACTGCCCTTCTTGAATCAGCGGAAGGAGAAACGAATGTATGTGGCCAGACCGGGATTCGAACCCAGGACCTCTGACTTACGAGTCAGGTGCCCTACCGATTGCGCTACCCGGCCCGGCCTTTATTTACAAATATCACGTATGC
Source organism: Ctena decussata (assembly GCA_963989385.1). Taxonomy (NCBI): domain Eukaryota; kingdom Metazoa; phylum Mollusca; class Bivalvia; order Lucinida; family Lucinidae; genus Ctena; species Ctena decussata. The sequence continues at coordinate 20,993,550 of OZ022501.1, read as the reverse complement.
TACTATCATGAGAATCGTAAAAACTGAGTAGTTGGGCAAAACCATCAATAAAAATTTTGACTTATCCTATAACAAATAAGCAAAACCGGTGTTTGTTTTCAGAAAATGTCAAGTCTCTATTTATTGCGATTTGAAATATTCTGAGTAACATCACGTATAAAACGCAGCTCATGAAGCCAGCTAGTACTAATTAAACAGTGTTTCTTAAGAACTGGCAGGATATCATATTCGAAATTGTTCTCTGTGAAGTTTATTATAATGGACTTTGTTTTAAATTAAAGGTATCTACGTTACTAGTAGTTGTACTTTATTATAAGAATCATCCCTAGTTGTATTTTCGAATACTTTTAGATGATTCTGGAGTGGAACTAGGAATAAAAATAAAACAAAAGGAGTCGACATTGAAATTATATGTTTTTAATGAAAATACGCATAGGTAATATATAATATCGACTGTTACGGCCAAAGAGCCATTAGAAACAAGAATTCCGCGGAATGCTATGTCGCACCTGCATTGCGCTTCCACAGTAGGAAAGACTTAGTTAAAAGAACTTGTATGAGAAATGGACAAAAATGCTAGGGTCAACACAATTTTGGATGTAAAATTTAACTAAGTCAGAAGAGCATGAAATATAGGCCAAGGGTAGGAATAACTGCAACATCCCTTGTGAACTTTCTAAGAATAAACTTTATGCCAGGTGCGACGACTACAGGTATCATACTTTTAGACAAAAGGACTAAAACGCTAGGTCCGACATAATTTTGGGGGTAAAATTTTGTTAATACAGCTGAGCATTAAATATATGTCAAGGGTAAATTAATTGTAACAGCCCTCAAGAACATTCTAAGAAGACTTGATGCCAGGTTTGATGATTCTAGGTGTCATAGTTCGTGAGAAATGGACTTAAACACTAGGGTCGATGTAATTTTGAATATAAATTTTACAAAGTCAGCAGAGCACGAAATATTGGTCAAGGTAAAAATAAGAGCAACAGCCCTCGAGAACATTCTTAGAAGAAGCTTGATGCCAGGTTTAATGATTCTAAGTATCATAGTTTGCGAGAAATGAACTTAAACGCTAGGTTCGACTTAATTGTTGAGGGACCGTTTTACAAAGTCAACAGAGCATGAAATATAATGGTCAAGGGTAAAAATAAGAGCACGAGTCCTAAAGAACATTCTAAGAAGAAGCTTTATGCCAGGTTTGATGATTGTCGGTATCATAGTTCGCGAGAAATGGACTTAAATGCTAGGGTCGACGCAAGGGTCGACGTAATTGTTGACGGACTGTTTTACCAAGACAGCAGTGCATCAATTATAGGTCAGGGGTAAAAATAAGAGCAAAAACCCTCAAGAACATTCTAAGAAGAAGCTTTATGCCAGGTTTGATGATTGTAGGTATCATAGGTTGCGAGAAATGGACTTAAACACTAGGGTCGACGTAATTGTTGACGGACGGACGAACGGAATGACTGACGGACGGACGGAAAAGTGAACTCCTATATCACACCTTGCTAAAGCAGGTGCGACAAAAAATGGCAACATTGTTTTTTCCGTTGTGTACCCTCACTGATGAAGTTTATATATGTTGCCAAAAATAAACACGAATGCTCACGGGAACTAAATATGCCTCCCTGAGCAGAAGACAATATTAAAGAATGGATAGGGATGGAATTTGCCGGCTCAACTAGGGCAGCTGAAACAGGACAAGGTGGAAAGGGATTGTTTCGAAGTCATCTGTGGTGCCCAAACGACCTTGTAAGGTTATGGGATAGAATAGAAAAATAGAAAATTGATATGAAAATGAAAGAGTTTTTGGCTTACTTTCCTTGGAAGTGCAATACAATATGGCGTCGCCCATGGAGGGCCGAAACTTAAAATCTTCTTTTTCTAACTTTTCGGGTCAACCGTGTGGTTTAAATGAGTTGTTTGCCGATAAAAGAACGCTTGTAAATGAATGAGAATGTGTTAAAGACATACAAAATCATCTGAGAATGTTCAAATTGCTGAAATCCGGAATTGAATCGAAGGGAAAACTGATATGTTTAACTTTAAGAGCGGGTCTCTTTGATATGGAAGGGTGCTTGACGGTTTGCCCACTGCAGCGCTATAATTAAGGCTTACTTTGAGGACAAGGCAGAAATGTCATTATCCGTATCATTCAGGGAGAAGCCATCCTTCTTCTGCAAGATCAGTGGCCTTGAGATGAGCCAGGTGTTGCTGCATGGCGTAGGGCATTTTGTTACAGTAATGACATTCAGAACGCTCCAGCAGGCACCAACAGCAATGTGTCAGGCTGTGGTTGCACGAAAGTTTGGATACGTCTGCTACTGCTTACTGAAACGTTTCTACCAAGCATTGGACCTGAGCGTCCTCAGATGCTTCTTCTTGACGATAAGGAATCGCATAAATCATTTGGAGTTTGTTGTGAAGGCTAGAGACGAGCAGATTATCCAGGTTGTATTGACTAGTAAGACAAGTCACTGGACCCAGCCTTTCGACAGGTCTGTTTTCAAGTCCCTGAAGTCTAACTGGAACGAAAATATACATCAATTTAGGGCACAGACAGGAGTGGCAGTGGGTTATGGCCGTTTTTTTTTCCGACTCCTCAGCTAGTCATGGAAAAGGTCAATGTCAAACTCAAATGTCAAGAATGGCTTTGAGGCGACTGGTATATGTCCCGGTTATCCCCAACGAGGACGAACTGCGTCACAAAAAAATTCAACTCTGACAGAAACCAACCGAGAGACCCATGTGGAGACTCTGAATACCTCAACAGGTCAGTGTGCCTCTGTCGATCCTGCTTTACCGGTAGCCCTTCAATACAATAATGGGCTCACTAAACTTAAGAATCTATGCTGATTAGCTTTGACATTTGTTCGCAACAGCATGTCATAGACTAACATGTTACTATTGACTATACTGGTACTTTGAGTATAATAGACGTCGGTTCATATAATCACATACAGAAGACATGTAATGCTGTATCCATGATTATTCAATTTCCTGCTAGTTTTTCCAATAGCATTTTCATCTTACAGAAGTCAGCGAGGCAAGTAGTAGCCAAATAGTCCGAGGTCCTCTATCCACTGCCTTTCAGTTATCGAGTCTGAATTGACTGAGGACATGTTGGTGGGGTTTTGCGCAGCGTTTGAAACTGGTACTGATTTAGATGATTCCTTGTACTATTCGTTGAAATACTATACCGAAAAAACAGATCTAATTCGCATGCAAGAAAGGCCACCTTAGGATAAAAACTGAAAGCAAATTGCTACCTATCCCCAAACAGATAAGTAAGAAAAACACTAAAGGCAAAAAAAGCCGGCCGCCTTACTTCGTCGTATCTTCAGAAAAAAGATTTCTGAAAAAAGAGAGAAGGAAGGGAGAATTCGAAAAAAGAAAATTTTCAAGGGAGGAGCAGAAAAACAGACCGACCAACCAACTCTGGATGACAGCTCGATAAAAAATGAAATGCTTTCTCAAAGAGCCGTTAAACCCTAAACGATCAACCAGCCAACATCACGAGGTACCATAAATTACAACTGCGTGGGGCAAGGGCTTGCTTGCAGTAGGTGCGATTGGCTGTTTGGCCACTTTTAATCTCCTTTATCGTATCTCTTTCCTTTCTCCCTCTCTCGGGGAGACGTTAAACCCAGAACCAATCATATAACATCTAGTAGTTATACGAGAAATTACTATAATTGTGTTTCTGGAGCAATTTGCGATTTTTTAAAAACATTGCCATTCATTTGCATTTACTGAAAATCTGTTACGCCATTTCTCGTTTTTGTTGTGTTCTTTTTTTGCAATTTTATGAGACTGCGTGATCCATATAATTCAAAATGAACAGGAACGCTTTAAGGGAAAGTAACTCATTTCGATTTTCTCTGCCTTATCAATGGGATTCTGGCCCGGAGGCTATAAAACTTGAGTACATTCTCAAACTCAAAATAAAGCACACTGATCGGCTGACTCCGAGCACATGCACATGTATCGTCGTAGGTCAAAATCTTCTCAACTTTCCATGAAATCTTATGTTCTAGCATTTCCTATATTTGGCATTGCCATAAAAAGTCAAGATCACCGCAGGGTCATCATTTAAACAAATTTGGTAGTACTTGAGTACGTGATGCTACCTACCCTGGAGGCTCTATATGAAATTCGATTGGCCCAGTGGCTTTTGAGATGTCTGAAATTGTAAAAATATGAGTCTACAGAAAACGTCAAAGAATGAACTTGACCTGTTATACTCACAAATCTTCATGCACTGAATAAACTCCATTTTAGGCAAAAGCCTTCAACACTTTTCATGACATCTCATGTTCTACATTTTCCCACATTTGACTTGCTGTAAAAAAAAAGGTCAAGGTCAACACAAGGTAATAATTTGAACAGTCTAGGTAGCACTCGAGTACTAGATGCTACATACCGAGTTTCAAGGCCATCGGTTAATAGGTTCTGTAGTAGATTTTTTAAATGTTTTAAGCATAAATGGATGTGGCGGCCATGTGGGTCATGTTACCTGGACCATTTGAACAAATTTTATGTTCCCTTAGACCCTGGAGGCTCTGTATGAAATTTGGACATAATTGGCAATGTGGCTTTTGAGAAGCTCGATGAGACGTTTTACATTGTCAAAATATGAGAGAAACGGGCGTGGCGGCCATGTTGGTCATGTTACTTGGACCGTTTGAACAAATTTTATGTTCCCTTAGACCCTGGGGGCTCTATATGAAATTTTGTCATAATTGGTCCTGTGGCTTTTGAGGAGCTCGAGGAGACGTTTTACATTGTCAAAATATGAGTGACATGGGTCAGATGTCAAAAAATGACATTGACCTCTTGTACCCGCAAAGCTTTATATATTAATTAAGACGACTTTATATACCAATTTTAGGCCAATATCTTCTCAACTTGCCATGAAATCTTATGTTCTAGCATTTTCCCATACATGACCTTGCCGTAAAAAGCTCAAGGTCAACCCAAGGTCATCATTCGAATAACGCTGACGTGACGGTACTCAAATACCCAATGCTACATATCGCGTTTCAAGGCCATCGGTCATTTGGTGCTGGAGAAGATTTTTAAGATTTTACCATAAATGGGCATGGCGGCCATGTTGGTCGTGTCATCCGGACCATCTGAACAAATTTTCATTCCCTCAGCCCCTGAAAGCTCTATATGAAATTTGGTTACAATCTGCCCTGTGGCTTTTGAGGAGTTTTTGAAATTGTCGAAATATGAGACATGGGTCAAAGAATGACCTTGACCTCTTGTACTTATAAATCTTCATGTACTCATTAACTGTATATACTAGTTTTTAGCACAATAGCTTCAACAATCTGCGTGAAATCTTAAGTTCTAGCATTTCCCATATATAAGCTCCAGGAAGCAAATTTGACCTGTCGTAGAAAGATCTAGGTCAACCCAAAGTCGTTATTTGAATACTCTTCGTACTACATTTGTACACGATGCTACATACCAAGTTTAAAGGCCATCGGCCTACTGGTTCTAGAGAACAAATTTTTTTAAGGTTTTTACCATATATGGGCATGGCGGCCATGCTAGTCATTGGACCAGGACCAGTTGATCAACTTTTCTTTCCCCCGCCCCCTGAGGCTCAGTCTGAAATTTGGTTACTGAACAGAACAAAACAAAAGTTAATTCGAAATCAATTTTCAGGCCATACGCAGATGGTATAGGAGAAAAGTATAAATAATTTCCACATTAAGATGTCAATAACACGTATACAAGATCATACAAACTGCACTGTTGTTATCAGCGTCCCGAGAAAAAAGCGCCTTAGTTCGGATTTATAGAAAAAGTAAAATACCGGTCATTCCTATGGACAGGTACACTGAAGGATTGAGGCTATGGCTAAAGCCAGTCTGCGATTAACGATTGAACGGTATTGGAACTTGAATTTGTAATACAGTCAGGAAGATCTTTCTGATTCTGGCTTTGCATGAACAGGAAATAATATCAGTTGGATTTTTTCCTAAATGCATAATGTCGGAAATGCTTTACATGTATACAGTTTCATGAAAGTAACTTTGACGGTTTTTGTGTAAAGAGGGGACAAGATCTCCATACTAAGAAGTCAAGAGTGTAAACAATTGCCAACTTAAAATTACAAAGGGGCATAGTTCCATGAAAAATAAAGGAAGAGTTATGGCCCTTATTCTCTGCACATCAGCTTATGATGGCTCCAGAACTTATTTATATTCGAACCAAATTTTGTAAAACTATCTTCAACAGTTTTAAAGTTACTGAGTGAACACTATTTCTATACTGAAAATTACAAAGGGGCAAAATTCCGTAGGTGGAAGTACATTTCTTATTCTCTACACATAGATCGATGTTTCTTTATACTTTTACTAAGTTTCAGGAAAATATCTTGAACGGTTTTAAAGTCGGGACCCCGGCAGCTCAGCGGGTTAAGCGCTGACATACTTGTCTTTCGGATCCATATTCGAGCCCCACTTGAGTCGAGAATCTTTCCTACCGTAAACGGTGTTCCATTGCACACAGCTTTTCATCATTGAAAAGGACCTCCAATCATCCTGGTATGACTGAAATATTGTTGAAAAGGACATAAAATCGCAAGTCATCCATCCGTATTATGAAATTATAGAGCGAACACTATTTCCATACTTATAACTACAAAGATGCTTAGTTCGATAAATAATGTAGATGGAGTTACAATTCTTGTTCTCTGCACATTATTTAATTATGCTTTATATTTGCACCAAGTTTCGTGAAAATATCCTGAACGGTTTTTAAGTTGTAGATTTCAAATCAGTAGGACGCCCCGGTGCTGGAAGTTACACGCAGCACCATCGCACTTTAACTCCACCTACATTTTTACCTAAAATCGGGCGTCCTACTGATTTGGATAATAGTAGGGCAAGGGCCTACTGTGCTTGCAGTAGGTGCGGGTGGGGGTTGTTTTGACATTTTTTCTCTCGTCTTCTTTCTCCCTTCCTCTTGGAGACGGCCCGATATAGACTGAAATACTGTCTCAAAGAGCCGTTAAACCCAAAACAATCAATCAAAACCTTGTATGGCCCTTACAAAGTCAAGGTCAAGATAACGCTCTATGGATGCAAGGTTTGTATTGACCCTTTACTGACAAAAATACGTGTAAAGATTCATCATTGTATCTTTCATGCTATTTAGCCCATGTATAGTAAAACCTAATCAAAGTTAATTTGAGAGCAATGTAAGGTTAATTTGATCAAAGCTACGTCAATGGATCATGATGCTGAGAATCTGCTGACCATGATTGGATGATATAGCGTGTACCAAGTATCATTTTTGTATGCTTTATATCTTGTTGGATATGGCTTTAAACACAAAGTAATGTAACATTAACCTTGCGATCAAAAACATAAACGGAAATGGTAAAGCTAATGGTTATGTAGAAAGGTTGCCAAAAGCAGCATTTGGTGGAGGCTAATGCTATAAACTTTAAACTATGTAACTTTTGAGGAGGTAGTTTTTCAAATATTATGCCAAATTTAGCCTTTTCATTGCCATGACAACCAATTCCATTGCCATAGCTAGCCTTTTCATACAGCAATGCGTGCGAAAAGCAGTTTTTCAGAGGGGCTAATTCTATGATCTGTCAGTTATAAAGCTTAAAGAGACTTTAAGTATTTTAATATTTTTTAAATTTTTAAGTCTTTCAGTGTCATGGCAAAGGCAAAAATGCAAAAGCAACTGTGTCTGTTGCCGCAGAAATAAGAACAGAAAAACAGGAATTTTTACGTGAAAAAATGTGCATTAGCCTATTGTTTGTTACAGATTTTATCACTAGCCGAAGACTAGTAAGTTTTATTATACCCCCGGCATACGAAGTATGTCGAGGGTATATAGTTTTCGTCTTTCCGTCCGTTAGTTCGTCCGTCCGTACGTAAGTTAACATTTACGTTGAAGTTTTGTGTTAAGTTTTTTCATTTGCTTCTGTTATCCAGACCTTGTTCAATGATGCTTAGTATTTTAGCCAAGGATGGATACTAATTATTTTGCACCATTTGCTGCTGCTGTCCTAAGGTCAAGGTCACAGACTTTGAAATTATTACAACAGTGTTAACATTTGCGTTAAAGTTTTGTGTTAAGTTTTTAGCTCACCTGAGCCAGAGGCTCCGGGGGAGCTTATAGTATGGGCAGGCTCCGTCGTCGTCCGTCCGTCGTCCGTCCAGACTTTCAAATGACTTCTCCTCTGAAACCGCTAGGCCAGTTGGAATCAAATTTCATATATAGCCTACTGGGGCCTTAGGAACGAAAAGTTGTTCAAATGGTCCTGGTCACATGACCAACATGGCCGCCATGCCGATATATGGTAAAAACTTAAAAAAATCTTCTTTTCCAGAACCAGTATGCCGATGGCCTTGAAACTTGGTATGTAGCATCGGGTATGCAAGTACTACCAAGATTGTTCAAAAATTTGACCTTGGGTTGACCTTGACCTTTTACGGTACGGTCAAATTTGCTTCCTTGTGCTTTTATATGGCAAAATGCTAGAACATAAGATATCTTGGAAACCGTTGAAAATTTTGGGCTAAAAATTGGTATCTACACTCATCATAATGAGTACATGAAGATTTATGAGTACAAGATGTCAAGGTCATTCTTTGACCTTTGACCCAGAACTCTCATATTTTGACAATTCCAAACAATCTCCTCAAAAGCCCCTGGTGCAATTGAAACCAAATTTCATATAGCGCCTCCAGGGATTGAGGGAACAAAAAGTTATTCATACGGTCCAGGTCACATGACCAACATGGTGGCAACACCCATATATGGTAAAAACCTTTAAAAATCTTTTTCACCAGAACCAATTGACCGATGGCCTTGAAACTTGGTATGTAGTTTTTGGTACTCGAGTACTATCAAGATTGTTCAATTTATGACCTTTGGTTGACTTTGATCTTTTTACGGCAAGGTCAAATATGGGAAAATGCTAGAACATAAGATTTCATGGAAAGTTAAAAAAAAAAAATAGGCCTAAAACTTGGTATACACAGTCATCTTAATGAGTACATGAAAGTTCATGAGTACAAAAGGTCAAGGTAATTCTTTGACCTTTTACCCAGAACTCTCATATTTTGACAATATCAAACAATCTCCTCAAAAACAACTGGGCCAATTGAAACCAAATTACATATAGAGCCTCCATGGGTAGAGAGAATGAAAAATTGTTAAAACGGCCCAGGTCACATGACCATCATGGCCGCCACACCCATAAATGGTAAAAATCTTTAATCTTCTTCTCCAGAACAAATTGACCGATGGCCTTGAAACTTGGAATGTAGCATTGGGAACTCCAGTACTATTAAGATTGTTCGAAATAATGACCTTGTGTTGACCTTGACCATTTTATGGCAAGGTCAAATATGGGAAAATGCTAGAACATAAGATTTCATGGAAAGTTTTGAAGATTTATGCCTAAAAATTGGTATCTACATTCATCTTGATGAGTACATGAAGATTCATGAGTACAAGAGGTCAGTGTCATTCTTTGACTTTTGAACCAGAACTCTGTCATTTTGACAATATTAAAACATCTCCTCAAAAGCCCCTTGGCCAATTTGAAACCAAATTTCATTTAGAGCCTCCAGGGGGTTGAGGGAATAAAATTTGTTCAAACGTCCAAGTCACATGACCAACATGGCCTCCATGCCCATATATGGTTAAAACCTTTAAAAATCTTTTTCACCAGAACCAATTGACCGATGGCCCTGGAGTAACTTACCCTAGAGTACTGTGGCTGAATAGATTCAGGTGAGCTGCAGGACCAATGGTCCTCTTGTTTCATTTGCTTCTATTATCCAGACCTTGTTCAGTGATGCTTAGTATTTTAGTCGAGGATGGATACTATTTATTTTGCGTCATCTAAGTGCTGCTGCTGCTGTCCTAAGGTCAAGGTCACAGTCTTCGAAATTATTATAACAGTGTTAACATTTTCGTTTATGTTTTTTCTTCTTTTGCTTCTGTTATCTAGCATTTATTCAATGATCCTTAGTATTTAAGCAGGGGATGGATACTGATTAGTTTACATCATATACATGCTGCTGCCTAAGGTCCTGGTTCGAAACCCGGTCTTGCCACATACTTTCGTTTCTCCTTCCGCTGATTCAAGAAGGGCAGTTGTCAGTTACTGGCGAAAGTATGTGCCTTTTGTACTGGTTAACCGCTTAGGAGGTCTAAGCCTGACCAGGAATAGTGTGTTTAGGTTAACTGACCGTCCCGACATGACCATAGTTGTTTACCGTGGACGTTTATCATCAAATCTTCCAATCAATCAATGTCACAGACTTTGAAATTTGTACAACAGCTGCGTTTAATTTTTGTGTTAAGTTTCTTTTTTTGTATCTTTTTTTTTCTGAAGGCCTTAATATCTGCTGACTATTACTTCAGGATAGATACATTTGTTTGCCATGTGGTTACTGCTGCTGACCTAAGGTCAAGGTCACATACTTAGACTTTTGTATACCATATGTGTTAAAGTTTCTTATTATGGTTATGTTGCTGTTTTTTTGCCTATATGTTCAATATACTTGAATGGAACCTTTGGCTATGTTACTAGGTTTGCTGCCAGGTGAATACTGATTAGTTGACATCATTTGGATGCTGCTGCTGACTTTAGGTCAGGTCACAAACATTGAAGTTTATGTAAATTAATGTTTAAATTTTGTGTTAAATTTGTATATTTGTTTTCTTCTTGCATATTTTTAATGGGACCCTTTGGTATATGACTATAGGTCTTTGGCAGGTGTCCACCTGTCTGTTTGTTAAAATTTACTTTGAAGTTTAGTATAAAATGTGTTTTGTTAGGCGGTGGCGCTGGCCGGGGGTATACGTGAGCCCCTGCTCACTTGCTCTAGTTCAAACATTTAATTCTGTAGTCCAACTTTGCCCTCCGTAACATTTTTACCGTCGCAATGGAAATAATTTGGAAGAGTATTCGTAGTGCTTTATCTGTTACAAAAAAGCATAAAATTAAAACAGCCTGTGTACCATCAATTCCTTGCTGCATTTGAATGCAGAATATAATAGCTTTGCTTTGAATAGGAACACATTTTGCATTTTAAATTACCGTCATGCCAAATGCCATGTAGACCAAATTATACAGAACTTAAACAGAATGTATGCATATTCCCAACTGAGCACTATTTAAAATATTAATATATATAATAATAATAAATATGTTTTCAAAGGTCATGTTCTTGCACAAATTAAGACATTTTTTGTCAATTTTATTGACTGTTTAACACTTTGGTCGGCATAAAAGCTAGAAGAATGCAATACTCTTAAACTTGTTTTTTTTTCTTTAATGGCACGACACCCTAGCGTATGTGCCCCGTACTGACTCCTTGAATCAGAGCTTGCTGTGGCGAGTTGACACAAAAATTCGTCGAATTAAACTATCAGAAAAGACCCTTGGCACTGCTGCTATCGGTTGCCAGAGAAACACATTATGTGAATGTTAACATTAGCCGCGACACGAGAAATCCAACAAAGTGGCTGTTCACTCAGCGCTGACTCATCCGCCCGGTCTGATCAGAATCTTCGCTGTCCGCATGGAGCTAGCTTAGACCCTTGGCTACTCTTTAAGCGCAAAGCGACAACTCTAATCAGACTGGGCAGTTTCCCAGGCTGATCTGAGTCTGCGCTGGATGCACAACCACTATGTTGCTTTTCTGGTGTCGTCATATGTTTTTATACATGGTATTGGAAGCCCATACATGACATACGTATATCAAATAACCTGATTTATTTACCTGTTTTGATTTGATTCTGATGTATAACAATAATTGTTGGTATTTAGTACTGAACACTTATATAAAGTAAATAAAAACAAAAACAGGACAATTAATTTCTTTTTTTCTCTTTTATGTGTCAAACCACGTCACTCTTGTCTAAATTAATCACATTGTACAAGCATCATCTTATCAGCTTATTTGAGCCAGAGGCTGGAGCTGACATCATAATAAGGCTAAGCATGGGAAAACCAAATGTTACTTCTTTAAAAGCCAAAAACGCAAGTAGATTAATTTGCATACAGCATAGACGCAGATGAGCCACCTAATCTTGGTTTGCATTATTTGCCATATAGTCCTTGCTCTCTAGATATTATATAGCTCGGACGAAATATATTTTGAAATTTTACAGAAGTAAATTGCCATCTGTTTTTCGATGCTTTTAAATGGTTAAAGTGATAATGTGCATCCGAGTAGTTTGCCCAGTGTCTTTGCTAATCACTGTTTTACTGTCCAGACGACCGTTATTGGATAGCAACGTAGACATTGATAAAATTGTGCGGAAAGTCCTAAGCATGCTTTAATTCTTCGTTTTGAGTGACGCGCTATACAATGCAGTGACTTTTATTTTTCTCACACTTTCTACCGCTCTGGCTCTTTGCCTCAAAGCATTTCATCAACGACGGTCGAATTAATTTCTGGCAACATTTTTTGCGACATAGTGAATTTTAGGATAAGTTTTCAGAATGGTATATTCTTTCTTTCTATTTTATTTATTCTTTTCGTTATTCATCTACTTTTTTATTATTTATTGCCATGTATTGTATGTTCAAGTTCGGAATAATATTTAAGATACTGTAATGCACAGCAAACGGGAAATTTTGCAGATTTTTTTTTTATTTATTTCGCGATTTTGACTTTCAGGAGATATTCACGAAGATTTACATAATAATTACATAGAGTTCCATAGATCTTTCCAATTTTGTCTGTACATGAATAGAAAAGACATTAATGTATTTTTAGAGCCATCTGTGTAGCATGTGCCAATGAAGAATGTTGTTATGCCCCCGCCATTTAAAATGGGGGGGGGGGGCATATAGTATCACCGCTGTCCGTACGTACGTAGCGTACGTACGTACGAAATGGTTTCCGTTCAATATCTTTTGAAAGCATTGGTGTATTGAATTCATATTTCATACACGGGTATATAATCATAAAATACAGGTCAAGTTCGATGTTGGGTAAAATCCGTCGATTATTGTGGGAGTTATGGCCCTTTTTCGACTTCATTTTGTATGAAGAAATGGTTTCCGTTCGATATCTTTTGAAAGCATTGGTGTATTGAATTCATATTTCATACACGGGTATATAATCATAAAATACAGGTCAAGTTCGATGTTGGGCAAAATCCGTCGATTATTGTGGGAGTTATGGCCCTTTTTCGACTTCATTTTGTATGAAGAAATGGTTTCCGTTCGATATCTTTTGAAAGCATTGGTGTATTGAATTCATATTTCATACACGGGTATATAATCATAAAATACAGGTCAAGTTTGATGTTGGGTGAAATCCGTCAATTATTGTTGGAGTTATGGCCCTTTTTCGACTTCTGTTTCAATGAAGAATGGTTTCCGTTCGATATCTTTTGAAAGCATTGGTGTATTGAATTCATATTTTATACACAGGTATATAATCATAAAATACAGGTCAAGTTCGATGTTGGGCAAATTCCGTCGATTATTGTGGGAGTTATGGCCCTTTTTCGACTTCATTTTGTATGAAAAACTGGTTTCTGTTCATTATCTTTTGAAAGCATTGATGTATTGAATTCATATTTTATACACAGGTATATAATCATAAAATACAGGTCAAGTTCAATGTTTGGTAAAATCCGTCAATTATTGTAGGAGTTATGGCCCTTTTTCGACTTCATTTCATACAATAATGGTGTCCGTTTGTTAGTTTTTGAAAAGTTACTTGTTTCCGGGATATTTCTTTTGGAAAGTTGCATGGCATCCATTTCTGCGATAAGATACTGAATATCATCACATATCAGTCATGACATACCCCCCCCCCCCCACCCCATGTTCTTCTCTTGATCCAAGAAGCACAATACATCTGCCCAAGGAAAACAATAAAACATGTACCACAGAAGTGTGCCTTTGTGAACCTAGTTATGCTACAAGTGCCTTTACCTTAAACAAGGCGCCAGCTTACTTAGGGCACTAGGCGGGGGCATCCGTGTCGTATGGACACATTTCTAGTTTGTTTCATAAAAAGGAGAAGGCCTTGGTTTTTCAATGGTCGTTTGGTGATAGACATAAAGGAGGAGAGGGGGTGGGTGGGGAGTGACAAGTAATTTATTTTGATATTCATAGGAATATTCTGCTTAATGAATTGGTATAATTAAACTTTCAGTAAATTTCAAATTATTCCTTCGAATTGCTGGATTATACCAGTAATGGCAGTATCGATTTTCAAATGAAAAAGCACTTCAAGAGTTTTTTTTTTTTTTTTTTTTTTTTTGTTTGACTACTTGTCATCGTAAAACTTTGTCAATTGTCAATCCATGGTGGCGCGAAAAAAATACAGGTCTAATGAACACTTCATTTTCTAGCTTCATTTCAATGCTAGAGCTATATTTATTTGGCATAGATATTAAGTATCCTGGTGTAGTATTCAGCATAAGTAGATGAGCCGCGACATGAGAAAACCAACAAAGTGGCATGTGCGCCCAGCGAAAACTCATGATGCCCAGCTTAGGCATCTGCCCGGTCTGATCAGGATCTTCACTGTCCGCATGGAGCTTGCTTAGACTCTTAGCTATCCTTTGAGCGCACAACAAAAACTGACCAGACTGGGCGACTGCCCAGGCTGATCTGAATCTGCGCTAGGCGCTCATACCACTTTGTTGGTTTTCTCGTTTCGCGGCTCAGATGTGTTTTTTTTTTTGTTGTTTTTTTGTTTGTTTTTTTGTCTCGCCTGCGAAGCAGAGGCGAGTCATAGGTATTGCTTTTCCGGTGTCGTCGGCGGGGTAAACTTTTGTCGAGTTTTTGTGTTTAGGTCATTTTCTCAGAAACTATAATGCCTAGAGCCATGAAACTTGGTTCATACATACATCTGGAAGAGTAGATCTCAAAGCCATCATCAATATTGAGTCCTGACCTACATTTTACGGTTGACTGACTTTGCAAGTTTTTGTCGAGTTTTTGCGTTTAGGTCATTTTTTCAGAAACTATAAGGCCGGGCCGCGTAGCGCAATCGGTAGGGCACCTGACTCATAAGTCAGAGGTCCTGGGTTCGAAACCCGGTCTGGCCACATACTTTCGTTTCTCCTTCCGCTGATTCAAGAAGGGCTGTTGTCAGTTACTGGCGAAAGTATGTGCACTTAGTACTGGTTAACCGCTTAGGAGGTCTAAGCCTGCCCAGGAATAGTGTGGTTAGGTTAACTGACCGTCCCGACATGACCATAGTTGTTGACCGTGGACGTTAAGCATCAAGTCAATCAATCAGAAACTATAAGGCCTAGAGCCATGAAACTTGGTTCATGCATACATCTGGAAGAGTAGATCTCAAAGCCATCATCAATATTGAGTCTTGGCCTACATTTCACGGTTGACTGACTTTGCAAGTTTTTGTCGAGCTTATGCGTTTAGGTCATTTTCTCAGAAACTATAAGGCCTAGAGCCATGAAACTTGGTTCATGCATACATCTGGAAAGCCATCATCAATATTGAGTCTTGACCTACATTTTACGGTTGACTGACTTTGCAAGTGTTTGTCGAGTTTTTGCGTTTATGTCATTTTCTCAGAAACTATAAGGCCTAGAGCCATGAAACTTGGTTCATGCATACATCTGGAAGAGTAGATCTCAAAGTCATCATCTGTATTGAGTCTTGACCTAGATTTTACGGTTGACTGACTTTGCAATTTTGGTCGCATTTAGGTCTGTTTCTCTGAAACTATAAGGGCTACAGCCATGAAACTTGGGTCATGCATTCATCTAGAAGAGAAGAGCTCAAAGTCATCATCAATATTGAGTCTTGACCTACATTTTATGGTTGACTGACTTTGCAATTTTTTGTCAAGTTTTCACGTTTAGGTCTGTTTCTCAGAAATTATTAGGGCTAGAGCCAAGAAACTTGGTTCATGCATACATCTTTGGAGCTCTGTTTTTGTGACAAAGCGCTAGCAGGCGAGACACCGCATTCCGCGGAATTCTTGTTTTTTTTTTCAATCAAGGTTACATACTGTTGACCAGGCAGAAGCTGACTCAAAATTATGAGCGCAACATCATAGAAAACGACAGTAAACTGACGTCACGTCAGATCGAAATACGAGGGGTAATCATTAAATAATGGAAACTAGCATTTATCTCATAAGCTATGTGCAGAACAGTATTGCAGTCATATAATACCTAAGAAGCTAGCATATTACATATAATTAAGTCCTAATGTACTGTTTAAGAATGCCGTTAAACTTATAAGGGTTTAGTCTCTAAATTTTTGCTTATTTTCATGCATATTTGCTGCTGATTAGTAACAAAGAATGGATAAAAGTTTGTGATAGTGTGATTGCTTCATGCAAGGTTCAGATACTAAAAGAAATATATAGTTATTTGCTGACTGAATGGATAAAAGTTTGTGATAGTGTGATTGCTTCATGCAAGGCTCGGATACTAAAAGAAATATATATTTATTTATGACTTGCTCCCAAACCTGGCAGAAATACAGACCGCGAAAGACATTTGATCGAGCAAAATTTGACGTTTTTCGCTGATTTTAAGCCGGAGGCACCAAAATTGTTTTGGGAAAATCGTATAGCAGAAAGAACCAGAATCATCCTGTACTTGATAACCGATTTAATTAACTTTAGCATAATACCTGAAATAACGAAATAAAATGTCAAACTCCCCAAATATCAATTATTTTAACCCCTGCTTCAGCTTTAATTCATGCCAGATTTTAGAATGTTTTCATAAAGAATCATTATATGTGTGTTTCTAAAGCCAAAACTTTACTTAAATTGAAGGTGTTCCAAAATTTTCAATTTCTCTTTACATCTCGCACAAAATAAGCATAATACAAGCACCTTCTTACCAAAATGACGTCGAAAAACTTCACACGCGGTACCCAACATGAACGTGACGTCATATATGGCTACACGTTAAAATTTCAATTTCAAACATGAAATCGAAAGCTCAAAAGACACTCTTTGGTGATACACGAAGGATACTTATTTCTGTATATTATTAACTAATCTACAAAGATGTTTCCATTATTTAATGATCACCCCACGTAGCGTTATGTATTTGTAACTTTATGTAGACGTGTTGTTGTAATGTATTGAAAATTTTCATACCGGAAAATTACCATGCTTTCGGTTTAAGACGAGAGTATTGAATGTTCACATAAATTAATACCTTTTTGTAAGTTAATTTCCTTTTAATAACGTTATTTGTATATGTGCCCTGTACATTACGTCACTTCTGTCACAGCTTACGTCAGGAATTTTATTTTACAATTGGTATAATAAAGATTCGCTCATTTAATGACAAGAAACAATAATACTTCGCTAAGCACTTAAAGGATGGCAAAGGGACTAAGCTTCCTTCACGCGGGCAGCGAAGACTCTGATCAGACTGGGCGGATGCACAGACTGATCTGAGTCTGCGCTGGGCGCTCAACCACATTGTTGGTTTTGTCGTGTTGCGGCTCAAATGTGTGCCCAGACGTAATCGATATAGAATAATTGGAATTAATAGAAATAAATTCATAGACGGATCATTCACAAGTAAAATGATATCAGTTTAGGCCTACTATGGATCTGTACCACTTGTACATGTATATGAGCCGTGACAGGACAAAACCAAAAAAAGTGGTATGTGCGTCCAATGTAGACTCAGATCAACCTAGACATCCGCCCAGTCTGATCAGAGCCTTGGCTGTCCGCATGGAGCTAGCTTAGACCCTTACCTACCCTTTAAGCGCAAAGCAAAGACTTCGATTAGACTGGGCGGATGCCCAGACTGATCTGAATCTGCGCTGGGCGCACATACCACTTTGTTAGTTTTCTCGTATCGTGGCTCAGCGTGCATGTAAGGTATAAGTAGCCTGATACATGTACATATCTATGACAAATGCATCGGGCCTTTAAGGCACGTCTTATATCATATTGTTTAGTTCCTGTCAAGCTGAGAAACTTTTCTGGAAGGCAAATTATAATAGCGTATTAATCTTGCCAGCTACTGCTTTCCATATTTATAATCAGAACATTTATAATTATACAATAAACAAGCCATATTGTTTAAGCGTTAGGAGGCCATTGTCGCATTAAAAATTTGCAGTGTTTTTATTGGTTATCCCCGCGGGGATAACCATATTAAGATAGGAATTCGTACTCGATTTGTACGCCGTATCCTTTTGCTAAAATGCAGGTCCCACTATTTCCCGTTACTTCTACATTTGGCACACCCTGCTATAGGGTTCTCGCCAGCATCGCTAATACATGATGTTTATAGCTTATGTCTTAAAACATTTTCTCTCACACTATACAAACAGTTACCTGAAAATTCAGTTATTAACAATACAGATCAATAACAAGTTCTGCTTGATTAACGCTAAATACAGGTTCCACTATTTACCGGTATTTGCTCCTATAGTTTGGCGCATTCAGCTGCAGGGTCCCTTCCAGCATTGCTAAGACATGAGCTGTAAAAACACTTCATCTCGCCTAATAGAAGAATCTCACCTAATACAAGCACTTACCAGAGAGTACAGTGCACTTACGAAGAGCCATTACTAAACAGTACAGGTCACTTAACAAAAGTTAATAGCAATGAAGCTCACCTGATACAAGCAATCACTAGACAAAAAGAAAAAGCTGTCAAACTCGCCACTTACCTACAGCTTCAACAAATCTAAGAATGCATTAAAATTAACTTGTATTGCTGCCAATATTCTGCTTTACCACTTGCATCCTATAGATTCATTTGCTAAGGGATACATGTAACCTCTCAAGCTTTTTCAAAAGCTTAACTTGTTTACTTATTTAGCTTAGTAGGCACTCAGTCTCACTTTGGTAATAAAGAAAATAAAATTAGTTTGCGTTTCTTTAATTCCTACCCATGGCGCTGTGAGGTTTACCCATTTGTCTTATGCAAATAGTGTAGACCCTGATCAGACGCCGCATTTTGCGGTGCCTGATCTAGGTCAGCACTGTTTTGGAATGCGTTATTTCACAAAAAAAAATATGGTTATTCTCTGTATCATATAGAACTATGATAAATAACCATTTATTTTCAGATTGTGTTTACGTGCCTAATATCTGCCATAATTCTCAGTGCTACCGTTAACTCGTATAGGACGGGGCCACCAAACAAGCCCCTTGTTTGTAAAGACATGTTTCCCATTGGACACGGTGTTGATGCCCAGTTTGACGAGGCTCCTTATAAGATCACACTGTCGAAGAATGTATACAATGTGGGCTATGAGGAATTCAGAGGTAAATGCTACATGAAACTGATTATTAGAATGCTGAATGTCGGTTGGCGAGGAAACCAGACGAGAGGGCCATGAGGCCCTGAATTGATCACATGTGTCAAAAGGTCAATCTAGGGTCATGCTGCATATCAGTTTTAATGTCAGGAACCATTTGGGAAAATAATTATAAAGCTTTTTGCCATATATGGGCAAGAGGGGCATTTTAGTCATATGACAAGAACCATTCAAGCAAACGGTCGTTTCCCTGACCCGTGGAGGTTCCATCAATCAGCTCAGTCGCTTCGTTTGGCAGAGACGTCTGAAATTGTTTGAATACACGTATGAGTGACCGTGGTCAAAGGCGAATAAATGGCCTTGACCTATGGTACTAAGAAATCTTCCAGTACTCATTTAATTTATCGGATATACAAAAAATCTTGAAAAATATGTGTAAAAAATTTCACATAAATACTCCAAAAAGCAAAATTTGACCTTGCTGCAAAACAAATCACGGTCAATGCAAGGTCATCATTTGAATAAACTTGATAGATTTCTAGTGCCCAAAGCTATATGAGCCGCGACACGAGAAAACCAACAAAGTGGTTGTGCGCCCAGTGCAGACTCAGATCAGCCTTGGCATCCACCCAGTCTGATCAGACTCTTCACTAAGCGCTTAAAGGGTAGCTAAGGGTCTAAGCTACCTTCATGCGGACAGCGAAGACTCAGATCAGACTGGGCGGATGCCCAGCCTGATCTGAGTCTGCGCTGGGCGCACAACCACACTGTTGGTTTTCTCGTGTCGCGGCTCATATACAAGGTTTAAAGGCCACCAGTCTTTCGGTTCTAGTGCATTTTTAAGGGTTGCTACATACCTAGTTTCAATGCCATCCTCCAATTGGTTCTAGAGAAGATTTTTAAAGGTTTTAGCATATGGGCTTGGAGGCCTAAGTGGCCATGTGACCGAGACCGTTTGCACAAAGTTTCGTTCCCAGTATCCCTTGAAGGTTCTATAGGAAATTTGGTTACAATTGGCCCGATGGCTTTTCAGGATATGTTTGAAATTGTCGCCATATGAGAGACTTTGTTGAAAGGTCAAAATAATGACTTTTATCCCTTGTCCTCAAAATTCGTGTACTCATTTAGTTGACTCGTATAACAAATTTTGCCAAAATCTTCTGTCATTTCCCTGAGCAGTTATGTTCTAGCATTGTCCCTTATGAAAGCACCAGGAACCAAATTTGACCTTGCCTTAAAAGTTCAAGGTCATCTCAAGGTCATCATTTGAACGATCTTTGTAGTACTTGAAGAGCGATGATACATACTAAGCTTCGAGGCCATCCGTCAATTGGTTCTGGAGAAGATTTTTAAAGGCTTTGACCATATAATATATTATATATGGGAGTGGTGGCCATGTTGGTAATGTGACCTGAACCTATATTTCAGAGGAAGTGGAACGGTTTGGTCGATCAGGGTAGCGGGTCACCCTAAGAACATTTTGATATAATTTCACTGAATAATTTCCTAATGTGACCCTTTACCAAACTCGATCAAACCGTTCCACTTCCTCTGAACAAGATGGCGGCCAGAGCTCAAAGTAGAAAATCTTTTAAACAACTTCTCCTCCTAAACGGATTTTGAAATCATTTCACAGAAAAGTTAATTGTGTTACCTTCTACAAAATTGTTTAAATGAGCCGCGACACGACAAAACCAACAATGTGGTTGTGCGCCCAGCGCAGACTCAGATCAGCCTCGGCTTCCACCCAGTTTGAGCAGGCTCTTAGTTAAGTGCTCAAATGGTAGCGAAGGATCTAAGGTACCTTCATGCGGACAGCGAAGACTCTGATCAGACTGGGCGGATCATGAAGACCGCAAGAGCTAAAAAAGGAAAAAAACATACTGGGATGATTTTTGTCAGACCCATGACTTACTTTGTTGATCTTATAATTTTATCTTGGTAGTTAGATAAACAGGACAACCAGCGAAATTACATGAATCTACCATTTCATTTGTAAAATATTGATCAGGTGAGCGAACCGGGGTCATTATGGCCCTTTTTATTTATCAGCTCATCGAGACGAGGTCTCGGTAGAGCTATTTTGATCACTTTCCGCCAGTCGTCGTCCTCCGTCCGTTAACCTTTTGCTTTAGATGACATCTTCTCTGAAACCGTTAGACCTAGGGCTTTGATATTTGGTATGAAGCATTGACGAAGTTTGTTCAAATGTTGGTCCCGGGATCTAAGAAGGCCCTACGGCGGGTGTTTTAGTATTAAGAACCTCTTGGCTCAGATGCTTGAAATTTGGTATGTAGCATTGCCTGCTGGTCCTTTACAAAGTTTGTTTAAGTAGTGGTCCCAGGGTCCAAAATGGCCCGGTCCTGGGTTCTGAACCATATAAATACAGAAAATATTCAAAAAATTTTCTTCAGAACCTTGGCTCTGATGCTTGAAATTTGGTATGAAGCATTGCGTGGTAGATGTCCAAAACATGTGTTCAAATGGTAACCCAGGGTTAAAAACAGCCCTGCATTAGGGGGCGGGGGGAGGTTCGAACTTGAAATATAATTAAAAATCTTCTACAGCAACTTAAGAACCGCTAGGCTTGGATGCTTGAAACTAGGTGTATAGCATTGCCTAGTGGTCCTTCACCAAGTCTGTTTTAATGTTGGTATCAGGATCCAAAATGGCCTCGTCCCAAAGCGTCCTGGGTATGAACCATAGAAATACATAGGAAAATATGTATAAATATATAAATCTTCTTCGGACCCTCTTGGCCCAGATACTTGAAATTGGTATGTAATTTAACCCAGTGGTCCTTTGCCAAATTTGTTCAAACGGTACCCAGCCGGGCCGCGTGGCACAGTCGGTAGGGCACCTGACTGGTAAGTCATAGGCCCTGGGTTCGAAACCCGGTCTGGCCACATACTTTCGTGTCTCCTTCCGCTGATTCAAGAAGGCCAGTTGTCAGTTGCTGGCGAAAGTATGTGCACTTAATACTGGTTAACCGCTTAGGAAGTCTAAGCCTGCCCAGAAATAGGTTAGGTTAACTGACCGTCCCGATTTGACCATAGCTGTTTACCGTGGACGTTAATTATCAAATCAATCAAACGGTACCCTCGGGGTCCAAAATGGCCTGCCCCTTGGGTCATAGGTTTGCAATAGAAATACATAAGAAAATATTCAAAATCTTCTTTTTCAGAGCAACTTTGCTCAGATATTTTTTTAATTTAGTCTGTAGCATTGCCAAATGGTCCTTTACCAAGTATTTTAAAATTGTGGCCCAAGGTCCGCAATGGTCCCTCCCCAGGCAATCTTGGATTTGGACCATAGAAATACATAGGAAGTATTCAAAAATCCTTTTCTTTCCAACAACTTGGCTCCGATACTTGACTTTTATTATGAAGCATTGCAACGTGGACCGTTTCCATATTCGTTCAGATAGTGGCCCCAGAGTCCAAACGGTCCTATGACGGGGAACTTTGTTTCCGAAAACAGATAAACTTTAAAATTTTCTTTATAAGAGCTGCCAGGCTTTGATGGCTGAAATTGGGTACGTTACATTGCCAAGTGCTTCATTACCGAGTTTGTTCAAAAGTGGCCCCAGGGTCGTGTTCATTACCGACTTTGTTCAAAAATGGCACCAGGGTCCAAAATGGCCACTACCCCAGGAGGTCCTGAGATCGATCCATAGAAATATATATATGAGCCGCGACACGACAAAACCAACAATGTGGTTGTGCGCCCAGCGCAGACTCAGATCAGCCTGGGCATCCGCTCAGTCTGATCAAAATCTTCGTTAAGCGCTTAAAGGGTAGCTAAGGGTCTAAGCAACCTTCATGCGAACAGCGAAGACTCTGATCAGACCGGGCGGATGCCCATGCTGATCTGAGTCTGTGCTGGGCGCACAACCACATTGTTGGTTTTGTCGTGTCGCGGCTCATATAAATATTAAAAACCTTCATCTTCAGAACCGCTTGGCTCAAATGCTTGAATGTTGGAATGTTATATTGGCTAGTGGTTCTTAATCAGTTCCGTTCAATTGGAAGCCCAAGGGTCCAAAATGGCCCCGCCCCTAGTGATCCTTGGTTTGAAACATCGAAATATGAAATCTGGTATAGCTGATCCTACCAAGTAGGGGATCGTCGGGTCGGGCGATGGTGCTGGGTAATTTTCAGTGCCGGAGCGTCCTTCATGTTGTTGGTGTGTTATTGTTTAACGTCCACGGTAAACAGCTATGGTCATGTCGGTACGGTCAGTTAACCTAACCACACTATTTCTGGACAGGCTTAGACCTCCTAAGCGGTTAAACAGTACTAAGTGCACTTACTTTCACCAGTAACTGAAAACTGCCCTTCTTGAATCAGCTGAAGGGGAAATGAAAATCAGTCGCCGAATAGGGTATCGAACCCAGGACCTCTGGCTTACAAGTCAGGCGCCCTACCGACTGCGCTACGCGGCCCGGCTGGAGCGTCCTTCTCATTTGGTTTATAACAGAGCAAGAGCCTGCTGTGCTTGCGGTTGGAGGTTGTTTTGACATTTTCCCCCTCCCCTTTCGTTTCTCTTTCTCTCTGGGAGACGGCTCGATGTAGACCGAAATATTGTCCGAAAGTGCCTTTATACGAGGGATGTTCAGAAAGTTCTGTTCGTGACGTCATATTTCGGTTAGCACCATAAAGACAGAACTTCTCATAGCGAAAAAATTTAAAGCTGTGATATGTCTGGAAGACTCTGGAAACGCAAAGTGTATTTTCTAAAGGACACATTTTTGAACGACTTTGAAAGAGGTATACACTACAGCCACTGGAAAATTTTACTTTAGAAGGTTATAATTCATATATGAGCAATCTTTATTTTATTTCTTTTTTTCATCATTGCTTCTTAAACATAGTCCCCAGGCAACTGTGTTTTGTATTATATTTAATCTATGTTCCATACTGTCCCCTGAATTTTGATTATATCTGCATTTTATGTGGTAATCAATTCCCCTTTCAACAAAAATTATTAAAATTTTGTAACGAAAACAAATGCTCTAGCAATCAAAATCTTGTCAGAACGAGCTTTTGCATGGTCCAATTCAAAACTGTCGAAAAATTACAATAAATATAAAAGACGAAATTACAATCTTCGAAAATGACGTTGACGTCGATTTCAATAACGCCATAAGAACTGCGCATTGCTTTGCAGGGAATGAATCGGTAACGTTGAACTTCGCTACCTATAACTTTTAAATTGATATTGAAGGCAGTGATTGCCAAACAATTGACAAAAATTCATATTGTATTACAATGATTTTTTACTTGAATGACACTCTGAAGATAAATTCACATATGAATTTAACCCAGTGATATGACTGGGGTCTAACAAAATGCAATTGCAAGTCAATAAGAAAATATATCCGTGTATATTTTTTGGTATCACTGTAAAGGCAAAATTAAGTGCTTTCGATACATGCAAAGCATTTGTTCCTAGTATGCCACTTAACAAAGTTATGCGGCGAGAATCAGAACTTTCTGAGCACCCCTCGTAACCAAAACAACTCATGGTCAAAAACCGCCCTGCTGCGGGGGATTTGGGGTTCAAAACTAAAATATACATGCACTTAAAAAATTCTTCTCATGAACTACTAGGCTCAGGTGCTTGAAATTTGGTATGTAGCAATGTCTAGTGGTCCTTTACCAAGTTCGTTCAAATGGTGGCCCCAGGGTCCAAAATGGACCTGCCCCATGGGATCTTGGGTTTGGACAATAGAAATGCGTAGGAGATAAAAATAAAAAAAAATCTTCGTCTTCAGAACCACTTGGCTTAGATGTATGAAAATAGTTGTGTAGCATCGCCCAGTTGTCCTGTATCAGAGCGAGATGTGTAGCATTTCCAGCTTGAGTAAGTTATCTTAATGGGCTCGGTAAGCAATTGATGTCACGTTGGTTGGTCCTCTTGTTTATTCATTCATCCATTTATTTTATTTCTTATTATGTTTTTGTTTTGTTTTAGTTTTTCGTATTGGACATGTTTCAAACTTGTATCGTTTCAGTGACGGTGAGTGCGCTTCGTGGTTTTTATATCGGGGGAATATTCATTCAAGCTCGAAGGGCCCATAATTGTAACACAGACGAACAGAAAAAGCCGGTCGGGGTGTTTAAACTACTGCCAGGAGAGCAACATCTTAAACCCATGTCGTGTAACAACAGACTAAACGTAAGACATACATTTATTTTACAAAACATACAGTACATCCTATCCCATCCAATTTCCAAACAGGCACATGAAGTCGAAATTACGTCGTACTTACGTTGACGCGACGTCAAAATGGCGTCATATTGACATCGATGCGAGTATTCAGAACTCCTCGGCCAATTCCATGAATCAGACCTCGGGCGTATGTAAGGCGGAGCAATATGCAGCAAAATCCAACATTTTGTTGTTCGGCCGAAAGTATACGCCGAAGCCGTAGATCTCTAGGTCTACGAATGAATTAATTCTCGACCTGCGACCTTTTACAGCTGTTGCACGGACATTCATTTGATGCTTTGTTGTTGTTAAAACAAAATAGTCAATTATTAATGACGAGACATTTGCTTCTTCTCATTTTATTATTTACTCGGTGCGACAGTGCGGCCATCTTTGTTTATATCGTTGTTCCTAACAACCGTCGTGTGACGTAAGTAGTCCCACGTCATACATCCGAGGTTGATTCACGGAATTGGCCGAGCGGTGTTCCGATTGCGATGCGAGGTCAATACGACGCCATTTCAACGTTGTGTACCCGCTAGAATATCTGTACACAAGCTGCGCTTAAAAATGCGTACTCCGTTATTTGTAACATTTTGGGTTAAGATAGGGTGTGCCTACATTAATACCTGGCCGTCTTGTTGACAAACTTAAAAGGCAATATCGTACGTAATCTTATGTGTATGTGTGTAGGCTGGAGTTGGACAAGGGCCTCAAAACCAACAAAGCACACGGCAGAATTTATATCTGCAAGTTTAACAAAAATGTTTCGTCTGAGCTCTCTCAGATGGAAAATTCAAAGACCCGAGGGCAACAGATGAGGCTGCTCATTTGTGCCGCCTCGTCTTTAGGTTTGGCTTTGTGATTGATAGAACATTCTGAATTATAAAAATAAATGTAAGGTATTTCATCAAAACGTGGCATATTTTTTTGTTCAGTTTGATTAAATGATAAAAATGAGATACATGCTTATGATAACAAGATACTGGAAAGATCAAAAGCGTAATTTGCGGTACAGAGCTCTAAAATTCAAAATACATTTAGGTCTGAAGGTAGTTCAGTGCACCGAGAGTAATTCTATCCCTTCAGGTCATTTTGTTTTCCAACTTTATCTTTTCGAACTTGTGAAAAACGACATTAAGAAGGTATCCGCTTTGTTTCGGGAAGATCTATTTTATGTATACAACCAACTTAAGTTCTACAATATCGTAGGCGCCTCAAACTCTCACGTTACAATACATGTACGACTGTTTCAGAGTTCCTTGAGTCACAAGAGATACACGCCTCTAGATTCCGCTGTGTTTAGATGGTTTGCTCCAGCTCGCCCCATTGGCCACATTTATCTTGTGTAAGTTTTATCATTTATTTAAGAAATGAATTTCATTTTTCTGAGGTTTATCAAAAGTGTAAACTACATGGGGGGGGGGGGGGGGGGGGGGGGTCGTGTAGAGTGAATGAAACTCGAAGAGCTCATGTAAACTTTGTTAGTGACCCAATGTAGTTTACACGTCAATAAACATCGGAAAAAAATAACTTCATTGCTTATATTTACATTCGTTTCAATCAAACCTTGATGAAATTCTTATATAAGCTTTAAGCCCTAAAACTGAAGCAGTGAAACATTTACATGCAGTTTTTTAGCAAAAAGCGGAACAGCGTAAATGACGTCATGAAGTCGCCGACGTCCAAGCAGATTGTAGAGTCATGGTTTATTTTGACGTCATTAAAAGTCATGTGACATCGCGTGGCTCAAAATAATTATTGGAATGCAAACTACATTGCTTTCCAATAGCTTACGTTATGGCTTTTCAATAAATACATCATGAATGTAAATATTGTCATTTCCTTTCATCCATATTAAAGTCGCCATAGTCATACAAGTGGTAAAACATCATAACAATTAGTTATGAAAAGCTGCTCAATATGCACGTTGGATGATAAAATGTGGGTTGATTTACAAATATATGGCTATAGCAACTAAGACCCAAAATGCAATTTTCACTTCAGTTCTGGAAAACTGTGCTCGTAACATGTATGTATACTTTGTTTGATACTTATAAGGTACAATTTGCTTGCTATAATTAAATATGGAAGCGTTTGTAACAGGACTTATGACTCTCATATGGAAGCAAGGTGTCATAAAATACGTCACGCAATTGTCATATGAGCCGGGACACAAGAAAACAAACAAAGTGGTTGTGCGCCCAGCGAAGTTTCGTCAGCCTGGGCATCCGCCCAGTCTGATCAGAGTGTTTGCTGTCCGCATGGAGCTAGCTTTGACCCATAGCTACCCTATAAGCGCTTGACGAAGAGTCTGAACAGACTGGGTGAATACCCAGGCTGATCTGAGTCTTCGCTGGGCACACAACCACTTGATTTTCTCGTGTCCGGCTCAATATTGCAGAGCAACTGTGGTGAAAGAGAAGACGAAGTTTTGGACGACTGTATACTCCGAGATAATACGGGATCAGACATCCTCGGAACAGCCGGATCGATGCGAAGCAAAAATATTCTTGGACCCAGAAACCAAGTACACTACTCCATTGCCAACTAGCAAAACAGAGAAACATTGTGGTAACGCAGCAGGACTTTCGACAAATATTTTTATCTTTATTTTGACGTTTTTGGCGTCGTATTTGTGATTTAAATTTGTTTTATGGTTTGATGATCTGTAGCCTGATAACTGTATTTTTGCACAACATTGTTTTAAGTTGAATAGGTTCACTTCCAGGGGAAGCAACCCTGTAAACTTCACTTATGCCTCCCTTATGAATGGGGTCAACTCGTAATGGAACTAATTTTCCCACTAAGAGAATTTTTTTTAATGTAGACCCCTTTTGAAAGTGCTTCGTCCTTCAAGGAAGCAAAAAGGAAGTCAGGAAAATTGTTCCCTTTTGAAAAAAAATGGCGGAAAACATGGTGGTATACCAATACATTGTACATCTTGGGTTTTTTTTAACTACAGATCCAACTGATTTCTATTTTAGGCATAGAAAAAAAACTTTCAGGCTAACGCCGACATATCCATGTTAGAGGTGTAAATTTATGATTTGTTCTGGTCTAAAGATAATTGAGCCGCGACACGACAAAATCAACAAAGTGGCATGTTCGCCCAGCAAAGACTCAGATCAGTCGGGGCAACCGCCCAGTCTGATCAGGGTCTTTGCTGTGCGCTTAAAGGGTATTTAAGGACTTACGCTAGCTCTACATGCACAGCAAAGACTAATCAGACAGGGCGAATGCCCAGAGTGATTCGAGTCTGCTCTTGGCGAACATGCCACTTTGATGATTTTATCGTGTCTCGTCTCAATTATCTTTATTTATAAGTTATACATTACATTTTGATCATTTTATACTGGCCACCTTGTAAAGCCGTCATAGTTGCACTAAGATGTAAGCGTCTAAATGTTTTCGTTTTTGATTTGTCGGTTGTGTTTGTAATTTTGGCCAGTGGCCTATGTTACCAAAGAAAAATAAACTGTAAAACTGTAAAACTGATACAGTAAATGGAAAAAAAACATATGGGGAATACGTTAAATGCCGCAAATTAATTTTATTGTGTTTGTATATTTGATACACGTTTTTTTTATACCTG
Source organism: Ctena decussata (assembly GCA_963989385.1). Classification (NCBI taxonomy): domain Eukaryota; kingdom Metazoa; phylum Mollusca; class Bivalvia; order Lucinida; family Lucinidae; genus Ctena; species Ctena decussata. The sequence goes on along the minus strand of OZ022501.1, from coordinate 20,964,481 downwards.
TAAAGGGCTTTTATCATGTATATAGATACAAAGTGGGAATTGATAATGATTTTCTTAAATGCTTTTTGGTGTAACATTTACAAAATATACTTTAATGTAATTCTATCTGTAGTCAAGATTTTGTCTGCGTAACTAGAAAATACAAATATATGAATGTACATCTTTCTTGTTTTCTTCCTCTCCTTATTATCAAACCTCGGTGATCTCTGACGGAGTCCCATCAAACAGGCAACGTTGGAGTTTATGGGGCATTAGTTGTTCACCTTCATAACATCATGTTCACTCAACCATTCAGGGCTCTGACCAGCCGATGTGCATAATGCTCAATCTTCGCTGTAAGTAGACATTTTTTGTAAAGTGTCATCATAACCGTCGGGAGACAGTAAACAAAGATTAATACGCATTTTGTTAACGTGGTAAAAAAGCCTTCGAGGACTTAAGTGATGTATAGTTGATGATAATTGTGCACAAAAAAATACATCATCCTTTTTGAGCAATGAACGCAAAGCCAGGGGCAACTCGACCGAACATAATGTTTTTACTCATCCATGTATTTTGTCGTAAACAATTACATTTAACTACAACATCGGGACTCTTAAGTACATCAACACTCCGAATATTTAAGGTTACTTTTTTGCAGTAAACAATACAATACAATACAATACAATACAATACAATACAATACAATACAATACAAATACTTTATTAGCATTAAACATTAAATACAATGTTTATAAACAATTAAAGATCAACACAAACATCATGGTTTTGTTAAAACAGTGCAATGTGCAATACAACAATACGTTAATTGCGAGATGGGGTTTTCTTATCATAATACGGATTGGAAAGTACCCAGTACAGAAAAAAATCAGATACAACTGAATTAATTTAAAAGTAACCCTATCAGAACATTTGAGTAGATACTGATTTAAAGTCTCCATAGTCCTATCATTGGTAAAACTCGTCGAAATACAATTTTCCTATAAAATTGGTACAACCTTCAGAGTTGATGTTAATATGTCGGTTGTTGTGCTTTTTGTGTCATATAACTGGGAAAAAAGAAGAAATAAGATATTTTGAGAGAAAAAAATGACAAGCCTCTCCGTTAAAAACTGGTTTTCGTTTCTGGTTCCCCGTTGGGCAATTAACTTAAACTATAGCGAGACAGGGAATGGAATCCTTGCCTTACATAGTATTTTATCAACTATTAAACGACTGTACATTGTATTTTTACCACTTGTATCTTGTATTTTTACCATGTTATGAAACTTGTGAAATCGAAAGTAGGTAATTTTAGTTGCCAACTAAAATGACCTAGCTATTTTTCAAATCCTTTTTATGAGAACCTCAATGATGTTTTAATTTTTCTAAGCCGGCCAATCACGATCATATACAATGAAGAAACTGTAGTGAGATGCTTGCAGCGATACTTCACGATAAAATATTTCATGCTGATAGAGCAATAGGGCCTTTAACAACGGGCAAAATATATACCGCTCACAAAAAGAATTTTATTTTTAAATAGTCCATCATCTCTTTTCTATCAGACTTTATGGGTTTAGCGACACTGAAGAAGTTAAATGCTGACACGAGAAAACCAAATAAGTGGCATGTGCACCCAGCCAACACTCAGATCCGCGCAGTCTGATTAGAGTCTTTGTGGTGTGCTTTAAGGATAGCTATTGTTGTAAGCCAGCCCCATGCGGACAGCGAAGATTCTGATCAGACTGGGCGGATGCCCAGGCTGATCTGAATCTCCGCTGGCGCACATGCCACTTTGTTGGTTTTCTTGTGTTGCGGGCTCATTGTGCATGTGCTAGCAGCATGTGGGTGCATTGTGTTTTGTTTCCGCTATTTCTAATGAAGGTTACAACTTTTGACTTCAAGTTTCCTTCTCTGGACGATGTTGCCCTTCAAAAACTAGGTCTACATGTACCCTTATAAATATAAATATGAATAAATTTAGTGCGATAGACGTTTCCACATCAAGTATATGTACGTGTCGGGTTTCGAGTAGTCACGTAATCTGATCAGAAACTTCCTTGATCGCATTAACAATCTACTGTTTTAAGGATTTTGTATAGCGATTAGTGATGACACCGATCATACTACTCGGAATCGCAAGCTGAACTGAGTATTTATGTTCTATGAGCCATTACAGTTAATCTTTGTCCTACCGAGTATGTAAAATTACGTCAGTTATGTTTTTACCTTGGGCAGAGGTTGATTTACTTCATCTGTCCACCCTTAACCCTACGTAGCGCCCTTTTTAACCCTTGCTTGAATTCTAGGCATAACATGAGACCTTACCTACTCCTAATGGTAATATAGCCTATCTGCCAATAGCATGTCTAAAACATCGTTTTCAACTAAAATCTGCTTCACTAAAGTAACTCTTACCACAAAAGGTGGACAAATTCTAAAACTATTTCGGCTAACACTATCACAGAAATATGCCCACAACCAATTGTGCATTTGTGAAAAATAGTCATAATAAAAATATAACTAATTGACATTGCTAGACATGACAATCCACTTTAGTGTGCCTACAGGTGGGTACATGTAGTGTGTTTATGTTAAAAAGTAATTCTATTGGTTGGGTCTTCACCGAAACTGAAAAAGTTATATACAGAAAATCACACATAACAGACTAAATTTGGTAAATGTACCTTTATATTACAATCCCAGTGGGCACACAACATTGAATAAACCTTGTTTATCATATGACGTCGCATCTGAGAGTGTAATAAAGCCATGCATTAAAATCGATAATCCACTAGTGGATTAAATATGCAAATTGCGTCGTAGCGTTATGCGTTGACGTTCATAAAATGTCGCTTTTTCTAATGGGGAAATCATGACGTTTCAATGCAAAATTTGCTTAAAAAATGTGATATTAGTGTCATATGATAAATAGAATCTTGCATTCGTGCTCATGTATCATTGAATTTATCAAACTCGTTGGTGAAAACGATAAGATGCTCGGCAGGGCCTCGCATCTTATCTTTTCCCCAACTCGTTTAATAAATTCAATAATACATGACACTCATGTAAGATCCTCTATATCAACCTTGATTCAACGTCATGACGTTGAATCAAGGTTGATTCAAGGTTGTATTCCTGCTTGGATGTCATTTAACTCTGTATTTATTTTCTTATTTATTTCTATTTCATTTATTTGTTTTCAATTGGTATCCGTCGCCAATTATCTACTGACTAAACGCGAATACACGTAGCACCAGTAGTGAATCATGATTTGAAGCACAAAACTTTTGGATGGCAGCAATATCAAAGGCATACAGTCAATCATCATATAAAAGCATAAGGCAGTTCCAGAGCAAAACCTTACAGACCTTCGAGTCACCCCTTATATAAATATGCAGATAGTCCCTTGAACCCCAGGCCTGTAACTTTGAAGACTGATCCTGCTAAAGGGGTTTCCGTCTTCTCCTCTTCTGACATACCAAACCTGGCGGATGTGACGTACATTTCATCCAGGTTCTTTCCTCCCCAACAACAGGAAGTTGTTCTCTTGGCGGGAATGTTTATAGTCTGCAGTTCTTTACCTTCAATATAGTAAACATGGGTTGTATGAAACAAAATCCAGCAAGCTACAATGTTGAGTCAAGTGAACATTGGCCGGAGCTCGAGGAAGTTGTCTGAACACAATTAAAATCTAAAATAGTTCCTTCAAGAGCAGAGAATACATACAGAAGTAGGAACATGGGCCAGACTACGTAGTTTCGGCCAATAAAACCTCGTCAGTGACCCTGACAATATCTGGTGACGAAACCAGAAAAAGCATACTGTAATTTCTTAATTTTAATTGGGCAGTCGATTCAAAGACTGATTAGTTTCAAAAGGATCCAAATAATATAAAAGACGAAGATCTAGAAAAATAGTCTAAATCGATCTCAAATTTTAGATTTCTTAGAATCTATCCCCTGATCTCAAAGGATGTAAATAAAATATAATTTGCACAAGCCCGCGGGGCCCGTCTGCCAACACAATCACAGCGACTCGAGAAATTCAAATACATGTACATGAAAATAGCATGATTATGACCACAAACGTTTGTAATTCCATCACCTATGGGGATGAAAATCTTAAAAAGTGCATAGACTGACAGGCTGACATAGGTGAAACAGCAATCATTCAGGTATGCGAAGTTTTCAGTACACTGTAAAAATCGCGTTTAGCTATAAAACACATGTGGTTACATGTTTAGGTGTAAACATGTTTAGGAATATGTCATATAGTTAAACATGTACGACTTTTCTATTATTTTCCTGGACAAAGTCTGCTAAACACGTTTTATTCTGTTACGCGTTTCGGATGAATCCATTCTCTCTTTTCCCCGTTGAAGAACGAAAAAAAAAAAAAAAAAAAAGAGACAAAAATATTGACAGAGGACATTTTCATAATAAAAGGTAGATATAACCAGTTTTGTACATGTTTAATTTCTAAACATAAACCTTAACATGTTGCGAATTGAACATGTTACCATTTAAACACATAAAAAATCGGACTGCATTTTTTGCATTGATTCTAAACCATTTTTTACAGTGTATGGTGAATAAACGTAACTTCAGAGCATAACGGCAGTTTACATAAAGACATGACAAAGCACAAAATGTCAGTATGAAAGCGCGAGAAAGCATGTGAGTCGAAGCCGGTGGTTGTTCCAGCAGAACCTTCGGATCAACATTCCTACTCACTTACAAATGAGCCGCGACACAAGAAAACCAACAAAGTGGTTGTGCGCCCAGCGCAGACTCAGATCAGCCTGGGCATCTTCCCAGTCTGATCACTCTTCGCTAAGCGCTTAAAGGGTGGCGAAGGGTCTATGCTACCTCCATGCGGACAGCGAATGACCAGGCTGATCTGAGTCTGCACTGGGCGCACAACCACTTTGTTGGTTTTCTCGTGTCGTGGCTCATATATTACGTGACGTCTATTTGAATAACGTCAAACATTTATGACAGTATATTCTACATGTATGATAAATTGCCGTAAACCCAGTCAAAGTTTCAAGACGTTTCTTCTCATATAATGGTTGACATTAGGTTTGAGGTAGCTGAAAGCACCTGCTTAGGGTGCAAACTAATCAGGAACGTTTTAAGATTTTAATTTTACATGTGAAAATATGAAAAAGTGTATTAGAATGGGAATGATTGTACTATACGTTTCATTTGGGGAGGCAAATCATCGGTTTTATTAGACTGGTTCTCTTCCCTTATAGCTACCGCATATAGGGACAGGTAATGACTAATCCAAAAGGTCAATATTCTGCCCGTGAGATCTAGCGAGAGTTCATGCGAGATTTTATACATCTATCTCAACCAACAAAGATTTGTTTCGTAGTTTATTTTAAAGAAGGAGCAATGTGGATGTAAGGTAGTGAAATACCCCAAAAATGTTGTAATTAGGAGTCGATAGTATTAATAAGGCTAATTTCATTTGTTACGGACTTGCTGATTGGCTAATGCATTATCCAATGAAAGCCGTCGCAACAGTAGTCCTTATCAGTTGTCATACACACTGTGGACAACTGCGGAACCAGTTTAAGAAGCTGGGGGCGAGGGTTGGTTGACCGCAGGCCGGTTAAGCACCCAGTGATTTCATTACTTGCCATCCCAAGACGACAGTTCTGTTTTGGTTCTTTTATATTGTTTTAGGTGTTGTTGGTTGCTGTGTTTGTTGTTGGTGTGTTGTTTGTGGTGTTTGGGCGGCCCGTTAGCCGCCTGCATGGGAGGTGACTGTTCGCATGGCTGCCGCTGGTGTTGTCTTAGGTGGTGGCTGGTTTTGTGTTGTCTATTTCCTGCATGGTGTCTTGGGTTGGATCTGGGATTAAATTGTGTCAGTTCCGGAGAATTTTCCTCCTTACTTTTTTTTTAAAAAATACATGCTTATCAGACCATTATGTTTGTAAACAAAGCATATACAGCTATACAAATATTGACTAAAATAGTTTGACATACTGAAAAGTCTAAATTATTTCACCCAACTTGAAATCACTGAAACGGGTTCTTGGAAGGTAACAAAACGCATGCAGTCATTGTATGTACCTTTAACGTATCTTTAATGAGTTTCTGATTATCTTACGTCACATTAGCGAACATATAATTGAGCCGCAACACGAGAAAGCCAACAAAGTGGTTGTGCGCCTAGCGCAAACTCAGGTCAGCCTGAGTATCCGCCCAGTCTGCTCAGAGTCTTCGCTGTCCGCATGGAGGTAGCTTATACCCTTACCTTCCTTTTCAGTGCACTACAAAGACTCTCTCTAGACTGGGCGGATGCCCAGGCTGATTTGAGTCTGTGCCGGGTGCACAACCACTTTATTGGGTTTTTTCATGTAACGGCTCATATTAAACTGTTTGATTACCTGTTGTAGGGTCGAATCTGATGACTTTCCCAACACTATAACAAGCAACCCATAACTTGTCCTCTGTGTCAATAGTCATCCCATCTGGATAGCCGTATTTATCAAGAGTTTCGTCACCACCAAAATCTATCGCTACCCGTTCATTACCTGAAAAAATGGAGTAACAGAAAAGAATGTGATTTGTTTTGTATGTGAAATTATAATAAAACACTTGTAATTACAAAACCGATAAATGACCCCTGACAGTTGCCTATAAAGTGGTCGAAAATGAAACTTCATTATACTTCAAAATTTCCTTTGGAATGTGTTGCTTAAAACTCCCTATAATTGGCACATTTTTTTTTTCGATTATTTAGCACACAGACTTAACTTTTGGTCTTTTATGCTTGAATATATGGAAAATTTTGTGCAGATGTCCCCCACCTCAGCAAGACACTTTACAGGTATATGTGTACTATCAATATACACATTATAAATGAATGGCATGCTGAGGCACGTGAGAAAAGAAAGTCTTTAGCTGAAAAATTGAAAAGTAGGTGGGGTACGTAGACCCTCTTTTTCTTAAATGAGGCTAGCATACGTTTTACCTATTATTGCATAATATGAGCAGCCGTAGTGTTTATTTCATTTTAATCCTATTTAACAAAATGAACTAGTAAATAAAAAAAAATGAAAAATAGATGTATTTTGGAGGACCAAAAATTCCACTCACCCCTCTTGGGTGAGTTAGTGCGAGTAAGTGCGCAGATGTAATTTTTTTTTCAAAATCAATATCAAAACCTCTTTGCAATGTATAAGTCTACATAGACTTGTTAATGCTAAAATCTCTAATAATGGTTCCACAGGAAGCTGTGTAATTCATCAAAAAAGAGGCAAAATTGCAATGGAACTCCTGGGAACCATAAAAAGGACCTAGGCAAACACAGTAGACCCATACCAGACGCTGCAACACGCAGGGCCGATCAGCACCTACAGTGTTTGCATTTAATACTAGAATTTCTCTAAAATGAACGAAAAAGAAAATTAATATTATCATATGAAACCCCTTATGTCAAGGATGGATATGTCCAAGCAGCGGTAGACGAGTCAACGGGGCATTTTTTTTTTTTTTTTTGCATTTGTTTTAATGCATTTTAAAATGCTTTGTTAACGTACTGAAACTCCAGAAGTTATCAAAATGGGTAAAAGTTATTACAGTCATTTTCAGCGATGGATGTACGATTTAGGGTTTCCCGGCCCTTTCAGCAGCGAAATATGAGAAATAATACACAATGGGCTACAGAAGAAACACAACCGAGGATACATCGTAAAGTTTCTAAAGATCGGGACACGTAAAACAATCATTATTGTCTTAAAAATTGACTAGTTTGGAAAAGAGAAAATTGACATATTTTGGTTAGCCGAAAATTTCACTCCCCAAAGACGGTGCAGCGCTTTGTGGGAAAATAAAAAAAAATTGCAGTGAAACTGTCAATGGACCTTAAACCTTTAAACCAAGTTTAATAACTCGAAGAATACCTAAGCCATATTTATAAAACAACTTATAAGTGCTTGCTATGCTGTTGCTGAGGCTGAATTTCTATGAAAGTGATTCCCAACAGCTATGAAATTTTCTCTGTAGGAACAATCTTTTACACTGTTCCTCCAGAGCAAATTTCATAACTGTAGGGAATCTCTTTCATAGAAACTCCACCTTAGGAAGCAGCATAGCAACGACTTAAGTCGCTTTATAAATATGGCCCCTGGGCATTGCTTGGATTACCCGGATAGCTGTACTTACTCATTGTTCCTTTAACTAAGTCGAAGTCATATGCCCAAACCTTTCTTGGAATCGAATCAATATAGAACATAGTCTTATTATCTGCAGTCCATGCAAGCCCGTTTGATATGCTTACTTTATCTTTGTGTTTGCGGACGACACCGTTTACCTCAAATGAATATAGCGCACCCTGTTCATGTTCAAGATTTGCAGGAGTAACTTCGTGGGCCATGGTCCCTGAAATGTATAAATATTTACTAGGTTAAAAAAGTTGCTACACATGAAATTCCTGGTGTTGTCATGACAAGTACACAAGTTATGACCATTTAAATTAAGAGTATTTGCCTACTGAACAGCCTTATTCGTTTTGGTTTCTGAAGGCTACACATGCTACAAAGGTCGTTTGAATATGCATGGGGTAATTTTTCGTTTTCGCAGAGTAACATATTAAAATAACATCATTAAAAAGTTCAAAGTCATTTAGAGTTAGTTTGTGAATAATTACTTCCCAGATTCAGTGCTCCAGACACTAGGAGAGCCCCTAGGCAAGGTTGCAAGACAAGGAAATTGAAATTTGACTCCTCCTTCTGATGCGAGAATTTGAACCGGAACTCAGGATACTGGGGTTTTCATAGGAATCGTCCGTAAATCGTCGTAAACGGCTAGTGGGCGCGTAACGATTCTTTTAATTTTGTCATTGTGCAGTGAAAACAATGATGGCATAACAAGCATAACAAAAATACTTATGAAGAAATATTTAAAAAGACAGGACAGGTACGGTAAAATTGGTTTCTTGAAAATCGCTATATTTTAATTGAAATGGAGATAATGTGAAAATTTTAAGAGTTTAAAGTTTGTAAAGCCTAAGTACAAGATACTCGGAGTGGGTGGGGGTGCGGGCAGGGGCGGGTAGGCCGTGGTTTGGCGATGGTGCTGGGTAGCTTTCAGTGATGGGGCGTCATACTCCTTTGGATAATAGGGCAAAGAGCCTACTGTGCTTGCAGTAGGTACGGACGGGGTTGTTTGTGGGTTTTTTTCACTGCTCTACCTGGGCAGTATTGTATCATCACAGTACTGCACATGAACAGTCTCCGGCGGCTCAGTGGGTTAAGCTTTGTCCTGGTGATCTAGGGGTCCTGGGTTTGAATCCGACTAGGGGGATTTTTCCCAACTGCAAACAGGGTTCATTGCGCACAGCCTTTCACTATCATCGTTCAGATGATTCAAATACTGTTAAAACGGTCGTAAATCGCAAGTCTTCCGAGTCTATCCAGTGGCTCCTTCTATCGCCCCTGCAGCCGGTGTAAAGTGCCATTTGCCGGCCGTAACAAGCTTGCTCGTACTTATTTTCTGGTCCGTTGGGATCACTTGACTCACACGACGTCAGTCTGAAAATAGTGTTCAACTGAAGCCGATGCTAGGGGCGAACGCAGTGTTGCAACACTACAACACTGCGCATGAACACGGAACCATGTCTGCTATTTTCGTTTCTCTGATGCGCTTCTGGTTTTCTATAGAATTTTACTTCAAAACTGAGCCGCGACACGAGAAAAACATCAATGTGGTTGTGCGCCCAGTGCAGACTCAGATCAGCCCGGGCGTCAGTTTAGTCTGATCAGACTCGTCGCTAAGAGCTTAAAGGGTAGCTATGGGTCTAAGCTACCGCCATGCGGACAGCGAAGACTCTGTTCAGAGTTTGTCGGTTTTATCTGTCGCGGCTCAGATTTAGTGTACCTTCAATGCATCTGGTGATAAGTGCCACGTGGCGACCGTTAAAATCTTCCCGATTCTTTATAATGATATAGATATATCCTGATATAGATATATTTTCTGGTCCTTTGGCGTCACTGGGTTCATTTTGACTTATTTTTTAAATTAGATTTGATTGAGCTTGAGAGCGTGGAGTGTCGCAACATTAGATAAAGCAGGGCAGATATGTAACAAGTTTTGGCAGACTGTGCACTTTTTGATAAAAGCATGGAACTTAGCAATAGTTCGATAGAATCATTGTATGACTTCACAGGATGCATGCCAAGCTAAATCATTTCGGGGGCCGTCTTGAAGTTCAAATTGGCTTCTGTGTTATACATAAGTTATGATATATGAGCCGCGACATGACAAAACCAACAATGTGGTTGTGCGCCCAGCGCAGACTCAGATCAGCCTGAGCATCCGCCCAGACTGATCAGAGTCTACGCTGTCCGCATGGGGGTAGCTTAGACTCTAAGCTATCCTATAAGCGCCTAGCGAAGAGTCTGATCTGAGTCTGTGCTGGGCGCACAACCACATTGTTGGTTTTCTCGTGTCGCGGCTCATATATGCATGTCTTTGAGTAGCCCAAGGAATCCTGGGTTTTGCCCGGGTTTACCCAGTAGTTATGCCGAATGTGCCTTTCATCTTTGCTATAAAAAGCTACATCAAAGCCAACAGGAAAAACCTATAGCTTATCCACAAAAGTCCTTGGCCAGCATGGTGGACCATAGCAGACTGCACCATATGAAAATGTGTATGTTCAGTAACCCATCTGCAGGATCTAACTTATTATAAACACTAACCGCACCACAGTCTCCCAGACGCGTCACATTTAGCGTCATTCAATCAAATCAAAATCAAATCAAATCAATTTTATTGGTATAAAGTCCAGTCAAAGGACTGTCACCAGTCACATGTATACAATAACACAAAATACAATTACACTTGCAAACAGACCCTTATACAAATATGTTATCAAGTTCTTAACCTATAATCATCAAATAACCTATAGCCATCAAATCAATCATTTAAGCTGGAAAGGATGTTCATAAGATATAAGAAGGGATTCATCCGGGTATTCTTGCCCTCGTCAACTGAAGCAAGTTTAGTTATCTTCTTGGTTTCCCAGTCAAAATGAGACACAGTCTTTCCTAGACCAACTAGATAACCACCTTTCTGACATGGAACAACAAAGGATACAGACGTGTCTGAAATGTACAGCAGATTTTAGCAATATATCAATATTAAGCAAATTCTTCTTATTTCTCCAGCGAATACATTTTTATTTGTGTGTGTGAAAAATATGGCTCAACACTGTAGCATACTGTAATTGTACAAATGTTCGAGGTGTACTAATATTTGCGATTTTCGCGGTCAACATAAATGCGCAAACTTGAATATCCGCAAACATGATGATTGTACAAAGGATTAATAGTGCAGTTTTTAACGATTTCGCAAAGTTTTAATACCCGTTTTTGTCTTTAACGGCAAAACAGCAAACAGATAAATACAGTTATAGTAATCTTTGCTTACCGAACTTGTGCGTTTCGTGTTTCCCTGTCTTCGAATCCCACCTAAACAATATACCATCAATGATGTCGACCCAGAGTAGGCTCTGTGTGGCATCATCCCAATGTGGTCCTTCCCCGATCGTAGGTGTGGCGCACTCCACTACAGTCTCTATGGGCATACTGACTGTTTCTGTTCAGATAGTCAAAAATACTTACTTTCTTAAAACAAAACTGGAGAAAACTACACAGACTGAGCAATCAAAAGACCAGCCTACATGTGAATTGCCCAACTCACTTCAAAAATGTAGTCAGAATATTTTGGCAAACTGCACATGCCCTCCTACCCAGTAGCTCTGCATCCTGGCTGAGTATGAAATGCTCTGTCCATAAGCTTTAACGACAAATGAAAACGGTTGTCATGACAAGTTTATTTTTTTTTTGACAAGTTTAAGAGACGAAACTGTTTGCGTTCATATCTGACTATTTACTAAGGTTTTATCTTCGTACATCTACTGAAAGGATTAAAAACTTCCACCCATTAATTTTGAATATCTCAATAATGAATGCAGCTATGTCCACCAAATTTTTACAATATATGAGCCGCGACATGACAAAACCAACAATGTGGTTGTGCGCCCAGCGCAGACTCGGATCAGCCTGGGCATCCGCCCAGTCTGATCAGAGTCTTCGCTGTCCGCATGGAGGTACCTTAGTCCCTTAGCTACCCTTTGAGCACTTAACGAAGAGTCTGGGCAAACTGGGCGGATGCCCAGGCTGATCTGAGTCTAAACCGGGCGCACAACCACATTGTTGGTTTTCTCGTGTCGCGGCTCATATATATTCTCTTGTACCTGATTATATCAAAATATCGAATCTGAAATCGTTCAACCGAATCGGTCAGGAAAAAACACGTGCTCCTCGTGTTCTGAGAACCGATTGCATAAGGACGAATAGCTTCGTGTATACAGTTTTCTAATGAAACAATTCTCTTACAATATCAAACTGAATTTTAAAAGTTTGAACTCGGTCTTTGGCTTTATTTAGCCTACCGCGCCTAAATACCGCAAACAGGCGTAGAGTTTTGGGCCAGATAAATCCTGAAATTTCAAAAAGTGACGTCGGGTGACAATTTTATGTGTTAATTTCGGCAATTTAAAATCTCAGACGACGTGGACTGTTTACAGGAAGCTCAAAAGACCGTCAGAAAAGCACCTAACCGAGATTAAAAACCAGAGGTCATGACGTTAACTAACGTCGACGCCGTCTCCGTAATAGGCTTTGCGCGACAGCATCATCCGCAATGATACTTGCAAATCAACGTGGATGGCGTCACGATATTAAGACAGTAAGAAATGGTCGCAAAGAGTGTTTCTTAAGATAACGCCGGCATCGCCTTATGCATTTCAGTGACGTAACGCTCTTTTACTGACGTCATTTAAGTAAATGATACGAATTAACTGCGTAATTTTTAAATTTGATAAGCTTCAAGCATTTTGTCGTTAAATATTCAACACTGTCATGAGTGAACAGATCAACAGCCAGCAATAAAATATGGAAGTTTTTAAATCCTTTCAGTATATTTAGTAGTAAAGGTACAGAAACATTTCAATGGACTGGCTTAATTTAAACCCAAATGCCTGGTACTGACGTGCTTTCGTTTTCTCATTAATAAATGCAGTAAATATCTAAGCCATTACTATTCGCAGACCTTGGCGGCCATTTAGATTCCATCTGTTGAAGTTATTCACAACAGTTCTAACATTTCATTTACTCCCTTTCTTCAGAACTAGATGGCGTAACCAAATTGAGAATGTATAGGTACAAAAAAAAAATCATGAAATTGTCCCAAAATTGTACTAGTATATTCCAAAGTGCTCATGCTCATTCGATGAATCCAAGCAATTAACTGTTTAGGAGCGGTTATTCTTATCAGTTATACGCAGAGGTGTATTACACACCGTAATTTCAGTTCTGAAAACATTTATCAAAATGCCTCATGAACCAAACTTACTCGATATACTAAAGTTGCGTACGATGATTCCTTTCCGAAATGGGAACTGGCATCGACGACTGAAGCTGTTATTTTCAAACCGTTGGCTCGTTGATGAACAATACGCCTTCTGAGAAAACTGTAGATTTCTAGTCTGCACTATCTTGGTAACAGATCGTGCCAAGACTGAACGGCTCATGGCTTCATAGTGTAATTAAAACCTGAAAAGCCCCCGAGGGACCTGGCAAATATTAATGCAATGAAAATCCATGTTTGATCGTTATTATTGCATAAATTCAAACACAATGCTACAAAAATAACGAAAATAACTCTAGCATAAAAGTCTTTTATTAATAACTGTAACTGCAAGCTAACCGCTCGCTTCTGCACTGACAGAGTATTGCCATGCAACATGCATATGCAAAGTCGAAAAGGCAGCCATTATAGCACGGGAAATGCCTTGTTTATACATGGTTTTGTGTCCTTTAAAACATGCCCGCTTAAAGCGTGTGGCACCGGCATTTATGAAATAATTAATATTATTCACCTTTAGTACAAATGCACAGAATTATCAGATCAAATACATAACTTCATGTGACAGATTTGTCATACAGGACTGTTCTTAAAAGAAAGAATTTGCTCTCTCTTTAATATAATGAAATGAAAAAGCGACTCACTTACCATAAAGGAAAGTATTCTATCAAAGCTGCAGCCCTTGTAAAAATGGTTACCACATCATGGTGGTGTAAGCATACACATTAATATCATAAGGTAGTTGGACACTTGTTGGGGTTACAGTGAATAAATCAATGCAAAAAGCTATAAAAAAAAAGACATAAAAAATCGAGTTCGGTCGATCACAGTGTTCAATTCATACGTAATGCCAAACAAGAAAATGTTTCGAATTTGATGCAAAGCAGGTGAGAAAAAAATGCTGACCTCGAGAAATTGTTTATATACTGGCCACTTACCTTTAAATATATCATATAACCTGTACAGCAGTTGATAACGACTGAGGGTAGATTACAAAGTCGGATTAAGTAATCTAGTTATCATTGACACAATTGTCTACAAATAAATCTCATTATATGTATCTGTACTCTAAATGTATCATACGTTATGGAAATAAATTGCAAGCAACTCGCCTCCCAGCGGGCGCATGACATCGAAGTGACGTCGATGCGACCTCATGTGCCTGCTGGGCTCTATTACAAAGTATGCCATACGCTAAAATTGCTATGTTAAATGGGACTATTATGTCATCTGTTTTTCTACGTGTATTTATAGGAGAAGTGTCTATCTGTGGCGGTCAACCTATACGGCACAAGTTAACAGCTCAAAAAGTTTAATTTCTTTAAGTCTCCATAGCTCTACCCCTGATAAAAACGTCTAAACTTCTAAATCATTACGAAAATTGTTCGGCCATGAAATAAAATGTGGGTTGTTCTATAACTGGCAAAAACAACAAGAGAGAGAGAGAGAGGAAACATTTTTTGGAAAATGACGAATTACTCTATGAAAATATCTTGTTCCCGTTTAGCGATATTACAGTAATAGAAACGCTAGCGGGACAATGACTGGGGCCCTACGCCTATACTTCGTATTTTTAAGATTTAAGTCTACTTAATTCATTCGAAAGTAGGTCATTTTGGTTGCCAACTAAAATTACCCAAACTAATTTTAAACTCTTTTTGTATGAAATACTACTCTCATTACATCAAAGAGATGAAATGAACTAATGTTATTTCACTTCTCTGATCATAAACTAGCCTTTTTTTGATAATGGAATTACCAAAATTATTTTATCACCCTACCAATACTTTAGTTCCCACTTTAGCCAAACGATAACTTAGACAAAAATCCACTGGACTACATTCCTGTAAACAAGTTTGAATTTGAATTAATTGGCTGAGGGACACATTAATTGGCTGAGGGACACATTGATTCAGCAGGCACAAACAAATTAGCAATGGTTCAGCTTTTGTGCCTGCCATGAAATCCATTATAAATGATATCAATATTTCCTGTCGCGTAGGCAGATGCAACATGCATGACATAAGCGAAGACTAGTTTCGCCATCTTGTAGGGTTGCAATGCGCCGGCTGCAATTTTGTAACCTTCAGGCACCCAGCGACAAATAGTTAAACCTCAGGGAGGCTTCAAATAGTTTATTTAATGATTTCATTATTTAATCATTTCTGCTCCTTTAAAAAGTAATTATCTGCCATGATTATGTATTTTGACACCTATATAGCAACACGTTGTATTTCCTTTGGCAAATAACAAAATTCTCCAAGTTTGGAGCTCGCAGCTTCGTATATTTTCTCAACGTGGTGCACACTGAAAACTGAGTGGAATCGCCACACACATAATATAACAGAGCCGCGACATGACAAAACCAACAAAGTGGCATGTGTGCCCAGCAAAAACTCAGATCGGCCTGGGAATCCGTGGAAGATGTGAAGTTGGCATATGAGGAAATAACGGTGAAAGTTCAATATATTGGGACATACAGGTGTACGCGGGGCATGCTATAAACCATTTTGAGCCGCGACACGACAAAAGCAACTAATTGGCATGTTCACTACGCGAAGACTCAGATCAGCCTGGGCATCGCCCAGTCCAATCAGTGTCTGCGTTGGCGACATGTATGTAGCTTAGACCTTTAGCTGTGCTTGAAGCGCACAGCAAAGACTATGCGGATCAAACTAGGCGGGTGCCCAGGCGGATCCGAGTCTTCGCTAGGCTCACACACTCCTTTATTGTTTTGTCGTACCGCGGCTCATTTTCGCTTCTGGAAGTGGGAAAGGCGAAGCCTTCAAATATCTATGCGCTGTGGAAAACAATGATTTTGCCTATAATCCCTTCCATTCAACGTTTTCTTATTAATGCTAAACAGTCATAATCATTTTAGGGAGTATGCCTAGAAATGTTAGGGAGCTAGGAAGCAGCTAATCAATTTTAGGAATTTGACAAAATATAGGGATAATGAGAAAATTATTCCAAGGAGCTGGGATTTCCACCAAGCATTGGGGCACTGACAGCTCCAGAGTTTTTAATGCTGTGCGCTCAATCTTTGTTAACTGCGCATGAAAGGCACTTTTTAGCTCACCTGAGCCAGAGGCTCCGGGGGAGCTTATAGGATGGTAAGGCTCCGTCGTCCGTCGTCGTCCGTCCGTCGTCCGTCCACAATTTCAAACAACTTCTCCTCTGAAACCGCTGGGCCAATTGTAACCAAATTTCATATGTGGCCTCCAGAGGAAGGGGGAACGAAAAATTGTTCAAATGGTCTTGGTCACATGACCAACATGGCCGCCATGCCCATATATGGTAAAAACCTTTAAAAATCTTCTTCTGCAGAACCAATGGGCCAATGGCCTTGAAACTTTGTATGTAGCATCGAGTACGCGAGTACTACCAAGATTGTTCAAATTATGACCTTGGGTTGACCTTGACCATTTTTACGGTAAGGTCAAATTTGCTTCTGTTACGCAGAAGGTTTTACACTCGGTCGACACGGGTGTAGAGCCTTATGCGTCGCCAGGACGGCGGAGGGTGACTTCCGGTTAAAGGGTTATCTACTAGTGTAATACACTAACAAGGAAACTCTAAAAAACGTTAGAATTTTTTAAGTTTATATATAATGTAAATTCTATATACAACAATACAATTTACAACTGTCACAATTACAATAATATACAACACATATTAGTTCATGTCGCTGGCCCAAGTAAGGTGTTTGTTTCAAATCTGTAATCGATTTGCGCACAATACGCAAATAGATTACCGTCTGACGTCAACACCGTACTCGGCTCAGCGCCATGAACTAAAGGAAAACACAAAGAACAAAAAAAACGTTAGTTTGAGCTCATAGAAAAAAACAAGGCCTTATGTTGGTAGACTTCAATTCGTCGTTCCCTGGATCATGTCATGGGCCAGTCCATATATCATGAGGAACACCAACTCTTATTAACACGTGCACGATTATATACTGGTCGCTCCCTGGATCGTACCAGGGACCAGTCTATATATACTAAAACACCTTAGTGGACGAACACTGTCCCACACTTGATGTGACCTTCAGATCTTATCACAGAATCTGGCAAAACTGTGCTAACCACTTCCGCCTACATTTTTGTGCTTCCCGCCTCTGCTTAGGAACCTTGCACAAACGGCGTTGTAACTGCCTCTACCCGGGTTGGTATTAACCTGGAGACGTAAATCGAATCTCCAGGTGAGACGTGGCTCTAAGCCCTAACAGCTGACTGCCGGACTTGATGTGCCCTTCTAGGTCTTAACACAGAATCTGGGCACACAACAATATAACATCCATCAAGAATTAAACAGCCACGTCTAACTTTTCATTAAAAGATAGGCGTATAAATACTATGCGTCTCACATTAAAATCATGCAAAGCGCTTTCCACAATCAAAAGACTCGTGCAGGTATTCACCTTAAAATCATGCAATACGCTGTCCACGAGAGGTATTCACAAACAACCCATGCATAACGTAGCCACAATTTCCGTAAATGTTTTATTACAACAGTTGCCCTAAAAACTGTAGCTCTACTGATTTAAAGGATTAAAATAATTCGACGACAAAGTCGACGATCGGATCCATTTCGTAACATAGGTTTCCCCTTAGGGAGAAAAAAAACATAACAATGTTTCTTTTCTGAAATAGTACGAAATGCGATCGAATCGTAGGCTATGTCAAAACTGGAAAACTAGCTATATACACAACAACAGTGCGATGCATAACGTGGCCAAACTATCTACTAAGGTAGTCCGCCCCCAAATTATCTTGGCAACAGATCTATCTAATCCCAAAGTCAATCAATTCTCTGTGTCGTACCTGTCGTGCCTCAAATGGAATGGGGAAGTATGGGTAAGTCTGATCGAACACTAGGTGGAAATCGCCACCTTTAAGTGTATCAGACGTAAAATTAACGTTGTTTTTGACATTACACTTACTTCGCACGACAGATCCCACAGGATCCGTTGCCTCTGCCTCTAATCTACTATCGCCACCGTGTTCTTCTATGTTTGCTTTCTGAATCGACGTTACGTCGTCGGGCTTTACGTTTTCACGTATGAAGTCATATTGGGATACGTCCTCTGACGTACAAATGTTAACTCTTTGGACATTCGGATCACTGTGATCCTCTGATCCAACATTGTCACGTGCATTAACAACTGCAGACGACACGTTCTTTTGACGTTGAACGTACTGCTTAATCATGTTAGCAGGATAAGTATTCACGACGCCCTTGACGTTAATCTTGTAGTTCATTACATTGACTACTTCGACAACTTCATATGGCCCGTTCCATTGAAGTAACAATTTATTGCACTCATTCGGGAGTAGCAAAAGTACTTTGTCTCCGACGTCAAACTTACGCGACCTCGCGTGTTTATCATAATAAGCATTCTGCTTTACGTCCATTTTCCGGACAATATCCTGTGCTAACTTACACGTTCTTTCTAAACGTTCTTTTAGATCAATAACGTACTGATACGTCAATAACGCACGTTGGTCAGTTTCCTCTACAGACCACAATTCCTTTAATATTTGCATAGGACCCCTAACATTACGCCCATACAACAGTTCAAACGGGGAAAAACCTAACGACTCTTGCGGAACTTCCCTTACTGCGAATAATAATGCTGGGAGATACCTGTCCCAGTCATTCGGACGTTCTACGCACATTTCACGTAATATCTGTTTCAAATTTATCATGGAATTTCTCCACGGGTCCTTTACCAGTAGATTGATAAGGAATAGTTGTCAGATCTTGAAGCGACAACAACCTACTAACCTCTCTCATGACGTCAATCGTGATCTTACTATCATGCTCGATTAGCATTTCACTCGGTATTCCTAATCTACTGAACATCTCAACTAACGCTTCGGCTACGCGTCCCGTTTCAATGCCGGGTAACGCTACCGCCTCGGGATATCTCGTCGCATAGTCTATCATTGTTAAAATATAGCGGGATTTCCTGTCAGAACGAGGTTCTAGCGGTCCAACTATATCAACAGCGACTCGTTTAAATGGTGTGTCAATCTGTGGCAACTTTCCTAAAGGTACCTTAGTGACACGACCTTTTTGAATAGTCCTTTGACATATGTCACAAGATTTACAAAACCTTGCCACATCACCACAAACTCCAGGCCAAAAGAACTCAGTTAAAACTCTATCCATAGTTTTCTTTATGCCCAAATGAACTGACATCAAGGTTTCGTGCGCCAATCTTAACACCTTTTCACGAAAACCTTCAGGGATAATAAGTTGCAAAGTGACCTTGTTTCCCTTAGTAAACTGCCTATACAATAAATCTTTCTTTCGAATAAACTTAGTTTCACCCCGGTTCAATCCACGACTAATAGTCACATTCCCAGATTCCACTCTTTGCCTTATGCCATTCAATTTAGGGTCAACAACTTGGGCCTGCTTCAATGCCTCCTTTTCACTAGCAATAATTTGATCAGGAACTTTAAGTTTCCTATAGACCTCTTCACCTTGCTTAGCTTGTGACCTAGTCACTGCCGCCATTGCAAAATGGGACATATCGGGAAGTTTTGACCCGTCAATATTTCCAATAACCAGGTCATACAATGTATCTTCCATGCACAATGCCTCAGTTTTTCCTGTGAAAAATGGACAATCTATGTCAACCATTGCTAAGGGATACCTTTGGGTAGATTCATCAATCAAAGTTACATCAGATTCTCTACCAAGTAACTGATCATTAGAAACCAAGTTTCTACGAACGACACACCCAGTACAACCTGTGTCCCTTAAAACTACAACAGTCTTACCATTAACCGTACCCTGCGCTGTTGGTAATCGCGACCTTAAAAAGTAACAGACACCTTCCCTATCCACGTTATCATTGATTAGTGGACTTTCTTCCTTACTCTTATAGAGACCTTCAATTTCATGAGACCTATTCATTGTAGTTTTACAAAAGCTCATTTGATGTCCGCCACCCCGACCACGTCCGCGGGAATAACCCCGACCACGGCCACGATCTGAATTACTACCCTTCGTCTGTACAGTATCGCTCTTACTCTGTGATCTTTGTGTCTCATCTTTCGGTGCATAACTACTCCCCTTACTTCCGCTATACCCGCTTGCACTTGCACCTACCTCCGCACTATATGCTTGCTTCCTATCGGGATTCTTAAAACATTTATATGTTAAATGTCCCTTACCACAAATACTACATTTTATCTCTGGCTTCGCACTCGGCTTATTATCAGATCTACTCTGAGTTACGCCCTTACTATCACGCTGCCCCTTATTAACACAAGCGTAGACACCGCCACGTGCTTCTGCAAATAAATCTGCTTCCCTAGCCATCTCACCTAGATTCGTGAATGTTTTCGGTTTCAAATGAACATATAGTTCTTTACTACAGGATTCTAAAAACTGATCCCTAGCGAAAAAATCGCAAACAGCTTCGTAAGACTGGTCTACTTTCGCCATTTTCAACCATTTATTAAGATACGACCTAAGTCTACTACTAAACTGAATAAACGTTTCGGACTTTTCAGGCCTATCATAGCGAAATTTCTTCCTAAATCCGCGTTCAGTCATATCAAAATTCTTTAGCAACGCATCTTTCAACTTGTCATAATCCGCTGCATCATCTACAGACAATCTATCATAGACATCAAGCGCGCGACCTTTAAGTAATGCGCTTAAATATGCAGCCCAAACGTTTTTATCCCATTTATTCGCCGTCGCGTATTTCTCAAACCTTGATAAGTAACTATCCATTTTGTCCTTACTTTCATCAAAATACGGTAATTTGGGATCTCGCGCATGCGCTAACTTTTCAGCCTTCTGTTTTTCTAATTCAACTCTAAACGTTACCTTCTGCAAATCTATCTGATTCTTCAACTCACGTTGCTGCAATTCAAAACTGTACTTCAACTTTTCTAACTCAACTTCGCTCAACAACTTTGCTTCCTTATCGCTTTCGACTTGAGACAACCTAGCTTCCCTATCTTTCTCGGCTTGCCGCTCTATACTTTCAATCCGCGCCATCTCGATTTCCCTATCCGCCGCAATCTTAGCTTCTTCCGTCGCGATCCTAGCCAATTCAATTTCTCTATCTTTTTCAGCCTGCGCGATCCTAGCTAACTCAATTTCCCTGTCTTTTTCGGCCTGCGCAATCTTTTCTTTCTCCGCCGCGATCTTCGCTAGCTCAATTTCCCTGTCTTTATCGGCCTGCGCAATCTTTTCTTTATCAAGTGCCCTTACCGCGTGCCTTTCTGCCCTCTCAGTCTCTTGCTGTTGCCTTACAAATTCCTGCAACGCCTGCCCTTCATAACCTAACTCCCTTCCCGTCTTAACTAACTGATCCATGACGCTTAACGTAATGCTCACGTTAATTTAACTGAAACCGACGTTCACTTATAGTCACACACGTTAACTAAAACGTTAACAATAATAATAACGAACTAATCCAACTAAAACGTTGATTAATTAGTATACTCGCGATCTGGACGTAGCCATTAAAGTTACGTTCATAACAGACCGGAAATGACGTCATAAACTGACGTTGACTTTGCCGAGAATTACTTTTCAGTATTAAATGACGTAATTAGATGACGTAAATAACCCACATTACAATTACGCCCAACTTGATCTAGCGTATCGGATATACAAACGTAACGTATGTAACGCAACGTATTAACACTGACACGACAACTGTACGTCCTACATTATAAAACCTTATAAGATACCAACGGTAAATCAAACTTAAGATTCCGCTATTAGGTTTAATTGTAACGATATTATATTACGTTACGAGTAACCTACGTTACTAAATCAGGACATAAAATGGACCTCAGTAACGGTTACGACAGAACGTACAAACGTTTGAATTAATAAACTAACAGATTGTCATGCAACAGCAGTGCCCAGGTACTCAAATGGACCTTAAAACTAAATATGTATCATCCGTGCCAAGACAATTCAGGTCTATATAACCTCAATTTCCCCACTCAGATATGCAACCTGTTACATTTTATCACAAATTAATGCATGGGCTATCGCACTTCATCACGCAGGGAATAAGGATAGTTGACCTCAATTGAGTGTAGGTTACATTTACAAAGAATTTAGTGGCAAAATTGCTCCCCTAAAATTCACAGCCTTACGTCACCTTAGAAAAGAACAATCAGAAAGTCAATAATAATAAAAAAAAATGACTGACAAAATTGTGCCTAGATTCAGTATATATTGTCAATGTGTTACACTGGCAGATATTAACTGGAAATCAAATCCCACTTCTGACACCATGTTACGCAGAAGGTTTTACACTCGGTCGACACGGATGTAGAGCCTTATGCGTCGCCAGGACGGCGGAGGGTGACTTCCGGTTAAAGGGTTATCTACTAGTGTAATACACTAACAAGGAAACTCTAAAAAACGTTAGAATTTTTTAAGTTTATATATAATGTAAATTCTATATACAACAATACAATTTACAACTGTCACAATTACAATAATATACAACACATATTAGTTCATGTCGCTGGCCCAAGTAAGGTGTTTGTTTCAAATCTGTAATCGATTTGCGCACAATACGCAAATAGATTACCGTCTGACGTCAACACCGTACTCGGCTCAGCGCCATGAACTAAAGGAAAACACAAAGAACAAAAAAAAACGTTAGTTTGAGCTCATAGAAAAAAACAAGGCCTTATGTTGGTAGACTTCAATTCGTCGTTCCCTGGATCATGTCATGGGCCAGTCCATATATCATGAGGAACACCAACTCTTATTAACACGTGCACGATTATATACTGGTCGCTCCCTGGATCGTACCAGGGACCAGTCTATATATACTAAAACACCTTAGTGGACGAACACTGTCCCACACTTGATGTGACCTTCAGATCTTATCACAGAATCTGGCAAAACTGTGCTAACCACTTCCGCCTACATTTTTGTGCTTCCCGCCTCTGCTTAGGAACCTTGCACAAACGGCGTTGTAACTGCCTCTACCCGGGTTGGTATTAACCTGGAGACGTAAATCGAATCTCCAGGTGAGACGTGGCTCTAAGCCCTAACAGCTGACTGCCGGACTTGATATGCCCTTCTAGGTCTTAACACAGAATCTGGGCACACAACAATATAACATCCATCAAGAATTAAACAGCCACGTCTAACTTTTCATTAAAAGATAGGCGTATAAATACTATGCGTCTCACATTAAAATCATGCAAAGCGCTTTCCACAATCAAAAGACTCGTGCAGGTATTCACCTTAAAATCATGCAATACGCTGTCCACGAGAGGTATTCACAAACAACCCATGCATAACGTAGCCACAATTTCCGTAAATGTTTTATTACAACAGTTGCCCTAAAAACTGTAGCTCTACTGATTTAAAGGATTAAAATAATTCGACGACAAAGTCGACGATCGGATCCATTTCGTAACAGCTTCCTTGTGCTTTATATGGCAAAATGCTAGAACTTAAGATATCTTGGAAACTGTTGAATATTTTGGGCTAAAAATTGGTATCTACAGTCATCTTAATGAGTACATGAAGATTTATGAGTATAAGAGGTCAAGGTCATTCTTCGACCTTTGACCCAGGACTCTGATATTATGACAATTTCAAACAATCTCCTCAAAAAACATTGGACCAATTGTAACCAAATTTCATATAGAGCTTTCAGGTGTTGAAGGAATGAAATTTTGTTCAAATGGTTCAGGTCACAAGACCAACATGGCCGCCACGCCCATATATGGTAAAAACCTTTAAAAATCTTCTCCAGAACCAATGGACCGATGGCCTTGAAACTTGGCATGTAGCATTGGGTACTTAAGTACTACCAAGATTGTTCAAATTATGACCTTGGGTTGACCTTGACCTTTTTTATGGCAAGGTCAAATACAGGAAAATGCTAGAAAATAAGATTTGTTGGAAAGCTTTGAAGATTAAGGCCTAAATATTGGTATACACAGTCATCTTATTGAGTACATGAAGATTTGTTAGTACAAGAGGTCAAGGTCATTCTTTGACCTTTGACCCAGAACTCTCATATTTTTACAATTTCAAACAATCTCCTCAAAAACCACTGGACCAATTGTAACCAAATTTCATATAGAGCTTTCAGGTGTTGAAGGAATGAAATTTTGTTCAAATGGTTCAGGTCACAAGACCAACATGGCCGCCACGCCCATATATGGTAAAAACCTTTAAAAATCTTCTTCTCCAGAACCAATTGACCAATGGCCTTGAAACTTAGTATGTAGCATTGGGTACTCCAGTACTATCAAGATTGTTCAAAATGATGACCTTGTGTTGACCTTGAATATTTTACGGCAAGGTCAAATATGTGAAAATGCTAGAACATAAGATTTCATGGAAAGTTTTGAAGATTTAGGCCTAAAAATTGGTAAATACAGTTATCTTTATGAGTACAAGAGTTCATGGTCATTCTTTGACTTTTGACCCAAGACTCATAGTTTGACAATTTCAGACATAAGATAAAGCCACTTTGCCAATTGCTCGGGTGAGCGATTCAGGGCCTCATGGCCCTCTTGTTTATCTATGCAAGTCGTCTGCCATTGTAGCAATTACATTTAATTAAGCCACGCCTCCTATAAAATAATGGTATTGATGGTATTGGTAAATACAGGCATTAACATCAAAACAAACTCGCACACAATCCAGGCTAGAAGCTAGAAGCAGGTATACAAAGATGCAGATGGTCGTATTTTTGCGTTTCTTAGTTGCATTGTTCAAGCATGTTTAGGTTGTTCGTGTATAGAACCCACTCTTCAGAAGAGTTTATGTAGAGCTGATTTTGGTAAGTAATAGCTTTGTACATAGTATGTTTTGCGCAAAGTAAGAATCGGTACAATTCCGGAATTGTCTTGCGCAAAGTAGGAAATCTCACTTTGTTGCGCAAAGTGGGAATTCTTACCTTGCGCAAAACAATTTCGGAATTGTCTCTGCGCAAAGTGAGAATCGGGACAAAGTGAGAATAATTAAGATGGTATTGCGGTCAACAAATACATGTTTGCATTTATTTGTTTGATATGGTAATTTTTTTGTAATTAAAAGTGTGACAGAATAGAATATATGAGCCTTTGGCATTAAAAACTACTTTCAATATGTTTCTTACATCTCTGCAAAGTTTCAATCGATTCCTTAAAACTGTGGAAGAAACTGACTACAAAAACTTGTCAACTTAAATCACCCTTATCAGAAATATTTCTAAGTTCGGAAAGGTAGTCATTTTTTTTCTTTTTAAAAATGCACAGTAACGGTATTATCTATAACATCTGTATAAAGTTTCAAATTGATCGCTTACAATTTTGGAATTGATTATATAAATTTGTCATCCAGTATATAACCTACAAATCGGCCGTATTTTTTTCAAACGAGTATTTTACTTTTCAAAATGCTCATGCACATACACATACGAGGGATGATCAAAAAGTTCCCGGAAAAGTGCTGTACGCCCTTTATTATTTTACTTTCTTCGATAAAATTTTATACCAGGCAACCTTAATGTAATTGTGATTCATATCATACAAAACAACTAACATATGTCTAACCAGTTTATTGCACGCGCCACCAACGTAACGACCGCTAACGTGACCCGGCCCAGCTAACGTTACGTTTCATTTTATCTTTTCTAATAGCAAATTCGAACGTTGCTTACTCACAAATTATTAATGTAAACATGAATTATTTTACATAAACTTAAAAATATATATCTTATCTTGATGTTAATTACAAATTTTGTAAGTTGTTTTGATTCTTTCTACAAAATGATTGCTAAGTCCAACGTGACCTTTAATCAGTAAATATGTGGGGTGGGGTAATTCAAGGGCAGATAACTTACTTTACCTTATAATACGGAAGTGTTATGATAAGGTTTCACTAGAGATAATGGCAATTCGTTAGATATATGATTAATGCCTTTCAGTTGAACCATTCTAGCAATACGGCAACACAACCTGAAATCGGCAGCATAATGACCTTCCAGCAAATGCCCATCTCACCCAGCAGCAACGATGTATCAGCCATCTTTGTCATTATTAAGATCATATTAATTTATTACTATGTGCAGCATTTAGAAGAGTGTGGTACATGAAGCTACTTATATAAAAGGACTTATCTTAAGACTATGCCTGAATTTTGACAAAGCTTGCTGATGTAGCCTTGCTGCTGCTTCATTTAAGACTTTTGATAGACAGCTAATGCTGCTGCAGATATCAGATTGCGTTGTCGCATTGCTGGAATAGTTCGACTGAAAGGGTACATAACATATATAACCAATTGCTATTATCTAAGGTTCATGAAACTTGATCATAACAATTCCATTATATAACGTAATGCAAATTATCTGCCCTTGAATTACCCCATCCCCACACATTTGATTTTTAAAGGGCTCGTTGGAATTAGACATCATTTCGTTAAAAAGATCAAAACAACTTACAAAAAAATTTATGAACATAAAGATAAGATACATATTTCTAAGTTTAGGTGAATGAATTAGCGTTACTACATACATTTCATAGATAAACAACGTTCAGAAATTGTTATTAGAAACGATAAAAAAGCAACGTAACGTTAGCTGGGCCGGGTCACGTTACCGGTCGTTACGTTGGTGGCGCGTGCATGAAACTGGTTAGACATAAGTCAATTGTTTTGTATGGTATGAATCACAATTACATTAAAGTCGGATAGTGTGAAATTTCATTGAAGAAAGTAAAACAGTAAAGAGAATACAGAACTTTTCCGGGAACTTTTTGATCATCCCTCGTATGTCTGCAGCATGTGTATAAAATTTCAAATCAACTGCTCAAAACTCTGGAAAGAGTTGATTATACTATCTTGACATCCTAAATTAGACAATATCAGAAAAAAGAAAAAATCCAAGTATGCGAGGCGGTAATTTTAACATATATTATTCCTAATTTAAAGATTCCTCATTTAAAAGTCTATTCCATGATACTAATGTCAAATGAATATTCGATTCTCACTTTTGTAATAAAGATTCCCACTTTGCGCAGACACATTTACCTGTTCGATAAACCACCAAATCCCTTGCGCAATTCTAGAATTGTCCCGGTACAATTCCGGAATTGTAACACAAAGTGAGAATTCCCACTTTGCGCAGGACAAATCCGCAATTGTACCGATTCCTACTTTGCGCAGAACATGTACATATAGACTTGATAGAAATTAAATAAGTTTTGAGCTGCTACACGACAAAACAAACAAAGTGGTATGTGCGCCCAGCGAATACTGAGATCAGCCTGGGCATCCACTCAGTCTGATCTGAGACTTCGCTGTGCATAGTAAGGGTTGCTAAGGGTCTAAGCTAACTCCATACAGATAGTGAAGACGCTGATCGGACTGGGCCTAGGCTGATCTGAGTCTTCGATGGGCGCACATGACACTTTGTTGGTTGTGTCGTGTCGCGAACATGAATAAGGGCTAACTCTAAAAGGAAAAAAAAAGAATAAGCTCTCCTAGGACTCTTAAAGGAAAGGAGTTGCTCCTCTAGGTGTAGATTTGCCCTTTAGGAATAGATCTCTCTTTACGGAAGGGATTCGTCACCCAATGTATCTTACAGAGATATCAAAAGTTGTCACAGAATAACCCTGATTTCCCCCATCTCCCTTCGGTCCCTGTGTTCAGCTCATGCCATTGAAGTTACATAAATCCATCTTAGTTCGCTCCATTTGGCAAAAATGAATGGTACTAGAAATGTCAACCACATTTCATGTAAGCCGCCATGTTAACTTCAGCAGTTTGAGTGGACAGCCAATCAAATCGCAATGTCCGAGGGCCACAATATTTTTGATCGGCGAATACACGGACACTTTGGGGTAACTGAAACGACTGGTTGCTAAATGGTCGTAGCAACAGGGAAAGAACCAATATTCAACGCATGAGCTCGATATACGGACCAGACTGCAGGATTGGGTGAGCCGCGGGCAACTTTGGGGTACCCGGAAAGTTGTCCGCAACACCCGATTAGGTATATAAGCGGATGTCTGGAACGCTCCATTGGAAACTTTTGTGCCGAGAACCTTTTGGTCGTTTCCACGTCGGTTTCTTCCAAAAATCCAAACGTATCAAATCAATTACAACCTAAAACACAACTTCAAAAATCTACAACATAATAACAATCAACTAAGTCAAGCTTGAAGACAGTGAGTAGCAACTCTATAAAAAATTTACGAGTTTCTTGGATTCTTTTGCTGTAATTTATTTTCAAAGCAAATCTTAGATCCGGTTGTGGAAAAGCATTCTTGACCTTGCACTTAGTTCTTTATTATTGAAATAGCACCCAAGATTTATTCGGGTGGTTGCATTCTAGTTGTAAACTTATAGGCTACGGTCTAGAGGTGCTCGCATGAAGATTTTAAGGCCTTGGAGTAAACTAGTCTGGCAGAGGAGTGCATGGGTTGGATGTTATTGAGCCTCAGGGAAATAGGCTTATATCAATTTTAATGTGTGGGTATCCACTAGCTAGTATTCACACCGTGGGCCAAGACTACTTTAGGAAATAAATATATATGTTAGCTTGCATAGCTGGCCAAATGTAAGTTGTTAGTTGTAAGATACTTAAATTGCAGCTTAGGAATTCAGTTATACTCAAGCCCTCACATCACAAAATTTTCAGTGCTCACTGCCTGACATATCCCTACTCCTACAACTCCCCAAACCAGTTCCCTTCCCCATACTATCCTGTGATTAGCGCAATAGCAATGTACCAATAGCAATGTGCCAATAGCAATGTACCATAGCAGTTTGCCATAAGCAATAGCAATATGTATAAGCAATAGTAATCTAATGGATATTGTGTGGTTATAGGAGCAGTAATGTGTAAATATTGAATGTTGCTTTCATGTTAGTTAATGTTCGGCTAGTTACGCTACCGTATTAGAAGTAGAGATAAGTTCAGACTTCGTGATTCAGAACAAAGTTCCTTCGTGCTAAGTGTATTTTGACTTCGTGATTCAGAACAAGGTCTTAGTTCTCACATCATCATCAATCATTAGAGCTAAGTGTACATATACTATCACTCGTCTCTCGTTTGAGTCGCATAATTAGTTATATGACATATGTTATAGCTTCGTGATCTGGA
The DNA here is from genome assembly GCA_963989385.1 of Ctena decussata. Taxonomy (NCBI): domain Eukaryota; kingdom Metazoa; phylum Mollusca; class Bivalvia; order Lucinida; family Lucinidae; genus Ctena; species Ctena decussata. The sequence goes on along the minus strand of OZ022501.1, from coordinate 20,934,937 downwards.
AAGAAGCATTAGCTAATAATAAGGTGTTCTATCATCAGTAGCATTTAACGCAATTCATGAATGTTAGGAGAAAATGAGATAAATGATTAAGCAGCAGACAGGCTACTGGCAGTATTTTCTACCCTTAACTAACTGAACCGAGAGAGGGGCGCATCTAGCAACGTGAGGGACATCACACAAATAAATGCGAAAGCTGAACCAGTTGATGCCAGTTTAGTTGTTGCGTCACACATCACCTGTCAAAAATCAATTTGTTTACATTCTTTATGGAGTATGCTACTGATTAGTTTTCTTTGCCCAGTCTTTCTGACTAAAGAAGAGAGAAAAAAAGATATGTATTGAATTAAAAGTTGCGTTTTTCTTCGTGTGTCGGATATTATGATTCAAGAAAATCTCCGTAGGAGTTTAACTTATTACAGACTGTTTTGTTGACAAAACTGTGAAACTTCCATCGCAACCGATCAGATAAATTGTCCGCCATTTTTGTTGAGAAAGTGCATAGGGTGCCTTAACATTATTTTGCAAAGGAAATTGTCCCAAACACCGAATTACTTGATTTTTTACATCGAGAAAGGGCAGACACCATAATGTTTTTTCATGACATAAGTCCGCCGACGGATGAAAGTCGATTTACTTTAAAAAATACTATTGAAATTAACGGATAAGAGACGTCTTCACATGATCACGTAAAACGTTGGATTGCCTAATATCTCGGTGTTTAGTTCTGCTCTCAAAGGCATAAAGAACTACATAAAGGTGCATGGAATTAAATCATATATTATTTTCGGCTGTATGTAATTTGATTCGCCGACAAAGCAGCACTGAAACAGCGACAAGTTCGTCGATTGAATCTGAATGTCAAAATTTTAGAATGTTTTTTCGTTGCCATCTGTATATAAATATCACTCCGCCATAGATACGCGTACCCACTGTGATGGTTACCAAAATAAGACGGCAGGAACAGAACTTTCTGAAGAACCCTCGTAAGTTACTGGCTTTCGTAGAAACTGCTTCGTTTTTACTGTTTTTCTAGTGAAACAGAACAGAAAACAACTTTCCCATATTTAGATGGAGGGATGGCTGGCTATTAAATAAAGGCTGTGTGCAATGTAACCCCGTTTGCAGTGGAAAAGGTTTTTTGTTTAGGCCTCCAAATGGGAATTGAATCCGAGAATGATAGATCAGTAGGACAGCGCTTAACGCAGGGCAATGCTTGAAAAAGTGAGCTACCGGGGCTCTCCCTGAATTTAGATAAACAGTTAAAAGATAGTAATGAGCTATGGCTTCAAAGAACGATATATGAAATTCTTCAAAGGCCTAAATATCTTGGACTAGACAAAGCAAATACTTCTGATGAAAACCATATACAGTCAACTGTCTCGATATCTCAAAGTCGAAATTCATCTCAAACTACTGTCATCTCAAAGAAAATAGAGAATGTTTCCATATTCTTTGATATTAAAGGCCCCATTGCTCTATCAGCATGAAAAATTTTATCATAAGGAATCGCTGCAAGCTTCTCAGTATAGTTTCGTAACTGTAAATGACCGTGATTAGCCAGCTTTAAAAAATAAAACATCCCTGAGTTTCACATAAAAAGGGTTTGAAAACTTATTAAGGTCATGTTAGTTGGCAACTAAAATGACCTACTTTCGATTTCATAAAATGGTAAAAATGTGACGGTATAAGGTCACGGATATAAATAGATATGCAAATAACAAACTCGGTAGTATGTGATCGAGTAAATGTTGGGGTATATAAGCAAATAAACCGCCCTTGGTGGGTGAGCATGCTTTTCCACTGACGGGGTTTGTTTGCAGGTCAGCCCACACGTTACATTTGGTGGCAGCGGTGGGATAATGACAACTGCCAGACCGGAGTTGCCTTACCCATGTCATTCCCAGGCCAAGTCTCGGGACGAGACTTCTCGGAGGGGAAAGTAATGTGACGGTAGAAGGTCACAGATATAAATAGATATGCAAATTACAAACTCGGTAGTTTGTGATCGAGTAAATGTTGGGGTATATAAGCAAATAAACCGCCCTTGGTGGGTGAGCATGCTTTTACACTGACGGGGTTTGTTTGCAGGTCGGCCCACGTTACATTTGGTGGCAGCGGTGGGATAGGATCAACTGCCAGACCGGAGTTGCCTTACCCATGTCATTCCCAGGCCAAGTCTCGGGACGAGACTTCTCGGAGGGGAAAGTAATGTGACGGTAGAAGGTCACAGATATAAATAGATATGCAAATTACAAACTCGGTAGTTTGTGATCGAGTAAATGTTGGGGTATATAAGCAAATAAACCGCCCTTGGTGGGTGAGCATGCTTTTCCACTGACGGGGTTTGTTTGCAGGTCAGCCCACACGTTACATTTGGTGGCAGCGGTGGGATAATGACAACTGCCAGACCGGAGTTGCCTTACCCATGTCATTCCCAGGCCAAGTCTCGGGACGAGACTTCTCGGAGGGGAAAGTAATGTGACGGTAGAAGGTCACAGATATAAAATAGATATGCAAATTACAAACTCGGTAGTTTGTGGTCGAGTAAATGTTGGGGTATATAAGCAAATAAACCGCCCTTGGTGGGTGAGCATGCTTTTCCAATGACGGGGTTTGTTTGCAGGTCGGCCCACGTTACAAAAATACAATGTATAGGTGTGGATTCCGAATCACTATTCCGCCTATGTTTATATAGCATTGCTAGACGGTAAACCAGAACAGGAAATTGTATTTTGTAGAGCGATTTGTTATTTTTCAGAAAACTTGTTTTCTCTACTTTTTGCCAGTTATATGACTCAGTATTTCATCCCAACCCACATTTTATTACCAAGCGTGACGGTTGAACCACTTTTTACAATGTTATGCGTTTAGGCGTTTTTACCGCTGATAGGACTATGGAGACTTTAAAGGATACCTTGAGATAAATGTATCAGTGCTTTAAAAAAAGAGAGTCAACTGTATGTATCTTTTGGAATCATAGGTGGTCATAATTATTCTTACAAAGGCGGAGTTTCAGCCTATGTTAATTTTACATAGGAATCTGCCCACGCTTAGCTTTTTTTATTCTATGTTTATGTGTTGCCTAAGGACTAACAGTGTTGCTTATGGATTCTTTACCTCAGTTCACACACTCAGCATAGCACAGGATTGACTTAAGTAACTTCTACGCTGAAAATGAGGGTCCCTTTAAAATACCGTTCCTAGAACTATCAATTTTTCAGATTTTGTAATTTCGTTTATAAACTTAAATCAGTGAATCAATGTGAAACATTTTAGAAATAAGTATACTCATGTTTCAAGAAACGAGTTATGTATTAAATATATCTTGTTTGGTATAACCCCTCAAAATCAGCTAAAAACCACATCTATATCAAAAATGAATTATCAGTTAAAGTATGATCAAGTTGTTGTCAAGATTTTATACTGACCATAAATCATGCTGTATACCTCTTATATGTGTAGAAGAAAATTAAAGGAAAACTGAGCCCGGCAAACTATACTTCAGGGCTGCAGAATGTGGGCTGTCAGGCACCCCAATACATTAGAAAAACATTATCTTGTTGAAATGTTTTTTTTCTTGATTCCCCATGTTACATAAAATCTCTGTATTATCCCAATTCAGCTCAAAAAGCATATCGATGAAATTGTCGCCTGGTCCAAACCCATTAACACAAGAAACTTTTCAGATCAAATCTTTTGGAGTGCTTTTTTTCTGTTTCTTTTTTTTTTTTTCAAAATAATAACCCAGTAATTATTTTACCTAGACTGACAACATGTCTAATTTAGAGCCCAAGGCGGTACTTCGTTGTGGTTGCATTTGTTTTATGTTCGGTGCTGTTTAATTTACTGTGTTCTCATTTTAACCCTTCTATAATAAAAATAGAAAATAGGTAAAAATAATTGTTAAATGTTTTTCGTATAATTTGCTTAGTCTGTTGTAACCCTTCTGTTGGTCTAAATTATTTAGTTCAATAAAGATAGCTGAGTTGCCACCTATTTGGGAAAGAGCTGCTGACTCGGCTTATCACTTGTAATTTATTGTTTGTTGGGATGTCTTTGTCAATCTTTCCCTTTGATGTTTGGGATAGGGTTTGGGATCTGATTCAGTCAGTTCCTGAAGTGTAGTTACTCTTTAAATTCAGTCAGTTCCTGAAGTGTAGTTACTCTTTAAATTTGCAGGCCCAGGATTAACAGTACCGAAATAGACACTTCCAATAATACTGATGATAGTCAAGAAGTGAGTAAATTATCAGTCGCAAATAAGTTGCATCTTTTCACAACTGAAAACTTATTTTACGTTGCTGTTTCTCAACATAAGTGATCTGTTTGCTGTAAATATGCTGATGATGCGTTGAGTAGTCTTCCCAAGCTTACTAAGTGTCAGCTTATCTTCCAACATAAACTGTTGTGCCCAGATGATTTGCCTCTTTCCTTGTTTTTTGTTTGATTCTTTAGTGCACAGACACTTGATGCAGTCAGGTGTTGGAGTCTTGCCTTACGCCTTACGGAATGTATAGGTACAAGCAAAAAATGTATACAAATTAAATTCAGGGCACTAACACTTGAAGCAGTCAATAGTTGAAATAATAATAATGGAACACTCTTCCTTTGATGTAGGCAACGTTAAGATACAAGCCAACACACTAGCACTTGAGACTGGCAGCAGTTAGAATCAAAAGGTGAAACGTCCTTCCTTACATCTAGAGACAGATACTAACCTAAAGTTATCTTCAAAAAAAACCGAGGGCACTGATGCATGAAAAAAAAGCGTAAACATTGAAACTGATTTTACCTGGTCACCTTTTATTTACTGTTCTGTACAGATGATAGAAAATATGTTGACTGTTTTGGGTGACTACACTTGTTTGCAGAAGTGTGAGGAGAGGGGGCGGGGGCACATTTGGGGATTATCCTTGGCTTCCAAATCTTAGCCAGTGAAGAAAACAATTGCATGTAGAATTGGTATTAATGTAGGACCTCATTAATAATTTATGTCACAGATAAACAAGTGCTGTAGTGAAAGATCGTACCTTTACTATGAAACTGACATTCTCCAAAAGCCAGACCTATCCCCAAATTTCAGTTTCAAAAACTATTTTACCGGTTTCAAAATCTTTTAAAACTTTTTACAAAAAGAGGGGATATTTTTTCCCTAATTCTGAATAAAAATTATAGCTTGACAAATACAGTAACAGAACTAAACATTAATATTACTTTTCATGTTTGATTATTTATAGTCGGTTTTTTGACATTTTTCAAATTCAGTTGACCATAAAAAATATTCGTATAAGTCAACATATAAGTTTATGGTATCAGAATAATTCTCAGGGTACCTGCAATTCATTTCAGTAGGCAACGAATGCATTCAAATTACACTGTTAATTTGACAGGTTCTAACTTAGCCCTACCCATCATGTCTGATATGGGGTTCTGCAAGGTGCGACCCTAAGCCCTGCAGTTCTTGAATTAGATTGATTAACACATTTTATTAATAGGTTTACCCCAGGTAATCAAAATATTAAGTATGAAGGAAATCTAAGCGTGGGCCATTTTGAAACACCCCCTTTAAAGGCCAGTACCAAAATGTTCTTCAGCTGAAACCGATTCTGTTACATAATTCCATAGGTTTCATACTTAATTTTAACTGCCAATGGATGAGGGAGTCTATTTGCTTCAAGGCTTCAAACTGCTTTTTTTCTATTTTTCTTTTACACACCGTATTCATCCCTGTATGCATTCTGGGTTTGAACATTTTGTCTACTTTAACAATTTTTAAAGCAAATACGCAGCTGTCAGTGAGACAAAATTCAATTACAACAGTATGGACCGATTTTCTCTAGTGTCAAGCATTTCACATACAACAGAAAATAAAATTATTTGAGAAACTCACACTTTTCCATTGCAAAAATTTCAAATAGCATTTCACTAATAATTTGAGAGGAGCATGGCATACAATGTATGCCATGCTTCTCTCGAATTAAAAATGAGATGACGCCATAGATGTTACCATAGCAACTATGGAATTACAAACTAATATGCTTAGTACCGTGGGAGAATGACATCTCGATGTTGTTACTTTGGCATCAAAACATGTGAGAATGACGTCTCGATGACGTCACTTGGACATCAATATGAACTCTAAATTGCTACGGTAACACATATATAATGTCATTGGTATCGGAGCATGGCATACAGTGTTTGCCATGCTCCGCCGATTTTTAAATGACAATAGGGGCGGTTGAGTGGTGCGATGGTGCTGGGTATAACTTCTAGTTCCGGGGCGTCCTACTGATTTAGATAATAGTAGGGCAAGGGCCTACTGTGCTTGCAGTAGGTGTGGGTGGGGGTTGTTTGAACATTTTTTCTCTGGTCTATCATTTCTCTCTTCTTTCTCCCTGTCTTTGGGAGACGGCCCGATATAGATTAAAATACTGTCTCAAAGGGCCGTTAAACCCAAAACAACCAACCAACTAAAATTTAAATGACATTTCAAACTGAAATTTTTTCAATAGAAATTTCAGATTTTCATTCTCAAGTTATTTAATTCCATATTATACATATTGTCGTTCCAGTGATCAGGGCAAACGTAACAAGTGACAGAATTGAACATGATTGGACAGCTTCCTAGAAGATAAATATCACCGGCGTCCTAAAAGGCGAACCAGAGGTAATGGCCGACAAACAAATCTTCAGAAGCTGTGAACTGGGATTTTTTTTAATTTTTTTTTATTTTATTCTTATAGTGAAGTTTGATGAAAGGAGGTTGCAGCCGAATGATAGGATTATCGGTGACATATGTATGAAGTTATCGAGAATCCTGCCATTTGGTTCTAGCTTATTCTATTTCTTACTAAAATTGGTAACAACTGAGCAAGGAATTGAAGTTTGAATTTGATTTTAAAATCGCATTTAATCACAGTAGTTTAAGTCGAATGACTTCCTTCTGAATCCACAATATACCCGATTTTGTAATTTCATGGTGTTGTTCCAATTTTTGCAGCAATTCTCCAAGAGAGTATGTTGTACCGAAAAGGTCTACCTTCGAATACAGCTATTCCGTTAGCTCTGTGCGCACGAATAGAGCTACTGTGTTTTTGCAGCTGTATGCGTAGGCAATCATGCCCCGCTACGAATACGGCTACTGCTGCACAACTTACGACAATTTTAGTACCGGAGGGCGAACAATAATAACATAAGCTTTTCACTATTAGACTAGCGCTAGTCTACTAATGGGACTGCATTCGCTTGTACCAAGATTGGGTGAAACACATTTTTCCTTGGGCATACCTCGTGTCATGATAAAACCAGTCTTATGCCATACGCAAATCACGCGTGTCTAGACTAGACGCATGCGCAATCAGAACAGGGTAGACTACACATGAGCGTAGACATATCTTGGTATCTCCTGGTAGCGTATAATAGCATATTTCACTGCAAACATTATGGGCTGAACAATTTTTCCTTGCGCAGGCCATTTGAGTCGTGTCGTGATAAAATAAGCCTCATGGTATATGCAAAATACCTATGTCCAGACTAGTCTATGCACTAGCACAATCAGAACAGGGTAAGCGCAATAAGTACGCCTTCTGTGAATCAAACGGTGCACTACACTTACTCCGACAGACTACGCCGTTGTGTAGACTTATCTTGGTACCCACTGTTTGCTAAAAGCGTCAAACATATTTTGACCGGAAAGGCTCATAACTTTCAACAAAAGAGATGAGCATAAAATGCACGTGCAAATATGACCGACCCTGGATTATCTTGATTATCGATGATGTAACCCAAGAGCCACACCCTCAGTAAATTGCCACATGGGACGAGAAGAATCAGACCAGTCTGTGGTACCATTTATGCGTTCACAACATGTATAAACAATCTTGAGCATCATACACTGGAGCGCCGTAAAGAGTGCAAAAAGAAATGACACTAATGGGACTGCATTCACTTTTACCAAGATGGGGTGAAACACATTTTTCAATGCGCATACCTCGTGTCTTGGTAAAACCAGTCTTATGCCATACGCAAATCACGCGTGTCTAGACTAGACACATGCACAATCAGAACAGGGTAGACTACACATGAGCGTAGACATATCTTTGTACCTCCTGGTTGCGTATACATACATATTTCACTGCAAACAGTATGGGCTGACAACACTTTTTGCCTTGCGCAGGCTATCTGAGTCGTGTCGTGATAAAATCAGACTTATGGTATAAGCAAAACACCCATGTCCATATCAGTCTGTACACTAGCACAACCAGAACAGGGTAGGCGCAATTAGTATGCTTTCTGGGAATCAAAAGGTGCACTGCTCTTACTCTGACAGACTACGCAGTTGCATAGACTTACCTTGATAACCACTATAGCGTCAAACATATTTTGCCCGGACAAGGCTCATAACGTTCTTGAAACACAATAGATGAGCATAAAATGCACGTGCAAATATGACTTACCCTTGAAAATCAATGATGTAACCCAAGATTTGCAAGATAAACAAACAATTGCCGCAGTAATCCTATATTTTGGGAAAGATGTATCTGAGAAATTACTTTAGAATCAGATCAAAATGTGTAATGCGCCATATACTGTCAGTATTTTTGACAAAATGTCGGCTAGTATAAGCACCTGTTCAATTTTAGAATAATTACAGTAATTTTAAGGTGTCCCAATAGAGAGGGTACATTAAAACGGTGCAAATTGTTTGAACAGCATTACAAGACACCCAGCAGGCACATGACGTCGTAATGATGTCGAAATTGGATCGATGCGACGCCACCATGCCGCATCGACGTCAATACTACGTCACTTCAACGTCTTGTGCCTACTGGGCAGTCAAGTATTTCCCAGCGGGCACATGGCGTCAGAATAACGTCGATGCGATGTCATCTGGTTGCGTCGACGTCAATGCGTCGTCATTATAACGTTGTGTGTCAGCTGGGTAGTATATATCAATGTTATGATCTTATCCGTGAGTTCTGCTTTCTATCAGATATCAGAAAAAAACTAGAGGTGGCAGTAAGCATGGCTTACTAAATACCCCCGCGTTTAACAGTTAGGCATGCAGCTTGTCATTTAAGTTTTACATTTACACAGCATACATGTTATGACAACTCAAGTGCACATCTATATACCAATATGTCTTCACATATTTAATATCAGTCAAACGGTTTAGGAGAAGTAGCGACAACAAACTCTGTTTTCCAAGACTACAAAGGGGCACAACAAAGCTGGAAAACCCTTTTGAGAAAAACAGAGCAATATGTGCCAACTCTTTCCTTCTACTGTATCTGTGCATTAAATCTGAATAAAATGGAAGTGAAAATGGCCGATAAAAACTTCAAATAAGGACAAAACATATAAAAAGGGGCATAACTCATGCAAAAAGGGTTAATGCACATCTTCATACCAATATGTGTTCGCATACTTAATTTCAAGAAAATCCGTCAAATGGTCTTGCAGTAGTAGCGGTAACAAACTCTTCTCACGAAAACTCCAAAGGGACATAACTCAGCAGGAAAACTTTTCCGAAAAACTGAACAATATGTATCAGCTCTTTCCATATGCTGCATCTATTAACCCAATGTGAAAAAAAATGGAGGCGAAAAAGGCAAAAACCCTATAAAATAGGGCAAAAATTATCAAAAGGGGGCATAACTCAGGCAAAAAGGGGCAGAATTTAAAATCAAAACCCTAATGCACATCTTCATACCAATATCTGTTCACATATTTAATTTCAAGAAACTCCGTCAACCATCTTGGAGGAGTTGTGATAACAAACTTATTTCACGAAAAATACAAAGGGGCATAACTCTGCAATAAAAACCTTCCAGGAAAATTTGAAAAAATATGTATCCACTATTTTCTTATGCTGCAGCAATGGACAAAATTTGAAACAAATTGGAGCAAATTTAGTGCAAAAGCCCTATAAAATAGGGCAAAATTTATCAAAAAGGGGCATAACTCAGGCAAAAAGGAGCAGAATTTAAAATCAAAACCCTAATGCACATCTTCATACCAATATCTGTCCACATACTTAATTTCAAGAAAATCCGTCAAACCATCTAAGAGGAGTTGCGATAACAAATTTTTTCTACGGAAAATACAAAGGGGCATAACTCCGCAATAAAAACCTTCCATGAAAAACTGAAAAATACGTAGCCAGGAATTCCATGGTACCATGGTACTTAATGTTTAAAGTGAGACAACACATGCTGTATGCAACACTGCATTGATTGATGCACAATAGTATTTTCAACAAACCATGTTCTAAGTTATAATAAAGTTTAATGTTCACATAAATCCTGTTATTATTTACAAGCAGGACTCAAACAAAGTCATGCTATCTATTTTCCTGTCAGAATACATTCTCATGATACCATGGCAAACAGAAAACTATCAATATTGTAAAGCTTACATGATAAAAACTGTTAATATCTCACACTGTTTCAGGCAAGATATTAATGGTTATTATCAGTCTTATTGGAACTCATAAAAACTTTTAAAATTTTCGTTTTTGACCATTTGAAATCTGGAAAAGGCATATTTAAAATTTTCTCCATTTTGACATAAGGTGTATGATATTTATTTGGACTGTGTGGCTATCTTATAATGTAGTTTCACCAAGAAAGAATTATTTGTAAGAGTAACTTTAAAGGTATTCAGAAGAGAAAGGAATGTTGGAACAGTTGCAGCCAGATTGCTTATTTCCTATCAAAATTATTTGTGTAAATTTGTGCTATTTTCAGTTTTAAGGCTTAATGGCAGCCCATATATCAATCACTCCAAAAATAAGTTAGCATACATTCAAGCTGTAATTTCTATTTGCATTTTTAAGGGAAGGGTATGTTGAACCATTCAATAGTAAAAGTTGAATTAAGAATTATCACTGACTTTAAATATCAACAATTGTATAGTACTGGTGGTGGCTGGAAAAGTTGAGAAACCACAATTTCCAATTTTTTTACTTTATTTGATATTTATTCAGATATTTATCCTAATTATCTTATAGATTATTTTGTAGTACAAAGTAGCACCCCCCTACTTTATCAATATAGTAATATCAAGGCCCAGCAAATGGTTTAAGTTTCATAATAAAGCCAGATCCAATTTACCCTGGTACCATGGAACCATGAGACCAGACTATATTAACTATTTTCTTATGCTGCATCAATGGACAAAATTTGAAACAAATTGGAGCAAATTTAGTGCAAAAGCCCTATAAAATAGGGCAAAAATTATCAAAAAGGGGCATAACTCAGGCAAAAAGGGGCAGAATTTAAAATCAAAACCCTAATGCAGATCTTCATACCAATATCTGTTCACATACTTAATTTCAAGAAAATCCGTCAAACCATCTAAGAGGAGTTGCGATAACAAACTTTTTCTACGGAAAATATAAAGGGGCATAACTCTGCAATAAACACCTTCCAGGAAAAACTGAAAAATACGTATCAACTATTTTCTTATGCTGCATCCATGGATAGAATTTGAAACAAATCGGAGCAAATTTAAAGTGTTGCGGACGGACGGACAGAAGGACAACGTCAAAACAGTATACCCCCCACAAACATAGTTAGCGGGGGTATAATAATGTTATTGGAAGTCTGTCCACAGTCACGACTAAATATTCTAGGTCCATGTTTCATGAACATCGATCTTCAGACGAAGGAAGCAATTCGGTAGGGAAAAGAAATAATGCCAAAATTTGTGCAAATGGCCAAACATGATAAATTCTGCATTTCGATCATACAAAACTAAAATTGACAAGAAAAAATGTCATAACTGCCTTTCTAATTTATTTAGTATTTTTTTTAACTATTGCAGAACTTAAATGTACAGATTATTAGATGTGTCTGCGTGTGTGCTTTACTGCTTAAATATAAGTAAGCGCATCATGGAAATTTTGACATGCATTTATTATTCCTACGGGCCACCAGGGTTCAACCCCCATAAAGTGCAGCTTACTATGGTGCTTATGTGGGTTCCATCAGTTTGTGCGACTCCACTTTGGTTGAAGGTAAATCATTGTAGAGTCCTGATGCGCTTAAACAGGCGCACATGCTGCGACCTTGTACCCATGCCTCTGTGCTTGCACCACGTCTATGTTGTAGCAGACAGGCCGCACTAAAAGTGTCCAGGATGCAGTAGACAGACAGTAGACACTTCATTGGACAGTAAATAGTATACAGAAAACCGCGAACAGCGTGCACTTCTTTCAGCATTCTCCAAAAAGAAGAGCGAGTAGACAGTGCACAGTAGAAGGTAAACGGTAGAATATATCAAAAGGTCTTTCACGTTGACAGATACGTATTTTCCTTCGCTCAGCTTAGAAATACATGTATTGGGGGAAAAACTACATCAAAGAAAAAAAATAAAACTAGAAAATAAATAAAGAAAAGCAGAATAAATCAAGACAAGCAGACAAAACTCTGTAGCACCCGGTATTCCCAGAGGATCCCCCATCCAAATACTATCCGGGCTCGACGTTGCTTAACTTCGGTGATCGGACGAGAATTGGTGTTCAACGTGATATGGCCGTAGACAACAAAGTACCGACTTTTTATATTTACAAAGTCTACTTTTGAGAGTTTGAGATCAGTATAATAGTTATAATATCCTGCAGTTCTTACTACTGGGACACACATTGCAGGCATAGGGAAGAATTCTCGTTATAGTTACGGGATTTTCCGATAATCTCCGAGAGGGTTCTTCAACAAACTGAGATTAGATTTATCTCATTAAATTTTTTTTATGTTATTATATGATGTTATTAAATTTTTACCATTTAGCTTTTAAACTGAACTTAATAAGTCACATGTATTAGCCATAGGGAAGAATTCTCGTTATAGTTACGGGCCATGATTGTCCGATGATCTCCGAGAGGGCCGGAGATAAGCAGTAACCTGTATAGTGTATATGGTTCTCAGTTTAATAGGGAAATGTTAAGAAGCTCATAACAAGGGCGTCGGAACGATTTTGACATTGGGGAGGCGGATTATTTTAAGCTTTGGAAATCGCTACTTCATACTATGTGTATGAAGTGGTGACTTGTCTTTGCCGGTAGGGGAAAGTAATCGGTGAAAGACCAGGATAGGTTTGTCTGCATGGGTTCTTGGTTTCTCATAGGAGGTGCATGCCTAGGCAAAGCGGTTCCAGTGAGGGGTGTGGGGGCGGGGTCGCGGCTTGTGACTCTAGTGGGATTGTTTGGGGCTTAGAGAGATGTCTCCCGGTGCTTTTCTCGTATTCGGCTGCTAGTCAGCATGCTCTGCTAGTTGTTTTCTTTTTTATATAGCCATTCATAGTCACAGCAAGAAGCAAGTGTTATCTGAGGGCTGAGCTGGTCTAGTTTCGTCATGTTGCATGTTATATGATGTACCATATGAATTCTCCCCTCATTGGAGCCGCCCTAAAGAGGGTTTCTTTAGGGTGATAGAGGTCATGCCATGTGGTTTACGAGTACACAGAGATGTTTCTGGATGCTGCTGCCTGGGATCTTGTTTAGATTAATTCACATATGATTTATCAGCTCAGGTGGTTCTGTGACTCGTAGATAGAGGTCACTGCGTACTCGACGTGGCTGTAGCGTTCGGATTGAAGGAAGTACACGGGAATCTACCAGGATTGTTGTTTTGGTACTGGGGTTCTGGGTTTATCTAGGAACGCTCATACTGCTAGTTGTGGTCTGTCACTGGGGCTGCCTCCAGGAGGCAGTTTTGATGAGGGGTCGTGGTTCTGTAGAGATTGTTTGGGGAGTGTAGGGATGGGGTATGCAGGGGATGAATTGTTCTTTAATCCGTATTAGCATGGTAAATGAGGGTTAAACGGCTCACATTAAGAACAAGAGAGACGTCTCCCGTTTCTTTTGGGTGATAGAGGTCATGTACAAATTTAAGAAGCTGCAGCTGGGTGCGTATGCCAAGAGTTGTTTTTTATATTGGCATACGCATCCACCTGCATCTTATTAAATAATTTGGGATATCCTGTTTTAATATTGAATACCGTATATATGTTAAGTTTGCTTTTTCAGCATTTATGCCAGTTTATGAAGGAAACAAAGATATAAGGATAACCTTAACCATGTTAAACCATCGACCTCTCAAAAGTAACTGCCGTAAAAATAATTTTAGCCATGACACGACAAAACAACAGATTGGCATGTGCGCCGCCGCAGCAAAGACTCTGAATCATAGTCATTAGGGCGAATTTCCAGTCTGATAAGAGTATTTGGTGTGGCGCACAGCTACTTTGCGGCTCAAATGATGGTGTCAGATAAAGCCAATATAGATAAAGCATATACAATGCCCTCATAATCTCAATGTTTTATCTTTTTAATCCTTTAAGCCCGTAGGTTTACCACCTGTTATGAAAACGGCGAGGTGTGAAAGTGTCCAATATCTGATATCGAATGGAAGTTACGCATTTTGAAAACCTATTATTGCCGAAAAAAATTTTGGCGGAAAATGATGTATTTTGAAAATCTATCATTGCCGAAAATATTGGGGCGGCGCCGCCCCTGCCGCCCCTATTCCGACGGCCATGCATAAATAATTTTCATTTTCTTATTTAATATATTTTCCGACATTAAATTATAACGTCTAGCACGAAAGAGCATTTCAAGCTCTTTAATCTGGTATAAAAATTATAGAAATGCGTCAATGAGAAGTTTCTTGCATCTCAGCACATAGTTTTCTTTAGAACTATAAACCATAAGTTTCTTAACACAATTTATTCAAATTCCGCGAATCTTCGTTTTTGGACCTAAATAACATATATAAATTAACATTTTCGAGTCTGTTATAACGTATGAGCTGAAAGCTATTATTCCACTGATTACAATGATGTATTTCTTACATACATAGCTAAATGAGAAATCTCTTCCCTGAGCGCCTAATTTTGCTACGTTTTGATTCGAAGCTTGGTCGAATTTTTTTTAAGTTCTCTCTAATGTATATATCAGAAAAGGAGCAGATTCAAGTTTTATAGACTGGCCAGAAAAAAAAGAAGAAAAAAAAGTTAATTCTTTTTCTATTAACGGTAACCTTTTCACTATCAGACTTGCGCTAGTCTAAGTAATTTATTATGCATTAGCGACATCACCATTTTCGGAAGAGAAAGAGTGTACAAATGTGAAAAAATGTATCATATACATGTTGTACTAGTTAAGATATATATTTTTTACCAGTGAGTAATCGCTGGTTGATACATGCTGTTGAAGTGCAAATCGCAAAATATTTTAAATTCTCGAGGGCGAAGCCGGAGAGAGTTAAGAATAGCTGATTGTAAGCATTGAGCATCATTTTGCTCAATGTTTTATGGTTCGAAAAATCACATACCAAACCAATAGCAATTTCATCACAAAATGGGCATAAACATATTTTATAGCACCGAAAATTAAAATTTAGATGGCAGACTGTGAAATGAAGAGGGTTAATGGCATGATTGTATTTTTATGGCCCTTTAAACATTTCTTTAGTCATGCGGCAAGGCATAGATGATTTTGAAAGACTGTGTGCAATGGCACCACGTTTCTGATAAAAGAATTCTGCGTTCAGAAATTGAGATTCGACAATGACTGCTAGCTTAGCAGGCCCGCGCTTCAATCGTTAAGCTACAGAAAGTAGATGGAATTAGGGAAGTGGATGGGATGAATAAATCACTCGTGTACACGTATACTTTAGATGGCACCCTATTAGGCTTACCTAAATTACAAGACTTTCTTGGCTGCTCAAGGAGCCCCGGTAGCACAGTGAGTGAGTGAGTGAACTCGGGTTTAACGTCCCACCATATGGAGACGGGACCTCGGTTTAAAGTCTCATCCGAAAGACCGGAGAAGCGGGGGATCGAACTTGCGACCCCTGGATTGGTAGTCCGGAGTGTTATCCACTACACTACAGCCGCTCCTCCCGGTAGCACAATAGGTTAAGCTCTGGCCTGCTGGTCTAGTAATTCCGGGCTCGAGACCCGCTGGAGGCGTACATCTTTTCAACTGCCAATAAGCCTCCATTGCACCCACACACACAGCCCTTCATAAACTCCCCCCCCCCCCCCCCCCCCCACCTTCCACACACACACTCACACATTTTTCCTCCAGTCGCCAAAATGTGACTGAACTACTGTTAAAAGGATGTAAAACTATTCTTGGCTGTTCTATGTAATATGACGATCATAGGTCACAGAACATTTCAGCCTATCCTCCGGTGAATAGACACTGTACTCGAGTAGGCCTACTTGTAACTTTGTTGTAGTAGAATCATTTAAGTCCTGTCGACTTGTCTTCTACATCTCTTCTTAGCAATCAATTTAAAACTAACTTCCAGTGCTATGTTAAAGTTCGTAATTGTAATGTTATTTGGTTGGCATTATACTACTCGCACAATATAATATGCATGTCTCCATTAGTAGATATCTCCAGTTTGATACTTCTGATCCCCCATGTATCTATCATACATGGTCTTAAAACTAAGAACTGTAGATGAGTAAACCATATCCTCAGTCAAATAATTCCATCTATCTATAACTTTTACACTAAATTAATTCATTCTATATGATTTTACAGCCCTTGGCTTATTCAGTTTCTTACTATGACCACGTGTGTTTAAATCTGAGTACTCAAAAAGTCCTTCCATTTTTACATCGTCTATGTTGTTTACTATTTTGAAGACCTGTATCATGTCCATTCGATATCTTCTGTAGTGGAGAGTTGTAAGATTTAATGCTCGTAACCGTTCTTCATAACTGAGATGAGAAAGCTCTGGGAGCAATCTTGTAAGTCTTCTTTGTACGTTTTCAATGGCACGGATGTCCTTCTTTAATGATGGAAACCAGATGGTGTTACCAAAGCCGAGAATAGGCCTGATAAGCGTCTTGTATAAAACCAATAATGTTTCTTCATCAAGGTATGAGAAAGCACATTTAATTTATCAAACAAGTCTATTTGCTCTGTTGACTGTTAGGCTTACATGTTTATCAAATTTTAAGTTCTCTTGTACATAAACTCCTAAATCCTTTTTTATTTCAACTGATTTCAATACTTTAATGTTTCCATCTCTGTCTGTCATTTCATATTCAAATTCCGGATTGTCTTTACCAATGTGCATAACTTTGCACTTATCAACGTTAAATAACATGAGCCATTTAATAGTCCACTCACACAGTTTGTTCAAGTCATTTTGGATAGTTTTAAAGTCCTCCAGATTTTGCAAGTCTTTGTAGAGCTTCGCATCATCCGCAAAAAGTTTACAGTATGATTTTACTTCATCAGGAAGGTCGTTCACGTACATGATAAATAACAAGGGCCCCAGGACTGAGCCCTGGGGTACCACACTAGATACATCAGTCCACTCTGAAGATTGACCATTGTTACGACCTGGCGGAGGTAACAAAAAAGATGGAAGTAAACCAGCAACAAGCCTATTTTAAAACTTAACAAAATTTATTTACATGTACACCAAAATTAACACAGTCATTAATCAATCAAGAAAATATGTAATTTATGATACCTTAAATTATCCTGAATGTCCCTCAAAATGTCCTGTTTAAAACACAAGTCCTTTCACAGTTTCTGATCCCAAATATTAAAGTCAGCAGAATATTTCCAATAATCCCAGAATGAAAGTCACAAAAGTAATCCGATATATTTAAATTCCAGTATAACTTATTTAACTATAGACTGGTGAAAGTGTTTACAAAGATGACTAAAGGAAAATGTGTGGTCTTTATATATTAGCTAGGAACATTCAGGAATTAACCAGTGATAGATTTTCCAGACAGTTCTCAATTCTGACATAATTTATACCAGAAGATTCTTAATGTTTACAACAGAAATTTCTATTATTTTCTACATTACTAAAATTAGATATTCTAGAAAATTCTCGAAACATCTTGAAAGTTCTCAAAGTTTCCTGAAGCTTCCACAACATTCTTTTGACAATGGGGAGCAAATTCCAGAACTTTCTAGACAATTCTTTAACTTATTTAACTATAGACTGGTGAAAGTGTTTACAAAGATGACTAAAGGAAAATGTGTGGTCTTTATATATTAGCTAGGAACATTCAGGAATTAACCAGTGATAGATTTTCCAGACAGTTCTCAATTCTGACATAATTTTATACCAGAAGATTCTTAATGTTTACAACAGAAATTTCTATTATTTTCTACATTACTAAAATTAGATATTCTAGAAAATTCTCGAAACATCTTGAAAGTTCTCAAAGTTTCCTGAAGCTTCCACAACATTCTTTTGACAATGGGGAGCAAATTCCAGAACTTTCTAGACAATTCTTTCTGTTTCAAGAACATTCTAAAGATTCCCCAATTTTCCAGAATGTTCTAAAGTACAATGTAAACAACTTGTTTATTTCAAACCTAGTAAACATCTAAAAATTGCAAAATCATGGTAAAAGAAAATATTTGCACCAAATTAAACACCATATTCATAACACTTCCCCTCTTCAAGGAAAAGAAAGTTTTATGAAATAAAGCTTTCTTTTGCCATATAACCAATTATTATGAAACAAAATTAAGTTTAATGCTTATACACTGTACATATATCAGTACCAATCCAGACATCATGTAGTAATAGCCAAATTTATGCTCTTGAAAGTGCATCTGGGATAATATTACCTTTTCCTCTGATATGCCTGATGTCAAGATTGTACTCCTGCAACATGAGACTCCACCTAAGTAACCGTTGATTCTTGTTCTTCATTTTATGAATGAAGGTCAGTGGATTGTGATCACTAAAGACAACAATCGGTGTGGCTGAAGAAGATAAGTACGCTTCAAATTGCTGAAGTGCAAGGATGAGAGATAAACACTCTTTCTCAATAGTGGAGTAATTTCTCTGATGTTTGTTAAACTTTTTAGAAAAGTAACAAACAGGGTGATCCACACCATTATCGTCTTCTTGAATCAAAACACTGCCTGCGCCAACATCACTGGCATCTACCGCCATCTTAAATGATTTATTAAAGTTCGGTGCTAAGAGAACTGGAGCACTCTTTAGTACGGCCTTTAGCTTATCAAAGGACTTTTGACAGTCTTCATTCCAAATATATTTCTTTCCTTTACACAGCAAATTTGTTAAGGGTTCTGCAATTACAGAGAAGTTATTACAGAACTTCCTATAATATCCTGTCATACCAAGAAAGCGCATCAGTTGTCTTTTGCATGTAGGTACAGGAAAATCTGAGATAGCCTCCACTTTAGCTTCTACAGGTTTTACCTGTCCTTGACCCACAACATGTCCTAGAAATGTCAAATTTGCATGACAGAATTCACTTTTTGCTAAATTGATTGTCAATTTTGCATCACTAAGTCTTTGAAAGAACTCTCTGATAGTCTGTAGATGTAGTTTCCATTCATCGTTGAAGATGATTGCATCGTCGATGTATGCTTTACAGCCATCCAGATCAGATGTCAAGCTATTTATAAGTCTCTGAAATGTTGCTGGAGAGTTTTTCATACCAAATGGCATAACTTTATACTGATAGAGTCCATTTGGTGTAACAAATGCTGAAATCTCCTTAGCTCTGTCTGTCAAAGGAATTTGCCAAAATCCTTTCAGAAGATCAAACTTAGTAACATATTTTGCTTGTCCAATTTGATCAATACAGTCATCAATACGTGGGATTGGAAATGTATCTGTTTTTATCACAGAATTTACTTTTCGATAGTCTGTACACATGCGAAAAGTTCCATCAGGTTTTGGCACAAGAATACAAGGAGATCTCCAGTCACTTTGACTTGGTTCAATAAAGTCATTGTCCAGCAAATATTGAATCTCTTCCCTGAGATACTGTAGCTTCACAGGGTTCATTCGATAAGGATGTTGCTTCACTGGCTTTGCGCCATCAATGTCAACATCATGAAAGATTCTGTCAGTCCTGGTTGGAATGTCCGGAAATAAGTGCTCATATTCAAGAATTAACTGCTTGAGTTCAAGTCGCTTGACTGGATCCAGGTGTGACAGTTTCTGGTCAAGATCCTTTAAGATGTCAGAATTCTGGAGTTTTGATGATGAGGGATCAGATTTTATAAAGTTCACTTCCTCAGAGTCCATTTCAGATTGCTCTTGAGGGACAGAATTTACTACACTTATTGGTGAAACAACTGAATCATACCTATCAATGTACTTTTTCAACATATTTATATGACATAATTGTTTTTGCTTGCGCCTCCAGGTGTGTTGATAATATAATTTACATCACTGAGCTTTTTGTCAACAGTGTATGGGCCATAATATCTGGCCTGCAAAGGTCTGCCAGGAATTGGCAAAAGAGCAAGTACCTTCTCTCCAGGTTTAAAATTTCTTTCCCTGGCATGTTCATCATAATGAAATTTCATTTTGTTCTGAGCTGATTTGAGATTGGCCCGAGCAGCTTCACAGGCTTTTGACGGTCTGTTATTGAAGTCCGAGACATACTGAAGCAAATTTAAAGAATTGTTATCATCAGAAAGAAATTTCTCTTTCAAAAGTTTCAGTGGTCCACGCACTGTGTGGCCAAATACAAGCTCAAATGGGCTGAAACCAAGAGATTCTTGTACAGACTCCCTAGCAGCAAATAATAGCAAATGAATGCCTTCATCCCAATCCTTTTCAATGTCAAAGCAGTAAGATCTGATCATGTTTTTGAACGTTTGATGAAATCGTTCTACGGCACCTTGACTTTCAGGATGATATGCTGATGACCGATATTGCTTAATGCCTAACTCATGCATTACTTGCTGAAATATTCCTGACATAAAATTAGAGCCTTGATCTGACTGAACAGATTTAGGGAGGCTACAAATGTGAAAAACTTCACAAGAGCCTTAACTATGGTCTTTGTCTTAATATTCCTAAGTGGGATGGCTTCTGGGAAACGTGTGGAAGCACACATTATGGTCAAAAGATATTCAGAACCTGACTTTGTTTTGGGTAAAGGACCTACACAATCAATGATTATTCTGCTAAAAGGTTCCTCAAATGCAGGAATGGGCTGCAAATGGGCCTTAGGGATAGTTTGATTAGGTTTTCCTACCATTTGACATGTATGGCAAGATTTGCAATGTTTAGAAACATCAGACTTTAAGGTTCTGCAGTACACTTCGGCCATTTTGGACCATATTTCTGCATAGAATCACATCTAATTACAACCCAAATAAAGCAAATTTTTTAAATAAAAGTGGTTCTTTCTCCTAGATATATCGAAACTGTATCTCTAAATGTACAGAATGCTATTGTAAAAGGTACCTTTGAAGAGTTCTCATTTTTTTCGTTTTTCTCTCACATGGTCAAAATTTGTCGAAGTCCTTTTTATACAAGAAAGTGTTGATATTATCCCCGTGATGTCACATGATATTATTCAAGCATTACTGAGTTTGTCCTCCTGAACACACTGTTCGCCCAGATGCAACAAGTTGATGCCCATGCCAAAACATGCTCATACAAGTTTATGGGAAAATGCACTTTTTGAAGTGCATGCTACTATTATTTGTCTGTGTATTGTCACAGAAGTGCTAGGAATTTGCCATCAGTGTTGAAGGCAGCAAGTTCCAGCAGCTAAGCCTGGGCAAGTAATTGAAACTGTGGGGGCTTCGAGCCTAATGTGAAGCCATATATCAGTTATGAATCATTATTTCTATTCTGTAATGTTAAGTGCTTATTTTGAACAGTCTTTCATAACAATGTTCTGTATCATCATTTCAATATAATGATTAAAACGTCCATCTCTGTGATTTACTTGTCTTTTAAAAATCATGTTATAACAAGTGATAAACAGCCTAGACTTCTCATTTGCTCCTTACTTGGAGCCCTTTACTCCATTTGTTTGGCGGCTGGGCACTCCTTTTTTCAGAGAATAGTCCACTCTTCATATCTGAAAGTCAAAGTTCATCTCAAACTACTGGTAGCTCAAAGTCAATTTTCTGATCCCGGAAAATTTATTTTGAGATACCAGTAGTTTATAATAACAGGAGATGAAATATGTCCAAACCATTTTCTTTGATTTAAGAAAGTACTTTGAAATATCAGTGTTTGAGATAACAATAGTTAACTTAACTATATCGTAAAAACTGCATTATCGTAAAAACTGCATTAAGGGACATCTTCGTTTTCTCAAGAAATCTGTAAGCGACTCTTATTTCAACATCCTACTGAAAACCCTGGAGGGATTTTCTTTCTGTTCACAGGGGCCGAAAATGCCGAGCCCTTTTGTCGATGGAAATATCATTAAAATCATGCTGAATTGACAATGTTTAAAAAAAAAACAAGGTTTGGAGAACGGCAACATTCTCAAAATACTTGGAAAAGCTCTGGCACATACATGTACTACTTATATCAATATAAAAGGTTAATCTTGTCATGCATTTTGCAAATTTAAAGCCGATTGTATTTCTTCCAATAAATGTCCCCTCTCTAACAAACACTCCTTCCCTTCTTTTTCTGTAAAGATTGACAAAATAACAAAGAGATTGGCTCCAGACCACCATTTTTTATTCATTGACATAGTTTTGTCTAAAGAGTTTCATCTATCGACCCTAGGACTAGCACTGCCCCTGGCATTTATTAAGACACATACAGTACTTTCTCAGTAAGGTGCCATTATGGATAGCTTATTATGGAAGTTCTTTGCGCGTTTGTTTTTCGTATAAAATTGTATAGTCTCTCATACCTGCAGGGGAGTTTTTTATGGCCCTACCAAACATTTATCACCTAATGCAGCGAGAATAAAAAACGAATCTGATGGATGAGCTTCTGGAATCAAAGAATGAAATTAGCAGACTTTGTTCATGTGCAATTATTTAAATTTGCAATTTTACTGCCCATATACCCCTGCCCAGAAAGATTGGATAGAAAAAAAATGAATTGGATGAAAAAGTCAGCTACAAACAATCCCCATAAAGCACCTACTGCAAGAACAGCAGAGCCTTGTCCCAACATTGGCCAGTATCAGCAGTACTCCCCAGTGCTAAAGGCTGTCTTGGCATCTTTGCCCTCCCATTTATCTCCAAGTGTTAGAATTAATACTATATTTGTGACATGAAATTAAAATTGCCCATAGAATGAATGTTTTCATATATTCTCCCCTATTTCAATTGTTCTGTGTACAACTGGATATCCGGAGTGTTTGACAGCTATGCTGTGATACATATATTTGCTTGTAGACATTTAAAGCCTTGCATTTGTGATATTGAGTCAGAAACTTGATTCATGAAAAATCTTATGCTATAATTTAGATACAGAGTTTAAAAAATAAATTTCACAAACATGTGGCTGAAACAGAATATGTTAGTATCATGCATCTAAATCCATTTGATAAGACAGTTATAGATTTTTTGGATTGTTTTTGAAGAGAACCCCCCCCCCCCCTTCCCTCCCCCATTCTTGAATCTGAAAAAATAGTGATATCACTCATTCAATGTCACATCAACGTATAAATTTATACAGTCAGAGAAGGGCTGCAACAGGCAAAATTATGCAGCCATTAAAACGATGGTAATACCATTTTAGCTACCTATACAAAGTGGCTGTTGACCGAGAACATGGTAGCAAAAATTACCAGTAACGATGAATGATACTATTGTTAGTGGCTCTCGACCGAGCTGAAGGTGCTGTTGATTATCTCTGTCAACAGCCACTTTTCCATGTATGGCTTATGAATGCTTCGGTCGACAGCGCAGGTAGGAAAATTGGTATTACCCACTTTTAAATGTGGAATATTCAACCTGCATATCAAAGAAATTTTTCAGGGTTATTCCACAACATATGTCTAAACAAACACACAACCAAATCCACATACCCACCCACACACCAAATTTTTGACAGAGACATGATGCATACTGACATGTGGTCAGAAGAAACAATGCTGTTTGGCATAGGACTTTATAAGATTGTAAATATGGCAACAGTTTCACAGGTAACTTCCACAGGTGAAATAGGTATTAAATATAAGGCCAATAAAATGATACATGTGTGTTTTCAGTAACATAGATGGTATACCAGACTCGTTTTATATAAAAAAATATATATATTGAGACAATAGGGAGCCAATATGGATGATTAAGGGAATACCCAAGAAATCTTTCCAACCATGTCGGTGTTGCAGTGGAAAAACTCAAGACATCACTGACTTGCCTGAAACATGCAACTTTTTAATGTAAGCCTAAGCAGGGTATAAGTCAACACTTTCTTGTATAAAATGGACTTAGACAAATTTTGACCATGTGAGAGAAAAACGAAAAAAATGAGAACTCTTCAAAGGTACCTTTTACAATAGCATTCTGTACATTTAGAGATACAGTTTCATTATATCTAGAGGAAAGAACCACTTTTATTTCAAAAATTTGCTTTATTTGGGCTGTGATTAGATGTGATTTTATGCAGAAATATGGTCCAAAATGGCTGAAGTGTACTGCGGAACCTTAACCCTGGCCAGTAAAAATGGTTAAGAATCTTGTGGTAGGTCTTGTTTACACCTAAATGACCTGACAAGGGAGTTTCATGCGCCAAGTTTAAAATTTCAGGGCGATAAACCCTTGGAACCACAATTTGGTGGTTAACAGTCCACTCGTCTTCTGCTGAGACATCAGGAGGACGCCATTTTCTCATCAAAATGTCATTTTTGACATAATAGCAAACAGGAATCTGGGACGTTTCGTTTTCATCTAAAACCCTTTCAAATAAAGGTGAGATCTCAGGATCACTGTGTTGTTCTTTGCAAAGCTGTGACCTTGACAGAAGGTCATGACCTTGGTCATTTGAAAATGAAGAGGAGTGGTCTGAGTTGGACATAGATGAGTTGTGTGTAAAGTCTGTCTGCATGTCAGACAGGCTGGGTGAAAGAGATTTTGAAATCTCATCATTAAAAGACTGACCTATAAAAGTATCAGTTAAATCAATGTCCTGATTCAATATGGCTTTCTTTGCCATAGCCCTAGTGACAGCACACGAAGGGTAAAGGTCAGGAATTTCCTGCTCAATGGGGTCAGGCGGTTGATCAACACAAGGAGTGTTGGTCAAAAGTGGATTAACCACAACCTTATCTCCTGCTAGGTCATTGCCTAACAATAAGTGAACACCTTTAAAAGGTAATGAAGGTCTAATACCAACAGCCACTGGACCAGAAATTAAGTCTGAGGACAAATAAATGTTATGAAGCGGTACATTAACAAATCCACATTCTACACCCTGAATAAGGACACTTGTCCCAGAAGAAGCTTCTCAGAAAATGGCAGGATATCTGCCAAAATAAGGGTTTGAGAAGCTCCAGTATCTCGTAAGATAGTAATAGGGGTAGACTGGGCAAAGTCACTATTTAGTGACACAAAACCTTCTGATAAGAATGGTTCATAAATCTCCATAACAGAATCAGTCTCAGAAATTTTGGCCTGAATAGGAATTCGATCCTGAACTCAAGACTGTGGCGGTAACCGTAAAGAGGTAAGACCTGTGGGTTTTGGGCCCTCTTGTTTTTCTCTCTTCCTCTTTAAAAGTAAACATTCAGAAATTATATGTCCTGATTGCTTACAATAATTACAAATAGGCTGAGATAAGGGATTTTGACCTTTGTTTTCACCAGGGGGGTTTGGTTTTGGAGTATTTGAGGGACTGGAATGGCCAGATGGATTACTGGGACTGAATTTTGGACCTGACTGAGGGGAAAAGGTCTTTTTAAGAAAAGGCTTGTGCACAAAAGAAGTCTTATGAGTTAAAGCATAATCATCAGCCAAACGAGCTGCTGCCTCTAACTTTTCGACCTGCTTTTCATCTAAAAATGATTTAATGTCAGGATTAATGCACCTTTTAAATTCTTCAACAAGCATGAGCTGTCTCAGTTTACTATGATCAGAGCCTACTTTCTTTGACGAGCTCCACCTATCAAATAACTGCTCTTTTGTCCTAGCAAATTCAACATAAGTCTGTTCATTTTTTTTCTGCAGTTCCTAAATTTCTGCCTGTAAGCCTCAGGGACCAACTCATAAGCCTTAAGAATAAGTTCTTTAACTTTGTCATAATCTGAGCTCTGCTCAAGAGAAAGTTGAGTATAAATTTCGCGAGCCTTGCCGATCACAACGCTCTGTAGAAGCAAAGTCCAATGCTCTTTTGGCCATTTTAAATTTTCTGCAACTTTCTCAAAGTGAAGAAAATATTTGTCAACCTCCTTTTCTTGAAATGGAGGAACGAGTCTGATGTGTTTAGTAACGTCAAAAACTTTTGAAGAGTCCAAAGGTAGAGATTTTGATGAGGTCTTATCTTGCATTTCCATTTCTTTCATTCTTATTTGAAATTGTCTTTCTCTTTCTTTTTCTTCTTTTTCAAATTTTAATTTCTCTTTTTCTATTTCAACTCGTTCTTCCTTTTCTAACTTCAATTTTTCATGTTCTAGTCTTTCTTTTTCTTGTTCTAATTTTTGCCTCTGCAACCTTTCTTCTCTTTCTAATGTTTCAAGCCGAATTCTTTCCTCATGCTCTAACCTTAATTTTTCTATTTCAATTTGTCTCTGAATTTCTAAGTCTCTCATCTGCAAATCTGTCTGAGTGACAAGAATGTGAGAGGTTGCAGAGGAATCAAAAATTTCTTCATCAACAAAGAACTGAATCAAAATATTCTTAATTTCATGTTTTAACATAGACCTTTTGACTGAAGATAATTCATAATGTTCTGCAATATCCAATAAATCTGTCTTTTTGGCTAAGTTCAACAGCTCCTGAGAAGGCGCAGCAATGAATTTATCAAGATCAAAAGACATGATTGCTTTTTGCTGGCTTTACTTATTTGCTTAGTTGAACAGCAAACAGTCTAAAAATTTTTGTTTTATTATTCAAAATTATTTGGTGCACAAGAATTTCAATCCCGGACGAGCCCCCAATTTGTTACGACCTGGCGGAGGTAACAAAAAAGATGGAAGTAAACCAGCAACAAGCCTATTTTAAAACTTAACAAAATTTATTTACATGTACATCAAAATTAAAACAGTCATTAATCAATCAAGAAAATATGTAATTTACGATACCTTAAATTATCCTGAATGTCCCTCAAAATGTCCTGTTTAAAACACAAGTCCTTTCACAGTTTCTGATCCCAAATATTAAAGTCAGCAGAATATTTCCAATAATCCCAGAATGAAAGTCACAAAAGTAATCCGATATATTTAAATTCCAGTATAACTTATTTAACTATAGACTGGTGAAAGTGTTTACAAAGATGACTAAAGGAAAATGTGTGGTCTTTATATATTAGCTAGGAACATTCAGGAATTAACCAGTGTTAGATTTTCCAGACAGTTCTCAATTCTGACATAATTTTATACCAGACGATTCTTAATGTTTACAACAGAAATTTCTATTATTTTCTACATTACTAAAATTAGATATTCTAGAAAATTCTCGAAACATCTTGAAAGTTCTCAAAGTTTCCTGAAGCTTCCACAACATTCTTTTGACAATGGGGAGCAAATTCCAGAACTTTCTAGACAATTCTTTCTGTTTCAAGAACATTCTAAAGATTCCCCAATTTTCCAGAATGTTCTAAAGTACAATGTAAACAACTTGTTTATTTCAAACCTAGTAAACATCTAAAAACTGCAAAATCATGGTAAAAGAAAATATTTGCACCAAATTAAACACCATATTCATAACACCATTTATAACAACACGCTGTAATCTATTCGACAAGAAATCAGATATCCATTTTAAAACATTTCCTGATACTCCTTATCTTTCAAGCTTTAACAGGAGGCGTTTATGCGGAACACTGTCAAACGCCTTCCTGAAGTCCAGAAATACTGTGCCAACAGGAATGTCAGAGCCAATATATTTAGACCAAGCGTCAAATACTGTCAGCAGTTGTAATATGCATCCTCTTCTTTCTCTAAAGCCAAATTGAGAATCTGTGAATATATAGAGGATCTTACATGAGTGCTCATGTATTATTGAATTTATTAAACGAGTTGGGGAAAACCGATAAGATTCTATTTATCATATGAAACTAAAATGTCATCTTATTAGCAAAATTTGCACTAAAACATCACGATCTTGCCATTAGAAAACGCGACGTTTCAATGGACGCCAACGTACAACGTTACGACGTAATTTGCATATTTAATCCACTAGTGGATTATCGTTTTTAATGCATGGCTTTATTACACTCTCAGATGCGACGTCATATGATAAATTACTATCTTTGCTCCATAACTGCATTCTTAATAATACTTTCCAGCATTTTGCATAGTCTACTCATTATACTAATGGATCTGTAGTTTGATGACTTCGTTTTATCGCCACTTTTAAATATACAGGTGACATTTGCTAGTTTCCAGTCACTGGGCAAAATACCCTCACTGAGTGATTTATTAAACAGAATGGTAATTGGGTGTGAAACATTGTCAGCAGTTTCCTTCAAGAATCTGGGATGAAAGTTATCAGGTCCTGTGGATTTGGACACATTTAATTGCTTCAATAACAATCTGACCTTGTTTTCTGTTACAACAATATCACTTATCGAGCTCTGTCTATTTTTGTTGAGAAATCAGGAAATTCATCATTCTCATCTTTTATGAATACAGAGCTAAAAAAGCCATTTAGTTTATTTGCTTTATCTTTGTCATTTGTGATCCATTCTCCATTTTCGTTTTTTAAGTCACCAATACCTGATCTAGTATTTGTTTCATTTCTTACATATTTCCAGAAAGATTTAGGGTTTTCTTTAACTTCCAAAGATATTCCTCTTTCAAACCTTCTTTTCGCATATCGTACACTCCTAGATACCCTATTTCTTATCCAACAATACTCTAAATAATGTTCGCGGTTCCTTGAGTACGAATATTTTTTCCACGCTCTGTACTTTTCTTCAACTAGTTTCAAACAGTACTTGTCCATCCATGGGGGCTTGGGCGTTTTAGGATTTATTTCTTTATGAACAGGAATGGTTTCGTTTATAATATTAGTGAAGTGATGAGAGAAATATTGCCAGCTGGCTTCTAAGTCCATGTCAAGCATAGAGCTCCAGTTTACATCAGACAATTTTGTATTAGCGCTCATATAGTGACCTTTGTAGAAATTTCTTTTCTCTGTATATGACTGTGATACATTTCTAGGGAAGGTAAATTCAATTTCAACACTCAAATGATCGCTGTTGCCAAGTCTTTTCGTAATTTCAAGGTCTTTAATAATTTCAGGGTTATTAGTCAACACCACTTTCTGTCCTGAAACTGCCTGTTTTTGTGTTTTACCTACTTCAAAGAAGTAGTTTATTCAAGAAAAACTAGTACATTTATAAATTTCAACATAAAATAAAGACAAGAGGGCCAAGTGGCCCTGAATCGCTCACCTGAGCAAAAAGGTTAAAGGTCAAATAAGGGTCATAATTTGAACAAACCAGATAGTTTGCAACCATTTCGAAATGGTTCTGAAGAAGATTTTTGAATGTTTTTCTATGTATTGCCATGGTTCAAACCCCGGACCCTGGGGCCATCATTTGAATAATCTTGGTAAAGGACCACTAGGCAATGCTAAAAGCTAAATTTCAAGCCTCTGAGGCAAGTGGTTCTGAAGTAGAAGATTTCTGAATATTTTTCTATGTATTTCTATGGTTCAAACCCAGGACCCCCTGGGGCGGGGCCATTTTTGACCCTGGCACCATCATTTGAACAAACTTGGTAATGGACCACTAGGCAATGCATCGTACAAAATTTCAAGCATCTCACTAAGGGGTTCTGGAGAAGAAGGTTTTTAAGTACATTTTAATTTCGAACCCAAGACTGCCTGCCCGAGGGCTATTTTGGATCCCAGGGCCACCATTTACACAAACTTTGTAGGTGTCCACCAGGCAATGCATCATACCAAATTTCAAGCATCTGAGCCAAGTGGTTCTGAAGAAGAAGATTATTTAATAGTTTCCTATGTATTTCAATGGCTCAAACTCAGGACTCCCTGCCGCAAGGCCATTTTGGACCCTGGGTCATCATTTGAACAAACTTGATAAAGGACAACAAGGCAATGCATCATACCAATCTTCAAGCATCTGAGCCAAGTGGTTCTGAAGAAGATTTTTGAATATTTTTCTATGTAGTTCTATGGTTCAAACCCAGGGCCCCCTGGGGTGGGGCCATTTTAGACCCTGGGGTCATCATTTGAACAAACTTGGTAAAAGACTACTAGGAAAGCTACATACCTAATTTCAAGCATATAAGCCAAGTGGTTCTGAAGAAGAAGATTTTTTTAATATTTTTCTATATATTTCTATGGTTCAAAATTAGGACTCCCAGTCGCAGGGCCATTTTGGACCCTGGGGTCACCATTTCAACAAACTTGGTAAAGGACTGCTAGGCAATGCTACATACCAAATTTCAAGCATATGAGCCTTGCGGTTCTGAAGTAGAAGATTTTTTAATATTTTTTTTATGTATTTCTATGATTCAAACCTGGGATTCCCTGCCCCGGGGCCATTATGGACCCTGGGGCGCCCTTTTGAACAAACTTCGTAGAGTACCACTAGGCAATTCTACACACCAAATTTTAAGTATCTGAGCTAAGCAAATCAGGAGAAGAAGATTTTTAAGTATTTTTTAGTTTCAAACCCAAGACCCCTGCCCCAGGGCCATTTTGGACCCTGGGGCCACCATTTGAATAAATTTGATAGAGGACCACTAGGCAATGCTACATACCAAATTTCAAGCATCTGAGCCAAGCAGTTCTGGAGAAGAAGATTTTTAAGTAATTTTTAGTTTCGAACCCAAGACCCCCTGCCCCAGGGCCATTTTGGACCCTGGGGCCACCATTTAAACAAACTTGGTAGAGGACCACCAGGCAATGCTACATACCAAATTTCAAGCATCTGAGCCAAGCAGTTCTGGAGAAGAAGATTTTTAAGTATTTTTTAGTTTTGAACCCAAGACCCCCTGCCCCAGGGCCATTTTGGACCCTGGGTCCATAATTTGAACAAACTTGGTAGAGGACCACTAGACAATGCTTCATACCAAATATCAAAGCCCTAGGCCTAGCGGTTTCAGAGAAGATGTCATTTAAAGCAGATTGTTGACGACGGACGACGCACGACGGACACTGGGTGATCACAATAGCTCACCCTGAGCCTATGGCTCAGGTGAGCTAAAAAAGCAAACACATTGCTGCAAATAAAATGTTTTTACTCCATTCTTCTAGTCCGTGATTTCTGCAGACGTTTTGCTCGGCACAACTCTTGTCATCAAATATATCTGCAACCGCAGTCTTGGTGAAAGGACCAATAACATAGAGCTAAAAAGGTCATAATGAGCATTGTTGACAGTTATCTAATTCTTTTAATGATGCTATCTTTTATTATGAAAGATCATTGATACTACCTGCAGTGTTCGCACATTTGTAATTGTCAAGGGAGGTAAGATAATCCCTGATTGACTTAACTCCCTTGCTACAATTTTACAACATTGACACATTTCAAATATGATTAAAATTTGAAACTTTGCGAGTTTACACCTTTTTTGACATTCTTAAAATTCGAACCTTGCTCTATCATGTAAGTATGGCCTTATTTTCAAACGTGACTGCCATGTTTAGGTATTAGGCGGATAAAACCCGCATTTTTCGTTCAAATTGGGTCTGTTTTTTTCCAGTAAAAGCTCTTCCGTTGATAATATGGGACAGAAAACATTAATATTGTGTAATCTCATTATACAGCTATGTATTGTCAAACTGCACAAACAAAACAGAATAGGATAATATTTGTCAATTTTTCAATTTTTAGCGAGGGAATGTTACATTAAGGTCTTAATATTGACATTTTGAAAATGGAAACCTGGTTACCATGGAATCGGCCGAACGCTTACCGCTAAAAACTTGTGAAACACAAACAAGCGCATGGTATATATCAATTTCCCAAAATATCAGCTAAATACGCAATTTTCGACTTTCCACGTTATTATGGGTGAATGCTCGATGATTACAGTCAGCCTCTCTTAAGATATACATGTAGCTGCAGGCCTAAGTATATAAATGCGCTCATCTGTTTTTTAAAGCTAGTAGAAATCCCAATTAAGCTGAAAAATTTTGGGACTGGTCCGCCCTCAACACAACTAGCCATTTACATCTGTATGATCCGAGTCTACTCTGACTAAGGACAGCCTTGTGATATATCTGATTATATCTGATATATCTGATTGGCGGCTGTAAGCGTCAGAGGACGTAAGCACTGAAAAACTAAAAATTACGAGTGCTTCTATTCCAGCTTCTTTTGGCATACTATTTTCTTCCAGTTAGTAACCTAATCACAAGAGAACATTTTTTTACCTGGTGACATCCCACAGATAACGTACAATGGAAGAACTTCTATAAGAGAAAACGATCCTTCTAACCTCAATATATTTTGGCAACAGGACTGATACTTACCCATCTAAAGCATGTTGGTTGTTTGGTTGGGGTTAACGGCTCTTTCAGACAGCATTTT
Organism: Ctena decussata; assembly: GCA_963989385.1. Lineage (NCBI taxonomy): Eukaryota > Metazoa > Mollusca > Bivalvia > Lucinida > Lucinidae > Ctena > Ctena decussata. The sequence goes on along the minus strand of OZ022501.1, from coordinate 20,902,514 downwards.
AGTCTATATCGAGTCGTGTTTCAGAGACAGGGGGACAGAAAACAGATGTGAAAGGATAGAGAAAACGTCCAAACAACCCCCTCTCGCACCAACTGCAAGCACAGTCGGCATTTGCCCAACTACGTATCATCCAAGTAAGAAGGACGCCCCGGCACCGAAAATTACCCAGCACCATCGCCCGACCAAAACCACCCTTCTATATATGTTAAAACGTAAAACAGATATCGTGAATTTGCCCTACTGTCATCCAAGCAAGTAGGACGCCCTGGCACTGAAAGTTACTCAGCATCAAACATGTTTGAAAGAATTTATTGTTATTTTGTTCATATAGGTAAAAACATATGTTAAAACGTGAAGCGGATACAGTGGATGCGTATGTCACAAAAATATGCTCCCATGACCGGTTTTATACTTATAAGCAAAGAAACAATCAAGGGAGAAAAATTCACATGAAAAAAATGTTTTTCCTTGTAAATCTGTCATTACTAGAATCATTGTCGTATATTTCTGTACATAATCAAATGAAAGTCTTAAAGAGTTCCTTCAAGACCAGAGACTACATGAGACTCAGGACTCCTAGTCGAACGTACATTGACATAATTTTAGCTAATAAGTACATACAGACTGGATTAGATAAAGGAAATGCATTGCAACAGAATGTTTATCATCTAAGCAGACTTCAAGAATTTTAAATTTGGTAATTGTTTGGTTTTGAGCATAGAAAACAGAAAAGTACCTCCGTGACGTTCACAATAGGCTCTATGTGGCTGTATCTAAAGAATCTTGAATTTTGTGTGACTATGATATAACAAAAATGATTACCTTTTCTTACATTAAATAGCAATGTCATTAAAGAAATTCCTGCATTATAGATATAGAAGAAAGAATGTGATGACCAAGAATCACAGCAATTAGATAAGGCTGTAATGTCCCTAGACTATACAGTATGCACTGTCATATGACAGCGTAAAATGTACTTGCATCAGCAACTATGTAATTTTTTATTTTATCTTCAGGTACTAGGAAATCTCAAATCCACAGCGTAATAATGGGACAGATAGAGAAATTAGAGGAATACGTACACTCCATTTCAGGAGATGAAGAAAAGGCAAGATATAATAAAGGAGCAATTTATTTCTTTGAACGGTAGACCTATGTTGATAAGTAAAACTAAATGTATTTATATGCATTTATTTCTTTGACGGTAGACCTGTGTTGATAAGTAAAACTAAATGTATTTATATGCTTGAAATAGAACATTATAGAAGAATTTCAAAATTGGTTTTAACTTTTAATAATAAATAAACAAGAGGGCCAAGAGGCTGTGAACCGCTCACCTGAGGAAAAATGACAAACATCAAATTAGGGTGATCATTTGAACAAACCTGATACATGTAGTTTGAAACTGACAAAATAAGAGAGACATTGGTAAAAGGTCAAAGAATGATCTAAACTTCTATTCCTAAAAAAAGTTCATGTGCTAATTTAGTTGTCAGACTGCATTTATCAAATTTTGCACCAAAATCTTCTTTAATTTCCATTAAGCATTTTCCGAGGCCTATAGGCCACAAAGCACGCCAGATCTCTAGCTCAAAATTGCTATCAAAATTGTATAGGCTTAAAATTGCTGTCACAGTCACATTTGTACTGGCTAATACAAAATGTACAACTACAAAGTCTCAGTCTGACAGTCTGTTGAGTTGATAACAAAATACATAACTATTTCCCACATTCTGATTGCAGTAAATGCCATTATAATTTTCCACATTATAGCAACCAAACGAAAGAGCCGATTTTCATTAAACCCAACCCTCCCCCTCTCCCCCCTCAAAAAAAAAAAAAAAAAAAAATTTTCAATTCCCCAGCCCAAGGATACTAACGATAAAATCTGAGCCCAATCGGCCCAGTGGCTTCAGAAGAGATAATTTTTTAAGCATCCCCCCCCTCCATTTTTGCATTTTGCCAACCAATAAAAAGTGCAGTGGGTCAAAAAAATATAGCTGATAGAAGACTTCTCAAGGAACATTTCTATAAAAGATCTGCAATGGCTTGGCAATAAAAGCCATTTTTCAATTTTCCCCATTATGAGTCAATGCAACTCTAACTGCAACGAGAGGGTGTTGAAAGTAACGCTTTAAAGAAATGGAAACTAAGTATCTTTAATATTGTGGATAAACGTTAAAAGTTTTATTCACACAATACTAATCTTTTACCTCCTAAGCCTAAATCTTCCTTTAGATATTTGAAGCAGGGTATCCAGGATTTTCATAGGAAGTATGTTTTGGTTCCTGCTGACAAGGCCGCAAACAACATTGTTGTTGTTTGTCGTATGCACTATATTAACACTTTGAAGCAGGAACTTAATGGCACCACGGCTTACGAAGAGACTTTTACAGATGAGAAGACTGTCGTTAATAGCCACTCAAATAATTTGCCTTTAAAGTTTGCTGTAAACGTTAAGGAACGCCAAGACAAACTTCCTACGATGTATTGGTTACCTAAGCTTCACAAAAAACCGTATAAAGCTAGATTCATTGCCAACTCTAGCTCTTGTACTACTACAGAATTATCTAAATTATTAACTTCTTGCCTAGCTGCTGTGAAATCTCGTGTCATTTGGTACTATGAGACAGTGTATGAGAGGTCAGGGAAAATATGTTTTGGTCTATAAAAAATTCTGGTGAGGTACTTAGTAAACTGAAGTCAAGAGGGTTCCGTGCGACTAGTTTGTCCACTTATGATTTTTCTACTCTTTATACCACATTACCCCATAATTTAATAAAAGAAAAACTTGTTGATTTGATTGAGAGGGCCTTCAAAAAGTTCTCCAAAAATGAAGATACCCTTTATATTGCCTGTAACGATAAGAAAGCGTTTTTCACTTCTACTGACCGTAAAATATATAGAGGATATAGTCTTTGGTCATGTCAGAATGTATGTGACGCCTTATCATATCTCTTAGATAATATTTACATCAGATTTGGTAATAAGTTATACAGACAAATTGTTGGTATTCCGATGGGTACAAATTGTGCTCCTCTTGTGGCCGATTTGTTTTTATTTTGTTATGAAAGAGATTTCATGACTTCTCTTTCGGTTGATAATCAAGCTGATATCATTGAGGCATTTAACTCTACCTCTAGATATTTAGACGATCTTCTGAATATTGATAATCCTTATTTTGAAAGCATGGTTAACCAAATTTACCCACCTGAACTTAAATTGAATAAAGCTAATACTTCAGATACCGAGGCCCCCTTTTTGGATTTACATCTATCTATTTCTAACGGTTTTGTATCTTCTAAAATTTATGATAAACGTGATGACTTTGACTTTGATATAGTTAATTTTCCATTTTTGGATGGTGACGTTCCACGTCGTCCCTCTTATGGAGTGTATATTTCTCAACTTATAAGATTTGCTAGAGTGTGTAGTCATGTAGATGACTTTAATGCTCGTAATAAATGTTTAACTGCTAAACTTCTTCAACAGGGCTATCAGTATCATAAGCTTAGAAAGGCTTTTTCTAAATTCTATCGCAGACACCATGAATTGGTTTCAAAATTTGATGTCGGATTAAAATTTCTTTTACACCAAGGCCTATCGGAACCAGAATTTTATGGTGACTTAGTATACAAATTCAAAAAGATTAAGGGTAGGACTGATTTTTCTGATCAATTCCGAAAAATAATAATACGTCACAAACGTATTGGCTATAATTTAAATGTTATGCGACAGTCTGCATGCTTAGTGATTAACCCAATCACGGTTGATAACTTTGCTGCACTCTTTAATTGCACACCGGTGGATCGGTCGTCAGACTCTATGATGGCCCCGACCTAAAGCTATATATTTTAGTTGGTTGGGACCGGGGTCTTTTTGTCTGTTGCTTGGTCCACCGGGGCTCAACTGGTGACCTTCTTTTGCTTCAGATTTCCAGTGGGGTCGTTTGGCAGGACAGGGATCTCCACCTGTCAGACGGCCCGTTGTATCTGTTGAGTCCTCGTCTTTGCTTCTTCATGGTGTTGAAATTTGATTTATGTGATTACCGTGATGATTCATTGACGAGTTAGAGGGTTATCATGCGAACCGAACTACCAACTAAATGTTTTGTACCACTTCAGAAACTGAGGGTGAGGTTGGGCCTGTAAAATCGATTTAAGCCCCCCAGTAATTCATTACTGACCGTTCCAAGGCGGTAGTTCTGTTGTGGTTCTCTGTTGCCTGTTTTTGGTGTCAGAGTTTCTGTGATGTTTTACCTTATGTATGTTCTTATTATTTTTGGTTCGGTTTGGGTTGCTGAGTGGCCACCTTTTGGGAACAAGCTGCTCACTCGGTTGGCCATATGTTCTCTGTATCTTGATTCTTTGTAATCTTAGTTGTTTCCAACTATGGTTTGAGGGCTGGATTTGGATTTTGATTGTTTCAGTTCCTGGTCTTTGCATACTTTTTACTTTTCTAAGTTACCATAGCAACCAAACTAAAAAGCTGATTTTGATATCGAACACAAACTTTCAATCATCCAGCCTAAGGATACTACAGATGTAATCTGGGCCTAATCGGCCAAGTGGCTTCAGAAGAGATAATATTTTAAGTATTTTGTTTCCCATTTTTTGCATTTTGGTTTCCATGGCAACCAATAAAAGGAGCAGGGGGGCAAAAACATATAGCTGATCGAAGACTTCTCAAGGGACATTTCTATAAAAGTTTTGTCAACTTTTCTGCAATGGCTTGGCAGTAAATGCCATTTTCCAATTTTCTCCATTATAAGTCAATGCAACACTTAAGTTACCATAGCAAGCAAACTAAAGAGCCGGTTTTCATAAAAAACACAAACTTTCAAGTCCCTACCCTAAGGATATTACAGATGCAATATGGGCCTAATCGGCCAAATGGCTTCAGAGGAGATAATTTTTTTAAAGTATTTTTCCCCTTATTATTTCTGCATTTTGGATTCCATGGCAACCAATAAAAAGAGCAGTGGGTCAAAAAAACATATAGCTGATAGAAGACTTCTCAAGAAACATTTCTATAAAAGTTTTGTCAACATATCTGCAACGGCTTGGCAGTAAATGCCATTTTTCAATTTTCCCCATTATAAGTCTACGGGAGCTCTAAGTTGCCATAGCAGCCAAACTAATAAGCACAGTTTCCTAAAAAACACAAACTTTCAATCCCCCAGCCCAAGGATGCTACAGATGAAATCTGGGCCTAATTGGCTTAGTGGCTTTAGAGGAGATGTTGTTTAAAAGTGTTGACGGACGACAGATGACGACATACGACGACGACGGACAACTGCCTATCCTATAAGCTCCCCCAGAGCCTTCGGCTCTGGTGAGCTAACAACCAGAAAGCAAATTTGACCTTGCCGTAGAAAAAACGTCAAGGTCAACCCACGGTCATCATTTAAACAATCTTGGTAGAGCTCTAGTACTCAATGCTAAATACTAAGCTTCAAGGCAAACCGTCTTTTGTTTCTGGAGAAGAAGATTTTTAAAGGGTTTTTACCATATATGGTTGATTGATTGATTGATCTACTTCGGGCCGTCTCCCAGAGAGAGAGAAAGAGAAGAAATGATACGAGACAGAAAAAATGTCCAAACAACCCCCACCCGCACCTATTGCAAGGACAGTAGGCCCTTGCCCTACAATGTTCCAAATCAGTAGGACGCCCCGGCACTGGAAGTTACACACAGCACCATCGCACCATCCGACCACAACATATGGATTTGGCTGCCATGTTGGTCATGTGATCTGGACTGCTTAAGCAAATATTCCTTCACTCAACCCCTGCCATACCAAGTGGTTCTGAAGAAGATTTTTGAATATTTCCCTATGGCAATTTTGGACGTTGGGGCCCCCATTTGAATAAACTTGGAAAATGACCATTACAGAGCGCTACATACCAAACTTCAAGTATCTGAGCCTAGCAGTCAAGAGAAGAAGATTTTTAAGTATATTTTACTTTCGAACCCAACCCCACCCCACCCCTACCCTGCCTCATATGCATGCACTGATGGAGTTTCAGCTGTCTGGGACATACTTTACAGTGACACATGTACGTTTTTTGTGAAAATAAGTCAGACTGACCTAGTTCTGTGGTAGATAACCCGGAATGGGAAGGTGCATGCACTGGAGAAATAAATAACTGCAGCCTTTGAAAAGCTAAACACATACCGTTTTGTGAAAGTAGGTCACAGTAACCTAGTTTTGTGGAGGGGAAGGTGGGTGCCCTGGAGTGGTAAGGTGCATGGACTGAAAGGGTTTTAGAAAGGTTTGGAGGCTATGTAAAGCAAGACATGTACTTTTTGTGAAAGTAGGTCACTGATCTCTTTTTATTGGGGATGAACTAGGTAGTAAGGTGCAATGACCTATTTCTGTGGGAGTGGTAGTGGTAGCATGCACTGGTGGTCTTTCAAAGGTCTGGGGCCTATGAAGAAGTTAGATATGTGATTATTTGTTAAAGTATGTCGCAGTGACCTAGTACTGTTGGGGTTGGGGGATTGGCCTGCCTACATTACTGAACTGTAGTAGGTTTGTCTTCAGTAGGTGAAATGAAGTTAATGGGAAGGTTTTTTTTTCTTTTTTTTTCTTTTCTTTTTTTTGTCTTAAAGCAGTTACAGAGCTTCACAATCCAAGAATGTACTATTGAAAAACTCGGTAAACTGCTAGCAGATAACAACGGCACAAAATTATGGTTCCCGGATGAAGATGAACAAATCTTCAACCAGACATGTCCTACACAAAAGACAGGAATGTGAGCAGAACTGTAGGTTTGTCTTCAGTAAGTGAAATGAAGTTAATGGGAAGGTTTTTCTTTTCTTTTTTTGTCTTAATGCAGTTACAGAGCTTCACAATCCAAGATTGGTAAACTGCTAGCAATAACAACGGCACACAATTATGGTTCCCGGATGAAGATGAACAAATCTTCAACCAGACAGGTCCTACACAAAAGACAGGAATGTGAGCAGAGAAGAGAATGTTCTTTTAAATGCATGCAATGGTAGTATCTGGAAGCACCAGACTGGTAGGTATTTGTTAAGCCTAACGGTTCTGGTTGCTGTTTTACATCCACGGTGAACAGCTATGGTCATGTCAGGACGGTCAGTTACCCTGACAACATTATTTCTGGGCAGCCTTAGATCTCCTAAGCTGTTAACCAGTACTAAGTGCACATACCTTCGACAGTAACTGACAACTACCCTTATTGAATCACCGGGAGGAGAAACGAAAGTATTCCACTAAGATTATCTTTCGTCTAGTCTATTCCCGTAACCTTGTGAGGTCGTTGGGGCAGCACAGATGACTCTACAACAATCCCTTTCCACCTAGTCCTGTCTTCAGCTGCCCTTGTTGAGCTAGCAAAATCCATCCCTGTCTATTCCTTAATATTGTCTTCCCACCTCTCCTTCTGTCTACCTCTCTTTCTCTGTCCTTTCACTGTGCCTTGCAGAATTATCTTTGCTAAACCAAAGAACTTCAGACGTGGGCAAACCACCTCAGTTTCCGTTCTTAACCAAGGTCAGGAGTAAGTCATAATCGCCAATGGCTGCTTGAATCTTCCTGTGAACCTCCTCATTGGTTAAATGGTCCTTGTTCGAAATGTTTAGTAACCTTCGGTAACATCTCATCTCAAAGGCCTACGTTATTTTCTCTAATTTTGCTGTCAAAGTCCATGACTCACTGGCATACAGAAATAAATGGATATGACAATGGAACACATCAGTTTCATCTTTGATCCAAGAGATATGTTGCTATCTGTCCATATTTACTTCATCTTTGTCAGAGCCGCAGTGGCTTGTGCAATCCTTGAGGGACCTCCTGTTTTGAGCCTTCATCTAAAACAATTGCTCCAAAGTACTTGCAGCAAGCTTCTGTCCTTTAACCCTGATCTCCCTCTGGATGCCGCTGGCGCTGTTTGTCATTAGCTTGGTATTTTAGCACTTGTCACCATTTTATACCTTGTGCAGTTTTTGCAAGACTTTCGATTAGGGCTTCTAGCTCCTGCTCTTCTTCAGCAAGAGCATCAATGCCATCAGCAAACTGCAGATTAGTAATATATCTGCCACCTATGCTAACCTTTCAATCATTTTCTTCCAGAGCATCAGACATGATCTTTTCGAGAAAAATGTAGAAGAGGGTGGGTGAGAAAAGGCAGCCTTGCCTAACAGATCATCTTTAATGCCCAACAAATTATGATGATAAAAAATAGCCATCAGAGGAGATGGCAAATCCCAGGAAATCCGCGCACAGTTTCTGTCATGGCTTCAATACCAGAAACTGATAACTTGTTGATCAAACACGCCTACATGGACATCACGGACTCTTATATCTACCGCAATCATTCAGAATACTAGAACATTTAATAATGATAATAAGCATAATGGCTTTCCAAGGTTGTTCTACTACATTCCATTCAATTCATGTTCTGCTGTACAAAAGTCATATTTTCTATTTCCTGTGCAGTACAACGTTTGCAAAGGAAAACATAAAATAGTAATTATCATTAATAGTAAATGTCTGTCTATCGCTGTTGCTGCAAGTAACGTCAGCTTGGCAGATTTATTAAATAAAAATTGTAAAATTGTATCTGCAGGCGCGCACCGACACAACCTCATCGATGTCTCCAACCAAATACGACTCTGCCTAGTTTGCGTATGTGTGTCCTAAGCACCATTTTCATTTTTATATGCAGTCTCAGTTTCAGTTACAAGTTCCATTAAATTCAATTTACGACTCCAGGCCGTATGGACTTGCATCGATGTTATCACTGTCAGAATGAAACGTGTCGAAACATTCCGTGAACGGGTTACTAGAGCAGTGTGTAGATTTCCAGGACCACTGGTTACTCTAAGAGCCTTACATAAGCACCTGAAAGGTTCTTTGACCCAAAACCGGAAAAGAAGGTAACAAATAATGATGCTAATAATATTATTATTAATATCAATAATTCAGACGCTGACAAAGTTTGTCGTTACCTTTACTTTTATTACTGTTTTTGCAGACTATAGATCAATTAAATAATCACTTCTATTAGCAGTGAATTCAGTGCATATCTAGAACAAATAGAAGTTATCTGATTTACAGTGTAGCAAAACGTGGCTGTTTTTGACTTTTTGTGCCTTAATTTCTTTCCCAAAAGGTCTGAATTGTAGCGTTCTTGTCTGACATTCTGCTGCGGACGTTATCACGTCAAATCAAGCAATTGACGTCACACTTGGACGTCACTTTTAGAGCTTGAGTATCGCTAATTTCGCAAATAATCGTAAACTTTGTTTACACCCAAAAATATATCCACTAAACGCGATGAGATAAGCAAAATTAACGACAAATGACTAGGAGAAAAGAGTTCTTTTTTTTAAGCAGTCTGTTTCCGTTATTCTACTGAACAGAAAAAAAAATAGAAAAAGAAAATTGACTATTTTTTTTTTTTTTTTTTTTTTTTTTTGTAAATACCAAATATATTTCATGGTAAGAGTTCATCCACTTGACGATATAGTATGCCAGATCAAGTTGCTAATATAATAATGTGTATAACATTTTCAAGTATTTAATTGTGTAAAATGTATGGTTTTCCTGTACTTAGCTAGCCAGAAGACTGTGCCAAAATGATTATATACACATACTTGCCACTTCAACTCTGTCCATTTTCCTTACTCTTTACGTTTTTGTTAAGAAATTTCCAGGGGAACTAGAGGTGTAGGTAAGTCAAGGCTTCGGACAACTCAGGACGATGAGGGGCAACGGTAAGCGTCATGTGCTCTTCAAACTTCCAGGCTCTCTTATAGATCCGGATATTCTTAACCACACTCGTCAGCTTAAGACAGCGGAAATCACGACTGAAGAATATTCAACCATATTCAAAAACACAGCCATCACAAATCAAGATTTGCTGAGACTGCATCCATACCTTGAAGAATTCCATGAAGAACTATAACAACGGGAACGTCTTTGCAGCAGATGTTAATGCACCTGCATGTGTTTGTCAAAGTAAAAAGATAGGCAATGATCAGGAATTAATACAATCAATGCTCTGTCGTAATCAAGTTTTAACTTTCGAACGATATGCCTAGCTTTCTCATGAAAGCCTATCCAATCACTGACACGTGTTACTTTTTGGCAAACAGAAGAATTTAGTAGTCATGTCGAACAAATAGAAATATCATTAAAAAGAAAATAATTACAGACAATTACCTCAAACATTGAAGTGGCCACCAGTTGAAAGAAATCAATGACGGCATGAAGAACTCGCGGCAAGACAGTCTCAGCTTCTGTTTCAAGCTTGCCACAAGACTATTTAAAATGGTAGCAAGTCTGATATTAACACGGCGAATTGGCAATGTCGGTCCATCACAGTGAGCTCGGTTACCCATTTATTTGCTTATTTTGCCTTTTTGTCGTACGCTTAAAACATGATTAAGACCATGAGTGAATTGGTATTCTTACGTGTATTCTTTCACATAAACGGATCAACAACGAACGTTTGCTATTTATTACCTACCTCTAATATTTCCTGACGATCATACACTCCTTTTCACGCGGCCCCATCTGATACTGCTTCTACGTCTACTGTCACTAACATCAAAATCCTACTCCAACTAAATCTTAAACTACTGGTACAACGAATGAAATTTATATTTGTTTGCTCTTGAAATTTCTGTATAAGTAATCGTGGTAGTACGAGGTATACGGCATAATATATAGTCAGCATACTGCTTAAATTGCAACCTGGTTTGGTCTAGTTATTTAATCACATGATGGCAATATTCACGTGGAAAGTAAGGTTGTATTATGATATCGAATCCTGGGTGAGTTTCGAAGAAAATATCGTAGAAACTAAGAATGCACATTTATATTTTGCATTTTAAGTGTGTTTGAAGGCAGAATCAATCATGCGAATTTCATACTATGTTAATCTTATTTTATAACATTAATTGATTCGCATAAAGAATTTCTAGTTAAGATATCACATGAAAGGCAAAAACATTTGAAAACTCATGAAATATTGTTTTCTGATTAACATCTCGTGAGAATATATGTTCATTAATGCTAACATGTTAATATTTATAGAAGAGAGAAGCCATAGGATCTATAACATGATATGGCTACAGGAGCGTCAGGAGAATATCCAGATTTGTACGAACTTGGTAATTACGAAGAAGATGTCCGATGCAGCAAGAGCCTGAAAATAATCCAAAAGAATTGAAGCCAAACTCCGCTATGATTCATGTCACTTTGACAAGTCAGTAGTTTAAAATTTTACCAGAGTCAATGGGGTTATTTTAGTCTCCATGGTCCTATCAGTGGTAAAAACGTATAAGCACAAATCACCATGAAAAGGGCTTCCACATTTGTAGATAAAATGTGGGTTGATGTACATGTATCGAGTCACATAACTAAAACGCCAAGTCGCACCACAAAATACAATTTTCCTTTTCCGATTCCCCGTCCAGCGAAGGAATATAAACTAAAGCGGGACAACGGATGGGTCATCAGGCCTGTACCTTGTATTTTTTATCATTTTATTCAGCAGAGAACACATTCAAATGAAGGAACATGGGCCTGCGAAGTTTCGGCTTTATAATATCGAAAGTATGTCATTTTAGTTGGCAACCAGAATGACCCAAATCGTTTTTCAAATCCTTTTTATGTGAAACTTAGGGGTGTTTTATTTGTTCAAAGTTGGCTAATAACGGTCATTAACAATGACGAAACTATGCTGAGAAGCTTCCAGCGATATCTCACTATAAAATATTTCTAGCTCATAGAGCAATGGAAGTCAAAGTCTCCATGGTCCTATCAGAGGTAAAAACATCTAACTCAAATCATTGTAGAAAGCGGTTCAACCTTCACGTTTGGTAGCGTAGCGCCTGCAAATTCAAAGTTCCATAGTAGGAGCTCTGAAAGAGCGGGAGCTCTATGGCAGAACAGGTTTGAGAAAAACAAGATGGCGCCAACGTTGACTGCTTCTGTGGGTAGATCACAACATGGTCAGTACACAAAATGCGAGAAGGCTGAGCTTTGGGTGAAATTTTAAGGAAAAAGAAAGTGCAGCATAGAAAAAAGTGAAAAAATATAGCCAGTTTCCGAGGGGAAAGGTCTCTGACAGTATCTCATCAGTTTGTCAGACGCAGTTCGCAGCTGTTGAGTTGTAATTTTTTTTTTTTTTTTAAATTTCATACGACAAAACGGCGTTGTTAAACTGAATCCAGAATCGTTCAATTAGTAGTCAGATCAGGCCATGCATTTTTGTCCGAAACTTTAGAGTTTACTTGATAGCAGCCAAAGAGACGTTTTACTATACCACCTACAACCTGTAAAGAGCGATGTGCTCACCTCTAGGCAGTGCCTATTTTCGTATTAAAATGTGGGTTGATGTGCATATATTGAGTCATATAACTGGTAAAAAGTAGCGAAAACAAGCTTTTTGAAAAATAACAAATCGCTCTACAAATAACAATTTCCTTTTCTAGTTTCCCGTCTAGCAATATTATATAAACATAGGCGGGATAGTGATTGGGGCTCCACGCGTGTACATAGTATTTTTACCATTTTATTAAACGTAATGAAATCGAAAGTAGGTCATTTTAGTTGACTTTGAGTAGTGTGAAGAGGGAAAATAACGTATATTTTTCTTTACGGTGGCCATCTTGAAAAAGAAAATTGTTGGCCAACGTTATTTTTGTAAAACATATCACCTACGAAGCTTGCATACCAAAGGACGAGGTGCAATAAGGGCCGATTTTGGCCCCATGTCAGAAATGAATTTTGTTGTCATAAAAAATTAGTTAGGTAACTCTAATTAAAAGAAGTATAATTTTTATTCCTGTACTGATGCTCATTTTTTAGAAAATCTGTCATTTGTAATGTGTGGTAGCAAGCAGGAAATTAGAGTAAAAAAAGGGAGTGGGGAAGAATTTATTTGCGTTTTTTTTCCTTTGGGCTACGCATCGAGTATTTATGAAGTTAAACTATGACAATATTTATTAGTGTTTATGCTCGTGCATATTTGACAATGATGACGTCAGACTACTGAGTACTAAAGGGCAATAACTCAGACTTTTACAACTAAAATACACACAGAAATAGTCAAAGTAACACCAATGTAAATCAAATATAAAAACTTTTGAAGCATATAAAAGATAAATGTTTAAATTATTGAAGGATGTATGACTGTAATAATTACCGAAAAAAAGTAATAATATAAGCGTGGTATATTTGTTGTTGCCATGGCAACAACTTCTAATAACACATTTTAAAGCATTTAATTAACTTTTTTTTGCAGTATTTCATGCTGGATTTTCTTGATTTGATTTGTAATATCTATTATTGGAAGTATTTAAAGAATATATAATTTACATAATATCTAAAGCGCGTTATGGTTGCCGTTGCCATGGTAACAACCTCAAAACTTTCACATTTCTAAAACATTTTTAACGTATTTCGCAGTATTTCTGCATTTTATTCTTTTTTTGACTTGTTTAAACTGTTATTTGATGTTAAATGTGATAGTCACAGATATGTTTTAATATATTAACGTGTTATTATTGACGTCGCCATGGCAACACCTTTCCCTTTGATGTTGGGGATAGGGTTTGGGATCTAATTCAGTCAGTTCCTGAAGTGTAGTTACTCTTTAAATTTTCAATCTTACTCATTTTTTTTAGATTATTATAGCGCAATCGGCAGGGCACCTGACTCATAAGTCAGAGGTCCTGGGTTCGAAACCCGGTCTGGCCACATACTTTCGTTTCTCCTTCTGCTGATTCAAGAAGGGCAGTTGTCAGTTACTGGCGAAGTATGTGCACTTAGTACTGGTTAACCGCTTAGGAGGTCTAAGCCTGCCCAGGAATAGTGTGGTTAGTTTAACTGACCGTCCCGACATGACCATAGTTGTTTACCGTGGACGTTAAGCAATAAATCAATCAATTTTGTTTTAGTATTTTGTTATGTTTATGCCACAAAATTTTTAATTCACTTGGGAATATCTTTATACCTTAATTAATACACTGCTGAGGCCATTAATGGGATAAGATTGAACGAATTAACAATAAAAAAAAAAAAAAAAAACGGAAATAAAAAAATAATATATTGATGATGTATCACTTTGATTAAATTTTTATAGCTTTTGGAAACCGACCCTCATCAAAAATGGATACTGGATACTTACCTCCTCTAATTTTGATGATATTTGTCAGCTACATTTTTAGAATAAATCCAACAAGGCAATCCATTATTAGTTTCCTACAGGTATTCGACCAGATTAGGGTGTATTATTGTTATTTATCCATCAGCCACCCCGTCTTTCTGTCCATTTGTCCGTCCATAAAAGTAAAAAGTATGCAAAGACCAGGAACTGAAACAATCAAAATCCAAATCCAGCCCTCAAACCATAGTTGGAAACAACTAAGATTACAAATAATCAAGATACAGAGAACATATGGCCAACCGAGTGAGCAGCTTGTTCCCAAAAGGTGGCCACTCAGCAACCCAAACCGAACAAAAAATTATAATAACATACATAAGGTAAAACATCACAGAAACTCTGACACCAAAAACAGGCAACAAAGAACCACAACAGAACTACCGCCTTGGAACGGTCAGTAATGAATTACTGGGGGGCTTAAATCGATTTTACAGGCCCAACCTCACCCTCAGTTTCTGAAGTGGTACAAAACATTTAGTTGGTTGTTCGGTTCGCATGATAACCCTCTAACTCGTCAATGAATCATCACGGTAAACACATAAATCAAATTTCAACACCATGAAGAAGCAAAGACGAGGACGAGGACTCAACAGATACAACGGGCCGTCTGACAGGTGGAGATCCCTGTCCTGCCAAACAACCCCACTGGAAATCTGAAGCAAAAGAAGGTCACCAGTTGAGCCCCGGTGGACCAAGCAACAGACAAAAAGGCTCCGGTCCCAACCAACTAAAATATATAGCTTTAGGTCGGGGCCATCATAGAGTCTGACGACCGATCCCCCGGTGTGCAATTAAAGAGTGCAGCAAAGCTATCAACCGTGATTGGGTTAATCACTAAGCATGCAGACTGTCGCATAACATTTAAATTATAGCCAATACGTTTGTGACGTATTATTATTTTTCGGAATTGATCAGAAAAATCAGTCCTACCCTTAATCTTTTTGAATTTGTATACTAAGTCACCATAAAATTCTGGTTCCGATAGGCCTTGGTGTAAAAGAAATTTTAATCCGACATCAAATTTTGAAACCAATTCATGGTGTCTGCGATAGAATTTAGAAAAAGCCTTTCTAAGCTTATGATACCGATAGCCCTGTTGAAGAAGTTTAGCAGTTAAACATTTATTACGAGCATTAAAGTCATCTACATGACTACACACTCTAGCAAATCTTATAAGTTGAGAAATATACACTCCATAAGAGGGACGACGTGGAACGTCACCATCCAAAAATGGAAAATTAACTATATCAAAGTCAAAGTCATCACGTTTATCATAAATTTTAGAAGATACAAAACCGTTAGAAATAGATAGATGTAAAACCTAGATCAGCAGATAACAAGGCAACTGCTTGGTTGCCTGCTCAGTGTGTAAACAAGCAGGGTTTTGTCCATTTTCCCCTCTGTTTTCTTGGTCGTCTATGAACCGGCCAGAATGTAGGTTGTCATGGCAACCTGAAGTTACCATTGCCCTACTTTGAGAGATTGATAGCCCATTGATAGATTGAATAGTACCCGAGCAGGTATTCCGAAAATGGATAAAATGATTGATTGTGTTGTCAATAATGACAGACAACTTGCATAAATATACTGTGTGGTTTAATATTGCTTAATATGTGTTGTATTGACTGAGGCCCTGCACACTTCGCTTACTTGTTTCCCTCAGGTAAGTAATCAACATGAACACCTCTGTGACATGTTTTCTCTACAGACTTCTGTGATTAAACGCCCGCGCCCACATGGTTCATATGGGTCCGCGCATGTTCACATTCGCACGTGTATCGAAGTAGGGAAGAAGAAAGCAGCATTAGAAGAGAGATGGGCTCCGCATTTCATGCTGTGCCCAAGATAGAGTGGGCCTGTTACCGCCACTGCTCCTGCGGCCACTAGGCTATGAGAAACCTTTACCTTTTTCACTCCTCTGTGCACCTTATGTGCAAAAAACGAACTTAAGACTCGGATCTGCCTGTAGTTACGGGAAGTTCATTCAGACTAGACCCTTCACTTTCGATGACTACATGCGTTACTTTGGACGGGACTGCTTGAATGAATAAGCTCATCTCAGCTTTCGCTTTCCACATATGCAGCTTGGTGCTTTTTCTCAAACTCAACTTCAAATAAAAAAAAATCACATTCGCCCAAGCATAGCCTAAGTATATTTGATTATCCTCGGTAAGTCCTGATCACCATAGATTCTATTTTCTTTTGTACCACCCTGCTAAAACGGGGCAATTTGGGAAAATTTGCACCAACACAAGCAAATTTTTCCTTTCAAAGTAGAAACATTTTGGATGTTTATTATTGTTATTATTATTATTATTATTCCATAGAATGAAACAGGAAGTCACGAAACTTGTCCCTACGTGTAAAAAAGGCGGACACTACGGTTAATTTTTCAGGCTGCGTACCTTTTTGTAACTTGCTAGCTCTGCTTATCCATCGGATTATTTGTAACAAACATTCAGGTGGACAGTGTGGTTCTATATTCATTACGGCTCCCCTCGGGCAATAAAACTGCTAATCATTTTTACCCTATATTTATTGCAAAGCTACCTCAAAGCTTGCCTCTTCTCAGTGCATTAATAGCTACATTTAAAGAGACTCAAAGGAAATTTGTGATGATAATTAACACAAGCTCACATCACGACATTTTCTGTAAAACGCCAATGCCTGTCCGACTTACTTTTACATGTAATGCTACCTTAGGTGTAATCACAGCCGCATCTGGTAACTGTGTTTGCGTTCATCAGTATGGGCAGGAAGAAGAATCCTTGTTCATTCCAGCCACACAGGAACATTTTTGTAAAGAGAATGACTCACCCAGAGAAAACGAGCTTCTTGCAGTCCTGTTGTGTGTTAGCGTGTATATGCGTTTCTGTTTTCGCACGCTTAAGGAAGTCTTTGCGATTGACAATGGGACGGGAAATGATATCAAATTATTTTTTTCTGATAAAATATTTGTTACCTGAGTACCTTCCAATGAGTTTTCTTTTCAGATTACTCTCTGATCATAGCAAAATTTTGTGTTACATGAAGGTTGCGGAAATACTGTGACCGACTTGTCCTAGTTGCCCCATTTTACTAAGGACAAGTGAAAAATTTACTTGTCCATAGACAAGTATATCAAGCAGTTATATATTACAGATGCCATGTATTCTATATACATATATATACATCTCTTTTTAGTCGACTGAATACAACTGCCATATTTTAAATGGGGCTTACTTTTGGAAACAGAGGGTGGCTTCCCTGTTTCTGAAACCCTTTCCCAATAGACGCTACTCTTAACTTCAAGAATTTGCTCCCAGAGGTATCAAATTATTTCCTTTACGAGTATGTCTATGAAAGAGGAAACGAAAAGCTGGTAATTTTGTCGAAATGATGTCACAAAATACTCCCCTTATTTATTCCCCCGAATAACACAGAGATGTAACTTCTGTAATTTCATTGGTACAAGTTAAGTTTTATTTAGACAAGTAAAGCCTGACCATTTACTTGTCCCAGGATAAGTACAATCAGTGCAATTTTTAAATATTTCCACAGCCCTGGTTATATGTGATTGATGTATTTCAGGAGGTACATTTTTTTTTCATGAACTTCGTATAATTTCTTAAAGTGGTATTGTGTGTGTGGGGGGGGGGGGGGGGTTGAGGGGGGGGGAAGAGAGCAGGATGGAGCAAACCGTAAACAACCAATTTTTCTTTTTTTCTCTTTTTTTTCGGGGGGGGGGAGGGGGGAGGGCATGAAGTGGCACTATGCATTTCAAAATTATTGGGGGAAGGGGCTGCTCCCGACAAACCGTAGACAACCATTGTTTAAAGGGAAGGGGGCATGGCATGAGGGTTGGGGTGCCATGCATTTACTGATGTACTGGAGCCCCCCCCCCCCCCACCCACACACACCTTTTTTCTACGCCTATGTTTTTATGTCTTCAGTAATAAGCTGTCCCTTTTCCAGGTAGGTCTTCTTGACATGGTCCTATAGCATTGTTTTGGTATTAAGTGTGAAGACTTTACTTTAACTGCATGGGCCTTGCGAATTTGTGGAAGGTGCGAGGGGCGGTAGACCAGTGTGCTTCATCATGAAAAAAAAAGAGAGAAAAAAAAAGATAAAGCCCCAAGTAGGGATCGATCTCTCAACTTAAAGAAACTTGCTTTAAAGAACAGTCTGTTAAACCGCTCAGCCAAGCCGTGAATCTATTTATAGATCATTATTTTAAAATATATAAACTTTAACACCAACAGTACTACAGATTATCGATTTTTCTTCTGCATTTATTTTGTTTTGACTTATGATAAACAAAAGAAAAATGATAAATAACGCTCATGAATAAAAATGTCCCACACATGTGACGAAACAATCTGATTTAAAACAGTCTGAAGAAGTTACATGTGTACACAACGTGCCGCTTTGATGTAAACAAACGCACCGCCGGTGCCGCAGCTACATGTAAAAAGTAGACATGCCGACGTGAGCGATAATTTTTTCGGAAAAGTTCATTTTTGAAACCCAGCGCAGCCAAGACCCAAGTAGATATTTTGATAGTATGTTTGTTTTATTAAAAGACGCCTTTTGTCAAAATTTTAAGTTGGGTCTCGCCTGCGCTGATACTTTTCGCTGATGTTAATGTTCGCAAACTGGTCTAGGATAGATTGAGGCAAAAAATGACGCATTTCTAGGAAGATAGTCAAAAATACAAGAACAGATCTTCAAAATATAGGGATTGACCTGTTTAAAACTGTTTTTATTTTTTCAATTACTCCGTTTTGAAATTTCGCGAACAAATTGGGCCGTTATCGCACCTTAACGCAACTCGTCCTTTGGTGCTTGTATCACTAAGTGAACTATTTTGATTAGATCCCGCTCCAGCTACACTAGGGGGTCTTGGTTATTTTTCACAAATTTCCTAATATCAGCCGCCATCTTGACAAATATAGAATCTATTTTGAACTTGTTTGGTAATAGCAGTTCTAAATGCTTTAATTAGATTAAACATATTTTATTGTATGAACATAATGGGATTGGACACAAGTTCTAACAACATTATATAGTCCTCTCCCAGCAGTTACAACGTACAGTATCATGGTACAACAGTGAATATGTAACATTTGCTTTAAAGAAGAAAACATGTAGTAAAAGACACAATATACATACATGTGACCAAATGAAATATATTTCTCCACCCGGTAGGTACACAACGCCGAAACACTACCGAATAAAAGCCGATTCAACGTGGTGACGTTGAATCAACAATGATTCAATACCGAATCAACTCGGTGTGCCCACTTGGACAGTTTACTAGGTCTATCCAGGCATACTGGTAGTAAAGTTATGCACTCTCAGGGTTCCTGCCTGAATCTGCCACTGTCTTTAATAAATTTCAAGACTGCAAGTATGATAGTGGTATTAGTTTCTACGGTAAAGTCTGGGCTGCCGTTGACCAATAGATCTAAACTAATATTCGGTACTGTATTTAAAGATAAAAATAATGTGTTGCGTTGATCATTAAAAAGATTACATTCGAATAAGTAGTGTTTTGTATTTTCTACATTAGCTCCGCAGTCACACGCTGGGCTTTGTATTATATCGACTCTGTAAAGATCTGCATGCATACTACTACATGAATGACTAATTCTAGTTAGTAAAATGTTATACTTTCTTTCCCCAATGAACAGATAACTGGGCGCTTTACTTGGTACGTTCCTTATACTTCTTTTAAAAACTGAGAGAGATTCTGAATTTCGTTTCTGTAAATCAAGATGATTCCAAAGGCTTAACGTAGAAGGAAAAAAGGATGATTCAAATGAGCACAGTCGTGAAAAGGGTATAACAAAATTTTGTCTGTTTCTTAAATTATAATTAGTATTGTTGTTTACTGTATTTGGTAAAAGCTCTTGAAGATAAGGCGGTGCATCGTTATTTACAATTTTATACATTAAACTAAGTTTTTTGTTTTTTCGTCTTTCTGATAAGGTTTCCCAGCCTGTTTCAAGGTAGAGCGAGTTTAATGATGCGAACATAGGCAGGCCAGTTACTATTCGTGCAGCATTTAGTTGAACTTGCTCTAATCTGTCACTATCTTTTTGATTGCAACCATCCCATACTTCACTCGCATATTCTAATAGCGGTCGAATATAAACACAATACAATTTATTTAATGTTTGACTAGAAAATTTATATTTTATCTTTCTTAAAAATGAAATTTGTTTAGTAGCCGATTTTATTAGAGTTTCAATGTGATTCGTCCATTTGTGGTTAGATGATAACACAACGCCTAAGTGTTTATGAGTGTTTACTATTTGTAGGACCGTATCGTCCATAGCAAGTTCTATGTTTTCCTCAAAATAAATGTTAGAAATAAACATGACTTCTGTTTTAGAAGGATTAAATGTTACTAACCATTTTTTGGCCCAATCATTAAGTTTGTTCAGATCTTGGTTCATAGTATGTTCGATTTCCATAGGGTCAACTGAAGAATAGCTCAAAAAGGTGTCATCGGCGAATAATCGTGCCAGACAGGTTAAGTCATCAGAAATATCATTAATGTACAACAGAAACAATAAAGGTCCTAATACAGAACCCTGAGGAACACCGGCTGTGACAGATTTATATTCTGAAGAAACACTATTTAGAGATACCTTTTGATTTCGATTAGTCAGATAATTCTGAAACCATTCCAAAAGACCTCCTTTTATTCCGTAATTTTCTAACTTTAAAATCAAACCTCGGTGCCATACACGGTCAAATGCTTTAGAGATGTCACAATATATTTGGCAGTTAATTTCGTGATTTTCTAGAGCTAAACAGGTATGATGGATAGCTTCGATAAGGTGGTGAACGGTAGAGTGGCCTGGTAAGAAACCCGATTGATACTTATAAATAAGTGAATTGGTTAAGAGATGATTATATACATTTTTAAAAACAATTCTTTCAAAGGATTTTCCAACACAACAACAAGGGAAATTGGCCGATAATTACTAACAATGGATTTATCACCTTTTTTAAAAATTGGCATTACGTCCGCCAGTTTCCACAAACTTGGGAAAGAGTGTTGTTGAAGTGACATGTTACACAAACAGCACAATGGTTTAGCGACGGTATTACTTGTATATTTCAACATTCTATGGCTAATACCATCAGGGCCGCTCGCCTTATTTACTTTCAAATTAGACAATATATCAGTTACCTCCGACTGGGTAATAGTTATGTTTTGAAGAGAAAAATCAGTTCTATTTTCGAAATACGGTAATGCTATATTTGCGTCATCGATAGAAGATATAGAACAAAAATAATCATTCAAAACAGTTACCTTTTCGTCATCGTCAAATGCGTAATTTTCATTCGTCTTTTTTAAGGGTGGAATTACCGAACACGTATTATTCTTTCCCATAAACCGTCCCATTAATTGCCAAAACGTTTTATTATCATTCTCTCCATTTATTATGATATCTTCTAAGTTATTATTGTAATTTTCTTTAGCATATTTTTTCATATTATTGACATGGTTTCTTTGTTTTTTATACCGTTTAAGATCCGACGTCTTTCCACTTTGATATGCTCGATTTCTTAGCCTGTCTCTTAATCTAATATTGTATCGTAACTCAGAAGTAAACCAAGGCTTATCATTAGGACGTATTAATACTTTTTTAGACGGTATACATCGTTTACAGAAATTAAAAAAGGTATTAGTAAAATTTCCACAAGCTTCATCTACAGTCAAAGAGTTATTTATAGCTGAGTCCCAGTCATAGTTGTCTATTAATTCGTTTAATAAATCATAATCAGCATTTTTGTAATTCCATACTTCCCTATAGTAACAGTTAGAAAGACGAATAGGTATTAGTTGCTTTGTGATCGCTAATTGGTCTGTCAACAGAAAGTGTACCAGAATCTAAAACACAACAAGCATCACTCACTAACACGGGATCAATCTGGGTTATGGAATTAGCAGATATTCGTGTAGGTTCTGTAATTATATTAGTTAAGTTGAATAAGGACAAACAATCATGTAACTGATTATTCGATAAGTTAATAAAATCTATATTTATATCGCCGGTAAGAATAACATATGGTGTATAATCTAAAGCTGTTTCAATCGATGATTGAAGTTCGTTTATAAATGTTGACTGGGAAACGTTAAAATCGCTTCGATAGAAGCAACAAAGCAAAATATTAAAGGACCGTAATTTAATTTCAATCCAGATTGTTTCTAGGGTGTGATCTTCTAAGTCTTCCCGACGCTTGTACCGCAGTAAATTGGATACATAAACCATAACACCTCCCCCATTATGAGTTCTATCTTTGCGAATTGGAATATCATAACCGTGCAACATAAGTGTTTCAGACTGAATACTATTGTCTAAATGCGTTTCAGAGAAACAAAGAACGTTGAAGGATTCTGCTACATCAGAGATATAATCTAACTTGTTTCTGATACTACGGGTATTTAGATAAAATATTTCTAGAGAATGTACGTCTGTAATAGCTGGGCCTGGATTTAGTTCTACGTCCATAGCAACAAGCAGGAGAATCGACCGGTACAAGGTATACGAGTCGTTTTTAATGAAACACCTAAGAAAAAGTAGGTAAAAGAAGTCATAGCACATTTCATCAATAACCGCAGATTCCAGCAGGACCTTGGCAGAGAGAGTCGTTTATGAGTGATGGAATAAAATATCCCCACTGCTGCCCGATACGCAGCTAATTCAACCCCCATGGAGGGATACTATACGAAAAGTGGAAAAATGATAAGGTATTGGCAGCAGTGGGACAAACTTAACTAATCCGACATACAACATAGCCTTCGGTGCATCTAAAGCACAACTATAATCCAGCATACCTGAACTCTTATAGAAAAGGCAAAATACGGGAGAAAGAAAAAGGTCACATACATGTATATAAAACAACAAAATACCTGAAATGAAAATAAAGATAGTCTCAGAAATACAATGTACATCGTTTTATAAAACTTTCGAAAATAAGCAGTTTCTTCGAAATAAGTTTGTTGGTTATGCACAAAAGAAAAGTAAAGAAATAGATAATTTAGTTTTTTGGCTGGACATCCATCGGACACAGAGGGTCGAAACAACCTTGAATCAACGTTGGCTCAACGCGCCAACATTGAGTCAGTGTTGACTCAAGACCGGTTCAACGCTGTACGACCACAGGGCAGTACGTCAGTGACTTGTTAAAAAAAATAATAAAAATAAACGTGCGCGCTTTAGAAAGCGCATAAACAGCGAAACACTAGAATGATAAGGGAGTAAGAAATTAGCGGCTTTTATGAAATATGAAACAAACTAATAACAACCCACCGGGCACACAACGCTGAATCAACGTTGATTCAACGCCATGACGTTGAATCAACGTTGTGTGCCTGCTGGGAAAGGGAAAAATCAGCTTTAAAGCACAATGATTCAACATCACAGTTTAATCAACGTTTATTCAACCCTTTTTCAAGACCAATTCAAGCTTTAATTTTCATCTGAACTCCAAGAATTTGAATGAAAAATGACTTATTGAAGCTTTTCTAGGTCATATCTAATTTTTGTCACAAAGCGGCAGCCATCTTGGACGCCATCCTGAATATTTCAAAATGCTCAATGATGACAACGTGGCATCAGTTAGAATCTTAAATGACTGTGTCTCAGCTACAAGAATCAATAAAGAAAATAAGTTTGAACGCAAATTCCAGGTCTATCACAATATCGCCCTTATTCTGCCGGACTAAGCTCAATGAGTTTTATTTGTTTCAAGTCTTCAAGGGTCTAGCAGTAGTAAAAATCGTCGAAGCACAAATCCATATAAAATTGGTACAGCCTTCAGAATTGATGATAATATGTCGGTTGTTGTGCTTTTTGTGTGATATAACTGGCAAAAAAGAAGAAATAAGGTATTTTGAAAAAAATGACAAATCTCTCCGTAGTAAGGGGACATGGCGGACATGGCTTCGAAAATTTTGAGGACTTTTGCAGCATTAGCTGGCGAAGTTTGTTACATGTACCTAAAGCATGTTTGTTTGTATTGTGGTATATAGTCCGGTCTCGTGGTACCAAGGTAAATTGGATCTGGCTTTGTTATGAAACTCAACCATTTGCTGGGCTTTGATATGACTTTACTGATAAAGTAGGGGGTACTACTTTTAAATACAAAATAATTTAGATCTATAGGACAAATGTCTGAATAAATATCAAATAAAGTAAAAATAAAAATGAAAATGTGGTTTCTCAACTTTTCCAGCCACCACTAGTACTATACAATTGTAGACATAATTCTTTATTCAACTCCTGCTATTGAAGGGTTCAACATACCTTTTCCTTAAAAATACAAATAGAAATTACAACTTGAATGTATTCGTATTTATTTTTAGATTGATTGATATATGTGCTGCCATTAAGCCTTAAAGCTGAAAATAGCACAAATTTACACAAATCATTTTGATGGAAATCAGCAAACTGGCTGCAACTGTTCCAACATTCCTTTCTCAACCAAATACTATAAAGTTACTCTTACAAATAATTTTTGCTAGGTGAAACTACATTATAAGATATCCACACAGTCCAAGTAAATATTATACACCTTATGTCATAATGGAGGAAATTTTAAATATGACATTTCCAGATTTCAAATGGTCAAAAACACCTTTATTACAAGTTTTTATAAGTTTCGATAAGACTGATAATAACCATCAATATCTTGCATGAAACAGTATGAGATATTAATATTTTTATCGTGTAAGCTTTACAAATTTGATAGTTTTATGTTTGCCTTGGTATCATGAGAATGTATTCTGACAGGAAAATAGTTAGCATGACTTTGTTCGAGTTCTACTTGTAATTAATAACAGGATTTATATGAACAATAATCTTTATTATAACTTAGAATTAGGTTTGTTGAAAATACTGTTGTGGACCAATCAATGCAGTGTTGCACACAGCATGTGTTGTCTCTCTTTAAACATTAAGTACTTGGTACCATGGAATCTATGGCTGCCCTCACCTTTTCAGAGAATAATACATGACGATATTAGATTTCAGGTTGTGACGTCATATATAGCACATGTCGTTAACTGTATTGCCTTTCGACAAGATATTTTACGTATATGAGGACATGGCTTCGCACACCCCTTCATGCTGAAAGTATAAGTGTCACAGGGTATTCTACATGCCATTTAATATTCTGTCACAAAGTTTAGGACAAGTAAATGCAATTACTTAATAAAACCTAAAACTCTACCTTGCTTTATATTTTCCAAGGCAGCATTATGATATCAGTGCTTGTTCCATTTGAGCAAAGTTGAAAACCAGCGATTTTTGAAGTAATTATTTGATTTTAAAAGACTGCTTCATAAGTTGAATCCATCACACCTTGAGTGCATAATCTTACAGCGGACCTGTGACTTTCTAAATTGATGAACAAAAATAATATCTGAACTTTGTGTCATAAAATTCGGGTCCAAAAGTCACTCTCCGGGGCATGGAAAAACTTTTGCATTTGTGTGATCGGAAAAGTTATGATAATTTCACATTTGTTTACTTAATAAAGCAAAAGGCAATTTTATTTACCATTCAGGAACCAAACTTCGACAGAATGGCACCAGCAATTTTGCCATATATAAAAATATTAATCTTTGCCAACTTTGATCTGAAAACTTTTAATATTTTGGTACCAAATGCACATGCTTCACTCGACGCGAAAATGATGTCAAAAGATTTCATTCATAAACTTTGAAACATATGATAAGCAACGTGATATTCAGACAAATGATAACTGACACATTCAAAGAAATCCTGGAGATGTGCGAAGTTAACGTTCTTTTCAAAATGGCGGCCTCCGTTGACTTCAAAGAAAAAGCGTTCTCACGTGATAAAACAAGAGGACCATTGGTCCTGTAGCTCACCTGAGTCCATTCAGCCTCAGTACTCTAGGGTAAGTTACTTTAAGGCAAATGGAACACATAGGTGGTATCATACCTGTGACCCCAGGGTGGAAAATGAAAAAGACAAGAATCATCCAACCTGGCACAAATTTGAACCGGTCCGATATTTTAAGGCTGTCCTAGATACCTGCAAGTTTGAAGAAGTTGCAATCAAAACTAAAGACTGTGCCATGGCCCGGACAACATTTTCCCCATTATAAGTCTATGGGACCTTTTTGTTGCCATGGTAGCCACAGTTTTAAATCAAGATCCCACCCCAACAATGCTACATAGAAAATTTGATCAAGATTGGCAAGCTACTTGAGCAAATATTAATGCTTAAAAGTGTGGACGTACGTCGGACCAAGCCTATACTATAAGCTCACCTTGTGAGCCTTGGCTCAGGTGAGCTAAAAACAGCAACTGTGACCTTGACCTTAGAATGCTGAAATGCAAACTTGTACAAGATATTGTCATACTAAACATTTGTGTGAAGTTAAATCAAAATCGGTCCATAAATGAAGGCTCGAGACAAGTTTTTTTTCTAAAAATAGCCACTGTGTCCTTGACCTTGACCCAAGAATGCTGAAACGCAAACTTGTCCAAGATATTGCCATACTTATCACTTGTGTGAAGTTAAATCGAAATTGGTCCATAAATGAAAGCGCTAGAGCGATGACAAAGTTTTTCTATAAATAGCCATTGTGATCTTGACTTTGACCGTAGGACGCTGAAACGCAAGCTTGTTTAAGATATTGTCATACTAAACATTAGTGTAAAGTTTTAATTAAAATGGGTCCATAAATGAAGGCTCTAGAGCAATGACAATGTTTTTCTAAAAATAGCCACTGTGTCCTTGACCTTAACCAAAGATATTGTCATACTAATCACTTGTGTGCTTTCCAATTGAATTCAGTCCATAAACTGATGCGCTACAGCTATGACAAAGTTTTTCTAAAAATAGCCACTGTGTCCTTCACCTTGACCCACAAACGCTGAAACGCGTTCTTGTCCAAGATATTGTCATACTCATCACTTGTGTGAAGTACAATTTAAATCATTCCATAAATGAAGGCACTAGAATGATGACGGAAAACATTTTCCCCATTATAAGTCTATGGGAAAATATTTTATCGCTCAAGGGCAAGTAACTCTAAACAGAATGATCCAACCTAACCCAAATTCGAACTGGTCCGAGATGTTTTAGATGTCCTGGATACCTGCAAGTTTGAAGAAGTTGCGATCAAAAATGAAGAAGCTAGGACCCGGACAACATTTTCCCCATTATAAGTCTATGGGAAAATATTTATCGCTCAAGGGCAAGTAACTTTGAGAAGAATGATCCAACCTGGCCCAAATTCGAACTGGTCCGAGATGTTTTAGATGTCCTGGATAACTGCAAGTAACAAGAAGTTGCGATCAAAAATGAAGAAGCTAGGGCCCGGACAACATTTTCCCCATTATAAGTCTATGGGAAAATATTTTATCAGTCAAGGACAAGTAACTCTGAAAAGAGTAATCCAACCTAACCCAAATTCAAACTGGTCCGAGATGTTTTGACTGTCCTGCTTATCTGCAAGTTTGAAGAAGTTGCGATTAAAAATGAAGAAGTTAGGGCCCGGACAACGTTTTCCCCATTATAAGTCTATGGGACCTTTCTGTTGCCATGGTAACCACAGTTTTTAACCAATCTGTCTCAAAACTATATGCAATCAATCCCCCACCCCAACCATGCTACACATAAAATTTGATCAAGATTGGCCAGCTACTTTAGCAGATATTAATACTTAAAAGTGTGGACGGACGGCAGACAACGGACGACGGACCAAGCCTATACTATAAGCTCATCTTGTGAGCCTTCGGCTCAGGTGAGCTAAAAAGGGCGTTTTTTGGCCAACAATATCATAGTCGTTTACAAAATTTACATAATATCGTTGTCAACCAAGAAAATAATCAGGCGGCAGAGAAAGCAGAAGAAGAGGAGAGGGGAGAATGGCGAGAAGGAAGGCGTTTCGTGGAGTTGAGGCACCTTGCAGAACAAATGCGTTCATGCAGAGGTTGCGGTCACCCTATTCACCAGATAAACTGTTTTAATGAAAGGTGCTGAGGGCTTGGAAGCATCTTGTACATTACATGTGACAGCTGTGATGCAATCAACCAAGTTACTACCGGAAAACATCACAGAGAAGAGGGGAAGACCCTTGGGATGCCCATATGGGATGTAAATTCCAAGCTTAGCATTGGTAATTTTGGTCGGAAAGTAGATTATATAGTCAAATCATCGTCATGCAATATTTGCGGAACCAGGAGTTATGTTTTTATACCACACATGGCTGCTCCGAGCATGCGTTAACTGCCCAATTTCAGTCACTCCGAGCATGCTTGCTGTCGACGAAAATTTAATTTTAGAGCAAGAGTTCCTGTCACATGTATGTAATCTAACAAAAATAATGACATGAGTATGAAGTATTTTCTCCATTTAATAAAGCCCAATTTTGCACTAAAACCTCTTTGTTTGTGAAATGTATATGTCCAGCTGATCCCATATCAGTGGACGTATGTCTTTTAAATCTTCATCATCTGTAACTGATAAAAGTATTTCCGAGCCAAAGTCTGCAATACCATAGCTTAGGAGCAGAGACTGTCTCAATGTCTTCCTTGGCACATTATAGTTTGAGCATTCCAGTAGAAAATGTTGCACATCTTCTATAGCTCCACATTCACATGTTGGGCTATCAGATATCCCAACTCTATTCAGGTATTATTTCAATTTGCAGTACCCACTTTGGAGCTGCAGTACAATATGTTCTATAAAAGGGTTATCCTTTGGAAGCAAGGATCACACCAAAGAACTGAAAACTGTCGAGTGTACAAGTTTTCAGGGCCAGACTAGCTAGTTTCGGCCAATTAGGCCTCATCAGTGACCCTCAAATATTTTTAAAGTTCTACAATGGAATCAATGATCCCAAATTAACTCTCTGATTCTTAAGGTTGTCAAACTCAATTCTGTTCAGCTTTACAGCAGGTCTGTGTGTAAACAGTTGCCTTCCTTTTTCGGACACTTCCCACCTTCTTTGCCATTTGTTAACCGACTCTCTTGCTGCTGATTTGACATCACACTGACTCGCAACCCCTATGTCATCCGACATTTCTTCTGCCTCCTTTGCAGCCTCCTTGGCAAGCCTATCTGCGATCTCATTACCTTTTATGTTTGAATGACCAGGACTCCACTGGATTTTTACCTGTGTACCATCCTTTTCAAGTATATTAAGAGACTGTTGAATGTCCATAGCAGTTTTCTTATAAGTTTTATTATCCCAACCAAGCTGTAGGATTCCAACTGCAGGCTGGCTGTCACAAAATATAAGGACAATACCAATGTCACGTACCTTCTTTTCCACAAGGAAAGTGAGGGTTATTTGGATAGCAACAAGCTCACCAAGGAGAATAGAAGCCAATTTTGAAACAGGCTGTTTCGATTCTATTTCATCATTGTTGGGAAGAAAGACGCATTCACCTGCACCACACGGGCCTGGGTTGCCTCTACAAGACCAATCTGTAAAGGCTATCTGTGTTATCTTTTATCAGATTTTCTACAACATTCCTCGATTCTGCCTCCTCAGCACTTGTTCTGTTTTAGAAGATCCTAGATTAGACCAATACTCTGGTCTTCTCAAGGAAGGCTGCAAGTATTTAAGGTAGCTCATTTCCGGCTCAATAGCATTTAGATTCAGGTTTGTTGATGAAGTCATGTCCGAGATTTGTTGCAACATTTTACCCATTGGAGTAAGAACTTTTTCTCTAGGCTGCTCCTCCGCTGATACTTGACAAGAAAGGAGACACTGTTTAATTGGCTCTGTGTTTGCTTTTGCCATAATTTTGGTGCATTCTCTTATGGCAAGTTCCTCTCTCCTCAAGTCCAGTGCCTGCTTGCACTTCTAGTGCTTCACAGCTTGCAGTGCTTGGACAGCCAAGGCATAGTGCTAGGCCCTTTCTTTGAATCTTTTCAAGCTTGTCACACACTCCTACTTGCCAGACAAAAGCAGCATACTCCAAATGGGGTACAACCAAACTTTTATATAGATTGATCATGTTTGCTGGGTTAATTTTTTCTGTTTTTCCAACAATCATTTAAGCTCCAAGAGCTTTTGATGCTCTTTTTTCTACAGCCTCAATATGAGACTGGAACGTTAGTTTCTATCCAGGATAACTCCAAGAAGATTTACCTCGGCTGCACATTTCAGAGCTTTACCTAGCAATTCAACTATAGAAACAGTATGATTTGGGTCTCTTGTAAACAGAACATATTAAGTCTTTCCTGTATTCAACTTCATTCTCCATTTGTACGTCCAGGCAGAGATATTTTGTAGGTACTTTTTCATGCTAAGTGCTAACTCAAGTGGATTATCTCCACATATCCAGATTGTGCCATCATCAGCAAACTTAACCTTCTCACAAGCCACACCATGACACATATCACTCAAGAAAATAGAGAACAGGAGAGGGGATAGCACACTTCATTGCGGCAATCCTAAGTCAGTCCTGAAAGAATCTCCTGGTTTGTTCTTGAAAATACATGTAGCACTCTTATGAAGGAAGTCTGCAATCCAATTCCATACTACTCCAGTCACACCTTTCTCATGCAGCTTAACAAGTAGACCATCTCTCAAGACCGAGTCAAATGCTTTTTCCATATCAATAAATGTGGCTAATGTAGCCTTTTGCTCACTGAATCCTGACAAAACATTCTGTGAGAACCTTAGCAAAGAATGAGTTGTTCCACGAAATTTTCTAAACCCATCTTGCTCTGAATCCAATATTTTGTGATGTTCTGCAAAGGCATATAATCTGACATGAATAATACGTTCCATGCATTTTCCTAACACACTCATATTAAAGGCTTATCGGACGGTATGAAGTGCATCATTTGATTTAATAAGCATGTCTGTGAATATCAAGTTTGGTCCAGGTACAGTGGACTCGACAGTATCGGATCATCGACAGTATCGGATCACACATACGGTATCGCCCATTTTTCTCACAAATGAAGCAAATGTTTTTTTACCATTATATAACAGTCATCAAGTTAGACCAATGACAAAGTGCAGGGTGAAAAAATCGATCGAAATGTGCAGCTGTGAAACAAATCAGAATTGTTGAAAAGCTTGGCCCCTTTTCAGCGGCGCTTGCATTTCGTCTGTTGCTCATTACTCCAAGAATAAATTTTGGTTATTTAAACTATCTTATCATTAGGCGATTGAAATCAATTCTTCTTTCTAATGTGTCCTGGAATCCCTAAAATTGCAGGCAGTTATTGTTTTTGTTGACATCCTAGAATTTGATGAAACTAAAGACTTGAAAAGTGGGGCACCAATGTGCGACAGTAACGGATCATTATATAATTTGAACTGAAATACAGGCATCAGCTGGAAAACTTTATGTTGAATGCATGGTCTTATGCCGATAGCAAGTCATAAATCAACTACCTGAGTGGCTGCTGTGTCTACTTTCAAAAAAGATCAGTATAAAAATAAGACAACGTCCTTTTTGCAAAATATCCCCCATCCCACGCCCCACACACTAGCGTATGATAATGAAGGTTATGCGTGGCACAACTAAGCTTCTACTAAACATTCTGAAGAATCATTTGAGATCGGCTCTCATGTGTGTGAACCAATCTATTACTGGCTTTCATCAGATGGACATTTGTTCAATGTGTAGACTCAGATTAATGTCACAGAACTCGCTGAAAGACAATGCAGTGTTTATAGACTGATTGCATTGAAATATCAATGTTAAGGTGGAAAATCACCGTAAATTTGTTGATCCTGATCAGGCACTACGGTCTGATAAGGTTGTACATTTTGCAAAGGCAGATTATGGTCTTTACTGTTTGAGTAGTTCCGTGCTATAGGGCGCAGGGGGTTACTGAGTGAACAATTTTGGCATGCTCGTACATTTGTATACATTCAACTGTTATCTAATAACCGTTGCTGGTGCAGGACAACGTGAAAAATATCGTTGAACGGCCGTGAAAATTTTCTCTGAGAGTTTAATAGGTCCAAATGTTTACGTAGCCAAATTATTGAAGCTAAGAATGCTGACAGAATGTCTTGGAGGAACTCTGCTATAAAATAATATCATATGATCCGATACTGTCGCACTTGATTCGTTACTGTCGTAAGCCCTTCCTGTAAGTCAGGATAGGTTATCTGCCATTCAAGGCATAAACTTCGTCAAAATTTGACATGGATAGATAGAAGGGATATTTTGCAATCGTTATGTGTAATAACATACATAATTTTAGCATTCATATACAATAAAACAGGAGTTTTATTGAACTTGATCCGATACTGTCGAGTCCATTGTACTTTATCTCGTTTCAATCTTTGTATGGAAGCCTAAACTTCTTCATACATAATGGGCCTATTTAGAAATTCATCACCATCACTGGAATTCATTTCTTTGAGGTCATGCACTTTTTGTTCCACTTCTCGCCTAAAACCTTCATCAAAGCTCTCCCCTTCGATATGGGCACCTCCAGAGAATGTTTTCCGAAGAATTTTGCACTTGCCGTTGTGGTCAAACACCACATCACCATTCTCGTTGAACAATGGAAGTACATCCATGTCATCTTTCTTTCTGTATGATGTTAACTTCTTAAATTCTTGCCACTTTTCTTTAGGATCTCTACAGGTTTCATTTTTTTTTCACAGGTTAAACTTACCCATTCTGTTTTTGCTTTTTTACAAACCATTACGTACACTGCCTTACATTGTATTTTTATCAACTGTCAAAAGAATGTACATTGTATTTTTACCTTTGTATTGTTACTTCTTGTACGTTGTATTTTTACCAAGTAATGAAACTTGTGAAATCGAAAGAACTAAAATAATCTAGGTATTTTTTTTTTTTGACGAGTCATTTATTATCAGGTGGGGGTCGGGTACATTTTCATACGAGTCCCCCAGTCTCACCAGAATTTTTTTCTGACCCCCCCCCCCCCACCCAGATAGGTGACAAAAAAGTTTATGACCCCCCCCCCCCCCACACACACACACACACACACCATCCCAACTCCCCAGCTACCCTTCACCCACATACTGCATTACCTTTTTTTTTTAAAGTCAGACTGACCTAAGTCCAACCTGTATGAAACACAAAGAACATTTTCTTACTTTGACAGGTTGATAAATCATGCACATAATTGGTCTTTAACTTTTGTCAGCATATTTTGATATTTCCCACTTTTTCTTCCTGCATATGGCCATACAGAAATCTGTTGTTGAATGTCCAATGAACCTGTTAATAATAGTAATAGAGGGGGGTCTGGGGGCACAGCCCCCCAGAAGCCACAATAGCTTTGCTGTTGACAAGGCAACTGGAAAGCTGATATAAAAAATGCAGGCATTAAATAATCCAGAACAAAATCATCTGGTCTACATGATTTTATAGCCAATTGCATACTGTCTTACTAGCAAATTTATGAAAAATATCTTTTTTTGATATGAAGCGGTCAAGTTTTGTATGTCAGTTCTATAAATGTCCCTCAGCTTGAGTAAAAGCTAATAAGAATATAAGGGGGTCTGGGTGGCGAAGCCCCCCAGAAGCTGAGACCTTTTTAAAAAAAAAGAAGACTGATGGAAGAATTCCGACCCCCCAATATGCCGAATAAAATATATGACCCCCCCCCCCTGCTCCATGGCTTTTTTATTTCCGACCCCCCCCCCCAGTACATCACCAAAAAAAATTCCGACCCCCCCCCCCTAAATGTACCCGCCGCCCCCCCTCCCCCCACCCCACCTGACAATAAATGACTCGTCCCTTATGAGAATCTCAGGGGCGCATTTATTTTTCAAAGCCGGCAAATCACGATTACATACAATGATGAAACTATAGTGAGAAGCTTGCAGCGATAGACTACTTCACGATAAAATATTTCATGCTGATAGAGCAAACACAAATCATTATCAAAAGTGCTTCAAGCTCCACGTTTGATAAAAAAGGTGGATTAATGCGCCAATAATAAGTCATTTAACTGGAAAAACAAGCAGGAAAAGCATATGTTCTTGAAAAATGACAATCGCTCCACAAAATACAGGTTTCCTTTTCTGGTTCCCCGTCGAGTGATGGAATATATACAAAAACGGACAATCAGTGGAGCCCCATGCCTGTAGATTGTATTTTTACCTTTTTATAATATCGAAAGTCGGTCATTTTAGTTTTCAGAACTTGTTGTGGGAAACTCAAGGACCTTGTCACGGTCATTTACAACGACAAAACTATGGTGAGAAGCTTGCAACGATACCTCACGACAAATTATTTTCTACTGATAGAGCAATGGAGCCTTAAAGCAATCTCATTTGTTTGATAAGGCAGACCAGTAAGGCCGCTTCTCAAAAAAACCCTACCTCCGGATTTGTGACAGCAAAGTCAAATCAGCCTGCCTATACGCATAGCCTGATCAGAGTCTTTAATTTTCGCATAAGGCATGTATGAGGCCTAGGCTATCCATGCAGTGTCGAGTGAAGACCTGGGTAAATATATCATGAAAATTAAGATCCTTTGGAAGCAAGGAACACACCAAAGAATAGAAAATAGCAGACTCGGTTTAAATGTGTCTGTTTATGACTAGTAATGAAATGTGAGCCTGACACCAGCCACGTCCACTAGCACCGGCTTAAGCGGAACTCTACTTTCAAAATTACTCAAATGGACTCAATGAACCCAAAGGACCAGGAAATATAATCTGCACTATGATGATGTACGGGGAGACGTTTTACGGCCGTCGCACGGCACAAACACCAGCTGCAGTGAAGATCAATATGTTCTAAAAAGTAAGATCCTTTGGAAGCAAGGAACACACCAAGGAATAGTAAATAGCAGACTCGGTTTAATTGAGTCCGTTCATGACTAGTAATGAAATGTGCGACACCAGCCACGCCCCCTAGCACCGGCTTAAGCGGAACCTCTATTTCAAAAGACTGCTCAATGTAGACCTAAGTAAGACTGCTAAATGTGCAGGCGATTTGAGTACTTGAATGGTCGGAAATACCTTCTCAGCTCAGATTTTGTAATGCTACAGGAAGGCCTGTAACGTATTTTTAATTTAGTTCAGAATCAAAGGACTTCTTCGATTAAGGCGAGGATTTTCCCCATGATTTAAAAGTTATACGGATCACTGACTTTTGCTTTGCATTTATGACTATGACTTGTAACTTGCATGACAAATGAATTTTCAAGTGTTTGTGTCTATGTAAAATACGTTAAACATACGTTCACGTTGACGTCATTGTTGAGAAAAATTGTAAATTATCCTCAAACTGATCGTTGAAATAATGATTTATTGTATACATTTCACCCTTTTTTGACTTACATTACTTACATAACAGACATCACTGGATAGTTTTGACTATATGTATGTGACCTTGACCTCATTTCAAGGTCATGGTACACAATAAAATCCTTGAAGATCACAGTGCTACTGTTGACCATTCTTCTTCTTTGGCTTATTGAGTATCGTTCCCCCCCGTGACCCAGCTTCCCACTCATATATATTGCGTACTTCCATCGCATAAGTCTGCTGCATGAAGGAAATGCTGGGTCACGGGGGGGAAAGTACTTGTATTTTAGTTATAGTGAAGCGTTCTCTTTTGGCCGCTTTGACCGGAAGTATAACTGTGGTTTTGCATGTTTAAATGCCAGTCAGGCGTAACAAGAAGAAAACCATTGCTTTGTATTGTGATATGCATGTATTTAGCATGCATTTATGACAGAAATGTATGAAATGAATGACTGATTTCAATATTTTTATTACCTCAAAAATTGAGGTATGCGAAAACCTTGAATTAAGGGTAGGTAGGGTCAGACTGGATTATCTCCCCATGTCTTTGGGTCTGAATCACAAATGATCTGATTTCATACGGCTAACATATTTGTGGAAGCTCCGCTAAGAAAAATTTGCACACTTTATACTTTTGAAAATTCGGACCTGTCGCGCCGGTCTAATGGGGAAAATCCTCGCCTTAATCGAAGAAGTCCTTAAACTTTATTACAGAATTGTTCGAGCGTTAATCGCTTTGTAGCTAAACGTAACTTAGATGCAGATTTACTTATCTATGAACTTTTTTACCAGGGCTGTGGAAATACTATGCCCGACTTGTCCTACTTGTCCGTTTCACTCAGGACAAGTGAGAAATTTCATTTTACGTGACCTGGGACAAGTATTCAAAGTGTCATCAGTGAATGTGTTTGAGAATAAATCAGATATTTTTCACATTTTCTCGTGAAAACATATGTTGTGGGTTCCTGTTAGAATCGCTTCATCTAAGCGTTTCTAACAGGTGTCCATAACATTATGTTCTTATTCGAAACTATGCGTCAGTCAGGCAAAAACTATCATCAACTCTTCCTCTATTCATTATCTATTGTTCCTTCCTTATTGCATGTATTCCTTTTTCTGGGCAAG
This sequence comes from Ctena decussata, assembly GCA_963989385.1. Lineage (NCBI taxonomy): Eukaryota > Metazoa > Mollusca > Bivalvia > Lucinida > Lucinidae > Ctena > Ctena decussata. Next base: position 20,865,926 of record OZ022501.1, on the reverse strand, counting down.
TAAATATTTGTTCGGACAAGTTAATTTTGTCTATTTACTTGTCCGTATACAAGTAGAAAATTTTGATGTATTTACTCGGATCGTATTTCATGAATACAACCAGACTTGTCCAGAGCGACTGTTTACCAAGAAGCATTGCTGGAAAGACATGGCAGTGATTCCGGAAGCGGAATGGATATGGAAGTCTCTGATTCAATTGCTGCTACAGAAAAAAATGATAACAGCATATCAAGTTCAATGGGTTAAAGGCCCCATTGCTCTATCAGCGGGAAATATTTTATTGCATGCTTCTCATTGCAGTTTCGTTACTGTATATGATCGTGATTGGACGGGGTTAAAATATTAAAACATCCTTGGGATTCTCATTAAAACGATTTTAAAGAATATCTAGGTCATTTTAGTTGCCAACCAAAATGACCTACTTTCGATTTCACAAACTTCATTTACAAAATACAAGGTACAAAAGATAAAAATACAAGGTACAGGTATTTAATAGATAGTATAAATACAATGTACGGAAAGGATTCCATTCATTGCCTCGCTGTTGCGTAATTTCATTGCTCAACTGGGAACCAGAGGTAAAGACCATATTTTTTTATGGAGAGACTTGTATTTTTTTTTCAAAAAAAAAAAAAAACCTCTGTTTCTCCTTTTTGCCAGTTATGTGACACGAAAACGTACACCAACCGATATTTTATCATCAATTCGGAAGGCTGTACCGATTTTATCATAATTTGTGCTTTGGTGATTTTTACCACGTATAGGACTATGGAGACTTTAAAGTCACCATAGTCGTATGAGTGATAAAAACATGTAAACGCAAATCATAATGAAAAGCACTTCAGCCTTCACGGTTTGTAATAAAATGTGGGTTGGTGTGCATATACTGACCTATATACCTCGCCAAAAGTACTGGGAATATGTTTTGAAAGACGACAAATAGTTCAACAAAATACAGTTTTCCTTTTCTGGTTCCTTGTCAAGGAATGCAATATCAACAAAAGCGCGACAGTGAATAGGATCTCTTGCCTGTACATTGTATTTTACCATTTTATTCATTGTTTATGAAATCGAAAGTGGGCCATTTAAAATGACCCAAATCAATTTTCGAACCTTTTTATGCGAAAATCAATGGTGTTTAATTTGTTTACAATTGGCTAATCGCGGTCATTTACAATGACGAAACTATGGCGAGAAGCTTGCAGCGATACCTCAAGATAAAATTTTCTTGCTGATAGAGCAATGAGGCTTTTAAACTCTGGCGTACTGGTCCAGCGGTTTCAGAGGCGGAAAGCTTTCTAACAGTAAACGGGGATCATGCAGTCAAACCAAGTCTGCTATTTTCAAACTTTGGATATACGAATCAACTATTCTGTAGGTTATTAGTGTTGCTATTACCATGATTTTGTTTTACTTTATATTCCAGTGGGACCCCAGTAGCTCAGTGGGTTAAGCGCTGACCTGCTGATCCAGTGGTCACGAATTCGATTCCTCTTGGAACGGAAATCTTTTCAAATGTAAACAGGGTTCCACTGCACACAGCCTTCCATTATCAGCCTCCCATCGTTCTGATATGACTGAAATACTGTTGGAAAAGACGTAAAATTATCCACCTATATGGTTAGACATTCTTAACTGAAAAGGCAGGTTATTATCATAAATTAATTTTTTACCGGCGCGAAAATGAAAAAAAAAAAAAAAAATTTTACAACATGCAAAATTGTTAAGTTCTACAATACATTTGGTTTAAACAATATTTATTCAAAAAGAAATAGTACAATGCATACATGTATATAGACAGTAGACATATAACTAAGCAAAGAAAAGCACACATGCATACTATATTCAAACACTGGATCTGAACGGAAGCCTTCGGCTTATAGAGTTCATTTCCATAATAATAAATAAACACGGCAGCACAAATATAAACATGGCATGACATTTTGAATTCGTATCGTTCAAATCGGGCAATTTTCTTTTAGAAATATGTATAAAAAGTCAAAATCATAATTGTGTAAACCGTAGAGGGCATAAACCAGTTTACACCTTATAAACCCCAGCTGGCAGGCTGAGATAGATTGACGGTTACCAGTCTGGGGACTTATGGATTTCCATAACGCATATTTGTGATGGTTAACCATGCATTTTACTTGAACTGACATGATGGCTTACCATAACATTGTTACTGGATTTTTTACCACAAGATGTCACTACATGTCGGAAGGATGAAACGTGATGGAAAGCCATAATATTGGTTTCTTCTGGTGTTATGGCTGACCATAACGAAGGCTAAAACCTCCTAGTACTTTTCTGTCGAGTAACTTGTGCGAAACCTTGAGTAACTCGTACATTTAGCATCCGCTACAAAAAAGCAAACATTGTAGACAATTTTGATCGTAACACTTTATAAAAAATAGAAAGTAAACTTGTATTTTTCTTGGAAATAAAACGAGTCAAATGCACAGCAATATTTGCCTAATTTTGACCATAATTCTGCAGAAACAACCAAAATACAGACTGTTTATGCTGAGAATAGTTGAGGGCTGGACACAATACCAATTTTAAGTGAAGACAGATTATACTGAACACTGCCAGTGGGCTAAATTACCATTCTAGTGAGTTGGACTAAAAAATGCAAGAGTTATGGCTGACCATCACAAATATGCGTGATGGAAATCCATAAGTCCCCAGACTGGTTACATTGGTTGATTCTCGTACAGTTATGTGTTGTCGCAACCAAGCGTGTAGCAGTAATGCTAAGAAAGAAAAATGCGCATTATCAGACAGTAGTGTCGCTGAACTAGTCTTTGTCACAGCATCCATGAACCAGTCAGGGTTAAAGGACCAGAAGCCATTCATTTTCTTTTCTGTTCTTATCTAACTGTAATTACTTTTATTTGTCCCTCAGTCACTTATTCCTAGCGCTTCTGACATAACGTCAGATGTTGATGACAATTTCATTTTCAAGCCATCTTTATAAGTTTCCCTTGATACAGTATTTCTTATGGACGAGCAGGCGTAATAAAGTTTATACCACTTGAAAGGTTATTTATTCAGTATTTGGCAGATATAAAGAAACTCTTCATTTCTGAGACATAGAAATATATACACCGTCTTGAAATACCAAACAACGTCAGTTTTTACGCTGTAAGACGTTGCAACGCACTCGCAGTGCAAATTAGATAATTTAGCTTAAATTAATAACCAGAGCTGAAAAATCGACAAAATTTTCACCGTCGTTGCGAGTGAAGTAATGTAAACTAACTTCGGAACGCCAACAAGTTAAACTCTTCCGTATACAAGAAAACTCAAGAGTTAGCGATTCAAGAAAAAAGTAACTTTCAGATTTTTTGGCACTAAAAAGCGGCCCCCAACGAAGATCAAGGGACCACTACAGAACAACACGAAGCAAAAAGTAGAGAAGAAAATTTACAGGCATACAATACCTATTTTAAAATTTCGAACTATGAATTCAGACTTCGGAATTCAAGGAAATACCAAATTTTCCAAATCTAGCAGTTTTGTCCTCAACGCAAGATTTCTTTATTTTGCATACTGGGTGGTATTTTTTGAGCATAAAAATCGTATCAAAGTTTAATATTTGTATAAAGTAAATATAAATCAGGTGGACATGAAATACCAGTTCCGAATAGTTCTTTACCAGGAATGTTTTTGGAATTTATTTCTGAGAGCCGATGTAAAATACGAATAAGCAAATCTAGCGGTTTTGTCCGCAGCTGTATTTGTACGTTGGTTACGTTTTATTGAAATCAATGGATGGATGGATGACTTGCGATTTTACGTCCTTTTCAACAATATTTCAGTCATATCAGAACGCTGAGAGGCTGATAATGAAAGGATGTGTGCAATGGAACCTCGTTTATGTTTCAAAAGATTCTCGACTCAAGCGGGAATCGAAGCCCGGACCGCTAGGTCAGCGGGCCGGCACCTAAGCTACTGAGCTCCCGCAGCTCCTTATTGAAATCGAGCAAAATCGTAAGTTGTCCCGAAGGTGTCCCGAAAATTAATATCTTCCGAATATAGATCTTTTCTGCTATCAGTTGCAGTTGGCAGTTTACATTCATATTTGAAGAAATGCGCTTTGGCCTTTGCAGTGAACTGGCTACATAGCTCAAAATCTGGCGTTTTCTGACGTAACGCTTATTGTCACCAACATCACACGTTACGTCTTCTGCGATTTCTATAACTTTGTGAATCTGTAGCTTACAAAATGTAGACATAAACCATTTGTATGTTATAGACACCGGCAGGGTTGTTACATGGTAGGTTCTGCCCACGTATGTTTACTGTATTAAAACGAATAAGTATATACCTGATGGCTGACAGAATACCGAGCTCTGTGAAAAGCTTTATACTCTAGCATATTTATTTACATCAGTTGTAACGTCTTGGAGTCCATTTAAAAGTAAAGAGAGGGTAAGTTGGTAGGGTAATACAGAGAGATGGTGTTGTCTGGGTTAAATGTAATTGGGACAGAAAAGGAAATATTGCGTTGTGGTTTCCATTTCTCCGCAAGAACAGAGAGGGCTGTCAATTAAAATTTTTGATACATATGATGATTGAGATTACTACACTCCAAACGAAGTCGCGCGAGTAGGACTTGTACTGCGCGACTTACATGTGATTTCTCAAAGTGTTTAGGCGGGTAGCGCTTCGGAACGTTAATTCTGTTCTTGAAAGTATGAAGAGAGTGTGCATCTTTGATGTTTTGACCAAATGCATTCCAGTCCCTCAGTGTGGAGGGAAGGAACGAGGAAGTGTTGGTAACTGAACGGGACGGTGGGATTGAAAAATTGTGAGAATTTCTAAGAGGTAGCTTGCTATTTGCTGTACTCTTAGGGGTATAAGTTGTTGAAGAGCTTATCATTGTTTCTACGCTGTTGCAGTGCTTCCCATTTTGTTTCATCGTACATCCTTTGAATGCTGCAGAGTTTTGTGGCACCTGTGACCAGACGAGCAGCCTCCAGCTGTACATTCTCAACGGAACGTTTATTTTCAGTCATACAATTATCCCATCATTGCAATGTTTCCATATTCAAGGAGAGGACGCATAAATGTCTGGTACAATTTTTGAAGGGAAGATCTATCAAGCAGAAATCTTTATTGTCTTCCATGCCTTGGCAAACATAATGTCCACTCCACGTTACTGAAGAGAACAATTCCAAGATGTTTATGATGAGTTACCTCGTTAATAAAAATCTTAAATTCATTCAAGAGCAGAGAATACATTCAGAGGAAGGAACAAGGGCCAGACTACGTAGTTTCGGCTAATAAAGCCTCGTCAGTGACCCTGACAATATCTGGTAACGAAACCAGAGAAAAACACACTGTAATTTCTTAATTTTGATTGGGCAGTCAGTTCAAAGACTATTTAGTATCCAAATAATATAAAAGACGATGATCTAGAATAATAGTCTAGATCAATCTCAAATTTCAGATTTCACAGAATATATCCTGATCTCAAAGGACGAAAATAAAATATAATCTGCACTATGGATGATGTACTTGGAGACGTTTTACGGCCGCCACACGGCACAACACCAGCTGCAGTGAGGTAATGATGATGATGTTTTCACATTTAACGACGCGTCAACCCACAGGGTCATTTGCGTCTAGAAGGTTATGCTTGACTTTTAAAATACACATTGTACTAGATACAAAATGAGATTTAAAATAAATTGGTATGGAAAAGTATGAAAATGAAAATCGTTAAAAGATATAAAAGGTGCAGTGAGGTAAAATTAAAATCTTAAATTGTAGTTCCTTCAAGAGCAGAGAATACATTCAGAAGAAGGAACATGGGTCAGACTACGTAGTTTTGGCTAATAAAGCCTCGTCAGTGACCCTGACAGTATCTGGTGACGAAACCAGAGAAAAGCACACTGTAATTTCTTAATTTTAACTGGGCAGTCAGTTCAAAGACTGATTAGTATCAAAAAAAAGGATCCAAATAATATAAAAGACGATAATCTAGAATAATAGTCTAAATCAATCTCAAATTTTAGATTTCACAGAATATATCCTCTGGTCTCAAAGGACGAAAATAAAATATAATCTGCACTATGGATGATGTACGGGGAGACGTTTTACGGCCGCCACACGGCACAACGCCAGCTGCAGTGAGGTAAAATAAAATATTAAATAGTTCCTTCAAGAGCAGAGAATACATTCAGAAGAAGGAACATGGGTCAGACTACGTAGTTTCGGCTAATAAAGGCTTGTCAGTGACCCTGACAATATCTGGTGTTCGTTCCTCCTAGAGAAAGGACGGTTCGTTTTTTAGCTCACCTGAGCACGAAGTGCTCAAGGTGAGGTATTGTGATCGGTCTTTGTCCGTCGTCCGGCGTCCGGTCGTGCGTCCGGCGTCAACTTTTGCTTTAAGCGACTTCTTCTCCAAAACTGCTAGCCGTATTTCAAAATAATTACACAGAAATGTTCCTTGGGGGACTCTCTACCAAAATTGCTCAAATGGTTCCGCTCCGCTGAACAATATGGCCGCCAGAGCTAAAAATAGAAAAACCTTTAAACGACTTCTCCTCCAAAACTGCTGGGCCGATTTTAAAATAATTTCACAGAACTGTTCCTTAGGAGACCCTCTAACAAAATTGCTCAAACGGTTCCGCTCCGCTGAACAATTTGGCCGCCAGAGCTAAAAATAGAAAAACCTTTAAACAACTTCTCCTCCAAAATTGCTGGGCAGATTTTGAAATAATTTCACAGAAATGTTCCTTAGGTGACCCTCTACCAAAATTGCTCAAACGGTTCCGCTCCGCCGAACAATATGGCCGCCAGAGCTAAAAATAGAAAAACCTTTAAACGACTTCTCCTCCAAAACTGCTGGGCCGATTTTAAAATAATTTCACAGAAATGTTCTTTAGGAGACCCTCTACCAAAATTGCTCAAACGGTTCCGCTCCGCTGAACAATATGGCCGCCAGAGCTAAAAATAGAAAAACCTTTAAACGACTTGTCCTCCAAAACTGCTGGGCCGATTTTGAAATAATTTCACAGAAATGTTCCTTAGGAGACCCTCTACCAAAATTGCTCAAACGGTTCTGCCCCGCTGAACAATATGGCCACCAGAGCTAAAAATAGAAAAAAGCTTTAAACATCATCGTTTCTAAAGCCAATGGCTCGATTTCAAAAAAAATTCACAGAAATGTTTTACTCATGGCTCTGAACAATAATTGCTCAAACGGTTCCGCTCCGCTGAACAAAATGGCCGCCAGAGCTAAAAATAGAAATAAATCTTAGAATGACACAGAGGGCACAGTTATGATCCAATCATCATGAAACTTTGTCAGAATGTTTATCTTAATGAAATGTAGACCATCTTTGAAACTGGGTCATGTGGGGTCTAAAACTAGGTCACTGGGTCAAATCTTAGAAAAACCTTGTGCGCACTCTAGAGGGCACAGTTATGATCCAATCTTCATGAAACTTTGTCAGAATGTTTATTTATATAAAATCTAGGTTAAATTTGAATCTGAGTCTTGTGGGGTCAAAAACTAGGTCACTAGATCAAATATTAGAAAAACCTCATGTACACTCTAGAGGGCACAGTTATGATCCTATCTACGTGAAACATTGTCAGAATGTTTACTTTCATGAAATTTATACCAGATTTGAAACTGGGCCATGTCAGGTCAAAAACTAGGTCACTAGGTCAGTTCTTAGAAAAACAGTGTGACGCTTTTGAGGACACAGTTTTGTTCTAATCTTCATGAGACTTTGTCAGAATGTTTGTCTCCAACGAATCTGGACCAAGGGAAGATGCAAGAGTTATGGCTGACCATCACAAATATGCGTGATGGAAATCCATAAGTCCCCAGACTGGTTACATTGGTTGACTCTCGTACAGTTATGTGTTGTCGCAACCAAGCGTGTAGCAGTAATGCTAAGAAAGAAAAATGCGCATTATCAGACAGTAGTGTCGCTGAACTAGTCTTTGGCACAGCATCCATGAACCAGTCAGGGTTAAAGGACCAGAAGCCATTCATTTTCTTTTCTGTTCTTATCTAACTGTAATTACTTTTATTTGTCCCTCAGTCACTTATTCCTAGCGCTTCTGACATAACGTCAGATGTTGATGACAATTTCATTTTCAAGCCATCTTTATAAGTTTCCCTTGATACAGTATTTCTTATGGACGAGCAGACGTAATAAAGTTTATACCACTTGAAAGGTTATTTATTCAGTATTTGGCAGATATAAAGAAACTCTTCATTTCTGAGACATAGAAATATATACACCGTCTTGAAATACCAAACAACGTCAGTTTTTACGCTGTAAGACGTTGCAACGCACTCGCAGTGCAAATTAGATAATTTAGCTTAAATTAATAACCAGAGCTGAAAAATCGACAAAATTTTCACCGTCGTTGCGAGTGAAGTAATGTAAACTAACTTCGGAACGCCAACAAGTTAAACTCTTCCGTATACAAGAAAACTCAAGAGTTAGCGATTCAAGAAAAAAGTAACTTTCAGATTTTTTGGCACTAAAAAGCGGCCCCCAACGAAGATCAAGGGACCACTACAGAACAACACGAAGCAAAAAGTAGAGAAGAAAATTTACAGGCATACAATACCTATTTTAAAATTTCGAACTATGAATTCAGACTTCGGAATTCAAGGAAATACCAAATTTTCCAAATCTAGCAGTTTTGTCCTCAACGCAAGATTTCTTTATTTTGCATACTGGGTGGTATTTTTTGAGCATAAAAATCGTATCAAAGTTTAATATTTGTATAAAGTAAATATAAATCAGGTGGACATGAAATACCAGTTCCGAATAGTTCTTTACCAGGAATGTTTTTGGAATTTATTTCTGAGAGCCGATGTAAAATACGAATAAGCAAATCTAGCGGTTTTGTCCGCAGCTGTATTTGTACGTTGGTTACGTTTTATTGAAATCAATGGATGGATGGATGACTTGCGATTTTACGTCCTTTTCAACAATATTTCAGTCATATCAGAACGCTGAGAGGCTGATAATGAAAGGATGTGTGCAATGGAACCTCGTTTATGTTTCAAAAGATTCTCGACTCAAGCGGGAATCGAAGCCCGGACCGCTAGGTCAGCGGGCCGGCACCTAAGCTACTGAGCTCCCGCAGCTCCTTATTGAAATCGAGCAAAATCGTAAGTTGTCCCGAAGGTGTCCCGAAAATTAATATCTTCCGAATATAGATCTTTTCTGCTATCAGTTGCAGTTGGCAGTTTACATTCATATTTGAAGAAATGCGCTTTGGCCTTTGCAGTGAACTGGCTACATAGCTCAAAATCTGGCGTTTTCTGACGTAACGCTTATTGTCACCAACATCACACGTTACGTCTTCTGCGATTTCTATAACTTTGTGAATCTGTAGCTTACAAAATGTAGACATAAACCATTTGTATGTTATAGACACCGGCAGGGTTGTTACATGGTAGGTTCTGCCCACGTATGTTTACTGTATTAAAACAAATTAGTATATACCTGATGGCTGACAGAATACCGAGCTCTGTAAAAAGCTTTATACTCTAGCATATTTATTTACATCAGTTGTAACGTCTTGGAGTCCATTTAAAAGTAAAGAGAGGGTAAGTTGGTAGGGTAATACAGAGAGATAGTGTTGTCTGGGTAAATGTAATTGGGACAGAAAAGGAAATATTGCGTTGTGGTTTCCATTTCTCCGCAAGAACAGAGAGGGCTGTCAATTAAAATTTTTGATACATATGATGATTGAGATTACTACACTCCAAACGAAGTCGCGCGAGTAGGACTTGTACTGCGCGACTTACATGTGATTTCTCAAAGTGTTTAGGCGGGTAGCGCTTCGGAACGTTAATTCTGTTCTTGAAAGTATGAAGAGAGTGTGCATCTTTGATGTTTTGACCAAATGCATTCCAGTCCCTCAGTGTGGAGGGAAGGAACGAGGAAGTGTTGGTAACTGAACGGGACGGTGGGATTGAAAAATTGTGAGAATTTCTAAGAGGTAGCTTGCTATTTGCTGTACTCTTAGGGGTATAAGTTGTTGAAGAGCTTATCATTGTTTCTACGCTGTTGCAGTGCTTCCCATTTTGTTTCATCGTACATCCTTTGAATGCTGCAGAGTTTTGTGGCACCTGTGACCAGACGAGCAGCCTCCAGCTGTACATTCTCAACGGAACGTTTATTTTCAGTCATACAATTATCCCATCATTGCAATGTTTCCATATTCAAGGAGAGGACGCATAAATGTCTGGTACACTTTTTGAAGGGAAGATCTATCAAGCAGAAATCTTTATTGTCTTCCATGCTTTGGCAAACATAATGTCCACTCCACGTTACTGAAGAGAACAATTCCAAGATGTTTATGATGAGTTACCTCGTTAATAAAAATCTTAAATTCATTCAAGAGCAGAGAATACATTCAGAGGAAGGAACAAGGGCCAGACTACGTAGTTTCGGCTAATAAAGCCTCGTCAGTGACCCTGACAATATCTGGTAACGAAACCAGAGAAAAACACACTGTAATTTCTTAATTTTGATTGGGCAGTCAGTTCAAAGACTATTTAGTATCCAAATAATATAAAAGACGATGATCTAGAATAATAGTCTAGATCAATCTCAAATTTCAGATTTCACAGAATATATCCTGATCTCAAAGGACGAAAATAAAATATAATCTGCACTATGGATGATGTACTTGGAGACGTTTTACGGCCGCCACACGGCACAACACCAGCTGCAGTGAGGTAATGATGATGATGTTTTCACATTTAACGACGCGTCAACCCACTGGGTCATTTGCGTCTAGAAGGTTATGCTTGACTTTTAAAATACACATTGTACTAGATACAAAATGAGATTTAAAATAAATTGGTATGGAAAAGTATGAAAATGAAAATCGTTAAAAGATATAAAAGGTGCAGTGAGGTAAAATTAAAATCTTAAATTGTAGTTCCTTCAAGAGCAGAGAATACATTCAGAAGAAGGAACATGGGTCAGACTACGTAGTTTTGGCTAATAAAGCCTCGTCAGTGACCCTGACAATATCTGGTGACGAAACCAGAGAAAAGCACACTGTAATTTCTTAATTTTAACTGGGCAGTCAGTTCAAAGACTGATTAGTATCAAAAAAGGATCCAAATAATATAAAAGACGATAATCTAGAATAATAGTCTAAATCAATCTCAAATTTTAGATTTCACAGAATATATCCTCTGGTCTCAAAGGACGAAAATAAAATATAATCTGCACTATGGATGATGTACGGGGAGACGTTTTACGGCCGCCACACGGCACAACGCCAGCTGCAGTGAGGTAAAATAAAATATTAAATAGTTCCTTCAAGAGCAGAGAATACATTCAGAAGAAGGAACATGGGTCAGACTACGTAGTTTCGGCTAATAAAGGCTTGTCAGTGACCCTGACAATATCTGGTGTTCGTTCCTCCTAGAGAAAGGACGGTTCGTTTTTTAGCTCACCTGAGCACGAAGTGCTCAAGGTGAGGTATTGTGATCGGTCTTTGTCCGGCGTCCGTCGTCCGGTCGTGCGTCCGGCGTCAACTTTTGCTTTAAACGACTTCTTCTCCAAAACTGCTAGCCGGATTTCAAAATAATTTCACAGAAATGTTCCTTGGGGGACTCTCTACCAAAATTACTCAAATGGTTCCGCTCCGCTGAACAATATGGCCGCCAGAGCTAAAAATAGAAAAACCTTTAAACGACTTCTCCTCCAAAACTGCTGGGCCGATTTTGAAATAATTTCACAGAAATGTTCCTTAGGAGACCCTCTACCAAAATTGCTCAAACGGTTCCGCTCCGCTGAACAATATGACCGCCAGAGCTAAAAATAGAAAAACCTTTAAACAACTTCTCCTCCAAAATTGCTGGGCAGATTTTGAAATAATTTCACAGAAATGTTTCTTAGGTGACCCTCTACCAAAATTGCTCAAACGGTTCCGCTCCGCCGAACAATATGGCCGCCAGAGCTAAAAATAGAAAAACCTTTAAACGACTTCTCTTCCAAAACTGCTGGGCGATTTTAAAATAATTTCACAGAAATGTTCTTTAGGAGACCCTCTACCAAAATTGCTCAAACGGTTCCGCTCCGCTGAACAATATGGCCGCCAGAGCTAAAAATAGAAAAACCTTTAAACGACTTGTCCTCCAAAACTGCTGGGCCGATTTTGAAATAATTTCACAGAAATGTTCCTTAGGAGACCCTCTACCAAAATTGCTCAAACGGTTCTGCCCCGCTGAACAATATGGCCACCAGAGCTAAAAATAGAAAAAAGCTTTAAACATCATCGTTTCTAAAGCCAATGGCTCGATTTCAAAAAAAATTCACAGAAATGTTTTACTCATGGCTCTGAACAATAATTGCTCAAATGGTTCCGCTCCGCTGAACAAAATGGCCGCCAGAGCTAAAAATAGAAATAAATCTTAGAATGACACAGAGGGCACAGTTATGATCCAATCATCATGAAACTTTGTCAGAATGTTTATCTTAATGAAATGTAGACCATCTTTGAAACTGGGTCATGTGGGGTCAAAAACTGGGTCACTGGGTCAAATCTTAGAAAAACCTTGTGCGCACTCTAGAGGGCACAGTTATGATCCAATCTTCATGAAACTTTGTCAGAATGTTTATTTATATAAAATCTAGGTTAAATTTGAATCTGAGTCTTGTGGGGTCAAAAACTAGGTCACTAGATCAAATATTAGAAAAACCTCATGTACTCTCTAGAGTGCACAGCTATGATCCTATCTACGTGAAACATTGTCAGAATGTTTACTTTCATGAAATTTATACCAGATTTGAAACTGGGCCATGTCAGGTCAAAAACTAGGTCACTAGGTCAGTTCTTAGAAAAACAGTGTGACGCTTTTGAGGACACAGTTTTGTTCTAATCTTCATGAGACTTTGTCAGAATGTTTGTCTCCAACGAATCTGGACCAAGGGTGCAACTTGGTCATGTTGGGTCAAAAAGTAGGTCACTAGGTTAAACCTCAGAAAAACATTGTGTACACTCTAGAAGGCACAGTTTTGATAACTTTGCCAGAATGTTCATATCCAAGAAATCTAGACCAGGTTTGGAACTGGGTCATGTAGGGTCAAAATCTAGGTCATTAGGTTAAATCTTATAAAAACCTTAGGTACACAATAAAGGGTTCATTTTCCATTTAATCTTTGTGAAACTCTGTCAGTCATATGGATGTCTCTGAGGTTAAGTTCACAGGATACTCAGGTGAGCGATCCAGGGCCATCATGGCCCTCTTGTTGTTGTTAACTAGGGAAACTGTTTTTGACGCATTAAAATCAACAAGCCATGTTTCTGCCAGTGAGTTAATGTCTTTAAGGTCAAAATTAAGTTCGAAAGCTACATTCAGAGGACATTCTACGATTTTGAATGAACTAGTGTCTTCGCATATAGTCTAATGTTACTTCTAATGCCTTTAACTATGTCGTTTATATAGGTTACAAATAGAATACGATACATTTGATCTGCATTTAAATACAGATATATAAACAAATACAGCCTGTTGCAGTGATTTTGTTAGCTTACCTGACCCAAAGTCCATAGTGAGCTATTGTCATACCAATGCATCCTGTATCCGTTCTGCAACAGCAACTGACAGCAACTTCTCAAGAACCGCTACACCCATGGTTGCTTGACCAGAATGTTGGGTCTCAGAATTGTACTATTCAGCCAAGTAGCAAAAAACCTGCTTCGCCAGAATGATATATTTGGCTGAAATTTCGAATGGAGCATCAGTGGGACCTTCCTTTTCAAGTTGGAAAAAATGACAAAATCTATGAAGGAATAAGTCACAGTGACCTACTTTCAGTTTACGAGTTTTATTTTACTCCAATGCCAAGATATGAAGAAACAGAGGAATGGTTTGAGTCAAATTTGGTCAGAGTGACCCTTGAGTGGATTTCATTCAAATTAATACGAACAGACCGTCAAGATGACTTCCAGCCGTGGTTATTAAAAATTGCAAAAAACATTTAAAAAAAGGCAATACCTCAAGAAAGGGGACTATTTCGAATATGTGATATTAAAACCTCGGTAAGATATTGTGATATCACAAAATCGAATAAGTGATATCACAAAATCGAATTAGTGATACCACTAGATATATTTTGTGATATCACAAAATCGAACTAGTGACATCACAAAATAGCTGTGATGCAGCAATATATCAAAATCGATTTTGTGATATCACTTATTCCATTTTGCGATATATCTAATTCGACATTGTGATATTACTCAGTCGCACAAATTGTGATATAACTTATCCGATGCTGTGATATCACGAATTTCAATTAGTGATATCACAAAACAGAGAATTTATAGTAAAACGGCGCCTCATACAAGCCAAAAAAACCTCCCCACTTCAACATTCTAATCTAACCGTATTTCACTCTATCAGATGTTTTGTTGGTAAAAGAAGTCCAAAATATACCTAGAAATGTTTTTCAGAGAAAAACTGATGTCCCCTCACCAGCCCATTTCCCATCCCCCCTAATGAATAAAAAGACCGAAGAAGTAAAATATCTAGTCAAGTTTGGAGAAAATCCATCCACTGGTTCTAAAGATATCCTACATAGATGACTATGACCTTGAAAATGATATCAAGGTCACCAAAATCTAATCACCGCTTAAACTTGTCCCAATGATGTATCCATGCAAGTTTGGTGAAATTCCATCCATTGGTTTGGGTACAAGAATATGTCATGTAAGTCCTCCAGTGACCTTGAAAAATTAGGTCAAGGTCACCAAAATCTAATCAGCTCTTAAAATTGTCCCAATGATGTAGCCATGCAAGTTTGGTGAAATTCCTTCAATTGGTTCATGAGATATAGTGGGTAAAAGAAATTGTCATCTAAGTCCTCCAGTGACCTTGAAAATAAGGTCAAGGTCACCAAAATCTAATGAGCTCTTAAACTTGCCCCAGTGATGTATCCATGCAGGTTTGGAGAAATTCCATTCATTGGTTCAGGAGATATAGTGGGTACAAGAAATTGTCATGTAAATCCTCCAGTGACCTTGAAAATGAGATCAAGGTCACCAAATTCTAATAAGCTCTTAAACTTGTCCCAATAATGTATCCACGCAAGTTTGGAGAAATTCCATTCATTGGTTCAGGAGATATAGTGGGTACAAGAAATTGTCCTCTAAGTCCTCCAATGACCTTGAAAATGAGGTCAAGGTCACCAAATTCTAATAAGCTCTTAAACTTGTCCCAATAATGTATCCATGCAAGTTCCGAGAAATTCCATACATTGGTTCAGGAGATATAGTGGGTACAAGATATTGTCCTCTAAGTTCTCCAATGACCTTGAAAATGAGGTCAAGGTCACCAAATTCTAATAAGCTCTGAAACTTGTCCCAATAATGTATCCATGCAAGTTCTGAGAAATTTCATTCATTGGTTCAGGAGATATAGTGGGTTTAAGATATTGTCATCTAAATCCTCCAGTGACCTTGAAAATGAGGTCAAGGTCACCAAAACCTTATCGTCTCTTAAACTTGTCCCAATGATGTATCCATGCAAGCTTGGTGAAATTCCATCCATTGGTTCAGGAGATATATTGGTTACAAGAAATTATCATTTAAGTCCTCCAGTGACCTTGAAAATGAGGTCAAGGTCACCAAAATCTAATCAGCTCTTAAACTTGTCCCAATGATGTATCCATGCAAGTTTGGTGAAATTCCATCTATTGGTTCAAGAGATATCGCGCACGCAAGAAATCTGTCACGCCGACGCCGACGCCCGGGATCCGCACTGAAAACAATATGTCCCCCCTCACCTTTGGTGGGGGGACATAATAAGCTGGTAATCACTACAAGAATGTCCTCTCAACGAGCGTGCTATGATTACGGAACTCCGTGATGATTTTTGTTCTTTTTGTGCTCTTAGAGGGATGTTTCAGACATGTCTTTCCACAAAAACAAGCGTGCACTTTTCTAATATATTCAGAGCATCCCTATGTCATGCTAGAGGGAATTGGCCACATACATGACATTGTCAGGTAATCTGTCTGTACGAATTTGCTCGTGACCATTATTATAATTCCCTATAACATTCTGAGCAAGTAATTTTGACGGAAGTGCCTCTTTAGGTTGCAATTCTGACGGAAGGGCTTCGTCTGGTTGGAATTTTGATGGAAATGGCTCTCCTGGATGGTATTCTGACGGAAGTGCCTATTCTGGTCGGAATTCTGACGAAAGTGCCTCTTCTGGTTGGAATTCTGACGGACGGGCCTCTTCTGGTTGGAACTTTGATGGAAGCGCCTCTCCTGGATGGTATTCTGACGGAAGTGCCTCTTCTCGTCGGAATTCTGACGGAAGTGTTTCTTCTGGTTGGTACGGATGCTTGAACTCAAAACACGAGAGAAAGGTCATTTTCTCCCTTTTTAGCTGAGCAGTGCTCAGCGCTGACACCTTTTAGGGTCAGAAAAAATGACATTTTTGCCGTAAAGGTATTTTTCATAACTTTGAAGAAAAACCCTGTGATTGATACGTGATACGGGTAATATAAGAAAAACATTTAAAATTGCTCAATGGTCAATTAAACCGAAAATGGCTACTTTTTAAGAGAACACAGTTAAAGGTAGGTATCAGTTTAGATAATTTAAGAGTGAAGTCCCTTGTTCAAGTATCAGTACCAAGTAGACCAGCAAGCGCCCTCCCTCCTCCCTCCCCGCCTCCCCAACCCACCCACCTACACACAAACTAAAGTAACACGGGCCCCGCACCGCTCGTAAAGGCCTACGTTCACGTCTTTCTGACAGCTTGATCTCTCTTTCGTGAGTTTCTTCACGAATGCATGGCCAGTCTCGAACAACACAATTATTGCGCTGCGTACCAACGCAGTGCTATTTCTGATGAGTTTGGGAAGGCGTTGGGTGTAGATTTGTTTTATTGATTATTGCTATAAGCGGCTTCAAAAGTGAACTTTCATGCATATTTTATCGCTAAAATTTCGACTATGACATCAAATTACCTAAAACATAACATTAAAATATCTCTTTTCGACCTTTATAATTTTTATTTTTTATATTTCGGGATAAAAACATGGAACTATTTTTCTGTGCCTAAGTGTCGAAAGGATTATCGGCTTTGATAAACGCGTTGTATTGTTGCAAAGAAGTCAGCTTTACGGGTTTTTTTCCATTTTTTGCACTGTAAGTGTTTAATCAAGTTAGCGTTTAGCATTCATGGTATTAGGTAAAATAATAATTGTTTAGCGAGAAAGAAAAGTTTAAAAGCATATACATATCGTCTTTAACTATAATATCCTTTCGATTTTTCGAGGTAGTCCCATTTCATATATGACCTACAAGATTTGAGGTTATCCGCGCGATGGAACTCAGCTATTGCGTAACTGCCTTATTTTTAGAACCGGTTTATCCATATCATTACCGTTGATAGATCTGATATTAGGACACGAACAGGAAACCTGCATTTCTTTTATATATCCATCCATGATTGATCTAGTCTCATTTAAGGGAGCTAATCACCATTTTGGCACTTTAATAACGACTTTGTTGTTTTGTTTTTAATTACATAATGATTAAAATAGTGATTTAAACATTTCTAAACAGCCACAGAAACAGTAGGGCATAGTTTAAATTCTGGAATGGAATGGAGTGGAAAAGATATCATAATCTACATTCCATTGGCTACAAGCAACCAGCGGGCACATTGCGTCGGAAATACGCCTTATTAACGTTGATGCGACGTCATCACGTCATTTTGACGTTATGTGCCTCTGCTGGGAATATGCTGGGAAAATTGGCTTTGTGAAACAGAAATGGACGCATCTCCTGTTAATATTACGACACGGCATAAATTCCTTTAGCTGAATTGATCCTTGCCATCCCCCTCCCCCCTCCGGGGTATGTCCTATTATCATGATTTTACTGCTCAATTTCAATTACATATTATTGTGAGTACGGGGTAGAAAACTGTAACCTCGGACCCCTGATTTTGTATCATTCTGGATAGCACGTAATACTCATATGAGGGAGTATGCCATATGAAGAGATAGATAGAATAGCAATGACTGACAGACTGAAACATCTTTCATGGCATAGGCTTACGGACAGAACCATTAAGAGAAAGTCAAATGAAGGAATATAGTAATGACCTGGTTCAAATTCTTTTTTTATCAAATGAAAATTAATGGGCGAAGAAATAGTGATTTCGTTGAAATCCCAAAGAGGCAAGCTCGAGGTTATCTGTCAAATTAATCAGGTGTCATGCAAGACTTGCCAAACATGAGTCTTATATTAAGATTTCCTTGTCTCCATCTAAACCTAATCATAGATTCTGAGTCACTTCTGTCCTACTAATTACAGTCATTATGGAACTTTAAATCGGGGAGAATTCCGAAGATGTACTCGAAACTTCAGGAATGCAAAGTTTTTGAAAGTAAAACTGAGGTGAAATTAGTCGTTGTCTTATAATCAAGGAACCATTATGAGAAGCTAAATACAAAACTTGGAAACATATTCTAAAACTCAAATTTGCTAAAATTTTCTGGTTGACAGTACTTTCATGAGAGCTGTGTCACGCATAAATTGTGCTAATGGTGAATGGTTACTTTTTCAGGGGAAGCAACTCATGCCAATTTCATTCTTTGCCTCCCTTCACAGCGGTGATCAACTGAAGAACTTGCCCCTTGAGAAGCATTTTTTTCCTTTAACCGTAGATTCCCTTTTGGAAAGGCTACATTATCCAGGAAAACAATCAAGAAGTCACACAAGTTGTTCCCCTTTGTAAAATGATGAAAAAAACAACAACAAAAACAACCAAACACATGACCGAGATCAATTCAATAATAATTCAAAACTTTAAATATCTTTCAAAAACATACTTAGGTATTTTACTATTATACAAAGTTTTGCATGGGCCTTTAAACTAGGTAGTCTTCATCAGAATTCACATGTTATTATTCTGTTAATCTTAATGCCGACTTTAATCTCAACACCACCAAAATAAATAAATAAACAAATGAATAAATAAAGTTTTAGAGTCACAGAACAAATAAATAACGCAATGTTTTGCAAAAACGTCATTTGACTCACAAATTTTCTTAGATTAATTTGATTACAATTTATTGGACAGCCTCATGCTCAATCTTACAAAGAAAAAGAGTTGTAAAATTCTGTTATACATCACAACACTTTGAGGTTTTCCTTCATAAAACACACTAGTAAAACTGTAAATTGAATGTAAATGTCCTTTAATTACAAAGTAAATGTAGGGTGCCTGTCTTAAACTCGGTGCTATTCATCCAAGCTATAACAAGTTTTTTTTCTTTTTGCTTTGTAAATAAAACTGGTAGAAATAGTTTATCTTAAGCTTTTGAAACTGTGAAATTAACTGTGACCGTGCAGAACTTTTGTCCATATGTATATATATAGCCTTATAGCCTTATTTTATGCTGTGTTGTTCCAAATTACAAAGGAGCGGCTGTAACGTAGTGGATAGCACTCCGGACGACCGATCCAGGGGTCGCAAGTTCGATACCCCGCTTCTCCGGTCTTTCGGATGAGACTTTAAACCGAGGTCCCGTCTCCATATGACCTCGTTGATGTAGGGACTTTAAACCCGAGTTCACTCACTCACTCACTCCAAATTACAATGCTAATCACAATCCAGCGTAACGTGTCATTTTCAATGATTTAAGAATATTTAAGTTTATATTTAAGAATATATATTATCGCTATTTTAATTCATTGTTACCTCGATACCGTATCTTATACAAAGTTACTAAAAATGGATAATCAAATCTTAATTATTGTTTTCCGCAGCGCCTCCTCCTTTGCTCTATACTAGAGCAACTTTTTACTTGTTATTTCTTAGACGGCTAGGACAGTAGTTTTCATGAGTTCTTTTAGTTCTTTATGCCAATGACACAAACCACAGTTTAGAAAATGCAATCTTAAAGACATGTACTATGATCATGATACCTGCCATCATTGTCATCCATTATCAAAATACACCGATCTGCCATCCCAGCTGTCTAGCTAAAATTGTATCGCTACCCGCCCTTTTTGTAAGCGTGAATTTTCTTTATAACCAAATTACGCATAAAAACTGGCAGAAATATTGCTAACTAATTGAAGTTATATTGCATGCAAGCAAACAGATTGGGCACTGTCTCAGATTTGTTTAATGGGAGCCGAAATGCAGACTTTGTGTTGTTTTCTGAAGAGGTTGCCCATCAAAGACCTGCCAAAGCCTTATCTGTGTAGGAAAGCCACCCACACTAATACAGTAGCTTAAGTATCTACAGACACTGAACAACTTCCGGATGAGGCTAAACTCTTCCGGGAGTTTATCGTATATTTTTACAAGCAACTTTATCTTATCCAATCAAAATTTTCTTTCATTTTGATGCATCTGCCATCACTGTGGACATCTGTTATATTGGTGAGTTGATGTTATCCTCGTGGACTAATTGTCCACCAACAGTGGTATCGGCCCAAGGTCCTTTTGCGCTGTTTGTAGTAAAATTACATGAAATATTTTGTCATGAGGTAATTCTGCAAGCTTTTCAGTACAGTTTCACCCCTGAGTTTCACATAAACAAGGTTTGAAAATTTAGTAGTATTGTACTTATTGTTCCATTTGGCAAGTAAAATGACCTCCTTCCGATATTATAAACTTTAATAAAATGGAGCCCCATTCAGTGTCTCGAGAAGGAAAGCGATGTGTGGTTTTACAAATGCATGTTCCTCCGATTTTTGCCAGTTATATGACGCAAAATCTGCACATCAATCCTATTCAAAGGGCAATAACTCGGTCTTTGTGAGATATTGTGGATTGAATTTGCGCTTGCACAGCACAATATGGTACGAAGGGCCTACATGTAAGCAAGTTCTATGAGCTTCTATCCATCGGTTTGTTCATTAGCGCTCTGATGAATCAAATCAACCAAAGGGCAGTAACTCTGATATAGCTCGAAGGCGATCCCGTCAAACGTGCATGCAAAACGGCATTATGGCGATATATAGTAAATTTACAAAATTCTACAGTTACTTTTCCTGATACGAGGGGAAAAAAGTGTGGCTATTAAACCAGATGAAGGGCATTACCTCATGCATTACTGTGACCATTCCGACAAATCTGCGAATGCTTCACCGCACTTTTGAAAGTGCTACATATTTATTTATTATTATTATTGTATTTAATTACGCTTCATTTCGGTTATTGATTATTAGTTATGGCTCTAGACGGACGGACATTTCCAAAATAATAGCACTTAGACTGGGGATAAAAAAGGATATGAAGAATTCTTGCATTAACCTTTAAACTGAACACTTTAACAGGCAGTTATATTCAAAGAGTGTAGACATCAGACTGCAGTCTGATCAGGTCTAATTTGTTTGCCCTTGTTTGTGCCACGCTCTCGCAAACAGATGGGAGTTTCCGAAACGATAAGTTGAACACTGCACGCATTCGGGAACGGTTTCTTCTCTCTTCCACCTATTCGAAAAGTACCAAATTACTGGTCAGAGGACAGAGTCCTTTCAGTCACCAGAGCTCTAGATAGAGGGAGTAATTTTTGTTAATACTGAATGAAAACATATGTTGTGACCCCTCATCTAAACCGTCTCGACGAGACGGTTCAGATGAGGGGTCACAACATATGGTTTCAATGAGAAATAAAAAAAAATTCCTCAATTTTCATCAAATACCCCTCTTATCTACAGCTCTGGTCACACAGCCATGTGAGAGATTTGAACCTTCTACCGTCATCACCCTTCGTTTATACGCTCTAACCACTCTAACCTATCTTCAGGGTTTATTCATTTGCACTCGGTCAACTTCATGAATGTCAAAACCTTAATATTTCTCTCTTTAACACTCATCACATACATGTAATATTGCGCATTTGCCCTCTGGAATCCTGGTCACGCTCTTGTCATTACAAAGGCGTCATTCGTGCGGTTGCCAGTACCCAGTACATACGGTTTTATTCCTCTGACCGCAGTTCAAATCTTTTTATTAAAAATGTACGTAGAAATGGAATCGGTGTGTGTATATACATCAACATTACTGAGCTATAAGCCCTGAGGGCGCGGACACGACCTGAATTTTCATCAAAATGTACACTCCAATTCAATAAGTTGTTTAAAGTTAA
Source organism: Ctena decussata (assembly GCA_963989385.1). NCBI lineage: Eukaryota > Metazoa > Mollusca > Bivalvia > Lucinida > Lucinidae > Ctena > Ctena decussata. The sequence goes on along the minus strand of OZ022501.1, from coordinate 20,843,776 downwards.
CGTTAACAGGCGGAAGTAATCTCATTTAGGCTTGTTGAAATCTAAATCATCAATCAATGAACTTGTTAAAACTTAGAGGGCGGTTTAGAAATATAAGCCACGCCCTTGTCAACGCCCAACCCGGAAACTGGAAAAAAATCAAAGATCAAAGCGGCGCTCTGTGCGCAGTTCGGATTGAAGATACTTTTGTCAAGAAACCCAAGAATAACATAATTTAATTAAAAAAGTAGTTTGAAAAGGAATATCATTTTCACTGTTTCAAGGATGTATTCCATTCTTGTTGGATTAGTGTTGTTCGGGACCTGTTCCAGGACACTGGGCCAGATAGTACCTCCACAACCGGTCCCTGGGGTTTCTCTTTTCGGGCAGTTTGGACCACAGGCCCCAGGCCTGGTCCGCGATGGTAATAATTATATATCCCAAATATTCGAACACAGTGTCCTCACTGCATGCACACACCGTTGAAATATCATTGAATCAACGTAATTCAACGTCATGGCGTTGAATCGGCGTTGGTTCAGTGATGATTGAGCTATGTATACTTAGTGTGGAGGCAGTCGGATAGACACAGAGCAGACTGTTGTTGACCCATTTATGCCTAGCGTCCCAAAAAAGGGACATTGGCAAATAGTGCAGAACCAGATCAGACGCCGCAAAACGCGGCGGCGTCTTATCAGGGTCTTCACCATTTACATAAGACAAATGGATGTTTCTCCTGAAAATGAAACAAAAGTGATAAACATAAAATAAATCGGATATCCTTTAATTGGCAAATGGAAAAAATAGAATAGTCTTCTGTGCATGCACGGGTTAAAGCAGTTTGTTCTGACAATTGTCAGCACTGATTCTTTACATTTTCTTTAAAATCATTTCTTTACAGAACAAATAGAATAGATCGAATTTGGATTATGAAGTTGTCCATTACAGGTAGGTTCCTACACTTTGGAATGCATCATAATTTTGATGATCTTTCATCCAAGTTGTTGGAAAGCACTTATAAAAGGGAATGAATAAGTTTCACTAAAAAGTGTAAATAAAAAATATTAGAAAAGTTGTTTTGCAAGGGATTTCCTAACTCTGCTTCGCACACCAGTTAGCGCTATTTTTAGTTCGTGCCAAAAATATATAACGCAGCTGAGGTCATGCTGCATTGCATTTTGGAATAGTTTCAACCCATCCACCATGCCAGGACCTCTAGGAGAGCTCACGACAAGGAAAAATTGACCTTTGGAGAATGGCATCAGAAATCGCGCACTTATAGACATAATAAACATAGTTATTTTTAGAACTGGAATTCCAACGAAAGAAAATAAACCAAAAGGGAAAACGACTATTTTCTTCAACATCTGACGAGCTTCTCAATAGCAACAAATTCAGACAATACTGCTCAGAAAAAGACGAAATTATTTTGAGGACATAATTGTTATTGCTAGTACAGGAACCTACCTTTAAATGTTGAAAATTCCAAATATTGCCCCCTGAATTTGTTACGCACCCACAAACTGTAATATAAAAGTACAGCAAATAAAGCCAGCATGTGCATTCGAAAAATCAGACTCGGGGGATATAGCGATGAGCCTGGCGTCCGTCCGTCCGTCCGTCCGTAAACATTTTCTTGTCCGCTCTATATCTTGAATACCCTTTGGAATATTTTCATGATACTTCACAGTTATGTAGAGCAGGTCATGCGGATGTGTCCCGTACAAGAATGGCAACTCTTGCTATTGTACTTTTTTAGTTATCTCCCCTTTGGTGATTTTTTGGCATATTCGTGTCCGCTCTGTAACTTGAATACCCTTTGGAATATTTTCATGATACTTCACAGAAATGTAGAACAGGTCATGACGATGTGTCGCGAACAAGAATGACAACTCTTGCTTTCTTACTTTTTGAGTTATTTCCCCTTGATAGTTTTAGGTGTGATTTTTTGGCAGATTCGTGTCCGCTCTATAACTTGAATATCCTTTGGAATATTCTCATGATACTTCACAGATATGTAGAACAGGTCATGACGGTGTGTCGCGAACAAGAATGACAACTCTTGCTTTCTTACTTTTTGAGTTATTTCCCCTTGATCATTTTAGGTGTGATTTCGTGTCCGCTCTATAACTTGAATACCTTTTGAAATATTTTCATGATACTTCACAGATATGTAGAACAGGTCATGATGGTGTGTCGCGAACAAGAATGACAACTCCTGCTTTCTTACTTTTGGAGCAAGCCAAGGATATTAAGTATAACACAGCTTCAGAAAGTCAGGGTAGTCACGCTCTATAACTTGAATACCTTTTGAAATATTTTCATGATACTTCACAGATATGTAGAACAGGTCATGATGGTGTGTTTGAAGCTGTGTTATACTTAATATCCTTGGCTTGCGAAGATGAACATAAGAATTCTTCGTGGACAGGACATGCCTAATAACTCTGTAACCTTGACTTCCTCGCTTTCCCCAGGGGCAGGGATGACACTAAATAAAATTTCAGGTCTATATCTATCTTCATGCCAAATATAAAAAAATCCGTCGTAGGATTTTTACCTCTCTTCCCAGTGGCGGTCAACTCCTTAAGGAAAGAATTTGCTCCCCTAGGGGAACAAATTCTTTCCTTTTAGAGTATATGAGCTGCGACACGACAAAACCAACAATGTGGTTGTGCGGCCAGCACAGACTCAGCTCAGCCTGGGCATCCGCCCAGTCTGGTCACAGTCTTCGCTGTCCGCATGGAGGTAGCTTAGAACTTTAGCTACACTTTGACACTAAATGAAGAGTCTGGTCAAACTGGGCGGATGCCCAGGCTGATTTGAATCTGCGCTGGGCACACAACCACATTGTTGGTTTTCTCGTGTCGCGGCTCATATCCCGTTTTGGAAGGACTACATTGTCAAGGAAGGCAATCGGTAGGGCGCCTGACTTGTAAACCAGAGGTCCTGGGCTCGATACCCGACCCGGCCACTTTCATTTCTCCTTCCGCTGATTCGACAGTGCAGTCATTTCTGACCTTATGCATATAACACGTATTCTTTTCTAGCGTTAACGGCGCGAAAAAGCCCTTTAGGTGCTGATGTGCCGTAAAACCCATATCACTCACTCACATCGCTGATTCAAGAAGGACAGGTGTCAGTTCCTGGTGAAAGTAAATGCACTAAAATTAGTACTGGTTAATCGCTTAGGAGGTCTAAGCCTGCCCAGGAATAGTGTGGTTAGGTTAACTGACCGTCCCGACATGACCATAGCTGTTTACCGTTGACGTTAAACAATAACACAACAACAACAACGCAAAAGTCGTTTCTTTTTGTAAAATAGGCGGTAAAACATGGAGGTGTACCCGTACAGTTTCGATTTGAAGATCGATGTGGACAGCGAAATCGACTAGTCTTTGCAGTGCGCTTCACAGATTCTCAGTATGTGATACTAATCTAAATCTTATTTGAGCCGCGACACGACAAAACCAACAATGTGGTTGTGCATCCAGCGCAGACTCAGATCAGCATCGGCATCCGCCTAGTCTGCACAGAGTCTTTCCTAAGCACTGAAAGGGTAGCTAAGGGTCTCAGCTACCCTCATGCGGACAGCAGCGACTCTGATCAGACTGGGCGGATGCCCAGGCTGATCTGAGTCTGCGCTTGGCGCACAACCTCATTGTTGGTTTTCTCGCGTCGCGGCTCATTTGTTCTCAGTCAGTCATTAAAACTGTGGTGAGCACGGTTAACGACAAAGTTAATGCCATTGCATTTAAAGTCCCGTAAATATACGACAAAAACTGGTTGCCAGACCCTGTACCGTTAAATATGGGACACTGCTGTAATGTTTTTATATAGAAATATGACTGAATTGAAACCTTGCTATTTCTCTCTCCGGAACTGAAGTTATGCTTTCATACATGTATGAACATAAGTTACGGTACTGTCCCGTAGTTTTGCGGTACTAAGCCTGGCAACCAGTTTCCAGGCTTTTTACCGTAAAATTAGCGGATTTTTGTCACAGTGTACTGATTTTTCCTACCTTTGCTGTTAGATTCAATATTGCAAATATTTGTTTTCAGGACCGGTGACGCCGTTTTTGACTGGCAACATAATATATGGAACTTGCTACTTTAACAATACTTACTCGCCGATCCAGGGCCGTGTGGATATGCGTCAGGATCTCAGCGTAGTGAGTAGCTTTTTAGCTCACCTGAGCCAGCGGCTCCGGGGGAGCTCATAGGATAGACAGGCTCCGCCGTCCGTCCGTCAACATTTTCAAACAAGTATATCTCTAAAGCTACTCAGCCAATCTCGTTTAAATTTCATGTGTAGCATTATTGGGCAGGGGTAAGGCTGCATAAGGTTTTGGGGCATGTCTGACCGAAACTGTGATTACCATGGCAACCAATATCTCCCACTGACATAATGGGGAAAATGGTGTCTCCATGTTTTCTCCGCTGCTTTTGATCGGATCTTTTTTCAGACTTGCAGGAAAGAAGGACAGGCAAGTTTAAATTCAGCTAGATCCGATTATCCACCCGGAGTTATTTGCCCTTGAGCGTTCTTATAGACTTTGTATGGGGAAGATTGTGTCTCCACATTTTTTTTGCTCATTTTAAATCGGATGTTTTTCATACTTGAAAGAAACAATGACAGGCAAGAAGTCTCGAATAAGTTCGAATATCAGTCAGATTGGACTTATCATAACAGAGTTACTTGCCCCTGAGCGTCAAGGAATATTGTGTCTCAAGCTTTTTCGGTCATTTTGATCGGATTTTTTCAGACTTGCAGGGAACAAGGACAAGCACAAGAGCTCAGACAAGTTCAAATTCAGCCAGATCCGATTTTCCATCCCGGAGTTATTTGCCCTTGAACGTTCTTATAGACTTTGCATGGGGAAGATTGTCTCTCCACATTTTTGCTCATTTTAATCGGATGTATTTCATACTTGCAAGAAACAATAACAGGCAAGAAGTCTCGGATGAGTTCGAATATCAGTCAGATTGGACAAATCATAACAGAGTTACTTGCCCTTGAGCGTCACAGATTATAGTGTCTCCAGCTTTTTTTTTCGGTCATTTTTGAGCGGATCTTTTTCAGACTTACAGGGAACAAGGGCAGGCACAAGAAATTGGACAAGTTCGAAATTCTGCGAGACCGGATTTTCCATCGTGGAGTTAGTTGCCCTTGAGCGATCCAATAGACTTTGTATGTGAAAATCGTGTTTTCCCTTTTTCCTCATTTTAATCGAATGTTTTTCATACATGATGCAGGAAACAATGACAGACAAGAAGTCTGGGATGAAATTAATAAAAGCTAAATGTTCATAACTTCATTGCCATGACAACAGAAGGAATTTCATGTATAGGAACTTTTTTGACCTTGTATAGTATAGAAGTTCTACAATTTCAGTAGTTGTAAATACGATTCCTATGTTCGTAGCAGCTTATGAGAAATAGCCAGATTCGCATGCCTTTTTGAAGCATCGTGTCGCGGTCGCTGAGTGCACTCGTGTATTGTCGAGTAGCGATCGGGAAGCGATCGTGTGCGGTCGAGTTGGTCTGGAACACATATTGAACGGGAAATTGAACAGCAATAACGTTGATCGAGAAGCGATCGGCTATTGGTCGAATAGAGGTCGAGTTGATCGGGCACTGGTCGGTCAATTTTTTTATCCCGACCAAACTAGATCTCTACATGGCTGGCTGGATGATTTGTGATTTTACTTCCTATTCAACAGTATTTCAGTCATATCAGGACGATGGGTGAGTGATAATGAAAGGCTGTATGCAATGGAACACCGATTACGATTGAAAAGATTCCCGGCTCCAGCGGGTCTCGAACCCGGGACCGCTAGATCAGTAGGTCAGCACTTAACCTACTGAGCTACCGGGGCTCCAGTAGCATAAGACAAAGTGCCAATAGTATATGTATGGCAGGGAAAAATCCATGGAATGTTATGTCGCGCCTGATTTGCACTTTAACAAAGTAGAGATCATAAAGATCCTATGTACAACTTGCTATATGCATTTAGGAGATGGACTTGTAAGCTAGCGCTGACATATTTCATTTTTTTCGGAGGGGGGGGGGGGGGGGGGCAAAGGGTTGTGTAAAAGAGTAAACAGTGTCAAAACAGAGTAGGCCTACAAAGCGAAGGTTTAATGATTTGACAAGAAGGTAGTTATTCTTTTTACACTAAAAACTTAAAAAATATTTTGTCCTTTTCCACTATAAATATAGGCCAAGGATATAAAAAAGCAACTTCCAAGGAGAACAGTCAAAGAAGAAACTTGATGACAGGTTTCATGATTGTAGGTACTGTTAAATCCTGGAGTCAATGCAATTTTGGATGTTGCAAGTAAGTAAAGCGTGAAATCTAAGTGAAGGATACAAATAAGCGCATCATCCATGTCAGGTTTGATCATTAAAGCTACTATACTAAGAACAACTTCTAACCGACCACTTGCTTTGTCTTGAGCACTGTCGTTTGAAGATGGTATCCGGACATTATTTTCTTATATTCAGTACTCCAACTGTGCCATGTAAACGTTGTAAAATGTTTGAGCTCAATACCTTTAATATCATTTACCTGGCAGCAAAGGATGCACATGTATCCCCATTTCGAACTTCGCAAGGATTATGACTGTGGTGGAGAAGGTTTTTTAATTGTGACTAAAATTTTGAATTCTGTATTGAAATACTGCCTTATTATGAATTCTCAAGTTCTTTTAAACATTTTCTAAATATTCGCACAAATCATAAGCATACGCTGACAAGATTCCGAAATGTGGTTCTGTCCGAATCGTGAAAATCTGCTGAAATGTTGCGATTTTCGGAAACAGGGGTACCATTATCTTTCACTTATTCAATGGTACACGGATAAGATTTTTATTTCAGAGTTACTAAATTTACTTTACCAATACTACAACTTAATTAAAAATGGAAACATGTGTTCGACTGTCCTTTTTATTTAGCAGAAAACAGGCAATAAATTAGTGGTCGGTTAGAAGTTGGTTCTAGTATATAATTGCAGAGAAATGACCTTTTATAACAAAGATTCGATGCAGTTGTGAAAGGACTCAAATAGACGGAAATCCGTACGACTGTACAGAACTTTGCTTAAGCAGGTGTGACAAAACAAATGATGCTGCATTTTTAAATCTGGGTTCGAGGTTATAAAACTTGAGAATAATCTCAAACCCAAAATAAAGCACTCTGATTGGCTGCTTCCGAGCATGTGCTCGGAAGCAGCCAATCAGTGTGCTTTATTTTGAGTTTGAGAATGTACTCAAGTTTTATAACCTCGGGGTCTGGTGGACGTCGCTGACGCTGCATTAACGCTGGCCGTAAAGCTCTTCGGTAGTGTTCAGAACTAATGAGGAAATGTCATTTTGTAATTTTTTCAGGCACCACCATTATTAGATGTCAAGGTAAAAGTCAGAGGACTGCCACAGACATGGATGAGTGAACGGGAACGTGCAATGCACGTGCACCAATGGGGCGACATCAGCAGAAGCTGTTACAACACTGGGCCTCACTATGACAGGGACAATAGCTTCCATGGCCCACCCACCGCAACAGACAGGTGATCATTTTAAATAATAGTGAACACAACAATGGATGGATGGATGTGATTTGAGGTCCTTTGTATTTCAGTCATAACAGTGACCTATATATAGAATATAGGTCACTGGTCATAATCAGGATAATGGAAGGATGATAATGAAAGGCTGTGTGCAATGGAACCTTTACTGTAGGAAAGAGTTCCTTCTCCAGTGGGTCTGGAATACAAGGTCAATAGATCAGCAGGCCAGACCATAACCTACTGCTTGTGAACACAGAAAGACTATCATGAAGGTGTCAGGGTGGATCTCAATGTTATGACTTCGTCTTTGCTTCCCTAATGGCGGAAGGCTTTCAAAAAGGGTGTCTGCCCTTAGAATGACCTCAGTTGAATATAGAGGCAAAAGTTGCAATTTGCCTTACTGTGTAAAAAATACACCTTCCTGATTTGACCACCAATTTTACATATATGAGACAACTTTATAACATATTACTTTTTGCTTCCCTTTCACTTGAAATTAAAATTAGAATGAAATCAGACCTAACTGCCAACAGACACATTTTATCACTTCGCTCATTTGTTAAAGCCTTCTTAAACCAGTGGATTTAGAGGATTATATATTTTAATTTCAAAGAATGGCCATTGGCGACCTATGTCCTTATGAATTCATTTAGTTCTAAGAAATCCACTGGCATATACTAAACCAAAGTTGTTTTTGCCATAAATTAGGTCAAGGTCAATGCAAGGCCATCATTTGAAGGTACCGTTTGTAGAGACCCAGTCCCTAATACTAACTACCGTCAGCCTTTAGATCTTGAGATGAACACTTTTTAAGGATTTTTACCATATATGGGCATGATAGCCATCTTGATCAGGTGAACATGATCATTTAATTAAATTTTGTTTCTATTTACATGTACCAAGAAGAGTCCATATGAAATATGCTTCCACTGGCTTTTGACAACTGCATATTCAAATTTTGAAATCTCATTGTGGAAAAAAGGTCAGTGACCTTGACCTTTCACAACCTCATGTACTCATTTAGGTGACAAGCCTCGGTCCCACAGAGCTTGCGACTGCGATGCGACCGCGTTGCGACTGATTTCATCTGCGACTAACCTGCGACCTCTCCGACCATTGCAACTACTTTTCCTCTTCAAATGTGATCGCCGATCAGTCGCCGTACAGTCGGCGACAGCTTTCGTGTGTAGTCGGCGATCGATCGGCGACCTCACTGCAACTGGTCGCCGTACGATCGGCGACAGGATTGCAACTAGTTTAGAATAATCAGCGACCAGTCAGCGACTCTTCGGCGACTGGTTTCTTTTGAACGGCGACTGGTCTGAGACTGATTTGCGACCGTTCTGCGGTCAAAAAAAAAGAAAGAAAGAAAATAATTCAATGGAAATGCGGTGACCAGACTGAATTCATTTCAGTGAAACACAGCTACAAATTCCGTTGCTTCGCTTGCAACGAAACAACCAGCATGCACCTGTATTGTCTATGATGGTGTACAGGCGATTAAGACGGAGGAGGCGAACACAGTACTGGATAACAACTTGGTTTCAAGAAGGCCGCAGTTTGTTGAGATTCCTCATCTGAAGCAACCGTACAAACTTCGGGAGTCATTCCTCCTGTCTGTTTTTGCGCCGATGTTTTTTTTTTTTGCTTCCTCTATGTGCCAGGACGCACAGACATCTTTTCGTTTTAAAACTAGCACTGCAAACTTTGATCTATTGGAGCACGCTGCAACCCGTCGGCGACCAGTCGGCGACCTGTCGCCAATCGTTCGGCGATGTAGCGGCGCATGCTGCAACTTGTCGGCGACCAGTCGGCGACCAGCCGCCGATCAGTCGCCGTCTCACCAGCGGTCAGTTGCCGATCAGTCGCCGACAATTCGCCGATAGGTCGCAGCAAAGTTGCAACATTTCAGAGCCAAAGTGTTGATAAAACCGATCGGCGACCAATCGGCGACTAAAATAATACGATCGGCGACTTTCAGAAAATCACTGCAACCAGTCGGCGATCAAAATCAGTCGCAGCTAGTCTTTTGTACATGCTCAAAAGACTGGCTGCGACTAATTTTGATCGGCGACTGCTCGGCGACCGCTCGGCGACCTTGTCGCGACCATTATAAAACCTTTCCGCGACCTCTGCAACCTCTCTGCGACTGTCAATTTTTTTAGTCACGGATAGGTCGCGGCGCGGTCGCAAGCTCTGTGGGACCCGGGCTTTAATATATCCATTATTATATCATAAAAAGGTTTCTGAGAATTCCAATTATAAAGCATTTTCCAATCTACAAGAACAATGAACCAAAGTTGACCTTGGCATTAATTAGGACAAGGTCCATGCAGGGTCATCATTTGAACAACTTAATAAGCCTCTGATTCCTCCATGCTACATACAAAGGTTCAAATTCGTTGGCCTTTCTGTTCTGGAGATGAAGATTTTAAAATAGGTTTTACCATGTATGGGCATGGCGGCCACCTTGGTCAAGCAATCAAGACTATCTGAACAATTTTGTGTGACCCCGACCCAGTTAAGAGCCACATGAAATATGGCTTCAATCAGCCTTGTGGCTTTAGAGGAGTTGTTTGAAAATGTTGACAGACATCAGAATCTCAGCAACCTTGAGCAAAGGTCTTGAATGACTTTGAACTTGGGCAATTTAATGTCTTCATCAGCTCATTTAGTTAACCATGTATACCAAGTATTATATCTTAGACTTCATTTTGTGAGAAACCTATTCATTAACCATTTTCCATATATTAAGTCAAGGTCAAGACAAGGTCATCATTTGTAAAAACTTTGTAGAACCTGAGTCCCAGAAAATACATGCAAAGTTTCATGGTCAATGGCTTTTCAGTTCTGGAGAAAAAGATTTTAAAGGGTTTTTAGTATATGTGGGTAGGGTGGCCGAAACTTTTGTTCCCCTGTCCCTGGGAGGCTCCACATGAAATATGGTTCTATCAGCCTGATGGTTTCAGACAAGATACTTTTTAAATAATTTATATGTAGAAGTGGGAAGTCATTTTGAAGTTTACCACATCACAAATTAAAAAGAAGTTCTATACTCAGTATTTGCCGTTATCCAATATGGGTTTAATACTTAAGTCTAATGTTTCTGAAGCTGTTAAGTGTACCTGAGCTTCAAAATGCATTCTCACTTTTACAGAAAAAAAGGTCATGTTTCATGGCAGTGATGCTGTTGATACAACAGAACTTGCCTGAATGTTAGTGTTAGAAATGTGAGGTTTAATCACTGGACCATGAAATATAGGTCATGCTGACCTTCATATAAGATGGTATCATTCATAGTGTCAGCCCAAACCATATAACGCAGTATGATGCAAATCCATAAAATAGTGACAGAAATATGAGGCAAAATTACTGGACGATGAAAAAGGGGTCACACTGACCTACAATCAGTATGAGGTCACTTACAGTCTTAGCCCAAACCATTAAACAAACTTTAGTTTATTCAACGAAAAAAAGGTAAAATAAGAGGCAAAATCACTGTACCAGGAAATATAGGTCACTGCGACCTACTGTTAGCTGGAGGTCAAACATCCGGTCATACTGAGTCATTATCAATAGCAATCATATTCGTATAGTCAAATAGTCTTCAAGATATAGGGCAAAATCACTAGACCATGACATATAGGTCAATGTGACCTACAGATTCTCTCAGGTCAAGCTTTGGGTCAAACTGAGTCATTATCTCAAGCCATCATGTTTGCACATCAAAAGGTCTTCAAGATATAAGGCAAAATCACTGGACCATGAAATATAGGTCAATGATTCCTGCTGTTAGTTTTGAATCAAACTTTGGGTCATACTGAGTCATAATCCCAAGCTATCATCTACAAACATCAAACAGTCTTCAAGATATTAGGTAAAATCACTGGGCAATGAAATATATGTCATTGTGACCTTCTGTTAGTTTGAAGCAAAACATCTGGTCATACTGAGTCATTATCAGAAGCAATCATGCTTGTGCATCAAATAGTCTTCAATTCATAAGGCAAAAATCACTTGACCATGAAATATAGGTCACTGTGACCTACTGTTAGTTTGAGGTCAAACATCTGGTCATACTGTGACCTACTGTTAGTTTGAGGTCAAACATCTGGTCATAATGAGTCATTATCCCAAGCAATCATGTTCGTACATCAAACAGTCTTCAAGACTATAGGCAAAATCACTGGACCATGAAATATAGGTCACTGTGACCTGCTGTTAGTTTGAGGTCAAACATCGCAAATATACATACTGATTCAATATGCCAAGAAGTCATTTTCATACATCAAAGAGTCTCCAAGATAAAAAGCAAAAATCACTGTACCACGAAATACAGGTAACTGTGGCCTACAGGTAATTTCAGGATAAAATTTTGGTCATATTGAGTCATTATCCCAAGCAATCATGTTTATACAACATCAAATAGTCTTGGAGATATAAGGCAAAATCACTGGTCCATAACTACAGCTCACTGCCATATGCATCCCTGTTTTCAGTAGATCTTCCCTAGACGTATCTATGGAGCAATTTTGAAGACTCTAGCCCTTATGGTAACTTACAAACTGAGTTTAACGCAACAGATGACTATTTATTTTCTATGTTCAATCAACCGTGAAATATAGGCTGCAAAGTGCGCTAAAAATATAAACAAATCTGCTCTTGACCAGTTGTATATGATCCATGTCAGTCTGTTTTAAGAGTGGTCCTTTAGATAAGACTTTATTTATATGCTCAATGACAGTCCAATGATCTGACTGACAGGGAGTGTATAAAAGGACTAATCTTAAATAGTATGGCTATACCTTCATCTTTTCATCCACTTCATCAAAAGTAGGCAATAAATGTGACTTTTTTCTGTTTGCTTCCCTGGGCAACTTTGCCAAAGTTCAAGGTCATGCTTGACCTTTGTTCAAGGACACTGAGATTCTTATGTTTGAGGAGTTGACTATCATACAAGCATTATGCTTACCATCAGATCCTACATTGAACTAACTTGTAAATTAGAATATGTATGTAGTTTTTTCTGGAATAAAATACTGTTTAAACCAACATAGCCCTGCAAAAATGGGGTCAACTCTTAAAGGATATAATTTGCTCCTGGAGGAGCAAATTATTTCCTTCAAGAGTTGATTCCTGTTGATAAGGGAAGCAAAAATGAAAATGGCAGAGCTGCTTGCCCAGTCACCTTCATACAGACTAGCATGGATCATATCAGGACTGGTGCTGATTGGATCTGCTTACATTCAGAGATAAAGAGAATTCATATATTATTTTAATTATCAGTTTCAATATTTCAGCTCTGCTCGTCATGATGGAGACTTAGGAAACTTCCGTCAGTCAAACAATGGGGTAATCGACGCCACCTTCAGTGTTCAAAACCTGCTCCTGGCTGGAGATGAAGGAATTCTGGGCAGGTCATTTGTTGTAAGTGTTGCCATGGTTATCTGCATGTCAGCCTGTAATCTGAGTCTTCTCGGCAGTTTTACTTTAAGTAGATTTTCTTTATTTTGATAACTGCCACTTACAGTGGTGATTTCGGATTGTAATCTGCCTAAATTTTTGGACACCTAGAATATTTATTTTTTCATTTGGAACATTTTTTTTTCATTTGCCTCCTTCATGGTAGAAACTCTTACAGGAAAGAATTTGCACCCCTAAAATAATTCTTTGCCTGAGAGTATACTCCATTTTGGAAGGGGAGGGGAGTCATCATACCGGGACGCAAACAGGACCTTACAAAGATTGTTCCTCTTTGTAAAAATGGCAGAAAACCAGGGAAGTGCAAGCATTACTAATGTCATATCAGCCGCGACACGACAAAACCAACAATGTGGTCGTGCGTCCAGCGATGACTCGGATCAGCCTAGGCATCCGCCCAGTTTGACTTGATTCTTCGTTAAGTGCTCAAAGGGTAGCTAAGGGTCTAAGCTACCTCCATGCGGACTGGGAAGACTCTGATCAAACTGGGCGGATGTCCAGGCTGATCTGAATCTGCGCTGGGCGCACAACCACAATCACATTGTTGGTTTTGTCGTGTCGCGGCTCATATAAATTAGCAGAGAGGCGGCAATGCTTACATGCAATACAATGTATAATAATATATACCAGCATAGATATGAAATATAGATTGTTGAATAATAAAACAATTGTTGACTATTGAGACATGATGTGATGTCAACCAGAAAATACAAATATTGACCACCGCTATGGCAACGGTCAATATTGGTATTCTCTGGTTGACATCACATCATGTCCAATGCCTCAATAGTCAATAAAAGTATATCACTCACCAATGTTATCTCACCTAGGACAGGCAAAATGCATATGAATATTAAATAATTGAGCCGCGACACGAGAAAACCAACAAAGTGGTTGTGCGTCCAGCACAGACTCAGATCAGCCTGGGCATCCGCCCAGTCTGATGAGAGTCTTCGCTGTCCCCATGGAGGTAGCTTAGACCCTTAGCTACCACTTGAAATCTTAACGAGGACTCTTATCAAACTGAGCAGATGTGCAGGCTGATCTGAGTCTGCGCTGGGCGCACAACCACATTGTTGGTTTTGTCGTGTCGCAGCTCATATCATGAGGAGTCTTTGCACTGGTCATACAGCAGGTCAAGAATCTGTGACCCCTAGTGACAGTGGCTGTACAGATAATAAGGTCATGAAGATGGCAAAATGATATTAGATTTTTTTAGATACACAGATTTTTCTATCCACATCTCACTCTCAAGAAAGATACTTATATATAATGATATCAGTATTCACAAACTCTAGATTACTGTTTCAGCTGAAGGAGGGACGTGATGATCTTGGCCGAGGAAACAATCCAATCAGTCTTCAGACCGGGAATTCCGGACAGCCCATTGCCTGTTGTGTTATTGGTCTTGCTGATGCCCACAACTGGAACAACGACTATTTTAGCACCAGTGGTAATCAGTTCAACCCAATGGGCCCTAACATGAACATCAACAACCTGGGCTAAACTGCCAACTGGGAATCTTGACTCTGCATAGGAGTTACCTCTGACATTTTCTTTTATTTTCCGTGAAAACTTGTTGCCAGGCCACATACATTAGCTTAACACCAGTATGAATATGCATGGAGGTTACAATTTTCCTTTGATTTTCTACAAAATTCTTAAGTATGGATAAGTCTTTTTATAAGTCACAGTAACGACCAATCACAATCACAGTAACAGTCACGACAAAGGGGAAAGTAATCATCAAGTTTAAGCACTGAAGTTTCTAGTGAAGAATCTAAATCATCAATCGTATATTGTACTTTTTATTTATGTTCAGTTTCAGTTTGTATTTTTGTTACACCCCAGAAAACTTATCTTCCTTAGATACATGTGATTTCTGTCACTGTACTGCCATAGGTATCTCAGTCTAGTTAGGATAACCCTATTGAATTATACTGTCAACTCTTGATATCTCAAACACTGATATCTCAACGTATCTTCTTCTATCAAAGAATATATATTTTGGACACATTTCCTATTTTGCTTTACATGTCAACTCCTGTGCTCTCAAGCTACTGATATCTCAAAGTAAATTTTCTGGTCCCAGAAAATTTACTTTGAGATATCAGTAGTATGGGTTGAAATTCGATTTGAGATATAGAGAGTTGACCGTATATCCCAAATATGCCCAATGCAATGAATGAACAAGCCGGCCAGATATTAGTCTGACAGGGCCCAGTTGCTCAAAGCATCATTAGCCAAACAAAGTCATGACATTTCTGCTAACATTTCTGCTGAAAAAAAATGAGCTTTTTCACTGCAAAATTTTGCATACCTTCTCAGCAAAATGTGTTTTTGTGTACAATACAATCAAAACTGTAATGTATCATCAACTAATAACATCTTCAGTTTTGAACAAATGGGCACAGACTGCTCCTTGGCAGTTAGCTAATGCAAAAGTATTACATAACAAAACAAACAGGCTGATGGTCCATTTGAGCAGTCTGACCTGGAGCTCATACAGATTCACAAAATGAAGGGTAAAATGGTTATCTTAGTAAATTGTAGATCTGTTCAGTATTGTTGATGTTTTGATTTCAAACGTGTGAATAAAATATATTAAGAAAATATACTGATTGTTCTGTTTTGCTTTCAACACCATTGCCAACAGAAATGGATTTTAATATTCAAGTGTTACTATGTTTGAACAGTAAATTTTTACTATATGTGTGTGTTGGGGAGGAGGGTGCTTAAAGAGAGACAAAGGAGGGTGGAGAAAACTGCAAATCATAAAATGGCACTTCACTGACTGTATGCAATTGCAACTTTAGATTAAAGACAACAAGGGTGCTTGACTTGGATTTCTAATTACTGATAGTACTGAGTTCTGATAAAATTTCATTTCTTCTTGGTACAGTTTTTCAGCAAGGTGTATTGTGTGTGTGTGTGTGTGTGTGGGGGGGGGGGGGGGGGGCTGTATGTATTGGGGGGGGGACTAGGATGTGGGTTGGAACCTTTGCCAGTGCACAGGTTAAAAAGATAAGTTCTTCTTGTGGAAAATGAAAAGAATTTCCCCTGGAACTCCTGTTTTCAGCCACCTTTGCTTAATGACAGGCAAAAAACAAAAACCAATAAAAAAATTCCATCAACCCTAAACTCAGCAGTAAGAGACCTCATTGTTATGAGTCAGTTTTCTAAAACTCTGAAGCCATGGAGGCTCATATGGGCAGGACTAAGCATCAGATCAAATAACTATCATACATATTATAATTCACAAACCTCCTGGGTCCGATGGTTTAAAACTATTAATGACCTTGTTAGTTAACGAGACATTAAATTTTCAAACAAAATGAACGTAAAAACTCAGCAATTTTTTGTTGAAAGAATGTGAGAAGCTTTTGCAAAAGCTTCTCACATTTTTTCAGCAAAAAATTTTATCGTCCACAACTAATTTTGTTAGTACTGTAAGACTTAGACTTAACAAATCCTCCACTAACTACTTTGTTAAGCTAACAATGCTTTGAACAACTGGGCTCTGGCACATATGGAAAAAGCAAAGAGACAGACTAGCTTGTGAGTTTATGCATCCATATAGTCTTATCAGTTTTCACTATTCAATAAATTAAGGTGAATGGGCACACCTCCATGTTTTTCTTTCCGCCAGTTTACAAGAGGAGACAACTTGTGTAACTTCCTGTTTGCTTCCCTAGATGATAAAAACTCATCTAAAGAGGGGTTTACTCTTAAAAAAAAAGAAGTGCTTCTATAGGGGCAAATTCTCTCCTTTTAGATTTGACCATAGAGAAGAGGCAAAAAGGAACATGGTAGAAATGATGCTTCTAAATGTGTGTCTATTCACATTAAGGACAATAAAACATCAATCTTCGGAATTGACTCTAAATTCTCAAGAACAAGCAAAAACTTTTTTTCAAACTGTTGTGTTATTTTCACTGTTTTCATGTCTTCACAATAAAAATCTTGAAAAAAAAAACATAACAGTGCACAGTTCCAGATACATGCATGAGGTGAGCCATGACACGACAAACAAACACACAAATTCGGTGAATTTATATCCCCCGCCGAAGTGGCCCTGATTTGTTTATGGTTTATTTTAAGTTACATAAAATTTCATTCACTGGTTACTTAAGTTACGGCTGAACTTGTGATTGTAAATAAAATCAAGGGCAATAACTCTGGGATAAGTGAGGCATAAGCTGAAGCTGTTCTTAAACACTTGTCTCAGCATCACTGCACTATGATGATACATTTTTCAATTCAGTTGCAAGAAATTTTGTTCACAGATACCTTAGTCATGGCTAATTTATTGATTTTAAATCAATTCAAGGGCATTAAATCATGCACTACCGGAGAGATTATGACAAAACTGAATGTGCCCAGCTGTGTCATGACAACACATAATTATTTTAAGTTTCATGAAATTTCATTTATTGGTTACTTAGTTATGACTCAATTTGTTGATTTTAAACCAATTCAAGGACAATAACTCATTGCTTACTGAAGCAATTCTGACAAAACAAAAATAAGATTCATAGAATTCTGTTCATTCATTACTTAGTTATGGCTGAATTTGTCAACCTTAAATTGATTCAAGGGCAATAACTCATGCACTACTGATGCCCTTCTGACGAAACTTTATGTGCATAACCACTTTATGGTGATACATATTCACTTTCTGTTTCATGAAGTTTTGATAATTGGTTACTTAGTTATGAATCATTTTATTAATTTTAAGACCATTTAAGGGCAATAACTCATGCACTACTGAAGTTTGTCTGATGAAACTTCACATGCATCAGCGCGTTATAGTGATATATATTTATCTTAAGTGTCATGAAATTCCCTCCAGTGGTTACTTAGTTATGGCTCTGGACGGATGGACGGACAGACTGATGGAAGGAAGGACGGAAGGACAGATGGACGGACATGGAGAAAACTATATCCCTCCGCCTTGGGTGGGGGATAACAAAGTAGCATCTCCACCCAGCGAAGACTCAGATCAGCCTGGGCATCAGCCCAGTGTGATCAGAGTCTTTGCTATGTGCTTAAATGCTAGTTATGGGTCTAACCTACCTCCATTCTGACAGCAAATCTCTGATCAGACTGAGTGGATGCCCAGGCTGATCTTGGTCTTCGCAGGGCACACATGCCATTTTGTTGGTTTTGTTGTGTCATGGGGCATTGATGACAACTGTGAGTTCTTCATGAGAGCAGCTCCACAGTCTGATCAGTCATGCCTCTTTGTTTTAGAATATCTGTGCATCCAAAGGGATCTTATTTTAGCTATTGACAACCGGCTGTCAACAGCCGCTTCCTTCTATTTTTTTGCATGATTTTCTGGCTTTTTAAGTTATTAGTGTGTTGAATTCTCAACCAAGTATATGTCAATCAGCAATATCCATTTGGTCACCAGCTGATGAAATATTGATGAGATTCTTGAATCTGCACACCAGCAGATTTGCAAATATGAGAGAAAATAAAACCCTAACAAACATGTAGCAATTTACAGCATATGAGTCGCAACACACCAAAACGAACGAAGTGGCATGTGCACCCAGTGAAGACTCAGATTAGCCTGGGCATCTGCCCAGTCTGATCAGAGTCTTTGCTGTGCACATAAAGGGTAGCTAAGGATCTAAGCTACCTCCATGCATACAGCCAATACTAATCAAACTGGGTTGATGCCCAGGTTGATCTGAGTCTTCAATGGGTGCACAAGCTACTTTGTTGGTCTTGTCCTGCTGCAGCTCAGTTTTAGTGAATAAACAATACTGTCGATTCCTTATCATCCCTACAATGTTAAAGCCAAATGTATACAGACAAAAATCCGACTTTGAACCTTTAAAGTGCCAAATAGAAGACAACAAAATTTACATCTGCAAACTTCCCAAAGGATGGTTTGTCCAAGTTACATAATAATGAGAATTCAAAGACTAGAGGCCAAATGATGTAGATCAATTATGAGTCACCTTATCTGAATCCACCCTGTGCAAATTCAACTATACCTAGCAGCAAAAAAAAGTAAGCTCTTTTTGAATACCAAAACTTTGCTTATTCTTATACATTCAGGTCTGATGTTCTGCAAGATTTATATTTACATGTACTAAAAGTACACAACTGTGGTATAGTAAAATTACTGACTGAAATGCTTGAGGAGCCTTGGTAGCTCAGTGGGTTAAGCGCTGACCTGTTGATCTAGTGGTCATGAGTTCAATTTTGGGATGCCAAAATCTTTCCAACCATAAACTGGGTTCCATTGCACACAGCCCTGCTGTTGAAAAGGATGTAAAATCACAAGTCATCCATCCATCCATCTGAAATGCTTGACTAGCTGCACTGTTTGTGAATATCAATTTTGCATGTTTTCTACATGCTGCAAACTGTACAATATCATGTTGCTGCTAATGTTACTACAGACTAACACATCACAACATTTGCATTTTATTTACTTGATGACAAGCTCTCAGTGGCAGACAGAAATCATTACCAGCTGGTTGCTCAAGCCAGTTTGTGACTGCTTTTTTACAATACATTAGAGTCACAATTGAAAAATGTTTCTTTTGCCTCTGAGTATATTTTCATTTTTTGCCCTTGAAATGGTTATGGCTAAAATGGTGTATGTATTTAAAACACAGACCCTGACTAGATTTGGTAAACATGATCTTCTCTAGCCATATAGCTCTAGCACATTTTTAACTAATACAAACTGTAAATATATCTTCCTCAAGCAGACACTAAATCTGATAATAAGAACACATTTTTCTTGTCAAAGCACTGGTTTCTAAAATCTCAGATCATACACTGAATTATGTCACTATTAGAACTCAAATGATTTCAAATTCCGGTGAACTTGGTGCTGAGTCTTTTGTTGCGTCCACGGACGACACGGACGTCACAGACTGTACTGACCCAACCATTGGACTGGGCATGCTAAAACTATCTTGTCTCTCTTTCCATTTGTCCTTTTCCGGTCTTTCATGCTTATGTTTATGTTTATGTTTGTGTTTATTTTTCTTCTTTTTCTTTTTGAGTCTGTGGTGTTTACTTGCACTGTCGTCTGCTGTGGCTGTTGCTGTGGCAGGTGGCTCAGAGCTGGGACCGGAACTCGCCTTAGAGAACAGGCCTTGAAATGATGTTAGCCCCTCTGTTGTCTTTCCTGTATGAAAAGAGACCAATGGAAAAGTCAGATTTAGAAATGCATAAACCATAATATATTCAGCTTTACGAAGGGATTTTCCCCTCCAAACCAAGCCCCAAAAATCTAGATCCATCTTATAAGCTTCAAACCAAAAGGGGGTTGGTTTGGAGCTTATAAGACGGATATAAATTGTTGGAATATTTCCCCTCCAGACCAGCCTCAAAAATCTAGATCCATCATCTAAGCTCCAAACCAACCCCAATTTTTGGAGGGAAAATTCATCTTACAGCAGAATTCTATAATACTGACTTAGATATTAGGGTCATTATGCAAATGAAACAGCCCCATCTCATAGCTGAATTCTTGTCCTTAAGGTGAATGGGTATACTACAATCTTTTTGTCCATTTTTTTAAAGGAAGAAAACTTTTGTGAGTAATTCCTGGTCGCTTCCCTAGTGGTCAAAGCCATTCCAAAAGGGCTTAACTTTTGTTGGAAAAAAAACTTGCTCCCATGGCAGCAAATGCTTTCTTTTAAGAGTTTACTTCTATTGAGAAGGGAGGCAAAAATGAAAATGGCAGAGTTGTTCCCCCTAAATGAGTATCCTTATATACTTTATATAAGGTCTTAATCATTACTCACCACTGTTAGACAAATAAGATCTTGACATGGACACCGATGAAGAATCAACTGACGAGTTGGAATCTTCACTCAGCCGACTCATACTGTCTCCACCCATTGACATTACCCTTGACAGAGATTCTGGAACTGAGGTTCCCCGCATCAGGGGCTCAGAAATACTAGAGGGTCTACTAGAGGGCTCTGGGGCTGAGATCAACCTTGATATGGGTTCTGGCTTTGGTGCTGGTATGGGAATTTTGTCCTCCTGAAAGTACATGGATGTTATTTGAGCTGTTACATGACAAAACCAACAAAGTGGCACGTGCACAAGCTATGACTTAGATCAGCCTAGAAATCTGTCAAGTCTAATCAGAGTCTTTGCTGTGCGCTTAAAGGTAGGTTCCTGGACTAGCGATAACAATTATGTCCACAAAATAACTTCGTCTTTTTCTTAGCCGTATTGAATTCTCTTATTTTTCTGAATTTGTTGCTACTGAGAAACTCGTCAGATGTTGAAGAAAATAGTCGTTTTCCCTTTTGGTTTATTTTCTTTCGTTGGAATTCCAGTTCTAAAAATAACTATGTTTATTATGTCTATAAGTGCGCAATTTCTGATGCCATTCTCCAAAGGTCAATTTTCCCTTGCCGTGAGCTCTCCTAGAGGTCCTGGCATGGCGGAAGGGTTAAAACTATCCCAAAATGCAATGCAGCATGACGTCAGCTGCGTTATCTATTTTTGGCACGAACTAAAAATAGCGCTAACTGGTGTGCGAAGCAGAATTAGGAAATCCCTTGCAAAACAACTTTTCTAATATTTTCTTGATTTACACTTTTTAGTGAAACTTATTCATTCCCTTTTATAAGTGCTTTCCAACAACTTGGATGAAAGATCATCAAAATTATGATGCATTCCAAAGTACAGGAATCTACCTTTAAAGGGTAGCTAAGGGTTTAAGCTTACTGCATGAAGACAGCAAAGACTGATCAGACTGGGCAGATGCCAAGGCTGATCTGATCCTTTGCTGGGCACATATGCCACCTTGATGGGTTTGTTTTTGTATCAAGGATCATTTCACACCTTCTACACTTACTGTTAATAATTGGAAACCCCAGCTACTGTTACAACAGATGTGACTTGGGTCCCCATTTTCTTCAAGTTTCTTTGAATCAGTCTTTCACATGAGACTTAAAGACTAAGGCAGTGTGTATCAGAGCTTTACGCTAAAGAATAGTACTAAAATAACCAGAAAGGCAGCATGTGCATCCTGCCCTATCCCAAAATTTGAAAGAAAATTTCTTTGAGGTGTCGCCTAAATATGATGCATCAAAAACACATAAAAGCAGATACAGCTAAATCATGCTTAAAAGATCTCGTCTAAACTACCATTTGCATCCTGCAGTCTTCCCATTTTTCTCACACTAAGTACACTAAGTACATAGAGGAATTCCAACTCATATTTTTTTACTGAGGTTGAGAGCTATCAACAATTAGTGAAAAAATGAAAGACATAATTATAGTGCATAGACACACTTTCAAGGAAAGAACTCTTGCAACTTTTATTTTTTTGTTTCCATTTTCGATAGAATCAACAATCAACTAGAAAAGGAAAGCATATACTCCCCCAGGAGCAAATTCTTTCCTGAAAGAGAACGCCTCAATTTCAAAAGTGCAATGTCATCCAGGGGCTGTATTCATAAAACGACTGAAGTGGTTGCTATGCTGTTGCTAAGGCTAAATTTCTATGAAGGAGGTTCCCTAGTCTTTTCCAGACTGTTCCTCCAGAGAAAATTTCATAGTTGTAGGGAATCTCCTTCATAGAAATTTAGCCTTAGCAACAGCATAGCAACGACTTAAGTGATTTTATAAATATGGCCCCAGGAAAACAAACAGGATGTCATAGAGAAGTTGTTACCCTTTGAAACAAAAGACGGAAAATCAAAGAGGTGTACACAAACAGCTAAAGGTCTGTTGATATGATCATCTAGCCCTGACATGACAAAACCATCAATGTGGTATTTGCACCCAGCAAAGACTAAGATCAGCCTGGGCATCTACCCAGTCTGATAAGAGTCTTTGCTGTCATCATGGAGGCAGCTTAGAGCCTAGGCTACCCCTTAAGTGAATAGTACTGATCAGTATGGGTGGCTGCCCAGGGTGATCTGACTTCGATGGCACACATACTTAACATGTTCAATTCCAGAAAAGGAACCGCTGTTGGTCATTGTAAAAAATTATTTCATGTATTTGTAGTAGTGATAGGTATAAGATACACTTGTACTGCCTTGTGGTACAAGCCGGCTTTTATAGTGACATGGTAGAGTGCGGGACTGTCAAGCAGGCGGCCCGGGTTCAAAACATGAGTCTCGGAGCACATCCGTTATTAGATTAGATTCGATGAAACTCAAATTGAGATTCGGGGACAAATCTAAATTGGAGGGGGTGTATGTAGTAGTAATAGGTATAAGATACACTTGTACTGCCTTGTGGTACAAGCCGGCTTTTATAGCGATGTGGTAGAGTGCGGGACTGTCACGCAGGTGGCCCGGGTTCTAAAGCCGGCCGGAGCATTTGGTTTTTTATGAGTTCGTTACATATTCCAATGTAAAACGTTTACAAACACAGGATATCATACGCAATTTTTATTCACAATATGAGCTGCAACATGACAAAACCAACAAAGCAGCAAAGACTCTAATCAGCCTTAGAATCCGACTAGTTTAAAACAAGAGCTACGCTGAGTGGGGCAATATACGCCCGTTGGGGCTTAAAGTTGGGGAAAGACAACAACAGATGACAGAACTTTTGTCAGTAGCTTAAATCTTCAATAATAAGGCAGATATAAAACTACAAAACAAACGGCGCTAATATGAAATTCCTAGACAAAAATTACAATGGGGCATAATTCCATCAGGACTGAAAGAAGGGTCATGGTTCTTGTTCTCTTCATATCCTCTGATTTTTGTACAAACTTTAATGAAATCTTGAACAGTTTTCAAGACATAGAGCAGACACGAAATTACTATATGAAAAATACAAAGGTGCATAATTCCGTCATAACTGAAAGTAGGGTTATGGTTCTTTTTTTCTGCACATTGTCTGATGATGCTTCATATTTGTACAAACTTTTATAAAAAATTTATGAAGAAATCTTATACGGTTTTTGAAATGTGGAGCAGACAAATTATGTTATGGAGCATATAAGATATGAAGCAGACACAAAATTTTACCATTTGACCTTTGACCTCTAAGTGTGACCTTGCCCAAAGTCGTACATCATTGAAGTATGAGTTCTGCACATCGTATCGATAAGGCGAACATTTGACCCAAGTTTCGAAAAAATTTTATAAGGGGTTAAGGAGATATGGAGTGGAAAAGAAAAGTTAACAGACAGACGGATGGATGCACAGACGGATGGACGGACAGACGGACAGAGGTCTACGCAGCCGTATAAGAGATATGGAGCAGACAAATAATGTTAACTTTTGAACTTTGACCTCTAAGTGTGACCTTGACATTTGTCGGACATTGTTGAAATACAAGTTCTGCAACCTGCCTCAGTAAGGTGAACATTAGACTCAAGTTTCAAAAAAATCTTTCAAGAGGTTAGGGAGATATGGAGTGGACATGCATTTAATACAAAATTATAATACAAAAAATTCAAGGGGTGTAATTTTGTTAAAAGTGAAAGTAGGGTTATGGTTCTTTTTCTCTGCATATCATCTGATGGTGCTTTATATGTATACAAACTTTCATCAAGAAATCTTAAACCGTTTTTGAGATATGGAGCAGACACGAAGCTTATGTGAAATTACTATACGACAAATACAAAGGAACATTATTTTGCCGAAACAGAATAGGGTTATGTTTTTTTTCTCCGCACATCTTTTGATGGTGCTTTATATTTATACAAACTTTCATGAAGAAATCTTAAACAGTTTTCGAGATATGTAGCGGACACAAAGCTTATATAAAATTACTATATAAAAAATACAAGGGGGCGTAATTTTGTTAGAGGTGAAAGTAGGGTTATGGTCCTTTTTCTCTGCATATTGTCTGATTGTGCTTTATAATTATACAAACTTTCATGAAGAAATCTTAAACAGTTTTTGAGATATGGAGCGGACACAAAGCTTTTATGAAATCACTATACGAAAAATACAAAGGGACATAATTTCGTCAAAAATGAAAATAGGGTTATGGTTCTTTTTTTCTGCATATCGTCTGATGATGCTTTATATTTGTACAAAGTTTCATGAAGAAATCTTAAACGGTTTTCAAGATATGGAGCGGACACGAAATTTAACCATTTGACCTTTGACCTCTAAGTGTGACCTTGACCTTTGCCAGACATCATTGAGTTCTGCACATCGTCTTGATAAGGCAAACATTTGACCCAAGTTTCAAAAATTCTTTCAAGGGGTTAAGGAGATATGGAGCAGACACGAAAAGTTAACAGACAGATGGACGGACTGACAGATGGACGGAGGTCACGACATAATACGACCCATCTTCGACCAGCTTATAAAAAGTTTTCACTGTGTGCTTAGAGGATAGCTAAGGGTCTAAGATAGCTCCATACGGACAGTGAACACTCTGATCAGACTGGGCATATGCCCAAGCTGATCCGAGTCTTTGCTGGACCCACATGCCACTCTGTTGGTTTTGTCATGCCAAGGCTCATATGAAAACTTTGTGAATGAAAACCAAATATGCATGTATGTACTTTAAAAAAATGAAATTCTAGCCTTGAATACTTCACTCCTTCACTTCCTCCAAACTATTCATTAACCAATCAAAACAGTAAGTTTACAATCAATTTCAACATGATTAGTACACATGGTATTTCAATTAATCATTCTGACATAAAACATAACTTTTCCTGTTTGCCAGAGGGAACAGCAAAAGGGATTTCTAGCCTAAAATACTGATACACATATATACCAGATTGAGCCTCACAGAAAACAATAAATTTCAATTCAATTTAACATACTTGCATGTTCACTTATCTAAATATTTATGAGAGCTCTAAGGGTTTTTCTATAAATGGCAAATGGGCCAATTTATTTATTCATTTTTTTATCTTTTATTATTTTTTTATTTATCTATTTATTTATTTTTTTTTTGGCATGCAGGCCTATCTACACTTTTTGTTAACATCATCTGAGGGTGTAATTTTCTGGCATGTAAAATTCTTGTTGATCAGCATCCTGGAAGCCGCACCCCTACCCCCACCCCGCATTGTCCAGACTCCTACTGACATGTCTGCCATTCATTTTTCTTCCTGTTAGCTTATTTTACTTGTTCTACATTATATGAGGGGATTCAATAAACATGTTTAAGGAAAATGTGCTCAATTTTTTTGTTTTGGTTTCTCTTCAGTCTATAGCATATAAGCCTTTTCATTATTTGTCTATGACATACGGGGTAAAAATAATGCTTTCATTTTCTTCTAGGGACAGCCCACAACAAGCCCCATTTACTGTGACATCGTTGTATTAAGAATAGAGCTACAAGTTTCTTTCAAATATGACCCACAATACTAACAAAACCAACAAAGTGGCATGTGCCCCCAGCAAAGACTCATATCAGCCTGGGCAGCTGCCAGTCTGATCAAAGTCTTGGCTGTGCACTTAAAGAGTCTAAGCTACCTCCATACCGACAGCAAAGACCCTAATCAGACTGGGCAGATGTGATCTGAGTCTTCCCTAGGTGCACAAGACACTTTGTTGGTGTTAAAATGTTGCAGCTCATATATGGACAGTGTTTACCAGTCAGCATTGAAAAATATAAGGTACTTTTTGAAGAATGCTATACATGTATAACTTTTACATACCTGAAATGGCTAATACTTGTTTGCCACTCCAAAAATTTGCAAGTTTATCATTTTTGCAAAACCCTGACATAGTCTTGCATGGAATGGAATGACTGTTGATTATATAGAGGATCTTACATGAGTGCTCATATATAATTGAATTTATTAAACGAGTTGGGGAAAAAGATAAGATACGAGGCTATGCCGAGCATCTTATCGATTTTCCCCAACGAGTTTGATACATTCAATAATACAGGAGCACAAATGCAAGATTCTATTTATCATATGACACTAAAATCGCATTTTATTAGCAAATTTTGAACTAAAACGTCACAATTTCGCCATTAGAAAACATGACTTTTTTATGGACGTTAACGCATAACGTTAAGATGTAATTTGCATATTTAATCAACTAGTTGATCATCGTTTTTAATGCATGGCTTTATTACACTCCCAGATGGGACGTCATATGATAAAATGAGCTATTAAGAACTAATAACAGCAAAACCAAGAATCAAAATCTACATGCAGAGCTTTAGAAAAAGGAGAGACTTTATTTTCTGAACCAATTTTTCATATTTCTCAATAAAAGACGGGCATCCTGACACATCTTAGAATAGGCTCTACAATATGCTGTGAAATCTAATTTGAACCACCTCAAACATGAGGTGGCTCTAATTATAGATTTCATAGCATATGGTAGAGACTATTACAAGTGGGTTGCTACATAACAAAACCAACAAAATGGCATGTTTACCACATGAAAAAACCTATCAGCCTGGGCATGCTAAAACTGTGATCATAGTCTTTGCTGTTGGCATGGAGGTAGCTTCGACCCTTAGCTACCTTTAAAGTGCACAAGTAAGATGTTGATCTGAGTCTTCCGTGGGTGAACATGTTACTTTGCTGGTTTTGTAGTGACATGGCCTAATTATGCTTTTACTGAGTAATAGGAATCTGAGAAACATTATCTCAAATTATAACTAGGTAAATCCAAGCATTCTCTAATGTTTTAGTATCTTTTCTTTAAAGGAAAAGCCACTAAATTCAGAGAAGGCTCAGATTGTTACTACATATACCCCAAAACGCTTAAGTATTAGGACAACTACAAAAATTAATTTTCAATTTGTCCCAAATGGAAAATTGATGATTTTTATGTGTCCCAAATTTCCCCTTCAACTAGAGCTCTAAGAGGGTAGGAAAGCAACATCTAACTAAAAGCATGAAAAGCAAGTATGTGTTATATGTCAGTAGATTACCTGAATACTGAATGATTTTTCATGATCAGCACCATTGTGATGTCCAATCTGTATGACAAAGGGATAAAAACATACACATGCATGATACAATATGGCGCTGCAACACAAAAGCCACGTTCAACAGCAATCATACCACCAATTTAAAATCAGGGCTAGTCCAGGAAAATGTTGGGTGGGGAGCGCCCAAACGCGTGACTGTGAAGGAGATTTAAATGAAATTTAATGCAACTGAAACAACTATTTAGACAACAGTTTCTTTGCAAACATTGCATAATAATCCTTTTTAGACTAGAAATCTGTTTGGGGACATAGCAAACAGTGCAGACCCAGTTCAGATGCCGCAGAAATTGACAAAATTGAGACCAAGCATCATAATAGGATTCTTACAGCACAGATGTGTAGAAAAGGGCTTTCTATGATAATAGTTCTGGCTGGGGATAGTTTTTCTTACTTCCCTGTGTAGACATATATATGTTGTGATCCGTTAACAGAACTGACTCTCAGAGGCAATTCTACTTCAACAGTTTTAAGCTAGCTTCATGCGGACAGCAAATACTCTGATCAAACTGGGTGGATGCCCAGGCTGATCTGAGTCTTCACTGTGCACTCATACCACTTTGCTGGGTTTGTCATGTTGTGGCTCATATGTAAACACAGGTTTGTGTCTTTTTCACAGATGCACTGACCTCCCCTTTCACATGCTGTAACTTGTAACTCAATATTCTTATATTACCCCTTTTTCTTTTTTCTAACTCGATTTTCTTATATTATCCCTTAAATTTCTTTTTTTCTATCTCAATTTTCTTATATTATCTTTAAAACTTTATTTTTCTAACTCAATTTTCTTATATTATCCCTTAAATTTCTTTTTTTCTAACTCAATTTTCTTATATTATCCCTTAAATTTCTTTTTTCTAACTCAATTTTCTTATATTATCCCTTAAAACTTCCTTTTTCCTGGAGAAACCCTGATTCCCCTGTGGGTTAACATATAAAGCAAAGCAGACACACCTTTGAAAATCCTGCATAGAAAAGCTCCACGGAAGCTGAGTTTTCAAGCTGAATGCAGAACTCTAGATAAGAGGGAGCATTTTGTGATAATTAGGGATAATTTTTGTTAATTCTGCATGAAACCATATATTGTGACCCCTCATCTGAACCATCTCAAAGAGACAGTTCAGAAGAGGGGTCACAACATATGGTTTCGATGAGAAATAAGAAAAATTATTCTTAATTATCATCGAATACTCACTCTTATCGAGAGCTCTGTGAATAGGTATACTTTCATGTTTTTTTTCTGCCATTTTTACAATGGGAAACAACTTTCCTAACTTTCTGTTTGCTTCCCTCAAGAAAAGGGGTCTTCTCTTTAAGGGAAGAAATTGCTCTTATAGGAGCAGATTCTTTCCATTAAGAGTTGACCCCGAATGAGAATTAATGCCTAAAAATGGCAACTGGCTATAATACCAAATAAAATGGTGAAGTGTAGTTTGTTTTGGTTAACATAATTATGAATGAGTATGCATCAGTTTCTCATATGCAATAATGGATCAAACTTCTGTTTAAATCATATGGCATAGACAGATATGCATTAAACACAAACTTTATTAAAAAACATGACCAAAGACTGAAATATAAGCACAAATTATACCAGCGACCATAAACTCACAAAATGCATTCCACATGTTCTTGGATAAGCAGATGAAATTAAATCATGCAATACAATATAGAATCATGCAATTTAAGCAAATAGAATAATGTATAAAATATAATCTGATTGGTCTAGTTAATTCTGATTACCATATACAAATAGAGTACAGTCCCTTTATAATGCTACATTTGGAGTCTACCGACAGGCACTACACTTTAAAGACAAATATTCTTGTTTACAGGGTGCCAAAAGCCAGTTATGCAACAGTCCAGTGAAATCGCTATTTCCGCTAAAGAAATATCGGACCTCACATAGACAATGACATAACAGGGCCATAAAACACCCATCAAGTTGGGGTGTGTTCTGTATTAAAAGTACAGAATAAATGTCTTAAAATGAACAGCATTATACTGAGACAAACTAGAAAGAAATATCAGCCAAATGAGCATTTAATGCTCAATTGGCTTATATTCCTTTGTAGTTTAGTCTACATGTGAGCTATAACATGATAGCCTTATATCCAAAAATAGCATTATAATGGGAAGCATTATTATGAGGTTCTTTTTCATGTAGTTAAAACCCAACACTCATAGATTACTGAGGAATACGAAAAATAGGAAGATTTCTAAATCGACACAACTTACTTTTATTTTCAGCTTCACTGGATTGCTGTCCTCCTCAGCCGAGGCGGACCTGATGGTGGGTACTGACACTGACACCACTTGGGGGACTGGGACATGGGGTGGGGATTCTGCCTTTCTCTTGGTGCCAGCCTGTGGGCTTTCAGTTTCAGATGGATTTCCTTCCACATCAACAAAGACTACATCTTCAACTTCCCTCTTTGGCAGAGGGGGTGGGGTCATTGTGACTCTCTGGGTGGGGCGGACGTTGCTGGGTAAATCAATGCCATCCTCTTCATCATCATCAAACATTTCCTAAATAAAGGAAGAAATTAATAAAGTGTGCAATAATCTTTTTCGAGAACTGAAAATTTAAGAACTGAAATAAGGCCCTCCTTATAAAGAAGAGCACTGCAAGCTAACCAATATTTCAGCCTTTTACCATAAGGTATGTGTCAGCTAACTTTTCATGGCCATCCCATATATTGAATTTCAAACCTTCCATATATATGATTTCAAAACCCTAGGCTCTGCTATTCTTGAGCTTCATAGCTGCAGAAATATTAGGAGCAATAACTTTGTAAATCAACAATTGAAGAATTTCATCACCTTTATCAAAATATTTTTCACACCGAATACACTTAGGTTTGGTAATTTCAAACAACTGAGCCCTGGCTTACACAGCGGATCTTACACGACAGGTCATTTCATATGAAATTTATGAAACTAGCCTTCCGCGAGTTTCAAAAATTTCATATGAAATGACCACAAGTGTAAGATTCTGTTTATCATACGGACCTTTAAAGTGGTTTTAAACGTCTTCAACTGAACATAATTTCAATAAGAAAACACATTGTAACATGGGCATTGTCAATGACATTACGCGTATGCACGAAAGTGCTATTACACATGTGGTCAAATGATTTTTATGACACGATGCTATCCACTGAATAACAGCAACGCAATATGATAAAAGTTTCTTATTACCTGCATCTGTTCTGACACTATAGCTGGATTTAACATTGGCTTCTTCTCTCGTATTGTGAACATTGTGGCACTCTACAAAAGTAACAGAACAGAGTTTACTCTCTTCATAACATAATATTTTTCCATTTAGTTTCAAGACAGTAGAAAATAAATTACACACCTTTTAACCAATAGTATGAAATAAATATTCCCACACAAGTTCTATGTTAACTGATCATATTATATGTTTGCTTGATCACATAAACTTTTGCCAATATTCAGATAATTTGTCATAAATCAGCTAAAACTTATTAACAGAGCATATTGCATAATACATGTACATATCTGAGTTTTTACCCCTGCATATCTAAATCTGACATTTCCATAACAGACGCAGCTCATTGAAAAATATCAACAAATGTAGAAATCTTGATACAACTGAGCTGCGACATGACAAAACCAACAAAGCAGCATGTGTGCCCAGCGAAGCATCTACCCAGTCTGATCAGAGTCTTTGCTGTGCACTTAAAGAGTAAATAAGCATCTAAGCTAGCTCCATGCATACAGCGAAGTCTCTGAGAAGACTGCGTGGATGCCTAGGCTGATCTCAGTTTTTGCTGGGTGCAAATGTCATTTTGTTTGTTTCCTCGTGTCACGGCTCAAATGTATCTATATACATGCTTAAGGTAAATGGATACGCCTCACTATTTTCTGCCATTTTTCAATGAGAAACAACTTTTGTGGTGTCTTGTTTGCTTCCCCGGACAACATAGCCCCTCAAATATGGAGTCTCCTCTAAGGGAGCATGTTCTTTTGTTCAAGAGTTGACCCTAATTTGAAAGGGTAGCAAAATTCGTAAAAAGGAAGAGTCGTTCCACCCAAATTCGTATCCTTACACCTTAACCCTTTTAACCCAGCAGACCAAATTAAGAGTCTTATGACACTCAACACTGGAGAAGCAATGCCTGAGCAAACAATGTAGACCCAGGTCTGCAGTTTGCTCAATGTCTGCACAGTTTGGCCATTCAGTTAGACATTTTTCCAAAATAAACACTTAAAGTCCCAAAGAAACAGGCAACACAACTTATGTCTGCAAAATTTCCAAATGTTTTGT
This sequence comes from Ctena decussata, assembly GCA_963989385.1. NCBI lineage: Eukaryota > Metazoa > Mollusca > Bivalvia > Lucinida > Lucinidae > Ctena > Ctena decussata. Next base: position 20,811,563 of record OZ022501.1, on the reverse strand, counting down.
CAAAGCTACAACATATTCAGAATTAAACACTAGAGGGCAAACTGTGTAGACCCAGATGAGGTGGCTCATGATGAGCCACCTCATCTGAGTCTACACTGTTTGCAAACTGAACTACTTCCATTTTTGGCACTTCAAAGGTTAACTTGCTCCAACTTCAGATTACTGACAGAAACTGCTAGATGTGTCCACATATTTAGTGTAAGTACAGTATAAATTGGGACATCCAAAAAAAAATTAGTCAGCATAAGTCTCTAAATAAGTATTCCACAGAATGAGGTGTCTTGCCTGTCTAGCACTGTCACAAAGATGGATGGATGACTTGTAATTTTACGTCCTTTTTAACAGTATGTCAGTCATATAAGGACAATGGGAGGGTGATAATGAACCTAATGGAACCCCATTTACAGTTGAAAAGATTCCCGTCACAAGCAGGAATGGAGCTCGGGACTGCTAGATCAGCAGGCCAGCACTTAACCCACTGAGCTACCGGGGCTCTTCACAAAGTAGAGCTGAACCAGAAAATCTGATGTCAAGTTTACGCCACCACCAACAACAACACTGGGAAAGTAATGCCTATGTTTTGCTTCTGCTAGTTGTAGGCCAGATAAAAATAGAATGTTCAGATTTACAATGCAATAATGCTCTAAAAGATGCAGATGGAATGGCAAACAGTGCATACCCTGATCAGACTGCTCCTTTAGGAGCAGTCTGATCTGGTTTTGCACTGCTTGCTCATACCAATCTGTTCGAATACTTATAATTTTACGGTATAACTTACATCTTGTCTGGCCAGGCAGGATGGCCTATACCGTCCAAAGAGTACAAAGTAGAAGTCGGCTACCCCACATCTCAGTCGACTGTCATGGGACAGACTTGAGCTGAAATATAATGTCAGTAGTTGAAAATATTCTAACAACATTAGTTTAAGGTGCATGGCTCAAGTAACATTTGTCTGCCTGTTTTTAAAAGAGAGACAATCTTAGAGACTACTTTTACTGAGAAGAATCTGTTGCTTTATATTTTGTCTATTGACATTAATAATTCATCATCAGGGTGCTTGCCCGCACTTCTACAAATATAATGGAACACCAATATTAGATGAGCAAGCTGAATGGGTCTACAGTGTTTGCCAGTCCATGCATCTTTTTTATCCATTACTGCATTGCAAAATTAAACTCTTCTATTTTCAGGACAATTATGGTAATTATTTTACGTGTCCCACTTTTTTTTTCTTTTTTTTTTAATGTATATGCCAAATTGGTTAATCATAGAGTGATATTTACTTCATTAGTTTCCAGAGTCTGTTGACAAGAGCCTCAGTATTCAACAAGCTCTCCTCACCACGTCGGAAAGGTGGATTCTGACATAACATCTCTAGGGCTTTGTGTCTGAAATAGTACAATTAGGAGATCCTGCTAAAGGGTGACTGGATGGAATGTATCTAAAGGGTGACCGGATGGAATGTATCTAAAACTTCTGTTGACTGTTTCTCAGTGGATAACTGTACTCAAAATCATCATTTGGGATGGTAAATCGGTGGTTTTAAGGTTGCAAATTTTAATTATGGCAACCCATCAAAAGAGCTATAAAACCTAAACTGTGACTATAAAACTGACAATTTACCTCCCTAAATGACAGATTTCAATATAGTTATCCCCTTTCTTATGCACTTTTTCAAATTTTCACAAACTCTGCACCAAAGTAAGTGCTTTCAGCAATGTAAGACCAGATGTCAGCCCATGAGGCACGATGGTTTGTAATGACCTCAGGTTTCTAATAATATATCATAGGATATATTGTCGTAAATGTTTGATGTCATCCAATCAGATGTTGCATCATTTTCTTAAGTGCATTTGAATTTCGTTTCAGCTCCCTTTCTTCTTGATGTGTTAACATATACACCTGAGAGACAGGACCTGTATCTATTTAACTAGTCTCTGTCTATTCTACAATTTCCACAGATAAACAATCCATGCCCTAGAAATAACCATCTGTATTTACATATATTTAACAGCTGTTTATCTTTATGTTTATGCTGAGGAAAGTGAAGTACTAGACACTGTCTTTGTATTTCAGTTATTTTCAAGGTGTAAGGAATTTTCATCATTTTTTACAGGGACACAAATTGTCTGACTTCCTGTTTGCTTACCTAGCTAACAAAAACCTTCCAAATAGGGATCTACTCTTAAAGCAAAGAATATGAGATTTTTTGAGACTTTTTACAGTTTCAATTCATTAGACAGAATATTTCTAAGATCACACACCACAACACAGACACTCTTACCTGACAAAAGTATCTGGATCTCTCTCTACCACATCTAACAGCCAGTAGAGCTCGGCTACATTTACATCAGCTGTTACAAAATACATATATATTACTCCTTACAAAATTAATGACATTTGAATTGTTCCAGCATACATAGGACTCCGGTTATAAAAGTAATAATAATTCTAAGATAATTTTTATCAATTTTCTATCAAAACATATGGTATAGCATCTCACTAACATCATGTAAGAATAGCATTGCCAAAGTTTGCTCATCTGTTCCAAGGTAAAGATTTAACTCTTAAAGCACCAAAAAGGCAGATGACAACATTTACGTCTGCAAAATTTCGAAAAAATGTTGTGTCAAAGCTTTATCATGTTGAGATTTCAAAGAATACAGGGCAAACAACATAGACCTGATGAGATGGCCATTATAAGCCACTTCATCTGGATCCACAGTGTTTGCAGTATTAGCTATTTTCATTTTGGAGCTTTATGTGTGAAGATCATACTGGATAAAGGATTTTTCAAGGTACAGTCTAAGACCCAAAGAGCTTACTTTTAATGAAGTCCACCAAGGCCTCTATGGCCACAACTCTGATATCTTGGAACACACCATGGTGGGCATAACTTCTAAATATTGATGCATCGCTTGGCAAGTGACCAAACTTCTGTAGAGTTCTTATGGCTCGTAAACAGCTGAAATGATAAATGCCTGTCTGTTTGTACCCACTAAACACTCCAGGTTGGTACAACGTCTACCCGAGGTTGTCCAAACATCAATGACATTTGGACAACGTCGGGTAGACATTTTTCCGATGTCGCATGTTTACTGGTAAGTTCTCGGACCAATATATATATATATGGACTTCAATAACAAAGAAATAATTTCTGCTGTCATGTAAAGTTGGAAAACAAATTCAAAATAACAATCCACAATGCTGATGACGTGTGAAGAAATATTTACACCTGCCCAAATGCAGTCAAAAGTGTTCTACAGATCTATTTTTGGGGCAAAATGACATCACTATGGTGGCATCAAACTGACCATATGTTATTACAAATTCCCTCATGTACAGTTTCTACTTTGTTCATGTGGAAAATGTTAATAACTTCTTCTAATATACCGTATATTCCTTCTGATACTTTAAAATTCGTATCTTAACATTTCTGAAAATCGATCTTCCTGGCAGCAGGAAAATAATAAATTCTGACATTCTTCAGAAGTTAATGCTATAAAGCAAAGAGATTTAATTATTTTATAACTTTTAGAGGGAACATCTAGTTGGGCCCCAGAACAGTTTGAGAATGCTGGTGGGTTGCACTGCAGGCTTATTAAGAGACTATTTAAATCTCAATGCCCTATATAAACAAAAATGCAGTTTTGCATTTAAATTTTGTCAAATGACCTTCAATATGCCTTTATTTACATGTATTTGTATACAGACAGCTTCTTTTAAAGTGACTGGATATTTTTCTATTTTATAAATCAAACTGAACTCACTCATATATAGTAAATTAAATTCCTTATTTAATAGTCTATATACCATTTGTAGAACTTTTAGCAAACTGCAGGTGAAATGAGCGATGACAAATTAGACAACAAATGTTTTATACTTTTCTAACTTTTCATAGACTGAAAGGCTGGACATCACATTAAAATCCTCCAGCAAAGGGTGGTTGAATTGTAATGTCCAGAGCCTCTTTCAGTGAAATGCCAAAAATTAAACTAGCTGAATTTGCTAACAGTGTTCATCCAGATGGGGTGGCTCATATTGTTTGCTCTCCACTGTAGTCTATGGATTCTCAATATGATGTAGCTTTGACAAATTTTTTGTAGACTTGGTCCATAATATTTGCTATGTTATTTATCAGTTCTGTAGACCACAGAACCAATGTCATATTTATGCCAAACTTTTATGACATCAAATTTTGCAAACATTAATTTTGTTGTCTCCTTTCTAAATCTTGGCATTTAAAGGGTTAAAATGCCCTCTATTGATATTTCAGTTCAGCATGCTAAAAGTTAAGCTACCATATACCTGACAGTAACTGTATGTCTATAACAAGGCAGAAGTTTCTCGAGATTCAGACATCTTGTGACCTCTTCCAGGATAAGCTTCATATCAGAGGACATGTCAGCATTGATACTCTGTCTGAAATACATACGAGCCATGACACAACAAAACCATTAAAGTATCATGTGCACCAGCAAAGACTCAGATCAGTCTGGGCATTCACCCACTCTGATCCGAGTCTTTGATGTCCCCATGGAGCTAGCTTAGACCCCTAGCTACCATAGTGCACAGCAAGGACTCTGATCAGCTTGGGCAGCTGCCCATGCTGATCTGAGTCTTTGTTGGGAGCACATGTCACTTTGGTGGTTTTGTCATGTCAAGGCTCATACATGAGTTGCATAACTCAAGCAGGTGTCTCAGTGAACACAGAAAACTCAGTCCAGACTGTTATTTCTGGAAACTGACAGGGCCCAGTTGTTAAAAACTAGTAACATGGTTAATAGTTAAAGTTTTGTTAAAACTTAAAACATTAATATCTCAAATATGCCAACATTTTTTGTTGATAAAATGTTGCTAAAGCTTCAAACATTTTTTCAACAAAAGATATCAGTCTATTTTGTTATAGTCATAAAACACTTAATGAGTTGACCTCTTAACAAGCTCGTTAGACTAACCATGCTTTGAAGAACTGGGCCCAGATTAGGATATCCGCAAGTTTCACCTGCACTGACAGTTCTTGGGCCGTATTCATAAAACAACATAAGTGGTTGCTATGCGGTTGCTAAGGCTAAATTTCTGTGAAGGAGATTACCTACAACTATTTGCTCTGGAGGAACAGTCTTACAAAGACTGTTCCTCCAGACCAAATTTCATAGTAGTAGGGAATCTCCTTTATAGATATTTAGCCATAGCAATCGCATAGCAACGACTTAAGTGACTTTATGAATACGGCCCCTTATCTCATCCATGTTATCTGACCCAGGACCAGATAAAAGAAAATCACATATATTCAATACATTGGTTAAATAAAGAAATCTCCCCGTTTCAGCTGTACTAACAATTCAATTTCTTATCTCATCCATTTTTACTGACCCAGGACCGGATAAAATCACATGCATTCAATGCAATGGTTGTATAGGAGATCTACATCTTCAAGTGACATCGGTTTTAACAGCTGATGACATCATGAAGAGCAAATTGACGTCAGTTTATGAACATGTGTCATGGACGTAAAGAACCGAACGGCAGCTGCTGATAGCAACAGCTTCTCCCTAAATTTTAGTAGAAACCCTTTAAAGGCTAAAGTTATACTCTATAGTAAGTTCTACCTTGAAAAGCAAACATTATAAAATTAATGGTATGTTTATGTTTAGAAAAAGTATAAAGCCTTTTAATGCTGAACAGTGACCCACCCTAAAGATGGATTTTTCAATCCCCACCTCACTCATGATAGGTACTTATAGTCTCTGCCTTTTAATAAGCGAATTCCTCAAATTTCTTAGACCTTTGCTGTCAAAAAAGCAGAGACACTGAACCTAAAATGATGAATGAAATTATCCAAACTATAAGGATAAAAGGGTGCACTTGGGATAAATAGATTAACAAATTGCCTGAAAAAACCTACGTAAGACAATAATTACCCTGTGATGGTTACTGTAGTAACAGCAGGAGTGACTGTAGCCGCTACTGCATCTATAATGGCAGCTCTGTAGTAATTGTCAGAATACTGGAATTAAAATTAGTTGAAGGTGAATGTGCACATTTTCAGCCGAAGTTATTTTGCCATTTTAACTTTTCCCTTCCTCTTCAATGGAGTCAACTCTTAAATGAATGAATTTGTTCCTAAAGGAGCAAATTCTTTCATTTAACAGTAGACCCTTTTTGGAAGCATTTTGCTTTCCAGGGAAGTAAACAGGAAGAGTAACATAAGTTGTTTCCCTTTGTGAAAATGCCACAAAAACATTGAAATGTATCCACTGACCTTAATTCGACTTAAACAAAAGAAGTTATAATAAACAGGTAAGTTAATGGTAAAAATTCTTCAGTACGAGCTGCAACACAACAAAACCAACAAAGGGGCATGTGTTCCCAGCACCCAGTCTGATCAGTCTTCAATGGGTGCTTAAAATATAGCTATGGATCTAAGCTAGCTCCATGCCGGCAGCGAAGACTCTGGTCAGACTGGCCAGATGCCCAGGCTCAGCCAAGTCTTTGCTGGGCTCACATGCCGCTTTGTTGGTTTGGTCATGTCACAGCTCACTTTATTAACACAATAATTCTACATAACACTTGTGTCTTGCCTGTATGTACATGTACATATGTATAGAAACATACATGTAGGTAAATGAGAAAATTTGACAAAACTGAACCAGCTTTCTGCTGGAATTAGCAAGAAAAAAAACCCAAATATGTTGATATTTCTATTGTGTCAAGTCAAATTAGCTTCAACAGCCAGCTGAGTGCAAGACAACAACATACCAAACCCCTATTCGCTGGTCACCTGTATCAAGCTGTCATAATTTGAACACCACCTTAGTCAACACTTGTAATCGGCTTCACAAGAGATAAACAATAATCTCGATCATTTCAGATTACTGTCATGTAACAACATAGCAATGATACACTTAAATGTATTTCTTGGAACCTGAATAAAATTACTAAAGACTCCTTGCAAGGACTGGTAATCTCATGTGTTTATGAAAAGCAGAAGACTTAGTTCTGGGCTGCCACTCATCCTCTTTTCAAAATTCCCTGACTTTTCCCTAATTTTCCCTCAACATTTTTCCAATTTCAATACCCTCATACAAATCCATAAGTCAAAAAGACCATACCTCAATAGTGTTAAAACTATCACTTTGATATTTAGGCCTTCTCATAAAAGAATGAAATTTGCTCTCTCCCACTGAGAGCAATTGACCTGTCTGTGTAGTAATTTAACCACCCCTACCTTTAAACACCTTAGACAAACAACATCAAAATACACTGATTATTCACACAGTAAGTCCCGTGCACAATGTCTAAGGTTGTACCATTATGTTTTACTATTCAATCCATTTTGATCGGTAATCAAAAATTCTGTCAATCGATCTTCTGACATGACAATTCTTTCTTTCAAGAGTAGCCTAAAAGATAGAGCGAGACAAATACTTCTGTGCATCATCACACTATGTGGAAAACAATATGAGCCATGACAGGACAAAACAATGTGTGCATCCGCCCAGTCTGATCAGAGCCTTTGCTGTCCGCATGGAGCTAGCTTAGGCCCTTAGCTACCCGCCAAGCCCACCCCAAAGACTCTGGTCAGACTGGGCAGATGCCCAGGCTGATCTGAGACTTCACTGGGTGCACATACCATTTTGTTGGTTTTGTCATGCCGCACCTCAATTATAAACATGACAAGAAAGAGGAACTTGAGCTTTCTCCCGGGATTGTATATACCTTATTCTTTGTATTGTCATTGTACTTGAATAGATCCAGAAGAAATCTGACAACCTCTGGGGGACATATGTTGTGAACATTCCGCAGTGTTGCCATGGCAATGGGTATGGCCTGAAATGAAATCAGGTTGTTCAAAAGTTTGTGGAAGCAGCAAGAACAATCATAATCTTCATCCTGAAACATGCTTTTCTCTATAAGGCTCTATAAGGTAAAGATGGCTGGATGGATAAATTTCTGATTTTATAAAACTTTACACAATGGAGAAATGGATGAGATACTCTTAACCATAATGATGAAATAATACAGGGGCTCACGAGGTGTCACTACCTTGGCCATGATCAACCTGTGACCTCTAGATTAGTAAGTAAGTAATGTCTTTATTTAAAGAGGGTAAAACACAGTTGGCAAAACAAATCTTCCCTGAAGCCCTCTATTCTTCTCTAGAAATTAAAGATTTAAAGGTCCTGAGCATAAATCTCTCCGCAAACATGAGCAGACTTATGGAATAGAAAGTCAGTTGCGAGCTGCATATGTAGGTACTAAATATTATGGATAAAACCTTACCTTTTGTATGAAGTAATGCTGGAAGTTATTGAAATTATTCTGTCTGATGATGGCAGGACAGGAGTGAGAGCCAAACATCTTCCGAAATATGTTCATCATCGCTGGTGGGCCAGCCCAAGAGGACACCATAGAATTGGCTATCTACAGATAAATGAAACACAAACATTATCCTTCCATAAAAAATCTACCAACAATATCAGTCATATTTTGAGATAATGACACGTATGAACAACATTAGTCAAGACCAGACATTATGGCCTGTGCACTTCACTTTTTTGACTGACTACTGATAGCCTGACCATACTGTACTCCAACTACCCTAATGTGCTTAAGTATTGGGACACCTAAAATAATAAATTTTCCATTTGTCCCAAATGGAAAATTCACTATTTTCAGGTGTCCCAATATATATGCACATTATGGTATGCACCTAATCCAGGCACTACTGGAGTATGGTACTAAAGCCAACATTATGGTGAGGCAATATGCAGAGTTTAAAGTTCACATGATGACAGGTTTCAAAGTTATTCAAGCTTAAAATACTCTGACAAAAAAACTTGGCGAACATAATTTTAACAGCTGGATAAATGGACACAAAGAGGTCACTGCAGTATTTATATAGTCCTACTGTATACTTCATATGCCTGGGTTATAATGATGATATACTTATCATACCTTGGCCAGACACATGCTGGCCTCTATCCTGACTTTATAAAAGCATTGTTCATTCTCCAGTATGTCTGTCAGTGCTTTCCTAGTAGATGGGGACTGGTACTGTCTCAGAGCTTGAATAGCCTGGAAATGATAACAGCATACAACTAAATCAAATGTTAAACAATAATAGAATTCTGTCAAGAGCTGTCTTGCAACGGGCAAGGTGCTCTTTTTCTTTGTGTATGAGGTCAGATGCGGTGTTAGATAAAAGCATTACCCAAAGTATGGTACAAATCAATGTAACATTGTTTAAGATTAAAGGCAAATCACCGAACTGTAAAATTAACATAAAAAAGACCTAAAAGTAAAATGATGTCACAATGAATATTACATGACTGATTCAGCATGTAAATGCTGGCATATTACTAACAAACTGAACAAAGCCTGGTTTATAAATGCTGGTAAATCACTAACAATCTTAATGCATACATGTAATGCTACAAATCACTTGCAAACTGTATTAGGCTTGATGTGCTAATGCCCGCAAATCCCTCACACATACAGTACTGTGAGTGATATGCCAGCATTACAACATCAATAAAATTTACAAAATTAAAGGTCATTCCTATAGTATTACCTCAGATTGAGCAATTACATCTCTCTCATACTTCAGCTGATACTGCCACATATAATCTGGTTGTTCCCAGGTAATATTCCTCAACAGATTCATCAAGGGATCTATCCTTAACCACAACACTGGGGAGTCAGCACTGAAATGATAAAATCATCTAACCATAACTTCCTTCCACTGCATATATACTATGCTAGTAAATGAATACAGTAAAACTACAATGGCTCAAACCCTGATGGCTGGCTAGAACTCTTTCCGGGGTCCCCAGAGGTCGCTTTATACAGAAATTAACCCTGGATGGCAAGAACTACCCTTGGCTGGAACTACTCTCTTGTTGAGGCACTCCAGCAAGTGGTTTTTTGAAGTTTATGCTTAAAGGATAAAGAAACAGCAAATTCCACTTACATGGTTCAATTTACTACCATTTCTCGTAGTCAGATTTGTCCAGTAGAGTTTTTGAAATTCATTGGTATGCTCTCAAGCTTGAAAAGTAATCTCTTGCAATGTATTTTTTTCAGTTTCAAAATGGCGGCCTCAAGATAACCCATATTGCTGTAGGGGTGGCATGTTTCAAACACATTCTTGAAAATTACCATTTCATATAAAATTAACATGAAATCAGTTCAGAAGAATTTATTCTTATATCTTATAGCAGTTATTTTCGTAAGTAATATCTTTTTGGAAAACAAAAAGATGCTTAAGTGTAGCTGACATTCCAAGCAACCCTTTGCTGAAATGATCATATTCCAAAACAGATCAGGTGATTAGTGATGACATCATTTCTGTTGTGATGTCATAATGGGTGGTTCCCTGCTTCATAAAAATTAAAATGAACCTCATCAAAGGCTGGGAACCAGAAGGAATATTTTTACTATTGGAAAACCCACCTCCAAACAAAAATTGATAAAAATAGACAAAAGAGGTCATGCAATGTACTGCAAGTCAGTATTCAGCTACGAGAAATGGTTTTGGGTATGTTAAACCTAAAATTTTGATATTTAAGCATCTTAAAAGAAAAAAGTTCCACTAAAAACCACTTGCTGGAGTGCCTCAACAAGAGAGTAATTTCATGGTCCCAAGCCTGTTCGAGCCAATGAAGTTCTACTGTATACAGATACTGGAATGTGTATCTTTTCGCCAAATGAGTAACAAATCACATACAGAGACAGTATTTGACAAAAAGTTTACTTTGTTTATTATATACATGTATAGCAAAATAAAATATTTTCATACAAAAATGGGGGGGATCAGCTGTTCAGAATGGATTTTGCAACTATGATACTTGCAGCTACAAACTGATACAAGTACCTAAATTTCTATATATTCTATATATTTCCTACCTGTGCATAGTTTATCAACCCAGATAAAACAAACATGAAATGTAACTTCACCTGTATGACATTAAACAAACCTGGGCAAATCATCCTTGTATATGCAGATTCTTATCATCCTTTCTCCCCAATGACAGGTTCCATAAAGAAGGTTCCAAAAATGATTTGCATGGTTTATAGAAGTTACAGACAATGGTGGACTAGTATGAGAAGATTAAATCAAAGGCTAGAAACAATATCAGGGCCAGTAGCAAAGTTTCAGAAAAAAAAAAAAGATTTATAAAGGTCAATTTTCTCATTTTTCGTTATAAATGGTTATCAAATTCAACAGCCAACAATTATAAGTGGCTCAGTAATCCTTGCCTGTTGTGAATTAGGAAACTTTCTTTGAACAGCTGGCATTTCTTCTTGTTAAAGGCCTATGCCACTGCATATAAAAAGGACTATTTCAATGTATACTTACTCCATGGCACTGAGGTCCATATCCACCTCTTCACCTGTGATCAAAGGAATTTTCTTCTTCTTATTTCTAAATGTAAAATACACAAAATAATAATGCATTCTGACACATATCTTTCTTAAAAACCTGAAAGCAGAATTCTATAGACCACTTCTTATTTGTCTGTGCATCATCACAGAAATAGAGGATCTTACATGAGTGCTCATGTATTAGTGAATTTATTAAACCAGCTGGGGAAAATGATAAAATGCGAGGTTATGCCGAGCATCTTATCGCTTTTCCCCAACAAGTTTAATAAATTTAATAATACAGGAGCACGAATGCAAGATTCTATTTATCATATGACGGTGACTCGCATTTTATTAGCAAATTTTGCACTAAAATGTCACGATTTCTCCATTAGAAAATGTGATTTTTGATGGACATCAACGCATGCCGTTACGACATAATTTGCATATTTAATCCACTAGTGGATTATCTTTTTTAATGCATGGCTTTATTACACTCTCAGATGCGAAGTCATATGATAAACAGAGTTAAATCACCAACAACAGTTTAAGCCACTACTGACAGTGCTAACACCAACATCCATACTGCAAGAACAACACACAGGTCCTGCTTTCTGCATGTTACAGAAGTAACATTTGAAAGTTATGAGTTCTTTTGAGATATGTTGATATCTGCTAGCTGTTGTAGCTTCTGCAATACAAATTCTAAAAGCACAACAGGTAAGAAATTAGAAATTTAGATTTCAAGCACTGATTTAGTGTCTCATGGAATTATTACTACCGTAATAATTTTAATTTACATATTGGAAAACAAAGACTGATTTGCAATGCAACAATAACAGCTTTTATTATATGATCACGAAGTAATACACTATTTCATTGACTGAATTTTGCAACACTGACCAGCTAGGCAACATCACCTTTTATTATGGAACATTTTGTATTTTCTTCACATTGCATAAATATTAATGGCATTATGTTGTTAGATAATGCCATGTCATACCATCAAAAATTATCAATAGAAATGGGATGTTTAGTTAGACTTAGTTATTATCATATAATAAAACAATTATTGAGGTGAATAGGCTGTTTAGTGGGCCATGGAACTGAAATTTTACTTTGTCAGGTCAATACAAAGTCTGTAGGTCCATAAAACTGAATTATCACCTCAAAAAAGGTAAACAGTTGTACAGCAACATATAATATACCTTCTACTCTTGGAATGACAAGTGATCTCAAACTTTGTCTTGTTTTCTTCTATCATAAAAGTATGGTTGAAAGAACCATCCAACTCTTGAATAGTCACATCTAGTGGCCCCTAAAATAAACATGCACACATTTTAGACAGTCATCTCTATAAATGAATTAACTGTCTAAAGCACCACTTCTAACTCCTCAAACCACAATACAACAACAACAAAAACTAGAAACATGGTAACTAATAGGGCCCCGCCTTTAAATATCTTCAATAATTTTAAAATTAGAGAGCGAACACGTTTTCCAGACTGTAAACTACAAAGGGGAATAATTCCATAAAAAAATGTAGATGAAGTTAGTTCTTATTCTCTGCTCAGTGTTGATACTTTATATTATGTACAAGTTCTATGAAAATATCTTTGATGCTTTTAAAGCTATAGAGTGTACATGATTTCTATATTCAAAATTACAAAGGGGCATAATTCAGTAACTAATGCAGGCAGAGTTAGGATTCTTGTTCTCTGCACATCGTCTGATGATGCTTTACATCTGTACCCAGTCATGTGAAAATATCTCTAACGGCTTCAGAGTTAAAGAGTGGACACGATTTCTGTACTCAAAAGTACAAATGGGCATAATTCAGTAACAAATGTTAGCAGAATTATGGTTCTTGTTCTCTGCACATGGTCTGATGATGCTTTACATTTGTACCAAGTCTCGTGAAAATATCTTTAACGGTTTCAGAGTTATGGAGCAGACACAATTTCTGCCCTCAAAATTTCAAAGGGGCATAATTCAGTAAATAATGTAGACAAAGTTATGGTTCCTTTCTCTGCATATTGACTGATGATGCTTTACATTTGTACCAAGTCTCTTGAAAATATCTCTAATAATTTAAGAGTTATGAAGAGGACACAATTTCTGTACTCAAAATTACAAAGGGGCATAATTCAGTAAATAATGTTGGCAGAGTTATGGTTCTTGTTCTGTGCACATTGCCTGATGATGCTTTATATTTGTACCAAGTCTCGTGAACATATCTTTAATGGTTTCAGAGTTATAAAGCGGACACAATTTCTGTACTCAAAATTACACAGGGGCATAATCCAGTAAAAAATGTAGGCAGAGTTAAGGTTCTTGTTCTCTGCACATTGTCTGATGATGCCTTACATTTGTACCAAGTCTTGTGACAATATCTCTAATAGTTTCAGAGTTATGAAGTGGACACGATTTCTGTACTCAAAATTACAAAGGGAAATAATTCAGTAGATAATGTAGACAGAGTTATAGTTCTTGTTCTCTGCACATCGCCTGATTATGCTTTACATTTGTACCAAGTCTCGTGAAAATATTTCTAATAATTTCAGAGTTATGAAGCAGACACGATTTCAGTACTCAAAATTACAAAGGGGCATAATTCAGTAAAAAATGTAGGCAGAGTTATGGTTCTTGTTCTCTGCACATCGTCTGATGATGCTTTACATTTGAACCAAGTCTCGTAAAAATATCTCTGATAGTTTCAGAGTTATGAAGCGGACACGATTTCTGTACTCAATATTACAAAGGGGCATAATTCAGTAAAAAATGTAGACAGAGTTATGGTTCTTATTCTCTGCACATCATCTAATGATGCTTTACATTTGTGCCAAGTCTTGTGAAAATATCTCTGACGGTTTCAGAGTTATTGAGCGGACACGAAATGATGACAGACGGATACTCAAAATTACAAAGGGGCATAATTCAGTAAAAACTGTAGGCAGAGTTATGGTTCTTGTTCTCTGCACATCGTCTGATGATGCTTTACATTTGTACCAAGTCTCGTGAAAATATCTCTGATAGTTTCAGAGTTATGAAGTGGACACGATTTCTGTACTCAAAATTACAAAGGGGCATAATTCGGTAAAAAATGTAGAGAGAGTTATGGTTCTTGTTCTCTGCACATCGTCTAATGATGCTTTACATTTGTACCAAGTCTCGTGAAAATATCTCTGACGGTTTCAGATTTATTGAGCGGACACGAAATGATGACGGACGGACGGACGGACGGACGGACAGCCGGACGGACGGACGGACGGACAGACAGACAATTCAGTAAAAAATGTAGGCAGAGTTATGGTTCTTGTTCTCTGCACATCGTCTGATGATGCTTTACATTTGTACCAAGTCTCGTGAAAATATCTCTGATAGTTTCAGAGTTATGAAGTGGACACGATTTCTGTACTCAAAATTACAAAGGGGCATAATTCGGTAAAAAATGTAGACAGAGTTATGGTTCTTGTTCTCTGCACATCATCTAATGATGCTTTACATTTGTACCAAGTCTCGTGAAAATATCTCTGACGGTTTCAGAGTTATTGAGCGGACACGAAATGATGACGGACAGACGGACGGACGGACAGACAGACAGACAGACGGACAAGGTGATTACTATAGGGCCTCCGCAGACTTCGTCTGGCGGGGCCCTAATAAATCTGTATTAAGAGGTCATCTGTCTGATGGCTGATTGTCATGTTCCTCTTTGGGTGACCTGTTATACAGTTTGGCTATACACATTTAGAATGAGTGCTTAAAATCAAAGATTGTCTGCTTTCAGTCTGTACCACAAACAATTCCAGATAAATTAACTGTAATGAAAATAAAATTTGGCTGATGACTTGAAATATTTAGTTAGTTCAGGGGCTGTATTCATAAAACGACATAAGTGGTTGCTATGCTGTTGCTAAGGCTAAATTTCTTTGAAGGAGATTGCCTACAACTATGAAATTTGCTCTGGAGGAACAGTCTTACAAAGACTGTTCCTCCAGACCAAATTTCATAGTTGTAGGGAATCTCCTTTATAGATATTTAGCCTTAGCAACAGCATAGCAATGACTTAAATGGCTTTATGAATACGGCCCCTGCTGAAAGTTTTAATAGACTTAAGTAAGTAAGAAACTCCTAAATGTACAAACTGTGCTTTCTTCGGCTCTTAACTTTTTCATAACAACATAAATATTACCAAAACACACAAACTTTTCCAAAAGAACATCTGATTAGTCTTAATTTTTCTCTTTTTTTATATTCCCCATGAGTCAAAGATAGCATATGTGAAAATTAAGAAAGATCAGACTGCTCAGATGTACATGCCAATCTGAGTCTTCTTATAAGATGGATCTAGATTTTTTGGGATTGTTTTGGGGAGAGAAAACCCATCTGAAAGCAGGATTTGGTAAGACTGCTTTAGATATCTGGGGTTATTCTAGAGGTATGTAGCCTGTTTATACATGTAGCTATAAAACAAATACAGTTTACAGAAAAACTTACGACATATTTAAATGCTCCACTAGTTGCAGCATCCTGTTTGATTTCCAGTTCCACTACATTTCTCTTCCTGTTGAACACAAAGCTGCCAATAAATCTTGCACACCCACTTTGAAATCTGATATTAATGGTCAGGGTCATTTCATTAGAGGGAAGTTTTCGAAATAAAGGATCTTAAATGAGTGCTCATGTATAACTGAATTCATTGAACAGGTTGAGTTGTAAGGCTTTGCAGAGCATCTATCTTCTTCTCCAAGAATCTAATAAATTCAATAATATATGTGCACCAAGGCTTGATTCTATCATATGACACAATACTCACATTTAATTTGCAATTTTCTCATCCAACTTTGTGACTTCACCATTAGTTATGGATGTCATCCTATAGTGTTACCCATTGTATCCAAGTGATAATTCACTGGTGGTGTATTGTTTCAAATGCAAAACATTATTACAGTCCAGGATAGGAGACTTAAACAATTTTGCGACCCTCTGCCTGACAAACGATGTATTTTGACCAAAGCCTTGATACTGCTGATATTATGTAACTTATTTTGATCATGGAAAATCCTGAACAGTTTATAATCTGAGCAGAATGGTGTTAGCCATGATAATATATTTATAGAGGATCTTACATGAGTGCTCATGTATCATTGAATTTATTAAACGAGTTGGGGAAAAGATGCGAGGCTATGCCGAGCACCTTTTCGGTTTTCCCCAGCGAGTTTAATAAAATCAACAATACATGAGCACGAATGCTAGATCTTATTTATCATATGACACTAAAATCGCATTTTATTAGCAAATTTCATGATTTCACCATTAGAAAACCTGATTTTTTTCATGGACGTCAACCCATAAATTTTAAAATCACAACGCAATTTGCATATTTAATCCACTAGTTGATTATAGTTTTAATGCATGGCTTTATAACACTTTCAGGTGCAACATCATATGATAACAAAGCTTCCTTTTGGACAAGCGAATTCCTGACTTCACCTGTGCTACAACAAATGTTTTAGCCTCCACAAAAAGGATACACCCACTGGTCTATAAAAGGCTGTATGTCTTTACCAGTTACAGTTGAGATAATCTTGAGAAACTGAAATTAGAAATTAAATTGTAAGATGAATACAAGACAGCGCGAATGAAACGTTGCTATAGATAACACAGAATATTCATGATAAATGTGGGATACTTTTTCTTTTTTCTCCTTGAAAAAATATGTTCTGATCCCTCTTCTGAACAGCCTTGACCTTGTCAAGGCTGTTCTGATCAGGGGTCACAACATGTCCAGATTAAACAAAAATTATTCCTCATTTTCACCAAATACTCTCTCTTATCAACACTGAATTAAAACATACTGCACATCCATGCAGGTTTATCATGGTATTCACTGCTCACTGTACAAGAAGGCTCAAATAGACAAACAATAATTTGATTTGACTACATATTTATAAAGGCTGCGTTCTGTACA
Source organism: Ctena decussata (assembly GCA_963989385.1). Taxonomy (NCBI): domain Eukaryota; kingdom Metazoa; phylum Mollusca; class Bivalvia; order Lucinida; family Lucinidae; genus Ctena; species Ctena decussata. The sequence continues at coordinate 20,794,219 of OZ022501.1, read as the reverse complement.
TTTGCTGTCTACACACTCCAATCTACATAACGAAACGTTACAGAGGCCCCATTTGATCAGCAGGTTAAATGCAGGCCTGCTTAGCCAGCGGTCCTGATTCAAATCTAGCTGGATGCTATCTTTTTTCACCATAAATGTTACTCCATTGCTCAGTATGACTGCAATACTGTTTAAAGAGCCGTAACCATGTTGTGACATTGCTTTTGAAAACTGATTAAGCTAATCTAAATGTTTGTTTTTTTACAAAAATATGACAAACGCTTCAAAGGTATGTGGTAGAAGCCCAAGATCTGAAGAGAATGATAGAATGAAAGAATGAATGACAAGCTAAAATCTAACAGGCCATCCACCCCTAGAGCTCTGTCAGCAAGAAATATAAATTTTTTAAACCAATGCATTATACATAGTTTGAATCACAAGGATGGCGCTTTGGCAACAATACTTACAGAATTAGTTGACAATAACATGTTGCTCCAGGAGTTAGCAGCAAACTTCTGTTGTGATGCTGTGAAGGCCAGAGCCAGTAATTTGTTGAACACCTGTGATATGAACAGAAAATCACCAATTGAGCCGCAAAACCACAAAACCAACAAAGTGGCATGTTGGCCCAGCAAAGACTCGGATTGGCCTGGGCAGCTGCCCAGTCTGATCACAGTCTTCACTGTCAGCATGAAGGTAGCTTAGACACTACCCTTTAAGAACACTGCAAAGATTCTGCCCAGACTGGGCAGATGCCCAGGCTGATCTGAGTGTTCGCTGGGCGCACATGCCACTTTGTTGGTTTTGTTGTGTTGCGGCTCATTTATAAAGCACAAACCTTGGCTTGTTAACCATATGCACTCTCTTGTTGTGATCAACGTTTTCTCTTGTTTTCTTAGCTGGTAAGGTATATGGGTACTTTTCAGGGGAAAAAACTCTGCCCTTTTCATTTTTGCCTCCCATTTCAATGGAAGTCAACTCTTAAAAGAATTTGCTCCTCTAGGTACAAACCCTTTTGAAAGGGCTTCATCCTTCAGTGAGCAAACAGGAAGTTATGGTAGTTGTTCCCCTTTGTAGAAATGACTGTAAACAATGGAGGTGTACCCATACACCCTAATATCAAAACAGATCTACTTTGACATGAAAACACAGTAGCCATGGCAAAAAGGCAAACTCTAAACCAACTTTCTCATTTGTCTTTATGTAAGTTGCTGCTTATCACCTCCCTCAAAATTCCCTGACTTTTTAAGTTTTCCATACCCTTTTTATGAATCTAAAATTAATTTCACTCTTTATTTCAACAGTGCTAACTGTATTGCTTAGGAATCGGGGGTTACTCTTAAAGGAAAGAATTTGCTCACCAGGGAGCAAATTCTTTCCTTTGTGAGTAACTCCCAATGAGTAGGGAGATAGAACATCCTTTCCCCTTGAAAGAATAAGTATATTTTCTGAATACTGTCATAGCCACTTATTTTCAAATTCCCTGACTTTTCAAATCCTTTCCAAATTTCCCTGACCAACCACAAAATTCTCTGACTTTTCCCTCACCGGGAAAAAGATGATTTTCAAGGTGTTTTACCCCAACCATACCAGCCCTGCTTTACTACCAGTTTTATTCAGTTTAAATGGTGGTTTATTCCCCCTCCAAAATCCCCAAAATCTAGAGCTGTATCAATGATATGTATACTTATAAGTGTACAACTAACCTGCAGTAAAAGTGTAGGCCCCAGTCTCAACTCTAACATTCTAACAATAAGCAGGGCTTTCCTGTGGTACATATTGAGGTAAGCTGGAGAAATGGTGTGGGGCTGAAGGGTGGAGAAGTACAGACCAAATGATTCCTCTTTTGAGGGGTCAAGGACAATACCACCATGTCGGATCTCATATTCCTCAACATCCTTGGCATACTGAAATAGTGATAAAAGTATAGTCGAATGGTTACACTAGGCACAATTTCAGAATGTATTATTGAATTTTTAGCAAGTACTATAAACCATCAACGTATTTGGAGAGATAGGTCTGAGCAAACAGTCCACACGCAGATCAGAATGCTCCTTTGGGAGCAGTCTGATTGGGGTCTAAACTGTTTGCCTTTCCATTTGCGTCTTTTGGAGGAATTACTGCACTTTAACATACAGGCCAACTTCGTTGTGTCAAACTTGCTTATCTCAAAAACCCTGCTAGTGTCGAAGTGATCTCCCATTCCCAAACATTCCCCCTATATAATATTGCATTTCGACCTCCGTTGTGTCGAACTCGCTTATAACAAAAACACTGCTGTATCGAAGTGATTTTTGATTCCCCTCTGACACTTTCCATGTGTTTTACCACTGTTTGTATCAAAGTCAAAATGTGTATTCAGAAAAAGATCGCCGAAACGACGGAAAGAAAATGACGGCCATTTTGTGTAGACTTTTTGCGGTAATGAAAAACCTGCATATTTTTGTCTTTAAGCAAATTGGTACAAACATCGAACAATAACAATGAAAAAGAACGATTTACCGAACAATTGTCTTTAATTGATCGCAGTTCAATCAATTATCCCAAATTATCCAATGATTGCGTGAAACGATGCAGACATTGTTTTGTTGATCAGCTGTTTTTGTGTGTAAGTTAACTGACCTTGAACCGCGTATACGTCACAGGTCAGGTGCGTTCGATTGGAAAGTTCGGTCAATTAGGCGCCTTTGAAATTTAACTGATTGAACAGTATTGAGCGGCGCTCTTTGATGCGGGCTACTAGTAACAATCCCGTCGTTTTCAGTAGAAACAGTTTTACTACGTTCGTGCTGCAGTATTTGTAGAAATACTGACTCTACGAAAGTTAAGATATTGTACATGTATAGAACAAAAATTTTGGTGACGTCACAATTTGGAATGTTCTCGAACTTCGGAAAACTCAAAGTGGGTTCTCCATTCCCTTGGAATTCGAGATATCGAAGTTGGCCTGTACTTAGGATAAATAGGGGAATACAAATAGGCATCCTAATTTTTCTATTTTAATGTTAACTTTCTCTTGTTTAGATTTGTATGAGAAATTGTTAATTCCTGGCAAGAAACATTTCTTTTCATTTTTTTCTTCACGGACAGACAGTAATAGTTTTCTGGTGATACCAATAACAGGCAGCACGTGTAAAGTGTAGAGCTCTTGAAGTGCCAATACTGCCATACAAAACTTTCTTTCCCTTTTCCTCTTTCTCTGAATAGTTTCCAGTAAGTTTTGTTTATGCTTTTTATATTTGAGCCTCGACATGACAAAACCAACAAATTGGAATGCGCACCCAGCAATGACTCAGATCAGCCTGGGCAGTTGCCCAGTCTGATCAGAGTCTTTGCTGTTTGCTTAAATGGTAGCTTAGGGTCTAAGCTACCTCCATGCAGAGAGCAAAGCCTTTGATCAGACTGGGTGGATGCAAAGGCTGATCTGAATCTTTGCTGGGAACACATGTCACTTTGTTTGTTTTGTCATGTCGTATCTCATTTGTTTTCAATACTGTTAGTGTGATTATATACATCAGTGAATACCATATTTCAGTTTCAAAATCCTCAATGTAATTCCAGCAAATTGCTTTCATGTGTTTAAGAATCTGTGACATCACCCAGAGGGCAAACATCAATGTTTATACCTGCCTATGACTTTCCTTAAACCTAGCTGGGCAACTGCAAACATCTGCTGATGAAGGATCATGATACACCAAACTGATATTATGATAACTGAGCCATTTCTTTGGACAGCATAAAGTTCTTTAACAAATATAAACAGATATTTTTGAGACCAAAAATGTATGAATACTTACTTGTGCAATTGTATGTCTGTATTCATTATTGCCAAAAGTTTTCTTCACAAAGATGTGAGCTAGATATGCTGCAATACCCTTGGGTAGCCATGCATCACACCTGTATATGTAAAAGGAGAAGATACATTCAGCAAGAATAATGACATACCAACCCAGTCAACACATAAAATTTCAGTAGACTATTCCATCCTTAATCTTTAACATACTGTAGGTGACTCCAGTTGCCCAAGATGGGTATACTAACTTGGGTGCTTATATAGATTATGAATAATCAAGAGCTCTCTATCAGGAGAATCTCCAATACAGAAGGAAATATACTTTCTAACAAATGGACAGGTTAACCCTCATTGTACAGAGTTGCATTTTATGCCTCCAAACTGAGTCAGAACGTAAATTTTTCAGATATCGGTTTTAAAAGAGTCACCCTCATCTAGATAACAGATATTTTTTTAAACAAAATCTGATGTATCCAAATAATTTCTAGTGCGGAATATGCAGCAATAACAGATGAAGTCAGATAAGCAATCACCTTCTACCACACAATGCATTAACTAAGTCTTTGCTTGTATTTCAGTTTGTTGTTTATCTCAAATGGTTCCTGGTCAGATCAAGTGAGTTCCATATTTGGAAGTCACATGACCCATATCACTTCTGTTAGTCTTTGAGCAAAATAGTTTCAAGAACAGGGTAATATGGCTTCTGAGATAAGAGAGCCCTCTTCAAAGAGAGTTTGAAAATCCACTAAATGCACAGGGCCATATGCTCTGGATTTATCTCCAGATGGTTTCCGTTACATGCAAGTCTCAAACTTAATACAGTCAAGGGCCAAAAGTAATTCAACAAAATTGATTTTCCCATAGACTTTAGTGTATTTTCATGTTTACTGGAAATTATTTTTTGGCTCTTCTGTCCAAGGTATTACAATTATTTTGGTACTGGTAGAAAGCTAAATGAATTAGGCAATCAATGTATTTATTTCATTTCAGTTGTTCGTCGTATAATTAAACAGCATGACTTTAAATTTTACATTCAGATTTTTAGATACTTTTTTCATGACGTTGCCACTGACGTCAATAGAAACATGTTGTTTTCAGAATTTATGCTAAGTTCTAAAAGCTGTATCTTGACAATGAAGGGACAGAATTAAATTCTGTAAAAATGTTTATTGCATTGTTCTTTTAGCTTCCCTACCATAATAGTTTTTTTTATGATTGCCCCAAGAAAAATTCCAAAATTAATTTTCTTATCAACATGTAAATGCACTAAAGTCTATGGGAAAATATTTTTGTGGAATTACTTTTGGTCCTTGAGTGTATATGAAATTTACATATGTGTATATTAACACCTACCAAGACTGCATGGTAATAAAACAACTGAAGAACTGCTGGGCCACAGCAGATGCCATCAACTTCCTGGAGACCATTGTCTGATCAATTACTCGTGATGAATGTAGAAGGCTTGTGCTGAAAGATAAATCTAACTGTCAAGCCCTTAGATAAGTATTTGCAGATGATAATTCTGAGCTGATTTCTTTTCATTTCCCACAAAAGCATACCTTGTGTTAGAATAGTTTTAGCAAAGTGAACCTAAAAGGGGTCACAACATGTACGCTGTGACACAACAAAATCAACAAAGTGGCATGTGTGCTCAGCAAAGACTCAGATCAGCCTAGGCAGATGCCCAGTCTGATCAGAGTCTTTGCTGTCAACAAGGCGGTATCTTAGACCCTTAGCTATCCTTTAAGTGCACAACAAAGACTCTGATCAAGCTCTTAGATAAGTATTTGCAGATGATAATTCTGAGCTGATTTCTTTTCATTTCCCACAAAAGCATACCTTGTGTTAGAATAGTTTTAGCAAAGTGAACCTAAAAGGGGTCACAACATGTACGCTGTGACACAACAAAATCAACAAAGTGGCATGTGTGCTCAGCAAAGACTCAGATCAGCCTAGGCAGATGCCCAGTCTGATCAGAGTCTTTGCTGTCAACAAGGCGGTATCTTAGACCCTTAGCTATCCTTTAAGTGCACAACAAAGACTCTGATCAGACTGGGCAGAGGCCAATGCTGATCTGAGTATTCCCCTGGCATGCACACCACTCTGTTGATTTTGTTGTGTTGCAGCTCAGATATCTCTTCTTCTAGTCACAAGTGAGACAGTAAGAAAAATTATCCCAGAATTATGGTATATTTTCAGCGCACCTAGAAATACTCAAAAGCTCTATGATAGTAACAGACTGAAACCATTTAAAATTTAAATAATAACAAGACCTGTCCCCGTACAGGATAGCTTGCCTGCAGTGCCTTGCCCATCACATAAAAAAACTTTAACATAAAACTTTAAAGTGTGACGCCCACGCCAACACCGACGTCCAAGAGACAACAATAGCTCTCCGTACTTTCGTACAGGCATAGAAAATTAATGAATCTTAAGTGCAGCTATAGCTCTTACACTAAAAATGACTGGATGGACTTGAAAAAGAGAATACTCAGAGAAAGTAACCATTTTGTTGTCTTTTCATAACCTTTATAACAGATACAACTTTTCCTTATTTCTTTCATTCCTTTCTCTTAATGGTTTATTTTCAAATATTTTTTTTGAAAATGAGAGAGTTGCTTCCCCTTAAAATGTATCCATTCACCACAAGTTAAGTTTCTTTGATACCTGAAAATAGCCATGGTAGCATAAGCTGTCACATCTTCATAGCTCTCATCAACAAACACCTGTTTGTAACAGTTAAAGGGATATCTGCTAGACATCAACTCTTCGTAAAACTCAAATGCCTGAAACAACAAGGATAATATTGTTAAAACACAGTATGAACAAGCTTAAAGTCATACTAATTAGCAAATGGATACTTACCCAAGAACATACATGCTGGGGAAGCAAAATTTCATAAGATACATATTAGCTTCCCCATTTATATGATGTACATTCATATATATCATACACATAACCATAGGAAGTTAATATTAGAATTGGTCAGAATCTCAGGTCAGGTAAATGGATAATCACTGAGATTTCTGCTATTTTCACTAAAGGAAACAACTTTTATGACATCCTGTATACTTCCTTGGACAACAAAGGCCTTCTAAAATGGGATCTACTCCAAAAGGGTTATGGGTACATCTCAATGTAAGTCCACCATTTTTACAAAGAGGAACAACTTCTAAGACTTCCAGTTTGCTGGACAAAACCCTTCCAAAATAGGATCTATTCACTCAGGAAAGGGTTCCTTATGAGTCAATCCCTGTTAAGAGGGGAAGCAAAAATGAAAATGATATGAGCCGTTCTCAGTGAAAACCGGGCTTAATGACATTACGTAATAATTACATTGTGAACGGATGAAATACACCAAAAATAATGATTTTTCGGACCTCTCTTTATGTCCATGAAATTACCTTAGGCGTCGAGATATAACAAAAGGCATATGAATTCATACAAAATCCAGTTATAAACATGACATATGTTGCCATGACAACACTTATTCCACGGTAACCCTATATCTTTGAAAACATATGGTATACCATCACAAAGACCTATCACTTGAGAAAGAATGGTCAGTCATACAAATTGTTATCTGTGTGCAACGAAATACACATTGAAAATTCGCAAACACACTTGTCGTCAGAGTTATTTGGTGTAGCAAGCACCGAACTCTCGTTCAAACAAACGTAATGACGTTGACGTCAAAACATACTTGCATGACGTTAATAGCGTCATATAAAGAAACTGCAGTACCTGTGTGCTTCTAAAGTCTGTATCTCAGTAATGGATAATGGTAACCATCTAAAATTTTCAGGAAATATTTAGAAGAGCTAATACTTTTCAGTGATACAGTTAGTTAGTTTTTTATTTTCATGTCATTAAGCCCGATTTTCACAGAGACTGGCTCATATAGTTATATATGTACTTCCTTTCAATGTTTACTCATTCACCTGAATCATTAATGAGACTGCTCCAATAGGATCAGTTCGATCTGGATCTACACTGTTTGCCCTGGCACTAGTGTTTCAATATTTAGGGTCAGTTGAGTACTCACGGTGCTCCAGACAAAAAGGGCTAACACACGCCTGGTAAACTATCACAGGTACCTCCGGCGGAGGTACCGATAAAAAGTTGTGACAGGCACCTGGAGCTGCCTGTGACTGTCCAAAAAATGACAACAAACCGTAGGTTTTCCTCTTTTTTGACAAAATATAAAATAACCAGGGAGTTTATTAAAAATCAAAAAGTGCTATTCGACCCTTATAGACATAAAGTTTTGTCACACATTATATCCACCTGAACTTTCCATATTAACCAAAGATACGACTTTTGAAGTGGCTTTGATGTCAGCCCACAGTACTCAAAACATAAAGAATTCGGCCGTTTTTGGTCTTAAATGCAGTGATCTTGCATACGAATCTGTTTTTCTCGGCACACTGGTGTTAAGGTAACCTCCTTGCTCAAATGTGAATGTCGATTGACTACAAATAAGGCTTGATTTTTTCAAAACAACAGCTGGAGGTGCCTGAAATGGTGTGGAGGTGCCTGTGATGTAAGCAAATATAGTGAAAATCTGAATAGTTATTGCAGCTGGAAATATTGACATCTTCTCTAAACCACTGCCTTGAAAGAATCATTCATTCAACGTCCCATTAAGCTATCACAATGCGTATATCATGAAATTCCATGTGAAAATTTCTAAAACACCATTTCAATGAGTTATTGCCCAATTTGTTTCCGCCGATGTTAGTCAAACATGGACGAATTTCACATAGTTGCTGAAAATTAACTGCCTAATTCAGTGTTAGAATCGTTATGAAATGTGCGCTTAATAAGAGTCAACATTTTGTGACTGGTGATGACTGTGATCAGGATGTGCTGGCTATGAGTCGTTCCAACTTGTCAGAAATTGTTGAGGTCACACGTCATGCCAGCTACACGTATGGTGTGTCAAATTGTCAAAATTGCCGATATCCGTCAACAGGCATACACGTACAAGTATCTATAGTGTTGATCCTTTTGGTACCTCACATGTGTCGCTCGCATGTGTCGTATGTGTTAACTTTGTGGTAACTGGAGTGATAGGTGCTACAAGTGATTCAGTCTGGGTAGTTTTGAATTGTTGGCGCTAGAATCCAAATACATCCGTAAGGCCTACAGATTACATCATTGGCAGGTGACATGTTATCAATATTTCACCGTTTAGTATATTGAAGTGATCGGAATCTTACTGTAAATAACGTATAATTCAAAGTCTTCGAACAGCCACTGCATCAAATTTGATAACAAAAGAGCACTTTTACAACATAAAAGTCATCTTCTGAAACGTTGTTTTTGCAAACGTTTCGAGTAGCTAGCATGGCGTGTGACCTCGACAATTTCTAACGATTTGGAATGACTAACAGGCAGTCATCACCATTCACAAAAACGCTGCCTCTTATTTAAGCGCATTTCATAACTATTCTAACACTGAATTAGGCAGTAAATTTTCAACAGCTACGTACAACTCGTCAATGTTTGACTAACAGATACGGAAACTAAACGGACAATAACTCTTTGAGATGATCTGCTTTGGATTTTGGATTTCTGTTGTGAAGCATCAATGTTATGTGTTCTTATGTCCGCTTGTCTGTAGTCTTCTAGCAGTAAGGTCACCTGTACAGCTGCCCACTCTGCTTTCTGGTTACTTTTGTAATTTAAAGTATAAAATAGGTAAAACAGAAGTTAGCGTTGTTTTCATTTGGGGTAGGCGAATTTCCACCTGTCTGGGAAAGAGCTGTTTATTCGGTTTACCATGCGTGTCTTTTATCATGTTTATGAACTATTGTCAATGTGTACTTACTTCTATCTTGGTTTTGAGAGCAGGATGTAGAATCTGATTGTATAAGTTCATGACCATTGCTTGTCGTTTTAACAAAACTATGCTTGATATTCGCATTATGATAGATTAAATTGCAGCGTTGAATGAACGATTCTTTCAAGGCAGTGGTCTAGAGATAAAGAATATCGATAGTTGCAACCGCTATAAATCTTCAGATTTTCGCTATATTTACTTATATCACAGGCACCTCCATTCCGTCACAGGCACCTCCAGTTGTTTTTTTACCGATCCAGCCTTATTTGGAGTTTATCGGCATTTATATTTGGGCAAGGAGGTTTACTTTACGTAAGTGTATCCAGATCAACAGATTCTTATGCAAGAAAAGTGCATTTAGGACCTAAAACAACCGATTTGTTCTTGTTTTGAGTACTTTCGCCTGACCATAAAGCCACTTCAAAAGTCGTATCTTCTGTATATATGTAAAGTTGCCGGGGATATACTGTGTGACAAAACTTAATGTATATAAGGGTCGAATAGCATTTTTTGATTTTCAATAAACCCCCTGGTTATAATGTATTTTATCAAAAAAGACGAATACCTACCGTTTTTTGTTTATTTTTGGTCCGTCACAGGTAGCTCCGGATGCCTGTCACAACATTTTATTGGTACCTCCGCGGAGGTACCTGTGATAGTTTACCAGGCTTGTAACAGGGATAATTCAGATATGAGCCGCGACACGAGAAAACCAACAATGTGGTTGTGCGCCCAGCACAGACTCAGATCAGCCTGGACATCCGCCAAGTCTAATCAGAGTCTTCGCTAAGCACTTAAAAGGTAGCTAAGAGTCTAAGCTACCTTCATGGGGACAGCGAAGACTCTGATCAGACTGGGCGTATGCCCTGGCTGATCTGAGTCTGCGCTGGGCGTACAACCACACTGTTGGTTTTCTAGCGTCACAGCTCATATAATTCTTCTTATTTCTCAATGAAAACATACATTGTGACCCCTCATTAGGATCATCTTGGTGAGACATTTCTCAATGGTACTACCCTGAGATTGGCACTATACAATTACCTCATGTGTGTAACTTGTGGTATGTTTTAGGATGCCTTTTAGATGAGGTAGACAGAAATGAGTCACTTCATGCATGTGTGGGTCCACCAACATCTCAAATGGTCTGAAACAAATAGCAAGAGAAATGCTTCAATTTTACCACTTCAGAAATCTGAGGCATTTGGCATCAAAAGTAAGCTCCAACACAGATAAACAATCCTTCAGGTATATTTACAGGGTTGCCACTTATCCTTCATTTCTGAATTCTCTGACTTTCTCTGATTTTTCCCAAGAGCTTTTATTATTTTCCACACCATTTTACTGACCTAAACCCATTTGTACACTGAAAGTACTCATGTTCCCACAATGAAGTAAGGTCTTTTTCACGAAATACCAAACAGTTGATACATGATAATCATGAATCCATTTTTTGTTTGAATATGGCTGGTTAACAAGAGCAAGTAAGGCAGGCCTCAGTAAACCTCCGCCAGTGGCGCCATCTAATAAAATCATGCTTGCAGTAAAAGTTAATGCAAATCTTAAAGGAAAAATGCATGGCCAACAGATTAACAGAATAAATACATGAAAATGAAAGCATTTACAGTTTTGACTATAGAAGCACAGGACAAAATACAGTAATGAATTTATTTTGCAGACTTACACATCTCCAATCAGTATAAAAATATGGGATCAATGGATAGATGACTGATTTGGAAAATGAACAAACAACATAAAAATAGATAACACTTTGACAACGAAGACAAAACAATAAGCACTTTTCCAAAAACTTACCCTACAGCTAGCGCTATATTAGGAGCTGAAGTAGGACTTGATAAGAAGTAGTGATAGGTCTTACGTCGCCTGTCAGGGGTATATACCACCTCAATAAGGTCGCCACAAGATACAGCTGTCATCTCTAGGTCCACTGTGAATTCTAGTTTCCACGTACAAGGTTCTGAGAAAGAGTCCACGCATGGAAACCATAATCTGTAATATCAAAGTTAATTATTTTACTTTCTGGGGAGGCAACTATGCCATTTTTATTTTTGATTCCCTTCTCACTGCATTTCAATTTTTAAGGGAAATTGTTTGAGCCCCAAGAAGTAATTCATGAAGATAATGTAATTTGCAGTATTTAAAAATTATTTGGAAAACTAGCCAGCAGCCTACTGCAACCCAAAATATTTTTATCGCATAGCAGCATCAAACATTTTTTTATAGAACTTACAATCATAAAATAATACTTTCATCCCTTTTACTAGCCAATGAGAAAGAACAGATATAATGTTAGCCATGACACCAAAAAAAAAAGGGTGCATATGGCATATACAAACAGCAAAGGCTCTGAACAGCCAGCACATCCACAGTTTGGTTTAAACAGTATTTATTTTTTTTTTATATAATACAATGTTATATGTACAGAATACGTGGTATAGGATTTGGTCGAAAGCTCTTAGGCTTGTAGAGAATATCTCCCACAGTTTGATAGGAGCCATCAGAGCTCCATATAAGAATGGGTAAGAGGGGTATTCAAAGATAATATTTCTTATCTCTCAGTAAGGAAAATTTATCCCTAAATTATCCCAGTTACTCCTTCCTATCTGGAGCACTGAGCCAATGTTTTTCCCATACTCCATATACAGGCCCTGAGGAATACAGATGCACAAACACAGGTTCTAGCTATACTGCATGGATTTACAGGCTGGTCTGAGTCTTTACTGATCACAAATAAGCCAGGAAATGATAAAACCAACAAAGTGGCAAGTGCACTCAGCTGATACTCAGATCAGCCTGGGCAGCCCCCCATTCTGATTAAAGTCTTCCCTGTGCGCTTAAAGGGTAGCTAAGAATCTAAGCTAGCTCCGTGCTGACAGAGAAGACTCTAATCAGACTGGGAGACGCACAGGCTGATCTGAGTCTTTGCTGGGCACACATGCCACTTTGCTGGTTTTGTCATGTAGCCGCTCAAATATGTTTAGCATCTTTTTCTGTGATGTGGCTCATGTGATCTAGGAAGTATACCTTGATGAGTTTTCATGTCTATAAGAAAACATATGAGCTCCTCTCTCTACCAAATTGCCTTCCATGTTAGGGACCACAAAGTGAAGGCCTCCTTTAGGATGTTCCAGGGAAAACTCAACACTGATGTGAAATGGTTGTAATTCTGAAATATAGAAATGAATGCCTAAAGAAAACCTTAAGAATCTTGAGACAATGCCAATAAGCTCAGGTCAGCCAGCATACAAGGCTAATAGACTTTAAAGGTACTGCTTGGCCTCACTTTACAGCCATTAGTGTAGCCAAGTTGAATGTAAAGTCGTGAGTTCAGGGCTACTAGTACACAGGCTCAGACAAGCCTGCACAAATGCACAGTTCCAGCACATTGTCCCAGTTTGCTGGCATGGCTTGAAAAGGTCCCTTACAGAGAAGACTCAGCTCAACATCTGTACAATCTTCTCAGAGTCTTCCCCTTTCACACGTACATTCTACTAGCTACATTTCCTTGCAAATCTAAAAAGAGAGAAATAAAGACTCTGGTGAGTTGGCACAAATTCTTAAGACATAGCTTAAGACAGGTCTCGGCCAACACCCTTAGAAAGGGAGCAGTTTGCCACATAAAAATTTTGGGTCCAAAAAAAAGTAATGTAGATATGTTCTATACATTTAAACTTCTCCCCGAGATTAGAATACTCCTCAGATATAATGTCCTATCTTCAGCTCTGGGTCCCGGTGTTTTGTTAATTAACAACACCTAAAAATTTTTAATGTACAGTATTCAATATCACTGCCATTTTTTGCTGAAAAAAAAACTTACAAATCCTTGACTAACAACTTTGTTAAGCAAATGATGCTTTGACAACTGGCCCTTGGCCTTCACTCTAGCTTTATAAACTCTAAAGACTCTGCACAGACTGTGAATATGACTTGGTGCAAAAGCCTAATATTAAGAATTGCAGTAGTGTGTATACCTCCTATGATCTGGAAGCAGTCTGGCGGCAGCCTGATCGTGACCTCTCCATTACCACTGTCTGGATCTACAGCATTCATAGCACTATTATGGGCCATTTCAAACCGCTCTAGGTTACGCCTGGAATTACAATTTACAGCCTAGTCAGAATCTATGGATACTGACTTCACTGAAACAGCCTTCCTAAGGTGAAAGGATACACTTTCAGTGAAAGTAAGTTTACCATCATTTTTGCCTCACTTCTCTACAGAGGTCAACTCTGAAAGAAAAAAAAGGGCAAATTCTTTCCCTTAAAAGAAGGAAGGACTACACTGTCCAGAGAAGTAAGTAGGAAGTCATAAAATTTGTACCCCTTTGTAAAACTGTCAAGAAAACATGGTGTACCAACACATCTAAATTGTATGCATATTTGAGATTTCTACGTGAAAAGGGGCCTTATAGCTAGCTGTTCCCTGTATAAATTCCTTATCTGCCATAGACTGTTGATCATGTTACAAACTGGGCAGATTCTGATTCGACTACAGACTGATCTAAGTTTGTCCTGTAATCATATGCTATAAAGTAATTTTTTTCAAGTCAAGACTACCGATAGTTTCGTTTATAGTTCATTTGGCAAACAGCACAGCACATGCATGCTTTGCATCATGACAAAATACAGTCAAATCTGTTTATGTGGTCACCTCTATTAAGGGGCCACCTGGCTTTAGTAGCCACCTTTTTACGGTCCCTTGAAGCAAAATACAGAGCAAATGAACCTGTCCTAAGGGGTCACCTGTCTTAAGCAGCCAGTTTTTGGGCTTCCCTTGGGTGACCCCTTAAGACAGGTTTCACTGTACACTGACAGGTTTCTTTCTCCCCCCCCCCCAACCCCCTCCCCAAAAAACAACCTTGACAATCTAGATCCATTTTCTGAGATGGATATAGATTTTTGGGATTGTTTTGAAAATCTAGTACCATCTTTTAAGAAGCATCAAGATTTTTTTGATTGTTTTGGAAGGGAAACCCATTTTATAACAGAATTCCACTAGACAGATTTAGATACTTGGGGTTAGTCTAGATGAGGAAAAACCCTGTCTTAATGCCTTATTATTATGGTATAACAATAAAAGCTAAATTTCTTAAACAAAAATTTTGGTTATCAAGTGCTATGAGAAAAAATTATATTTACTGTTTTGTGTCCCCTTGTCCCTGGCAGATCTCCATAGTGGGGTCATTGTACCAGAAGGCAGCTTCCCACACCTCATTAATACACACACGATAGATTCCTGGCCACAGTTAAGGTATTTAGTGTACTCTGCACTATTTTCTATATTAAATGTATTTTAGCCACTACCACTGCTTCTGGCACTTCAAACAAGAGGACCATTGGTCCTGTAGCTCACCTGAGTCCATTCAGCATCAGTACTCTAGGGTAAGTTACTCTAAGGCCATCGGTCAACTGGTTCTGGAGAAGATATTTAAAGGTTTTTACCATATATGAGCATGGCGGCCATGTTGGTCATGTAACCTGGACATTTGAACAAATTTTCATTCCCTCAAGCCCTGGAGGCTCTATGTGAAATTTGGTTTCAAAATTGGCCGAGTGGCTTTTGTGATTGTTTGGTATTGTTCAAATGAGACAGTTCTGGGTCAAAAGTCAAAGAATGACCTTGACCTCTTGTACTCATAAATCATCATGTACTCATTAAGATGACTGTAGATACTAATTTTTAGGCCTAAATCTTCAAAACTTTCCATGACATCTATTTTCCCATATTTGACCTTGCGTAAAATGGTCAAGGTCAACCCAAGGTCATAATTTGAACAATCTTAATAGTACTTGAGTACCCAATGATACATACCAAGTTTCAAGGCCATCAATCAATTGGTTCAGGAGAAAAGGATTTTTAAAGGTTTTTACCATATATGTGTGTGGTGGCCATGTTGGTCACGTGACCTGTTCCTTTTGAACAAATTTTCATTCTCTTAACCTCTGGAGGCTCTTAATGAAATTTGGTTACAATTGGCCCAGTGGTTTTTGAAGAGACTGTTTGAAATTATCAAAATATGAGAGTTCTGGGTCAAAGGTCAAAGAAAGACCTTGACCTATTGTACTCACAAATCTTCATGCACTCATCAAGAAGACTGTATATACCAATTTTTAAGCCTAAATCTTCAAAATTTTCCATGAAATCTTATGTTCGAGCATTTTCCTATATTTGACCTTGCTGTAAAAAGATCAAGGTCAACCAAAGGTCATGATTTGATCAATCTTGATAGTACTCGAGTACCCAATGCTACATACCAAGTTTCAAGGCCACTGGTCAATTGGTTCTGGAGAAGAAGGTTTTTAAAAGTTTTTACCATATATGGGCATGGCAGCATGTTGGTCATGTGACCTAGACCTTTTGAACAAATTTTCATTTCCTCAACCCCTGGAGGCTCTATTTGAAATTTGGTTACAACTGACCCAGTGGTTTTTTAATATTGTCAAAATATGAGAGTTCTGGGTCAAAGGTCAAAGAATGACCTTGACCTCTTGTACTCACAATTCTTCATTTACTCATTAAGATGACTGTAGATACTAATTTTTAGGCCTAAATCTTCAAAACTTTCCATGAAATCTTATGTTCTAGCATTTTCCAATATTTGACCTTGCCATAAAAAAAGGTCAAGGTCAACCAAAGTTCAGAATTTGAACAATCTTAATAGTACTTGAGTACCCAAAGCTACATACCAAGTTTCAAGGCCATCGTTCATTGGTTCTGGAGAAGAAGAATTTTATAGGTTTTGACCATATATGGGCATGACGGCCATGTTGGTCATGTGACCTGTACTGTATGAATATTTTTTGTTCCCTCAACTTCTGGAGGCTCTCTATGAAATTTGGTTTCAATTGGCTCAGTGGCTTTTGAGGAGATTGTTTGGAATCGTCAAAATATGAGAGTTCTGGGTCAAAGGTCAAAGAATGACCTTGACCTCTTGTACTAATAAATTTTCATGTACTCATTTACATGACTGTATATACCAATTTTTAGGCCAAAATTTTCAATAGTTTCCAAGAAATCTTATGTCCTAGCATTTTGCCATATAAAAGCACAAGGAAGCAATTTTGACCTTACCGTAAAATAGGTCAACCCAAGGTCATAATTTGTTCAATCTTGGTAGTACTTGCGTACCCGATGCTGCATACCATTGGCCTATTGGTTCTGGAGAAGAAGATTTTTCAAGGTTTTTACCATATATGGGCATGGCAGCCATGTTGGTCTTGAGGCCATGTTGGTCATGTGACCAGGACCGTTTGAACAACTTTTTGTTCCTAAGACCCCAGGAGGCTCTATATGAAATTTGGTTACAATTGGCCCAGCGGTTTCAGAAAAAAAGTCGTTTGAAATTGTTGACAGACGGACGACGGAGCCTGCCTATCCTATAAGCTCCCCCGGAGAGCTGCTAGCTCAGGTGAGCTAAAAAGTGTACTTGCCTATCTAGTCACCTGAAAAAGTCTAAGAGCACAGAAAACTTAATATTTTTAGGAAGAGGTTTATATGAGTCATTATTGTATAAATGAATACTAAGCTTCATTGGATTTGGATACTTAGTAAGTAAATGTGCAAATATTTAATACTTCGTAAACGTAATCAAGCTGTAATGATCCTAGATGCGGATCAGTTTGATTAGGGTCCACACTGTATGTCATTTGACTATTTTTGATAGGAGACCCAACTTGTCAAATTTCATAAGAAGAACAGTAAATAGCAACAGTGTCACAAAATTGAGTGCAATTAACGTTGATAATTTCACTGATAATGATTCAGGAATCATTTTTGTTGATTCTCCATAAAATGTTCTAATGCAGGGTAACAACATATGTTTTAATGGAGAAATAAGAAAAATTATGCACAGAAAATCCATTAGTTCCCGGCTCCTATACTGACTTCAAAGGATACTGCATTGTTTACTATTAATCTGGAGTCTTCGTAGGTCAGTTCTAAGAGGATGGATTACCAAGTCCACATAGCCCTAAAATCAAAACAAAGTTCTAGATTATGAGAAGGACTATTTCATGATAATTGCTATAGATTCAGGTTAGCTTGGAAGTTTTTTTTTTCAGCTTTTCACTTTAACTGTTTTAATTTATCAAATCTCACTTAAAACTTTTCAGATCTCACAGATTGTAATCTAAAGCTTATGGCATCTGGTGCTCTTGTCTAATGTCATTCAAAAAATGAACATGTAAATGTTTTAGAGGTGTTTGGGTACAATTTCAGGAAAGCAACTAGGCCATGAATTCAGTTTTGCCTCTCTTCTCAATTGAAGGTCAACTCTTAAATGAAAGAATTTGCACCTAGAGGAGCAAATTCTTCCTTGTAAGTGTAGACCCTTCTTTGGAAAAGCTTTGTTGCCCAAGGAAGCAAACAAGAAGTCACAAAAGCTGCTAGCAGAAAATATATGAGGGTGTAGTACCCTTACACCTTTTAAATAAGATATTTATCCTATTAAACACCCCAGGGGTGTTAGACTTTGCGAAAGGGGGATGTTATTTAGAGCCTAAAATGTAGTAAATCAACCACTGCCAGATACCTCTAATAAATAGTATGAAGGTGAATGGGTATACTTACAGATGAACCAACTCTACTATTTTTGCCTCCCTTTCCAGTAGGGGTCAACTCTATAGGAAAGAATTTGCTCCTCTTGGAGCAAATTCTTTCCTTTAGAGTAGGCCCCATGTCAAAGAGCTACATCATCCAATGAAGCAAACAGGAACTCGTGCAAGTTAATATAACTTTTTTTATCAGAAAAGAGGCAGTGGGCATTTATTAGAGAAGGGGTGTTTATTAGGATTAATACGAAAGGCTGATTTTTATGTAATGCAATATTCTGACAATGAGGAAACAACAAAAACAAAAAATTCTTACTATCAAAGACTTCCTCTGCAAATTAATCGCAGTAATGCACAGGGTCTGGTGAGCTGAAAGACAAAAGAAAATGTATAAATACCATGTCCTGTATTTATGGGGATATTCAAACACAACCCAACTGCACATCTTAGAATTCTGAAAAGTTCATGTGTCCTCTCTGAAGATGTTTGAAGCTTTATGACAAAGAGGGAAGACATCAGTTTCCTCATCCATTTAAAGTTCAGCACCAGCACACATAGTCCAGTACCTTAGATAAGGTTTTGACCTAATGGGTATTTACCCACTCACTTTTCATTAAATTGGGTATTTCCTTTTTAGATTGAGTATTTGAAATTTCAATGGGATAGTGAATTGGGTATTCAAACCTTTTAGATTGGCTATTTTTCAATACTAATCAGATACCGCTATCTGCATTTTCAAAAGTATTTTCAATCATACTGCATTCCATGGGTGGTTTCAGGACTTTCATTGAGATTCAGTTTTGGATAATTCATTGTCCCCGGGAAGTTTATCAGAAGAAATATGGTACATCCAGAGCTCTTGACAAGCAGGAGTATTTAGTGATAATTGGGGATAATTTTTGTTAATTCTGCATGAAACCATATGTTGTGACCCCTCATCTGAACTGTCTCATCCATCTGTACCGTCTTGATGAGACGGTTCAGATGAGGGGTCACAGCATATGGTTTCATAGAGAAATAAGGAAAATTAACCCTCAATTATCATCCAATACTCTTTCTTCTCTAAAGCACTGTTTGGTAGGACTGTATTCTAAAACTGCATACATAGTTCTAAAACTACAAACATAGTCAGGAGCTCAGCCTAGAGCTCTTACAAGGAGAGATAGTTTGCATTAGTCACTGAACTTCTTCTACCCCTCAGGCATCAGACTTTGGAACCAGCTACCAGAGCCCATTGTCATAGACCCTTGAGGACCTAAAGAGAGGTCTTACAAGTCTTTACTGAACTATGTGCAGAAATATTTTGAAAAGATTTTAACTGGCACTATAGCTCCATCTGACACCAAGACCTTGTGCACAGAACAAGTATACATGAAATGCCCCAGAATTGGCCCTGTACTTTATGCACTAGTCACTTGCACCTCAGGCTACCACATGGACGGGGGATAGTGGAGAATGGATTTTCTCTCTGAAAGTCCCAAAATTCAGACCTTTCAGCTTAACCTTGGAATTGTCACACTTTGGTCAGACTCTTTTTCCCTAACATACCATATAAATTTTTGTGTTGCCTAATTTTCCCAGAATTACGCGGTAGTAGGAATCTGCAAAAATTAAACTTCACAAAATATTTTCCAAGTTTGTGCATAATAGTAATAGGAAATTTGAATTGTCCAAACATATGGTTTGCAGTATTCAAAGCGCCCCACAAAACCCTAAAAGTAGGTAGCTATGGAGCAATTATTTTCGGCGCAATTATGTTAGCTGGTAATTACAATTTGAGCAAGCTGTCACTTTTTTCCTTGATTAACAACAGTCATGGTACCTGATTATACAAGTACAACTGAATTACTTTTAATTGACTGTGAGTTCTGTTTACTTTTATCCTGAACAGTAGCCATTCTATCAATTGCCTGCATATTTCAGTTGACTGTTCTGTGTACTAAACATTGATTTGTACAAATGTCTATCTCAAGTTTTTTTTTGTGAGAAAAGGATGGGTATCCTTCCAAACCTTAAAGGAGTCGATACTACCTAAACGAATGTGTTCCAAACAAAGTGATTACAGTTTCTTCACATTTCTCTCTCCAGGTGCACGACATTTCATCTAAAGACATTTCCTCTAAAGGACATTTCTTCTGAAGGCCATTTGGTCTAAAGGACATTTTGTCTAAAGGACAAATCGCCGAATGCAACATTTGGTCTAAAAAATTCTTAGGGTGTGACATTTCGTTTAAACATTTTATGGAAATTGTTCAGACGAAGTGTCGTATCTGACATCTCACTCAAGCTCATTGGTGGAAAATACGGGTCTATGACGAAACATAGAACGACAAAACATAGAAAAGCCAGAACATAAAAAAGACAATATACAGAAAGACTAAACATGGAAAAAAAGATCGAAAAAAGATCGAAGTAACATCAAAATTACATCTAAAAAATTCAGAAACATCGAAAATTTTATTTACAACCATTTTACAACAACACTAACTTTTTTATATATTTTTTTTTAATTTCGTTATTTGTTCTCATCTGGAACTCAGACACATCTTTCTGGAGTCGTTTCTCACAACTTACTGCTTTGCCAGATTTGTTTTAACAAAGATTCCCCACGAAGCAGAGCTTGTTTCCTCAGTTCAGTATTGGACTGCTCTCCCTAAAGAAATTCTTACAAAATCAAAATAGTTGGATGTGCCTGTCCCAGAATCAAACTAATACGTCAGCGCCAACCTTTCAGAAATTTTGTGGTCCTAGGCTTGCTCCCTAGAGTTCTCTCATGCACCGACCAAAAGACGTAGGGAATAGAGGTTCGCAAAGGGCGCAATGCATCAGATAGCCAGGATCGGGTGAGCGAATGTTCAATAACGCATAGCATTGCCAAGCGGTCAAGTGATTATTGTTTTCACACTTATTGTTCTATTATTGGTTGTTCTATTATTTGTTTCTATTATTGGTCGTTCTATTATTTGTCGATCTATTAAACGTCCTGTCTATGTTTTGATTTATCTATTAAGTGTCGTTTCTCTCTTTTGTCTTTCTATGTTTTGTCGTATACCGGGAAAATACAGGATCTTGGACTACGTCAGCTATATATTGAAGAGCCTGCCTTTGCCATGAGCTGTAAAATGATGACTGCATTGGCATTTGTGCCTACCGAAGATGTGGCAAACGTCTTTTTGGAATAAAAGGCAGAAGTAACAGAGGCAAATTCTGAGCTCCTTGAGAATAGGGAACGTGTCTTCCTGTCCGTTTGACTTAGGAAATAATTTTTCTTACCCATGAAAAATCGCTGATTAACACATATTAACACAGAGCAGAGATTTACCCTGCTTATTGTACCAAATAAATAAACGTGGGCTTGCTGTATACATTAATTCAGAAAAATTGAAAAAGAATGTTGAATTCTGATTTTGTTTTCTAATTTCCTATTTTAGGCAAAATTTAGACGAAATTTAGATGAATTTTAGACAAATTTTAGACGAAATTTAGACGAGACGTCGCATTAGACGAGTTGTCATTTAGACGAAATGTCGTTTAGACAAAATGTCTTTTAGATGCATGTCGTTTAGACGAAATGTCTTTTAGACAAAATGTCTTTCAGACAAAATTTCATGGATCCCTCTCTCCTTGTATGTCTTGATTTTCAGTCAAGCCAATATTTAAAATTTACAGGACAAACACAATTTTTATTTTCGCAGATATTCACACCCACGAAAGCAGGGATTTTCCTGCCTTTCTGAACTTGGGTCCAGGGACCCCTGAACTTGGGAAAAACAGTGCGGGAATCATCGAAATTGGAAAAATTTGACTTGCTGATAAAAACAAGATCTCTGTTTTAAATTCAGTTAAAATCATAATAAAGTAAAGTTGAACTATTTTGAATTTGCTTTCATTAGCATTATGGGTGAATAATTGCTACAAATGTGAATTTTAACATCCGCAACTTTGCTAATTTTGGTCCCATTTTTGTGAAATTTTCACCCAAATGTAAAACTAAATGAGAAATTGGGAAATATTCTCTTTATTTTGGGAAATTTTAACTTTTAAGTTTAAGTTAGGAAAAATAGGGGCCGATATTCGGCCCCAGATTTGGCCTACGAAAATCCCTGATGAAATTTAAATACAGCGAAAATTTATCAGGTTTTCAGGCAAATCCGCGAAAAATTTGGCTTGCGAAAATTTTCCATTATACGGTTTTCTAGACTGCCATGTAATCACACTATCCCAGGCTACTTTGATGACCATTATTACAAGATTTTCACTCGGCCTTGTATATAAGGAGTTTTTGGGACCCACCTACCTTTTTTTAAGAGTCCAATGCCAAAACTAAAGGGTCCTGTACTATGAAAAATGTTATAAAATGTCCAAATCAAATATCAGAATTTCATAAATACTTTATTTTAAAAATCATGACTTTGTATTGTGCCAGGAACAATATAATTTTCATAAGAATTCATCACTTTGAATTGGGACTTGGATTGTGTTTGAGTCTCCCAGTGGATGCACAGATTTTTTTCTGGGAGTCCCAGACACCATTTTGGGAATCTGAGACTCTCAATCTTGAGTCCGGGGAAAACCCTGCATTAATCTAGTATGGAAAAAGGCTATTACTAAAACCTTGTACCGCACCACACCACACCGGCTAAAACCTTGTACCGTACTCACGGAAATTTCCATACAATGTCAAGTAAATTCCGAACTTAACCTCACTCACATTACATACTATCTTTATATACAGGATTGTTCCTGTCTTTCTTTGTGTGAGTAAATATTAAATATACTATTAAAAATTTGGAAGTGGCTATTGACAACTGGTTGTCACTAGCCTCACAGGCTGCTGACAACCAGTTGTCACTAGCCTCACAGGCTAGTGACAATATTGTTTTCAAATAATAAAACTCAAGATATTTTTAGACTATTAGTTTCATGGTATTATTATTATATCATGATATTTGTTTCCACTCTGATCAAGTTTTAAGTTGATTGTATAGTTCTTATACAAATTTTAAGAACAGGTCTGAACTGCAACGGCCAAGCTAGTCCACTTTTCGCTAAGGTTGACTGCCCATTTTAGCACAATTTAAGCATTTTTGCTACAGGTGACTGCTTACTGATATATAGGCCGTTTGCTGTCTATAAAACAGGTCATTTTGCTAAATATCTCTAAGACTACCACAGCAATCACTGTGAGGTTAAGCGCATCTTTAATGTCTATCTTATACATAACTAATCCATAATTTTCCTCAAAATTATAGTTTGAAACTAAAAAGTTTCTTTTGAAAACTGCCCATTTTTAGAGGATATTTTAATTGTATTTTACAGGGGAGTAAGTTTATTTATGTAACAGCCTTTGAATGGTCTGTATTTACCTATGTCAATTGTTAGTTAATTGTACAGAGCTACTCAATGGCACCTGTATACCTGTTAATCTTTTCATCTGAGTAAAAATGAAGTTCATTTATTTATTGGTTGGGAAGAAAATTGATTGGTGATGAATAGGATTAATTTATCTACAGAAACATTTCTTGTTTGTAATGCATATATGGGCATTGCTTATAGCTATTGCATTAAATTATTGTACCCCCCCTTACTTAAGCTGAATAAAATGTAAATTTTTGTAAAGGATTTAATAGGCAAAAGCAAACAATTGACAAAATAAAATTCTGAAAGTCAGTTTCCAGTTATGTATTAGTTTGACAATACCAGTGGAGATAAAAAATCAATTTTATCACCAGTAATAAAAGAGAAAATCTGCAAACTGACCTGTTTTATAGACAGCAAATGGCCTATAACACCTTACCATGACAGATTTAATTTAACATATTAAAGCTATCTCTTGCAGCAGATGCGATTGTAAACCGAAACTAAGCTGATTTGACTTTCACTGATTTAACTGACAATTATTAATTTGACACTAAAGTACTGACAGAATGGGAAATACTACTGCAGTCTCTGAACAGTCTGACCTTGGTCTACAGTGTTTGCTCAGACATTACTGCCCCAATATTTAGTGAGGTGGTACAGCCGGTCAACAAGTTCTTATAGTTTCAAACCTGTTGCTCAAGACCTTGTATTGCCTTATGCCGTTTATTCAAGGCCTTCTAAATAGCAAGCCGGGCCGCGTAGCGCAATTGGTAGGGCACCTGACTCATAAATCAGAGGTCCTGGGTTCGAAACACGGCCTGGCCACGTACTTTCGTTTCTCCTTCCACTGATTCAAGAAGGGCAGTTGTCAGTTACTGGCGAAAGTATGTGCACTTAGTACTGGTTAACCGCTTAGGAGGTCTAAGCCTGCCCAGGAATAGTGTGGTTAGGTTAACTGACCGTCCCGACATGACCTTAGCTGTTTACCGTGGATGTTAAGCATCAAATCAACCAACAAAAAAAATCTAAATAGCAGTTTCCCCAAATCTTTAGTTTTTAGGTCCAGTTTCCAAAAGTTTTTAGTTTTTGTTAAGAGACAAGTTCAAATATTTCAACAGCAGAGTCTAAGCATTCGAATCAGCGGAAGTCTAATTGACCTTTTCAATGCTTTTGTTTTAAGGAGACATAGGGATGACTTCTAAGCATGTATTTACGCAAAACTAGCCAGGTGAAAGACTTTGAACAGTGCACTGATTGCACATTGCATAGTATGAGCACTAAATCTTACAGGTGTGACATTCCTTATTCAGTGAATAAACACTATCACCACTGTACTAGAAAGTGTAAACAGTTTTTAAATTCTGTTCTGTTCTGTTCAATTCTCGTATCGACATTACCCAAGTGGCTCAACGGTACGTAACCATAGTTGCACACACTTGGCGCCGTGTGTCCGTCCAACAGTTTTTAAAATTCATAGAAGATCTATATAAAGCAAGAAACTATTAAAAGAATCTGATGTACAGTTCTGTTTTTTTTTTTATTATCAACATTATTATTGTCTGGAAGTCATTGGGTTATTCATACAAATAGCTAAAAGAATTTATGCATCACATGCACACAAATTATACATTTACCTTGATGGAAAAAAGGTTTTACATAAATTTTCCAGTTACCATTACATGATCTTCCCTATAGTTATATTCTTGCTGTTCAGTCAAGCAAATTTGTTTATTTACTGATTCTATGATCCATTACCAAAAATAAACTACAAATTTATAATAAGAATACAAGTATAACTACTATGATCATGGAGGCAATTGTGCAAACAGAATTAGCAAATAAACATTCAGAGAAAATCTGTAAGTGGTATTTTGAGTAAGTTCCCTTACAAAGTATGATTTGAGTTACTTCCCTTGGAAAATCTATTTTTAGAAGATATCTCTTCTCCATATTTTTGCTTTTTTATTTGCAGATATTTTGTTGTTGTGATTCATATGTAGCTTGATTTAAAGCATAAATCTATTGAGAATTACTTGTGATGTTTTACAATGAACCAATGCTTCCTGTCCTTTAAAATGCATATTAATTCATTAGCTGGTTGTCTCTAGCCTGTAAGGCTACTGAGAACCGGTTGTCTCTAGCCTGTGAGGCTACTGACAACCGGTTGTCTCTAGCCTGTGAGGCTACTGACAACCGGTTGTCACTAGCCGTCACCTAAAAATTTACTTTATGTCGTATTTATTTCAACTAAAATACTTCTCTTTTTTAATATATATATGAAGGATCATTTTTCTTTTTTCGGCAAGCAAATTCTCAATTGAATACTTTGAATATCTTCTATGCATGCATATTTATATGGCAAATGTATATTATGCTGTCATAGCTTTTTCTCCAAAGATTCTATACATCTATTTCTCTGGTGATTGCAACACAGGTATACTTTTAAGGGTTACTTCCAGCCCAGGTAGGATTTTTTTCAGTGAGATATATCATATGTATATGCATTTTTTTTTAACTCTATGCAGTTTTACAGATAAAGTTACCCTCAAACAAAAATATATATTGACAGTATATCACAATCTTTTACTTTTTATCAGTAAACCCAACCAAATCTAAACACCAGGGACTACCATGTGATAGCTACCCTGAGAACATATTGAAATGGATAAAACTGCTACCAAAATCCTTTTTGAGGTTGGGCAATTAAGGTTTCAGCATAATAATATAAATAATTAAATATATATATACTTCCAGTGCATTAACATGTCTAATAAACACACTTATTCAGGGATACAGACTAACTCATTTTCATAGGAGCCAGCTGGGCCCCTAAAAACTGAAACTTAGTCGCCCAGCCAGAAATTTAGGGGCCCACATTTAAAACATGGAAATCTTTTATTCAGAATCTGCGCGAGAATTGCACCATTTCCGTAGGCTTTGTAGTAAGCCCTCCTTTCTTCATGGTTTTGTTTCCTTTTAGCAACCGGGTGTGAAACACCAGCGATGTATCGCCATATTACACGCGAAAAATTTATAAATGGTTAAGATTTTTAGCTGTCAAATCGGTCTATCTATCCATCTTGAATAATCTTCCATTACGAGGAGACGGCCATGTTGTTTCTCGATAGTGAGTAAAATCCAACACACAAGTATGACGGAACACCAAATATTCATAGCCGATATCGGCTCGGAAGTTAGCAATACCCTTAGAGATGGCGTATTTTACTCCAAGCCGAAAACTCGCCAGACACACGCCGACAGCTGACGATCGCAAACTGGGCGACTATCATTTTAATTTCAGGCGCCAACCCGATTTTTTACTCGCAGTGGGCGAGTGGGCGACCGCTAGTCTGTATCCCTGTTATTTACAGAATCAGCATATACCAAGTAACATAAAATTGACTACGGCAGAGCCTAAAATTCGGTAGGGTTCGGAAATCTTCGGCTGTGTAGTACTCTATTTTACCCCGGTGCGGTACAAGGTTTTAGTAATAGCCATGGGAAAGAGCATCAACCTGTCTTTTTTTCACGATTTTTTCCTGGAGGCTCAATGGATTATGGAACACATCTATTATGATGTACCTCCTGGCACTGAGTCTGTCCACCCTCTTCAATATGAGAGAAGAGCTGTCGAACTAGACCGATTGTAAAATAGCAGACAGGTCGAAATGGTTTGGTGCGAATCAGTATTTAGGGCGATTATGAATTTTCTTATTTTGCATATTTATGTTTCAAAGTCACAGCTCCAACACATTTTACCTAGGTGGAACTGTCTTTGTTTTTCGTTTCTGCTTTCTTTCCTCATCATCTTGAGGAGAGATTGCTACCAGTACAACAATTTCTGGCAGTGACAAAATTTCGATAGTCTACCAATGGGCGCCGCCATTTTCAGAGTTAACCGCAAATAAGTATAAAACTTTCAGTAGTAACAGAAACATAATGATCTAGAAATTATAAAGATTCTACAAAACAAACTTTTTGTTGAATTTGAACTAATTTTTTGCGACTAATTATACAAACTTTCACTAAACTTATTCATACGAAAATTTTATTTATAACTTTGTTTCGATGACAGATGTGACAACTCACCAAATCTAACAAGATTTGTAAAATATTTACCCCAATATTGTCAAACTGAGTATCTTCTAGGGTAGAATTACAAGATAAAATGGCAAGCCCAAGAACCCGACGTGTATTAAAAGATTTAAAGATAAAAGACGGCAATAATGTACGTAACAAAGTCAAAGATTTAGCATGTAATGCGTTTATTTCCAACAGGCACATGGATTCGGAACTTCCTAATATTGCGGTCTCTGATGAGATTAGTAAATATTTGGGAGTGAAATGAACCTTCGAAAAGTTAGGCCAATTTATCCAACCCATATACTGCTTGGAATGGGGTGGATTGTGGTGGTGTGATGGTAAGATTTATAAATCTTCCTGTATACCCGTTTCTCATGGATTCGTGCCTTCTCATAGATTCGTTTCTATGGTTTGCTTAGGACTGCAATTAATTTGATCAACTATTTGGATAAAAAAAGGTTAAAAAACATCATTTATGTGTCAAAAAACTTGGTTGTGAGTGCTAAATAAAATTTTGGATAGAAAATCAAAATTTATGAAAAAGTCCTTAATTTTTTTCAGTGGTCCCTAATAAAGTCCTACCAAACTTGTTCTATTAAATACCATGCCATAAAACTGCCAGTTTTACTTATAAATAGTGGACTAGTCTTTACATATTAAAAATTTTGACAGACTAATAAAACAATTTCGAAAATTTGGCTGTTGATTCTAGGGCATGAACTCAATGAGAAACTTTTTTCGATATTTGCTCTGAGGGGTAGTCTAAGACAGTGTCCTTTTTTAAAGTAAAAATAAAAATTCACACCAGTTTAATAAATTAATAGGCTGTCATAGGTTTATGTGCAGCTTTTGATAGCAAAATCGATTTACCGGTTCCTTAATTTTTCACAAAAGCTGGCAAATTATAATAAGGGGCACGAATCAACGAGAAAACAGCATAATTAGCCTTAACTGTACTTAGCTTTAACAGTCAGTTAAGACCAAATGCTGCAGGTCAAAGAGATGTGTGTACTGCTTTTAAAAGATCCTTGAAGACACATTCTTTTGTTCATATTTGATAATTTTCCTCCTGTAGATGGAGCACCTGCGTTCACACTACGCAGTAAAGTGTTTATAAAAGTCATAACTAAAACTGTCAAAAACACTAAAAAGTTAGGCCGAGGATATCGGCACGACCGTCGTGCGGATAAGAATCCTTATCGGCAAGACGGTGGTGCGGATAAGAATCCTTATCGGCAAGACGGTCGTGCGGATAAGAATTCTTATCCGCACGACGGCGATCAGATACTCCATTACAGGGTCTGTATAAAATGCAGCTTTTTATGCAGCTATATAAAATATATAGGAAAAACGCAGCCACTATAGAAATGGTAGGGAATGCAGCCAATATAGACTTAGTACAAGGTTTTCCCTCAGCCTTGTATTTAGAGAGTTTTTGGGACCCACATACCAATTTCTTAAGAGTCCAATGCCAAAAAGAAAGGGTCCTGTACTCTGAAAAATGTTATAAAATGCCCAAATCAAATATCAGAATTTCATAAATACTTTATTTTGCAAATCATTACTTTGTATCGTGCCAAGAATAATATAATTTTTATAAGAATTCATCATTTTGAATTGGGACTTGGATTTTGTTTTGAGAGTCCCAGTGGATGCACAGATTTTTTTCTGGGAGTCCCAGACACCAATCTGGGGGTCTGAGACTCTCAATCTTGAGTCCGGGAAAACCCTGCTTAGTAGGAAAAGGTGTTAATAGGCCTTTTGTTGGTTATTAATCAAGTGTGAAATGACTGCAGATATAGTCAAAAAGTGTAGTTTCTTGAGGGGACAAATGGAGTTGATATTGTTTTAATTAAGCATTTAATACATTCTGTTTTTGTCACATAATATTTACACCTCGCCGAAAGTTTAGCATATTTCAACTCTGTAGGTCCCTTGTTACAAATTCTGCAGAAAATTTGCAAACTAATAAACGATAATTTAATTTATGGATTTGGAAAGATGGAACACTTAAACGTATGCCTTTTGACATTTATCCCAATTTATCAGGTAGAAGAATTTTGGCGGGCTGACTTTTTCTTGTAAAATACTATTTTTATTTTCTTGTTTTCTGCATATCAAAATGTCGGGTCTAAGTTATTGAGACGATAAACTATGCATTTTTATGTTAAGTTTAAAACAACAGCCTGAAATCAGAGTTTGTAAAGAAAATTTTAAACTGCTTCCCTCTGGTAATAGTCTATTTCATATCTTTGATAATTGTTTAATTCATTTTTCTGTTATTAGTAT
Source organism: Ctena decussata (assembly GCA_963989385.1). Lineage (NCBI taxonomy): Eukaryota > Metazoa > Mollusca > Bivalvia > Lucinida > Lucinidae > Ctena > Ctena decussata. The sequence continues at coordinate 20,764,302 of OZ022501.1, read as the reverse complement.
TATTACATGTATTACTATATTATTAACTATAATATTATAATTACTTATGCTAAAAATGTAAAAAATAATTACCATATTATCAGTAATTATATGTAAATGTTGCTTACCAAGGTATGTCAATGGAACAGTGTGTATAATGAAAAATGCTCCGTTCACCAATGATAACCAACAAAATAAAATAAAATAATGATGGTCTAACTCTCTGGATGAAAAGTGGCCAGATAAGATTCCGAAAGAGCCAGTCGACCTGTGTATTCTCCGCTCAAATTAATCATTTTGTTGGAAATATACAGTTATGATAAACAAATGCTTTATAATTTTTAAAAATATATGCCGTAACAAACATAAGAACAGTTGGCAGTTATTAACTATTTTGTCATCATTTGTTTCTTTTGTATTTCATTTTCATGTAAATGTATTTCTCTTAGGATTACATTCTAACTTTTGTTAGTAATTCTTCTTCAGAACAGAAAAGATTTCATTTTCATGCAAAATAAATACAAATGGGAGCTCAATAGTGACTCTTAATGTATCTGTGTACATATAGAACATGTTGTTCTTGAAACAATACTTTAAATAGTTTGTTTATATAAATACAGGTAATTATCTGACGTGTGCCAGAGATTATCTAGGTGTGAAAACAGAACAGTCAAACGTCACTGGGGATCTGTCAATCAAAATGGATACAGTAGCCAATCAGATTAATTGTTGCTACTACATTTGTTGTGTACTAGTATGATGAAGTATGATGAACAGAAAGAAAAAGAAACAAAAATCTATTAACATTCAAAACTTTTGTATTTGTAATTTACCAGAATGCCTCGATGACATGGTTCAATGTGACAAATGTCAAAAATGGTTTCACAAATATTATGTTAATGCCCCATCAGACATTTCAATGACACACGTTGAGTACCTTTGCTGTATGTGTTAGACACATTGTTTTCTAGCTTTTTTTTGCGTCAAATTTGATGCTTCCATCATGTAAAAGTATAAAAGCTATTGTGATATTTACATTGCCAATATCACCGCTTGCATATTCACGCGTTGACACTAATTAATTCAGGCTTCGAATTGAATTAATATCAAGGCGATTTGTCCTCCACTGTATATATTAATCAGATATAATTCACTGACAAAAGAAAATATTCCTTTACCAATACAAGTCAGAAGGCAGCAGGAAAGTACTATTCCATGAGGACGAAGGCAGAGTGATGTAATATTAAAATCTGCACAAATCCAGTGTTACCATAAACTGTCGTGAATGCATAGAGTGGATGTTAACCGTTAACACGCCAAGTATATCCATGCAGTGTGCTTAGTGGTGCCCAGTCATGACACCATGGTAAATAATAGAATGTAGTGGAAGAATGTATTACTTGTGACTTTATGTCATTTTTAATAGTATTACAGTTATAGCAGGACGATGGGAGGGTGACCATGAAAGGTTATGCGCAATGGAACCCCGTTTACGATTGAAAAGATTCCGTCTCCGGGAATCCATCTGGGGACCGGTAGTTCAGCAGGTCAGCGCTAAACCCACTGGGCTAACGAGGCTCATAGAGTAGAGGAACATGCGCACATCAGTCGTAATTGATCTGGTCTTGATATTGGCTCACTACAGCAGCCATGCTTTAAAATGAACAGTCTGGTCAAGATCGATGAAGTTTGTCAGCGTTCTGTGAACTGTTCATTTAACAAGCTTGTCTGAGTATACAGATTTTTTTAGGATATCAGCGGCATCATGTGAAAATATGGCATGAGCGAATAAGGAAGAATCAGCTCACCAGCGCAGTATGATCATAGTGTTTCAGTTCAGTTCAGTTCAATTCTCCTAACGACGTTCCCCGAGTGGCTCAGCGGTACGTAACCATAGTTGCATGCACTTGGCGCCATCCCAGCAGGCACATAACGTCGAAATGAAGGCGTATTAACATTGATGCGACGTCATCACGTTGCACCAAGGTCAATACAACGTTATTTCGACGTCAAGTGCCTGCTGGGGAGTGTCCGTCCAAATGATAATAGTACAACCACATCGCAGAATTTTAACATTGTAAGAGGCGATGTCCGACATGTAATTCTTTATTATACATGTATTGTTATGTGTAGCCTGGGTCCAGTAATCCTATTCTAATCAAGAATAAATAAAAGTATAATTATTAACCTTTTGTAAATATTTAATTAACCTTTTGTAAATATTGTCATTTTTTGTCAACAAAATACAAAAAAAAAAAAAAAAAAAAAAAGAAATGATCAGACTGAAACCGAGGCTATGTTATGTGTAGCTACCATAATCATGCAACAACGCAGGCCCTGACTAGGGTTGAACAGTCTGATCAAGGCCAGCGCAGTTTGACGTCCATTTGAAAAGCATATTTCACAGGTTGTTCAGGAAATTAAGGAATACAGAACAAAATAAATGAGCGGCGTCATTTGAAAAGATACAACATGGGAAAATAAGGAAAAATCAGATCAGAGTACTCCTTTTTTGCATATTAACGTGATTATGGTAAATCATGTGAATATCCTTTCAACACGGTACCGCCCATGTATATAAGATTTTAAAGGAAAATATAGTTTTCTACATACAGACAGTGGACAAGTGAGTTCCTTAAATAATGACGTTGCTGTTAAGTTTAATGCATTTCTTCTATGAGCACCAAAATAACTGAGAGAAAAGTATAATGATATATTATCTGGAAAGTTGCGCTAACATCTAGCAAAATTATTGCTGCGATATTAACTTGTTTGCTTTCCTGATATCTATAGTTACTATTCTGCCTTACTTTAATCTCAAAAAGGCATTTTTTTGTGGTAAGTGTTGCTTACATCATCATGATAAATGACCCCAGGCACTGAGTGAAAACAGGATTTTCTGAAAAATTACCCAATATTAAAACAATCACATCTCTGCAAAATACAAACATATTTTGTATATTGGATAACTCATTTAGCTACATATTAGGATAATTTTCATCATGGTTTATAGCAGGGCCTGACAAATCAAAATTTGACCTACTTGCCCGGTACAGCGTGCTTGCTCCAAAATGCCGAAATTCTTAGGGGTTTCCTATATAGCTTATACATTTTTCTGGGCAAGTAAGAAACTATTTTACTTGCCCAGCAAAAATTTCAACTTGTCCCGGGCAGTCGGACAATGGATTTGTCAGGCCCTGGTTTATAGTATTCTTTTAAGATAATTATTTTTCGGTGTAAGTGGAAATACGTTAGAGTTAACAACAACTTCATGAGTTAGTGAATGCTTGTTCACCCTATACAGGGGCATAGCTAGAAGAACTGTAAGCATCGCTATCTGTGCTTTAGGTATATGGGTACACTTTCAAGAGGACCAACTCTGCATTTTGCCTCCCTTCTCAGTGCGGGGGAATTCTTAAAGGAAAGAATTTGCTCCTCCAGAAGCAAATTCTTTCCTTTAAGAATTTACCCTATTTAAGAACGGATGATCTATGCAAGAAAGGAAAGAAGAAGTCACATATAATGTTCCCACTTTGTAAAATTGGCGTAAGAGGGCATACTTTTCATATCAAAGTGATCACCCTCAGAGATGCATGCTTTCAGATTGAACTGTTTGCGTCTACAAAGTAAACGATCAGGCTATGTTCCTGTATGCATCATTATATAATATCATTCGCAGAAGACAACATTCGTTTATTATGTTAGCTGGTAAAGTGTTTATGAATAATGAAAAGGGTAATAAAATAATAAAATGATTATGATAAGAAAATATAAGTTTCAGCTTTTCCTTGATTATAATGCAGGATTTTGCAATTTTATTTAAACAAAAAATAAAGATTAAAAGAAGAAAAAAGTAATAGTTTAAAAAAAAATATTCCTTTTTTTTTGTTTGCATCATCGTTCTAATAAAAGCCGGGCCGGGTAGCGCAATCGGTAGGGCACCTGACTCGTAAGTCAGAGGTCCTGGGTTCGAATCCCGGTCTGGCCACATACTTTCGTTTCTCCTTCCGCTGATTCAAGAAGGGCAGTTGTCAGTTACTGGCGAAAGTATGTGCACTTAGTACTGGTTAACCGCTTAGGAGGTCTAAGCCTGCCCAGGAATAGTGTGGTTAGGTTAACTGACCGTCCCGACATGACCTTAGTTGTTTACCGTGGACGTTAAGCATCAAATCAACCAACCAACGTTCTAATAAAATTTCAAACTCCTGTAATATGATAGTTTGAACCTATACACTCTCAAACATGTGTATCCCATCATTATATCTCTTAAAAGTCATTTAAGACTCACTTAACATTAAACAATAGTACCATTATCACCTTTCCCTACTATGTCTATAGTGGCTGCATTATCGGCTGCGTTTTTCCTATACATTTAATACGGCTGCATTTTATGGCTGCATTATATACCGGCCCTCCATTACAGATGCTATGGTCTTTCTTAAAATGGTTTCATACAACACCGTGTCAGCAATTCATATGAAGGATGTTAAATGACTTTAAAAATGGTATAAAAGCATCTTATGGCCATCTTTTAAGTTTGTTAAAACGTCTGAGAACCGGCACCCAGCTTTAACGCTAACGGGGGCAATCTTATTTTGGGCATATTCCAGTTCGATGTGCACAGGTTGTATCGTTTATACATATGTATGTTAAAACGTATTCAGTCAGAGTGACAGTATGAGTTAGCACTGAAAAATTGGTTTAATTACCATTTTTTAATTTAAAGAAATTTTATTTGTTCTGCTTATGTACAAATCCTGAGATTTAAAAAAATAAATAAATAAACAACAACTAATAAGTGCAACCCAACAGTTGTTATATCTGACAATATTTATCAGAAAGAAAGAATATTTATCAGACAAGTCAGAACTGACTTTGACCGACAAGTTATTAAAAGAAAGTTAGGCATGATTTATCAGACTAACTGTCTTTAACTTGTCGGTCAAGGTCAAAGATTTATTTCACTTGTTGGACAAGGGCAAAGTTTTTTTTACTCATTTTATATCAGTTAAGTCTATTACAATAAATTTGATTTTGCTCGATAATACATTTACATTATGTAATGCTATTTATTAATAGGTTTCGATATTTTCCTAAAAGGATTTATTAGTCTAGATTTCTTTCAGTAATTTGTCAGTCAAAATCAAAGATTAGTTTCTATTGCTAATTCAAATCAATGGTTTATTTCAACAATTTTTATATTGGTAACACATATTATGAATTTATAAATTTAAAATGATTGGAATGAGACGGAATTAGGCCGTAAACACAATACAGTCAAACCTGCTTATGTGGTCACCTCTATTAAGGGGTCACCTGCCTTTAGCAGCCACCTTTTCCGGGTCCCCAGAACGAAAATACAGTACAAATGAACCTGTATTAAGGGGTCACCTGCCTTAAGCAGCCAATATTTGGGCTTCCCTTGGGTGACCCTTTAAGACAGGTTTGACTGTATTGACAAAAACTTTGCTGGGAAAAAGTCTGACACAAGCAGGTCACAATAAAATATTTTCCTGATTCAGCTTGTCTGTCAAGGTCAAAGATTTGTTTGAAATAAGTTAATGTCAGTAAACAAAATAAACTATTAATTGGCAAATGTTTTATGCGACAAATTTATTTAAATAAAAAAAAAAAAAAATACCGTGGAGTCTTGAACTCGGGGCGCAGGTTTACAAGACCGCGCACATTGCCGCTGATAGTCCATACGTCGATTGTTTTAGACCTATAATCTAAATTACTTAATGTCAAATGTTCAATATACAGCTGTTGTCATACCCACATCGGACTGTGTATTACTGTAATAAACTTGTTTTAAACGTTAACCTGATCATCCGACCCGATAAAAAGTATTCAGCAACTGATGTTGAAATATATATTTCGCATTTTCGCAATTATTCGCCGGCTCTATGTTCGACAGTCAAAAGGCTTCCATGATGAAATATAAGAAAAATAATTGAAATTAACATTGTGTGTTGTGACTATATAATAATAATAATAATCTTTATTTATAGTCGCTTATATTTATTAACAACTAACATAAGCTCTGTAGAGCTTTTATTGCGACTTAATAAAGCTATATACATATATACAAGCTGAGCTGTGGATATGTGACTTGCTCAAGGTCACAACGTTAGGGCCCTGGTAGGATTCGAACGCGGGACCCTTTGATCATGAGTCGGGCACACTACCACTGCGCCACTGCGCTCCACAAATAGACTCAAATAGATCTACTTAAGAACAATTATTTACAAACAGAACTGAAGTAATATTATTATACCATAATAATAATTCTCAGAATGATTGCAACTTTGTCTATATAATATCTGACCGCCGTCGTGCGGATAAGGATTCTTATCGGCACGACCGTCTTGCGGATAAGAATTCTTATCGGCAAGACCGTCGTGCCGATAAGGATTCTTATCTGCAAGACGGTCGTGCCGATAGTCACTCCCAAAAAGTTAACTAAAATTGTCAAACACACTACACACACAGTAATAAAACACTGTCTGTACACAAGTGTTACTTCCTCCTAGATCGTTGGGCAACCACTGAACAAGCAAAACGGTGGAACCCAGAGTCTTTTGCTTGACACTTATCACTGCAATACACTGTGGACTCACAATGAGTACAGTGAACCAGTTTAATACTCAATGGAAGCCTCTGCTTAAATGGAAGCCTCTGCTTACAGTTGGTACAAACTTCACACTTCTTTGGAGGGACGGCGTCGGCACTGTCCAGTACTTTTAGCAAATCCACAAGAATTGACTGTTCAGTTGCTACATCAACTTCAGGGTACTATGGGATGTCACTGATCAATTGTAACTCTGAACCTTGTTGTCCATGACAAATTTGAATGTCCACTAAAGTGGAATGTTCTGATACTTTCAAAATGAAAATGTTCAGACAGTTTAAGTTTCAAAACAGCCAATAAATGGATGTAACTCGTTAAAATTTTTGATAACAATTACCCAGTTATGGCAACAATGTTTGAAATGAGAGCAGTGTAATTATGTTTCTGTGCAGAAACACAGTCACCATGCTTTAGCAGATACAGTAGAAGGTTTCACTTACTAAACATACCAAGTACGACGTCAGAGCTATGAACTTTACATCTAAAAGAATAAGTTTATGTATTTTACAGGTTCCCATAGGTTTAGAAAGATACAAGTGAAATTAGTCCTCTCACTTTTTGGGACTCTTTGGGAGTATGGCTGGCAGTAATTTCATTGTGCTAAGTCTATGTTGGTAAAAAGGGTTATCAGGGCTCATTTATGGATAATTTTCTATGTTTCTATCCAAAAAAAAAGGTTGTGACCCCTAATTAGAACCATCTTATTGAAAAGGCCAGGCCTTTATCCTGGTATTTTGGGAATGGGCCCTTTTTCCTAAAAATAAGAATAAAATTGTCCATTTGGGAATGAAAATTCCAGATGTAAGTTGCAAAACTTTGGAATTCTGCATGATTTTAAAGTAATTTAATTTAAAGAAATTGTGTTTGGGAATTGGGCCCATATTCTGCTCCTGTGAACATGTAGAAAATCCCCTGAAAGGGATAATGAGGGGTCAAAACTAGAGCTGGGACAGGTACAGATTTTGTACCCCAGGTACCCGAGACCCTATTACCCGCAGGTAGCTGAGTATCATTTACCATAGCATTTTGTGTATGTCCACAATTAGAAAATGCACATTTATATTGTATAATTAGTAAAAACAGCTTGGAAAGGGTATGAGAATGTAGAACTCTCCCTATTATGCTATACAGAAATAGTTTGGCAATCTATGATAGCAATTGACAAGACAGTTACACTATTTAGAATGTTCATACATTACAAAATAATAAGCATTCAGGTAACGGGTAGTAAATCTGTACCCTGGTAATTGGTCTACCCAATCCAAACTCGGGTACCCAGGTACTTGTCCCAGCCCGAGTCTCAAAATAAGTTTTCGTTGAGAAATATAAAAAAATTATTTCTGAATGATCCTAAAAATCCCACCTTATCTGGAGCTCTGGCTGGTCATACAGACCAGGTGATATCAGAGCTGTAGATAAGAAGGAGTAACATGGATAATTTAGGGATAACTTTCCATATTACCTCACAAAAATGTATGTTGTGATCCGTCATTAGAACCGTCTCACTGAGACGGTTCTAATGAGGCATCACAATATATATTTTCATTGAAAAATGAGAAAATTATCTCAGAATTATCTTCAAAACCCCACCTTATCTGGAGCTCTGGATATAAGAAATAGACACGGCTCCTGATTTGAGAAGATAGTTAAAATTGTCTCAAGCTCTCTGAAAACAGATTCAGGAAGAGTGTACAACATGTCTGTCATTTTTTTGCAGCTGTGTTTTGAGTGTAAAGGGCATAACCCCCAGTGGGTGAGTGTGAACTATGGTGTATGGATATGTCTGGAGTGCTCTGGTAAACACAGAGGTCTAGGAGTACACCTTAGGTGAGTAGAAATGAAATGTCATATGAACAGGGATGATTTTCCATTTTTCTCTATAAAAACATCTTTTGTGACTTCATTAGAAGTTAGAACCGGTTGGCAAGATGGTTCAAAGAGGGTCACAACTTGATATGTTTTTATTGAGAAATAAGGAAAATAATTTTAGACTTACCCTCAGAAAAAAAAACAAAAAAATTCTTATTTCGAACTCTTTCATATTTCATACAATAACTTTTTCGAAAATTTAAAGACTGATTTATTAAAAAAAATGCACAGGCAAACATCGTAGACCTACATTAAACTTCTCCTGATCAGGGTCTACACTGTCTGCCAGTTCACCAAATATTTTATGGAACATTAACCAGATAGAAAAATTGTGATGTCTACACAGGATTTTTTTGATAAGAAGATAATGATCAAGAACCGACTCAGTCGTCACAGGGCTCCATATAAGAAGGGGTAAGAGGGGTAATCCAAAGATGATTTTATTTTCTCAGTGAAAACATACATTGTGACCCTTCATTAGAACCAATTCAACAAGAAGGGTTACAACGTATGTTTTTATGGAAAAATAAGTAAACTTATCCTTTATTCATCCTTTTTACCCCTTCCTTCTTATCTGAAAACATACATTGTGACCCCTCATTAGAACCGTCTTGACAAGACGGTTCTAATGAGGGGTCACAATGTATGTTTTTTATAGAAAAATAAGGGAACTATCCCATAATTATACTTTTTACCCCTTATCTGGAGCACTAGAGTCGATTTACACATCCTGCCAGAACTATCAAATTGGAAAGGAAAACAACAAACACAGAATACAAAGTACCGGTAAGCCAAGAAAAACCAAGAGGTCAGCTCTTTCCCAGCAGACAGCTGCGAGGCTATCCTAAATAATGTACAAAAAAAAGTCAAAGACTAATAGGAAGTGGACAAAAAATGACATTAATCGTAAACTACAATAGAAGCATAGCTTTGGAATCAACATAAACTCTGTAGAGCTTTTATTGCGACAAATCATGGTATCCACTTACAAATTGTACCTATCTGATGACTTTTCTATTTCTTCCTAGGACTGCCCTTTACAGGGGAACATCAGCCAAGGCAGTTCCCAGTACCATGTTTTACACCTTTGGTATGTTGTAGCTGGGATTTGAACCCATGAACTCCTGTTCCCGAAGTGGATGCTCTACCACTTGAGCTATCAGGATGGGTAATAAATTACTGCGGGCATTAAACTGGTTTTACATGCGGGTAACCCTCAATCTGGGTTCTCTTGTGGTTGGAATCTTAGAAAATTACCATAGCAGCATTATATAAAGTGAGCATCAGTGTTATTAGCATGAGGAATAGTTTAATATTATCAAGTTCTGAGATAGCCTGTCAGAATATCACTTAAGATGTTTTCTTTCAATCAGAGATTTCAAAATTAATTTCTTATAAGATATATTTTGTTGTATGTTTATTATTTTCAGTTTTGTACGGTCAGTTTCTATGGATAAATGGAAAGATTCAGAGCTTGATAAGATGAAAGTTGGCGGCAACAGAAAAGCCCAGGAGTTCTTCGACTCACAGCCAGATTACAAACCTGGAATGTCCCTACAAGAAAAGTATAATTCTAGAGCTGCTGCTTTATACAGAGATAAAGTAAGTACTGTTATATCCTAACACTTAGATATGCAAATAGTTGAATTTGCAAATAGTTGAATTTGCAAACAGACTGGATTCAGATAAGGTGGCTCACCTTATCCTGATCTGCACTGTTTGCCCTCTGGTCATCACTTACATATTTTCCCATTGGCTTGAAATGACTGAAATACTGTTGAAAAGTCTGTAAAGCCCCAACTCATCCATCCATCTTTCATTTGATATTGTAAGCATTATATCATGTGAAGAAATATCAGTGAACTGGACTGCTGGTGTGCATACAGAAATTAAGAAAGTCATGCCATTTTAACACTTATTGTACATGTCTTATATTGATTTCTCAAGTATATATTCATATTATTTATTTTTAGATAACTACAGAATCTGAGGGCCGACCATGGAGTATAGACACTTCTCCTGCTAGAAATCACAAACCATTCCTTTCTGCTGCCCCCCACCTAACCACCTCCGCCAGCTACCCCAGAATGAGTAATGAGAGAGCCAGTGCTAACTACGGTGGTTCCAGTGGCTCAGGTGGCTATCAGGATAGTCCCTCTTTATCAAAGTATGTGGAAATGCAGTATCAGATTTACTCAGAATTATATGAGCCACGACACTTGAAAACCAACAAAGTGGCGTTGCGACCAGCGAAGACTCAGATCAGCCTGGGCAGCTGCCCAGTCTAATCAGAGTCTTTGCTGGCACTTAAAGGGTACCTAAGAGTCTAAGCTGGCTCCATGCAGACAGCAAAGACTCTGGTCAGACTGAGCAGATCCCCAAGCTGACCTGAGTTTTCACTAGACACACATGCCACTTTGTTGGTTTTGTCATGTCGCAGCTCATATATCTAAACTTTAGTATTTTACAATTCATAGAGAGCCATTAGTGGGAATATGTATTTGGTTATGCTTTATCTCTTATTTTCTAACCAGGTTCTGAAAGGCACATATTTTCTATTAAGCTGAAATTGATTAAAGACCTATAGTTTGTCTCTCATTTGAAAAGTTGGGTGGCACTTGGCCTATTGCCTTTTATTGGAAAGGGTTCTTCACTTAGGGAAGCAATCAGGAAGTCACAAAAGTTGTTCCCCTTTATAAAATGGTAGAATATATGGAATTGTATTCATACTCCGTAAAGGAAAGAATTTGCTCCCTGATGTCCCCTAAGGGGAGAGAGACACTTTCTTTTAGATTAGTATATTCTTTCTTGAATGTGTATACCTTCCCCTTAAGATATTTAACCCTTTGTTGACTAGTGGACTGGTCCATCCATTATCATTTGGATGAGTCCATATCTAGTTTCAGGGGTTTCTGATGAATGTTTTCATTTTTATCTATTGTATTTTGCATATTTAAAATTCCTGTAAGCAAATAGTGTAGACCCTGCTCAGATGCCACGTTCTGCGGCATCTGAACTGGGTCTGCACTGTTTGCATATGTGCCCAAAAAGGGTTTCTAGTCTACAAAGGGTTAAATGTAACCAATAAACATATCATGTTTTCTATTTTCTTGCAGTGAATACATCAAAGTACAAAAGGAGAGTTTCTTTGACAGAAAACAGGCAGAAAATGCAATGAGACCAGAGTAAGTTTGTCTCCTCTAATATATTACATAACCTTGCGAGGTTGTTAGGGCACCACAGAGGACCCTTCAATGACCTTTCTCTTCATGGTCCTGTTTTCAGCTGCCCTTATTGTGGTGGCAAAGTCCATCTCTTTCACTCTTTAGGGCCCCGCCAGACGAAGTCTGCGGAGGCCCTATAGTAATCACCTTGTCCGTCTGTCTGTCTGTCCGTCCGTCCGTCATCATTTCGTGTCCGCTCAATAACTCTAAAACCGTTAGATATATTTTCACGAGACTTGATACAAATGTAAAGCATCACCAGACGATGTGCAGAGAACAAGAACCATAACTCTGCCTACAATTTTTACTGAATTATGCCCCTTTGAAATTTTGAGTACAGAAATCATGTCCGCTCCATATCTCTGAAACCAATTAAGATATTTTCACGAGACTTGGTACAAATGTAAAGCAACATCAGACGATGTGCAGAGAACAAGAACCATAACTCTGCCTACACTATTTACTGAATTATGCCCTTTGTTATTTGAGTACAGAAATCGTGTCCGGGTCATAACTGAATCAGAGATATTTTCTCAAGACTTGGTACAAATGTAAAGCATCATCAAGGAATGAGCAGAGAACAAGCATCCTAACTCTGTCTACAATTTTTACTGAATTATGCCCCTTGGTAATTTCAAATATTGAAATCAGGTCCGCTCCATAGCTTTAAAACCACCAATAATATTTTCATAAAACTTGTACATAATATAAAGCATCATCAGACAATGTGCAGAGAATAAGAACTGTAACTCCATCTACATTTTTTACAGAATTTTTCCCCTTGCTAGTTTACAGTCTAGAAAATGTGTTTGCTCTCTAACTTTAAAACTGTTTAAGATATTTTCACAAAACTTGGTAAAAATATAAACATCATCAGACAATGTGCAGAGAAAAAGAACCATAACTACACCTTCCCTTTGTTATTTTAGGTATGGAAGTCTTGCCTGCTGTATAACTTTAAAGCCTTTGAAGATATTTTTATAAAACTTGGTACAAATATAAAGCATCATTAGATGATCTGAAGGTGTGCAGAATGCAAGAATGGTAACATCAGTTTCCTGCCTCACAGAGTTGTTGCCCATGCTTTAATCAATCATAATTGTGTATTTTGCCCATATCTTAATGACACTGCTAGAGGCTTAATTTCAAACAACATATTTAATATGAAGGAACAACATGATAATAGAAGGCTGGTATTGTAATTTCTGGTCGGGCTTATACGACTTGAATGTCATCAATAGTTTCATAAAGGCGGGGCCCTGATAGTTACCATGTTTCTAGTTACTATTGTTTTCCCATCAGGGTTCAGTTGGGAGCGGCTGTAGCGTAGTGGATAGCACTTCAGACTACCAATCCAGGGGTCGCAAGATCAATCTCCCGCTTTACGGTCTTTCGGATGAGACTTTAAACCAAGGTCCCATCTCCATATGACCTCGTTGTTGGTGGGACGTTAAACCAGAGTTCACTCACTCAGGGTTCAGTTGTTTTAAGCATCATTGGGTTAAAGAAGTCATCAGTCTGGGTTTATCAAGTCTTCTAGTACCCCAAAATCAGGAGTGCTAATATTCTTTAACAAAAAATATGGCAGCGTTTTGCATACAATACATGAGCTGAATACGACAAAACCAACAAAGTGGCATATGCTTCCAACAAAGACTCAGAGCAGCCTGGGCAGCCGCCCAGTCTGATAAGAGTCTTTGCTGTTGGCAGGTGGTAGCTTAGACCCTTAGCTACCCTTTAAGCGCAACAAGAAATTCCACCTGGGGGTTTCAAAATGGCTTTTGCTCTCTCTCTCTCATTGTTCATGAAATGTATTCTTTTTGGTTTTTGTTACAATTACGCTCTTAGCCATTTATTTACAATGTACAATATAGCTTGTATAAGGAGATGACTTTAATATAAGCAACACGCTTACCGTCAGATCCTATATTCTACTGATTTGAATATTATGTATATGTATGTATTTAATGAAGAATAAAATACTGTTTAAACCAAAGGGGACCATCATTAAGAGGTGAGAGCACAAGTTTGACTGTACTTCTAGTGATGTGACTCAAACTTAATCTGTTGATTTAGAGACTAAAACGTTTGGCTTCTATTTAAAACTTTTTGTCTCTGTCAAAACATAGTTCTTGACATCCATGTGAACTGTCTTACTGAAGCAAACCATTTTGATGAGTGTCACAACCTAAGTTTTTTCTCCTCAACAAGGCAGTTCTAAGTAGGGGTCACAGCCTTTGATTCAGTTAAGAAATAAGTAAGGAGCTGAGTAGTAGTCATCTAGTGCTCCTGATAAGAAGGGGCCAAAGAGATAATTTAGGGGTAACTTTTCATATTGCTGCATAAAGACATATGTTGTAACCCCTCATTAGACAGTCTCGCTGAGACGGTTCTAATGAGTGGACACAATGTATGTTGTTGATGAGAAATAAGAAAAATTATCTCTGAATTATCCCTGTTACCCCTCCTTAACTGGAACACTACAAACCCTGTTTACCTGGACCAATGTTCTTTTTGCAGAAATTTACCACCTAGTCAAGGAGGCCGCTACGCAGGTTTTGGCAACACTGTTGAGAAGAAGAAGGAAGACGATTTCTTTGACAACACGCTATCAAGTTTATCTACTGTGAGTAAAATATACCATATTAATCCTATTAAATGCCCCAAAGGGGTGTTACATTTTATGAAAGGGGAACATTATTTAGAGCCTAAAGTGTAGTAACATCAGCCACTGCCAAAGCACCTCTAAAAAACAGTATGAAGGTGAATGGGTAATCATACAGAGGAAGCAACTCTACTACTCTAGCTTGCCTTCTCAGTAGTGGTCAACTCATAAAGCAAAGAATTTGCTCTTGTAGGAGCAAATTCTTTTCTTTAAGAGAAGACTGCATTCAGAGAGCTATCTCATCCAAATTTGTGCAAGTGAATATAACAATATATTTGGAAAAGAGACAGGATGTTTATTAGAGCAGGGGCATTTATTGGGACTAATATGGTAGTATAAATAAAAAGAAACAACTACTATAATAGGGTAAATCATCAGTTAGGTGTGCAGGAGGTAATTTGTGACTATAAACTTATTGCAATGCATTAAAGCCATGACTGATTGGCTGTGAAGACTCCAAGAGTGTACTTTCTTATGCCTCTGAGTATATAATTTCATCCCCACACTACATTTACAACAGTTTCTGGAATTTTTCAAATTGCACCGTAAAAAATAAAAAAAAAGTTATGATCCTACTATGGTGCAGCTACTGCTAATGGTTGTGCTGCAAGATAACTTAGCAGCGACATAACAAAAGCAACAAAGTGGCATGTGCAACCAGTGAACACTCAGATCAGCCTGGGCATCGGCCGAGTCTGATCAGAGTCTTTGCTATCTGCATGGAGCTAGCTTAGACTCTTAGCTATCCTTATATATACTTAGCAAAAATAAAAACTTGATGGTCTCTATTTTTCATCCTACGATTGTCAGGAAAAAGTGAGACATGAAAAATCTTTTTATTTAAGAAAAAGTAATCATTTTGTTATATCATAGTCACATAAAATTTAAGATTATTTAGATACAGCAATGTTGAGGATATTGTAAACATCACAAGGGTACTTCTCTGTTTTCTATGCTCAAAACCGAACAATTACCGAATTTGAAGTTGTTAAAGTCTGTTTAAATGATAAAAATTATGTTGGCTATCCCTTTCCATTATCAAATCCAGTCTGTATGGACTCATAAGCTAAAATTATGCCAATGCATGGTCGACTAGGAGGCCGTGAGGACCAGACGAAAATCCTCAGTCCATGCCATTATGAAGCCAGAAGTTGAGTTTTAATGGAATTCCCATTAATCATTAAAGTCTTTATGGCAGATTAAGAAATGGCTTTCAAATAAATTTAGTAATGAAGACATTGAGTTTGCGAGACAATCCAACAAATCCCGAAGAGAATAGCAAAAAAGACACACTGGTATAGAAAATATGGCGTCTCAAAAATCTCTATCTGTTCAATTCAAAGGGAGGTAATCTGAAAGTTTTCAATCTTAAAACGTTATTTCCAGGTTGTGATTACAATTAACATAAGCATTTAAACTGTTTTCTGTGCATTCTGGAACTCCCGTTTATTGCGCACAAGAAAAATTTCTTCTGCGCATGCGCAACGTAAAGTTCTGGTCTGAATTATCAAAATAGGAATAAGTTTGATAACTCCGGACAGGATAAAAATTTACCAATAATTTTTCATGATTTAAGTAAGCAAACGTCTGTCCAACGTGAAAAAATCCATATATGCATTACATATTTGCTAGGTTGGCCAGAATTAAGAAATAAAAACCGTCAAGTTTTTATTTTTGTTAAGTATATATTAAGCCTACAGCCAAGACTCTGATCAGACTGGGCCACTGCCCAGGCTGATCTGAGTCTTCACAGGGCACACATACCACTTTGTTTGTTTTCTCGTGTCAGGACTAAGTATTTATGGCTATATAACTGAAAGTATCTCAGAATTATTATCTGAACCCAGCCTTACTTTGAATTCAATATCTTTTTTTTCAGGGTTGGTCATCATTTACTGCTGGAGCGGCAAAGTTTGCAACTGTAGCATCAGAGAAGGTGAGTCAGAATTCCATTGGTTGTTTTCAAGATCATTTGAGCTGCAACATGACAAAAACCAGCAAAGTGGCATGTGAGCCCTGTGAAGACTTAGATCAGCCACAGCATCTGCCCAGTCTCAACAGAGTCTTTGCTGTCTGCATGGAGCAACCCTAGACCTGTAGCTACCCTTTAAGGGCATAACAAAGAGTCTGATCAGACTGCACAGAGGCCCAGGCTGATCTGAGGCATCGCTGGGCGCTTATGCCACTTTATTGTTTTTGTCGTGTCGCGGCTTATATTATCTCACGTGTATAAAGTACAAGAAGAGTTGTTGTGGTACCACTATGTGACTTGCATCTGTGTCTGCATTTTGCTGAAGACTTCAGAATACACTGCAAAGAGAGGTTACTTTGAGATGGAAATATTTGCCTCCCTTTGTATGGGGGGTGGGGGCTACTCTTATGACAAAGAATTTGCTCTCTAGAGAGCAACTTCTTTCTCTCCAGAGAGGAAATTCTTTCCTTTAAGAGTATCCCCAATTGAAAAAGGGATTTACTTAACAGGGTAGCTCTCTAGAGAGCAGATTCTTGCCTGTAAGGGTATAGGTCGTTTGCGAAAAAGTGGAGGGCAAAAAATTGATTTAATTTCTTTACTACTGAATAAATTTTCATGAAACTTTGCAGACCATTATCTATTACCCATACGAACTCATGCATGGAAACTCAGATTTTTTGACAGTTAGATAAAAAATTATCAGGTCAATTACATGTTAAAATCTGTCCCTAATCTTTGAAGCTTTACACTTGGTTTGTGCAGTTTTTGGAACAGCCAGTGTTGTACAAACTATATCCCTTATATGGACATTTACTTATATATAGGAGAAACACATAAGAAAATCCTTTTCAAATGATTGGCCCATTATCTTTAAAGCCTCTTAAAGTAACTATAGAACAACAATGGCTGTTGTTCCATTATGGTTTCCTCCTGTGTAAGGATGGCATAAAACTGAGAAGATAAATGATAATGATTAATAGGGAAACTTTTTATTCAAAGGTAGAAAAATTCTACATTTCCTAGCATGAGGTCATATAGGTAACAGATTATGGTATGCAACGTTTCATGAAAATCTTTTCAGTATCAAATTATATCAAATTTTTGCCCTCTACTTTTTCGCAAACGACCTATAGCCCCCATTGAAAAAGGGATTCACTTAACAGGGTAGCAGGTAATATTCTGCTAAAGTTGCCTCCATCGTAAAAATGTCATCTCAGCTATGGAGATGTATCCATACACATTTAGATTTTTGAAAAAAGTATATGTATTGACAAGGAATCAGCTGCAATAATGTAGCTTTGACTATCTTTGTTGTTGCAGATAAGGAACCAGTTGATCAGAGCTTCATTAGCTTAACAAAGTTGTTATTCAAGGATTGACTAAGTCTTGTAGTAAAAATAAAATCAAGGGTGCCAATGTTTTTTTGCTAAAAAATGTGAGGAACTTTTGCATTGCAATGCAAAAGCTCCTCACAATTTTTTAGCTAAAAATAGCAGTGTTTTAGTGTATGATGCATTTGAAATGTTAGTTTTGAACAACTGGGCCCAGAGCTACAACTTGGCCCAGAGCTACAACTGTGATGCCTATTGTGGCAGTGACACAAAGCAAATTGCCTTGTTGAACCAGGCTAAACACATGTGGCAAAATTTAACAGATTACGAGGACTGGCATGTTCTTTTATGATTTTAGAGGAATCGGGTCGCTTAAAACAAAATTAATGGCTTACCAATTTTTCGGATTCTACTTATTGTCATTTGCAGGGGATAATGAATATTGAAAAGGGTTTATTTGCATAGCTGTTATTTCACAAAATTGTTTTGATGGACTGTATAACATATTCAGTGCTGCATTATTGTTCTAGAGTTGGTGTGCATTTTGATGACTATTGATATGGTAAAAATAACTGCTATACCAAATACTTCTCTCTGTATGCTGCAGGGCTCAGCCATAGAGCTAGTATTGTGATATTTTCAGGATTTGGGGAGAAGTTCTGTTCCATATTTTGCATTTCTTTTTATGGTTTATCAATTTTAACTTCCCTCAGTTGAAAATAGGACGAAGTCAGCAAGTTTAGGGAGACTTTTTCTCTCAAATCCCCTTAAGGCTGAGCCATGAGTGTAGCAAATGGTTAGCGGCTTAGATTTATGTCTAGATTGGAATTAAAATTTCTATTGAAATTGGATGCATGCTTTTCCAATGAGAAATGTTCACTTTGCAAAAGTGCAGAGGTTTTCAGTGACCGAAAGTCAATAATAGAGTCAGCTGTATGATTTATCTATGTTGCATGTTAAGGTGTATGGGCACACCTCCTTGTTTTTCTGCCCTTCTTACAAAAGGGAACTTCTTTTGTTACTTCCTGTTTGCTCTATTGGAGGACTAAGCCCTTCCCCCACAAAAAAGGAGTGAACTATTTCCTTTTGGAATTGAACCTCAAGGAGAAAGGAGGTAGAGAAATAGGTAGGATTGCTTCTCCTGAAAGTGTACCAATTTACCTGAAGACATGGATCGGTCCAGATCGCCTGTGTATCCTGCAGCAGATGCTGTAAGGAATCTGTTTTAGGAAGTGTCTTGAAGAACCAGGCCCAGAGGTTATAACTCAAACTCAAAATAAAGCACACTGATTGGCTGCTTCCGAGCATGTGCTCGGAAGCAGCCAATCAGTGTGCTTTATTTTGAGTTTGAGATTATTCTCATGTTTTATAACCACGAACCCAGTTTATATTATGATCAGTCAGTGCTTCTACATTGTTTTGGGATAAAATGGTCTAAACAAAACAGTACAGTTGAGCTGTTTTCCTTTCTGCCAGCAATTTCAGCTTGTTAAGGTGAATGGGTACACTTCCAGGGGAACCAGCCGTATCAGTTGAATTTTTGTAGCTACTGCTATAGCAAGTAGGAGCAAAATAGGGGTCACTTTATGCACAGTGTTGGGGTCGTATTCGTCATCATTGCTGTGTTTAGCTCAATTTCTCAGAGACTAAGAGACCGATTGTGATGAAACTTCACACTGACATATGTCATGACATTGTCTCAGCAACACCAGGGTCCTTTGTAGTTTCTAGGTAAAAGTCTGATCATGACCTACTTCTCAGGCTCTGTTGAACATAGCCAAATTTATGTCTAGCCACTGCATTTAGCTCCATGTCTCATAGACTAAATGACCTTTTGTAAAAAAAAAAAAAAACTCCATACAGGCTTAAATCATGACATCACCTATGCTCCACCGTTGTTTGCTGACCATGACTTACTTTTCATGCTCTGTTGAACATAGCCAAATTTTCGTTCACCAGCTGTGTTTAGCATCATTTCTCAGAAACTAAAATACATTTTATAATGAGACTGCACACAAACATACATCATGACATTGTTTCTGCAGTACCAGTGTTGTTTGCTTACTTTGACCTACTTGTATGCTCTGCTGGACATAGCCAAATTTATGTTTATTTACTTCATTTAGCTCCATTTCTCAGAGATTGTATGTGATGAAACTACAATGACACTGTCTCTGTAGTACCATTGTCATTTGCTGACCTTGACCTACTTTCAGGCTGTGTTGAACATAGTCAAATTTATGCATACTTACAATGTTTAACTTCATTTCTCAGAGACTAAAAGACTTCCATGAGGAAATTTCACTTGAGCTTATATCATGACATTATCTTAGGAATGCCTGTGCATTTGCTGACCTTGACCAACTTATCCCTCTACTGAACATACCCAGTAGAGAACTCCAGGGTAAAACGTTTTTTGCAGTCGCGACATAGCCTTCCACGTTACTCTTGTTGACTCCCTATTCAACAGGTCAATTCTTAAAGGTGAGAATTCGCTCTTCAGGGAGCAAATTCTTTCCTATAGGAGTAAATCCATGGAAATGGGTCATCATCCAAGAGCGCAGACATGAAGTCATAAAAGTTCATCCCTTTTTGTCGCACCTGCTTTAACAAGGTGCGATATAGGCGTCCGGTTTTCCGTCCGTCCGTCAACTCGTTCGTCCATCTGTCTGTCCGTTCACATTTACGTTGACCCTAAATTTTAAGTCCATTCAAATATCTTTCTCTATAACCACTGCACCCATGGTTCTCAAATTTCATATGCTGCATGACCTGACTGCAGGGCCTCAGAATGACAAAATTCAGCATGGTCCAGAATTCAAGATGGCCACTGTTAATCAAAAATAGCAAAAACAATAAAATCAACTTTTTTTCCAGAACCACATGATATATTTGGCTGAAATTTTACGTGGAACATCAATGAGACCTTGGTTTTAGAATTATGGAAATAAAGAAAATCTGTAGCAGAATTAGGTCACAGTGACCTACTTTCTGTTTAAGAGTCAGAGTTTGCAAAAATGCCAATATCTTAAAAAAACTTGAATAGATTTAGGTCAAATTTATTGAGAATGTTCCTGAAATGGAGTTCTATGAAATTTAAGCGAATGGAGACCATCCAAGATGGCCGCCAGCCACCGTTACTGAAAATAGAAAAATATGAAAATGACAATATCTCAAGAGCCCCTGAATGGAATTGGACTAAATGTGTATTAAAATGATTTTTGCATGAAGCTGTTTAATTTTTTTTTCTGAATGGAATTGGACTAAATGTGTATTAAAATGATTTTTGCATGAAGCTGTTTAATTTTTTTTTTCAAATTGACCATCCAAGATGGCAACCATCCACTGTTACTAAAAATAGCAAAAAACATGAAAACGATAATATCTCGTAAACTACTGAATGGATTTTGACCAAATATGTTTTATCAAGTTCTTAATGTGACAATGCAGAGCAGGTGTGACATAGCGTTCCAGGGAATTCTTGTATTAAAGTGACAGAATATCATGGCAGCGTACCCATCCATATAAAGTCAAACCTATGTCTAATAGCACTCTGAGGAAGGGTCAAAATTGCTTGCTTAAGGCTTGCTTAAGTTGATTAACACTGAAATTACTACTTTTGGATATGAGATTTTGGCCTTTAAAAACAGGTTTTTGCTTAACCCTTAAACTGCTGAAAAAATAATTCACCTGACCCTAAAATGGGGGTAAGGGTATCTCAGAGGCCATAACTTGCACACACTCTGGTCGATTTGCTTGAAAATTTCACTCAATATGGCCGATGTGTGAGCTGCCATTTTCCGGAAGTTACCAAGGTCACGTGACTTTCCATATTTGGGTGTCACATGATATCAGCGGGAACC
This sequence comes from Ctena decussata, assembly GCA_963989385.1. Lineage (NCBI taxonomy): Eukaryota > Metazoa > Mollusca > Bivalvia > Lucinida > Lucinidae > Ctena > Ctena decussata. The sequence goes on along the minus strand of OZ022501.1, from coordinate 20,742,768 downwards.
GATGTAGACACTTAAAAAAAAAAAAAAAAAATAGTACAAGATATTAGCGCCAATGATATGCTTTGTATGACAAAAGTAATTGCTTGTCTGAAGGCCGGAGTTATTGCTGAATATTTATCAAGAGAGAAAGTTTGGAAGGATGAAGTCTAGTTGTCAGAAAATCGGGATCAAGTAAGTTAAAGTTCAGTTAAGGATCATAGGTATATATCAAGGGACATAATCATATTGCACTGACTTCTAATGACTGCAGAATTGTCTTACTTGTATTATGACGTCACCAACGTCATGTTGCCATAGTGACGACGTCATCTAGGAGTTTATGTTTTAGTGTTGTCAGTATATATCTTAATGACAGTTAGTGTTAGTGTTTTAGTTTAACAAGTGGTAGCAGAGCAAAACAAGTGATCCTACGGCATAGATAGGAGCGTCTAGTTATAAAGAGAGAGGGATGGTAACTAAAGTCTGTGGAATAGGACATATTATGAAGGAATAGTTGAATCAAGAACAAGGTTGTCAACAAGGATGGAAACAATAATGAACCCTCCTACCCTAACAAAGAAGAAGTTGTATGAACAATTTAAAACAGAGACATTGGCTTGGGCAGAAATCACAGAACTGGATAACGAAAAACAAGCAATAGTTGTGGCACTCAATCTTCCTGAAGATGATGAACAGAAAATAAGAGAAAGAGTGTTTGATGAATTAGACTTAGATGACCTGAAAAGCCAAAAGGGGATAGGTATTCTTTTTGAATTTTTAGATAAAAATTTTGGACATGATTAATTGACTGACCTTCTTGAAAAATTTGAAGAGTTTGATAGGTTTGAAAGATGCAAAGGACAATCAATTAGTGACTATGTGGCCCTATTTGACTCAAAATATAGAAAAGTTCAAAAGAAATGTCTCACATTACCATCTGAAATATTAGGATTTCGGCTTATGAACAGAGCAAACATAACTAAAAATGAACCGTTGTTAATTGTAGCTGGTTTGAACTATGATGACAGATCATCTCTCTATGAGCAAACGGTTAAATTACTGAAAAAATTCAAACAGGACCTGGAAGCTTTGAAAGAAAATGGCAGTATCAGACTAGAACCAGCATATTTGGCCTCCGGTGGCTGGATCAAACCCGAACCATACAGACAATTCAACAGAGAAAGGAAATTGCCACAGGTAAGAGGAGACAGAAACAAAGATTTGCCAGACAGTCAAAGAAGTGAGAAACACAGAGGAGTAAGGAAGAAGAGGATTAACCCACTGGGTGTGGATGGTAAAGCTTTAACATGCTTATCATGTGGCTCATACAGACATCTATTAGATGCTTGTCCTGACAGTTGGGAGAACATGGAGATTAGGTATGGAACATGGGGACATGGTGTGCAATCATTGACTGAGAATGACAGGGAGAAAACACAGTGCAGTAAAAGAGAGCAGAGATTAAAATTTGAAACAAAGTCAGTGTCTGGGGATAAGAAAGGTAGTTTAACTATGAAAGTAGAGGCTGAGGTGGCCAGTTTGAAGGCAGAAATAATAAGTTTGAAAGAAGAGATTGAGGAAATGAAAGTATGGAAAGTCAACATGCTGAAAGGACAGAATGCTTGCAGTAAAGCACCTCATAGAGCTGAGATTAACCTTGATCAGAAGAAAGACAAGCAGGAGAAGCAGATAGAAAGGGATGGACCACAGGGAGAAGAACTTGATCAAAGGCTCAAGTTAGAAATTGAGGGAGGCTTCATAGGCAATGAAATAGAATCTATGTATATCAAAAATAAAAATTTGATGACAGAGCTAGTAAAGGATATACTTTTATTGAAGTCTAAAAATGAAATTCTGGCGCAGAAGCACAAAAACCTAGAGGATGTAATATCCAAACTACAGAGAGAAAACTCCATAAATGATATGGAAAAACATTTACTGGATAAAAACCTGGTACAAACCGATGACAAGAATGACACTAACCTAGGGGTAGATGACAAATTTGGAAGAGATGAAGAACAGAATAAGAAAGAAAGGGGGAAGAACAAGATGATTGGAGATACAGGAATTCAGACAATAATAGAACTGTTGCAGCTGAGAGATAGGAATCAACCAAGATGGTGTTCAGAGAATTCTCAGACAGCACATCATCTGACAGTAGCCTTTATGTATCAGATTTTAAGAACTGCATTGAATAGGAACTAGAATAATCAAATTTAAGAATACATCTAATGATTGAACATTATGATTTTTAAAACTGTTTATGCAAAGGAGTTTAATTAATTTAATTTTGGTAACTTGCATCCTTTTCATTATTTACATTTATATAAATTGGGATATTTCCGCAAAAAGAAAAAGAAGGTATAATTAATGTTAAAGTTCAGTTAAGGATCATAGGTATATATCAAGGGACATAATCATATTGCACTGACTTCTAATGACTGCAGAATTGTCTTACTTGTATTATGACGTCACCAACGTCATGTTGCCATAGTGACGACGTCATCTAGGAGTTTATGTTTTAGTGTTGTCAGTATATATCTTAATGACAGTTAGTGTTAGTGTTTTAGTTTAACAGTAGCCACCTGAAAAGCTGATGTTGAAAATACCATATTTTTTTTACGTTTTCTCCGAGTTTTAAAGGTCAACAAATCAATTAGGTGGGTAAAACCTTGCTCTAGTAGAAAGCAGATTCCCTCCTGCATAGGACAACTGCAAATGATGGGGAGTACTTGATGTCTAGTGTGCCTGACATGCTCTCAAAGTGACCTACCCCTCGAGCACGACTATAGTCGCGCTTAGCAGTCTAAGGGTTAATAGAGGTGGCTGTTAAGACAGATTTGACTGTAATTACAGTGACTGCAGTGCTTTAGATAGGATGGGGTTTTGAGTATCAGAAAGAAGTTTTCTTAAATCTAGACCAAAACATCGTAACCTCTCAATGAGACAGTTTTAATGAGGGGTCACAATCAGAGCTCTAGATAAGTGGGAGTATTTGGTGATAATTAGGGATAATTTTTGTTAATTCTGCATAAAAACATATGTTGTGACCCCTCGACGAGACGGTTCAGATGAGGGGTCACAACATATGGTTTCGATGAGAAATAAGAAAAATTATCCTTAATTATCATCAAATACTCCCTCTTATCTAGAGCTCTGACAATGTATGTTTTTGTTGAGAAATACGAAAAATTATTCCTTAATTACCATGTAAAACCCTTACTTGGAGCACTGGTAACTTGTTGAGGTATTCCAATATTTAAAATAATTATTGTACTTTTAGTTTTGCTGGCGCTGTTTAAACAATGATTTCATGGTGCCTCTAATTACATACTTCAAATGCCTAAATTATGCCATATCATGTTTTCAATTTCAGACCATTTGATTATATAAAATGTTTGTAATTTGTTGTTTGTATTTTGAGTGCATTTAAATTTAGTTTAGAAACAACAAATCAGTACAGTGGTAAATTTTTGGAAATGCTTATTTTCATGGATTAATGTAAGTTATTGGAAATATTTGTCACACCTGGTTAACTGTGTTTTCAAGGATGTTACGAAACCAAAAAGAGCTGTTATGAAACGAAAAAGTCATAGTTACCAAACGACCTGGTAATGAGGTCGTTTGGTAACTATGTCTTTTTTTGTTTCCAAACAGCTTTTTTTCGTGTTTGTAACAGCCTTTGTATATACATAGTTAACCAGGGGTGTTTGTAATGGTTTGAATTTGGCTGAGATGTTTTAAATTCTCTTTGCATAAGGTGCTTTGGATTGACTAGGACCATATAAGAAATGCAGTAGTTTTAGGGTGAATGGGTAGACCTCCAGGTTTTTTCACCATTTTACAAAGGGAAAAAACTTTTGTGACTTCTTTTTATATTCATTCTTAAAGGACTGACTTGAGGAACATGGTCTTTCCTTTTGGAGTTGACCCCTGCTGAGAAGAGAGGCTAAAATGAAAATGGCAGAATTTCTTTCCCTTGAAATTGTACCCATTCACCTTAGAATTTTCTGGAAAGAGAAAGAATATTGCACATTATGGTATTGAGTGAAATAAAAGTGTTTAAGATTTAAGTATTGTGCAGATGAGTCCCAATGGTTTGAGTTTTTGGAAGATGGAAAGGCAGTAACAACTTTTTAGCTCGCCTGAACGAAAGTTCAGGAAGAGCTATTGTTGTCACCTTGGCGTGGGCGACAGCGTCCGCGTCCGGATTGGATGTTTTGGTTAAAGTTTTTTAAAGACCTATATCTCCTAAACCCATCGATGGATTCTTTTGATACTTGCACTGTAGTTAGATATTGGTCCAAAGTTTAACAGGGTACCACCCCCACCCCACTCAGTGACCTTGATGTCAAGGTCATGGACTTAAAAAATTTGGAGTTTTTTGGACTGGATGTTTTGGTTAAAGTTTTTTTAAAGCTCTATATCTCCTTACCCAATGGATGGATTCCTTTGATACTTGCACTGTAGTTAGATATTGGTCTAGAGTTTTCCAAGATACTACCCCCACCCCCCTCTGTGACCTTGATGTCAAGGTCATGGACTTAGAAAATTGTCTTTTTATTGATTGATTGTTTTGGTTAAAGTTTTTTAAAGACCCCTATCTCCCAAACCCATGAATGAATTCTTTTGATATTTGCACTGTAGTTAGATATTAGTTCAAAGTTTTACAGAGTACTACCCCTACCCCGCTCAGTGACCTTGATGTCAAGGTCAGGGACTTAGGAAATTTTTGTCTTTATTAAAGTTTTCTAATTGTATACTGATTCATAATGCTTGGCAGAGATAAAGTTTACACTGGAACTGATGTTAGACACTTTTTTGAGTTTTTACAAAATACTATATACTTACCCCATTGGATGACCTTTAAGTCAAGGTCATCGACTTAGAATTTTGTCTTAAAGATTTTGGTTTTTAAGTTTTATATTTATGAAGACATAATTTCACAGTGCCACAATGGACTCAGTCGATACTAATACTTGGAATAATGTTAGATTATAGATAATGGTTCAGGGTTTTGATACATCCTGCCTCCCCCCTCCCCCACCCCCTACCTAAGGTTATTTGACCTTAAGCTCATGGACTTTGAAATTTCATGTGGATTTTTTTTATTTTAATTTTATTTAAACACTTATTTCTGAGATAGCTTTTGTTTATAAACGTGTTGTCATTATGGACATGCTTGCCTGAAGTTTTATGCATAGCAGTCCACACCACCATAGCAACTGTGTGATGGGCAAGCACCAATTCAGGCGAGCTATGCTGTCAGGCGACAGCTCTTGTTGTTTTTGCAGCAGTTTATAGTCTATTTCATCACCTCGGTGAGCAGCTTGGGGAGCTTTAACAGAATTACAATTATTCATGTACTCAAATGTCCTATTTCTATTCTTTTCTATCCCATAACCTTACCAGGTTGTTAGGGCACCACAGATGACTTTGAAACAATCCCTTTCCACCTTATCCTGTTTTCAGCTGCCCTAGCTGAGTTGGCAAAATCCATCCCTGTCCACTCTTTTACATTGTCTTTCACCTTTTCTTCTGTCTTCTCTTTCCTTTTACTGCACCCTGTAGAATCGTCTTTGCTACACCAAAAGACCTTGAGACATTTTCTCAAAAAACTATAAAGGCTAGAACCATGAAATTGGATTCATGCCTACATCTGGGAGAGTATATCTCAAAGCCATCATCAATATTGAGTCTTGACCTACATTTTACGGTTGACTGACTCTGCAATTTTTAGCTCGCCTGAACGAAAGTTCAGGAAGAGCTATTGTTGTCACCCTGGCGTCGGCGTCGGCATCGGCGTTCGGATTGGATGTTTTGGTTAAAGTTTTTATATGTGATGGGAAATGCGCTGCAGGCGAGCTATCCAGTACGCGGACAGGTTTTGTTTGTTGACTTTTCATGTTTAGTTCAGTTTCTCAGAAACTATAAAGGCTAGAGCCATGAAACTTGGTTCATTCGTACATTTGGAAGAGTAGATCTCAAAGCCATCATCAATATTGAGTCTTGACCTACATTTTACGGGTGATTGACTTTGCATTTTTTTGTCAAGTTTTCGTGTTTAGGTCTGTTTCTCAGAAACTATAAGGGCTAGAGTCTTGAAACTTGGCTCATGCATACATCTGGAAGAGTAGAGCTCAAAGCGAGCATTAACTTTGAGTCTTGACCAACATTTTAGGGTTGACTGACTTTGCAATTTTTTGTCAAGTTTTCGAGTTTAGGTCTGTTTCTCAGAAACGATAAGGGCTAGAGCCAAGAAACTTGGTTCATTGATATATCTTTGCTGATTTAGCTCTGTTTTGTGACAAAGCGCCAGCAGGCGAGACACCGCATTCCACGGAATTCTTGTTCTGTTCTTATAAAAGAATCTTCCAGCTTCAGATTTGGTCCGGTTCGCCGGTCCTGTATGGAAATATTTTACAAAACAGTTTATTAATGGTGCAGGTCCTGATCAGAATACTTATCCAGAGTTCACCCCATTGAAAAGAGAGACAAAAATAAAAAATAAAAATCACAGAGTTGTTTCCCTTAAAAGTGGACCCATGCATTCACCTTATCTGAGCTTTATAATCAGAGTCAGCAGAGAGCCCCTTTAAGGCTCTGCATTATCAAAATCAGACTGTTTCTGTATATTCTTGTATGTTTCATTGTGTGCAGAAGCCTAAGTTTCGTGAAATAGCCCAGATGATAGTGGATAAGAATACCATAAAAATTTGATGGCATGTGTAGCTTTAAGAATGTAATAAATGTCATGCAATAAAATATTTATGTGCCAATTTGTATCAAATTCCATCAGCTCTAACTGTTTGTCAGTTATAGTACATGTATAACAACATTATTCATGTTGTGGCTTTCTGCAAATGTCAAAATTCCTGCTGCCATGGTACATGGCTTGCAAAAAGAAAAAAATTAAAATGCAGACAATAAAAATTCATGTGAGGTAAATTTCAGAAATAGTTTCTTTCTAGCTACCATAATGTGTGTATATATTGGGACACCTAAAAGGAATGAATTTTCCATTTGGGACAAATGGAAAATATATTATTTTAGGTGTCCCAATACTAAAGTACATTAGGGTATATTGTATTGAAAATTCAAAGACTAGAGGGTAAACAGAGTGCACCTATAGGGGTGCATGGTTCATTATGAGCTGCCTCATCTGAATCCTTACTGTTTGCAAATTCAACCAGTTTCATTTTGGCACTTTAGGGGTTAAGAGAAACAGAGCTAGGAAATAAACTCAAAATACATTAGACAGTTTTGCTTGATTAGTATATATCCCTTCACCAAAGCCAATGGAAGACATACTGTTTCAGGCCTAGTTCCCACTAGCATTGCAGTTAGCATCCACATAACAATTTCTTATTTGCAAAATGTATATTTGTATCAAAATGATATACTATGGGTGATAAGGAAATATTGTAAATTTTTTTTAAAAAAATCCCCCCAAAAATAGCTTAATTTGTCTGCACTATATCTCTTGAACAAACTTGTATATCTGTAAGATTGGAACTTGCAAAAACTTTGACCCATTTTCATGATCACAGGCGACATAAAATGTTAAAATACTAACTTATGTCAGCAACAGGTCTCTGAAAATAACAGAATATATTCTAAAGTGCTTAAGCATTGGGGCACCTAAAACTATTAATTTTCCATTTGTCCCAAATGGAAAATTAATTGTTTTTAGGTGTCCCAATATATAGGCACATCAAGGTATATCTAGGAAGAGCCAATGATTTGCTTGATTTTGGTGACCTTGACCTTATTTTCAAGGCAGACTAAACTTTGTGGACTGGTACATTTTTCTGATCCTTAGTTCATTAGAGAATTACTAGGGATGATTTTAATTGCAGTACTAAAATCTGTCACTGTTACATTAGGTTCAACAGCAGACTCTTTGATGTCTGAGATGGTTGACTCCACACAGGAAAATCCTTATTTGGCATACATAAACACAGCTGTAGATCTGGGCCTCCTAAAATCTGGACCCTCTTTGAAATAATACCTCAACATGGTCATGTTTAGGTATTGTTTTTTAGAAGGTCCAGATTTTTTTAGACTATCAGTGGACTACAGAACTGATGAGCTGTAGATTTTGGATGTTAGTGACATGTCTTATACGTAGTACATGTATCAGCTTGTACACTTTCCCGTGAGTTGGCTCATTTGCTATAGAAAGATGAAATGCAAGTGTAAAGTCATTTTCTCAAAAGGTTTCATGGTAACAGATGATTTGTGTGTCTTCTCTTCAGTACTATGATCAAGCCTTTGTAATCACATGGATCAGCTCATGCATTATGCATGATAATGATCTCTGTTTTGTTTTGTTCTGCTCCTATATTCAGAAGTTCAGAGGACCTGTCACCAGCATCTACAATGTTATTAGCATTGACAGGTTGCACTTTCACACTGCTGTGTTAACTATGTTTTCAAGGATGTTATGAAACGAAAAAGAGCTGTTACAAAAGGAAAAAGATACATAGTTACCAAACAACGTTATCATCAGCTGGTTTGGCAACTATGACTTTTTCATTTCGTAACAGCCCTTGTATATACAAACTTAACCAGGGGTGGCATTGCTCTGACCTTTAAATGAGGGTTAAAGTTTGTGAACCCACATTTTGTTAGCAATATTGGTAATAGTAAGCTCATTGGAGGTATTCTTTGTGTTACCAAGGTATTCTCCAAAGAAAACAGGAAAAAAAAAAACACATACATTGATGCTTCTTACAGGTATATTGCCTGGCAAACTCGTAGATTGGCAGTTAACCCTTTTTTGATCAGTGGACTTGTCCAGCTTTATCATTTGGATGATCGAGTCCATTTGTAGTTTTAGGGGTTTCTGGTTTTTAGGGGATTCTGGTTTTTCATTTTTATTGTATTTTGCATAGAAACTCCTGTAAGCAAACCATGTTAACCCTGATAAGATGCCCCATTCTGCTGTATCTGAACTGGGTCTGCACTGTTTGGGTATGTCCCCTTAATAGATTTCCAGTCTAAAAAGGGTTAATTTGTGTCATAATTGTAGTTCACTAGGTATTATTGTCATCAAAGTAACATCTTTTGTATTTGTTCATGCTCCGAAAAAAAGGTTCTTGGCAGGAGTCAGGTGAGATTCACTTTGTGAAGTATTGTACATGAATACTTTTCCACATCAGATAGGCGGCAAGCAAAAATGCTATTAAAAATTGGTTAACGCAGATCAAAAGCCGTTAGAAACAGCATTTTTGATTGCAAATTGGTGACAATTTGCCATCGAAAACGCTGATTCTAAAGGTTTTTGATCCGTGTTCGTCGACTGCATGAGGGTTTTCAATTGCCGCCTTTCCGATGTGTTTTCTTGTAGTCAGATATTTTGCAGATTATTATTGTCTCATATACATGTCACATTATGATCCATGTATCATGTTATGAAGTTTAAGTGTCTGTTGTGTTAATTTAATTTTTAGCTGTGTTATTATAGTTCAATTTTAGTGTGCCTTGCAGAAGCAAAAGTACTTATGTTTTTCCTTTGTCATTCATATGTATCTCCTTATTCACACCCTCATGTACTTGTGCGTGTGTTAATGATCAAAAGGTTCATCTGAAATTAAATGTATCCAGGACTTTCTCTGATTAACAAAAAAGGATAGAGGATATAACACCTTGAGAAAGGACAATTGAATGCAGTGATCCAACATATCTGGCCTTAACCTATGTTTCACTATTCTTTGAACAGAAAATTAAGGTGCATTTATTGCATTTAGCTCAATTTTAAAGTAGCCATGGGATAGACTCCATCCCATGGTTTCTTTAAAATTGAGCTAAGTTTTAGGAAAAACAATCAGCCAAATGCAAGATCGGATATAAGCCTTGACAACTATGGTATTTTCAGCATGTCACCATTCTGTTAAAAAGTTTATGATTTACCAGCTGTTACTGAACTTAAGCTGCATTTATTGCATTTAACTCAATTTTAAAGTAACCATGGGACAGACACCATATCCCATGGTTACTTTAAAATTGAGATAAGTTTAAGGAAAAACAATCAAACAATACAAGATCCATTTGTAGCCTTGACAAGTAAAAATAGTAAATTATGGTATTTTCAGGATGTCGACCACCATTCTGTTTATAACTTCATGCTCATGATTTACCAGCTGTTACTGAACGTAACACTTTAAGCCCCAGTGATGAAAATAGTAGAATTTGCAAACAGCGTAGATCTTGATGAGGCGGCTCTTATTTAATGAGCCGCCTCATCTAGATTTACACTGTTTGCCCTCTAGTCTTTGAATTCTCAATATGAAATGTCTTGGACAAGGCATTTTTTTTTTTTAAAAATCTGCTTTTTGGTGCTGGAAGAGATAAGCTGAAGCATTATCAAATGAAAATTTCCATGGTATGTGTTTTTTCCTGTGGTGACTTATTGACAGACCATGCAAGAATGGCAGTGTTACAGAAAAAAGCTTCAAGGTATTTAACTGAATTGTTCATACCAACTCTTCGCTGTGTGCCAAGCTGGCTCCATGCGGACAGCGAAAACTCAGATCAGACAGGGCAGATGCTTAGGCTGATCTGACTATTCACTGGGCCCACATGCCACTTTGTTGGCTTTGTCATGTCACAACTCATCTTTGGATTGTACTGTTATTAAGGTGTACGGGTACACCTCTGGGTTTTTTTTTCCAGCAATTTAACAATTGCAAAGAGTGACAAATTTTATGATTTCCTTTTTGCCTCCTTGCATGGTTATGAAACCATTTCAAAACAGATCTACTCTTAAAGGACAGAATCTTCTTCTAGAAGAACATATGCTTTCCTTTAAGAACTAATGAAAATGGCAGAGTTGCTTTCCCTAAAAATGTACCCATTTGCCAAACAGCAGGCCATGAAAAAAGTACCTTATGATGCATTTACACAGCAAAGACAGAGAATGCTTAGAATTTTTAATGAACTTAATGGCCCTTATTTTATTCATCTGAATCTGCCATTATCGCTTTAAAAATCATGCTTTGTGTTAAAAGTTTTTCTCCTGAAAAATCTTTATCAGTAGTTTCTTTGTATTGTACATCGAAATTCAATTATTCATGAGCACAACCATTTCACTAAATGTTCATTAAAGATCTGTTTCGATTGTAATGAAGGGATTTTGTAAAAGGTTAATTCTTTTTGAAAAGTTAATATTCCCATAACAGTCGTTTGGGTATGTTGTAAGTTCTGGTACAGTGGGATAAAATGTGTGTGTTTGAATATTTTTTGTGAGGTAGGAAATGAGAGATTTTTTGCTAACTCTGTGACTTTAACCCTTTAAGCACCAAAAAGCAGACGACAAAATTTAAGTCTGCAAAAAAATTCAAAATAAGTTTCATCCAAGCTATATCTTACTGAGAATTCAAAAACTAGAGGGCAAACAGTGTGGATCTTGATGAGTTGGCTCAATATGAGCTGCCTCATCAGGATCTACACTGTTTGCAGATTCTGCTATTTTCGTCACTGGTGCTTAAAGTGTTAATACAGGTACATCACATTTTGTTAACCCATTAAGCGCAAATAAAGCAGACCGAAAATGGAGGTCTACAAAGTTTCAGAAATTGCTTATTTTTAGAATTCAAAGTCAGAAGACTACTAGCATACAGTGCAACCCAGATGAGGTGGCTCATTAATATGAGCCACCTCATCTGGAGCTACACTGTTTGCAAATTAAAGTATTTTTATTTTTGGCTTTTTAATTGTTAAATTTTCCAGTATATCTCCATTTATCTTATTCTCCTGTATTTCACTATCTTATTCTCCTGTATTTCACTATCTTATTCTCCTGTATTTCACCAACACCAGAATGGGTGTAACTGGTTGCAATTTTGTGAATATGCATGTTTTATACTCCAGGGGTTTCTGTAAGATATTCCCTACATGCAGTTGCTGTGAAATGGTGTTTAATCCATAAGGCAACAAAAAATTATGACCATGGTATTTAAAACAAGAAAAATCTTTAAAAAAAATCAGCGCAGATTAAATGGAAGTGTGTTTTGTTATAGGTTGAAGATTTGACAATAACTTTCATGAATAAGTAGCTATAAGCTATGTCAGTTGGCACCCACAACCGTAATTTTGACACTGGGTAGCGACATTGACCTATCTCAAAATTGAGCTGTCCATTTTGGAATATAGGACAGAGTGCTAGTATTCACAGCTAAGTACGACGAGAAAAAACGAAGATTAAATATTCATTGACCTTTGATATTAATGGCTAAATTTTGACATAGGCATTATTTCACCAATGGAATCTTGTGAAATGTGGAACAGTATTAAAATTATATGAGGTTGGGCCTCGAAAAAATTGGTCCAAGCTTTATCATATTGAGAATCAAATATTAGAAAGCAAATAGTGTAGATCTAGATGAGGTTGTCTGGATCCTCGCTGCAAAATTAGCTACCAGTATTTTCTTTTTGGGAAGGGAGTCAAGAATAAAAATAACAGAGTTGCTTCCCCTGAAAGTGTACCCATTAGCAGTCAGTCAATACAGTATCTTATGTATAGAAATGCCATGGCTAGATAAACAACGCAAAAGCTTTTCTTAAACATTTCGTCAGCATTGTCAGCTTTCGCAGCCCCAATGCATTATTGGTAAACTATATGGAGTATCGGCTGTTTGTTGGTATTGATTATTAAAGGCAGGGCAATTTATTCATGTCACAGATGGAAGTTCGTATTGTGACTAAAGCATCCTCTGATCTCATACGTAAGCTGACTCATTGGTGCTGGTAGAAGCTAATTGTTTTAGTGGATTTTCATTTTTGGTCAGGTGAGAGACTCCTTGTTCTTATGTAATACGTTTAAAATAATTTTCTTCTCTGTTAAATCATATTATTAAGTGGTATAAGGGTCACTACATAAGATGGTGTTAGATATCTCTGTCTCCACTATTATAAGTTGATTGTCACTGTGTGAAAAGGGACCTCATAGCTTGTGTGAAAAGAAAAGACTCAGATCAGCCTGCACATATACTGACACAAACAAGAAACGTCCGCTTGACATTTGTGTATGTTAATTCCTAAGACATGCAGGCATTTCATTTATGTGTTTTGTTTCAATAACGTCTATTATTTAGCTATGGTATGCACCAAACAAAAATCCATTCGATGAACATCAGCGCCAAAGACAACGCCGCAAACACCAGTACCTAAATTTCGAAAGTCACAAAATCAAAACTTTGTGTGTTCTTCATGTTTTAACGATCGCAGCACATCCCAGCATCACTAAGCAGACACGCTGCTGAGATTCTATGAGTGCTAGATGCATTCCTCACTGTCATCGTCACTGGCATAAATCTGTAACGCTAAGTAACATCACGAAACGACGATCATGACTTGGCTTAGATACACACAGACAGTATCTTGTTAGTCCATCCGTTTGGAAGCCAATGGCATAGAACTACTACACATTTCATTTCTAGGCATCAGTATCATTGGAATTTGCATAATTCAGCTCGGAAAATGTTGGTTGCAAAATTACTTGATTACTTTTCTGTAAGAGATTGATTGGGTGATAAAAACCGAACTTAAGTGAACTCTGATATTAGCTTTCTGCCTTAATTTTGGTTTTCTGGTGCATGTTATTATTGTCGTACACAAGAATAGCCAATTAAAACAAAAACGGCGTCAAAATGATGAGCGGCTATGGAGATATGGAAGTTCTAAAATCGTTATTAATTTAATTCAAAGGGAGATAATTTCATTAATGAAATACTTCGGGCTGCTTTATTGTTCATTTAATCAGCTGCTTTTGTTTTTTAAAAGTTGTTTTATGTTTAACGACATTTCTGTCCGTTGTTTAACGTAAAACGTTTCATGTTTTAGTGGATAAAATGCTACTGAGGATGAAAAAAGCTGTTTTCACAATAGGTTCGATAACCCTAGTTGTTATGGACAAAAATTAAAACGGTTGCAGTTTTATGTGTGTCAGACGTTCGGAAAACATTTTATTTTATTCCTTTTGGCTGACAACTTTACTGGTTCATAAGATACAGAGCCTTATAAAACGGACATTTCTTTTTTGTGTCAGTATATGTGCAGTCTGATCTGTCAGGCTAGAGTCTTCCCTTTTCACACAAACTATCTCTGAATACTGGTTAATTTGAAAATGTAAAGTTTAAGGCTTTGAACAGTTGCACAGCTGCCCAAGCTGATTTGTGTGTATACTGTATTCATTTGGCTTTTGGTCTCTTTTCATGCCATGCCAATTCAGTTCACCTTTCAAAGTGTACACATACTAAGCTCCCAAAGGAAGCGCTTTCAGCAATGTAAGAGCATGTCAGATAATGATAATATGATGTTTCCATAATGATGTCTGGTTTCCAATAATATATCACAGGATATACTGGCTAGTAAATCACAGGACAGTTCACCATGAAGCACATAAAGCAAGTGCTTTCTGCCATGTAAGAGCATTTTAGATAATGAAAAGTGATGTTTCCATAATGATGTCTGGTTTCCCATAGTATATCACAGGATATACTGGATAGTAAATCACAGGATATACTTTCACAAACTTTTTGATCACACATATTTGTAATTGCATTACAATTTGCATTGACTGCATGTTCTAGTAAAAGTCACATTGTTTGCATGAATATCAGATGCTTGAATGCTGAAAGTAGAATTGAGGCTTAAATTAGCTTCATTTACATGATGTCACTATATTGATTATGGCTGTAAAACAATAAGCATTGATCCTATGGTCCGAGATTCTACTGAAAAAAAAAGCAACTTCTAAGTTATTTCAAGCTTGAAGCCTTCTGACTGGTATGGCCAGGTAAGTGCACTGCTGGACTTGTGAGTTCGTCGGTCAGCGGTTTGACTGATGTCAGTCGTGTGCTTATAAGGATGAGAAGTATTCTTACTTTCCCTCCACCTTCAAACTGCCCTTGTCACTGCTTCACCTGGGATATGGGTTTGAATAATATGGTGCAGCTAATTGACATGAGTAGTTAAAGCACTTAAATTGTGTTGGTTCATTACCATGCTTTTCTGTCATATTTACAAAGGGGAACAACTTTGACTTTGGAAGCAAATTTCCATGGATGATAACAGCTGTTCCAATGAGGGTAAATTCTTGAAGCAAAAAATTTGCTCTGAAGGGTGCAAACTCTTTCATTTACCCATTCCATTTGGGATACCCCATACCCCTTTAGGGGTATCTGGGCAAACAGTTTGGATCCAGATCAGGCCCCACATTTGTGGGGCCTGATCTGAGATCCAAACTGTTTGCTGCCTAGACATCATTTCTACAAGAGTTAGTTAGACCAATATTGTCAAAATATTCTTGATTTTTGATGCAGACAACAATTTCAGCAGACGACAAAAAATACCCAGAATGCAATGGGTTAAAGAGTTAACATCCATTGAGAAGGCAGCCAAAAAATGAAAATAGCAGAGATGCTCCCTTTGGAAGTGTACTCTATTCACCTCAAACAAGGGTGAGATAACTTTTAGCTAGACAGTGCCAAGAAAATAGCTTACTGAGGACCTAGGACTAAATCTGTCTGAACACAAACAAGGAAAATCTTTAAAATAAGATAGCCGGCGCAGATTAAATGGAAGTGTGTTTTGTGATATGTCTCTAGGTGAAGAGTTGACAATAACTTTCATGAAAATGACTCAAGTGAGTCATGTCCCAAGGCATCTGCAACCGTAATTTTGACACTTGGTAGCAACAGTGACCTGTCTTAAGATTGAGCTGTCCAATTTGGAAATCTGAAATGGACCACAGCCAGTCTCAAGATTGACTTGATTCCAAAACAGTTAGCAACAGGATGCAATGTTTGTTTGTGTGTATTAAACCAAAAGTAGATCTACACTGATAAAGATAAAGTTTTGAATAACTTGGTCTGTTTTAGATAAAATTTCTATTGTAAATTTACAAACAAGAGATACATTTTGAATTAACATCAGTGCAGTACAGCGGGAAAAAAAATAGATTAAATATTCATAGACCTTGGATATTATTGGCTAAATTTTGACCTAGGCGTTATTTGACCAATGTAATCTTGTGAAATGTGGAACAAAAGTGAAATTATACTCGGCTGCACGGAGAAAAAAGGCCTTTCATGATAAAGATTATGTTCTGTTGATGGAGTGAGCATTAAGTTTTTACAATCAAAATACAAAGATCCTTGATAGGCCTTATATCTAAATGGTAATGGCTATTCACTATATATTGTATTACAGTTGTTTTGGTGTAACCTTATCTGACTGTAAATTAAATTTGTATCTATATGTCTGTAGAGAAGGAGCAGTCTGATCAGGGTCTGCATTGTACATTGTTTCAGATACCAATGAATACTTGTAGATAACTTCAAGCTTCATTCACATGGGCGAAGTTGCTGTGACAAAGTGGATTTGGTAAAAAAAAACATAAGCTAATCATGTGAATGAAAATATTTGCGACATTTTCTTTGCCAAATTAATAAGGTAAAATTTGTTTGACAAACAAAATTTGATTGTGTGGACAGAAATTTTACCATAGTATATGGCCATGCATGAAGATGATGACAGAAAATTAACATTGTTAAAACTCAATCAGTTTGGTTGGATTTTGAACAATACATGTATATGTTTATTAGCAGGAGATATGCAGTAGTTGGCCAGTTACACAGATAAAGTGTATTTGCCCAGGTAGCTTAGACAAGAATTCTTTGTTTGTGTGAACAGCAGATATTATATAAATTTCTTTGCCAAAATTTATTTAGCGCATATTATTTGTCATATTTTCTTTGGCAAATAATTTGCTCTATGTGAATGCAAATTGTTTGGCAAACTTTCTTTGCTGTAGTTTCAGTGACAATGAACTTTGCTCAAAGCCGGTAAGACCTGAACATTTTGGGTAAATGTAATTGACATTACTGAGACTGAATGGATTCTAATAGTCTGATTTTATTCTGCCACGTCTGACGGTGATTGAGATGTTGCTTAATTCCCAGACACCATCAGCCTCGGATTATGAAAAATCCTGTCTTTAAATCGGTTTTATGTCTCAATCAGCTTGGGCAAATATGCAATTTGGTCAGAGCAGTTCAACAGGAAGCTTATAAGAGCAAATTATTACACATGGGCAAACAGGTTGATTCTCTAACCAGACTGCACATACGTGCAGGCTGGTTAGAGATTGAGCTGTTTGCATAAGCCATAAGAGGGATTTTCTCATGACGTTGCTCATCTTTCTTCATGCTCATTAGCTGACGGCAGTCGTAGGAGATTGTGTGTTTTGTGGCTCCTGATTATTCTGCTCATGCCAATAAAGTAATCACATGATAGATCACTGTCACCCAGCTGCTTGATCAATATTATTATGAGTTTATGTCTGGGTAGGAGCTTGATGGAAACTTTAAACCCCAGGAATAAAAAAATAGGTGAAATTGCTTTAGTCGTGCTGGAAAGAAACAATAATTTCCTTTAAGGTGGATCAAAGATAATATCTGCTTCCAAAAGTAGAACGTAAGCTACAAGGAATGAAAACTCTTAATGAATTTAAAGCACCAATGCAACTCTTAAAACAAACTCTCTTTAGATATATGATGTCATTTTACATTGCCTGCTCATCAGCCTTCATATACAATGTATGTCCAATTATTTCGCAGACTGAAAATGCATGCACTGATTCTGATCTCTAGATGAGGTTGCAACACAACAAAACCAACAAAGTGGTATTGTGTGCCACGCCAAGACTGAGATCAGCCAGCAGTGATCTAAGTCTTTGCTGATTGCACATGCCACTCTGTTGGTTTTGTTGTGTCTCGGCTCATATATAGTAGAATTCAGTTAAGGAGAATGGACACATTTTCAAGGGAAACAACTGCCATTATTACTTCGCTTCCCTTTTCAACAGGGTGAGGGGGCTGAGAAGCAACTCATTAAAGAAATAATTTGCTGTTTCCTTTTACAGTGGTCACCAGATTGGAGTGGGGGGTGGGGGGGTGGGGGGGGGGGGGGGGGGGGGGTTCGTACAGGGAAGACACTACTAGACCCCTAAAGTTGTTTCCTTTAGTTGTCAGTTACTGGCGAAAGTATATGTGCACTTAGTACTGGTTAACCGCTTAGGAGGTGTAAGCCTGCCCAGGAACAGTTTGGTTAGGTTAACTGACCGTCCCGACATGACCTTAGTTGTTTACCGTGGACGTTAAGCATCAAATCAACCAACCTTTGAAAAAAAAGGCAGAAAACCACAAATGGATTCATTTGGCTCAAGTCAAAGAGCGCTGTCTCCATGTATGATGACCTCAGTTGTTCACAAATTCCAAATATCACAAGTTGGTTAATTAGCATGTTTTATTTCCTTATACGCCTTGTTATTGTTGTTATTGATTTGCCTGGAATACCAAGACTAGCAGCGGTGGTAAACCATGTCTCTAGGCTGCTGTAATCCTGTCCTCACCAGGCCCTAATCCTGATGATATCCAAATCAATACATGCTGCTTTAACTCTTTCAGTACCAAAAAGCAGACGACAAAATTTACGTCTGCAAAAATTAAAAAAATGCCTTGTCCAAGACTTTTTATATTGAGAATTCAAAGACTAGAGGGCAAACAGTGTAGATCTAGATGAGGCGCCTCATCAGGATCTACGCTGTTTGCAAATTTTGCTAAATGCGTCACTGGGGCTTAAAGAGTTAAAAGAATTAGTTCTCTTACCATAATTACCTTACAGTATTAGGACACCCTCAGCATTTGAGCAGTGAGACAACAAAACCAACAAAGTGGCATATGTGCCCAGGAAAGACTCAGATCAGCCTGGGCATCTGCCCAGTCTGATCAGAGTCTCTGCTGTGCTCTTAAGCTACCTCCATGCCGACAACCATGACTCTGATAAGACTGGGTGGATACCCAGACTGATCGGAGTCTTTGCTGGTCACACATATCACTGTTGGTTTTGTCATGTTGCAGCTAAAATTGTTGTCAGAAGTTACTGATGCAGCATGCAGCAGTAATGGAAGGCTTATTCTGTCACCATGTTCTTGATTGCACAATGCTATCAGTTGTTTCTGCCATGTTAATCTCCTTTACAGAATACAAGGGCAAACAGTTTGGCCCTAGTCAGTGTTGGACCTGATCAGACTACTCCTCAGGAGAAGACTAATTAGGGTCTGCTTTGTTCACATACAATTTCTTAAAGAGGCTAAAATAGTTGACCAATAGACTTGTCAAAATAAATCATTATAATTACTGTATTCATTAGGGTATAAAACAATCCCAAAAATCTAGATCCATATAACAAGATGATTCTAGATCACAGGGTATAATCGATTCCGCTAATTTTCGCTTCCTGCAGAGACTGTACATCATATTTGGCCTCTGCCGAGACTGTCCGCGATATTTTGCTTCCTGCTGAGACTTCTGTACATGATAAATGGCTTCCTACAGAGACTGTCCGCGAGATTCTGCTTTGTGCCCAGGCTCTCGGCAGGATGCAGAGTCACACGGACAGTCTTGGCAGGAAGCCAATTTTCGAGGACAGTAGTCCCTGCAGGAAGCAAGAGTTCACGGACAGTCTAGGCAGAAGCCAAATATGATGTACAGTCTCTGCAGGAAGTGAAAATTAGCGGAATCAGTTATACCCTGTGTAGATTTTTGGGATTGTTTTGGAAGAGAAACCTCTTCTTTTAGCTGAATTTACATATTTGGGTAATTTTGGAAGGAGAGACCTTCTTCATAATAACTGAATAAATATGGTAGTTGCAATACTCTCATACTCACATGAGCCGCGACACTAGAAAACCAACAATGTGGTTGTGCGCCCGGCGCAGACTCAGATCAGCCTGGGCATCCACTCGGGCTAATCAGACTCTTCGTTTAGTGCTCATGTAAAGGGTAGCTAAGGGTCTAAGCTACCTCCATGGGACAGCAAAGACTCTGATCAGACTGGGCGGATGCCCAGGCTGATCTGAGTCTGCGCTGGGTGCACAACCACATTGTTGATTTTGTCATGTTGTGGCTCACATGAAGTCAATATTTAGAATAGATACAGTAGAAAAAGTCCACAGACTTCAGTGTAAACCGAATTGGCACTGATTAATTACATCCAGAAAGCATGGTTGATATTTAATCAAATGCTGTGAGGGTTCAGTGTTACAATTAAACACAATCACAACCAATACCTCATACTGTTTTAAAGGCCCAGTAATGGAATTGGAGTCTGCACACTCGATAAAAGATCTGCAGTTGTATTTGAGCTGCCTGGTAGGTGATTACAGCTATTATATCTCTATCATTAAATTCTTGAAGACAGGCATGACACAGACTTTTATGCTGGCACTAAAAAGCATAACGAAACAGTTTGTATAACTCAGAACAAGGGTGGTCCCACAAATGGAATGAAACTTGTAATGTACATAACACACCAAAACTGATTGGTCAGTTGTGTTAGAATAGGGATGAGTAGGGTGGGAGTAGATGGGTCAAATAGATAATGGGAGACAGATTTCATATAAATTCCAATACTTAGTACCTCTGTAACCCTTTCATCTTACTGTATTATTGCTATGTAATGTAAATATTGTCATATTTATATTTATGTAAACAGTATACTGAATAAAATATTGTTTACCTTAATTAGGTATACTTCGCCCCCTCCCCCCAGCCTACTGACTTACATATTTCCTGATTGACCAGCTCTTATTATTACATGATAAAAGGTTTTTTAATCATATGATACTGGCCCTGTATTGGCTGCTGAAAAAAGCATTTCCCAAACATTATGTAATCTATAACAAATATCTTATCTCCTGTGTGAGAGGCTTTTTCAATTGGTTGCTTTCAGGAATTGAGTTTGACCATTTAATTGGCTGGCTGATTGTTACTATTTACAAAATCTGGCTGACTGTTGGAATAATAAAATTGTGGGTCAATTGGACCTTGCAAAAAGAGTGAGGGGGCATTTATTAGAGCAGAAGCATTTATTAGATTCACATGGTAACTGCACTGAGCTGAGGATTGTACGTATTATCTTTCTGGATCGTATTATATTCCTAAAAAATTGGTATTTGCATTATTCAGAGCATTCTGTTTTTCATTGTCATATACACTTTGTAATCTTCGCAGACTGACATTATATCTTCTTGATTATCGGCTTTCTCCAAATATCAGAGCTTCCCAAGATACTTGTTGCCTTTTCTGGATAATTTACACTAATGACATATATAAGCCACAGTAAGAAATAAGATAGTTTTGGTATAGTGCAAACAGCGAAACCTCTTATCAGCCTGGAGGTACGTGCAGGCTAATTTGAGTTTTTGTTGTTTGCTTCCTGTATTACTCTTGATCTATTGATTATGCATGCTAGCATCAGACTTCACAGATGCACAGGCTCATCTGACTCTTTACTGTTTCCACACAAGGCTTACTTTCCCATGGTATGGCTTATTATATGGTCTGGGATGTAACAAGAGCCTTTGGTACTGTTGAACATGCACTAAGTAATTTCATCAGTGAATTGCTTCTGTTGTTCCTGATACGTAAATTGTGAGCATGTATACATAATAATAGAAATGGACCTAGTGAAAATACAAGACATCCCTTTGTATTTCCATACCACAATATTTTTTGCTCCCCGTGATGATAGTCTGGGGGGCATTAAGTTTTGCCCCTTTTAATAGTTACTATTGTCTTTATTGGACTGACTAGGGTATCACAGCATAAAGCAGTGCATATGCAATGCACACAGTGGTAATACCGATTTCCCAACCTGTGATGTAGACTGAAGTAGTCAGTTACCATACATGACAAAAGTTACAGGCTGTCGACCGAGACTATAGACAGCAGTATCAGCTCAGTCGACAGCCATTAACAGTGGTATCATTTACCATTATAGTTTTTTGTACAATCTAATTCTCAATCTACAGTCTGTTTTGTTTGTAGTACTGTCTTGATCAACAGCATAGTATGCTGTTGATCAAGACAGTACTACAAACAAAGAGACTGTTATATACGTAGGTAGCTAAAATGGTGCAGGAAAAAAAAATAAGAAGTACAGTGAAAGCTGCTTATTAATTGAGACAGGCTTGTTTAAAAGAGATTGCAATGCCTGGAGCTGTTTGTTTCTGTTTCTGAGATCAAGTACATGTGACTGCTGTGTCTGTTGCCTCTGGTAGGTATTGTATTCTTAGTTTGTTTTTCAGATCAAATTAGCACTTCTATGTGGGAGATAAAATCTCTAAAAATATATTAGAAATACAGAAAAATGACAATAAAAAATGTATAGTGTACAACTGTTGAAAGCAAGCAATTTGTCTCCAGGAATGCCATCAGGTTTCACTTAACATTTTATCAGATATCTAAACAGGCTAAGTTATATTCTGCTTTGAACACAGGGTATAATCGATTCCGCTAATTTTCGCTTCCTGCAGAGACTGTACATCATATTTGGTTTCTGCCAAGACTGTCCGCGATCTCTTGGTACCTTCGGAGACTTCTGTACATGACAAATGGCTTTCTGCAAAGACTGTCCGCATGATTCTGCTCCCTGCTGAGGCTCTTGGCAGGAAGCAGAGTCATGTGGACAGTCTCGGCAGGAAGCCATTTTAGAGGACAGTAGTCTCTGCAGGTAGCAAGGGTTCGCGGACAGTCTCGGCGGAAGCCAAACATGGCGGACAGTCACTGCAGGAAGCAAAAATTAGCGGAATCCATTATACCCTGTGAAGCAATTTTGTTTCCATGAATGCCGTCAGGTTTCACTTAACATTTTATCAGATATCTAAACAGGCTAAGTTATATTCTGCTCTGAATAGAAGTTTTTTTTTAATATCACTCTTTCCACAGAGTTTCAATCATTTTTGTTGAATGAGTGACATTATCAGAAGGATGACCATTTAGTCTGTAGGCTTGAGAGGATATTAAATTAATAAATGACAGACTGTCTAACCTGGCCCCGAGGTTATAAAACTTTTTTCATGCTCAACTCAGCTGAGCATGAAATTTTACCAGCTAATAAATAGCAATTTACTGATAAGTACAGTTGTTTTCTTGCTCAGTTTAGCTGATTATGAGTTTATCTCTGCTTACGAATATGAAAATGCCAACCATAGTTGGCATTTTCATATTTATCAGCAGAGAAAATTTCATGCTCAGCTGAGTTGAGGATGAACAAAGTTTTATAACCTCGGGGCCTGGTTCATGCTGTTCAACAAGTTGTATGTACATGTACAAGCATTTTGCTTTGAAGTAAAATAATCACAAAACTCTTGAAAGTGATCAAACCAAATTTAGTTTGGCCAGTTTTCACAAGTTTTGTTGAGATTCCAAACATTTTTTCATTTGATAGGCTGCATTTTCTATTAGTTCACGTGTATGAAATATGAAAGTACAGGGAGCTATTGTTGTCACCCTGATGTCGGCGTCAGTGTCGGCATTGGCATGGGCATCACACTTGAAAGTTTTACAACAAAGTTTTTCTTATGTGATGGGCTAGGCATTGTCAGGCAAACTGTCCTGTATTCAAACAGGTCTTTTAACTTTGCATACATATTAGGTGGCATTGTTGCATTTTTGCTATAACTATTTGTGACAGTGTCTGGCATTTTGAGCCTTATGGAGCGGAATTTGGAAATTTTGTTTTTAACATTTTCAAATTTGTTAGTGCTTCCAGAAGAGATTTCGAGAAGCACAAAGCAATAGTGCTAATGTTTACTGCAAAAGCAAACGAAATTCACACCACCCCGATTTTTGTTTTCGTTTCACTGATTGGATACAATTTAGATACTAGCTGGATGAACCTTTATAGCCTTGGTTCGCGACATCTCTTTTTCAAAGACCTATAATGCGAACATTCTTAAAAGAGTGTAGATGAAGAAAACTAAACACGCCGATAGAAATGTTTAATCACTCTTTTCAGGAGACGCTTAGAAATGTATTAGTCAGTGCTTGGAAATACAATTAACTTTACGTGCAAATTTTATGACGTCACTTTCATTTCATGTTTTGTGACGTCAACATCGCACCTCCACAAGGCTCAAAATCGCAGGCACTGTCACATTTACAGAAGCTTGAATTTTTAATTTCCAGGTGCAAATGGAAGTGCATGTTTAACAGGCATGTGGGTTGGGCTCGAACACACAATGTCTTTAGGGGAGAGTCGGGTAAATTCGGACAGTGACATTGTTTCCTTTATATGTCTGTTGTTTGGAACTAAAACAAAAATAACTGGCCAAACAGTGAAAATCCTGATGAGACGGCTCATTATGAGCCATCTCATCTGGATTTTCACTGTTTGCAGTGGTATGTCTGAATTTACCCCCAGGTCTGAAGTTACCCAAATGTACCCTAATGAGTCTGAGTACAGCATTTAATGCTGAGGGAACCAGCACCACCAGACCTGTACTTCAGAGATCATAAAAAAATAAATAAATCATGTCTTTGAGTAATGTGCAGTTCATATTTCCCTGAACAGTGAAAAAAATTGGATGTTCTGTCATGACCAGTGGCAGAATGATAGATGGCTGCTTGAATATAGAAATATGTCCCGCTGTCACACAATATTGCATGCTGTAGATTGTTTAGCCATTAATGCCTGGAGACCCATAAAAGAGACATTTGCAAACAGTGTAGACCCAGATCAGATATCACAAGGGAAATAGAGACCTGCACGACCAAAGAGTCACATAGAAGAATCTACTCATTGTAAATGATGTAGGACATAATATTTGGACAGAAGGGCCGGGCTAGACGGTGTAGACTAAGATCAAACATACTTCTGAAAGAGCTCAGCCCCATTTTTTCAAACCTTATACAGGGCTTAATGGTTGTTCAAAGCGTTGTTTGCTGAACAAAGTTGTAAGGCGAGGATAATAAAAATTCCATAAGTCCCACAGTACTAACTTAATTAACATATCAACTACATTAACATTTTTTGCTGAAAAATTGTGAGGAACTTTTATTCGGCAGAAAATGGCAGTGTTTGAAATTTTAATGTCTCATTTACTAATAATGCCTTTTATAAAAATTCCATAAGTCCTACAGTACTAACTTAACATATCAACTACGTTAACATTTTTTGCTGAAAAATTTGTGAGGATCTTTTATTCGGATGCCGGGCCGGGTAGCGCAATCGGTAGGGCACCTGACTCGTAAGTCAGAGGTCCTGGGTTCGAATCCCGGTCTGGCCACATACTTTCGTTTCTCCTTCCGCTGATTCAAGAAGGGCATTGTCAGTTACTGGCCAAAGTATGTGCACTTAGTACTGGTTAACCGCTTAGGAGGTCTAAGCCTGCCCAGGAATAGTGTGGTTAGGTTAACTGACCGTCCCGACATGACCTTAGTTGTTTACCATGGACGTTAAGCATCAAATCAACCAACCAACCAACTTTTATTCGGCAGAAAATGGCAGTGTTTTTGCATATGGATCCATGACATTTCGTCTAAAGACATTTCGTCTAACCGACATTTCGTCTAAACGACATTACGTCTAAAAGACATTTCGTCTAAACGACATTTCGTCTAAATGACATTTCGTCTAAATGACAACTCGTCTAATGCGACGTCTCGTCTAAATTTCGTCTAAAATTGGTCTAAAGTTCGTCTAAAGTTCGCCTAAAAATAGGAAATTAGAAAACAAAATCAGAATTCAACATTCTTTTTTCAAATTTCCATTTGCCTATGTTACTTCTGTCCTTATATATAGCTGACGTAGTCCAAGATCCTGTATTTTCCACCAATGAGCTTGAGCGAGATGTCAGGTACGACACTTCGTCTAAATATTTTGCATAAAATGTTTAGACGAAATGTCGCACCCTCAGAATTTTTTAGACCAAATGTCGCTTTCGGCGATTTGTCCATTAGACGAAATGTCCTTTAGACCAAATGGCCTTTCGACGAAATGTCCTTTAGACGAAATGTCCTTTAGACGTAATGTCTTTAGACGAAATGTTGTGCACCCTTTGCATATAATGACAGTGTTTGAAATTTTAATGTCTCATTTACTAATAATGCCTTTTAAGTTTTGAACAACTGGGCCCTCATTGTTCAAAGCTAACAGTGTCATTATAAATGATTATTAGGTCACCTGTACAAAAGTACAGAGAGCTATTGTTGTCACTCTGATGTCGGCATGGGCATAATGGCTTGGGCAGGGGCATCACATTTTAAAAACATGAAATGCAACTATATCAAAATTATACAACTTAAACATTGTCTTAACTTATAAAACGTGGAAGTTCTGAATATTGGGACAGGTAGTTCTGCGCAGACAGTTAAGACCCAGATCGGAGCGCTCCTAAAGGAGCGGTCTGGTATGGGCCTGCGCTGTTTGCCATTCTATCTGAGTCATTTGGACACATTGCAGGAGGAGCTGCAAAAATTGTTTTCGGTGTCCCAATGTTTTAGAATTTTACGGTATCCATACAAATTTTCCTTATTGTTGAGCAAGAATATCTGGCACAAGAATCCGTTACTTCGTGCGATATGAATATACTAGCGAATACTGCACGGGATAATCATTTGACCTCCTTTTCTTTCTTGTGGACAACATTGTAACGGTACTAAATGCGGAAAAATCATGCTTAATAGGCTGTCGTTGAATGTGTAACTTACCTCTTTTTACCGCTAGTATAATTGAGTCGCTCTCCCATGAAATGTAATGAATGGAAAAATCATGCTTAATAGGCTGTCGTTGAATGTGTAACTTACCTCTTTTTACCGCTAGTATAATTGAGTCGCTCTCCCATGAAATGTAATGAATCGAAACACATAACTTAATTCGAACATGTTTTTAGACTATGTCACCATCATAACCACCTAATTGTTTTGCTTTATTTGTAGACTCTCTTGTTGTTTATATATGTAAACCAGAGATTTGCTAAATAAACTTGTAAACTTGCTCTTGGGCAGAAAAAGGGCATTATAGGCACCCCCCCCCCCCCCTCCCCCTAAAGTTTTTATGTGATTGGTAAGGCGCTGTCAGAAGAGCTATTGTGTACGTGGGCAAGTCTTGTTTTAAATGAGAGGTTATATTTTCAAAGGTATTACATGTATATGCAAAGACACAGCTAATTTTTGCTGAAAAAAAATATGAGGAGTTTTTCTATCCATTTTATTCAGCAAAAAAATACATGTATTAGCATGCTTGATTTTATGCATGCTAGAAAATTCAACAAACTTTGACCAGCAATATGTTTAATTAGCTTATATACTTTGAACAGCTGGGGCCGTATTCATAAAGCCACTTAAGTCGTTGCTATGCGGTTGCTAAGGCTAAATATCTATAAAGGAGATTCCCTACAACTATGAAATTTGCTCTGGAGGAACAGTCTTTGTAAGGTGAAAAAAGTTCGAAGGTTTCTTAAGTGAGATAAGGCTTTGGAGCAGATTGATCTTGGTCTTGGTCAGGATCTTGGTCTACACAGTTTTAAATTTTTTTTTGTTCTTTAAAAACTGTTGGTCCCAGTGTTTTGGAGAACTACCGTACTTGTACTATTTGCAGGACCTCATGCAAATAATGTTTCAACAGAGTCAGTTAGACTTCCCTGAAATCTAAGTCTATAATTACGCTGACTGCATGCTGCTCTTGTTATTGAAGAACTGCATGCATTGTTTCGATTGGCTGAACCAAATTTTTTTCTTGTCTGGAAATGCTTGCAGTTTTGCAGATGCAGAGGAGAGTTGCATTACCATTGTCACAATTTTGCAGTTGTGTCATTGTTGAATATTGAATGCTGATTCCTTTGAAAGCACTCCTGGTTAACTATGTTTCTAAGGCTGTTACGAAACAAAAAAGAGTAATAATTCCAAAACTCCTTGACCATCATGGCTATAACAAATTTGCTTAACCACGGTAACAGCCCTTATATATACATAGTTAACCAGTGGCAGAAAGTGTATCCAGTCACCTGAACCATTTCTTGACCAGTGGATTTGTCCATCCTTAATATTTGGATGAATCCAAATTCTTGTTTTAGGGGTTTCTGTTCAATGTTTTCACTTTTGTTAGATTTTCCGCTGAAATTCCTGTAAGCAAACAGTGTTGACCTTGTTCAGACAAGGTGTTTTGTGGCATCTGAACTGGGTCTGCACTGTTTGCATGTGACCCAAAATGGGTTTTCAGTCTTATAAGGGTTTAAAAGGATCCTCCTTTTTAATGTATGAATTGTGAGAATTTTACAAAGTGAATATCATGCAGATAGATCAGTTTGAGGAGCCCCTGTAGCTCAGTGGGTTAAATGCTGGCCTGCTGATCTGGAGATCCTGGTTGATTCCCATTTTTTCAAACAGGGTTTCATATCACCCTCCCAATGTCCTGATATGACTGATATACTGTTGAAAAGGATGTAAAATCGTAAGTCATCCATCCATCAAATCACTTAGCACAAAATTTAATTCATAGGCTTATATGAGTATTTGCTGCCCGCACATAGCACGGAGTCTATTTTTGTGTGACTCAATTATATGACTTGTATGTCTTAAGTGAGAAAGTCACATTATGTGCTTGCTGAATCAGATGAGCCGCGACACAACAAAACCAACAATGTGGTTGTGCGGCCAGCGCAGACTCAGATCAGCCTGGGCATCAGCCCAGTCTGATCAGAGTCTTCCCTGTCCGTTTGGAGGTAGCTTAGACCCTTAGCTACCCTTTAAGCGCATATCGAAGAGGCTGGCCAGACTGGGCAAATGCCCAGGCTGATCAGAGTCTTCGCTGGGCGCACAACCACATTGTTGGTTTTGTCATGTCGCGGCTCAGATGTTTTTCCCCTGGAGCTGAGGACCGTTTTTCACTCACCTTTGCTTAATTACCTTTATATGAGTGAAATATTCTTGAAAGGGCTGCAAAACATGTATCGAAAAAATCTTTCTGGGAACCTCTTCATTTCAGCTGAGCATGAAATTCAACCTGCTGATAGATAGCAAATTTCTGATAAGTACAGTTGTTTATTTGCTCAGCTGAGCCGAGTATGAAATTTTCTCTGCTTATGAATATGAAAATGCCAACATTAGTTGGCATTTTCATATTCATCAGCAGAGGAAATTTCATGCTCAGCTGAGTTGAGCACGCATAAAGGTTTATAACCTTGGGGCCTGATGTGGGTATGTCCTTTGGGCGTTTTATACAACTATTGGTCATAGATGCGGCTTGATCATGGCCTGTAACTGCACTATCTTTTGTTTGGTTCTATATATGGTAGTATGCATTACAAAACAATAATTAGCTATCTTGTATTTCTACAGCACATGATCATTAAAGTCAATTTAAACTTCTGAAACCCATTATGGAACTTCAAATTAGTAATTAAAGGAGAGATTGATGTATTCTCACTTTGGCTATTATGACTATCTTTACTTGAAGAATTCTTGTCACAACACTGATTTTGTAAGCTTCTAAAACTCCCTGCAAATAATTCTAAGAGCAACATTGTCTGTTACATAATAATGTAATGTAAGTTCTTAAAGGCTCATGTCACCCTTAATCACGCAGTACAATCTTTAGGCCCAATATTTACGGGCGTTGAAAGAATTAGGCGAACTTCCGGGTAAGTGAGGCTACAAAATTTATGTAAACAAATCGAGGATTGCTTGAGCTGCAAGGTAAACCTTATATTTTACACACTTCGTAGAAGAAACATTGCATGTACGTGTGTGCAGTCTAAAGTTAATTGATGTGACTTGTCAATGAAGTCGATGAGAGAGTATAAGACCCCACAGTTTTGTTGTGTAAACTGTCGAAAAATTTGAGTCGAAGCCGTGGTTGTCGCCTGTCCTGTCAACTGACGTCAAGATATGACGAATTCCAATTTTCTGTATTCTCTGTGTTCTACATTCTTAACCCATCATCAGTTTTGTGCAATACACAGTAAACGAACATGAAGTGAAGTTATAAAATACAGTGCCGTCAATTTTTTTTTGGTATAAGCGATTTTATGGGCGGTGATGGATGGTGTACGACATGGTTAACGCGGAGGTTGCTTAGAATGTCTCAGATGTCAGCAGACATTCTGGGTCTAGTTATTCAAAAGATCGTTAGCTAGAGATGCCATTAGTGGTCGATACTTTAAGTTACGCAGTGATTTAAGAAATAGATCAGCTCTAGCAGTGAATTGTTGAGTAATAATTCACTGTTTGGAGGTCAATTTTAAAGTAGATCATATCACGAGCGCGGAGCGCGAGTGATATATCTACTTACAACTGACCGACAAACAGTGGATTATTACTCAACAATTCAATGCTAGAGCTGAACTATTTCGATTCTAACACTCATAAACGCTGAAAAACGTTTCTTTTCATTCAAACCTTCCTGCCAGCGCGTTCCTGCCAGCGCGTTCATTCAAACCTTCCTGCCAGCGCGTTCATGCTCCCGCCAATATTCTTAACTGTATCTAAGATAAATGTACGTTTTATGGCATTTTTAGAAAGAAAAAGAGACTAAGGTCTCAAAACGTCACAAAATTACGTCAGTTAATGCAGTGACGTCAGCAATTAGACTCAAGCACTCCGTAACAGTGAATTGTTGCAGAATAAAACAAGAAAACTTTCCATTGCTTCTATAGGCGCACTGTGTTAGATTATAGGATAAAATACAGCGACTTTCAAATAAAAGAATGAGAGCTATGCTCTCCTTTTAACAAATTTCATTTTTTATAACTCTTCATTTAAAAATTTCTTGGCTAACTCCATCCTTTGTTTCAAATAGGTTTTAAACAGCCTATACTGAAACAACAACAAAGACAAATACTTTAACTCTGTATTGGCCATCATGAGTATTTTTGGTCACCTTCGCCGAGATCCAGAGAAAATTATAAAATATGCAAGCTCAGCTGTCATCCGTCTAAATTTTAACGACTGAAACCTCTGCAACAACAAGGAGCCCCGGTAGCTCGGTAGGTTAAGCGCTGGCCTACTGATCTAGCGATCCCGGGTTCGAGTCCTGCTGTAGGCGGGAATCATTTCAATCGTAAACGGGGTTCCCTTGCACACAGCATTCCATTATCACCTATCCTTCGTCCTGATATGACTGTAGGACGTAAATAGGATGTAAAATCGCAAGCCATCCATTCATTTATCCGAAACGCTTGGCCGATAGTAACCAAATTCCACACGGTGTATTCATGGGTTGAATGAAACAAAATATGTAAAAACAATTCTTTTAGTATGATCAATATGGCCACCATCCCCATACATGGTTAAAACTTTTAAAACCTTTTTAAGATCCAATGGATTGATGGCCTCGAAACTTCGTTCGTACCATTGAGTACTCGAGTACTACAAAGCATGTTCAAATGATGACCTTGGGTCGATTAGGACCTTTTCTAGGCAAGGCTAAATTGGAAAAGGCTACATGTACATGAATTTGTTTGATATCTCGCTTTAAGACAGGCATCATCTGCAGAATCGAGTAAAATTATAACAATTCTAAAGCTTGATTGGACACCAGATCACATAGCATTTTGCAAAAGATAACTTTCTAAAAACGATGTAATGAAATAAAGGCTAAGAACAACTTCTTAATTTTCCTAAAATCGCCATAAAATCGTACAGTATCTGAGGAACAGTTAAGAATATTGACAGGATCATGAACGCGATGACGGAAAAGTTAAATGAATTTAAAGGAATAGAATGTTTTTCAGTCTGTCTTATGTAAGACTCCAAATAGTTTAGCTCTAGCACTAAAATGCTGAGTAATAAATCACAGTTTGTAGGTAAGTTGTAAGTAGATATACCACTAGCGCTCTGCGCTCGTGATATTACCTACTTTACAACTACCCTCAAGCTGTGACTTATTACTTAACATTAACTGCCAGGGCTGATCTATTTCTGAAATATTTTATTGAGTCGAGCTCTCCTAATAGCTATGTTGAAGCTGGACAACGTTCTTCACTATCATGCGCTTATAATGGTTATTATCGCATGTTTGGAAGGAAATTATCTCGTGCCTTATTCAAATGAGCTATATCTAAGGCCTTAAAAGGCCGATTTTTATGTTATAAAACGCAGTTACCCCGCCCAATGTACTTTGTCTATACCAAATGCCGTCATTTTATGAAATAAAGCTCCGAAATTTGACACTTCGAAGGATTGATAATGAGATCAGTTTTGGAAAGTTGACATTGAGATCGGCTTATAAGACCTGAGATATATATTCATTCTGTTTCCAGATGATTTGGGTCAAAGATCATTTTCTTTTGAAACACATGACATTTTCCGTTATAAGCACGTGATGATGACATACGTTGTCCATCCTGTATGTCTAAAAACCCAAAATCCATATGTTAATAATGCATGGCTTAGGGTATTTGCTTAATATACAAGCATCAAGACCATTAACCACCCTTAAATAAATAAAAAAAAAATAAATTCGAAAATGAGCTGATTCTAAATAAAACATCATTTCGGATAAATTATGTGTTGAAGTTTAGAATCAAGTGACAGTTGTAAGAGAATGTGACCGGCAACACGAGAAAACCAACAAAGTGGTTGTGCGCATAGCGCAGACTAAGATCAGCCTGGGCATCCGCCCAGTCTGATGAGAGTCTTGCCAGTGCGCTTTAAGGGCAGTTAAGGGTCTGAGCTACCTCCGTGCGGACAGCGAAGACTGATCAGACTGAGTGAATGCCCATGTTGATCTGAGTCTGCGCTGGGCGCACACTTTGTTGGTTTTCTCGTGTCGCCGCTCATATGTTGTTTTACACGTGTGAACATTACTACAATTTTGTTACATTTTAAGAAGAATAACATGAGAAGCTTTCTGTGGTCAGTTTGCCACTAGGTTAAGCTTAAACAGACCTGGTATTGTATAAAACTTTTCTGTATTCTTTGAACCGTGGTAGTATATCTGGTCATGACCTGAACATACGTTTTCACTTTATTATTTGACCATGGCATATCTTAATTTTCATATAAAAATGCTGTTTTCTCTAGTCACAACACTTTAACCGGTGACACGAATTTCAACGCCGTAAATGTTGGCTTAGCTATAGCCTCACCGTCCAAGATATGCCCTAGCAATGTTTGCCTTTTATTCTTTATGAGGCCTTTTACTTTTTGGGGGGAATTTCCACTATACATATCTAGAAAATATCCTAACCAAGCAAAACTTACCTTGCTGTTAGACAACGTCCAGCTTTTCAAACTTTTTAATCGAAAATAACGGTACTAGTGTCAGTCGTTCACACGAGACTTGTGACATTTACTAACTTGTAACAGACTCACCGTTTGCATGAGACAAGAGATTACCATAATGATTATTACATTCTTGTCTATTTTATAAGTAGTAAAGACTGCACTTAGTTTAATCTAAAACAATAAATGCGAACGTATAATTTTATGTGATTTTCTGGTGCCATTTGGGAATCTCCGGCGAAAAAACGGCCGTACTTCTACCTCACCTTTACGCTTTGGGCTTAAAGATTGTACTGCTTGTTAATGTTGCTTGCTTTAATAATATACATAAAGATCTAGATACACAGATTTTGCAGTATTTAATTCAGCTGAAAATGTTATGTATCATTACTTGACTATACTAAACGGTCAAATGATGATGTACTAAACTTTATTTGACTCATGTCCCCTACAGCAGTATTTTAATGGAAAAGTGTGTAAACTGTATTAAAACGTAGACCATTACAGAATGGTTTGACAACTGATACTACCGTATATATGAAATGTGCAGTGAGAAAATATGTCTTTTATTTGATGGGCAAACAGCAACGATCAGATCAGCCTGCACATCTGTGCAGGTTGATCAGATCTTTGCTGTTTGGCGTATAGAATTGACTGGATTGATTAATTACTTACATAAATCAGGAGAAAACTTGGATCAGATGGCATGTTCACAGGCTGATCTGAGTTTTCAATGCTCATTCATGTTATAAGGTATCATTTTACAAGAAATTTTTAATATTTATATAGAAAATAAAAATTGCACCTGTTGACCTATACCGTTATCATACCGAAGATCTTGCTTCTACGCAGGATTTCCTGTTGGGTATTCTTACATCAAAAAAAGCTTTACTGCAAAACAATGAGTGAACAGTAATCATGGAAACTTGACGTAGATAAAGTGACACTCGTGTCTTGATTAAATTCTGCGAGGATGTTTGCTGCAAATAAATCAGGATATTCCAATCTGAATAAGGTTTGAATTACTCTATACATTTAATTTTTTAGTAACTTTAAAGTCATAATGAGCTGTATGCATTTGCGGTTGGTTTCTAGAATCAAAAGTTTGTCAGCTAATGTGAAGATTTGTACATTTCCACTTTCAGTTTTTACTGTGGAATGATGTTAGATAGATGGATGATTTGAGCTGTTTGGTCCTTTTCCATAGTATTTCAGTCATATCAAGCTGATAGAAGGGCGATAATGAAAGGCTGTGTGCACTGAAACCCTAGCTGTAATTCTGCTTCCAGTGGGATTCTACCTGGGTAGCTAGCAGAGCAGGCCTTGTCTTCGTTGTAATGGATCTAGAGGTTTGGGATTATGTGCAAAGGAAATGAATAACTCTTACATATGTGTGTGTTTTTCAGAATTAAGGTTGACAGTAAGGCTCTGTGTATCTCATCAGGATTCTTTTCTAATGATCCAGCTCGTTCATTCTCACTTTCGACCCATTATGGAAATCAGCATGCTGCATGAGGCTGGGTTATCAGAAAGTTGCAAATTATCTTAAGCTTTTTTGTAAATTGATTCAAACATTGAGATATCATTACTATAAACCGTCTTCAACTGGAGATGACAGTGGCAGACACACCCAGCCAGGAGATGCATGTATCATTTATGAATTTGTTCCCTTGAGTGGCTATGGAACATCATTATGAAAATTAAACAAAAAATAATTAAAAAATGTAAAAACTCAAGGCTGAGCTGTTAGATTGCATTGACATTCAGCTGACTCACATGTGAGTCTTATTGAGCTTAGGCTGGTGTTAGATTGCATTGACATTCAGCTGACTCACATATGAGTCTTATTGAGCTTTAAGCTCAATAAGACTCATGTGTGAGTCAGCTGAATGTCAACGCAATCAAACAGCTCAGCCTAAAGTATTTTCTTATGTATGCCTTATTGGCAAATATTTTATTGTTCACTTCAGTAAAAAATTTTGACAGCTGCCAAAATTTCAGGACATAATGATTA
This sequence comes from Ctena decussata, assembly GCA_963989385.1. NCBI lineage: Eukaryota > Metazoa > Mollusca > Bivalvia > Lucinida > Lucinidae > Ctena > Ctena decussata. The sequence continues at coordinate 20,707,701 of OZ022501.1, read as the reverse complement.
TTTTTATATACATTGAAGTGGATGGCACTGCAAATATTGTACTTTTCATCAACTAATAGTAGTACTTCATTCTGGCAACTTAAATTCATCCTGGAAGTCATAAGCATGTTTTTTTGGTGTCTTTTTTGTAGCACAACAATGATAACTAGGAGTAACATAGCTATTCTTGTCACGGCATCCAGCAATAATTCCTCATCCAGCAATAACTCCTCGGGTAATCTGCAGATTAAAATGGCTTTTCTGATGCTAATGGGACTGTCACCAAATTCAAGTCATCAGTATTTCCAGGCAAATGAGAGAAACTTGGCTAAAGTACATAATCTGTTGCTCCAGATAAGGAGCAACAGGAATAACTTTGGAATAATTGGACCCTATAAACATATGTTGTGGCATCTCAACAGAACTATTTCTGAGGAGTCACAACATATGATTTGATGGGAAAATAAGAAAAATTATCTTTCAGATCTTAATTTTTGGAACTCTGTAAATTCTACATGTAAGTCTGTTGATTTTTGTCACCCGACGTAGGCGGAGGGGGACTATAGAAATGACCCTCGTCCGTCCGTGTGTCAGTCCGTCCGTCCTTCCGTCCGTCCGAAATCTTGTCCCCGCAACTCCTCCTACGTCTTTCATCGGATTGATTTGAAATTTTACAGATTGTATTCTTATGATATGAAGATGTGCATGTGGTTTTTTATTTTTGTTTCGGCCATTTTTGATGGAGTTACGGCCCTTGCTGACTCAGACCTTGTCCCCGCAACTCCTGTCACATCTTTTATCAGACTGACTTGAAATTGTGCAGAATGTTTCATCATGATCTGAAGATGTGCATGTGATTTTGGACTTTCAATTGTCCTATATTTTACAAAGTTATGGCCCTTTGTCGTTTTTGGTATTTTTCCAACTTTTGAACCGTTTGACCGAGAGAGCTGAAATTTGGTATGCTATTAGCATTTGGTAAATTGAGTATTCTGATTGTCACCAGACGTAGGCGGAGGGGGACTATAGAAATGACCCTCGTCCGTCCGTGTGTCAGTCCGTCCGTCCGTCCGTCTTTCCGTCCTTCCGTCCGTCCGAAATCTTGTCCCCGCAACTCCTCCTACGTCTTTCATCGGATTGATTTGAAATTTTACAGATTGTATTCTTATGATATGAAGATGTGCATGTGGTTTTTAGCTCGCCTGAACGAAAGTTCAGGAAGAGCTATTGTTGTCACCACGGCGTCGGCGTCCGCGTCCGTGTCCGCGTCCGCGTCAGCGTCCGCGTCGGCGTTCGAATTGGATGTTTTGGTTAAAGTTTTTTAAAGACCTATATCTCCTTAACCCATGGATGGATTCTTTTGATACTTGCACTGTAGCTAGATATTGGTCTAAGGTTTAACAGGGTACCACCCCCACCCCTTTCTGTGACCTTGATGTCAAGGTCATGGACTTAGAAAATTGGTATTTTTTTTGGACTGGATGTTTTGGTTAAAGTTTTATAAAGCCCAATATCTCCGGAACCCATGGATGGATTCCTTTGATACTTGCACTAAAGTTAGATATTGGTCTAAAGTTTTCAAAGGTACTACCCCCACCCCCCTCTGTGACCTTGATGTCAAGGTCATGGACTTGGAATATTGTCTTTTTATTGATTGGATGTTTTGGTTAAAGTTTTTTAAAGACACATATCTCCTGAACCCAGAGATGAATTCTTTTTATATTTGCACTGTAGTTAGATCTACAGAGTACTACCCCAACCCCGCTCAGTGATCTTGATGTCAAGGTCAGGGACTTAGGAAATTTTTTGTCTTTTTTAAAGTTTTGTAATTGCATACTGATTCATAATGCTTTGCAGAGATTTAGTTTATACTTGAACTGATGTTAGACTCTTTTTTGAGTTTTGACAAAACACCTTATACTTACCCCACTGGGTGACCTCGAAGTCAAGGTCATCGACTTAGAATTTTGTTTTAAAGATTTGGGTTAAAGTTTTATATTTATGAAGACATAATTTCACAGTGCCACGATGATGGACTCAGTTGATACTAATACTTGGGCTGATGTTAGATAATGGTTCAGGGTTTTGATACATACTAGCGCCCCCCCCCCCCCCCCCCCCCCCCCCCCCCCCCCCCCCCCCCCCCCCCCCCCCCCCGGTCAGTTTTTTTTCCTCAAGCTCATGGACTTTGAAATTTCATTTCATTTTTTTTATTTTAATTTTATTTTAAGACTTATTTCTGAGATAGCTTTTGTGTTTTCATTATGGACATGCTTGCATGAAGTTTTATGCATAGTAGTCCACATAGCCCCCCCACCCCCCAGTTTTTTTTTTACCTCAAGCTCATGGACTTTGAAATTTCATTTCATTTTTTTTATTCTAATTTTATTTTAAGACTTTTTTCTGAGATAGCTTTTGTTTATAAATGTGTTTTCATTATGGACATGCTTGCATGAAGTTTTATGCATAGCAGTCCACACCACCATAGCGGCTAAGTGATGGGCAAGCACCAATTCAGGCGAGCTATGCTGTCAGGCGACAGCTCTTGTTTATTTTTGTTTCGGCCATTTTTGATGGAGTTACGGCCCTTGCTGACTCAGACCTTGTCCCCGCAACTCCTGTCACATCTTTTATCAGACTGACTTGAAATTGTGCAGAATGTTTCATCATGATCTGAAGATGTGCATGTGATTTTGGACTTTCAATTGTCCTATATTTTACAAAGTTATGGCCCTTTGTCGTTTTTGGTATTTTTCCAACTTTTGAACCGTTTGACCGAGAGAGCTGAAATTTGGTATGCTATTAGCATTTGGTAAATTGAGTATTCTGATTATTGTAAGGATATGCTAAATTTATTAGTGACAGAGTTATTCCCCTTTCATAGATAATAGACATTCACTTAAAGGTAAAGGGATAACTCAAGAACTATTCATATTAATGGGCTGAATTTTCATAAATGCATTGTTCTTTTTCATCAGATTCATATTAGGAGGATTATGGCCCTTGTTATTTTGTTATTGGGTATACAGTCTTATGTTTTGGGCATTCTGTAAGGGCCTAAAGTTTCAGTAGCCTGATTTTACACATATACGCCCAGTTCTGAACTCAAGTATTTTATAACCTCATAGAGGCCAAGTAATTGGGGTATATGTCTCTGCTTATGCTTCAATCATTATTTGCTTACCAGAATCTGTTATACACATATTTTCTGGTTTTACACATAAATGCCCCTTTCTAAACTTAAGTATTTTATAACTTCATAGAGGCCCAGTAATTGTGCTTCAGTTATTATTTGCTGACCAGGTTCTGTAATACACATATTTTCTGTTTTTGGCCATATAGTTACTCTGAAACTGAATAAAGGGCTGCAGTTTGTGACACATTTCAAACGTCGGGTGACACTTGGCCGATGGCCTTTTATTGGGATTGTTTTGGAAGGGAAAACCCTCATAACAAAAGAAATACGGTACTGTTTGTACTCTCTTTTTTTGTACAGCTATATATGTATGCCTTTGTATATTTTCAGGCCAGTAAAGCAGCCAGTGCAGCCAAGGAGAAGACGCTAGAATTAAGTCAAACAGTCAATGAATCAGTTGTCAGGCCTACAAAGGACAAGGTAAAGTAACACTGTCAGGGCCCTGGTTGTTCAAAACTAACAACCCCATTAGTTTAAATGAAACATTAGTTTCCAAAACACATTGTACACAAATACATGCAATTTTTTGCAAAAAAAAAATGGCAGAGGTCTTTAGCAGTGCAAAAGCTTTTTACATGTTTTTCAACAAAAAAATACTTGGCCACATAAATTTATATGTACAATAAGATTTAATGAATACTAGACTAATGACTTTTTTGAGATCACAATGCTTACAATACATAGGCCTACATCTTCAGACGTGGGGGATAGGGTGTAGAATCTGATACATTTTCCGTTCTTTTTAGCTCATAGTGAGCCAGAGGCTATAGGGGAGCTTACAGGATAGGCAGCTCTGTCATCGCATGTAGTCGTCATTCTACTTCATCGTCAGTCATCCATTGTTGTCCAGCCACAATTTCAAAAAACAAAAACAATAACATGAAAGAAAGGGGTGTTTGTGTATTTGGGGGGGAGGGGGGGGGTGGGGAGAGAGAGAAAGCGATTCACCCAGCTGTAAGAAAGAAAGAAAGAAATAAATGCAAAGTTACCCTTTATTGGTTTAATGGCCCTTTGAGACAGTATTTCAGTCTATATCGGGCCATCTCCCAGAGAAAGGGAGAAAGAAACGAGAAATGGTAGATGAGAGAAAATTCCAAACAACCCCCGCCCGCATCTACTGATAGCATAGAAGGCCCTTGCCCTACTTTTATCCAAATAAGTAGGATGCCCCAGCACTGGAAGTTAAATCCAGCATCATCGCTAGACCACCACCAAGTTACACTACAAGCACCCATAATGTCATCATGGACAAATAAGGAACTTGAAGTTGGAATTTCCTGAATTGATTTTCTGCCATCTTGTGGGATTGTTTTGCTTATAAATGCTGGCTACAAAATTGTATTAACCCAGAGCAAACACTAAATTTGAAGCAATGCAATTTGCAGCGAAAGGAATGCAATTGAATTTGCATTTATAAACTCCTATCGCAGTCTCAGAGAGAAACAAATTGTTACATTAGCTATAGTTTACCTAGCAAAAGGGTATGGGCCTTGATGAGCTTGAATGGTCCTTTGGGCATAGCCTCAACCATATTGCAGAGGGAAGGCTCTGATCAGTGTATCAAATACTGTATTAATCCTTATAAATGCTCTTGCTCTAATAAACACTCACTGCCTCGTTTCTGAAAATAATGTTATATAAATTTGCAAGAATTCCTGTTTGCTTTACTGGATGAGGTAGCTCTTTGAAATGGGGTCTACTCTTAAAGGAAAAAAATTACTCCTGGGAGGCAAAAACAACAGAGTTACTGCCTCTGAGAGTATATATACCCATTCACCTTAATACTGTTTGGCAGTCACAGGCTGATTTACTATAATTTAGGCTAAATTTTAATTAATGAGCATGACAGGATATGGACATCAGATTCTGATCCAGTATAATAGGCTCGCTCACCAAGGTAATCAAGCCAGAAAACTAACTGGCACAAACATAGCAATGTATGTGTATAGGCAGCTATTTTTGCTGGCTGCCAGCTTTTAAAACATCCCTGATGTTTTAGAAAGAATGCAATGATGGTTGATAGCTTTCAAGTTTAAGGTGTAGATGTACAGGCTGATGAGAAACTTAACTCTTCCCACACATGCTAAGAACTCAGTAAGTGCCTGAAATTTTAGTAAGTGCCTGAAATTTTTCTATAAAAAAGGGAATTGTTCACAGATTACATTATCTCAGACTTCCAGGCCTAGAAAGTCATAAAAATGCAAATCGGTTCTTATTTTAGTGAAAAGACACAAAATCAATAGGTCTGCTATTACCATAAATATGTCAAATATTAGTTCCCATAACCAGTTAAAGGTAGGTTCCTGTACTTTGGAATGCATCTTAATTTTGATGATCTTTCATCCAAGTTGTTGGAAAGCACTTATAAAAGGGAATGAATAAGTTTCACTAAAAAGTGTAAATCAAAAAATATTAGAAAAGTTGTTTTGCAAGGGATTTCCTAACTCTGCTTCGCACACCAGTTAGCGCTAATTTTAGTTCGCGCCAAAAATAGATAACGCAGCTGAGGTCATGCTGCATTGCATTTTGGGATAGTTTTACCTATCCACCATGCCAGGACCCCTAGGAGAGCTCATGGCAAGGGAAAATTGACCTTTGGAGAATGGCATCAGAAATCGCGCACATATAGACATAATGAACATAGTTATTTTTAGAACTGGAATTCCAACGAAAGAAAATAAACCAAAAGGGAAAACGACTATTTTCTTCAACATCTGACGAGTTTCTCAGTAGCAACAAATTCAGAAAAATAAGAGAATTCAATACTGCTCAGAAAAAGACAAAATTATTTTTGTGGACATAATTGTTATCGCTAGTACAGGAACCTACCTTTAAAAGTTACCATTCTAAAAATTTCAAATATGCTGATTCCACTGTGGAGTGATAGGACGAAAATATTGGGGAATGGCAAAAAGTGTAGACCCTGATCAGACTGCTCCTTAGGAGCAGTCTGATCAGGGTATAAGCTGTTTGCTTAAGTTTGCCTGTCTCAGATATTTGGCTAAATATGGTTAAGGTTACAGCTATGGTACATTTTATTTCATTTTATATGTGAGCTAGGCTGTAATTTTGTTATCCTAATTTGTCTAGGATATTGTAGAAAAATGAACGAATTTAGGCAACATTTTATTGGAAGTAATTCGTTAGCTAAGCTATTGTTAGTACAAAATTTTGTTGATGACCAGTGCATTTAAGGGAAAAGAAAAGGCGACATGACATGAGAAAGATTATTTTAAATGCGAATACTGCTGAGAGAATCAAGTACCATTCTTGCCCTATTAAACACACATGCTTTGATACATGCCCAGTAGGGTTGCTTTTCTAAGGTACTTTATTCCCTCATTAAGTGCATGTGTTTTGGCTGTGAATGTCCTCAAACTTTTTGTAGAAGATACAAGAGAACAAAAATATTTTCAACGAGTTTTGTTGGTAACTCATTTTGCTAAATTTGTTATCCCCCGCCGAAGGCGGACGGATATAGGTTTCTCAATGTCCGTCCGTCTGTCCATCCGTCCATCCATCCTTCCTTCCTTCTGTCCATCATTGGTCTGTCGGTCTTTCCGACCGGAGCCATAACTAAGTAACCACTGAATGGAATTTCATGAAACTTGAAATAAATATATATTACTATAACCTGCTGATACACCTTAAGTTTCATCAGACTGGCTTCAGTAGTGCTTGAGTTATTGCCCTTGACTTGTTTTAAAATCAGTACAATGAGTCATAACTAAGTAACCACTGGACAGAATTTCATAAATCTTAAAAGAAATATATATTACTATAACCTGCTGATGCACGTCAAGTTTCATCAGACTGGCTTCAGTAATGCATGAGTTATTGCCCTTGAATTGTTATAAAATCAATAAAATGTGCCATAACTAAGTAACCACTTGATGGAATTTCATGAAACTTAAACTAAATATACATCATTATAATCCGCTGATGCATGTCAGGTTTCATCAGACTAGCTTCAGGAGTGCATGAGTTATTGCCCTTGAATTGACTTAAAATTATTACAATGAGTCACAACTAAGTAACCAATTACCGAAATTTCATGAAACTTAAACTTAATATGTATCACCATAAGGCGGTTTTGCACATAAAGTTTCATTAGAATGGCGTCAGAAATGCATGAGTTATTGCCGTTGAATCAATTTAAAATTGACAAATTTAGCCATAACTAAGTAATCAATGAATAGAATTCTATGAAACTTTTACTAAATATGTATATAAAACATAAAATAAACCATAATAATAAACAAATCAGGGCCACTTCGGCAGGGGATATAAATTCACCGAATTTGCTTGTTTATACTATTAACCCTTCTCGTGCTACGAAAGTAGCTCATCTGACCCTAAAAAGGGGGTACCCTTCCCTAAGAAGCTATTAATTCCACAAACTTTCACCAATTTTGTTTAAAATTTCACCCATTTACAATGAGATGTAAGCCACCAATGTTCTAGGAGTCAGACTGTCACGTGACATCCAAATACGGTGGTCAGGTGACTAACTGGCAACCATTTAAGACAAAAAAAAAATTAAATTCAAGATATTAGCCCCAAATGTATGCTTCGTAAGAAAAAAATGATTGCTTCCCTGGGGGCTGGTATTATTGTTGAATATTTATCAATAGTAAAACTTTAGATGGATCAAGTCTTGTTTGCAGAAACTCGGGATCAACCAAGTAAGGGTGTCACTAGAAAAACTAATATTGAAATATTCGTTAGTTTTTGACATATTTATGGTGTTTAGATATCTACAATACCAGTGGTGTGGGTAAAAATTTGCTCCGTTAGAAAGCAGATTCCCTCCTTCCAAGGACAACCTCCACTGTTTGGGTGTACTTGGTGTCTAGCATGCCTGACAGGCTCACAAAGTCACCTTATCCCCCCCAAAATGTATATATACACAAATAGAATGAGAAGGGTTAGTGAAGAAGAAAAAAATCTCTAATTTGCTAATTTCTCACACAAATTAACGTAAAGATATGAAAATCATGCTATATCCGCATGTTTGATTTTTTTCTCACAAGTCCTCTATTAACCCTTCTCATGCTATGCTCATCTGACCCTAAAAAGAGGGTACCCTTACCTAAGAAGCCATAAATTCCAAAACTTTCACCAATTTATTGAAAATTTCACCCATTTACAACGAGCACGTGACTAACTGGCAACCATTTAAGACACTTAAAAAAATTAATGGAATTCAAGATATTAGCCCCAAGTTATGCTTCTTAGGAACAAAGCGATTGCTTCCCTGGGGGCCGGGACTATTGCTGAACATTTATCAACAGTAAAAGTTTAGATGGATCAAATCTTGTATGCAGAAACTCGGGATCTACCAAGTAAGGGTGTCACTAGAAAAGTTAATATTGAAATATTTGTAAGTTTTTGACGTATTTTAGGTGTCTAGATACCTACAGTACCAGTGGTGTGGGTAAAAACTTGGTCTGTTAGAAAGCAGATTCCCTCCTTCCAAGGACAACCTCCACTGTTGGGGAGTACTTGGTGTCTAGCCTGCCTGACAGGCTCACAAAGTGACCTGCCCTCCAAAAAATGTATATATACGCTATTAGCATGAGAAGGGTTAAATGCCACCAATTGTTGTATTTTATATAAAGAAATGGAGCATCGACAGTATGTGGTTTGTCATCAGACCAGAATATTTGTATAAAAGAGCAAATTATAATTCCAAAATGTAACATTTTCAAAGCAGTAACATATAGCAAAGTATGAAAATCAAATCACACTATGCCCTTATATTACATTGTCAAGTTCAACTTGAGAAGCTACATCTAGAATGCTTCGATTGCACCCTAGCAGAGAAGGTTCAAAAACAAGACATTTTGAGTTTAGTCAGTCTGTTATTTTAGACCTATTGCAGTGATTTTTAGAATAGTGGTTGCTGCAATTCACAGAAGGGGGTGTTTATTCTGACTCTTTGAACAGTTTGATTTTCAAGCATAACAGTTTGTTACTTGTAAATCGATAGAACTTTTCTTGAAAATTAACCATTTTAGAACCTTTACTAATAGAATTATCAAGTCATTCTGACTCTGAAAACAGAATATTTAACAAAGAAAATATGAAAGTGTTGATCAAGGAGTTTGACAAAAATCTTTATTTGTGTGAGCACTGCAGCAATTTTATTTGGAAAAGGTTCTTTGTCACATTTTTCTTTGACAGATAACTTGTCCCCTGTCAGTGCTTCATTTTTTCAGCGAAGTTTCTTTGCCACATTTTATGTGACAAAGAAACTTTGCTGGTGTGAAGCAAGCTTAACGTGTTGTAAAATGTCAGCTTTATGATTTATAATGACTTACAGCATTTATCCCAATATGATAAATATATGCTCTCTACACTATTTTCTGAATAAAAAGTGACCAAATGCCCTAAAAAAGTAGGTATGAGCCACCAAAACTTGTTCTTTGTTGCCCAAACTTTGAATCTAGAAAGTCAGGTAGAGGGCACAGACATTTAGAGAGTTTCTGACCCAAGTACTTTGTATTCTATGGCGAATCTTCTTTTAATGAGAACAAATCTTAATTGTTTGTCTAATAAACTTTACCATATAAATATGGCAAAGAAAATGTGGGGTATATTTTCATTCACACAGGCAGATTTTCTTTACCAAACCTACTCAGTCAAAGAAACTATGCCTATGTGAACAAACTATAATATGAAGAAAGAAGAGAAAGATTACAGTTTTAAATTGATTTTTTTTTTCAAAATTAAGAGTTCTGATTCTGATTTGAAATCTTATTATTGATTTTACACAGCATTGTCTTCCTGTTTTACAGAATTTATTTTCTCATTCATTTTCAAAAGCTTTAAAGCTTCCAATTAAGCTTAGCTGAAATTAAAAATTCTGCCATAAATATTAGGATGGGAGTATCAGAGCAAGCAGTGAAGACCAAGATCAAACTGCTCCTCAGGAGCAGCTGATAAGGGTATGCACTCAGTTTGCCTGTCCCCCTGCAAGCTTTTGGCATATGGATGCATGGTAATATTAACTTTAACCAAATTTTAAGAAAAGTACTCAAATTTTTTTAAGTGTCTTCATATTTACAGAAATTACAGAGGATATTTTCAAATTTCCACAAATAAAGAAACTGTTTAATGGCAGTTGAAACAGCAGTAGCCTTAGTAATTAGCATTAAAGGGAAAAGTACATGTATTTTTAAAAAAAGATGTGAAAAAAAAGGAAATAATTTCTCTTGCTGTGATTGGTTGTTGATTCACTCATAGTTGGAAGAGCTCTATTATGGTAGTTTTCCCAGTGCACGGACACTCGGCACCTGTCCGTGTGTATGCAACTATGGCTACTTACCGCTGAGTCACTTGGGGAACGTCGTTACTTGAATTGAAACAGAACAGAACAGAATTCTGGTAGTTCTGGGTGGTGCTGGAGATGGAAATCTGTTCAACTGTAAAGAGGTTCTATTGCACACAATCTTTTCATTATAACCTTTCCGTTGGTTCCATATGACTGAAACTTTATTGAAAGGGCAGTAAAATTATGTCATCCATTTTAATCTGTATAGTTTGGACAGAGCTGCAAGTTCTGGGTTGGGAATGGGGCTGGTGCCCACTAAAGTGGGAAAAAGTCTGGTCATTTACTCCTAAAGCCCCTGTCACACTGTCACGATATCTCTGGCGACAAGCGGCGATTTTACGGCGAGATTAAACTCGCAGTAAATCGGCTTGGATGACCACGAGTTACAAAATGATTTTCTGTCAAAACATTTGTACGATTAGAGCATGAGATCTCTTCGAATTTCTGACCAAAACGTATGAAACTAGTACGAGTTTGCACGAGTATCTTCGACATTCCTACGATAATGCTTCGATACTTGTTCGATATCATTACGAGTTTGTACGAATTAATAGGAGCTTTGTACGACAAGATACGAGTTTGTACGATATGGTAGGATTTATTACAATATTGGTACGGTCTTTGTTCGACGTAGTACGATATCATCCGAACCTTGTTCGACTTTGTGCGACATAACGCGATTTCTGTACGAGATCTCCAGCATCTTTGGTGCATATATAAATTGGTGTATACCGCAGATCAATGATCATAGTCTCATTGGTTACCGAATGAGAAACATGACTCTACAGCTTCCAAAAAGGCTTCTTAGACTTTGTTTACTGTTGGAACTGGGGGAAGATGATGCCGAAATTGAACTTGGCCTCGCCCAGCTGCTCCAGCAGATAAGGAGAAGGAGGAGGAGGGCTCCTAGAAGATTTTGGATTAGACCATGGATCATGAGGGGAAAAGACTTTGGACACTATGATCGTCTGATGCATGAACTGTGGACTGAAGACCATATAGCTTTCACCACACTGTAAAAAAAATCTGTATTTTTTACGGTAGAATACCTGGCAACCAGCTGCCAGTCCATTTCTTGTTATTTTTACAGGCGCCCGTAAATGTTGGCGGAATCATCTCGCAGAGCAGGATAGAAGACAGGTATTGTTTTGGTCATGTAGCCCTTCAACACTATAAAGGTATTTACGAGTGCGGTCATGTAACATAATTCTACCATATCGAGATTTCAAAATATGTTCTACAGGCAGACGCCGTAAAAATAACGGGAAATGGACTGGCAGCTGGTGCCAGTTTTTCTAACGTAAAATCTACGGATTTTTGTTACAGTGCAACTTCCTGAGAGTACCACCTTAAATGTCCAGAGAGCTTGAGCAGAGACTTACTCCTAGGCTGCTGAAACAGGACACGTGGTACCGAGAGTCCCTGAAACCGGGATTGAAGCTTACTATCACCCGGAGGTACTAAGCCACAGGAGAAGTCTACAAGAGCCTCATGTATGGGTTCCGAGTGCCGCATAATACCGCCCTCACGGGGATGCGTGTCTTGGCTGCTCTCTACCCCCTGGTGGCAGCTCGTCCACATTAGACACACCTTCCCTAGGAAGTGGAGTTAAGGTATCTCTGAGATGTGTACCAGCTCCTTTTCTTTCGTTGCAACTTTTCCCTTTTTCTTGGGAGCCATTATCATGCACTGATCAACGTAAAATGAACGTATGATGAATACTGAGATGTTACCTCAGTGACGTTTACATTGAAACTGCTGGACATTGTTATAGCTAATATTCATAGAAGATTATCATGGCTCGAATGGAACTCCTAAAGCTCTCGCCAATTGTCGTATAATTGTCGACAATACTCGCAGGGATCTCGTGGAGAATCGGCCACATTCGGCACAATATCGTACTATATGTTGCAGCTACTCGTACCCAACTCGCCTTATATCGTACTATATCGCCAGAACTCGCCTGTTGCTTTGGGACGGCGAGAACACACGAGAACGTGCGACAATAGGCAACAATGTGTACGATACTTGTACGACAATATACGAGTGAGTTGAGAGTTTGCTACGAGAATACTTTGGACGGCGAGAATTTTAAACAGTTTAAAATTCTCCTAGACACCTCCCGACAATATGCGAGTTATGACGATGCTTGTTCGACTTTAGACGAGATATGGCTATATCTCCTCCACTTTCCCTCGACATGTGGCGAGTTATAAACTCGTCGCTTATCGTAGCCAAACTCGTGACAGTGTGACAGGGCCTTACAATAGAGAAGCTTGAAACTCCTTTATTTCATCACAAGAGGGGCATGGGTGAATGAAAATGTATATTTTCTCATCATGTGCACTTCCGCATTTGTTCAAACATTAATTTGGAATTAAGCAAATACAGGGTGCTTGCTTTAATGGCAGAGTTGCTTCCCCTAAAGTTTCTGTTCACCTCAAGACACAGTGACACGCTCTTATGACAAAAATTACCATGTAATAAAATAATCTGTAAAAGTGATATAAAGAACATTAGTGGAATAATATTTACCATAGTAGTCATAATATTTGGACTTCCTACACATATCTGTAATAGACTTCCAATTTTGAATTGGAAAACATGTATATGCAGCCTCTTACAACTGCTTTATAAAACTATTGGCCAACACTGCAGACCCTGATCAGACTGTTCTTTAGAGCAGTCTGATCTTGGTCTTCACTGTTGGCTCGAGTATTTCTGTCAACATGTTTAGGAGAAATACGGCACTTATCAACCAGGTTTGTAAGCTGTATTGTCAGTGATAGCTGGAAACGAAAACTGATGATCCCAAATTAGTCTGAAGATAAGACTAAATTGTTTTGTCATGTTGCACAGTCAGGGTTATGTATCATGTCTATTGAGTGAAAATATCCATTTTCCTGACATGTGTCTCCGATAGGACATATGCACTTGACAGTGGCTGCTTTCAGAATGCTGTCTTTGGCTACCAGTGGTTACTTTTGATGCACTTCGGTAACCACAGAGACATGTAGCCACTAGGTGCGTTCAGAATTCTTCCTTTGGGTGCCCATAGTGAGCTTGGTAGCTGATAGTAGCTTTTGTTGCCCTTTAATTGGTAACCATCGTTAGCCATGTTGATAATGATAAGTTGTCAGTTGCCTGTTCTGCCATAAACCTAGAGCTTGCACAGGTTTGATGTGCTGTTTATGGTGTTATTTTAAAATGGCTTCCAAAATAACGAACAAAATGCATACTGCTGAAACCATGATATCCATGCTGATGATTCTGGTTTGTTAATTTTGCCAAACTTAATTGTTTTTTGCAGGTAGAGAAGGGAACCTTGTTGAATGACGTCGGAGAATCAATGAGTGGTTTTGCTTCAAAGGTAAGACTGCAGTTTAAATGACTGAATGTTTCATTGAAATTAATTTCTAACGGAGCTCTAGATAAGAGGGCGTATTTGGTGATAATTAGGGATAATTTTTGTTAATTCTGCATAAAAAGATATGTTGTGACCCCTCATCTGAACCGTCTCGACAAGACGGTTCAGATGAGGGGTCACAACATATGGTTTCGATGAGAAATAAGAAAAATTATCCTTAATTATCATCAAATAGAGCTCTGATATAAGTATGTTTCAAAAGTATGTTTCATTGAAATCAGTTTCAAAAGTTAGTGTGATATGTACATGAAGTATTTGGGGATTTATTTTTGTGGATCTAGTAATGTTGTCACTGTTAGTACTTTTAGATGCAAAACATGACCTTGACCAAATAAGTGGGTATGTAACCGGGTTCTAAGCATCCTTCTGGCATTTGTAAGGTTGTGGGTTCAAGCCCTGATTATTCCAGAAATCTAGGTGGCCTAATAAATTTTCAAGTATCTCAAAATGTGTGTACTGTCTGATCATATACATGAAAAGTGCCTGTTTTTTGTGATATATTCTTTTCTCTAAGTTCAGTAGTCTCTAGTGTCATATATATTCTTGATTCAGTAATGCTTTTGCTTGTAAATTGCTAAAACTAGCTTGGGATGAATATGTTAAATGGCAGTCAGTGGCCAAAACTTTTTCACATGTAGGCAGCAGTTTAATTTATATTTAATTGTGACTTTGATGTTTTTTTCCCACTGAGCATTTAGGAAGTGGCATCATGTGAAAATTTGTGATAAATAAGGTCAGTGTTGCAGCACTTAAATTTCATGCCATGATGACATTGGATGTAAACATTTACTTTGGTCAATGTCCGTCTTAGAATAATCTTTTAGAAAACATCATGATACACTGAGGGACTTTCAAAATGCACCATTGTATATCATGTTATTTTACTCAGAGTTTGCTATATTGGAAACGTTTGAGCACTCGTGCGAGTTAGCATGGTTGAGTTCTTTAAGTCTGCAAACGCTTACAGAGATAAAATGGAAATTTGGTTACTTTTTCGCGTAATATTTTAACGAATTCACATTTTGTCTAATTTTAATGTTTATGCATCTGAATGAATACCACACACTGTAAAAACAATGAAAATGGCAAAGATCTTTGAAAAAGTGTTTTATCGATGTTCGAAAATTGGATTTTTTTTGTTTTTAAAAATAGGATACAGTTCAAAATTTGAAGATTTCCGACTTAAAAAAGCCGACCAATTGATTGTATACCTACCCAGGTTATGAGAGTATGTGTATGTCTTAATGTACCAGTTCCAAGCAAATTTGAATAATTATTCAACTGTCGGTTACCTTCACTTCCGGTTTTTGTGCAAAAAGTTTGAATCTTTGCAAAATGATGTTGAAAAGAAAGAAATGTAACCGATAAAAAGAGAACACAAAGCATGAACAATGAATAACCTCTGATTTTGAGTCATTGAAATCTGATCAGCAGTTATGAAATTGCAGCAAACTGAAAATCACACTTCAATCATCATTGGATTAATGCGAATTTATCTCCCTTTAGGAATATTCTAAAGCTAAATTTTGCTTTCATTTTGAAAGCTTGTGTTCCCAAAATTACAATAGTTGATGGCTTTTTGAAACAAAAATTCATTTTTCTAGCATATCCAAAGCTACATTTGTGCGTTTCTGAAGTCTCTCAGTATAGTTTCGCCTCTTCATACTGTATGCTGTTGAAACGGATATATTTTTTCTTTTCTGGTACATTATTGCTCATTAATACGTTGGCGGGCAGATGCAAATATTAATTCACTCTGGAGTTATTGTTGTGAATTACCATATCCCAATCTGCTCTCCAACATTATGCAATAATCAGCGAGAAGGCACTGGTAAAGGAAGAAAAAAAAATCCTTAAAAATCTGTCAGTACATGTTATTGAATGAGCTAAGAGAGTTGTATGTAAATCTCTTTTTGCTCTTTTCAGTTATCGTCGGTAGGTGCTAAAGGCTGGGGTAATTTTCAAAGTCTATGGGGTGAACCAAAGACGACCTTGAACTCTGTGGATACAAGCCCAGGGGAGAAATCTTCCCTGCTGGGGGATGGTACCCCAGTTCACCTGAGGTATTTCATTTGATATTAATTTTTAGAATACCGTAATGTGCGTATATATTGGGACACCTAAAAATAATGAATTTTCCATTTGGGACAAATGGAAAATTTATTATTTTAGGTGTCCCAATACTTAAGCACATTGGGGTAGTTAATCAAGAGCAGTTTTAGAACATGGGAAATAATTCCTGAGGATGTTTAAAATCCAATAAAAACTTATGAAGCATTGATTCTATTACCAGGTCTAAAGCTCAAGAGGGAATTATTTCCAGTATTTTAAAACTGTGTTTGATAGATGTAAAATCACATTTTATGTTCTCTCAAGGTGTACATGAGGCCATTCATCTAAGAAGTGTTACCCCCTAGGAGAAAATTTTTCTTGCAAGGAATTTACTTTTATTTCACCCAGGGATTTATAGAAATAGCTTCAGATATGGAATATAAGTACACATATCAAATCTCTTGTATTGAAGTTTTCAGACATTGTTTAGTCTTAAGAAGGAAAAATGAAGAAAAGATTGACAAAAGTACTATTCTAGATACCTCTGCAAACTTGTGTCATATATGTATACTCAAACAATAAAGTTCTGTCCGGTTGACGTTAAAGTCCACGTGTATGTCTGCATTCCATTCAAACGATTATCATTACAAACCTTGAACACTTAGCAGCGATATGCACCAAAATGAAATTCATTTAATAATCAATAGTGTCACAGACAACGCAGCGAACACCAGTACCCTTCAAATCAAAAGTCACAACATCAGTTGCTTGTTTGTCCGTCATAATCCCGAACCGTTCAAGCACATTTAAACATCACTTAGCGAACTGTCTTGTTAGGTGTTACGCGTGCTAGCTGTATGCATTGCTTTCACGGCCACAGGCATTAGTCTGTCACGTACTGTGACGTCACAGAACATTGAACACGGGCGTGCTTAAAGTTACCCAGAAAATTCATTGTTCATGGTTGGTGCAGAATTTTGATAATGAACAGAATCGGACAAATCTGAATTTCATTTTTTGTCATTATAAGGCTTTTGGCATTAATTAAGATCAATAAGCATCAAAACAATCGATAATGAACATTTTCTGATGATTTTTCAGTAAGGGGTGGAGTATGAAAGCACATATTTTGTGAACCTTTAATGGCCAAAATCAGCCATAATTTTTTGTTCTTCTCATTCATGTAAACGTTGTAATACGCAAACACACCAAATTAAAACAAAAACGGTGTCAAAATAATGTTAGGTTATAGAGATATGGAAGTTCTAAAATCACTATTTGTTTAATTCAAAGGGAGGTAATTTCGAAAATCAAAGGTTTTGGACTGCAATTTCGTTCATTGAAAATGCAGCTTTTGAAGTTTTTAGTTGTTTTTTCGTCTTTTGACGTTCACGGCTATCATTTAACGTGACAAGTGTCATGTTTATAGGATTGACTTGCTTTTGAAACTAAAAAAAGCTGTTTTTCACATAATGTTTAATAATCCTTCAGGATAAGAGGATAAAATTAAGCAATTACCAATATTCGTGTGTCTGGCATTTGGGTAACATTTTGGTGTTATTTCTGTGTCGAAATCTTGACTGGATCAAAAAAATACAGGACCATGAAAAACGGACATTTCTTTTTTGTTTGAGTATATATGCAAATATAAATGTTGTTACGGGTATTAGATGATCAGAAAGCATTTTAATTTTCAGTAATTACAGTATATGTGATTAAAAATATTTTTATTCATTTCAGGGACCAAAATAGCAAGCTTTTAAATGATGAGGATGATTGGAGTGGCTGGTCGGACGAAAAAAATAATTGGAATAATGACCAAGATAATGATGACGATGCATTAGAAGCATGGTTAAATGACGACTCCTCAGCAAAGTCTTCCAAAAACAAACTAAACAAAAAGAATAATAAAGACATTGATGCTAATTGGGAAACTCTAGACGGTGCCGATAAAAAGTCTTTGAAATCTAGTCGTAATGCTAAAAAGAAAGAAACTTTAATTAGTACTAATGATGGTTGGGATGATGTGGACTGGAATGATACTCCAACCTCGTCTAGTAAACCAAAAGAACCACTTGTAGGAAATCTACTAGATTTAGATATTAATGAGAGTCAGAGTAATAAAGACAATACGACCAATGACGGGTGGGATAATGAGGTTTGGGCAGATGCTGATGATGAAGAGTGGCAAAGTTTGGACTTAGAAACGACAAATAAACGAAAATGATTTTAGTGCAAATTGAAACAATTGTTATTATAACTTATGCTGTTACCTGTAAAATTGTTGATGTTTGTTAATGGTGAGTGTGTACTGAGGAGAGGATGAAGGAGGCTTGTCACAAGAAAAGGAGCTTTATAGCATGACTGAATAGTAAAGACTGATCAGTTGGTGCTTTCAAACTGATCTGAGGTTTCCCTGTTAGTGACAAGAACTTATGAATAGTAGGAATCTGTGTAAATAATTAAAAAAGCAAAGGCTGTCATTTGTCTGCATGCTGATATGAGTATTTGTTGTTTAAAGTGTATTGGGACACCTCCATGTTTTTCTGCCATTTTATCAAAGGGAGACAACTTTTGTGACTCCTTGTTTGCTTCCCAGGACCACAAAATCTTTCCAAAAGAGGTTACTCTGAAGGAAAGAATTGACTCGATAGAGTTGCTCCCCTTGAAACCCTGACACCTGCTCTAAGGCCTCTTTTTCTCATGACATGGCTCAGATGCTTTAGCAAGATCTGTTATCATTTAAAGTTCAACCTCCTTTTAATAACAGCCATTCTCCTTTAACAGCAATGTTTTGACTCTCTTAAGCATATGTTTTCTATATGATTGTTTCTACAGTAATAAAGTATTCACTCTGAAAGTTTAGACAGGCTGCCTGAGCAGATATTGTTGACCCAGATCAGACTGCAGTCTGAGCAGTGTCTGCACTTTTTGCCATTCTTCAAGCAGTCTATTGAGACATTGCTTAAAGTAAATAGACCTTTCAGAGCCATGCCAAGAATGTCACTCAAATAGCACTTGATAGTATATAACTGACCAATGCAGCGACAACTTAGCATGTAACAGTCCCACAAACAAAATCACACATGTTTAATCTCCCACAATAAGTCTGTGTTTTGTCTTGCAGTAAATGAGGAGATGCATACCTGTTTAAAGTAGGCGTGGCTTCAGAAATGTTTATTCAGCACATGCAGATTGTAAGATAATTACAGTGTAATTGTTTAAAATGAATGGGGACATTCTCAGGGGATGCAACTCTGCCAATGTCATTTCTGCCTCCCTGTTCAATGGGGGTCAACTCTTAAAGGAAAGAATTTGCTCCTTTTAGGAGCAAATTCTTTCCTTTAAGAGTAGAACCCATTTGGATGGACTGCCCATATACCAGGCAAGTAAACACGAGTCACAAAAGTTGTTTCCCTTTGTAAAATTGGCAGAAAAATATGAAGATGTACTCTTTCGCTATAAGATGTCCTAATTTTAGGGTATTTAGAGTATCTTGAGTGTGATGGCCAGTATCCTACCCTAATATGTGGGACATCGTAACCCTTGCCCTGCAAACTTCTCTGGATTTTTGAGGGTAATTCTAAGATAATATTCCTTATTCCTCAATGAAAACATACATTGCGAACCCTTATTAGAACTGTCTTGGCTAGATAGTTCTAATAAAGGGTTACTTCATACATGTATATTGTTAAGTAGAAATATGGAAAAAATTATCTTGATATTATCTTTGCTGCTCTGTCTGTAGACAGATCCAATCTGATTTGGGTATACTCTGTTTGGTGAAACATTTCAGTTCTATTAATTAGGATTTTTGCAGTAATATTCAGTATTGGCTGTTACAGAGAGGTTGAACTTTTAAACTTTTGCTGTTTATATATTAATTGTCACTGTGTACAAGGTCACCTACAGCTATCTGTCTCAAGGGAGATAAGTTTGTGTTCATATTTAAATGCATTCCTGTTAACAGCAAAAGAAAATAGTGACTATCCAAATGTGCTTCAATATTGGGGCACCTAAAAACCATTAATTATACGCCCGTTTTGAAAAAACGGACATATTATGGCATGGCGCTGTCTGTCCATCAGTCCGTCCGTCCGTCAACATTCTTGTGCACACCATATCTCAGAAACGGTTTGAGATAACTTCATGAAATTTTGTAGGCACATATATTAGGATAGGGCAAAGTGTCGCATTTAGAAATGTTTGCTCCCCCTTTCTTAGTTTCCAAGTAATGCCCCTTTGATTATTTTTTACCCTACTAGTCTTGTGCGCGCCATAACTAGATAACCGTTTGAGACATCTTGATGAAACTTCATAGCAATGTGTATTAGGGTCAGGTGATGTGTCACGTATAGCAATGGTTGCTCTGCCTTTCTTCGTTTTGGAGTTGCACTCCTTTGATTAGATTTTTTCGGCTATTTTTGTGTTTTCTAATCTTGTGCATTCAATTACTTAGTAACCATTTGGAATATTGTGATGAAACTTTATAGCAATGTGCATGATCGCAAGACGTTGTGTCACATATAAGAATGGTTGTTCCCCCTTACTTAATTTTGGAGTAACCTCCCTTTGATTAGTTTTTAGGCTAACCCATTCCCCCTTAACTCCTTAACCCTTTGAAATACTTTTACGAAATTTTGTAGGAATGTGTATAATAATGGGGCAATATATCATGAGCATGGAGCACAACTCTGGCTTACTTTCTTCCTGAATTATCTGCCCTTGCATCAATTTCCGTTTTACTCGTAACTCCTTAGATGTTGGAAATATTTTTACAAAACTTTATGATGATGTGTATATTGTCAAGGGAAAGTATTGTGACAAAGAGAGTTTATGAATTATCTCCCTTGTTTGACTTTTGCATCTCAACTTCTGAGCTGCTTCACGCTGGAATCTGATTTTTGGTTTACTAATAGTATTTGATGTGTTAGATGTTTTGATAACATTGCAGTCATTGATTACAGAGTTGTTTCCCCTATTTGTCTGCCTGTCGATCCTTCTATAAACAATATTGTTCATTCTGTAACTCCTTCATGACACTGAAACGGGTGTATTTTGCGCCGCTTGCGAAGCTTTTGTTTTTCATTTGAGACAAATGAAAAATTAATGGTTTTAGGTGTCCCAATACTTAAGCATAGTAACTTTTGTAAATAACATGTTTGTGGAATTGTGTTAGAGCAAGTCCAGATCTCTTGTTCACATTATACGGTGTCTGGGTACACAGATTTGTTTTTATGCCATTTTATGAAAGGGAGACAACTTTTATAACTTCCTGTTTGTTTTCCTGAACATTGGGACCCTTGCAAAAAATAACCATACTGATAAAGGAAAGAATTGGCTCATGTAGGAGCAAATTCTATCCTTTAAGAGTTACCCCCTATTGAGAAGGCAGTTAAAAAGTGAAATGGTAGAGTTGCTTCCCTTGAAAGTGTGCCTATTCACCTTAAGGCACATTTATTGTCAGGGTATACCTTGGCTTACTCAGATGTGACTGTGCTGTCAGAGTTTACACATACTCAGAGACTGGATTGGCTCATGAATTATGTGTCAATTTTGACTTTTTGATTCCTTGTCATTCAAAAATATGCTTAACGTATTGTTAGCAGGCTTAACATATTGTTAGCAGGCTCTTCAGACTCTGCAGTGAAGATAGAGCCCTATAATGATAATAATAATAAAGACTTTGTTTTCAGTTGGTAACACAATTAGCTACAAGCTAACACAATTAGCTACAAGCTACTCTGCCTTCATTTTTATGGTTATTTAGTGCAACCAGCAAAGGCTTTGGTCAGACAGTGCAGATGTGTAGGCTTGTCTGAGCCTTTGCTGTTTGCAAATACATTTTGCAACATTTTTGCATGTCAGGTCACAGATGATTATCATTGCCAAAAAAAAAAAAAAAAAAAAAAATAGGCCAAAATTGAATATTGGCAGTTAAATTTGTTGATAAATATTTTGATTGTTGATAGTTAAAAAGAATTCCAGAAATTAACAAACTCCAGACTGACATTTGCAAACTATGCAGAGTTGCGATATCAAAAAAGGCTCAACGCATACACAAACAATGATGACTTGGATCATCTGCACAATTTGATCAGAACATTTGTTGTTTACATTCCGCAAGTGTGAACCTTGAGGGATATACAGACCCAGAATGAAGCAGCTGCCTAGCTAGTCTTCATGGACTCACATACTCGGTCCAATTCTTCAAAACTAATCACATTGTTAGTTAACAAGACATTCAGTTTTCAAATATATGCAAAAACACTGTCAGTTTTTGCCCAAAAAAATGTGAATGCTTTTGCACTGCAACAGCTTCTCTCATTTCTTTAGCAAAAAATGTTATCACACTTTTCTAGAAGACTTAACAAATCCTTGACTGCTTTGAACAACTGGGCCCTGGTGTTCAGTCTTGCATTTCTATATACATTCAGCCACATTTTGTGTGACATGACTCCAACAGGTCATAACAGTGAGCCATCTCTGATATTGACCTCAAATGTCAGCCACTCTGTTTGGGGATTTTTTTTCAAATGCTCATTAGTTTATAATGTTTTTATGGAGAGAAAAAAATATCCTGGAATTATCACCAGATGAATTTTGTTGTTCAAAATAAATACCTAAAGGGCCAGAAATAAAAATAAGGTAGTAATTTTATTAAACGCCCCTGGGGGCATTGCATTTTATGAAAAAGGAGGTGTTATTTAGAACCAAAAATGTAGTAAATCAGCCACTTCCAAATACCTTTAAAAACATTATAAAGGTGAAAGAGAAGCAACTCTGCTAATTTGACTGTCTTCTCAGTAGGGTCAACTCTTAAAGAAAAGAATTTGCTCCTCTAGGAGCAAATTCTTTCCTTTAAGAGTAGACCCCCTTTTAAAGAGCTACCTCATCCAGAGAGGCAAACGGGAATTCATGCAAATTAATATAACATTATTTTTGGAAAAGAGGCAGGGGGTGTTTATTAGAGCAGGGGTGTTTATTAGGATTAATGTGGTAGTTGAATTATTTGCAAACAGCATAGCTTTTACAGAGGTGGCTCAGCATTAGCCACCTCATGTAGATTTACACTGTTTGCCATCTATTCTATGATATAGCTGGAATAAAACAGGTTTTAAATTTTGCAGAAGTGAAAATGTCATCTGTTTTCTTGGCACTTTAAGGGTTAAAAATGAAAGAGTCAGTTTTACATATTTAAGGGTGGAAGGATTTAGAGATATACAGTATTATGTAGGATTTCATAATTTTCATGTATTTATGTACATAAATTTATGTATTTGTGTGTCTGTTGATCAGAATGAACTCAACTTTGTAAATCCACTTTAGTGATTACAACTTTATATGTGATACCCACACATGCTTTGATGCATACAGAATTCTGTTGCAGAGATAAATCAGCTCTTATAGTAAATTTATCAATAATTCACTGTTTGGGGGTCAGTTGAAAGCAAGATTATACAACATGTGCAGAGCATGAGTGATATAGTTGACTGTTTGTAGGTCAGTTGCAACTGACCTACAAATAGTTAACTATATCACTCAACAATTTACTGCTGGAGCAAAACTATTTTAACTCTAACACTCAGAAACGCTGAGCCGGGCTGCATAGCGCAAACGGTAGGGCACCTGACTCATAAGTCAGAGGTCCTGGGTTCAAGACCCGGTCTGGCCACATACTTTCGTTTCTCTTTCCCCTGATTCAAGAAGGGCAGTTGTCAGTTACTGGCGAAAGTACATGCACTTAGTACTGGTTAGCTGCTTAGGAGGTCTAAGCCTGCCCAGGAATAGTGTGGTTAGGTGAACCGACCGTCCCGACATGACCATAGCTGTTTACCGTGGACGTTAAGCATCAAATCAATCAATCAGAAACACTGAAAAAGATGTTCTTTTCCATGAAAAAAAATTCTCCCAGCTTCAATGTTTGAGAAGCATGATACCGCCGATATTCTTTATTGCAGCGCTTTGACAATTTTATTATGAAAATGATATATTACCATCTTATATCCAGGAACGTCATCAAAATTGTCATCAGTGGCCTTTGATATCAATGATTAGACTCACACAGACCGAAACAGTGATTTGTTGCAGAATAAAACATGAAAAAGAAAGTCCTAATTCTCCTGGCTGTGTAGGTTATGACATTAAAAATAGTTTTAGAGGGAGCACTTCACATAAGAATGTGATTGTTTTTATCAGATCTAATAATATTCATTTTTCTGAACTGTTTTGTTTCGTAAAATTAAGATGGTCAACCCATTCTCCACATTATTGAAGCTTTATGAATAATCTCTATTTACTACACAGTAAACTAGGTTTGTGTTATAGCTCAGGCATTAGAAATATGTCAGGAGGTATAATAATTCTTGTCTTTCTCTCCATACTTTTGTTTGTCTTTTGAATGAAACCTTTTTCATCAGGCACTGGCACCAGTTGGGGGTATATGTTAGCCCCTACTCACTTTCTCTAGTATTCTTTAGATTGTGGGGAACTGAGTGAGTCTGCATGTATTTGCAGTCTAATCTGCCTCCTTGCAATAGTGAACTTCTGTAGAAAATCTTAATGAATAGGGACACTGTCAGGGGAAGCAACTGTATCTACTTTAATTTTCATCTTCCTTCCCAATAGGGGTCAACTCTTGAAGGAAAGAATTTGCTCCTGAGCAAATTGTTTCTTTTAGGAATAAATTCCATAATTGAAGGGTTAAATTATGTCACCAAGGGAAGCAAATAGGAAGTCATTAAAATTGTCTCACTCTGAAAAAAGAACGGCGGAAAAACATGGAGTGAGTGAGGCAGTTTGATCAGTCTTTCTGTTTTGGTTTTCTGTATGCCTTAATGACCCTAAAATTTTGGACACTCATAAGTCTAACAATTATTGTTCCGAAATTCTTAGAAAGTGGAATTTTCTTTCTTAGAAAGTGGATTTTTAGAAAGTGGATTTTACACACATAAATGCATCCAAAGGATGCTTAGTGAATAGCAAACATTGTAGACCCTGATCAAACTGCTCCTTGATCTGGATCTACAATGTTTGCTCAGACCTGTCTGTCGGAATTTTTAGGGTCATTACAGTAGACTCTACGAGGTTTGCAAAACAGTAAGCACTGGTGAGGTAGTTGGAATGTGCTCACTAATGGGTAACTGCCTAGGCTGGTATCCTAGCAAGCACTACTTTTCCATTTTACTTGCTTCATTACAGATAAACAGGGTATTTGAAGAGCAAATTTTAAATGTTGAAATAATTTTTCTGTTACTGCCCCATAAATCATATATTGTGGCACCTATTGAATATTTTGTGGCATAGAGTGTCTCTTCTTAGAGAAACTTGCATACATGACATTATATCTAACCACCGAAATGTTTACATTTACAGCACATAATTTTTGGGTTGCAGCCTAGCAGGTCTGCCAGTTTCAGTCTTTTGCCTCCCCTCTCAGTGTTTATCAACTTTTAAAAGAAAGGATTTGCTTCTAGGATCGGGGTCAGTTCTTGTCTTGAAGGAAAGAGTTTGTTCCCCTCCTACAGGAGCAAATTCTTTCCTTTTTAGAGTTGATGCCCATTGGAAAGGGAGGCCAAAATGAACATGGCAAAGTTGCTTCCCCTGAAAGTGCACCCATTTCGCCATGAGGAGTCTAAATATTTTATAAATTTTGTGACTTTCTGTCAGTTCAAATTTCAGGTAAAATGTCTAAATGTGGCCAAAAATTTAGTGAGTTGAAATTTAAGACAATTTAATATTCACTGTACTAAGTGTCTGTGAGATTTAACATCTTATTGTGAGATATGACATGTTTGAACATATTGTTGCCTCATTAGAAATGCCAGAGTTAGACATTTTTAACAAGTTACCTCAAAATTTGTTTGAGCTGTGACACAACAAAACCACCAAAGTGACATGTGCCCAGCAAAAACTCAGATCAGCATGGGCATCCGCCCAGTCAGATCAGAGTCTTCCCTGTCTGCATGGAGCTGGCTTAGACCCTTATATACCCTGTAAGTGCAAAGCAAAGACTCTGATCAGACTGGGCAGATGCCCAGGCTGATCTGAGCCTTTGCCGGGCACTTATGGCACTCTGTTGGTTTTGTCATGTTGCAGCTCATTTCTCATGCATTTCTATTGAGCTGCTTAAACATTCTGTGTAAACAAGTAACCAAAATTGTATCTGAAATATCAAAATTAATGAGATTCCACAAATGTTTTAGAGACATTAAGATGAATGGATACCTTTATTTTTGCCACTTTTATAAAGAGAAACAACTTCTGTGACTTCCAGTTTGCTTCTCCAATGAATAAGGAAATACTTCCTAAAAGGGGTTTACTCTTAGAGTTGACCCTACAACCACCAAAATTTGCTCTTAGATTAACTAATTCTTTCTTTAAGAGTTGACTCCTAATGAGAAGGGAGATAACTATGGAAATAGTTGAGTTGCATCCCCTGAAAGTGTATCCATTCACCCTAACAGTGAGTTAGTGCAGCTTATATTTGTATGGACAACATAGCATTTCTCAATCATTTTATTTGATGGTAAAGTGAAGCTGTTCTTATGAGTTGTGTCAATATACTATATATTTTTTCAGATATAAGATGAGGGCTTTTCCCTGCCAAAACAGCGCCAAAAATAGTGATCCATCTTGTAAGACACATCTAGATATTTTTTGCTGTTTTGGAGGGCAAAAATCCATTTTATAGCAGAAATACACAAGACTGATTTAGATATCATAGATAATTCCGTAGGGGGGAAACAGACGTAATAAATTGAATTGGTTTGAATAAATATGGTTTGTCTGTATGGAGAAATAGGAAAAAAATAAATAAAAATACTCTCTTCACCTGGAGTTGTGTTGTATTGTTGTAATTTTATGTAGGTCTGTGATGAATTGTTGTCAGCCAATAAAGTGCATCAGTTAGCAATGTCTTTCTTCTCTTGTCTTCCATTTTCCTCAGTCTTCCATTTTCCCCACAACAAACATAATTATGGCCATACATATAGGTGTTCGCAGTCTGTAGAGTGGATGTCATGAGTGATTTCTGCTTATAAATTTTGCATTCAACATGTATCTTGAACACTTCTGGTTTTCATAAATCATGCATTGTTAATTCTAAAACATTTCAGAAATCACTCGCATTACTCCATAAAGTCTGTATAAAATATACAGCATTTTGAAAGCCACCCACATTACTCTTATCAAGTCCATATAAAATATATAGGGCATTGAAAATCACATTATAAAGTCCATATAAAATATACAGCATTTTGAAAATCACTCACATTACTCCATAAGGTCCATATAAAATACACAGCATTTTGAAAATCAAGCATTTCTCCATAAAGTCTATATAAAATATACGGTTCACAAAAAGTAGGGGATATTCAGGTTTGAAAAATTGTAGCATATACAACTAATGTGATATCCATATGAAACGCATAGTGTCGATAAGATAAACATCCGTTAAGACACTTTTCATGAAAGTTTGGACGATATTTCCTGTCACGCGATCTGCATACAGTTAGTTTCAGACAGGGGGTCAGGACAAAAATGTGGTAAATTCGAACAAAAATTTATTCAAAATTTTCAACTAGGCTTACTTTTCAATGCACTTTTAAGTTTTGTATGCTAAAAGATTTTTTTTCTTCTTCAAAACGGTCATTTTGGGAAGAAAACCAGAAAACAAAAACCGTACAGGTACATCGAGTCACCGAAAAATTCACACGTTTATGGCTTGCACTCTTTATTTTGATGCAACAGCGCGTAAAAGCAATTTTCAGCTTGTTAAATGAATCAAAACGAGTGTTTTGGTGTAAATTTTGTAATCTGAAAAGGATCTGTTTTTGTAGCAGATTCGTGTGAAAATTGGGTGTCGACCCCCTGTCTAAAACGAATTACACGCAGATCACATGACAGGATATATCATGAAAATTGTAATGCGAAATGTTTAATCGAATATTTTTCTGATTGACACTTGCCGTTTCAGATGGATTTGATATGTTTTCTAATTTACACAATTTTTAATATCTTAATATCCCCTACTTTTTGTGAACCGTATATACAGCTTTTTGAAAATCACTCATATTACTCCATAAACTAAACATGTAATGTTTTGAAAATCATTCACAGTACTATAATTCTGTAAAGTCCATATAAAACAAAGCATTTTTGGGGGTATTTTTTTTAATGAAAATAATCCACATTACTCTATAAATAAGTTTTGGATATTACTCACAGTCTATATTGAATATAGAATTACTCTGAAGTGAATACAAAATACTGAGACTATACAGTACACTTTTTTATGAGAAACTCGAGCCTGTTTCAGTCGTTTAAAAAGCTGGCCTATATATATCAGTCATTAACAATTATGAAACTATGGTTAAAGCTATCTTGCAAAAATATCTCACAGTAAAATAATCATGAATTTATATCGCTGGGAGAGCATTGGAACCTTTCAGAGTAGACCCCATTTTGAAAGGACTTTATTGTCAAGGGAAGCAAACAGGAAAGAAAAAAGTAAGAAGTCCCACTTGGTAAAAAGTGGAAACACCTGAGCCCAGTTGTTCAAAGCATCGTTAGACTAACGAGCTCGTTAAGAGGTCAACTCCTTAAGTGTTTTACAGTTTTATTACCACATACAGATATTTTTTGTTGATAAAATGTGAGAAGCTTTTGCAGTGCAAAAGCTTCTTACATTTTTTCTACAAAAAATATTGGCTTTTTTAAGGTATTAACCTTTGAAATTTAAAGGTCTCGGTAAGTAACCACGTCGTTAGATTTGAACAGTTGGGCCCTGGAGATGTACCCATATGCTTTTGGGTTATTATCCCCGGCCGAAGGTGGAGGGATATAGTTTTTTCCATGTTCGTCCATCCGTCTGTCTGTCCATCCGTCTGTCCTGTCCGTCCGTCCTTCCATCCGTCCGTCCGTCCGGAGCCATAACTAGGTAACCACTCAACGGAATTTCGTGAAACTTATAATAGATATATATCACTATAACGTGCTGATGCACGTGAAGTTTCATTGGACTGGCTTCAGTAATGCATGAGTTATTGCCCTTTAATGGACTTTAAATTAATAAAATGAGTAATAACTAAGTAACCAATTATTAAAACTTCATGAAACTTATACTGAATATGTATCACCATAACAGGGTTATCCATATAAAGTTTCGTCAGAAGAGCATCAGTAGTGCATGAGTTATTGCCCTTTAATGGATTTAAAACTTATAAAATGAGTCATAACTAAGTAACCAATTATCAAAACTTCATGAAACTTAAACTGAATATGTATCACCATTATGCTGTTATGCACATAAAATTTCCTCTGAAGGGCATCAGTAGTGCATGAGTTATTGCCCTTGAATCAATTTATGGTTGACAATTTCAGCCATAACTAAGTTATCAATGAATAGAATTCTATGAAACTGATACTAAATATGTATCACCATATTACGTTGGTGCCTCTTACGTTTTGTCAGAATTGCTTCAGCAAGTACTGAGTTATTGCCCTTGAATTGGTTTATGATCAACAAATTGAGTCATAACTAAGTAACCAATGGTTGGAATTTCATGAAACTTAAAATAATTATGTATTTTCATGACACAGCAGGGCACATTAAGTTTTGTCATAATCACTCCAGTAGAGCATGATTTAATGCCCATGAAATGATTTAAAATCCACAAATTAGCCATTCCTAAGGTATCAGTGAACAAATTTCTTGAAACTGAATTAAAAATGTATCATCATAGTGCAGTGATGCTGAGACAAGTGTTTAAGAACAGCTTCAGCTTATGCCTCACTTATGTCAGAGTTATTGCCCTTGATTTTTTTTACAATCCACAAATTCAGGCGTAACTAAGTAACCAGTGAACGAAATTGTATGTAACTTAAAATAAACCATAAACAAATCAGGGCCACTTCGGCGGGGGATATAAATTCACCGAATTTGCTTGTTACTCTAGAGTTAGAAACAATCTTCATAGATTGGTTTAAAGCATGTTTTTACTTTCATTTATTTCAGTTAAAGACAATTT
The DNA here is from genome assembly GCA_963989385.1 of Ctena decussata. Taxonomy (NCBI): domain Eukaryota; kingdom Metazoa; phylum Mollusca; class Bivalvia; order Lucinida; family Lucinidae; genus Ctena; species Ctena decussata. Next base: position 20,677,681 of record OZ022501.1, on the reverse strand, counting down.
CACTTATCAAGCTGATTGCTAAACAAAGATGGCAAAAACTGGAGCGCCCAGGGAAAAGCCTTTCTGTTTTCTTATGCTGTAAAAGGCAAGGTTATCAGATCCTTTGCACAAGGGGCTGGCATAACCTTTGACATATAGTAGATGCAGTAGGTGACACATTTTCTAACAAGACAAGGGACAGCATGCATACTGTATGTGCAATGCTGACATATTCTTACTTTACGGATGGATGGATGCATGCATTACTTGCGATTTTACAGCCGTTTTAACAAATTTCAGTCATATCAGGACACTGGGAGGGTGATAATGAAAGGCTGTGTGCAATGGAACCCCGTTTATGGTTGAAAAAATTTCCACTTCCTTGAGTCGAAAACCGGGGACCCCTAGATCAGCAGGCCAGTGCTTAACCTACTAAGCCACTTGGGCTCCTAATTTACAGAAAAAGTTAGTGAGTGGAACAAATACATGTACAAAGATGGTGCTGATCCATTCATTGACAGCTGATAAGCCTGCACTCTCTTCCATACAGAATTAGAAGAGAATTATTACAAGAAAGTTTGCTGAATTCTAAACCCATTCCATTCGGGATACCCCTTTAGGGGTATCTGGGCAAACAGTTTGGATCCAGATCAGGCCCCACAAACGTGAGGCTGATCTGAGATCCAAACTGTTTGCTGCCTAGACATCATTTTTACAAGAGTTAGACCAATATTGTCAAAATATTCTTGATTTTTGATGCAGACGACAATTTCAGCAGACGACAAAAATACACAGAATGCAATGGGTTAATGCTTTCTACTGACTTTTCTTCCTTCAGACTACTTCCACGCATCAAATACTCAAATCAGTCTGCACTGCCGTGTTGTGCAGGCTGATCAGTCTTTACTTTTTACAGAATCCCTAGAATTTACAGATTGATTAACATTTGACGCGTTTCCAGTTGGCAAGTATATGGTATAAGGGGGACAAATATTGGACTTTTTTGCCTAATGAGAAATGACCAGTTATTCTTTCTTACACATGAGGACAAAAAAAAACATAGAAAACCAAATGCATAAATAATGAAATAATAAAAATGAAAGCGACAACTATTGAATCTCCCAGCACCCACTTCTCACATCCTCATACTTTAAACTGGACAGAAGTACTCGCAAATAAGGGTGATACATCAAGCTAGAGGGGTGGGAGAGAAGGGACGTCCTAGGTCTATTCTCTTGATCTTACCAAGAAAATAAATGCAGAGGATAAACGCGAAAAAGAAAGTCCAGTTTCTAATCGTACTTGGTATGTAGCCACCCAAGCATATTAGCTACGACACGAAAAAACAGACAAAGTGGCATGTGCGCCCAGCGATGACTCCGATCAGCCTGGGCAGCCACCCAGTCTGATCGGTCTTCACTGTGCATTTGAATTGTAGCTAAGGGTCTAAGCTAGCTTCATGCGGACAGTGAATACTGATCAGACTGGGCGGATGGCCAGGCTGATCTGAGTCTTCACTGGCCCGCCGCACATGCCACTTTGTTGGTTTTCTCGTGTCGTGGCTCAGATTATCATATTCGGAATGCTAAAGAGCGATGATTTCTACTGCTCCAATTTAGAGAGTGATGTCATTTATAGGTGTACCATTTAGACGCTCATATAGAAGTATAAATCTATTCCCCTTCCTTATCTGACAGACACCCGTTTTTACTCGTCAATGATACCAGCCATGTTCCCAGTTTTGTAAGTTAAATCATGTTCCAGTGACAAATCGAGCTGCTCAGTTCGCTTCTGTGCCCTTTATCAACATACCAAGTTTCATAAATCCCGGTCTGGCCACATACTTTCGTTTCTCCTTCCGCTGATTCAAGAAGGGCAGTTGTCAGTTACTGGCGAAAGTATGTGCACTTAGTACTGGTTAACCGCTTAGGAGGTCTAAGCCTGCCCAGGAATAGTGTGGTTAGGTTAACTGACCGTCCCGACATGACCTTAGTTGTTTACCGTGGACGTTAAGCATCAAATCAACCAACCAAACCAAGTTTCATAAACCTATCGTGTTAACAGAAGATGCAGATTTTCTGTTTTGTTGCTATAACAATTAGATCTTTTGTCTGACAGAAAAAAAGGATGTTCATTATTTCCTTTTTGTCGTGCGTCTATCCATGAAGTTTCATCTCACCAAGACACTCTCAACCTATCGCAGGATCCAGATTTTCCAGACGGATGGCGGATGTAAGCTAAAAATATTGTCCCCTTCAGGTGTTCTACAAATACAGCTACTACAGTCGACCCTCTTTACAATGGCATTCATTACAACAGTAAAATTATTACGTCATTTTGGTTTGCACTAAATGGACTTATTATTCATAAAGTGTATTCTTTATAACAGCAAATTCAGATTAACGTCCATTTTTGGGGGAACAAATGGCGTCGTAGTAAACTGTAACTATGATGGATGACTGTCTTGCGATTTTACGTCCTTTTCAACAGAATTTCAGCCATATAAGGACGATGAGAGGGGGTTTATGAAAGGCTATGTGCAGTGGAAGCCTAGCTTGATAAAAAAAACTTGGTTATCTCTATATTTTGCCGGATATATTACTAATATATGCACATCAATTCACATTTTATATTACAAGACATGAAGGTTGAACCGCATTTTGCAATGATTTGAGTTTAGACGTTTTTACGGCTGGTTGATTGTTTTGGGTTAAGGGCCCTTTGAGACAGTATTTCAGTCTATATCGGACAATCTCCCAAAGAGAGGGAGAAAGTCGAAAGAAATGATAGCCGAGAGAAAAATGTCCAAACAACCCCCACCCGCACCTTTTTGCAAGCACAGTAGGCCCTTGTCCTACTATTAGCCAAATCAGTAGGACACCCCTGCAATGCAAATTATACGCAGCACCATCGCACCACCCGACCTCACCTGTTTTTACTACTGATATGACTATAGAGACTGATAGGACTATAGAGACTCTAGGTCATATAACCGGCAAAATGTAGATATATATGAGCCGCGACACGACAAAACCAACATTGTTGTTGTGCGCCCAACGCAAACTCAGATCAGCCTGGGCATCCGCCCAGTCTGATCAGAGTCTTCGCTGTCCGCATGGAGGTAGCTTAGACCCTTAGCTACCCTTTAAGCGCTTAGCCAATATTCTGCTCAGACTGGGTGGATGCCCAGACTGATTGGAGTCTGCGCTGGGCGCACAACCACATTGTTGGTTTTGGCGTGTCGCGGCTCATATATGGTTTTTGGCAAATACCAAATTGCGCCACAAAATAAAATTCCCTGTTCTGGTTTCCTGGCTAGCAATGCTGGATAAACATAGGCGGGATGGTAATTGGGGCTTCACGCCTGTACATTGTATTTTTACCATTTAGTTCAACTTAATGAAATAGAAGTAGTTCATTAATCACCCAAACAAGTTTTCAAACCCTTTTTATGTGAAACGCAAGGATGTTAGATATTTTACAATGACGAATCTATAGTGAAAAGCTTGCAGCGATACCCCATAATAAATTTGTTCATGCTTATAGAGCAATGGGGCTTTTGAGGGATTTTGTTTCAAAGTTGACCAAGTCTTCTGTTTTTATACAACGTTTACCAATAAGGTCATAATTTCAAATTTTCTAAAAAGTAGTTATTTCTCAGCTCTTCTAGCTTGTTAGTTGTATAATCGTTCATTTTGTAAATCATGTATAATATAGATCTAAGTTATTAACTAAATTAATTGCGTTGTACATGTATACCTGAATTTGGAAACCATCTGGACGCAGGAATATAGGCCTCGCTCAGCTGGTCAGCCTGTGTATATGTTGCGCAGACTGCTCTGAATCGTCCCAGTTCGCACCAACAATCAGTGGACCCTGGGGAATATTTTCAGTAAATACCGAAGACCCTAATCACTCTGCGTTGATGTGCAGGCTGACCAGTCTTTGCAGTCCGCTCATTTTACAGGACATATTTTCTCACGACGCTGCGCGCATATGTAAGTTTGAAAACCATATTTATTTGAAATATTTAATTGCTTCCTCAAATTTTTGCCTTAAATTTCCTGATTAAATGAAGAAGGTAGCGCAAAGAATTGACGAATGTCAATCAAAAGTCAAAATTTAAGACACGCCTTTATTTTTGACCTGTCAATTTCACTCTGCGCGATTTTAATTTAGAAGAAAGAACTAAAGAAAGAATATTTTACACACAAAGGATGAGGACTTTGGTGGTCTTTTCCCTTTTTCTGGCAGGATGCCTGGCACAAAGTGGCATTGGAACTACGGGAGTTAATACAGTCGTGAGTCCGTTCCAACCGGGAACACAATGGTTAAGCGGCACTCAGCCAGGATCAAGAACATTCCAAACTGGGACTGGTACGCAGTTCACAACAGGCGGTGTCGCTCAACCTGGTGTCGGTACCCAGTTTACACCAGGCGGTTTCGTACAGCCCGGTGCGACTGGCGGCTTTGTACAACCCGGTGTCACAGGTGGATTTGTACAGCCCGGTGCCACAGGTGGATTTGTACAACCCGGTGCCACAGGTGGATTTGTACAACCAGGAGTTACTAACCAGCTACAGCCTGGTGTTTTTACCCCGCCCGGTACACCGTTTCAACCAGGAGTTTCAACAACTGGTGTTGGTTCAACATTTCAACCGGGTATGACGGTCGGGCAACCTGGCGTCAGTACCGGCTTTCAGCCTGGCCTCGGTACACAACCTGGAATGGTATCGCCCTTACAACCGGGACTCCAACCTGGAATGGTAACTAGCCAAACAGGCATGCCTGGTGTCACAACGGGTTTATCCCCAGCACTTCAAGCTCAAATTCTTGCCCAGGGTAGCACTACTGGTGGATTCGGAACCATGGGGCCTTTCGCACCAGGCGGCATGCCCGGTACTACGGGTTTTGTTGGAAGTCAATTCGGAACCCAGCCAGGATTTACCGGACCTTTTGGCACTCAGATGCAAGGTAAAAATCTCATTTGCTCATTTAGTTTCTGTGTGTTATCACGACCCACTGATCTAGCGGTCCCGAGTTCAATTCTCGCTGGAGGCGAAAATCTTTTCAACCATAAACAAGGTTCCATTGCACACAGCCTTTCCTTATCGTCTTGATATGAGTGAAATAATGTTGAATGAACAGAAGTCTTAGAAAGAATAAACCAGCAGACTCGTCATCCAGAGAAACAAACAGCAAGTCACTTAAGTTTTTCTCTTTGAAAATGACGGAAACACAGGAAGCACAACCTAAAGCAATGGCTAGTGATAAAAAATACGATATATTTGGTTTCTGCTATCTTTTCAATCGTAAGATGGAATATATAAGACAAAAAACAAAAATCAAAGGCAAAAAGATACAGTGGCTAGCGCTTTTTAGTTGCGATATTTAGTAAACATTCTATGAAGGACTTTGGCTAAATACTTTTATAAGGTAATCGGGAAGAACTTATTATAAATAGATGGATGGATGACTTACAATTTTACGTCCTTTTCAACAGTATTTCAGTCGTATCAGGACGATGTGTCGGTGATAATGAAAGGCTGTGTGCAATGGAACCCCATTTACGATTGGAAAGATCTCCGCCTCCAGCGGGGCTCGAACCCAGGACTACTAGATCAGTAGGCCAGCCGGCTTAGCCTACTAAGCTACCACAGCTCCTAAAGCCCATAATAATGTAGAATACTTTACATAGATGATATAGTCTAAAGGAGTTTCAAGGGTTATTTTGCAACTTCAGAAACCTTGCCAAAGTCAAAAGCAAATCGAGCATAATCAGTCCAGGCCCCGAGGTTATAAAACTTTTTTCATGCTCAACTCAGCTGAGCATGAAATTTCTCTGCTGATAAATATGAAAATGCCAACTAATGTCATACTCAGGTAAACTAAGCAAGAAAACAAGTGTACTTATTTGTAAATCGCCATATTTTAGCAGGTAAAATTTCATGCTCAGCTAAGTTGAGCATCAAAAAAGTTTTATAACCGTGGGGCCTGCCTTCGTTTGTCTGTTGTAAGCTAATCCGAGCATGCGCACTTTGTATATGTAGTATTTCTTCTGTTATAAGAAGGGGTTTTCCTTACAAAAAATCCTACATGTAGACTTATGGGATTGTTTTATAATGAAGCAAACACATCTCATACAGACGTTCATAAGACTGATTTAGATATTTGGGGTCCAGGGGCCGTATTTATAAAACGACTTAAGTCGTTGCTATGCTGTTGCTACGGAGGAATTTCTATGAAGGAGATTCCCTACAACTATGAAATTTGCTCTGGAGGAACAGTCTGAAAAAGACTGTTCCTCTAGAGCAAATTTCATAGTTGAGGGAATCTCCTTCATAGAAATTTAGCCTTAGCAACAGCATAGCAACCACTTAAGTTGTTTTATAAATACGGCCCCATGATTCTAGAGATGGAAAAATCGTTTTATAGCCAAATATTTACATTTTTGGTGTATTTACTGAAAACCCCCATATTAAACCATTGGAATGTCATGTACATGTAGTTTACTTTCCATTAATTACATTGAGCCACGCGACGTCACATGACTTTCAATGACGTCAAAATAAGCCATGACTGTACAATATAATTGGAAGTCAGCGACGTCATGACGTGATTGATGCTGTTCCGCTGTTAGAAGAAAAACTGCGTGTAAATGTTTTATTGCTTCAATTTTAGCGCTTATATAAGGTTTTTCATCAAGATGTTGTTTGAAACGAACGTAAATATAAGCAATGAACTTAATTTTTCTGATGTTATCGAAGTGTAAACTGCATTGGGTCACTAGCAAAGCTTACATGAACCCCTTTGGGATTCATTCACTTTGCATGCGACCCAATATAGTTTACTCTTCGATAAACCGCAGAAAAATGAAATTCATTCCTTAAATAAATACGGTATTCTGATATAAGGCTTCTTGATGGACGGACGCTCGGCGCCCCGTTACTGCGGCTATGGATTCGTTCCGCTGAGGTGCGGGGACAACGTCGATATGAGAATTGAAATACTACTACTATCAGGCTTCTTGTTTTATAGTACAGTTACATTGAAATAATAAGACTAGTATCATTATTATTATTTTATTTTAGTTTTCAAAATTCAACTTTAAAGCTACAAAAAATAAGTAGAAATTTTTATGAAAGACCTATTCTCATTCACAATAATCTTTCGAGGAATGATTGAAGAGGATATTGATTACTATACAAAATCATTGAGACTACTGTACACATTTCACTATACTAACTGTGTTTCCAGTCCCCCTGTCCCCCATGGCAGCCTTGATGATGAGCCTTGCACGAAACCCTAACAACTACAGATATGCCACTTGTATGTTCAATGACACGATGACCACAGTGAAGGGCCGAATAGACTTCAGACAGTTTGTAAGTACAACACACGTATCCCTTTAACACTTAAAACGCCAGTGACAAAAATAGCACAATTTGCAAACAGTGCAGATCCAGACGAGGCTCATCTGAATCTACACTGTTTGCCCTCTAGTGTTCGAATTCTCAATATGATATCGCTTGGGCAAAACATTTTTTGAAATTCTGCAGACGTAAATTTTGTCGTCTGCATTTTGGCGCATGAAGGGTTAACAATGCGTGCCCACTAGACTGGGTTCTAACCTAAACGCACAACATTATCCCAGTACCGCATCTCAGGGCTTTATCATAATATAATGCTGTACTTTGATGGGGCAATAAGTTAGTTGCCTCATGAAATAAACTGTGTTGGTGTGACAAAAATAGTTTATTAGTTTATTGCCCAGCTCCAGGAATAGAATGTTTAATTTCAGAGGAATATAGGGTAGCGCTGTATAACTCAGAGGGACGGAATGCATGCGAACGATCTTAAACATTTTTATACATTTAATAAAAAAAATTGACTTCTGTTAAACAGTTTGAATTCAAACTCATCTTCTCCGAAACCTTTTTTTTTTTTCAGTGTAACTTTTCTTAAAAAATTAGGAATATGCGTATTTAAAAATGATTTTGTTTCTGTACACCTCCATATTTTTTCGGCTATTTCTCACTGGGCACACATGGTTGAATCAACTATGAATTAACCTTGATTCAACGTCACGGCGTTGAAGCAAGGCTGATTCAAGGTTGATGCAAGGTTGAATCAACCTTGTGTCCTTGCTGGATTGTGACTTCCGCTCACCCCAGGACGACGAAGCCCTTCCAAAATGGTTTCGGGAGCGAGGTGTGTGTGTGTGTGTGTGTGTGTGTGTGTGTGTGTGTGTGTGTGTGTGTGTGTGTGTTGGGGCAGGGGTGGCAGGGAGGGGGCCGGGACAGGGGAGAGGGGTGAAAAAGGGGACGGCAGATTAGTAGCTTGCCCTGAAAAAGTACCCAGAATTACGGTTAAGAGTATTCGTTCTATGTTATATCTCAGATTTCTCAGAATCAATCCATAACTATTATGAATATGGCGACTTGTCTGTGTGCATCCTTATAATGTCTTCGTTGTTTTGGACATGCAGTAAGAACCATTTCCTACCAAAGTTTTCAATGCAACATGGAAAAAGAAACGCCGTTTCAACATTGATGCTACTTGATGTTGCATCAACGTTGAATAGACGCTGTTCAAATACTCAACTTTGAAACACAGGAGCTTGAAGTTCTAGCCAAGAAACACTTCTAAACCTTGACACCCAAAGGGTCCATTACAGCACAGTTACTGTCATTGTTAAATGACATATGATCTTTCCGCTTTTTCGACATTTTGAACTTTCACGGACTAAACTTCAAGCGCCTGTTGTTGAAACTGTCGTTTTAACGTCGAAGTATTATGTTCGTGGCCTTAAACCGGCGATTTGTTAAGGTGATTGGATACTTCTTCATGAAGAAACATCAGACTACGGTTTAAATAGTTGCCTACTTTCTAAATGGGAAATGCCTCAAAGGGAAGAATTTGCACCCAAGGAGCAAATTCTTTTTTTTTACAGCCGACTTCATTTCGGCAGGTTTACGATATCCTAGGAAGCAAACAGGAAACCACAAAAATGTCCAATTTGTAAAAATATTTGGAAATCATGGAATGATGGGATGACTCGTGGTTTTACGTCATTTTCAACAGTATATCAGTCTTATCAGGACAATGGCAGGATGATAATGAAAGGATGTGCGCAATGGAACCCCGTTTTAGTTGAAAATATTTCCGCCTACAGTAGGAATTAGCCCAGGACCGCTAGATAAGCAAGCCAGCGCTTAACACACTTAGCTACCGTGGCTCCGGAAAAAAAGGCTATGTAACCGTTCACCTTAGCATTGTATCCCTTCTGGTAAAAATAAGACTAACGGGAGAGGCTGGATCAGGAAATAGAGAAGGATAGGAACGAAAACCTAATACTGATAAATCAAGATTGTATTTCCCTGTGGCTAAAACATCGTGTTCTTGTCAATCCTTTACCGTCAATATGAGCCGCGACTCGAGAAAACCAACAATGTGGTTGTGCGCCCAGCGCAGACTCAGATCCGCAGCCTGGCCATCTGCCCAGTCTGATCAGAGTCTTCGTTTTGCGCTTAAAGGGTTGCTAAGGGTCTAAGCTACATCCATGCGGACAGCAAAGACTCTGATCAGACTGGGCGGATGCCCAGGCTGATCTGAGTCTGCGCTGGGCGCACAACCACATTGTTGGTTTTCTCGTGTCGCGGCTCTTGTAACGTTATACACGTCATAGAATCCGCCATCTGCAAAAAGGCGTTTACATTAAACAGGAAATGCACTAATGACAAATGTCAAACCTTGGGAACGTTCCCTTCAAATCAAGGGCATGAGGCGGGAGAGAGCCGGGTGGTGGGGGATTAGGTAGGGCAATGGTGCTGAGCCTTCAGTGCCGGGGCATCTGAAAAGTAGGACAAGCAGCAGGTGCTGGATTTATTTATTTTACTTTGTTTATACAATGTTTCAAGAGGGTAGCACATTTAGCTGTAAAGCCATTCTACCGTGGCCCTCCGTGGAGTGAGTGAGTGAGTGAACTCGGGTTTAACGTCCCACCAACAACGAGGTCATATGGAGACGGGACCTCGGTTTAAAGTCTCATCCGAAAGACCGGAGAACCCTCCGTGGATAAGATGAGGGTTGTTCGGATTTTATTTTCACCTTGAAATTAAAAGTCAGGTTTCTGCAAATGTATAGCCATATTATACTCATATGGATTGCGCAGCATATGCATGTATTATTTTTCTGCTTTGAAGTACAAAATCACAAAACTCCTGAGAGAGGCTCGAAATGTCGCCTTCAGGAGTTTTGCGAGAATTTCACCAGTTTCTCTTACTTAATATACACATGAGCCGCGATACACGACAAAACCAGCAAAGTAGTATGTGCGCCCAGCGAAGGCTCAGCTCAGATCAGAGTCTTTGCTGTATGCTTAAAGGGTAGCTAAGGGTCTACTTAAGACCGACAGCGAATGCTCTGATCAGATTGAACAGCTGTCCAGGCTGATCTGAGTCTTGGCTTGGGCGCACATGCCACTTTTGTTTGGTTTTGTAAGTAAGTAAGTAAGTAAGTAAGTAAAGACTTTATTTAACGAGGGTGACAACATTTAGCATATAATATAGCTAATCTTTCATGAGGCCCTCAAAGAGTTTGTTTATCGTGTCTCGGCTCAATTATGAGTCGAATGGCTTTTTTGTATTTTGGCTATCTTTTTGCAGAAGGCTTGAATTTGTTGGAAAGGAGTTGCGCGTTTTAGTATAGGCCAGTTGATGTAGGCCTAATGCGTTTCCTTTCATGATACATATAGATATGGTGGCTATATATAAAAGGAAGTGAAACATTCAATCTAACTCGATTTGATTTTCCTTGGGGCTGTTGATGTATATATGAGCCGCGACACGACAAAACCAACAAAGTGGTTGTGCGCCCAGCGCAGACTCAGATCAGCCTGGGCATCCGCCCAGTCTGATCAGAGTCTTCGCTGTCCGCATGGAGGTAGCTTATACCCTTAGCTACTCTTTAAGCGCTTAGCGAAAAGTCTTATCAGACTGGGTGAATGCCCAGGCTGATCTAAGTCTGCACTGGGCGCACAACCACTTTGTTGGTTTTCTCACGTCGCGGCTCATATTGGTATTAAGGTGCATGGAATGAGTGAGTGAACTCGGGTTTAACGTCTAACCAACAAATATGTGCTATACAGACCGTCCGGAACCTCGGTTTAAAGTCTCATCATAAAAAACAGAGAAGCGGTGACCGAACCTGCAACCTAAGGATTGGTAGTCTTGCGTTTTAGTCACTACACTGCGGCCGCTCCTAAGGTACATGTACAACATGTATACACCTAGAAGAGTGACCACTCCGGTCTGGAGTATTTGTCTCGCTTTTAGCTGAACAAATGCGAAGTTGATAATATTTTCAAGTACATATGCATACAAATAATAAGTTAAGACAAAAATGAACAAAAACAAGCAAGTTATTCGAGTTCGAACTTAGTCATTCAGAGATGTTTCGCGTATCACCCTGTCTCTCCATAGTACCGCATCCTCGCGGACTTTAGGCAAAAGATTTTTCAATAAAATATTGTAATTTTCGAGATGGCGGCTTCCTCGGCCACGTTCAGTAACTTTCATATGCCCATTGTTCGTGCAATTTTGACCCCGCCTCGTCCACGTAACCCCAGGAGAAGTGATTCACCTATCAGGTGGTTCAGGACATGTATTCATACATTATACTGAGCAACAAAACCCTGTTTGAAAGGCGTCACTTTTAAAGGAGAGTAGCAAATTCTTTCCTTCATACTTAGCCCCTATTTAGTATTGATAACAGAGGCAAAACTGAAAATTGCAGAGTTGCTGTCTCTGCAACTGCACAAATTCATTTTAAAAAAAGATAATGATATAACACGGAATTAAATGGCCTGAGGTTAATTATGAAAGAATTTCAGTTTGTATGTAATGTCATTGAAAAATTAGCGGAGCATCGCATACACTGTTAGCCATGCTCCGGAACCAGTTACGTCATATATCTGTTACCACAGGATCTAAAGGTAAAGGTTTCCCATAGCCTAATAGCCGTAGGGGCAGTGGGGGCTAGAGACACACTGTATCCTGGGCACAGCAGATGAAAGGCGGAGCCCATCTGTCTCCTTTCTCTGTCTTATCCTTCCCTGATTCGAAAAAGTATACCCATTTACTGCTGGGTTGACAGAGAGAGTTTTCCAGTCGTCGGATGGCGACGGTGAGCCGCGAACTCACGACCTTCCGGCGACTTTCTGCACCATAACCGAGCGTCTCATACCACCCGACCACGGCGCCTCTCTAAACACAGCATCTGAAAGTTCATATCGATGTCTTTAAGTGACCTCAATGAGACGTTATTCTGCCAAGGTACTAAGCACAACTATTGGCAATTCCATAGTTGCTATGGTAACAGATAAATGTTATCATCTCATTTAAAATTCGAGAGGAGCATGGCATACAGTGCATGCCATGCTCCTCTCGAATTTTAAGGGAGATGCTACCTCAAATAGTTCGATTTTCTCAAACCTATGATTCATTCTCAAACACTTTAATTCTCTGTTTACGTTTGGTAACAGCCATTGTTTATACATAGTTAACCAGGCGTGACAAATTCACCTTAAAAAGAAAATGATATGTGTTTTCAGTTGATCGGAGAAGGAAGACAGCAAGTCAATGTCAGAATCCAGCTGGCGGGTCTGCCACCGTCAACAATCAATGTAGAAAGGGGTATGCATGTTCACGAATTTGGTGATATCGGTGACATGTGTTCCCGGGTCGGGCCACACTTTAACCCCAACCAAACACCTCACGGATCCAGGAGAAACTTTGCCATGTAAGTCGTAACATGATCATATGACCTTAATATTCCACTGACTTTCGTTGTATTACAGCATGTCACTTTTTCATGGTATCATGCACAGAGTTTTGGTGTCTTTTACGCTTCAAGGAATTATCAGAGCTGAGTTATAATGGAGCAGCGTCTTTCAATTTTAGTCCTTCCCTAGTACCCTTATTTAAAACTACTATACATAAATGTAAGCATCTAAAAATGCTGACGTGGTTAATTTCCGTTTGTAAAGTGAATGGGTAGAGTTTCAGGATAAGCAATTTGTTGTTCTTATTTTTGCTTCCCTTTTCATCAGATATCTACGAGCAGAGGAAAGAATTGGCTTCTTAAACAGCAAATTCTTTCCTTTAAGAGTAGACCCCTTCCAGGAAGGACAGATTCTTTCTTTTCCCTTTTTTTTTTTAAATGAAACCCATTTTTGTGTTTTGTCGTCCATAATCACAAGAGTGTCGTCAACTAACGACGTCGTTAGTTTTGAACAACTGGACATTTTGTAGAAATGGCCAAAAACATAGTAGCATACCCATACACCTTAAGATTACGTACCGCTACATTTCCAGGAAATTGCTGCAATTTTACAAGGGAGGAAACCTTAGCTTACAAGGGAGGAAACCTTAGCAGGATGAATTTTGCTTCCCTGATAAACGGATCCCTTCTAAGAAGGGATCCGTGTAGCTGGGAAGCAAAAATTATCTTCATATACGGGAAGGCACTTTCTCTGACAGAAGATTTTTTCCTTAAGAATGTTCCGGTTTAGGAACGGAGGGAGGTAACAGTTTCTATGTCAGGATAATTGCCCTTGGAAATGTATCCAATCGTCTTGCACGTTACTGAAATGCTTTCCTTGCTTCCGTGGGTCTTTATTACTCATACACTAAATATGAGAGAAGTAAACAGAGTTTTAAAAGGGAAGCATCAGTTTGTTGCTTACCTTTGCTTAGTAGCTGGAAGGTATATAGGAAAGAACGCATTTTAAACATGTTTTCCTTTTGCTTTGTATGATGTTGTCTTGTGTGTTTGCAGCTATCGTCACGTTGGGGATCTTGGCAACATAGTACAGAGCCAACAGGGATTGGCATCCACACAATTTAGTGATCAGTCTATCTCACTTGAGGGAGTCAACAACATTGTTGGAAGATCCGTTGTGGTAAGAAAACGAGTGTTATCAGTTTTGAATATTTCAGTATGTGACCCTCTTCCCTAACCCTACTATGGAACATAGAAAAAAAAAGACAGACATTCATGTACTACTTCAGAAAATTCCTCTGCTTTTTTTTCGTTATGGTTTATCGCCGGTATGAGAATACCAGTGCTGCAGCTTCGCTATTTTTCCATAAGGTTTATCCCCAGTATGAGAATGGATGGCTGACTTGGCGGTTTGATGTCACTTTCAACAGGAATTTTAGACATATCAGAACAATGGGAGGGTGATTATGAGAAACTTAGTGCAATGAAGTTATTCTTAGGTTCGAACAGAATCACGCTTCCAGCAGCACTTGAACCCGCGACCCCATGCTCCAAACTACACTTCCCAGCACGTTCGTAAGGCCTATTTCCGGTATGAGAAAATCAGCTCCACATCGCTAGAATGATAAGCGTTGCAACTTTGACATGGTTTTCATTTTGCTTAAGAAGTCCTCTGGTCGAGATATTCAAGACAGTGGAATCATTCAATTTGTGGCATGATGCCTCTATCATACTACAGATAAAGATGCTTGGGTGCTTGCTTGAGACAGGTTTGACTGAATTACGTAATATGACTTTGGAAAACGTCAAAGGCATACACAAAGAACATAAATTGCGAATTATTCTACAACATTCTGTCTTTAAAATTCTGATTCACGACTGGCTTTCAAACTAACAAAAAATCTCTTCAGTTGACTTCAGGGAAACTGAGATATTCGTATAGGAACGACAGCCAGATTCAAGTTTCTTTGACCAATGATGGAAGATGCAATTTTGACATGATAGCTCAGCTTTTTAGAGGCGAGCTTAGCAAAAAAATGGTCTGTCACCAGCAAATTTAACGAGTTTTATTTTTCTTGCTATTTACAAATGTTTGTTACAAGCACATTCAACGAATATTTGCTAGTGAGTGGTGACACATATCTGTCACTAGGAAATTCTGTGTGACGTATTAGGCAACATAAACAACGTCTTTCACCCTAATATTAAAACCAAAAAATGTATATATCAAATCAATAACATTTATATTATCAATTCCAGTTCATTTTAATAGTACTTATTTTAACATCCGATCATTGGACTGACATGGACAATATAAATAATCACTCTTAAATTAAACTTGCATAGTTCGTATCATAGCTGAGCTTGATCAGATCCCTTAATGCATATGTGTACATGTGTATATGATGTTTACTATCTTCTGTCATTAGATAACACAGGAAAGAGATGATTTAGGCTTCGGCGGGAACTCCGACAGCACGATCAACGGAAACGCCCGAACACCACTCGCGTGTTGCACCATTGGTAGGACCACATCTAGGAACTGGTTCAGCCCACTGTCATCCAACGATTTACAAAACATGGGTGAGTCTAGGAATGACTACATGAAATTTAAATTAATTCTGTTTAGTCTGACCAAGGCGTTTGCCATTCAGCTCAATGGATGATAAATTTGTAGTACACTGTGCAGGTCATGCAACAGCTAAAGGGAAACCACGTCCAGGATACACGTCTTTTGTACGAACTGAAACTTTAAAAGCAAAATCTACTACGTTTGCAGGTTCAGACGTCACATAACTGCAAAG
Source organism: Ctena decussata (assembly GCA_963989385.1). NCBI lineage: Eukaryota > Metazoa > Mollusca > Bivalvia > Lucinida > Lucinidae > Ctena > Ctena decussata. The sequence continues at coordinate 20,662,115 of OZ022501.1, read as the reverse complement.
GCTACAGCGTACTTCACCATAGTACAGAGTGTATAAATTAACTGGTCTTTTAAGATCATTGGTTTCATTCTGAGTCAGTTTGCCGAAATAGAGGTCCGCTGAGGCTGGTGCTAGGGGGCGTAGGGCCTAGGCAGTGTTGCAACATTATATTTCTACAAATGAACAGACTTATTTAAACCGAACCCATTATTTTCGTTTATCCTTTAGAATTTATTTTAATGATCAGTAGTCATCTTTGTCAAGATCAATCACGTGGCCCTGAAATTAAATCAAACGAAACCTTAATTTTAGATTCTGTCTTTCGTTTTCAGCTATGACTCAAATCCTACCAGACGAAACTTTTCCTCAGTTTAACTCAGGCACTAACATGAACATTGTCAACAATGGCATGGTGAATCCCGTTAACCCAAACTCTGGTTAGTATACATAATTTTATTCAATTATTGTTTATACATATTTTTTTCTTTATCACTTTTCCTAGTATCTGCACACCTCGAAGACAAAAATATCGTGCAACTATTCGTACACCGTATCATATTTTACATTCATCTGTACTTGAGGAGCCCCGATAGCTCAGTGGGTCAAGTTCTGGCCTGCTGATCTAGCGGTCCCGGGTCCCATTGCACCCAGCTGTTCATTATCACCCTTCCATCGTCCTTATTTAACTGAAATGCTGTCAAAAAGGAGGTAAAATCGCAAGTCATCTATCCATTATTTCATCTGTATTTGTCCCAGAATTTTCTTAGAACTTGAAGATTTTTACTATACTTCAAAGCTTAGGTCTAAATTGCTGACAAATTGGCTATAGCTATAAGCAGTGCAGACTCAGATCAGATTATTCCTTTAAAGGAGCAGGCTGATTAGTAAACTGTTTGCCACTGCTAGTTTTTCCCGTTATTTATGATAGCGCATTTATCTGGTTATAAGACAGGACTTTACCCTTTCAAAATTGCCGCAGATCTGTAAATCAGTGTTGTGTAATTCAGCTATTAAATGGATTGTTAGCTTCCGAAACAATCCAAAAGATCTTGATCCGTCTTACAAGACGGATCTAGATCTTTTAGATTGTTTTGGAAGGGGAAAAATCTACCCTAGAGTCAGAGAAATATGGATGAGTATACTTGGGTTTAACGTCCCACCAATAGGTATTAACACGCTATAGGACCCTGACCTTATGCAATGTATTTTTCGAGCAAACATGGCGGACACTGTCAACACGCCGGGAGTGGCCTCTCCGAACGAAGGTAAATTTAAAAGCTTTTATGTCTTATTTAGATAGTGATACTCATTTAGGTTTTAAGAAATAAGCTATTTTTCCTATCTGACTTCTTGATTTAACAAATACTGGCTAGATTGTTGCATTTTAGTTTCGAGTTGCATAAACATGTGCTTTGCTCACCATTTTTATCGACGGCATATTTTATAAAAAGCATAAAAACTGCGAACTATAAACATTGATCAAGTTATTCACTGCATGGGCTAATAAGATATTCAAGACAAAAGATGTTTTCTTTAAATTTGGTCGAAAAGAGGTGTTTACTTACGAGAAAAACAACATTTTAGTCCACTGTACACAATCAAAATGTTCCCCAGCCCCGGTCAGTAATTTCGAGCATGGTCACATTCCATTGAACGGGTATTCTGAGTAATAAAGGAGTGATTTTATGATGAAAATTTCGAACGGGTATTCTGAGCGAGGGCAATCGGAGAGAATGCACATTCTAGAACATCGCTATCCGAAACTATATCGGGAGCTTACTCACAAGAAACGTGTTCTACCCAAACCTGTAAAAAATAAGATAAATTGCTAATCGCAAACCCTGTTGACAACTTCTGCTGTTATAAAAATATAACCTGTCAAGCTTTGAGCAAGCCTTCTGCTTAATGCCTCTCACTCACTCTCTCTCTCTCTTTCGCTCTATGCTTATGCATTTGATTTTCTCTATTGAGATAAAAGGTGTGAAGATTGGACGCCTTGTTAGTTATGGTACCAAAATACCTTCTATTATAGACATTGGTACCGGCTTTTTGACTACCTCATACTTCAATCGCAGTTGCAGCATTTGCACGAGTTGTCTTACCATATATTGTTCAAACAAGTAGACACTCTACAGGACATGTAAAATTCTCTTCAATACTTTGTTACTTTGTTAATTGTGTAGGACGCGTCAGCTCACTGGTCAGTCAAAATAACATTTTAGAATATGTGCTTTGTTATAATCTTGTTTGTTTGGGTTGAGGCTTTACGTCCCAGTAAGCAATTTTTCAATCATGTCGGGACGTTTTCCTTGGTTGAACCAGTAGCCTACTAAGCAATGAGGGTGAAGTGACTTATTCAAGGACACAACACCGTCGCCCCTGGTAAGAATCGAACCCGCGACCTTGCGATCAAGAATCCGGCACTCTACCAGCTGAGTTAACGGTGCTCCCTTGTTATATAATCTGGGCTATTGTGAAAACTGTATGAGTACGGATGCATTAATGTACTGGTCTCGATTTTCTTGTTCTAGTTAAAGGGAAGCGCACACAAACATCGACTTGCATTTTAAAAGAAAGATCTTGGAGAGCTGAACATTTTGCAACAATTTTCATGAAAATCGGTCCAGCAGTTTAAGAGATATGGCCTTCTGAACAATTCAAAATGGTTACCTATGGCGGCCACCATTTTTAATGCATGGTCACGTGACCGAATTCGGAAAATGCTTATTTACAGTAGTAGGTCGAGTTTTTCCACTCAATTTAGGTAAATTTTGATTATATTTAATACAAAGATCAAATATTTTCCATTTACTGGCGACTTTTTGCACCAGAACGGTAGTTATTTTATATTTTTAATTGTGAGTTTATGATGTCATTTTCTGACAGCCTCGTTCTGATACTCGGAATACCCGTACAGTATTTGGCTCAGAATACCCGCTCAATGCAAATTATGCGCTCAAAATACGCGTCCAGTACTGCTCGAAAAAACTGAGCTGTTTTGCACGCGGTTTTGGAACTTTAAGTATGTGTACAGTGAACAAAATCAGTGATTTTTTCAATTCTGCCACAAAGTATCATTTACTTCTTTTTCATTTTACTAAGTAAAATCAAATAGACGTTTATTGACAAAGAATACGTGCAAAATTTAACTTTTAAAGACGTTTTTTTTGCTCTTTAAAGATGACCAAGTAAGTGCAGAATATGTGAGCAGAGCCAGGCGATCACCTTTCTGGGTTAATTATGTTGCACATACCAGTCGACTGAACGAAAATTGCATGCACTTACAAGGTCTAGACACAGACTGAGCTTAAAATGCATTTTACTTGGTCCTACGTGAGAATAAACGCAACTTACATCGAGAGAAAATCCAGTGTCATCATATGTTATCCTCGCGTCGGCCATTTTGTTTGCTCGAAAATACATTGCATAAGGTCAGGGTCCTATAGCGTGATTAAAGTCATACGGAGACGGGACTTCGGTTAAAAGTCTCATCCGAATGACCAGACAAGCAAAGGATCGAAGATGCGACCCCAGGATTGGTAGTCTAGAACAAGAAATATGGTAATTACTATTATTATATTGCTTTTTTTTCAGGAGGTTTCGTTAACCCAGCAGTATCATTTTCGCCAACAAGCACAAATGGTCAGTCCTTTGTCTTCGCCACCGGACAAGGGAAGAAGTAGACGGGAGAACGTCAGGAGACGTCAGTTTCTTTGACGTCAATAAAAGCCGTTAATAATATTTTAGAATAACTAATCTTTAAAAATAATTGAAAACCCAGACTTTTTAGATCCAACTAACCCAGCAGACACACGGCGTTCAGTCAACGTTGAAGCATTGAAACAAGGTTGTGTTTGTTATAGGTGATTTTTTTTCTCAACTTTCGTTGCTTTTTACATTTAATTTTTGACTTCTTTGAGTAGCATTTAATTACATTAATATGAGGTAAATGGAGAAAACATTGAAATCTGTATTATTAAAGGGGTCATCCCGTGGGAATCACATACGTTACTTCAGTATCAAATACAGAACTAGTTGCCCCGTGGCTTGGTTTCAGGGTTGTTGAAAACAGGTGTCCCTTTATAGATGTGACAATATAAGTAGGGTTGACTGTACATAATAGTTGTTAATATTTGTTATATTTCTACAATCAGTGACAAGAAGAAAATGTTACATGGGGCATGTCCGAAAAAAGAAAGCTCAGATCAGCCTGTTCATTCGTGATCTGAGGTCAACGATTTACGAAAATCCAGCAGGCTCGCAACGTGGTATCTACTTTTATTAAAGGTGTATGGGTATACCGTTATTTTTTTTCACTATTTTTGAAAGGGGATAGGGGCAACTTTTGTGACTATCTCATCTGTTTACTTCTCAGAAAAGTCTACTCTGAAAGGAAGAATTTGCTCCTGGAGCAAATTCAAGGGAGAAATTTCTGTCCTTTAAGAGTTGACTTTCCCTTGAGAAAAGCGGCAAAAAAAAAAATAAAAAAAAAATAAAAATAAAAACTGGCCGAGCTGCTTCCCCTGAAAGTGCCCACTCACCATAACGACGTCATAGAAACAGCATGGATGTAACGTTGTACCAATTATTTACACACTGGGAAAACTATACTATCTGCTTGTATGTGCAGTCTGAGCTGATGCTGCAGTCTCAGCTGATGCTTCCTGTTCGCCACATGTCCAAAGACAAAGTTCCCAGCAGGCACATGACGTTGAAATGATGTCGTACTGACGTAGCTGCGACGTAATGACGTCGCATCGACGTCAGTACGACGTTATTTTGACGCCATGTGCCCGCTGGGTTTCTCGTTGTTAGGTCCTTGTTTCCACAGCATAATTTTGTATCTAACGTCCGCAAATTTTACCAACGTCGAAGCAATATCATGGCGTTGAGTCAACGTTGATGATGTATGCACACAACGTCGAGACAAAATCAGTTTTTACCGACGTTAAAACAACGTATGCACATAGTTTAAACAACAATAAAGCGCAAAGACATTGATGCGATGTTGTTTCAACCTTGTACACCTTTAACTAAACATCAGATAAATTGTTGTCTAATTGAAACCTAAAAACTTACAAAATAGTCCTTCTGCCAGTAAAAGATATTGTAATAAATTTGTGTGTACAGTTATTCAATTGTTGTTGTTTTTCCTGTTTGAACTGTTTTCAGGTGTAGTTGGTCTTGTCCCTTATATGCAAACGGCCTAATAGAATTGATTTGCTGACATATTCTGGCTACTTTTGACATACTTTTGATAAAAAAAAACAATGTACACATGAAGGAAGGATCCCATCCATTATCTCGCTTTTTATGATATTTCATTGCTCAACAGGGAACCAGAAACAAGACAGATTTACCATTTTTCAAAAATCAGTTATCCATCCTTTTTGCCAGTCACAGTATGCAACAAAATACATTGTATGCCTATCAACCAAAATATTATTGTTATATAAATGTTATATAAATGGCAAAAAGTAGGAGAAAACGATCAACTTCTCTACAAAATACTCTTTTTTCTAGTTTTCCGTTGATGGATAGATGACTTGCGATTTCACCTTTTCAACAGTATTTCAGTCATATTAGGACGATGGGAAGGTGATAATGAAAGACTGTGTGCAATGGAACCCCGTTCACTTTTGAAAAGATTCTCGCCTCAAGCAGGGATCGAACCCAGGACCGCTACATCAGCAGGCCAGCGCTTAACCTATTGGGCCAACAGGGTTGCCCCATGACATATAAAATAAAGTGAAACAATGACTGGGATCCTTCGCTTGTACACAAAAGATGTGCCATGGAAAGTAGGTCATTTTGGTTACCAACTAAATGACCCAAATAATTTTTCAGCACTATTTTATGAGAATTGGTTGTTTTTTAGTTGTTGTTTTTTAGTTGTTGTTTTTTAACAGCTCTTTGAGACATTATTTCAGTCTATACATCGAACCGTCTCCCATAGAGAGGGAGAAAGAAAAGGAAAAGACAGAATTGCTGAGATTAGAAAAATACGAACAAACCGTTCCGCACCTGCTGCAAGCACAGCCGGCCCTTGTCCAACTATTATCCAGATTAGTAGGACGCCCCGGCACTAAAAATCACACAGCGACATTGGCCCACCCAACCAACCCTTGTTTTATTAGAAACTCAATGGTGTTTTCTTTGTTTAAAAGTGGCAAATCATGGTCATTTGCCATGACGAGACTTTTGTAATAGAACCTTGCAGTGATGTCTCGCAATAAAATACACTAAAGGCCCCATTGCTCTATCAGCATGTAAAAATTTTATCGTCAGGTATCGCTGCAAGCTTCTCGCAATAGTTTCGTCATTGTCAATGACCGCGATTAGCCAACTTTAAAGCAATGTAACAACACTGAGCTTCACATATAAAAGGTTCGAAAATTTATTTGGGTCATTTTATATTGATTTGCGTTTAGCCGTTTTTGCCACTTATAGGACAATTGAGACTTTAATGGAGAGACCATTTTTTTCTTTTCAAAATGCCTTGTTCCTTCTTTTTGGCCAGTTATGTGATACAAAACCACATCAACCGATTATCATCCATTCTCAAGGCTGTACAGGTTTTATAACGATTTGTATTTCGACGATTTTTTCCACCGGTAGGACTATGGAAGTCTCCATAGTCCTATAAGTGGTAAAAACGGCTAAACGCAAATCAATATAAAAGTGCATCAACATTCACGTTTTGTGATAAAATATGGGCTGATATGCTTATATTGGTCCATATACCTGGCATAAAGTATGCAGAACGTTTTTATACCCCCGACATACGAAGTATGTCAGGGGGTATATAGTTTTTGTCATTCCGTCCGTTCGCCCGTTCGTTCGTTTGTCCGTTCGTTCGTTTGTTCGTCCGTCCGTTCGTTAACTTTACGTCAAAGTTTTGCGTTAAACCTTTTTGGGTTGCTCATATCTCTGTAACCACACATCAGATTCTTTTCATATTTGATTCATGATGTCTCTATAGCATTACCTTTGATGTGAACTAGCTAAGCCCCTGGGTCAGGTCCCAGGGTGGGGCCAGGGGTCAATAATTAGGACTTAGGCATTTTCATTATGTCAAAGTTTTGCGTTAAACCTTTTTGATTTCTTCCATATTTGGTTCATGATATCTCTACATCATTGCTTTTGTTATGGACTACCTAAGCTGCAGGGTCAGGCTCATGGGTGGGGCCAGGGGTCAATAACTAGGACTTAGCCATATGCTGTAGTTTTTGGCGTGTAGTTCCAAAATACTTCAGTGGAGCCTAATGATACATGACTAGGTTTATTTCATACTAGTTTACATCATATGGATGCTGCTGCTGCTGTCCTAAGGTCAAGGTCACAGACTTAGAATTTTGTACATATATGACCTTTGCATTGAAGTTGTGTGTTGAGGTATGCTTTCATTAGGCAGTGGCACTGGTCGGGGGTATATGTGAGCCCCTGCTCACTTGCTCTAGTTTAAAGAGGACACATCGATCATTAAAATACAATTTCCCTTTTCTGGTTCCCCGTTGAGCGATGCAATATAAACAAATACAGTTCAGTGAATCCAACTAAAATGACCTCTACTTTCGATTTCATAAACAATGAAAAATGGTAAAAAATACAACGTACAACCGTGGAGTCCCATTCACTGAACTGTCTTTGTTTATATTGCATCGCTCAACGGGGAACCAGAAAAGGGAAATCGATGTGTCCTCTTTAAAAAACGTTCTGCATACTTTATGCCAGGTATATGGACCAATATAAGCATATCAGCCCATATTTTATCACAAAACGTGAATGTTGATGCACTTTTATATTGATTTGCGTTTAGCCGTTTTTACCACTTATAGGACTATGGAGACTTCCATAGTCCTACCGGTGGGAAAAATCGTCGAAATACAAATCGTTATAAAACCTGTACAGCCTTGAGAATGGATGATGATCGGTTGATGTGGTTTTGTATCACATAACTGGCCAAAAAGAAGGAACAAGGCATTTTGAAAAGAAAAAAAGGTCTCTCCATTAAAGTCTCAATAGTCCTATAAGTGGCAAAAACGGCTAAACGCAAATCAATATAAAAAGTGCATCAACATTCACGTTTTGTGATAAAATACGGGCTGATATGCTTATATTGGTCCATATACCTGGCATAAAGTATGCAGAACGTTTTTTAAAGAGGACACATCGATCATCAAAATACAATTTCCCTTTTCTGGTTCCCCGTTGAGCGATGCAATATAAACAAAGACAGTTCAGTGAATGGGACTCCACGGTTGTACACTATTTATTTTTTATTTTATTTATACAATATTTAAAGAGGGTGCACCTGTTGTATTTTTACCATTTTTCATTGTTTATGAAATCGAAAGTAGGTCATTTTAGTGGCAACTAAAATGACCCAAATAAATTTTCGAACCTTTTATATGTGAAACTCAGTCTTGTTGCATTGCTTTAAAGTTGGCTAATTGCGGTCATTTTCAATGACAAAACTATTACGAGAAGCTTGCAGCGATACCTGACGATAAAATTTTTACATGCTGATAGAGCAATGGGGCCTTTAAAATACGGTTTTCGTCTCTGGTTCCTCGTTAAGCAATCTGTACCTTGTATTTTTACCTCCTGTACCTTGTGTTTTTACCATGTAATAAAGCTTGTGAAATCGAAAGTAGGTCATTTGAGTTTCCAACTAAAATAACCTAGTTTTTTTTTTTTTATTGGAAACTCAAGGACATTTTGATTTTTGAAAGCCGGCCTATCACGATAATAAATCAGTGGCGAAACTGTAGCGAGAAGCTTGCACCGATACCCCACGATAAAGTATTTCATGCTAATAGAGCAATGGGGCCTTTATATAAATTTATAGCACTGAGAGAGGTAGGCCTTTAAAGGCCACAACACTCTAGCAGTGGAATAAATTCGTGGGATATTTTACCGTGAGGTATTGCTGCATGCCTGTGGCTACAGCTTTGCCACAAACAGTGCTGATAAATGATTTGAGTCATTTAAGTTGGCAACGAAAATGATCTCTTTTCATAAATTTGAATAAAATGGTAAAAGTACATTGTTCATGCATGTGGCCCAATCCATTGTCCCGCTTTTGTTTTTAATTCATTGTTCGACGAGGAATCAGAAGCGATTTGCCATTTTTCAAAAACATGCCGACCGCCCCCTCTCCTCTACATGTAGCCAACTAGATCTATATGACACAATATGTGACATCAATTATTGATGTTCACATATTCATCAACAAACATTTTATTCCAAAACTTGACGGTTATACCGCCTTTCATAATGACCCGTGTGTAGACGCTTTTATCACTTGGAGTAAAGGCCCCATTACTCGAGAAATATTTTATCGTGAGGCATCGCTGCAAGTTTCTCACTAAAGTTACGTGATAGCGAATGAACGTGATTAGCCAACTTCACTTAAAAGGGGGTTGAAAAATGATTTAGATCACCCTGCTCCCCATATTTTTTTACATTTTTGCTAATTTTATGTCCCACATTTTATCACCAAACGTAAAGATCGAACAACTTTTCTAATTTGTGTTGGGACTTGTTACCACTGGTAGGATTGATCGGTTGTTTTGTGTTTAACGACCCTTTCGAGAAAATATTTCAGTCTATATCGTGCCGTCTCCAAGAGAGAAAGCAAGAAAGAAAGAGAAAGAAGAGAAATGACAGACGAGTGAAAATGCCCAAAACAACCCCCATCCGCACCTACTGCAAGCACAGTAAGCCCTTGTCCGACAGTGTTCCAAGTCAGTAGGACGCCCCGGCACTGGACGTTACACACAGCACCATTGCACCACCCGACCGCCCCCACAGTAGGACTATGGGGAACTAAGGATAAGATTGATCATTTGGTGCCAGAATGAATTATCTGACTGAGTATTTTGTGTGGGTCATCAAACATTGATACATGGGCAATCTCTTGCAATTTTACCACGTTTTCTCTGCCAAGATGGAAATTTCCACAGATCTTCAGGTATTTTCTATAATTAAACAAGAGGGTCATGAGGCTCCGAGTAGGAAGGTCAACCCAGGGTCATCAATTGATTAAACCTGATAAAATGTGCATCCTAAATGCTGTATGTAGCCCATATATGTTTCGATCGGCCATTTGGTTCTTGAGAAGAAGAGTTTTAAATGTTTTACCTTATATGGGCATGAAGGCTTTTTTGTTCACGTAACCACAACCGTCCAAACAAATTTACATGAAGGCTCCATATCAGTCTAAGACACAGGGTAAAATCTATGTATAGCTCTCCATTCAGCTGCTGAAGTAATCTGATCAAATCTGATCTACCTTTTTACCCTGTGAGTAACAGCGATATGACGGCTCAGGTGCTTTGGAAGCTGATCCTTAGTCTAAGGTCAAACTCGGGTACTAAAAAATCATCATGCACCCAAATAATTAAGTTTTGTTATCCACTAATATTAGTATCATCAATATGATAAATGTTATCTTGTTCATTCCATTACGTATGACTTATTTTGAAATTTGGCATAGAAAAGCAAAGATATACGAGTTGGCTTATTTCTCATCTACCCAACCTCGCACAAGCCTTCTTGGATTTCACAACTGCCCCAAAACCAAAACGGACGGACAGACACATCGACAGGCCGAAACGAATCTGCCACCTCCGGTTCTTCGGGGCATACAATTGTGAATGTACTGAATACCGGTACTCTGAGTACAATGGTATGATTTTTCTAGAACCTTGAGGAGTGCGTCTTTTAAATCCGACCTTGTCCTAAGAGTTTATACTCAATATTTCAGCAGCGTCACGTAAAAGGGATGCTTAGCACGTTATCACATATGCCAGCAGAATATGCAAAGGCTCAGACCAGCCCTGCCAATCCGTGCAGCCTGGTCAGAACCTCTGCAGATCGCAATACCATGTATGAAGCCTGAGGAATCTAGATGTAGCTTCTAACTAGACTGCATACACTCAGAGACTGGTTTATAACTCTACGCGGTTCGCAGATACGTAACGTTGACCATCTTTATGCGTGACTATCTTTATGGTACCGAAATTGATATTGGAACATAAGTACCTGAACTCAAGTCAGAATGCAGTCCCACCTGAATATGCCCTGGTTTTTCATTGCCGACATTTTTTATTTTACATACCTAGGAATCAATTCACATTTTCAGACAATTACAGAAAGTTTGTTTTATTGGTTTCGGTGTCCCAATATTTAGGTTAACAACGATAGGCTCGATTTTGTCCTCTTATCCTAATGTTAAGAGCAGGATAATTCTAAGCCCAAATGAACTAATTTAGCTAACAAACCAGCCTAAGGATATACCTAATCAGGAGATTAGCAATTTACTCTTCATAATTATAATTATTAGACAAAGACCTGGATACAAACAAACTAACGATTTATTATTATTATTTAAAAATAGCGCAATACAAAATATGAATAACAAATATCGAACAGCACTAGTGAAAAATTAGATCATACCAGGTAGCATATAAACACTATTATTTGCTACCTGATCATACTATAAGAGGCATGGAGTCCCTGTCCTCAGCGCAATAAATGTCTTCATGGCATGCTTATAAAAATGTCCGTTTGCTCCCAAGTGCAAGCGGGGTTGGCTTATTTTTTTCGAAAATGATGAAAGTTCCATTAAATGCTCTACTATCCTAATGATTGTTATAACTATACATAACAGAATACGAAAAATATCCAAATGAGCTGCGACACGACAAAAACAACAATGTGGTTGTGCGCCCAACGCAGACTCAGATCAGCCTGGGCATCCGCCGTCTGATCAGAGTCTTCGCTGTCCGCATGGAGGTAGCTTAGACCCTTAGTTACCCTTTGAGCACTTAACAGTGAGTCTGATCAAACTGGGCGGATGCCCAGGCTGATCTGAGTCTTCGCTGGGCGCACAACCACTTTGCTGGTTTTGTCGTATCGCGGCTCAAATGTTTGGCTGGTTCTGTAAAATATTTTCCATAACAGTAAAGCAGAAACTGAGAAGTTACATTGAATGGCGTCGTATGATTGTTAGAACAACCAAAATATTGTTGATAGGCAATAGCGTAACCTCGTTGTTTACTTCAGTTGTGGGCGTATATACATGTAAATGAATGCAATACTAGATGTATTCCTTTGGGTGGACACGCGGCGCCAAGTGTGTGCAACTAAGGTTACGTACCGCTGAGCCACTTGGGGAACGTCGTTTGGAGAACTGAACTGAAGATGTATTCACGTGTCCGTGGCCGCGTAGCTTATCTGACTCAAGGGCCAACGATGCAAGGTTCGCCAGATACCCGATCCGGTCGCTTACATTCGTTTCTGCTTCCGCTGATTCTAGAATGGGCAGTTGCCAGTTACCGTTACCGGCGAATGCATGTCCACTTAGTACTGGTTGACCGCTTAGGGGGTCCAATTAAAACCTAGATATGTTCCTTCAAGAGCAGAGAATACATTCAGAAGCCTATTCAGGAATAGTGTGCGGGTTAGATTAAATGACAGTCCCGACATGACCAGAGCTGTTTACCGTGGATGTAAAGTAAAGCGCGGTGGCTCAGTGGTTAGTGGACTTTACTCTGAAGCCAGAGGTCGTGGGTTCGAGCCCCGCCCGAGGCGAAATCTTCCTATGTCCGAACGCGTTTTTCTAGCATCATTTGCAGGGATGATGCTAACAAGTGTGCCGTCCTTCGGATCGGGACGTTAACTGGAGGCCCCATGTGCAGGGAAAGTCATCCCCTGTGCAGGTTAAAGATCCCTACTATAGCTACATGGCTGTATGTAGGCTTTCATCCTGCAACACCGGAGTGTACAAAAGTACACCGTCTGTGTCCCCTTCGGGGGTTAAGGCGTAAATGGAAGAAAGAAAGAAAAAAAGAAAGTAACAAAACAACAAATCATCTGTCCGCACACGTAACGCACATGGTGTAACTGGTCTGGTGATACTATGATGTAAAGGCATTGAACAACTTTAAAGTTTTGCGATTAAAAAGATTTCCAAATTTGACAATTTATTGATGAAACAAAAGGTAATAAAATGGATTCAGAATAAAATTTCAATTAATTATGCAAATTTTGCTCAAAGGATATCATACACTGGTCAAAGATCAAACGGGAATTCCAACAGCCAAGTTTTAGTGCCTTTAAAGGCTCAATTGCTCTATCGGCATGAAAAATTTTATCACGAGGTATCGCTGCAAGCTTCTCACTGTAGTTTCGTCATAGTAAGTGACCGTGTTTGGCCCGTTTAAACAAATAATCATCCTTGAATTTCACATAAAAAAGTTTGAAAATTTATTTGGTCGAACTAAAATGACCTACTTTCGTTCACACTAAGCTGAATAAAATGGTAAAAATACAATGTACAGGCGTGGAGCCCTATCACTATACCGCCTTTCTTAACATGGCATTGCTAGACGGGAAACCAGAACAGGAAAAGGGATTTGTTTTTTTTTTCAAAAACTTGTTTTCTCTACACTTTACCAGTAATATGCCTCAATATGTGACAGTGTCTGGCATTTTGAGCCTTATGGAGCTGAATTCGGAAATTTTGGGTTTAACATTTTCATACTTATTAGTGCTTCCAAAAGAGATTTAGAAAAGCACAAAGCAATAGCGCTTATGTTTACTGCAAAAGCAAACGAAATTCACACTGGTTGGATACAATTTACATACTTGCTGGATAAACGTTTATAATTCTGGTTTGTGACATCGCTTTTCATAGATCTGTGATGCGAACATTCTTAAAAGAGTGTCGATGAAGAAAAATAAAGATGCCGATAGAAAAGTTTAATCACTCTTTTTAGGTGACGCTTTAAAGCGCGGCAATCCAATTAACTTCACGTGCGAATTTCTTGACGTCACTTTCATTTCACGTTTCGTGACGTCAACGTCGCACCTCCACAAGGCTCAAAATCGCTGGCACTGTCACATATATGCACATCAACCCACATTTTATGACCAAACGTGAAGGTTGACCTGCTCTTTACAACGATTTGAGTTTAGACGTTTTTACCACAAAAACTTATGAGCAATTTAAACATGTTCATTTGACAAACTATTGGGATTAATGTCCGTTTGCATTTGGAGCAAAACAATTCATCTGCATACAAAATCTAAAATACATATATTTAAGGCCGGGCTGATGTATTTTGAAAGCCGAATAAGCGACAAAATTGATCAGTTTGTAGCAACAGGCCGGGCTGGGATTGGGGGCATTTAAGATGTCTCATAATGGAGCTCCTGATAGTCAGAACACGAATAATTCATGCATGGCCTGTTTTTTTTTTTGTGCTTGCTGTTACAGTCTAGATGTGTATGCATTTTATGCCCGCATCTTGAAGTGCGGGTATATTGTATTCGGCTTCATCAGTCCGTGTGTTCGTCCATCAGTCTGTCTCGGGTCGGGCGATAATGCTGGTTAACTTTCAGTGCCGGGGCATCCTACTACATGTAATTTGGGAAATAGTTGGGCATGGGCCTACTGTGCTTGCAGTAAGTGCGGGTGGGATTGTTTTGACATTTTTATGCCCCCAACTTCGGAGAAGTTGAGAGGGAATGTTGGTTTGGGCCTGTCCGTCCGTCTGTCCGTAATGCTTTTTGGCAGCTGGGAAACTCAAGAACCGCTTATGCTAGGGTCTTGAAATTTTATATGTGGCATGTACATGAAAAATAAGCGGACCCGTATTTTTTCTTTTTTCCACCGGTCACATATTTTCAGAGTTATGCCCCTTTTTCGACTTAGTCTGTGGTACCTTGTGAACAAAATATCTCAAGAAGCCCTAATGCTAGGATCATGAATTTTTGCAGGATGACATTGCCAAAGGTGCAGATGACCTGATTAACTTTGAAAAAAAAATCGTGAAATTTTGACTGAGTTATGCTCCTTTTTCGACTTAGTGCATTGTAAAAGTAAAAAGTATGCAAAGACCAGGAACTGAAACAATCAAAATCCAAATCCAGCCCTCAAACCATAGTTGGAAACAACTAAGATTACAAATAATCAAGTTACAGAGAACATATGGCCAACCGAGTGAGCAGCATGTTCCCAAAAGGTGGCCACTCAGCAACCCAAACCGAACCAAAAATAATAAGAACATAAATAAGGTAAAACATCACAGAAACTCTGACACCAAAAACAGGCAACAGAGAACCACAACAGAACTACCGCCTATGGGACCTTGTGAACAAAATATCTCAAGAACCCCTGATGTTAGGATCGTGTTTTTTTGCACGATGACATTGCCCAAGGTATAGATGACCTGATTATCTTTTGAAAAAATAATCGTAAATTTTTGACTGAGTTATGCCCCTTTTTCGACTTAGTGCATTGTAAGCCTATGGGACCTTGTGAACAAAATATCTCGAGAACCCCTGATGTTAGGATCATGTTTTTTGCAGGATGACATTGCCCAAGGTATAGATGACCTGATTAACTTTTGAAAAAAGTATGTGATTTTTGTCCGAGTTATGCCCCTTTTACGACTTAGTGCATTGTAAGCCTATGGAACCTTGTGAACAAAATATCTCGAGAACCCCTGATGCTAGGATCATGTTTTTTAGCAGGAAAACATTGCCCATGGTGTAGATGACCTGATTATCTTTTGAAAAAAATCCGTGATTTTTGTCCGAGTTATGCCCCCTTTTCGACTTAGTGCATTGTAAGCCTATGTAACATTGTGAACAAAATATCTCGAGAACCCCTGGTGCTAGGATCATGGTTTTTAGCAGGAAAACATTGCTTATGGTGTAGATGACTTGATTAAGTTTCGAAAAACATTGGTGAATTTTTGACTTAGTTATGCCCCTTTTTCCGACATAAGCATTTTGTATAGGAACAAGCTTGTGAACAAAATATCTGAAGAACCGAATAAGCTAGGATCCTTATATTTGGCATGCAGGTTTGGACCAAGATGTAGATGACCTGATTCACTTTTGAGCCTATTTCATAAATTTTTGACAGAATTTTTTCCATTTTCGGACACAGGCATTTTGAATACGAAGAAGCTATATGAATAACTTTGTGAACAAAATATCTGAAGAACCGCTAGACTATGTTCCTTATATTTGGCATACAGTTACAGGCTAAAAAAATATCTGAAGAACCGCTGGACTATGTTCCTTATATTTGGCATACAGTTACAGGCTAAGATGTAGATGAACCGATTAAAACCCCTTTATGACCTAAACATTAGGGGATAAACCTTCTTTACAGGCAAATATACGGTTGGAGGCATAGTGTTTCATAAACACATTTTCTAGTGTGTTTTTTTTTATCTCTCTCGCATGTCATATCTTTTCTTCCCCCCTCTCTCTGGGAGACAGATATAGACTGTAATACTGTTAGCCCAAACAGTCAACCAACCCATCAGTAAGTCATAATTGCCACAGCTTAACGATGGGAACATTAAACCTAATTGGTAGTATGGTTAGGCACAGAAACTAGTGTCTAGATGCGCATAAACATATCGGGCTAAGGTCACACACCCCGGGGTTCCAGGACATGATGTCTCAAAATATAGAAAAAAAAGTGTATTTCTTTCTGACTAATGAGCCGATTGAATTGAAACTTACGGATGTAAGATACATCGGGAAGAGATGGAACTTTGCCAACTTAGTCCATTAAGTCATTTCTTGGCAAATGTTGCTTTGCTGCCATTAACTGAGCCACGACACGAGAAAACCAACAATGTGGTAGTGCGTCCAGCGCAGACTCAGATCAACCTGGGCATCCGCCCAGTCTGATCAGAGTCTTCGCTGTCCGCATGAAGGTAGCTCAGTCCCTTAGCTACGCTTTAAGCACTTAGCGAAGAGTCTGACCAGACTGGGCAGACGCCCAGGCTGATCTGAGTCTGCGCAGGGCGCATAACCACATTGTTGGTTTTCTCGTGTCGAGGCTAAACTTTTTCTGTCAATTATCCATTCACTGCTGAGACGAGACTGAGAGAGGAGAGAAAATTATTAAGGTGGTGATTTATGGTAAATGTAAAAATCTGCATAAAACCATAAAAAAGTAACGTATCTCCCTGAAAGTTAGCAGACTTCTTATTTTTTGTTGTTCTTTACAGTTTAGAATACAAAATAGATATACATGCTGCTTAAAAAAGTGTTTTTATAAGGAAAGATCAAAGGGTAATTTTCTGCGAATAAATCTAAAAAATTAATATCGTTATTGAAAATTTATGTAGTGCTGAAGGTGCGTTATTGCTTCATGAAGAGCGTCCTAGCAATTATTTATTCCAACTCTTTCTCAAATTGTAATGTAGACCAGATGGAAAGGGTAGCTTTTTCTCAAATGTTCAACCATATACAAAGTCAATGTACATTGGATGCATTTATTAAATATAGGGTAGGCAAGCATACCTATGCAACACCTACAGTATAAATAATACATTACTGACATGATCAGTGGTGTGTAGATGAAATTGTTCAACCTTGTTATAAAATAGTCTCACCTGTCTCACGTTTGTGTTTTGACAAAAAAAAAATTTGGACACAGACTGCATCTTTTTTCATCTGCTCAGCCTGATAATGTGTGAAAGAGTTTGAAAAAATAATTGCTAGGACGCTCTCCATTATGCAACAAGGTACTCTAAGCACTAAGTATATTTTCAATAACGATATTATTTTTTCAGATTTATTCGCAGAAAATTACCCTTTGATCTTTCCTTATAAAACACTTTTTAACGTTAACAAATGCTGCATTTTGGGATTCTAAATTATGAAAAACAACATAAAGAAGGCATCTGCTAAGTTTTGGAAAGATCAGTGGTAGTTTGAGTATTTTATGCAGATTTTTGTCTTTGTCCCAAATCAGTGATTATCACCACCTTAAGGTGTAATTTCGACAGGATTCGAACAAACGACCTTCTGTATCGCGACAAAACACAAGAAAGTATGGATTACTTGTTTCAAAGAAAATCGTATAGTCTTCACAATAACCGGCCTCTGGGAAAGCCAAAGATGGCCGTAGGACTCAATGGGTACATTTTCATGGTCTTTGGTTCTTACTACGTACGTGGTATAAATAACGATGCCGAAATAACCAAACACTGTTTTTTTACAAACACCGAAGATACGTGTCAGTGGGTCAACCATGATATTTTTCATATAGGGCTTAGAGATGATGTCTTTTTTTTTCTTGAAAGAAAAAGGTTTAAAAAATCCACATACCAGCATGTATGTCGAAAGGTCAAAACAGCATACCGTAAGAGAAGCCAATCTTTTCCGACTAGTGACTAAAGTCAGATAGGTGGTAGAGAGCGTTAGCTGACGTGTTAAGCAATGAAAATGTTTGGTAAGTAGTCCCGATATTGCCGATTTTTCCCGAATAATCTGTGCAGTGATCAACCGTTTTCGTCTGAAGCTAGCTGTCCGCGATGAGATCACTCCCTGTCTGGCTCAAAAATGTTAGAGCGTTCCGAAAGACCAATGAGCTCCTAGTTTATTTAGAGGAAAGTGACTGACTTTATAAAATATCCAAATAAACAACCCTACTTCGTGTAAAGTTCTTGCTTGTGGGATGACTTCCCCAAAATGACCCTGACTGAATATAAAGAGAGTTAACCCCTGGCGTTTATGTTAAAACAGTCCCCTAATTATTCATATTAACACCTGTCTGAGGATGGTGAAGATTCGTTTGTTATCTGCAGAGAAGAACAATGTCTAAAATTTAAAATCTAGTCGAGACTACTAACCCCCCCCCCCCCCCCCCATCTTCACACTGAGTAAAATACGCTCCAGAAGGCGCACCTGAGAAAATCAAAGCAAAGGCAGGTACCTGCAAGGTTGGCACAAGATTAGTGGGATGCTGCACACATATGGCAAGCATTATCTGGTACTTAAGTCTTGGAAGACGAAGAGATTTGCCGAAGAAAGACATGCGCCTGAAAAGCTCTCTTCTGGTTGCAGGGTCATGAAAAATACCAAATGCCGCTGTGAAAAAACAAACAAACAAACTTTGTATCATTGAGTACTTCCGATAAAACCCTTATGAGATTTGATGTGTCGATCCAAGGAAGTCACTCGTTTGAGATAATATATCTTCCCATTTCATGTGCTTTTAATAAATGGCCGCTTAGAAAATATGAGCCGCTTCATATTACTATCAGCTTAAAAAGATAATCAAAGTAAGACGCAGCCTTAAGCCTGTACTTAAAAGGCAGTTTTTCCAAGCTACATCATATTGTTAATTTCAGTCTCTCGAACGAGGTATTTTACCTGAATTGACAAATAATTTCTTGGGTCAGCACACTTGTAACTAGACCAAGTGAGCAGGAGCGCACATATACCCCCGACCAGTGCCACCGCCTAATGAAAGCATACTTTACCACAAAGCTACAATACAAATGTAATACATGTTCAAAACTCAAAGTCTTTGACCTTGGCCTTATGTCAGAAGCAGCATCCATATGTGTAAACTAGTATGAAATAAACCTAGCCATGTATCATTAGGCTCCATTCCAGTACATTAGAACTATAATCCATAACTATTCAACAAATGGCAAAGTCCTATTTATTGACCCCTGGCGCCCCACCCATGAGCCTGACCCTGCAATGTAGGTAGTCCAGATCAAAAGTTATGCTATAGAGATATAATGAACCAAATACGGAAGAAATCTTCAATGCACTTACATAGATATGAACAATCAAAAAGGTTTAGTGCAAAACTTTGACATAATGAAAATGCCTAACCCTTGGCCCCACCCTGGGGCCTGACCCAGGGGCTAAAATAGTTCACACCAACGGCAATGCTTTAGAGATATCATAAAGCAAATATAAAAAGAATCTGATGAGTAGTTACAAAGATATGAGCAATCAAAAAAGGTTTAACGCAATACTTTGACGTAAAGTTGACGAACGGACGGAATGACAAAAACTATGTACCCCCTGACATACTTCGTATGTCGGTGGTATGAAAAGCCTGATATAAGAAAAGGCATTTTGTGTAAATTTGAGTATAATCAAACTAACCAATCAGTACATATTTTGAGCATGATAGTTGGATATACATCAGCGTAAAATGAATACATAATCAACTGATGGTAATGTGCACAACTCGTGGTGAATGTAGAATAATCAGTTTCTGGTGCCAGAAGGAATGTATGGAAATGAAATTGGTCATTTCTTGTAGAATGATGCATATTGTTATCAAACTACACCATGTGGTTAAGAGTTATGAGCTATTTCACTCACTGACTACAGCGGAAGGACAAACAGACTGATGGACTTGCACAGCGATTAAAGTGCACACCTGTGGGTCGTGCAATACTGTTTAGACTTTTGTCACCGTTTTGCATGCAGGTTGCTGGACAATGTTAAAATACATAAGTATACAAAATTTGAACCATATATACCACGGGGTTCAAGAGTTATGAGCATTTTCACTACTTGACCGTAAATTTTCAACTTGTGCTCAGCAAAGCCTCGTCCATCAAAAAAGACGGTCATGCATGCGAGTCGTTAGATAATGTTGACATGTATAAGTATGCAAAATTTTATCAAAATATAGAATGCGGTTCAAGAGTTTAGCGTTTTCGCTAGCTGATAACGGACGGACGGACTCACACAGTGATTATAGTGCAAACCTGCGGGTTGTGCAATAAGAAGTTTTGCATACCAGTGGCTGGGCAATGTTAAATTACCTAAGTATACAAAATTTGAAGCAAATATACCAAGGGGTCCAAGAGTTATGAGCATTTTCAATAAAATAGCTCGACCGGCCAAATTGATGCTCGGTGAAGCCTCGTCACCGTTTTGCATACCAGTGGCTGGGCAATGTTAAATTACATAAGTATACAAAATTTGAAGCAAATATACCAAGCAGTTCAAGAGTTATGAGCATCTTCAATAAAAGACACCCTGTCCAATCGAAACGCCGGAAAAGTGGTACGAACGCCGGATATGTGGTATTTTCACGCCGAATAGTGGTCTTTTTGTAAGAATCGCCGCCATTAAATTTGACAGCGGGTTACAAAAGTCGGATGAATTAATAGTTAAAAACGGTGAGTGAGTATGACGAATTAGCCTGTCTGGATCTACATAGATTTTACTAACTGTCGAGACTTAATTTAGCTTAGAAACTACGTTTGTTTGTCGTAACATTCAAAGTGATTTTTGGTTTATATGTTCGGCCTTTCGCTTAGACCTTATTCACGTCCTCAAGTTTCGTACTTTTTTAATTTTCATTGAAAAGAGTCGCAATGAGTTGGCTAAAGTAGAATTTTAAACATCCCTATACCATTATCGGGAACCGAGTGATGCATTTTCCACCGAAGAAACCGAATCGGAGGCTCAGTCTCAAAAATAAAAAGTAACGCCGGATAAAATGGTATTAGCTTCTTTTTAAAATGTTTATTTTTTCCATTAGACAAATAAATGTGTATACAATCAGCACACCTTTATAGTCTGGTCACTCATCCCTGCTCGCATGAGCAATCTACGAATCCTAGTGACAGGCGAAGATTGATCTGTGCTGATGGATGGATGAATTGATGGATGAATTATTTGGGGATTTACGGTCCTTTATCATATCGAGTCAATAGAGTTACTGAGTAAAGAAGTGGCGCAAAGGCTGGAGAAGAACAAAATCGAATCCGAGTTCGGAGGAAATTTAAATCAAAGATGTAAACCATTGTCCAAAATGACCTGACTCTGAAAATGCAGATGTGCATATGTTGTAAGACCTATTGTCTCATGACAAGGCATCTAAAGGAAAAGCCAAATGGGCCACGGATGCTATCCACAGCACCTCCAACTGATACTATTCGAAAATAGTCCCACTGGACAATAACAGACAAATCAACGTTAATCAATGTGGTGACGTTGAATCAATTTTGAATCAGTGCTGATCATGTTCAACGATGTGTTCTGCTAGGGTGAAATATATCCATTCACAAATGCATATACATTGTTTATGAAGGAAAAAAACTCAAGTAAACAAACTTTATTCATAACGTCTTTAATCCTAAATATTGGAACATTATACGGGAACTATTTATTGTATTTATTATGTATTTACCTAAATATTGGGACACCAACTGAGCACAAAACGTTAAATCAACATTGAACTGACGTAATGACGTTGACTCAGCATTGATTTAATGTTGTTTAAATGTTCTGTGCCTGCTGGGACACATAAATTCAGTATCCTAAAATTCGAACAGGTTAGATTTTACCATCAACAAAACAGTGTAGATCCTGATCAGGCTAATGTTTTGATCTTTGATCATCTTGATCGACATTGAGTGTTCGGGTGTTTCTGTCGTCATGACGTTGAATCGATGTTGATTTAACGCTGTTTCGCTTTTGTGTGCCTAGTGGGAATACTTTGAGCCAAAAGGCAACACTATGAAACCCCTGACACAGCAGTCTAATCGAAAATGAAACAAACATGACTTACCTGAGGCCAACTCGTACAGCTCAAATAGCATAACAGCAAAATATAGCAGCCTAATACTATACTTACAAGGGAAATTATTCTTACATTGTGTCCCATCTCACAGATGGCAACAAAATTGTACCAAGAAATTTGCATTTGCTGTCTGTCAGAAAAGTAGTTATTCCCTTACCAAGTTAAGTTTTATATACCATCGTTAAGACAGGTTGCTTGCATTATTGATAAAAACATTCAGAATCGAACATAGCATCAAATGTAATAATGACAACTTTAGATTTGGCGTTCATTTTTCACAGTTATATAGACAGGTTTTACAGACTTAGAGCAGCAGCTACTAAAATGGTCTGAGGAAACGTCAATACTATTACGTCTTACACCTGGGAATATGCTGATTGTGTACTTATTTATTTGTCTGATGGAAAAAAATAAGCACTTTCCAAAGAAACTGATACCAGTTTATCCGGCGTTACTTTTAATTTTAAAGACAGTGCTTCCAATTCGCTTTCCTCGGTGGAAAATGCATCACTCGGTTCCCGATAATGGTATGAGGATGTTTAAATTCTACTTAAGTCAACTCATTGTGACCGTTTTCAATGAAAATTAAAAATGAACGAAACTTGAAGACGTGAATAAGGTCTAAGCGAAAGGCCGAACATATAAAACAAAAATCACTTTGAATGTTAGGACAAACAAACGTAGTTATTAAACTAAATAAAGTCTCGACAGTTAGTAAAATCTATGTAGATCCAGATAGGCTAATTCATTATACTCACTCACCGTTTATAACAATTAATTTTTCCGACTTTTATAACCCACTGTCAAGATCAATGGCGGCTAACAAGACAAAAATACCACAATCCGGCGTGAAAATACCGCAAATCCGGCGTTCGTACCACTTTTCCGGCGTTTCGATTGGACGGGGTGAAAGAGCTCGACCGGCCAAAATGATGCTTGGTGAAGCCTGGTCACTGTTTTGCATGCCGATGGCTGGACTATGTTAAAATACATAAGCATACAAAAATTTGAACCATATTTACCACGGTGTTCATGAGTTATAAGCATTTTCAGTAGTTGGCCGTAAATTTTCATCTTGTGCTCAGCAGAGCCTCGTCCATCAAATAAGGTTGTTATGCATGCGAGTTTTTAGACAATGTTGACATGTATAAGTATGCAAAATTTTGTCAAAATATCCCATGCGCTTCAAGAGTTATAAGCGTTTTCGCTAACTGATAACGGACAGACGGACAAAATAGCTCAACCGGCCAAAATGATGATGCTCAGTGAAGCCTCGTCACCGTTTTGCATGCCGGTGGCTGGACATTGTTAAAATACATAAGTTTACAAAATTTGAACCATATATACCACGGGGTTCAAGAGTTATGAGCATTTTCACTACTTGACCGTAAATTTTCAACTTGTGCTCAGCAAAGCCTCCTCCATCAAAAAAGACGGTTATGCATGCGAGTCGTTAGATAATGTTGACATGTAGAATTCGGTTCAAGAGTTATAAGCGTTTTCGCTAATTGATAACGGAAAGACGGACGGTCGGACTCGCACAGTGATTATAGTGCAAACCTGCGGGTTGTGCAATTTAATTCGTTCCATGAATTGTCTTTGGTCTGTGGAATTACATATACATATACGACGTCCCCTGTGTTCAGTTTCCTGTTTCTTGCCACAGTGCCTTTTCACATGCTCATGCACACATGCTCCTGTACACTGTTTACTTACTATGTCCTGTTTGCTGTTTACCAAGTCTTGTCTACTGTTTACCGTTCACTGTATCATAGATTTGAGCATGTGCGAGAACATGCACACATACATTTAGCTTTGCCTCATTACCTTGCTTATGGTCAAAGACAATATGTCAGTATACAGTTCAGTGTAAACAGTTGAGTAGCTAGTAGACCGTGAGCAGGACACATTCGAGAGAATACAGACAAACGCACATACTAACTTTTGGACATGCACAAAAATTCAGTGTAGAGTAGGAGAGTACAAAGTAGAAAGTAAACGAGGTTTTCTCTTCGTGCAAATCAATTAGTTGCAGGGACCATGATAGGTTACGCCCTCGGAATATTGTGGCTGATTGGTCTTTCAACAAATCTATAAAGCGTCCGTACTCTTATCAGTTGTAAAAACGTCTGTACACTATAAAATCAGTTCAACATTTACCTTTGGTGATGAAATATGGGTTGCTACCGAACTACCAACTAATTGTGTGCACCGCGGCGGAGGGTGAGGGTGAAGGTTTGGACCCAGTAAAACCGGTTTAAACCGCCCAGTAGTTATTACTGACCGCCCCAAGGCGGTACTTTCGTTGCGGTTGCATTTGTTTTATGTTCCGTGCTGTTTAATTTATCGTGTTCTCAATTTAACCCTTCTACAATGTAAATAGAAAATAGGTAAAAATAGTTGTTAAATGTTTTTCGTATAATTTGCTTAGTCTGGTGGTCTAAATTATTTAGTTAAGTAAAGATAGCTGAGTTGCCACCTATTTGGGAAAGAGCTGCTGACTCGGCTTATCACTTGTAATTTATTGTTTGTTGGGATGTCTTTGTCAATCTTTTCCTTTGATGTTTGAGATAGGGTTTGGGATCTGATTCAGTCAGTTCCTGAAGTGTAGTTACTCTAAATTTGCTGTGCATAAATCCGCTCCGTTGAACAAGATGGCCGCCAGAGTTAAAATAGAAGAACAAACCTTCTAACCACTTCTTCTAAACGGGTAGACTGATATCAAATAATTTCACAGGAATGTTCCTTGGTTGTTTTTTTACCAAATTGCTCAAACGGCTCCTCTCCGCTGAGCAAGATGGCCACCAGAGCTAAAAACGGAAAACCTTTCTACATTGGAATCATTAGGTAGATAAACATGACAACCAGCGGAATGTACCTTCTGTTACCTACCATTTCATTAGTACAATATGGATCAGGTGAGCGATCCAGGGCCAAAATGACCCTGTTATTACCTTTTTCTTTATTTTAAATTACAAAACAAAACAAAACAGAAAGCATGGCAGCTATTCAGGTGACCACATTTGGTAGATACCAGAGACAAGCGGGCATAGCACCATGTACACTGGGGAATCAGACACATTACTGCACTGCACCGCTCCTATTTTCAGGGGTTTTAACAAGACAATGGTGTGACCTGGTAAATCATTGTGCGGAAAAATACAGTAAATTTAAGTAAACGGACGACGGGTACTTGCCTATATGCATACCTAATTTGAGCAATACGTGCTCAGGAGAGCTAGAAAGGTCAAAGTCAACACAATATGATCATTTGAATAATCTTGGTAGTACTCGTATACCCGATGCTACATACCAACTTTTCAAGGCTAATGTTCTATTGGTTCTAGAGAAGATTTTTTAAAAGTTTTTTTTACCATATATGGGTGTGTCGGCCATATTGGTCATGTGACAGGACCGTTTAAACAACTTTTCGTTCCCTCAACCCTGAAGCTGAATCGTCAAATCTACAAAAATGTCTGATCATATGACTGACACCATGACCTTAAGTTTATCAAAGGGAAGAATCTGCAAAAGCTATTCAGCTCACTGCTTGCCTTCCAGGCTAAAAAAGAGAAATGGAAAGGCCAGAAAAATGTGGATATGAAGAAATTCTTGATAATCTGTATGAGTCAGAAGCGCATATGGTAGCCTTTCGTACATCCATTAACAGACTTTTATTGTTGGTAAAGGCAGTCGGAATATTTGATTACGACAATCTTGGAAAAACTGAAGAGTTAAATGTAAATTAGGAAGATGTCCCCATCA
Source organism: Ctena decussata (assembly GCA_963989385.1). NCBI lineage: Eukaryota > Metazoa > Mollusca > Bivalvia > Lucinida > Lucinidae > Ctena > Ctena decussata. The sequence goes on along the minus strand of OZ022501.1, from coordinate 20,635,978 downwards.
GTTGGACAGATAGAGACTGCTCAGCCTATTCAACTGTTATTGAAGTGCATACGGCATCGCCTGACGTAGTTACTAATTCCCTACAATACAGATTAAAATTCTTCACCACCAGTGGATCAATTCAAGTTAAGTATAATCAGGTTCATAAATTCTCAAATGAACATTTTCCTGCATTGAAACAGTCAGTCACTATAACTGGATATACCCAGAAACAAGAATCATTCATTCTAACACATGATCTAGCTGACCCAGTATATCATGAGCTAGATGACTCATCAGAAGAAGTTGGTTGTTTTGGGTTTAACGGCCCTTTGAGACAATATTTCTGTCTATATCGGACAGTTTCCCAAAGAAAGAAATGATAGACGAAAAGAAAAAAAAATATCCAAACAACTCCAACCCGCACCTACTGCAATCACAGTAAGCTCTTGTCCTAGTATAATCCAAATCAGTAGGACGCCCTGACACTGGAAGTTATACCTAGTACCCCCCCCCCCCCCCCCACACACACACAAGGAGAGAAGAAGAGGAAACATGTCCAAACAATCGAACATAGTAACTATGTGAGTCTAGTGCCCTATCAGCACAGTCAGTAAATGCTGTTACTACAAATAACTATTACGGTTACTGCCCTATCAGCACAGTCAGTAAATGCTGTTACTACAAATAACTATTACGGTTACTGCAAATCAACCAGAGAAAACAGACATACAAGAGAGGGTTATAGAAGTAACAACCCAAAACACTTCAAAATTATTCATCCTGTAATGTAGATAATATTATTCATCCTGTAATGTAGATAAATGAATCACGGAAAATAGACAAACAAACAAACCAATATAAGAAAGAAGCATCTACTTATAGAATTGCAAACCAGAACAATGAGATAAAGATAAATAATATCCTTTATTATCAACTCAGTCCAAGGTTACATGGAAAACATGAGGAAAACATATACAGTATATATAGATGGAGGCTCAATAACATACAGTATACAATTGGTAAATATGACAATAAGAAACATAGGGAAAAATCATATTATAATGACTATCTTTCTATGTAAGATTTTCCCCTATATTCAGTGCGGGCTGCTTGTTTTTTTCTAAATTAATCAGTCTTTATTTGCTTTCGAATTTTTGTTGTAAAGAAATGAAAAAAGTCCTTAGTTACAAGGAGGACGCACATTTGCGCATCAGTGACTCCAGGTAAATGTTGTTTTAGAAAATAGCGAAACAGATTTATAAATGTATAAAGTGCTATTCATTGTGATACATCTAATTCAAAGTAAGTAATGATAGCAAAGATTCATACACTTTGATACGACACACCAAATCCACGGACACCACCCTTTCTGGACTCAAGCCAGCAGCATGCAGAATTGGGTCGAGGAAGCAAGAAAATAAGCTAAAAAGAAGATAAGAAATTATATAATAAGCGAAAAAGCAGAACATAAGAAATTATACAATAGGTGAAAAAATAGGAGAACATGAGAAATTATACAATAACATTCTTTCGACCTTAAACAGAATAGAAGGAAAATGCTGTGAAATTTCGGAATTGGAAGAGGATATGAAACAATTAGTGACTAAGAAGAACTTATTGAAAGAAAAAAGTACAGGCTTGAAAATAGAATATGGATCTTGGTGGAAAACTTACACAAATTGGCAATAAATTTATCCCGTTTTAACAGCAACTAAAAGTATTGCACTTGATATGCAGTACCTAAGAACTAATTGTATTACTATTTCTTCACCAGCCATTGCTGAATCGATTGATTTATTGCTTAACGTCCACGGTAAACATCTATGGTCATGTCTGGACGGTCAGTTAACCTAACCACACTATTCCTGGGCAGGCTTAGACCTCCTAAGCGGTTAACCAGTACTAAGTGCACATACTTTCGCCAGTAACTGACAACTGCCCTTCTTGAATCAGCGGAAGGAGAAACGAAAGTATGTGGCCAGACCGGGTTTCGAACCCAGGACCTCTGACTTATGAGTCAGGTGCCCTACCGATTGCGCTACGCGGCCCGGCGCCATTGCTGAAAAAGATAAGGCAATTATCATTCTTAGGACAGGGTTGATCTGTTAAAAAGTGAAAAGAGGATATAAAACACCGACAGAAGTCTTCCTCTGACACTTACCTAAGCTTAGAGGGAGCCTAGCCCTCTTTTAGACGATAATTTTAACATGGTTGGAATTAGAAAAGAGACATAACTCTTAAACTGTGAGGGCTGTAACAAGTTTTAATAGCAGCTGGTGATACAGGTGTTTTATATTTGTCTTATCATTTATTTTTGTGATGAACCATCATTGTTAAAACGATGAGTAATGAAATGGATACCTACATTTATTTGTTTGGCCAGCTAAGCTATAGACCTATGACTGTTTGATTCTGTCATGCCTTTACACCACTACTTAATTATTTGAGCCGCGACACGAGAAAACCAACAATATGGTTGTGCGCCCAGCGCAGACTCAGATCATCCTGGACATCCGCCCAGTCTGACCAGACTCTTCGCGAAGCGTTTAAAAGGTAGCTAAGGACCTAAGCTACTGTCATGCGGACAGTGAAGACTCTGATCAGACTGGGCGGATGCCCAGGCTGATCTGAGTCTGCGCTGGGCGAACGACCACATTGTTGGTTTTCTCGTGTCGCGGCTCAGTTTGGTTTGATTTAGGGGAACTAGAGTAATGTCGGGTATTATTGACCCTTTAAGGTAAAAATCAGGTTACAACAATGACAAACATCTTTAGTCCCGACAACAATGTAACGCTACCTATAACAATTTTCATTAGTTATTTTAGTCTAACATAATGGTTACGCGAGTTATCAATTCTGGGAGGAGGTTGTGATCGCTGAAAATATCGACCCACAGAGGCTATTACCGACCCCTTATATAGTTTGTTAAAAAGGATGAACACTGGCCAAAGTGGCAGTGCTACAGAACTATTCTTAACCAGATGATACCAAAGACAAGCTCACACCATCAGAATAGCTTGGTTCAAACTTTATCTCATTGTATGATAGCATGCAAAACAAGATGCATTAGCTGCATACATGTGCATAAGTACGTTATACAAATAGGATTCAGAAGATAGTCAGTTGACTCTGGATTCATATATGTATATTTTCATATGATAAAGTATTTGACCCTCCAAGATGGCAGCCATCTGCCCTTACTAAAACTAGCAAAACAAAAAAAGAGCCAACATGAAAATGACAATAGCTTTATAATCGCTGAATGAATTTTGACCAGATTGTGTTAGAATAATTATTGAATGGATTTCTATCAAACTCAAATAAAAATACACCAGTCAAGATGGCTTCTGTTACTGAAATAACTGAATGTGAAAATGGGAAACTCTTAAGAAGCAATTACCACGTAAGGATAAAATAAAAGTTTGCATTTATTGCTATCTTGCTGCAGATATTTTGATGAAAATTCGCATTTATTGTTACTTAATGCATATATTTTGACAAAACGTTTGCAGAAATGTATGTTACAGTATGTTCCCAACAACTCTTTAACATACGAACTGCTGAATAGATTTGGACCAGTTATTAATCATGGGGCTGATTCAATTTTTCGCAATTTGAGATTGTAAGATAGTTGGTATCTACCGTAACTAAAAGTAGCAGAAAGCATGAAAATGACAATTTCTCTATAACTGCTGAACCGATTTTGACCAAATTTGTGTCAGAACGATTGCTGCATCGAGCTCCTTAAGACTCAACTGGAACTTGACAGACCAAGATGACTTCTGTTATTAAAAATAGCAAAACCTGATAAGAAAATCTTAAGGACTTTTAAATAGATTTTGACCAATTTTGTTTTGGTCCTAGGTCAGGGTCGCAGTAGCTTTTTTTAGTAAATTTTGTTATCGCTCTACTCCTTTTATTTATTGACAGATTTTGATATAAATTCACCCAAATGTTTAGTGTTACAATATCTTCAACAAGTTTGCAATCCACAGTTGAAGAGTCAAGGTCAGGGTCTCTGTTGCTATTTTTGGAGAGTACTTTGTCATCCCTCTAACCCATTTTTATGCACCTATTTTGATATAATGTCACACAAATATTAGGCATGACAATGTCTGGGACAAGTTTGTGTATAAGCATTGTAAGTCCATGTTCAAGGTCATGGATGCTATTTTAGGAAGAAAATCGTCATGGTTCTAGCGTCTTTATTTGTGAACTGATTTTGATAATACTTCTCAAAAATGTTAAATATGACAATATCTTGGACAGACAAGTTCGCATTTCAGCATTGTAGATCCAAGGTCAAGGTCACATTTGCTATTTTAGGAAAACCTTTGTCATCCCTCCAGTATATTTATTTATAGGCCAATTTTGATATAACTTCAGACAAATATTCACAAATATGTCTTGACACATTACTCATTTAGTGAGGCATATGGCGGGGGCATTCATCACATTAAGTGGTTGTCTAGTTTATGACAAGGTCAAATTTGCATTCTGATTCTTTTATATGGGAAAATGCTTAAATATAAGAGTTCATGGAAGTTGTATAAGATTTTGGTGCAAAAGTTAATACAGTCCGTCAAATGAATGAATTCTCGAGCATATTTAGCAATTGAGTTCTAGGTCATTTTTTTTAACCTTTAACCAATGTTCCTCATATTTTGACAGCTTCAAACTACCAGGTTTGTTTAAAATGATGGCCCTTGTTTGACATTGACCTTTTTACTTAGAAGATCGAATCAGGGCCTCATGGCCCTCTTGTTTAAATCATTATTTGTTTCTGCTTTCAGGAAATCAACAGCCTGAACAGTGTTGTCGTGAATTCAAGGAATGGACTTGAATTTGGTTTCGAACAGTGCTTTTTGAACAGACCGTTTGAGGATCTAAAGAAGTACAAGGCCAAGAGAAATGTGAATACTCGCATGGCTGGGAGATGTCAAAAAGCCATACGGTTCCCAGTAACAGCTATCTGCCCAGATGCTTGGACAGGTAATAAAAATTGTTCAGTTTTCCTTCATTCAGGAAAAGAATTTCTTAATTGCAACTTAAATGTGCCCAACTTCGAAAGAGTTGGTGGGACATATTGCCGAGCTTATCCATTAGCTTCTTCATTTTTTGTTAAATTGTTTGAAACATGCATGGCAAGGTCTTTAAATTTCATGTGCACTTGTCGGAAAATAGCACCTTTTTAACTCACCTGAGCCAGAGACAATTTTAGTTTTAGTTTATTTTCTCTAGTGGAAAGAATAGGTAAATAAACAAACTTGCCCAACTAAACAGCAACAATACAGCTTTATGAAACAGCTTGTGATCGTAGCTGGTATATATGTGAAATTTTCTCTTTCAAGGTAAATGTATCATTTGTGCATGTGATGCAAAAATTCTTTGAGCTATTTACTAATTTGTAAATGTATAATTTGTGCATGTGATGCAAAAAATTCTGTGAGCAATTCGTAAAAAATGACTAACTTGCTTCGATGGGCCACTTGGCTGACCGTAGCGAATTCCACTCAAAAGCCAGAGATTGTGGGTTCGATACTCGGTCTGGCCAGTTACTTTTGTATCCCTTGTGCTGATTCAAGAAGGGCAACTCTTGTCAGCTACTGGCAAAAGTATGTGCCTTTAGTACTGGTTAACCACTTAGGAGGTCAAAGCCTGACTAGGAATAGTGTTTACAGACCAACCCAACATGGCCATAGCTGTTTACCGTTGACGGATAGCAACAAAACAACAACAACAATGACTAAATGACTTCCAAACGTTTCATTTAACTTCAAACCTGATCAAAGACACAATTCATATCTAGCTATATATCCTTAGATGACAATAATACCATGGAACTTGTTATCTGAAAATATCTTGGGTTTATGATTTGAAAATAATAGGATTTTTATTAACTGGTTGTCAGCAGCCTCACAGGCTGTTGACAGCTGGCTTTCTTAAACTTGTGAGGCTGGTGACAACCAATTGTCAGTAGTCATTTCCAAAAACAATTACCTGTCTGCCTTCTGAATAAAGAAAACATACAGATGCCGACAAATGAAGCAAATGCCGATTTTTTTTTCAGAAATAGAAAGAGCCTGCAGGGAAAACATGGACACAAACACAGAGAATCAGCCAGCTAATGATATTAATGAGTATGTGTGACTGATGAGGTGTCAGCAGTGCTGCAACCTGCCCTTGTAGAAGAAGTGCTTCCAAGAGTAATTCCAGCTGCAGCTGACGAAGAGTTCCCAGCAACTTTAGTTCCCAACAATGACGACAGGATGCCAGTACTGGAAACCACTGATGAGGCACGGGCAACAATAACACCTGCAATCGATGACAAGGGACCAGATATTGAAGAGGAAGTGCCAATGTTAGCAGCACCAACCATAGTAACAGCTAGTTCTGTCGAGAAGGTGATGGCGTTACAAGATACTGCAGAGGAGCCAGCAGGAAAGGAAAACCTGTCAGCAGTTGGGCATAGTAAAACCCAGTCTTCAATTGTTTCTTCACTAGAAGCCACAGAAAAAGACGTTTGTGGGATTTGCACAAAAGTGGGTAGATCCGGACAGCTATGGCTACCGTGCGATTCCTGTGATTCCTGGTTTCATAGGTTGTGTTCCAATATTACAATGAAAGTTTTCACAAAAATACAGAACGGAAATAGTGTTAGGAAGTGCAAAACATGTCAGTAAGAGGTCAAACAATGCATTTAGTATATGTGTAAGACTCATATTGAGGGCCAGTCCTTAATCGAGGGCCGATTTCCACAACGGGAGTCGATTTTATCGCACATCGAGGGCTAACAGTATTTCTCCCACATCGAGGGCCATTTACGTGACACACCTAGGGCTAATTGTTTTCCCATATCGTGGGCCGATCTTGTTTCACATCGAGGGCCATTTATGTTATTTACACCTCAGGGGCCGATTTTGTCCCACATCGAGGGCCAGAAATCCGTATTCCACATCGGGGGCCAATTGTACCGCGCATCCCGCGGGGCGTTTCTATTTTTTCATTATTCATTGCTTTGCACTTCGATGACTCATTTACTATCACATCAACATTTCTGTGTGGGTTTGATGCTAATCAAATCTGCTTTACGAGAGTATGTAACATTTATCAGAGGTTTTACGTAACAATCAATGCAAAACTACGGCCTAATTTGACGTTGCATACAATGGCGCTTTAACGTCACGTTCATAGCATAATGACGTCGGCCATTCTAACGTTCAAAATGGAGGACAGCATCGAGGAAGAGGGCTTCGAGGTGAAAGTAAAAAGGAAAAAGCCATTTTCCAAGGATCCGAACCCGGAATGGTTTTGGTCAGAATTTGATGAAGTTGTACAAATCACAAAATTCAAGTCGGAAAACCCTAAATGGGGTCCCAGAAGAATAGCGGAATGCCAGCAGTCAGTTAGGAAGTTCTTGTGAATCATATAACAGCTAATAATCTCTTTAGTGAATCCCAGTTTGGTTTTCGAAATAAAAGAAACTGAGTACTGCAGCTGTTGGATGTTCTAGATGATTGGTCTGCAGCATATGATGATAGTATTGTAGCGCCGGCCGTGCGGCTAGGATGATGTGGGGTCTTGCCCAAATATCCTTATAAAACGGGTTCTGTTATAGGGCCACTGATGGACATGGGTAACTCGAGAGATAAGAAGTATTAACATAAAATATTTAATTAACAAGAAAAAGCAACAATTGTAAATATTAAACGTCATCCACAACAATAGTGCATAGACTTTGAATAGCCTATTGAGATCAAGCGGACAAAAGGGTGCAGCTCCCTTAAGCAGACAAGAAGATAAAGTATGAAGGGGCAGGGCAGGACTTACCAGCTCAACACAGGGACAACCCAGGGTGCTTGAAAATGGGTTAGTTTATCACTAAATAAATTGAGATAAATAGAAGAGCTAAATAATCACCCTGGTCTTGGTGCCAGAAACATGTATGGTAAAATTGATGATAAAAGATGAGAATTTCTGAGTTGAAAATGGAAAGTCTTATCTTCTCAACAGTCAAGGAGCCACTGAGTGCGTGAGAAAGTAAACAGACGATAATAAAGAGTTGTAGAATCTGATTGGACCATAGAATGCCTAACACCAACGAGAATTCAGCCTCAGCACGCGCAAAATGAGCCATAGATCCGATTGGTTACATATTGCCTGACAGAACCTGATTTCTCATCCTCGTTCCATATTCCAAAACTCAAGAAAGTAGTCCAAAGGGAAAGTGATGGCCTACCATTCAATCCCTGTTTTAGAAGTCAAATCATTCAATGAAAGTTTCTGGAATAGAGAAATAAGAAGTTTGTAGGCCAATTTATCAGCTAAATATATATACAAGTATAGATTGCAGAAAATGTCAAATCACTATCACTGCGCCTGGTAAGCAAAGATGGCTGCCCGAGAAACTATTAAAATCATATGGATTTTACAAAGGGAATTACCGGAATCAGCCAGCTAATGATGTTAATGAGGATGCTGTGACTGATGAGGTGTCAGCAGTGCTGCAACCTGCCCTTGTAGAAGAAGTGCTTCCAAGAGTAATTCCAGCTGCAGCTGAAGAAGTGTTCCCAGCAGCTTTACGTCCCGTCAGTGACGACAGGATGCCAGTACTTGAAAACGCTGATGAGGCACCGGAAAAAATAACACCTGCAATCGATGACAAGGAGGCAACTACTGCAGAGAGACCAGATATTGAAGAGGAAGTGTCCATGTTAGCAGCACCAACAATAGTAACAGCTAGTTCTGACGAGGTGACGGTGTTACAAGATACTGCTGAGGAGCCAGCAGGAAAGGAAAACCTGTCAGCAGTTGGGCTGGTGTCGAGTTACAACAAGTTGTCTACGTCAAAAGGTAAATGGTACTAAGAGAGAAACCAATGTCAAAGAGAAATAAAAAGTTACATTCAATAGTTTCTTCACTAGAAGCCACAGAAAAAGACGTTTGTGGGATTTGCACAAAAGGTGGTAGATCCGGACAGCTATGGCTACCGTGCGATTCCTGGTTTCGTAGGTCGTGTTTCAATATTACAATGAAAGTTTTCACAAAATTACAGAATGGAAATAGTGTTTGGAAGTGCAAAAAGTGTCAGTAAAATTTAAAACAATCCATTTAGTATATGTATAGCCATTATAAAGGAATCTTGCATCTGATCAGGGTCTATACTGTTTCTGTCTCCAGAACCAAAAAGCCTATGACCTTGAAACTTGGTATGTAGCATCGGGCATGTGGGCCCATCATAGTTTGTACAAATGATGACCTTGCGTTGACCTTGACCTAATTTATGGCATGGTCAACTTTGGTATGTTAGGCTTTTATATGGGAAAACGCTTAAACAGTGGATTTCTCAGAAACTATTTAAGTCTAAGGTACAATACTTGGTATACATGGTCGACTACATGACCAGATGAAGATGTTATGTCACTAAGGGTCAAAGTCATTCCGTCGGACCATCCGTCGTCAAGATTTTTAAACATCTTCTCCTCTGAAACCACTGGGGAGATTGAAGCAAAATTTCATATAGAGTCTCAGTGGGATAGGGGAACGAAATTTTTTACCCGGGGTTTGGGTCACATGACCAAGATGGCCGCCATGCCCATATATGGTAAAAACCCTTCAAAAATCTTCTTCTCCAGAACCAAAAGGCCTATGACCTTGAAACTTAATATGTAGCATCGGGCATGCGGGCCCATCATAGTTTGTACAAATCATGACCTTGCGTTGACCTTGACCTAATTTACGGCATGGTCAACTTTGGTACGTTAGGCTTTTATATGGGAAAACGCTTAAACAGTGGATTTCTCAGAAACTATTTAAGTCTAAGGTACAATACTTGGTATACATGGTCGACTAAATGACCAGATGAAGATATTATGTCACTAATGGTCAAGGTCATTTCGTCGGACCATCCGTCGTCAAGTTTTTCAAACATCTTCTCCTCTGAAACCACTGTGCCGATTGAAGCCAAATTTCATATGGAGTCTCAGTAGGATAGCGGGACGAAATTTTTTACCCGGGGTCTGGGTCACATGAGCAAGATGGCCGCCATGCCCATATATGGTAAAAACCCTTCAAAAATCTTCTTCTCCAGAACCAAAAGGCCTATGACCTTGAAACTTGGTATGTAGCATCGGGCAGGCCGGCTTATCATAGTTTATACAAATCATGACCTTGCGTTGACCTTGATCTTATTTACGGCATGGTCAACTTTGGTACGTTAGGCTTTTATATGGAAAAACGCTTAAACAGTGGATTTCTCAGAATCTATTTAAGTCTAAGGTACAATATGTTGTATACATGGTCGACCAAATGACCAGATGAAGATATCATGTCTATAAAGGTCAAGGTCATTCCATCAGACCATCCGTCGTCAAGATTTTCAAACATCTTCTCATCTGAAACCACTGGGGAAATTGAAGCCAAATTTCATATGGAGTCTCAGTGGGATGGGGGAACGAAAGTTTGCACCCGGGATCTGGGTCACATGACCAAGATGGCTGCCACGCCCATATATGGTAAAAAAACTTTCAAAAATCGTCTTTTCCAGAACCATAAGGCCTATGACCTTGAAACTTGGTATGTAGCTTTGGGCATGTGGGCCCATCATAGTTTATACAAATGATGACCTCACTTTGACCTTGACCTAATTTACGGCATGGTCAACTTTGGTACGTTAGGCTTTTATATGGGAAAACACTTATACAGTGGATTTCTTAGGAACTATTTAAGTCTAAGGTACAATATGTGGTATATATGGTCAACTAAATGACCAGATTAAGATGTTATGTCACTGAAGGTCAAGGTCATTTTGTCGGTCTGTCCGTCATCAAGATTTTCAAACATCTCCTCTGAAACCACTGGGGAGATTGAAGCCAAATTTCATATGGTGTGTCATTGGGATAGGGGAACTAAAGTTTATACCCGGGGTCTGGGTCACATGACCAAGAAGGCCGCCATGCCCGTATATGGTAAAAACCCTTCGAAAATCTTCTTCTCCAGAACCAAAAGGCCTATGACCTTGAAACTTGGTATATAGCATTGGGCATGCGGGCCCATCATAGTTTATACAAATGATGACCTTGCGTTGATCTTGACCTAATTTACGACATGGTCAACTTTGGTACATTAGGCGTTTATATGGGAAAATGCTTAAACAGTGGATTTCTCAGAAACTATTTAAGTCTAAGGTACAACATGTGGTATATATGGTCACCTAAATGACCAGATGAAGATATTATGTCACTGAAGGTCAAGGTCAATTTGTCGGTCTGTCCGTCATCATGATTTTCAAAATATCTTCTCCTCTGAAACCACTGGTCTGATTGAAGCTAAATTTTATATGGAGTCTAAGTGTGATCGGGGAATAAAAGTTTGTTCTTGGTGTCTTGTCCAAGATGGCTGCCATGCCCGTATATGGTAAAAACCCTTCAAAATCTTCTCCGGAACCAAAAGGCGTATGACCTTGAAACTTGGTATGTAGCTTTGGGCACTCAAGCCCATCATAGTTTATACAAATGATCGTGCGTTGACCTTGACCTAATTTATGACACTGTCAATTGGTACATTATGTGGGCTTTTATATGGGAAAATGCTTAAACAGTGGATTTTTCAGAAACTATTTAAGTGTAAGGTGCAATAGTTGGTGTATATGGTTGATTAAATGACCAGATGAAGATATGGTCAAGGTCATTCTTTGACTTTTGTACAAGGTCATTGAGATTCTGTCACCCGTCAACATTTTCAAACATCTTCTCAGAGGCCACTAGGGTCAATTGAAGCCATATTTCATATGGAGCTTCACCAGCTTAAAGGAACCATTGTTTGTTCAGATGGTCTTGGTCACTTGACCAAGATGGCCACTATGCCCATATATGGTAAAAACTCTTCAAACGTCTTTTTCTCAAGCACCGAAAGGCCTATAACCTTGAAACTTGGTACCGGTATGTATATATCATAGTTTATACAAATGATTATTGTATTTCATATGGAGCTTTAATACTGGGTCAAAGGAATCAAAGTTTGTTCAGATGGTCATGGTCACATGAACATGGTGGCCGCCACGCCCATATATGATTACAACCCTTCATAAATCTTTGTCCAGAACCAAAGGCCCAGTGACCTTGTGGCTTGGTATATAGAATTGGGACTCAACATTAATCCCCAAGGGAGGGGGCTTATCTGCCCCTGCCCCGGTGCTATATACATGTATAAAAGCATTAAAATATATACCAGGACCAAGTGGCAGGTGAGCTACAGGACCATTGGTCCTCTGGTTAGAAATTTTACCAAACTAATGTTGGATGTCCAAGTTTGTACGATTTTTATGGTAGATTTTTCAGGGTCCTGATATTGTTGATGCAAACAGCGAAGACTTTGATCAGATTGCACGGTTGCATTGGCTATATAAAAAATCAAAATAAAACCATAAAAATTACGTGTCTTCCTGAAAGTTGGCAGACGTCTTTTCTTTGTTGTTCTACAGTTAAGAATAAAAAATAGAAGAGCATGCTGTTTAAAACAAGAATTTTTATATGAAAGATCAAAGGGTATTTTTCTGGGCAGTATAAAATAAAATTTGTTGTTGAAAATGTACATAGCTCTGAAGGTACTTTAATGCATTAAAAAGAGCATCCTTGCAATTATTTTTTCCAATTTTCAAACTGTAAAGTAGACCAAATAAAAACAGTAGCTTTTTCTCAAATGTCTGACAATGTTATGGTGCATGTATACACCTTTCCTATAAATCGATAAAGTCGCGCACGAGTTATCTACCCAAGTAGACTGTGACGTCATCTGTAGGAACATCCCATATAATTCAGCATAACTGCAAGCACACATAACATGCATAAAGCAGACGTTTTGTAAATGTGAACTGCAAAAAAGACATTGAAAGACCAAATTAAAGTATAATTGCCCTGTTGTCATGTGACATTTTTATTTATATATATTTCTTTTATTTTAATATCATATTGAGAATGCCAACAAGTCGCTCATGATTTTCATGACCCCGTTCATCAAAGCCGTGTTTCAACACCCCGGCAATACATTCACGTTTGTTCAATATAAAAGAGCTACATTTCGTATAAATAAGTTTCGTAAATCTGAAAAGTTCTTTCCATTTTCCGACAGGTAAAACGTCAGCATTCAGGTAGTAACTACACATTATTACCAGGCAGGTTATAGCGCTGATATTTATGGTTTCTTGTGCGATACACCGATCTCAAAGCATCAGCATCCAAACAGTTTTCCGTAAGTTTGAACCCGAGGTTGAATTTATATTATTTTTCCATCTCTTACTTATCTTCGGTATTATTTATTTAATCGTTTCCATTTCATCGCAGGGTGTTCTTAAAGCTGAACGTGTCTAGGTAATACACAATCATAGCTGTTTGTTTATTGCGACAATGCGCGCGATCGGTGATTACACAAACGAATTCCGTGTCAGCACACTTTGTTGTCATTTTTAGCGAGTGTCTGCTTTATAATCAGCTAAATTTTCGTTTTGTATCTTTTGTAATAATGGTCTGAACATCTTCCGCGATTTTCTTTCTTTTCCTTATGTTTTGGAAGCTGTACTGGTGATACATGCTCTTGATTACGGTAATTTTGGCCCGAAATTTAAGCCGGAAATCTTTTAATTTTATGTTTATTTCCCATATGCTAGAAGTTATAAAGCTTATTTTCCGACAAAGAAAGAGCTGAATGTAGTCGGAACAAAACAGTTGTCTTAATCTTAACCGTTGAATGTTAGTTTTGAATATACGGAAAACCGGCATTTATTTGGTTACACAATGAAAAACAATAGCCTAGCCTACAGATGACGTCATAGGCGTTGCAAGGGACAAAACTCGAACAGACTCTGAATTATAGGAAAGGTGTATACTGGTTGCATTCATTAAATACAGGTAAGGCAGTTATACCTATTATACTAGTTACATTACAGGTAGGGCAGTCATAATTATATCATACTCACAGTATAAATATTACATTACAATGACCAAGACAGGTGTGTTATTGAAATTACGCAACCTTGAAAATAGACTTCTGTGTATCTTAGACAAACATTTGGACACAGGCTACACCTTTTCTTTATCTGCGCAGCCTGATAATGTGCGAAAAAATAATGAAAAAATAATTGCTAGGATGCTCTTTATAATGCATTAGTTTATGTTCAGACACTTTTAATAATGATGGTCATTTTTTAGATTTTTGCGCACAAAATAACCCTTGATCCTTTCTGATATAAATCCTTTTTAACAGCAACAAGTTCTACATTTTGGGAGTCTGAATTGCGAGGAAAAATATAAAGAAGGCATCTGCTAGATCTGTTGAATTTTCAGCATCTTTTGCAGATTTTTGCCTTTACCCCAAATCAGTGATAATCACCACCTTAAATATTTAAGTAAAGATTAGGTAACTCTTTTTCAGACTTAGACATTCTAACATTTGACAATTTTAGTGGCAAGCATATGGTTGGGGGCATAGTGTTCACAAACACAATTTCTAGTTACCATTTAATTCAGGTTATCGAAAGTAGGTCATAGTTACCAACATAACCCAAAATAAATTTTCAAACTCTTTTTATTTGAAACTAAAGAATGTTTTATTTATTTAAAGTCGGCTAATCACGATCTTTTACAATAAGGAAACTATAGTGAGAAGATTGCAGCGATACCTGATGATAATTTTTTATGCTGAGAGAGTAATGGGGCCTTTACTCTCATAAGCGAGGTGTTTGTAATATGACAAATTTTGCATTTTGGGGTAAATTAGACATTTCATTTTACATACCATTAGTTTATGATTAAGCATTGCCAATCACTCGTAAAATTATATGTTAAATCTGAAAATGTGCTCAATATTCTAAACTGTACTTTACGTTGACAAGAACAAAAACCTGCTGCTTTGTTGTTGAAACCGACTTATCATATGTAATAGTATACTGCTTATTCAGTTCTGTTTGTTATTAGGATGGTTGTCAATGATTATATGAGCCTCATCATGAGAAACGTGAACTTGGAGTTTCTGTCCAGGTCAGACACGACCAAGCCTGCGCAGCCGCAGAAGCTAAGCTACAGGCTTGACATTTCGAATATAGAACCTAGACATATTATATTGTCCAAGCAACCAGCAACAAAGGCTTTGATTGATTGATTGGTTGGGTTTAACAGCCCTTGGAGACAGTATTTCAGTCTATATCGGGCCGTCTCCCAGAGAGGGAGAAAGAGAAAAAATGTCCAAAAAACCCTCGCCCGCAACTACTGCAAGCACAGTAGGCCCTTGCCCTATAATTTTCTAAATCAGTAGGACGCCCCGGCACTGGAAGTTACACACAGCACCATAGCACCACCGACCACACCGAGCTACAAAGGCACTGATCAGACTGCACATATCTGCGTCTTTCTTGTTCAGGTTTACTCATGACTTGGCTCATACATGCGTATGCATTATTATACAGTTATACTAAATTACAATTACTATCACTTGTATAACAAATGAGAGGTAAAGCATTTAGGTACGTACAGTGCTCCATGAAATGTTACTGTATCAAAAGAGTGAGTTGTGAATGCATTTTTCATTTCCAAATTTAATGGAATCATAAAAACTTTGTTACACTGATCCAAACCCAGCTTTCACAGTTTGATATGCAAAGCAATTGAGACAATCCATTACCATTATATCATTTGCTTCCAGCAAAACCACAGCAAACTGTGAGGACTGGTAGCCTTATCAGGCATGACAATAAATCCAGATATGATACGGTATCCGTTGGCTCAATTACTTCCAAAGATAAAGATGCCTAAAATAAAACTCCATTCTGGAACCATTTGTCCGTGTCTCCAACACTGAGTTCATGTCAAAACTCTTTTTCGACGCCAATACATTCTTCTGCATCTAGCGCTGTTCTGGTGCTGTTCTCAAACACGCATCGTTAAAGGCCCCTTTGCTCTATCAGCATGAAAATTTTTATCGTGACGTATCGCTGCAAGCTTCCCGCCATAGTTTCGTCATTGCAAATGACCGCGATTAACCAACTTTAAACAACTAAAACATCATTGAGTTTCACATAAAAAAGGTTCAAAAACTAAAATGACCTACTTATAAACAATGAAAAAATGGTAAAAATACAATGTACAGTCGTGGAGTCCCATTTAATGTACCGCTTTTGTTTATATAAATCGCGCAACGGGAAACCAGAAAAGGAAACCTGTATTTTTAAGATCGATTTGTCTTCTTTCCATGTTTCCATGCTTTTTGCCAGGTAAATAAATAAATGTTTGCACATCAACCCATATTTTATCACCAAACGTGAAGGTTGACGCGCATTTCATGATGATTTGCGTTTAGACGTTTTTACCACTTATAGGACTACGGAGACTTTAAAGGTAGGTACCTGGACTAGCGATGTCAATTATGTCCACAAAATAATTTCGTCTTTTTCTGAGCAGTATTGAGTTCTCTTATTTTTCTGAATTTGTTGCTACTGAGAAACTCGTCAGATGTTGAAGAAAATAGTTGTTTTCCCTTTTGGTTTATTTTCTTTCGTTGGAATTCCAGTTCTAAAAATAACTATGTTTATTAAGTCTATAAATGCGCGATTTCTGATGCCATTCTCCAAAGGTCAATTTTCCCTTGCCGTGAGCTCTCCTAGAGGTCCTTGCATGGCGGATGGGTTAAAACTATCCCAAAATGCAATGCAGCATGACGTCAGCTGCGTTATCTATTTTTGGCGCGAACTAAAAACAGCGCTAACTGGTGTGCGAAGCAGAGTTAGGAAATCCCTTGCAAAACAACTTTTTTGATATTTTTTTTTATTTAGACTTTTTAGTGAAACTGATTCATTCCCTTTTATAAGTGCTCCCCAACAACTTGGATGAAAGTTCATCAAAATTATGATGCATTCCAAAGTACAGGAACCTACCTTTAATCAACTGACACACATTATCTGTCAACTTTTTACAAACGGCTATCTTTTATCTTTAGAAAAATTGAACAGGCCTCTATCCTCTGGTTGTTGCTAGAGCACAAATTTACGAAATTTCACCAGAGCATTTAGCGCTTTCCATTTTTTTTTTCAGTCTTTGATTCGTATAAGTTAAGCAGCCCTTTCACTTGTTCCTCTGACTGCCTAAACCATGATCTGTCTCGTCTGTGTATTCCTGTGATGTACCTAACTTCTCTATTCTTAGTGCTTCAACCTTTTCCTGTTTGATTCGTTTTGCTGCCTTGAATGTTTTGGTCTTTGTTGAAATTCCTTTATGATAGATCTTGCTTCAAAACAATCCTTTATGACAGATCTGGTTTCCTTCTTGCTTCAGACAGAATTTTCGCTACATCTTGTTCACATGTTCCATTCAACCGTTCACTGTTTTTGTTCTTGCTGAACAGAGCATATTCTTTACATGACAAACAACACACGTTTGGTTTGTTCTTTATAAACTCATCTATATACCCAATTACGCTCTCTGAAACATTTTTATGCCTTGAAACCCGCTGTTTCCTCTAATATAAATCTGAATCCCTTCCTACATTGCGCTACTTGCTTCCATCTAAGTGGTCTTTGCCCGGTTTTGCTAATGCCGGCAAAAGTATTTCAGGACGTGTTTATACTAAATGGTCATACTCAAATGGAGCAAAGAGGGTGTCTAAATACAGTTTTCATTAACAGGGGCTTCCTTTTCCATAAAGCCTGTTGCATGCAGTGCCGCATGTTTTAGGGTCACTTACCGTTGGTACTTTGCTGATATGCCCAGAATACGATTTTATTTTGTCTTCCATCAAGTCCTGAGAGTGCTGATAAATTTGGATATTAATCCAAGAGCCTTGCACCCAGCTACCAGTTCAGTAATTTTCACGTCATGCAATTCAGCTTGTTCAATAGAGTCTATTTTTCCCCCTTTTTAATTAAAAACAAAGAGAATGCATTTGCAAACAGAAGTGATTTCTTCGGAACGGTGCAAACGGTAGAGACTGAAGTTTGTGCTGCTTTAAAAAGGGTTGAAAGTAGCCTAAATTACAAATTCTAAGTGTGAACCGTTTTTACATCTTCTTTAGAAAATGCTGATCTGTTCTGATCAGTCTTACAGCAGCAGATTTATTCTTCTTAAAGCCTCCATAGTCCTACCAATGATAAAAAATCGTCAAAATACAATTCATTATGAAACCTGTACAGCCTTCACAATTAATGGAAGTATTTCGGTTGATGTGCTTTTTTTTGTATCATATAACTGGAAAAAGAGAAGGAAGAAGGTATTTTAGAAAAAATGATAAGTCTCTCCATAAAAATACGGTTTTCGTCTCTGGTTCCCCGTTGCGCATAATGCAACCGCGGCACAATCAATGGGATTCTTGTCGGCTTAACAGTTTTGCATGTTGTATTTTTATCAATTGTAAAACGCCCGTACTTGTATTTTTATCTCATGTACCTTGTGTTTTTACCATGAAATATAGCTAGTGAAATCGAAAGTTGGCAACTAAAATGATCTAGTTATTTTTTCAAATCTATTTTATGGTAAATTCAAGGACGTTTTGATTTTTCAAAGCCGGCCAATCACGATAATAATCAATGGCAATCAATGGCGAAACTGTAGTGAAAAGTTTGCAGCGATTGATTGATTGATTTGGGTTTAACGGCCCTTTGAGACAGTATTTCAGTCTGTATCGGGCCGTCTCCCAGAGAGAGGGAGAAAGAAAAGAGAAACGATAGACGAGAGAAAAAATGTCCAAACAACCCCCACCCGCACCCACTGCAAGCACAGCAAACCCTTGTCCTACTATTATCCAAATCAGTAGGACGTCCCGGCACTGGAAGTTATATCCAGCACCATCGCACCACCCGACCACCCCCTACGATACTTCACGACAAAATATTCCATGCTGATAGAGCTATGGGGCCTTTAACAAACGACTTGTAATAAGCTTAAGGCCCCATTGCTCTATCAGCATGAAAAGTTTTATCGTGACGCATCGCTGCAAGCTTCCCGCCATAGTTTCGTCATTGCAAATGACCGCGATTAATCAACTTTTAACAACTAAAACATCATTGAGTTTCGCATAAAAAAGGTTCAAAACTTGATTTGGCTCATTTTAGTTGCCAACTTAAATGACCTACTTTCGTTTTTATGAACAATGGAAAAAATGGTAAAAATACAATGTACAGCCGTGGAGTCCCATTCAATGTACCGCTTTTGTTTATATAAATCGCGCCGGGCCGCATAGCGCAATCGGTAGGGCACCTGACTCACAAGTCAGAGGTCCATGGTTCGAAACCCGGTCTGGCCACATACTTTCGTTTCTCCTTCCTCTGATTCAAGAAGGGCAGTTGTCAGTTACTGGTGAAAGTATGTGCACTTAGTACTGGTTAACCTTTTAGGAGGTCTAATCCTGCCCAGGAATAGTGTGGTTAGGTTAACTGACCGTTCCGACATGACCATAGCTGTTTACCGAGGACGTTAAGCATCAAATCAGCCGATCAGTCAGTTATACTAGAAGGTTGTCCAGGGACAACTGGTCGAGCCCGCTGTTTGCTTTAGTGACCTATAAGTATGTCAAGACTAAGTAACTGCTTCACTCTAGAAAGAAGCCAAAAAACATCATGCTTAGTCAGCATTTTCTTCTTTTCTCTCTCCAAATTTTCACAAAGGAAAATAAGTAGAAGTGATGACCCAGGCAAGCTCAATTTATGACAGTTACAATATCTGACCTTCAAGTGTGACCTTGACCTTGGACCTACCCAAACACATATGTCACTTGACACTTCCACTCATCAAGAAGAACAATTGTGCCAAATTATTTTGAAATCCATCCGTAAATGTAGAAGAAATGGCTCGGACAAGCTCAATTTATGACCATTTAATCATTTGACCTTCAAGTGTGACCTTGACTTTGGACCTACTAGAACAAATGTTCCAAATTGCACTTCTTCTCATCAAGGAGAACAATTGTGTTAAATTATTTTGAAATCCATTTGTAAATGTTGAAGTTATGGCTCAGACAAGCTCAAATTATGGCCATTTTATCAATTGACCTTCAAGTGTGACCTTGACCTTGGCCATACCTGAATAATTTTTCCAAATGGCACTTTTACTCATCAAGGAGAACAATTGTGCCAAATTATTTTGAAATCCATCCATAAAGGTAGAAGTAATGGCTCGGACAAGCTCAATTTATGGCCATTTTATAATTTGACCTTCAAATGTGACTTTGACCTTGGACCTACCTGAACAAATGTTTCAAAAGGCACTTCTACTCATCAAGGAGAACAATTGTGCCAAATTATTTTGAAATCCATCCATAAATGTAGAAGTTATGGCTCGGACAAGCTCAATTTATGGCCATTTTATCATTTGACCTTCAAGTGCGACCTTGACCTTGGACCTACCTGAACAAATGTTTCAAAAGGCACTTCTACTCATCAAGGAGAACAATTGTGCCAAATTATTTTGAAATCCGAAGTTATGGCCCGGACAAATCCGGACGGACGCACGCACGCACTAACGCACGCACGCACGCACTAACGCACGCACGCACGCACCCACGGACATACACCGAACTGACATTGTAACAACTATGTCTCGCTCTCCGCAAGCGGGCTCGACAATAAATCGCGAAACGGGGTACCAGAAAAGGAAACCTGTATTTTTAAGATCGATTTGTCTTCTTTCAAAAACATGTTTCCATGCCAGATAAATAAATAAATGTTTGCACATCAACCCATATTTTATCACCAAACGTGGACGCGCCTTTCATGATGATTTGCGTTTAGACGTTTTCACCACTTAAAGGACTACGGAGACTTTAAGCTGACTCTTGATTGAAGAGACTTTCTCACTCTCAGTTGAACTGTTATTTACACTTTCTGCCAAATGAACCAAGCCATGCCCATGCAGGCCACAGGAAAACACCAGGATATTTCTCCCCTCAGATTTTTCTTCATCTGTGAGCTCATTGATGATGGACACAATCTTCAAACAAGCATTTCTATTTCTCCCAATATGAGTTCTGTAGCTGCACGGCTATTTACTCTTGCAGTAACATTAGCTAGAATTTGTCTGGAATTCTCATTACCTGCACGGCGTGCACGATCAATATCTCCTAAAATTAACACATTGGAGGCCGCTTTTGTTTCTAATCGCGTTAACCAAGCATATATTCTATACTTTCAACATCGCTGCGATGCGTTCCGTCCTTTTCTCATGTTGTTTTTTCACTCAGCAATATTAGAGTTTGCTTCTCATTAAATTCTTTTCCAATTTGTTAAAAATTACATAATCATTTGCACATTCAAACTGTTGATGGTACATGGACTGGGCAAGTGACTTACTAGTTTACACACTGCTGAAATAACTTATGGAAATTTCCTGTAATTGGCATGTCATTCTAACAAATCAAATGTAGTTTGTTGAAGTTCATAATGATCATATTTTATTGCCTTTATATACACTTTATGTACAATGGGGATGGGCTACAAGTTCTTGCAACATTAGTTACAACCCACCCCCTACAGTATCAAACACAGCAAGACATGGCAAGAAACAAACAGATTATACAATTTCTAAACGTGGAATAATGGAAATATCAAAAGTATAAATAGGAACTCATTAAGATTTAATTTTCACTTTTTTGATAGGCCCTATAGCTCTATCAGCATGAAATATTTTATCATGAGGTATCGCTGGAAACTTCTCACTACAGTTTCGTCATTGATTATTATCGTGATTGGCCGGCTTTGAAAAATCAAAACGTCCTTGAGTTTACTATTAAAAAGATTTGAAAAAAATAACTAGGTCATTGCTTAACGAGGAACCAGAGACGAATACCCTATTTTTATGGAGAGACATCATTTTTCCAAAATACCTTGTCCCTTCATTTTTGCCAGTTATATGATACAAAAAAGCACATCAACCGAAATATTTTCATTAATTATGAAGGCTGTACAGGTTTTATAATGATTTGTATTTTGACGATTTTTACAACTGGTAGGACTATGGTGACTTTAAGCTAGAGAAATCAGTAGAATGATTCTGCTTTGGTTTTATTTAATTCTGCCGGCCTTTACAAGTTTTTTTCTTTTTGCACACCACGAAAATTCCCTAAAGAATACGCATGTTAGACGAATGACTGCGTTACCATGAGTACAACATCGGAGCAGATTGAGGGAAGTGACTCGGTCCCGGCCATACAGTCACTCACTTCAATATTGTAAATTAAACATGAATTAGAAGAGATCAAGTTATTCACTTGCTCTGCAGAATTTAAAATGATAAGGATTCATAGTTTTCCCAACGTAACTTGAACTCGCACTCCCCCCCCCCCCCACGCACTCAATAAATTTTATAATCCATTGAGGCCTAACTGCATCAGATCGCGCCTTATATAGTCTGGAGGACGGGCTCCCGATAACCAGCTCCTAAAACCATCTCCAAAAGCCGGAAAACGGCTCCAAGAGCCAGCAAGCCGACTTCCTGAACCGGCTCTAGGACTCGATCAAGCAGTTCCTGTGCCGACGGTTGGTCCAAGAAGCCGGGACCGGAAGCCGCCATGTGGTTCCAACCGGAAAACAGGCATTCCCGTGTCCATCGAGATAGCATCATTGCCCCGTGAGACGGATCTCCGGCAAATAACTAATACAAAGGTAAGTCTCAGGCTGTTCACTCGTAAGAATCTCCAAGAGCCGTTAAACCCAAAACAACCAACCAACTAACAATTACAATGAACCACGGCAGAAGCAACGCTTTGGATCGTTTAGTAATAAATTACTGGGAATTTCATCGAGCAACTTCATTAGTTCAATATACACATAGCAATTGTTCAGTCTGCGTGAAAGGTCTTACTCATCAAAGAATATATATCAAGATTCATCGCTGAGATGAAACAAGACGGGTACACAACAGCAACCCATCTGAAACGCTGGAGCAACAGAAGCCAAACAATTCAGCCCTGATGGTCCCAACCAAAGACAGATCATCAGCCCGCCGCTAACGTAACTAGAAGTTTTATACCGGGGCCATCATTAGTCTAAGGCCCCACCCACTGGGCGTGCAGTTTAAAGGCCCCATTGCTCTATCAGCGTGAAAAATTTCATCATGAGGTATCGCTGCAGGCTTCTCAGTATAGTTTCGTCAGTGTATATGACCGTGATTAGCCAGCTTTAAACAAATAAAACATCCTTGAGTTTCATATAAAAAGGGTTTGAAATTTATTTGGGTCATTTTGGTTGGCAACTAAAATGACCTACTTACGATTTCATTAAGTTGGATAAAATGGTCAAAATACAATGTAAAGGCGTGGAGTCCCAATCACTATCCCGCCTATGTTTATATAGCATTGTGTGGCGGGAAACCAGAACATGATATTTTTAATTTGTCGAGCGATTTGTTACTTTTCAGCAACTTGTTATCTCTACTTTTTGCCAGGTATATGATTCATTATATGCACATCAACCCACTTTTTAATACCAAAGGCGAAGGTTGAAACGCCTTTTACAATGATTTGAGGTTAGACGTTTTTACCACTGATAGGACTATGGAGATTTTAAGAAACAGAACTTAAATCTGCGAAAAAGGATTGCCTTGACAGGGTCAACCAAGCATGCAGTCTATCGCAGAACATTCATGTTGAATGTACCCGATTCTTTGTAACTAATAATTATTTTCCTAAACTGAACATAAAACTCATTTCTGCCAAAAAGTTCTTTTAAATTGTTCACTAATTCACCATATAATTAAAGGCCCTATCACGAGGTATCGCTGCAAGCCTCTTACCGTAGTTTCTTCATTGCAAATGATCGCGATCGACCAATTTAAAACAAATAAAACATTCATGAGTTTCACATATAAAGGGTTTGAAAATTATTTGGGTCATTTAATTTGGCAACTAAAATGACCTACTTTCGATTTAATATCCTTGAATAAAATGGTAAAAATACAATGTACAAGAGTGGAGCCCATTCACTGTCGCCCATTTGTTTATAGCGCATCACTCAAACGGAAACCAGAAAAGGAAAATCATATTTTATTGAGCGATTTGTTGTTTTTCAAAAACCTGTTTTCCATACTTTTTGCCGGCTATTTGGATCAATTTATGCACATTAACATGCATTTTACCATCAAATATGAAGGTTGAAAGCTTTTCATAATGATTTGTGTTGAGACGTTTTTTACACTGATAGGACTATGGAGACTTTAAGGCTCCGATAGGCCTTGTTTATGAAAAGATTAGAGACCAAAATAAATATGAGGGTTTCACAAACGTCCTGGCAAGACCATAGTGTGAACCTTTTACCTTCGTCATATGTGAAGAAAGCATTTTCTATCATTACAAGCAAGGTAAAGAGATTCTTCCCTCCTAAAAATTCTTTTAGTTAAATCAATCAGTCTTCCTTTGATAAAATCATGATGTTATGTAGTATAAGAGTAGAAAAGTCTTTGGTGAACGAACTAGTTGCCTGAAGACCTCTGGATTTTAGTTTATACAGTTCCTCACCGAAGGGGGTGGTTGGGTGGTGCGACAGTGCTGGGTATAACTTCCAGTGCCGGGGCGTCCTACTGACTTGGAACTTTGTAGGGTAAGGACCTACTGCGCTTGCAGTAGGTGCGGGTGGGGTTGTTAGGACATTTTTTTCCCTCGTCTATCATTAGCTCGCCTGAACGAAAGTTCAGGAAGAGCTATTGTTGTCACCACGGCGTCAGCGTCCACGTCCGCGTCGGCGTTCGAATTGGATGTTTTGGTTATAGTTTTTTAAAGACCTATATCTCCTTAACCCATGGATGGATTCTTTTGATACTTGCACTGTAGTTAGATATTGGTCCAAAGTTTAACAGGGTACCACCCCCACCCCACTCAGTGACCTTGATGTCAAGGTCATGGACTTAGAAAATTGGGAGTTTTTTTTGGACTGGATGTTTTGGTTAAAGTTTTATAAAGCCCAATATCTCCTTAACCCATGGATGGATTCCTTTGATACTTGTACTGAAGTTAGATATTGGTCTAAAGTTTTCGAAGGTTCTATCCCCCCACCACCCCCCAGTGACCTTGCTGTCAAGGTCATTGACTTAGAAAATTGTCTTTTTTTGATTGGATGTTTTGGTTAAAGTTTTTTAAAGACACATATCTTCTGAACCCATAGATGAATTCTTTTTATATTTGCACTGTAGTTAGAGCTACAGAACACTACCCCAACCCCGCACAGTGACCTTGATGTCAAGGTCAGGGACTTAGGAATTTTTGGTCTTTATTAAAGTTTTGTAATTGCATACTGATTCATAATGCTTTGCAGAGATTTAGTTTATACTTGAACTGATGTTAGACACTTTTTTGAGTTTTTACAAAACACCTTATACTTACCCCACTGGATGACCTTGGTGTCTTAGAATTTAGTCATAAAGATTTTGGTTAAAGTTTTATATTTATGAAGACATAATTTCACAGTGCCACGATGACAGACTCAGTTGATACTAATACTTGGACTGATGTTAGATAATGGTTGATGGTACAGCTTAGCCTCTGCTCCCCGCCCTCCTCCCCCCCCCCTCAATCTCATGGACTTTGAAATTTTATTTCATTTTTAGCTCGCCTGAACGAAAGTTCAGGAAGAGCTATTGTTGTTACCCTGGCGTCCGCGTCGGCGTCCGGATTGGATGTTTTGGTTAAAGTTTTTTAAAGACCTATATCTCCTTAACCCATGGATGGATTCATTTGATACTTGCACTGTAGTTAGATATTGGTCCAAGGTTTAAGAGGGTGCCACCCCCACCCCACTCCATGACCTTGATGTCAAGGTCATGGACTTAGAAAATTGGAAGTGTTTTTGTATTGGATGTTTTGGTTAAAGTTTTATAAAGCCCAATATCTCCTTTACCCATTGATGGATTCCTATGATACTGGCATTGTAGTTAGATATTGGTCCAAAGTTTTCCAAGGTACTACCCCCACCGCCTCAGTGACCTTGATGTCAAGGTCATGAACTGAGAAAAATTATTGCTGAGATGTTTTGGTTAAAGTTTTTTAAAGACACATATCTCCTGAACCCATAGATGAATTCTTTTTATATTTGCACTGTACCTAGATATTAGTCCAAAGTTTTACAGAGTACTACCCCAACCCCGCTCAGTGACCTTGTTGTCAAGGTCAGGGACTTAAGAAATTTGGTCTTTATTATAGTTTTCTAATTGCATACTGATTCATTATGCTTGGCAGAGATTTAGTTTACACATGAACTGATGTTAGACAATTTTTTGAGATTTTACAAAACACTATATACTTACCCCACCGGATGACCTTGAAGTCAAGGTCATCGACTTTGAACTTTGTCTTAAAGATTTTGGTTAAAGTTCTATATTTATGAAGACATAATTTCACAGTGCCACGATGGTATCAGTTGATACTTATACTTGGACTGCTGTTAGATAATGGTTCAAAGTTTTGATACATCCTAGCCCCCCCCCCCCCACACACACACAAAAAAAAAAAAAAAAAAAAAAACCCACCCTCCTACCCCCACCCCTTAGTTCTTTGAGCTCAAGCTCATGGACTTTGAAATTTCATGTGGATTTTTTTTTTTAATTTCATTTTAAACTTATTTCTGAGATAGCTTTTGTGCTTTTGTTTATAAATGTGTTGTCATTATGGACATGCTTGCCTGGATTTTATGCATAGCCGTCCACACTACAATAGCGACTGTGTGATGGGCAAGCACCTATTCAGGCGAGCTATGCTGTCGGGCGACAGCTCATGTTTTTCTTCTTTCTCCCTCTCTCTGGGAGACGGCCCGATATAGACTGAAATACTGTCTCAAAGGGCCGTTAAACCCAAAACAATCTATCAAAAATCTCACCGGAATTCATGATAGACCAAAAAAAGATTTTAACCAGACCTTTCATAAACTTTTTAGCTCACCTGAGCCAGCGGCTCCGGGGGAGCTTATAGGATGGTAAGGCTCCGTTGTCCGTCGTCCGTCCGTCGTCCGTCCGTCGTCCGTCCACACTTTCAAACAACTTCTCCTCTGAAACCGCTGGGCCGATTGTAACCAAATTTCATATAGAGCCTCCTGGGACCTTAGGAACCAAAGGTTGTTCAAACGGTCTTGGTCACATGACCAACATGGCCGCCATGCCCATATATGGTAAAAACCTGAAAAAATCTTCTTCTCCAGAACCAATAGGGCGATGGCCTTGAAACTTGGTATGTAGCATCGGGTACACGAGTACTACCAAGATTGTTCAAATTATGACCTTGGGTTGACCTTGACCTTTTTTACGGTTATGTCAAATTTGCTTCCTTATGCTTTTAGATGGCAAAATGCTGCAGCATAAGATATCTTGGAAACTGTTGAATATTTTGGCCTAAAAATTGGTACATACAGTCATCTTAATGACTACATGAAGATTTATGAGTTCAAGAGGTCAAGGTCATTCTTTGACCTTTGACCCAGAACTCTCATATTTTGACAATATCAAACAATCTCCTCAAAAACAACTAGGCCAATTGTAATTAAATTGCATATAGATCCTCCAGAGGTTGAGGGAATGAAAATTTGTTCATACGGTCCAGGTCACATGACCAACATGGCCACCACGCCCATATATGGTAAAAACCTTTAAAAATCTTCTTCTCCAGAACCAGTAGACCGATGGCCTTGAAACTCGGTATGTAGCATTGGGTACTCAAGTACTATCAAGATTGTTCAAATTATGACCCTGGGTTGACCTTGCCCTTTTTTACGGCAAGGTCAAATATCGGAAAATGCTAGCACATGAGATTTCATGGTAAGTTTTGAAGATTTTGGCCTAAAAATTGGTATATACAATCATCTTAATGAGTACATGAAGATATGTGAGTACAAGAGGTCAAGAACATTCTTTGACCTTTGACCCAGAAATCTCAAATTTTGACAATTTCAAAGAATCTGCTCTAAAACCACTGGGCCAATTGAAACCAAATTTCATATAGAGCCTCGAGGGGTTGAGGGAATGAAAAATTTTTCTAACGCTCCTGGACACATGACCAACATGGCCGCCATGCCCATATATGGTAAATACCTTTATAAATCTTCTTCTCCAGAACCAATTGACCGATGGCCTAGAGACTTTGTATGTAGCATTGGGTACTTGAGTACTATCAAGATTGTTCAAATTATGACCTTGTGTTGACCTTGACCTTTTACAGCAAGGTCAAATATGGGAAAATGGTAGAACATAAGATTTCATGGAAAGTTTTGAAGATTTTGGCCTAAAAAATTGGTATATACAGTTGTCTTAATGAGTTCATGAAGAATTATGAGTACAAGAGGTCAAGGTCATTTTTTTACCGTTGATCCAGATCGCTCATATTTTGACATTTTCAACCATTTCCTCAAAAGCCAAAGGGCCAATTGTGAACACATTTCATATAGAGCCTCCAGGGGTTGATTGAATGAAAAATTTGTTCTAACGGTCCAGGTCACATGACCAACTTGGCCGCCATTACCACTTATGGTATAAATCTTTAATATTTTTCTTCTCCAGAACCAATACACCTATGGCCTTGAAACTTGGTAAATAGCATGGAGTACTAGAGTACCACCAAGACTGTTCAAATGGTGACCTTGGGTTTACCTTGACCTTTTTTGCGGCATGGTCAAATATGGGAAAATGCTAGAACATAAGATTTCATGGAAAGTTTTGAAGATTTTGGCCTAAAAATGGTATATATGGTTGTCTTAATGAGTACATGAAGATTTACAAGTGCAAGTGGTCATGGTCATTCTTTGACTTTTGACCCAAAACTCATATTTTGACAATTTCAGACATGATAAGTAAAAGCCACCTTGCCAATTGTTCAGGTGAGCGATTCAGGGCCTCATGGCCCTCTTGTTTATAATACTCAAGATAGTATGATGTTAATAATTGGGGTGGTCGGATGGTGCGATGGTGCTGTGTGTAACTAACTACCTGTGCTGGGGCGTCCTACTGATTTGGATGATAGTAGGACAAGGGTCTACTGTACTTGCAGTAGATGCGAGTGTGTGTTGTTTGGACATTTTTGCTCTCTTCTATCATTTATCTTCTTTCTCCCTCTCTTTGGGAGACGGCCCGATATAGACTGAAATGCTGTCTCAAAGGGCCGTAAAATCCGAAACAATCAATCAATCATTCAATCGAAAGTTCAGTGGCAGTACATGAGGTATGATACGTACTTAATATGGTCGTTTGTGGAGTTATTGTAGAAAATTATGTCTTGGTCTTTCTTAATAATATCAGCAAAATAAGTGACAGTGAGACAAAAAAATAAGCTGAAAAACTACTAATTTGTTATCTGCCGAATCAGCCCAGTATATACTTCTTGAAGTACTTACATTCAGAGAAGTTGCCTGTTTTAGGGCGCGTTTACACGACCAAAGTTTCTATGACAAAGTAGGTTTGTCACAGAAAAATTTGCTCGTGTAAATGCCAAAATATGACAATGTTTCTTTGACAAATATATATGGTAAAGTTACTTCGATAAATTAAATTTGTCCGTGTAAACGGAGAACTTTGCTAAAGAGTATGTAACAGAGAACATTGCTACAAGCGTGGAAAATGTGACAAAGATTTTGTTTCATCGCTGCAGGTAACTTTGACGAATAATATTTGGTCGTGTGAACACTGCAGCAAATATTTCATTGCCAAAGTTTATGTGACAAAGATTCTATGGCACATTTTCTTTAACAAATAATTTGCTCCGTGTAAACGCAAAATGTTTGTCATACTTTCTTTGTTAAAGTATGATGCGCAGTCTGCCCATGGTGTGCTAATATGTATTTTACAGAGGAATCGCCAGTCTTTTATCTGTGTATGTCATCCTGTTTAGAATGGCGAAACTTGTAAAAAAAAACTTATATACAAAACATTTAAGCATGAAAAAGTTAGAGGATATGCATGTTATTATTTATGGTTATATGTATTTACACTTTTAACATGAATAAAGAGCCTTGGAGAGACAATATGAGGATTCCCTCATTTCCTTTGAATTAATGGAATTCATTTGTTTATGAACAAGATAGATCACAGGGGGTAAAATCTAGTGTGGTTATAACCTAGTCCGCTTAATTTCGCTTCCTCCAGAGACTGTCCGTCGTACATTGCTTCCGCCGAGACTGAACGCTATATTTTGCTTCCTGCAGAGAGCAACGGTTTCCATAAGGACAGTTATGAAGGAGCAGCGAGGTAAGAATTTATAGCAATCAGTAGCAATCAAAGACCGACCACTTTCATAAATTTAAGGTTGCATAGTATTTTGTAATCAAAGTTGGCAAAGTATGTTTTCTGTGTTTGACTCTCATGTGTTTTCAGAAAAACAAAAAATGCATTCATTGTTTCTAATTTGTAAATGCGTGGATAAAATACAATGATTTTCATATGTTGCTTTCATATATTATTAACAACTCATATGCTTTTCCCTTTAAATGTCGCCGGGCCGGGTAGCGCAATCGGTAGGGCACGTGACTCGTAAGTCAGAGGTCCTGGGTTCGAATCCCGGTCTGGCCACATACTTTCGTTTCTCCTTCCGCTGATTCAAGAAGGGCAGTTGTCAGTTACTGGCGAAAGTATGTGCACTTAGTACTGGTTAACCGCTTAGGAGGTCTAAGCCTGCCCAGGAATAGTGTGGTTAGGTTAACTGACCATCCCGACATGACCTCAGTTGTTTACCGTGGACGTTAAGTATCAAATCAACCAACCAACCAACCTTTAAATGTCAGAGTTACGAATTTACTGCTTCAAACGACGAAAAAGGAAAAGAATGCACTGCAAGGCGTCCGATTCTACCATATACGGCTTTGGGGTGGTCGGGTGGTGCGATGCGTCCGCGTGTAACTTCCAGTGCCAAGGCGTCCTACTGATTTGGATAATAGTAGGGCAAGGGCCGTCTGTATTACAGTAGGTGCGGGTGGGGTTATTTGGATATTTTTTCTCTCGTCTATCACTTCTCTCTTCTTTCTCCTTCTCTCAGGGTGACGGCCCGATATAGACTGAAATACTGTCTCAAAGGGCCGTTAAACCCAAACAGCCAACCAACCAACCATGTACGCTTTCCTTGCTTTTGTACCGTTTCCGCTGGTAAAATATCAAGTTACTCAACATTTTTGCCTAAAAATAATTTCTTTTAGGAAGAAGCTAGTGACAGACGTCTGTCACTAGCCAATATTCGTACTATTTGCTACTGCCAGTCGTCTGTCACTAGCCAATTATCGCTAAATTTGCTAGTGACAGACGTCTGTCAGTAGCCAGTGTTCGTTGAATATGCTAGTTACAGACATCTGTATATTTGGCATACCTTTTAGTTCCATGTATTTAGACAAGTTATGATAATTATTATGAGCCACCTAGGTATAAGGTTCGTTCAAGCTGGCCTACCGGATAACGCTCATGTACCCAGAAATCTCGGGTTTAAGGCTAGCTAGTCGTGACTTCTCTTTAGCCTCTGGATTATTTCATCCACATCGACATTGGTCGGCAATAACTGAAATTTCGTTGAAAAAAACGTAAAACAATATGTGGAAAGCCAATAAACAGAGAGTCGGTAAACATGATAAAGTATTTATGCGGACTATCGAATATCGCTGGACAGAGCTTCACCCTCGTTCTTACAGGAATCAAGAGTCTAGATTCATATTTTTAAATCAGAAACTAATAGATTGATTAGAAAACCTGAAGTCAGATTTTGCTTCAGCATCCAGGGGTAACAGAGTTCAAATGTTTGCATGCATGAACTTTTAGAGGGCCTCATGGAAGCATGGCGAAACCCAGCTGAGTCACCCTCTTTAAATAAAGACAGACTGTACAAAACCATCCCATTTACAGTAAAAACCTGTATTCTCCAGATTTCCATTCATCATTTAGACTTCGACAGAAGCAGATATATGCGTAAAGAAACTACACCCACAACTGGTGGGAAAAGTTTGATATAACACATTAACTTGATTTGAAACCAGGTAGCAAAATGCATGTCACTAGCAAATCTATCGAGTTTTGGCTATTTACAGACGTCTGTTACTAGTAGATGTAACGCAATCTAGCTAGTGACAGACGTCTGTCATCAGTTAATTCTACGCATATTGGCTACTGACAGACGACTTTTTGGTCTTTAAATGATATGTAGATATGTATTCCTGTCAGATGTTGTTTTCTGGAACATCTCATGGTAAGTATGCATTTCTTAATGCAGCAACCTGAGGGAGACTAGAACACCATAATTGATGATTGTTGATGTTGCATACATTGATTGATTGATTGATTGATCTGGGTTTAACGGCCCTTTCAGGGGCGTCGGAACGATTTTGACATTGGGGAGGCGGTCTTGCCCACAGGCTTTCTTTGCCTAGTTGTCCGTTTGACTACAAGTCTTGGCCCATTAAAGCTGTGCCAAGCATATGTCTGTGCAGAATGTTAGTGATCAGCCTGCCAGGGTGCCTGCCGTAGCCCTTGTTACCACTATTTCACTAACTGCAGCCCAGGTAATACAAAACGCAACACTGGGCCAGTTCGATATCAGTGCTGTCAGAAGTCCATGAAAGTTAATCCGTCGTGACTGGGGTTCGAACCCGCGATTCCCAGATATATAGGGATGCACTTAGAATCTAAGAGGGCTAGCTCGAAAGTAAATGAAGAATCTGAGTACGTTTAAACGGACTCATTGTTTCATGTAGTACGAGTCAGTAATCAATTGGGTGGCGTCGTGTGAAAAGTAATCAATTGGGTGGCGTCGTGTGAAAAGGTACCTTATCATTTAAGGTAGATAGATACTGAATACAAATATTGGTGGGGCATTCATTTCAGCATACCAGTTGAATAACCCAAAGGGCTATAAAATACTTGGATAAGAAAAAAAATCACCGTTTTGTTTTCCTAAAACATTTTTGTATTTCTACATACATGTTTACACATTTTCCATTTAAATTCATGTCTCTAGCACATAAAAGCACTTTCAGTTCTGCAAATCATATAATCTATAATATAGGATTATTTAAACCAACTGGTAACAAAAAATTGCAGTTATCTTGATAATAAGTATATTTTTACTTTAAAAAAAAATGCAATAAAAATGAATTTCATGAAAAACGTCATGAAAAATATATTCAATCGATGGGGCATGCTTATGCATATTATTTTAGTAAAACTTACATTGTATGATACAGAATAACAAGGGTGACAACCTATCGTTTTATCAGCGGCCTTAATAAGGTAACTGTTTTGCATAATGAAGGCTTAGCAAACACTGAAACAACCAAATGTCTAGTCGATCTGGTGCCTATAGATGTTTTGGACTCAATATTACCACCATAAAATACTTGCTGAATCTGATAACGCTTCAACAGAGTGATCTGTATCGACTCTGCCTTAATGCATGGTTATCTCAGCTGTCCACATCAAAAATTGTGGTGAGGCGTATTGTAATTTCTCACCCTTTGAAGAATCTTGCCTTATATATCTGGACCATATGCATATGTAGACACCGACTCGCCGTTTTATCTTGTGCTAAAATCCTGTCTCTTATATGTTACAAACGGAAACTCTGTCAGAGTTCCTTCAAAATGGCCGTCGAATAATTAATTCTGTCACGCGCACTATGACGTAGGTTGTTACCCCTAGAATAAAAAAAAAGAAAAAAAAAAAAAAAAAAACATTTCACCGTTTCGTTTACAAGAAAAAAAAATGTTTAAATGCACAAATATACCCAAAACAGACTGCCCAAATTCTGCACCTGCTGCAAGCACAGCCGGTCCTTGTCTTATTATTTATTTTTCTGTTATTCCGGTTCTACCATAGAGCAATGCCTACAAAAATGCGCAGATGGAATGGAAACTGTGAAGACCTTGATCATTCTGGTTCCTGAGGAACTGTCTGATCTCGGTTTCCACAGTTTGTACAGACCTATCTGCCAGAAACTTTAGGGTCTTTACGGTAGACATTGTTAGTGTGTGTATATACTCCACAGTTGATCGATTTCACCATGAACAATAACTCTCTTTTGTTTAAACAAAGAACAAACACCTGACCAGACTCTTCCCTTTTCGCTTATACCATGTATGGCTCCTGGAGCAACTTAATTGTGAAAAGTGAATGCTCTGGTCAGTCTGATCTTATGCACAGATTGATTTTTCAGCCTAGACAGCTCCGAAAAGACAGTTGTTTCTTATCTGCCACCTCGAAAGACCCAGATGTTGTTTCAGAAGAATATTTTCATCATTGTGTTTTAGTTTCAAAATACATCTTTTCAGGGATGGTCTGCTGCGAAAGCCCCACTTTTTCTGCGGAGGGCTGCTACCTAAGCCACTCAGTTAAACAAATTAACCGACATGCATCACGATAAACTCATTCTGATTTATCACCTGTGCTACCAAAGCTAATTTATCAGATATAATATTATTGGGTTTGTGCATATCCGTTTTACAAAAACTTGAATAAACTGTTCAATTATCCCAGTCTGAACCTGTTTGCTTTGAGTTATAGCACTCGTTAAAATATCGGTTGGTTGGTTGGTTGTTTTGAGTTTAACGGCCCTTTGAGACAGTATTTCAGTCTATATCGAACCGTCTCCCAAAGAGAGGGAGAAAGAGAGAAATGATAGACAAAAGAAAAATGTACAAACAACCCTCACCCGCACCTACTGAAAGCACAGCAGGCCCTTGCCCTGCTATTATCTAGATCAGTAGGACGCCCCAGAAGCTATACCCAGCACCATCGCACCACCCAACCACCCCCTAAAATATCGGAGTTGCCACCGTTTATGTTACGAACTAGGGTAGGTCAAACATTCTGATAAGTTCATTCTCACTATTCTGAGGCTACTGACTAGCTTTGGACATTTCAACGATGTTAAGCACAAACTACTATGTATGTCTCAAGCGGAAAGAGTACAGACTGGCTTTGGACATTTCAGCGATGTTAACACAGGGTATAATCGATTCCGCTAATTTTCGCTTCCTGCAGAGACTGTACATCATATCTGGCTTCCGCCGAGACTGTCCGCGATCTGTTGCTTCCTGCCGAGACTTCTGTACATGATAAATGGCTTCCTGCAGAGACTGTCCGCGTGATTCTGCTTCCTGCCGAGGCTCTCGGCAGGAAGCAGAGTCACGCGGACAGTCTCGGCAGGAAGCCAACGTTCGAGGACAATAGTCTCTGCAGGAAGCAAGAGTTCGCGGACAGTCTCGGCGGAAGCCAGATATGATGTACAGTCTCTGCAGGAAGCGAAAATTAGCGGAATCGATTATACCCTGTGGTTAAACACAAACTACCATGTATGTCTCAAGCGGAAACAGTACAGACTTAAGCTAGGCTCCGGAAATTTTTGCATGTACGAGGGATGATCAAGAAGTTCCCGGAAAAGTTCTGTATTCTCTTTACTGTTTTACTTTCTTCAATGAAATTTCACACTATCCGACTTTAATGTAATTGTAATTCATATCATACAAAACAATTGACTTATGTCTAACCAGTTTCATGCACGCGCCACCAACGTAACGACCGGTAACGTGACCCGGCCCAACTAACGTTACGTTGCATTTTTATCGTTTCTAGTAACAATTTCTGAACGTTGTTTATCTATGAAATGTATGTAGTAACGTTAATTCATTCACCTAAACTTAGAAATTTATATTTTATCTTTACGTTCATAACTTTTTTGTAAGTTGTTTTGATCCTTTTAACGAAATGATGTCTTATTCCAACGTGCCGTTTAAAAATCAAATGTGTGGGGTGGGATAATTCAAGGGCAGATAATTTGCATTACGTTATTAAATGGAATTGTTATGATCAAGTTTCAGGAACCTTAGATAATGGCGATTCGTTATATATGTGATGTACTCTTTCAGTCGAACTATTCCAGCAATGCGACAACGCAATCTCTGATATCTGCAGCAGCATTAGCTGTCTATCAAAAGTCTTAAATCAAGCAGCAGCAAGGCTACATCAGCAAGCTTTGTCAAAATTCAGCCATAGTCTTAAGATAAGTCCTTTTGTATAAGTAGCGTCATGTATCACACTATTCTAAATGCTGCACATAGTAATAACTTAATATGATCTTAATTATGCCAAAGATGGCCGATACATCGTTGCTGCTGGGTGAGATGGGAATTTGCGGGAAGTTCATTATGCTGCCAGGTTCAGGCTATTTCAGGTTATGTTGCCGTATTGCTGGAATGGTTCAACTGAAAGGCATAAATTATATATCTAACGAATTGCCAGTATCTCTAGTTTATGAAACCTTATCATAACACTTCCGTATTATAAGGTAAAGTAAGTTATCTGCCCTTGAAATACCCCACCCCACTTATTTACTGATTAAAGGTCACGTTGGACTTAGCAATCATTTCGTAGAAAGAATCAAAACAACTTACAAAATTTGTAATGAACATCAAGATAAGATATATATTTTTTAAGTTTATGTAAAGTAATTCATGTTTACGTTAATATTTTGTGAGTAAGCAACGTTCGAATTTTGCTATTAGAAAAGATAAAATGAAACGTAACGTTAGCTGGGCCGGGTCACGTTACCGGTCGTTACGTTGGTGGCGCGTGCGATAAACTGGTTGGACATAAGTTAGTTGTTTTGTATGATATGAATCACAATTACATTAAGGTTGCCTGGTGTAAAATTTTATTGAAGAAATTAAAATAATAAAGGGCGTACAGCACTTTTCCGGGAACTTTTTAGTTTAAACATATTTATTTCAACAAATCTCAAGTGTACATAGATCTAACACGCAGAATAAAAAGGATTAGAACGGAAGCATGCGCTTATATTGTTCTTCTCCTGCAGAAGAACTGCAGGGAACGTTTTGATCGTCCCTCGTAGTTTAGAACCATGTGAAGATGACTTGATTGACTTTTGATGAGATTCCATAAATATTTAACAGAATTATGGCCCTTTTTGGATTTACACATAGTAGGTATAGGGAAAGTGTGTAAATAAACTGTGTTAAGAACCACTTGAGCTAGGCTTATGAAATTTGCTTGCAGTTTGTGGTCACTTTGTAGATGAGCTGATAAGTTGTTGGTGTAATTCCGTAAAAGTTTGACAGATTGTGGCCCTTTTCGGACTTCCACATTGTAGGTATAGGGAAAGCTTGTCCATAGAAATTTCTTAAGAACCGCTTGGGCTGGGTTCATGAAGTTTCTCGTGCAGTGTGGGAGCAGTGAACTGTATCTTTTGGTGAAATTACATACTTATTTGATTGAAAGAATTATGGGCCATTTAGGACTTCTGCTTGTAGCTATAGGGAAAGCTTCACGGTTAAAAAATATCAAGAACCACTTGAGCCAGGCTAATGAAATTTAGCATGCAGTTTGAAATTAATGTGCAGATGGCATAATTACCTTTAGGTGTAATTCCATAAATATTTGGTAGAAATAAATATGGATTTTTTTTTTTGGATTTACGCATATTACATGTAGTTATAGGCATGCCATAGGAAGCCTTCAGTGCTGATGCTTATAACAACTGATTTTCCTATTTGTGGGCAAGGGTATGGATGGAGGTATAGTTTTTCACAAACATATTTTCTAGTTTCCAACTTGCCATGCTCATTCAGACATGGCCCTGTTCTTAAATATGATTCTCACCCATTTGAATTAGACTTTATCTCTTGGAGTATTGGTTATCTCCTTCTATCACGCCAATTCCAGGCGACCTATGCTGTCTGCTGTCAGCTCTTGTTTAATTTTCCTTTAAATTTTCCTCTCTATGTTATCTTAATTGTGAAAGATCTTGGTACTACAAGCAAATGCATCATATTGCATGTTATCTCTGTTTTGCAAGTGCCGTTTTAGGTTTAAACCTCTGCACACTTTCCTGATTTGATTGACATCACGTGAAACGGGACTTTAAATACTCATGTTCCTGCACAACTGTGCAAAAGTACCAGGGCCTACACTTTTCTTTTTTTATTTGCCAAAATCCATAGATGGTATATGCGAAAAGTTAAGACTGATTAGACTGCACGAAAGTACTGGATGATCTCAGTCTTCCTGTCCGAAATCGCCATAAGATACCTATTCACGTGACATCGCTCATTTCTTTCTTCGAATTGGAAATGTCAGCATGACATAGGAGGAAAAAGATTAACCCTTTCAAGCCTGGAAACCCGTTTCAGGGACATATGCACCCGTTTCAGGGACATATGCACCCGTTTCAGGGACATATGCAAAAAGTGCAGACGCCGCATTCTGCGGCGTCTGAATAGGGTCTGCGCTATTTGTTAACAAGACTACAATAAAAGAAAACATCGACCAGAAAGCCCTAAAACTAGAAATCGACTCATCCAGATGATAAGGTTGGACAAGTCCGCTGGTCGAAAAGGAATAATAAACCAATGACAGTCGTTAAAGACCTTGATTAGTCTGTTAGGAAGCCGTCTGATCAGTGTTTAAACTTGGTATTAGTTAGAAAAAAAGACAGGGTGTGTGTCCAAATGTTTAGTGTTAAAATTGAACCGCGACACGAGAAAACCAACAAAGCGGTTGTGCGCCCAGCGCAGACTCAGATCAAATTGGACATCCGTCTTATTAGACTTTTCGGTAAGCGCTAAAGGGTGGCCCAGGGCCTAAGCTACCTCTATGCGGAAAGCGAAGACTCTGATCATACTGAGCGGATGCCCAGGCTGATCTGAATCTGAGCTGGGCGCACAGCCACTTAGTTGGTTTTCTCGAGTCGCGGCTCAAATGCATACAAATCAATGGCACGCCACTACTTCGGTCACACCTTTATAAGAAGATAATGAATATGTTTTCTGTTGATTTCGATATTTCCTTCCGTAACACAGGAACATTTACTTGGAAAGACTACCAGTAATTTGTAAGTGTTAACTGCTTTGTTCGCAGTAAAGAAATTTTATTTAAGTCTTCAAGCGCCAACAACTAGAATAGTTGAACGATTGAGCCACCTCATCTGAATTTTCCCTGTTTGTGCTCTAGTTTTGGAATTGATATTGATATAGCTTGGATAAAACAGTTTCTTTTTTTAATTTTGCAAAGGTAAATTTTGTTGTCTGTTTTATTTTATTTATATTTTTTTTTTGTTTTTCGCTTAAACTTAATAATGCAAGTACATAAACTTGATAATGCAAGTATGTTTCAGTATTTTATTGTACTGATGAATCGTTATTGTCTTATTTAGACAATAGTTTATTTTCCTGGTTCTTTTAATTGCTTTTTAAATCGCTGTAGAGCGTAGAGTTTGGTTTAAACAGTATTTTATTCGTATACTTTATACATGTACATAGCACAAATTATACAAATACTACAAATACAATGAATATACAAAAGGGATTCAGAAGAAAGTCAATTGACTTATTTGAATCTGTATCCCATGATTGCAATGAATACAAATTCCATACAAATGTGATAGTCGAATAAATACCAATACAGTTTTATCTAATTAGCGGTATTTTGGAATAACTTATAAATATCCCGTTAGGTAGTAATACAAGAAAGTTCAAGTTAACAGAAAGGAAGGAAAGAGGAAAAACAGAAGTAAACCGTTATAACGGTGTAACGTGCTACGTTTGTAATACTAATTCACGGAAGTATAACAGTGAACAAGCTGAGAACTGTGACTCCACGGGGAATGGATCTACACTCCGTTTGCTCAAAGGCTGCGCCCTAGATACCAGAATCAAAGACTGAGTATTGATTAATATTCAAAGGACATGGCTTTGTGTAATCGAATTTTTAGAAAAAAAAAAAAAAAAAAGAACAAAGAGAGTTGGTTTTACCTGTATTGTTATATGTCGCGAAATTGGCTAGCAGTATTAGAAAGACTCATTTTTGCAGTCTTTGACGTCGTATTATTTATACCATTCCATTTTCAAGCTCGAAAACCACTACTCAAGGCTCACTAGTCATACAATGGACTAGTATAAAGGTCACTCAACATGCTTATTGATAATCACATGCATTAATAATTTCTGGGACATGAGAGGGAGAGGGAGGAGGCGTTGTATTCTGCTAATTCTTGATATAATTTAACGATTGACTTCAAACCTTTTGGACTTAATGATGTAGTTTTGTATGGCTAAAAACATTTGTTTATTAGCGTCAAACGATAGTGTCTGGTCACCATAAAGAAGAACGTTTAAAGTTGGTGTGCAGAGATTAGAAACAGCTCCTATCATTTCCTGCCTTAAGTTAATATATAAAGAACAATCAAGAAGGAAATGCTGGTTGTCTTCAATAGCTCCGCAGTCACATAGTGGACTCTGTATAATGTTTTTAGAAAACAAGTGATGCTTTAATGAACTGCAATTATTTCTAAGTCGAGAATGGAGGATCTGGCCAAGTCTTTTCCCTACGAAATAATAACGAGGAGGAGGATTCAGGTCTGTGTTAAGGCATCGTTTTAGCGCTATTGTATTATTAGAGTTCCTGACATTTTCTGGCAGTTCGTTCCAGCTACGAATAACAGATGGAAGAAAAGAGTTGAAATAGAGTTGAGAGTTAGCGTGCACAGTCTGTATATTATTTGGATTGCGAAGATTGTATGCTACGTTGGCACCGGTACAAGTGAAGATAAATAAGTTGGACATAGGCCAGAATTCAATTTGTAGAACATGACGAGTTTGTGCTTATTCCTTCTTAAAGCCAGTGTTTCCCATCCAGTTTCAGTATATAAAAGATTCAAAGATACAAGTCTGGTTGCTCCGGTCACAATTCTTGCCGCCTCAATTTGAATTTTCTCAAGTTCATTTGCTTCGTATTGTGTACAGTTGTCCCATACTACATCTGCGTACTCTAAAAGGGGTCTAATGAACGAAAAGTATATGATTTGTAACGATTTTCTATCTAAAATGAATTTCAGTTTTCTCATTATATTGATTCTGTGCCAAGCTTTCTGTTTAATATTTGATAGATGTTCATGCCAAGTACAGTCCTTAGAAAAAGTAAGACCTAAGTGCTTATGCGTGTCGATTTCAGATATTGTTTCACCATTCATTGTAACAGGTGGATGATACGGTTTGTTACGCTTTCTAGAGAATAAGAGAGACTCAGATTTAGAAGGGTTGAATGTAACTAACCATTTAGTTGCCCATTCGTGGATCTTTTCCATATCGGCGTTTAGTATTTGGGCTGTTTCGACTGGGTTATCTACAATTACGTACAAGCTTGTATCGTCCGCAAAGAGTCTGATTTTAGAATTTATATCTTCCACAGTATCGTTAATATAGACTAAGAAGAGAAGGGGACCTAGTATAGAGCCCTGGGGTACCCCTGCATTTATAGACTGCCAATTCGAGCTTACTCCTGGAAGTACAACTCTTTGTGATCGGTTGCTCAAATAGTCAGTAAACCAGTTCAGCAGAGAGCCTGTTATTCCTACCGAATGAAGTTTATATAGAAGGCCTCTGTGCCACACTCGATCAAAGGCTTTGCTGACATCGCAAAATACGGCCCGCACTTCCTTGCCTTCATCGAGAGCCTTGCAAAAGGTATTATAGATGTCAACAAGCTGGTTGACAGTAGAGTCACCAGGGACAAAACCAGACTGGAGTGCTGTGATTACTTGATTATCACGAAAGAAATTAAATACATATTTATGAACGAGCTTTTCAAGTACCTTACCAATACTACTTAGAAGTGAAATGGGCCGATAGTTGGAGGGATCTGATGCATCTTCCTTTTTAAAAATAGGTGTGATGTTGGCTTGCTTCCATGCGGTAGGAAACGTTCCTGACGATAAAGAGTAGTTAAAGAGGTCACAGAGAGGAGAAGATAAAGAATTTGCAAGTTCCTTGAGAAGTCTGTTGTTAATAGCGTCTGGACCATCGGCCTTTCCTGATTGCAAGGATTTTAGTACAGTTTCTACCTCGAACGGTATTAAAGCGATAGTGCCAAGAGTATTAGGGCTATCAAAATTGTTATTTGGAAGCGACGCATTCGTATCGTCTAGTGTATTCTGTTTACTGAAAAAATCGTTTAATATTTCTACTTTGTCCTCATTTTCTGTATAGATGTTGCCGTCTTTGCAAAGGGGCGGTATGCTACTTGAATCAGAGGGTTTTATTACATGTTTTAATGTTTTCCACCAGTCCCTTGGTCCCAATGTACCACTTTTAAGTTTTTCGGCAAGTTTATCATTCATGTTTTGTTTTGATTTTCGAATTTCATTAGTTACATTATTTCTTACTTTTTTGAATATTTCAAAATCAGAACTAGTTTGAGTCCTTTTATATTTCTTATATAGTCGTCTTCTTTTTCTTATCAGTTTTTTGATGTGATTATTAATCCAGGGAGGGTCTGACTGTCTAATAGTTACTATTTTATTTGGAATATGTTTATCGGAAATATTTAATAAATGTGTTGATATGTTATTTGCATATTCATTTATATCATTATTTTTTAAGTTTTCCCAGTTAGTATTTGTCAAATCATTAGCAAGAGATTGGTAATCACCTCGATCATATAACCAGACGTGTCTTTTTATGGCCTTAGTTTTGGGTTTTTCAAAATTTAGGACACAAAATATAGGGCAGTGATACCTAATGTTTTGGTCGAGAATAGGCTCTCCCACCCCACTTAGGAGAATATCAGTAACGTTGCTTGTCATTATTAGATCAATTAGAGACCTTGAATTCTCAGTGAAATGAGTATATTCAGAAATGAGCTGAGATAAATTGTATTCTTGACATAAATCATTAATTTTCTTGCTACTTCTATTGTCTGTCGTGTCTAAGTTAAAGTCTCCTGTGATTAAAATGTCATAAGCATTTGTATCTATGGCCAGTCCGATAGAATCTTCAATAGCTGTGAATACTGCAGGTGTAGAATTTGGGGGTCTATAAAACGTTCCAACCAGTAGTTTTTTGCCATGTGAAAATACTTCAACCCAAATACATTCAATATTAGGAAGTTCCAGATCACGCCTACGCTTTGAAAATATATTGTTGTTTACATATACACATACTCCTCCATGATTATCTCCTTCACGATCACGTCTATATGTATTATAACCATGGAGTGAGATATCGTCGTCAGGGGTTCTGTAGTCAAGCCAAGTTTCGGTTATGCTAATGATATCAAAGTTAGAGAGTTCGGACAGTAAAATGTCTTTTTTATTTGCCAAGCTTTGTACATTATAATGGACGAGAGAAAATTTATTCCTTATCAAAGATTCATCAACAGATGTATCGGTAGCGTAGAGTTTGAAAATCAGAGAAAAATTCATTCTGTGGGACCTTATATGTATTTTGAAACAGAACTTTTTTTAA
Source organism: Ctena decussata (assembly GCA_963989385.1). Classification (NCBI taxonomy): domain Eukaryota; kingdom Metazoa; phylum Mollusca; class Bivalvia; order Lucinida; family Lucinidae; genus Ctena; species Ctena decussata. Next base: position 20,592,777 of record OZ022501.1, on the reverse strand, counting down.
ACATCTGTCCTTCTGACTGTCAGAGAATTGTAAAGTAGTGTAAAAAGACAGTAATAAGGAACTAATACGTAGAGATTATTACACGGTTGTTTTGATCCCAGCCCTGATCTCAGCCCGAGTTGACCGTCTGGGGCAATACTAGTGAAAGTATATGATAAAATCAAATTTTCCGTCCCACCCAGGACATCCAAAGTGGTAAATCTAACGAAGCAACAATACAAACAGCAAGAGAAATAAATACCCTTTTCCCAGTTACAAGGTCCTAAAGCTACCCTAGACCAAATAGTAGGAGCGCCTGTATTCTGGAAAAAAAGAAGAAAAACATTGATTCAAAAAATAAAAGATTCAAAGTTACAGACCTTGACTTGGTCTGCAATCGTGACCATTTTGGGGCAATTTTACTTCCTTTTAAATCATTGCTAAAAGTAACATGGATAAGTTTTTTTTTTTCTCTCTGCTGCGTGTTCAAGCTTCAGTCGCGCACATGTGACAAAGCCATGTTCTGCTTACGGAAGGTAGCTTGGTTTTCTTCTCCGGGAGCCCCGATTATCGCCCATCTCTGCGTTAGGATCGGCTCGACGAGGCTTGATAAGCCGAAAGTTCGAAGTATGGCCCATGTTCCTTCTTTTGAATATGTTCGCTGCTCTTGAAAGAACTCTTTTAGAATTTAATTTGACTTCACTGCAGCTGGTGCTGTGCTGTGTGGAGGCCGTAAAACGTCTCCCCATACATCATCCATAGTGCAGATTATATTTTATTTTTGTCCTTTGAGATCAGAGGATATGTTCTGAGAAATCAAAAAAATTGATCGGTTTAGACTCATATTCTAGATCATCGCTTTTCCTTCATTTTGACACCTTTTTGTTATTATCAGTCTTTGAATTGAACTGCCTTACTAAAATTAAGAAATTGCTGTATTTTCCCTCTGGATTCCGTCGCTGGATCATGTCAGGGTCACTGACGAGGCTTGATTAGCCGAAATTTCAATGTATGGCCTATGTTCCTTCTTTCCAATATGTTCTCTGCTCTAGAAGGAGCTCTTTTAGATTTTGATTAAAGAAATGCTCGTAAAATGACCATACAATACAACATAAATAAAAACTAGAAACATGGTAACTAATAGGGCCCCGCCTTTATTTTTGGGACAATTGACATAGTTTAAATCATAATTGAGCCGCGACGTGACAAAACCAACAATGTGGTTGTGCGCCCAGCGCAGACTCAGATCAGCCTGGGCATCCGCCCAGTCTGATCAGAGTCTTCGCTGTCCGCATGGAGGTAGCTTAGACCCTTAGCTACCCTTTGGGCACTTAACGAAGAGTCTGGTCAATTTGTGCTGCTGCCCAGGCTGATCTGAGTCTGCGCTGTCCGCACAACCACATTGTTGGTTTTGTCGTGTCGCGGCTCATATGTCCTACGCCTGAAATAACAATAACACCTTTCTAGTATTATGTTGTTCCTTCATATTTAATATGTTGTTTGGAATTAAGCCTCTGGTAGAGAGAAGCAGTGGGAGTTACCAGTCTTGCACTCTGCACTACCTTCAGATCATTTTATGTTTAATATTTGTACCAAGTTCTGTGAAAATATCTTCAAAAGCGTTATAGTTATAGAGTGGACAAGATATTCACACCTAAAATCACAATTGAACATAATTCTGCATAAAATGAAGGTGAAGTTACGGTTGATGATGCCTTTTAATTGTACTATGTTTTGTAAAAATATCTGAAACAGTTTTAAAGCTATGGAGCAGAAACGATTTCTATAAAGACAATTACAAAGGGACATAATTCTGTAAAAACTTTAGGTGGAGTTATGGTTCTTATTTTCTGCTTATTATCTGATAATGCTTTCTATTTTGTACACAGTTTCATGAAAATATCTTTGACGATTTTAAAGTTATAGATTGTCTGTGATTTGTATACTGAAAATTACAAAGGGGCATAATTCTGCAAAAAATGTAAATGGCGTTATGGTTCTTATTCTCTGCACATCGTCTGATAATGCATCATATTTATACAAAATTTCATGAAAATATCTTTGAAGGTTTTAAAGTTATAGAGTGGACATGATTTCTATACAGAAAATAACAAAGGGGCATAATTCTGTAAAAAATGTAAATGGCGTTATGGTTCTTATTCTTTGCACATGGTCTGATGATGCTTTATATTTGTACAAAGTTTCCTGAAAACATCTTTGATGGTTTTAAACTTATAGAGCGGACACAATTTCCATACAAAAATTTTACAAAGGGGCATAATTCTTTAAAAAAAATTGTAGTTGGAGTTATGGTTCTTGTTCGCTTTTATTTGTACTATGTTTTGTAAAAATATCTGAAACAGTTTTAAAGCTATAGAGCAGAAACGATTTCTGTAAAGACAATTACAAAGGGACATAATTCTGTAAAAACTTTAGGTGGAGTTATGGTTCTTATTTTCTGCTTATTATCTGATAATGCTTTATATTTTGTGCACAGTTTCATGAAAATATCTTTGACGATTTTTAAGTTATAGATTGTCTATGATTTGTATACTGAAAATTACAAAGGGGCATAATTCTGCAAAAAATGTAAATGGCGTTATGGTTCTTATTCTCTGCACACCGTCTGATAATGCATCATATTTATACAAAATTTCATGAAAATATCTTTGAAGGTTTTAAAGTTATAGAGTGGACATGATTTCTATACAGAAAATAACAAAGGGGCATAATTCTGTAAAAAATGTAAATGGCGTTATGGTTCTTATTCTTTGTACATGGTCTAATGATGCTTTATGTTTGTACAAAGTTTCCTGAAAACATCTTTGATGGTTTCAAACTTATAGAGCGGACACAATTTCCATACAAAAATTTTACAAAGGGGCATAATTCTGTAAAAAAATTGTAGTTGGAGTTGTGGTTCTTGTTCCCTGTACATTGTCTGATGATGCTTTATATTTGTACCAAGTTTTGTGAAAGTATCATGAACGGTGTCAGAGTTATGGAGCGGACATAAAATCCTGTCGAAAATTTACGAAGGGGCATAATTCTGTAAAAAAAATGTAGGTGGAGTTACGGTTCTTGTTCTCTGCACATTGTCTGATGATGCTTTATATTTTTACCAACTTTCTCGAAAATATCTCAAATCGTTTCAGAGTTATGGAGCGGATACTAAATCCTGACTAAAATTACAAAGGGACATAATTCACTGAAAAATGTTGGTGGAGTTATGGTTCTTGTTCTCTGCACATCGTTTGATAATACTTTATATTTATACCAAGTTTCGTGAAAATATTTCAATCTGTATCAGAGTTATGGAGCGGACACGAAATCCTGACGGACGGACGGCCGGACAAACAGACGGACAAGGTGATTACTATAGGGCCTCCGCAGACTTCATCTGGCGGGGCCCTAATTAACCAAATATGAATAAACATATTAAGCATACAAATATATTTTCTATAATATAATACTCGATACGTTACATGCATACGAATGAAAGAAGAACAAACACACAAAATAATAATTAAAAAAAGGGGGGTATTTTGAAGACCGAGTGTGGCGGCGACGGACGGCTACAGAAAAATAAAACTGATCATTTTTGTTTGGCAACTTTTGATATCACTTTTTCATATCGTAAAAATACAGTGTTTGGGGGTGAAGGATCTTTCTTTATTGCTCATGTTTTCGCTTTTTTTTTCTTTCGTACAATACAATGTTACTTTGGTAGAAGATCCCATTCGGGGATGGGCCAGTTTTTGACAACCACAGCATAACGTAAATCCTGATGATGAAACTAAATAGATTAGAATGTAAATATACAGCTATCAGTTTGCAAGCCCCAATAGCGCTTTGGTGGGTTAAAGACCCTGATACTTCTTTTGAAATGCATGTTTGCAGTTACTGGAATGCTGAAGAGCGCCTAATTGGATGCCTTTCAAATAGAACCTTACTACTGTGACGCTAGTGAGACGCGGACTCGCCTTTTAATTAAGCCTGCTAGCCTGTCAGGAAAACAAACCATCAAAGTTTCCTTTGCTGTGAAATATGTACAAACTATTTGAGCCGGGACACGACAAAACCTACAAAGTGGCATGTGCACAACGCGAAGACTCAGACCAGCCTTGGCATCCGTCCAGAATGATCAGAGTCTTCGCTTGCGCTAAACGGTACGCTAAGGATCTAAGCCAGCTGCATGCGGACAGCGAAGACTGGGCGGACGCCCAGGCTGATCTGATACTTCACTTTGCATACATGCCACTTTGTTGGTTTTGTCGTGTCGCAGCTCTTTTAATGCTTAGAACCCTTGTGCGTTCCTGTGGCAGGTGGAAAGAAGAAACCATTAGGATAAAACAAATTATTAAGAGAGATAAATTTCCACGGAAAGTTTGATTTCCGGAAGGGCTAAAGGCTACTCTTCTGTCTTTCTAAGCGAAAAACAAATACAGCGCATTTGACAGGTGGAAAAATATTCTGCTCTAAAAGTTTTATTAAGGCTGTGGCTTGTTAATTAAGACTGTGTCGTATTACATATATATACGGTTTTCATTAATGTTATTTGCTGCAATCTGTAGAGTACCTTAAGGTAAGAGAAAGGACCAACGTTATTAAAATCTTATATTACAGGTATGTTGCTTATTAATTTCTATTTATTTTCTAAGTTGATTTTGTGATGGAGCAAACATTGAGCCGAATCTGCATTTTTTCCCATTCTGGACAGTATGAATATTCGTTCAAGTTTATAACTGTAACAATGTTTTTCTCTTCTGATATATTTTTGTGCATCTTTTTTTTGAAAGATTTCGCTTCAAGCTTTCCAGTACATTTTTGTCCTTGTCATTTTGTTGAATAGTATGATGATATATGTTTTTATTTGGATTTTATATTTTTCACTTCATTCCTTTGTTCTTGTTTTTTTAAGGTTTTTAAAGTAACCTTTTGTAACTTATATCAGGTTAAAATTCCTAAACCATTCTAAAACTAAGACAAACTTGTCACAGCGAAATGATTCTTATCGGAGTATGGCATCCATTCTTTCTGATAATTTTGGCTTTTTATAGGTTCTTTCTGCATCGGTCATCTTCCTAATTCCTTTGTTTGTTTCGTTTCTCGAGACCTAGTTGTTGAGGTGGCTTGGTGTGTGGGAAGGGGGTGGGGGCGCCTGTATTTGTTCTGCCAGGCGTCTCTCACCTGATGTTTGCACCTTCTATTTCTCGTGGAATGCGTCAGTAAGTGTGGCTTGGAAAGGGCTGCTTGTTGCCTGCCGAAACCTGACCATCACATTCTTCTTTCAAACTTAAAGGATTTAGCGACACTGAACAAGTTAAATATACTGAGAGACTTTAGAAACGCACCACTTACTAAAATGGCAATATCTTGTAACAGGCCCAAAATTTTCATTCTGTGAAAATAGAATTAAAAAGTGCTGTCAGTTGACTTTCATTCAATAAGAAAATCAAAAAGCTGAGACTTATGGTTGCCGAGACATCGTGAGAATTCTGAGACAACTCCAATTTAAAAAATCACAGAGTATCAATACCTTACATTATGAGCGAAAAAAAGTTTTCAAACCAATATCAGTTTTCAAACGCAGTAGGCAAGACAAAATCAAATCATGAAGTTTTAGGCCTCTGGCAACGTTCATTTCGTCTACGTCACGTCTTTACTTTTTAACGTAATTGACCGTTTATAACCTAAGGAACATAAATAATCGAAATCTTTTAGTCCCATCAGATAGTCCTGAACGTGTTGCAAAGGAAACATAAGAATTGTGTCATTATCGAACGCCATAAACCTGTAATTACTGTTTGAAAATTTTTGGCTGACGTCAGCAAAGAAACGCTGCGACTGGGAGTGTAAATAAACGGTAATTTCCGAAACTTTTTGTGTTTTCCCATTAGTTAAGACATCTGGCTACCAGCTAAAGTTGTTTGTTTTCAAATCGAAGTAAACTCCCATCTGCAAGATGCCAATTGTTGAAAAACACTAACGTCATGATAACGTCAGAATAAACAGCATGAGCAAAACCAATTTATGGCAATCAATAGCTCATTACGTATGAACATATAATATGATTAAGTAAAAAAACATCAAATCAGCCACGTGGAAGTAACAGAGGATGTAAAATGGTGCCTTTCTAAAGTCCTTCAGTATACATAAATCGTGCCTGTCAAACTAAACTTGGTTAAGTTACGTTGATATTTATATATTTTCTTTACAAAAGACGTTATTATATGACCAAGATGTAACACACAATTTCATTGGCTTATTTGACGTCACGTGTCGGTCAATATTTCGCGATATTCACCAGCCAGTCAGTGGATATTACTTTTTTGCTGACGTCATTGTATTTTCATGACGTACCGTTCGACGTACTTTGATGTTAATGGCGTAACGTCGCGAGATAATACCATGTAGTGCCACCATAAATATCAAAGAACACCGTATTTAGAATTATCATATAATAAAACAATTATTGACCTTTATTTCGGTGAAGATGCAGTTTTATTGACCTGCAAACGTAACATATTAATCTCCGCTTCGCGTCGGTCAATATGTTGTTTGCAGGTCAATAAAACTGCATATTCACCTCAACAAAGGTCAATAATTGTATAATATGAAATATGTTATCTTACATAGAATATCAGATAATAAGCTATTTATATGCTATATACAATTTTATCTTTTAAATATATAAGACCATTTTTAAATTAAGATATGTTTCTCGTAAGCTAAAAAAGACATTTATTCCCCCATCAAACATAAGTTGGGTGGGGCGGGGGAAGGGGGACGGCAAGGGGGCGAGGGGTATACTACAAACACTTTCTCCGCCCAATTCTGTTCCATCCCATTTGTTGCGTCCGGTAGCGACGCACTATATTCTAAAAATTTTATCATAACTTTTTGTTAGTATGAAGCATTTTATCACAATATAGAATACTAGTCATAAATACCAAGGGGACTACCAAGCGTTTTACACGGATTTCTAATAAAATCGCCCGATTGAGATGCCTTTAATTTATAACAATTCAGCAAAACTGAAAGGAAATGACCAGGAACTACTAATACGATCCGCCCTCACCAAAAGGCAAGAAGATAAACATAAATTGACAGCGGTTCACTAAAGACAGGCACGGTAAACCGAATGAAAAGCTCTTTACTAGATAGGTGGTCATTTAGCTACCCAATTGAAAAACTAAGATCTTACAAGAGTAGTGAACGCGTGCAAAAGAAAAAACCTGGCCCGTACTTCGAAATTTCGAACACACCACTCACACTACAGGTGAATGAAAACACCCCAGCAGGCACATGACGTTGAAATGACGTCATGCTGACGCCGGTGCGACGTAATGACGTCTGTAGGGTCCCTAAGTGTCCGACAGCCCTAAGTGTCCGACAAAATTTATTTTTTTCTAAAAACGACAGAATAGTAAAAGAAACTATTATTAAAAGCATAATTAGTAAATATTTCAAAAAAATAAATAGTGAAAAATACTCAAAATCTAACTTAGAAAAAAATTTGTCGGACACTTAGGGACGACCCAAAGGTCCCTAAATGTCCGACAACCCTAAATGTCCGAAAAGTTGAAAATCGATATAAGTTTTCGTTATCAGAGTAAAAACAATAAATATGATCGTAAAAAAGTGAACAAGATACTTTTTGTATATAATAATAACAGTAATAATGATAATAATAAACACAAAATGCCGGGAAAGGTATCAAGTTCGTTACTGACTACAAATAAAAGACAGTAAAAAAAGTAAAAATTAGACAAAATTTTAGGGTTTCTAAAACCATTATAACCCATAATAAATGCATAAAAAGTAATCATTTCCGTAAATAATTCTTCAAAAATACTCGAAATGTAAGCATGGTGAAAACAAGATTTGTCGGACATTTAGAGTCATGTGTCCCTAAGTGTCCGACAATGTATGAATCTATTTTGAAGTGAAGTAGAAGTTCTAAAACCGGTTTCTATTCTAGTCTAAAGATACATTGGTAAATTATTAATTACTGTTCTATATTAGAAAATATATCAAGAACCTTAGGGAAACAAAATGCCGCCAAATGTATTTGGTAAGTACAAAACTATTAAGGTAGAATACAGATTCTTAGTTTTTCTAAAACTGTCAGGAAAGAGACAAAACTTGTTATAAATGCATATACAGAAATTATTTTAACAAATGGTTAATCAAAACTACTAGAATATAATAATAAAGTAACAAAAATACTTCAAAAGGAAATTACAATTTGTCGGACATTTAGGGAATCTGTCCCTAAGTGTCCGACAGGTTATGATTTTAAATGAGTGAGATGTAACTGTAAAACTCACTAAATATGACCTTCACAAGTTGAACTAGACGACATAATAATAATAAGAAGAAGAAGAAGAAGAAGAAGAAGAATGACTTTATTTATAGACGAAGCCCAGTTGGATGTACATCCAATCTTCCCTGGGGTCCTCAAAAATGAAGAAACTTTGATAAACTATTGACTCTGGTTTGATAGTTTGTATAAAAATAAACAAAATATATGATATAGTGAAAAGAAAATTTTGGAAAAGCAAACTGCCAGCAATTGTATTTGGTAACTACAGAGAATACTTTGATGTGTCAGACAAAATCTTAGGCTTCTTAATATTTTTTGAAAGTGAGCAAAACCGTCATAAATGCATAAAACCGTCATAAATGCATAAATACCCATATTGTGCGTAAGTAATGGGACAAGAAAAAACAATTTATTTTCCAGCTGTCCCAATACTTATGCCGTCGAAAAATAATTATTTTTTAAGGTGTCCCAATACTTAGGTTCAAAGAACACTGGAAGTTCGCCGCAACTTTCGTTGTATCGAAGAAAATGGCACCTGTTGACAAAGACTTGAAAAAACGAGGAAGGCGATAGTCCGTGTTGGGGTTACTGTTTATTGGCATTTATTGTTGAATAAAAGATGTCTCCACCTGATAGTCTTGTTTTATAATCCACTTATAAATCCTTAATTTAAGTTTCAATCGTCACAACAAAACCGGTTGATCCGGTATTTGACCAATACCGACACAGTGTCAAAGAGTTAACGACTCTTGCATAACGGGGTTATGACATTCTATTGAGTTTAAAAGTTTTATGACAGTTGGATTACCGATTAGAAAGAGAAAACGTGCCGTATGCATCACATCCAAAGTTGTAAAAAAGTAGATGAAGAAGAAGAAAAAAGGATTTCTAAACTTTATTCCGTCGTATTCCAGGTTGAAACAATCAGAACACTGTTCAGAGATCGCAGTTGTTACAGTTACATGATTCTCTTTTTCTTATTTTTGGTCGGAGTATCAATCATGTTTTCTCGTGACCGAGTGCAGTAAATGATATGACTTTATGAAGCGGTGATAATTGTTTATTCTGTAACTATCAAACAACAAGAATGACGCAGCAAAACCAATTGAATTTCGTAGCTGCCATTAGCTAATATGAGCAGTGCGCAGTCTGTTTAGCTACTTCGCTGTTCTAACTGGATCTTCAATATCTTTCCATCTAAAAATTGGGGAAAAAATAATGAATTTATTAACAAAAATTCTTTGTATCAAGATACCTGCATTTTACCAAGCGTGTTTTTAAAGACACATTTTTTTCTTTAACAAATTGGGGTGGCACACTTTGATAGCTCCCAATAAACAGTGCTTAGGGCCACAGCTAACATCAAAGGATTGTCTTATCTAGGTGATTATGAGGGGATTATGCCAGTGACAAATTCCAAAAGTGGGGCCTAATATGGGGATGTTTCAATAAACGGTCATTAGGGTATTATGCAATCAAAAATGTGTCTTTAAAGACACATTTTTTTCTTTAACAAATTGGGGTGGCACACTTTGATAGCTCCCAATAAACAGTGCTTAGGGCCACAGCTAACATCAAAGGATTGTCTTATCTAGGTGATTATGAGGGGATTATGCCAGTGACAAATTCCAAAAGTGGGGCCTAATATGGGGAAACTGATATTATCCTGTAGATGCATCTACTTTAAACAATTTAACAACAAGAACAAAAAACTAATGAGTTAAAAAAGTAATTCATAATAAAGAAAAAAAAATATTATAATTTTGATTTTATCTATTTTTGATTTTATTGTTTGATTTTTTTGTCTGATCCGAGATAATGGTTGTACAACTATTTAAAGTGTTTTTTTTTTTTTTTTTGATTTGTTTATGATTTTTTTATGTTAAAGTAAATGCAAAAAATAAAAAAAAAAGTTTCAGTGTCTGCTTAAAGCTAAACTTATGAAAGTTTCTGGCATTATAAAAAATATAAAAATGACTTTAAGATAGACATATGTAAAACAGTCATATAAAACTTGTAAACCAAACAAAGAGATAATTATTTTAATTTTATTTTCTAGATCTGATTTTATGAGATATTTTGTGAAAAATTATATAAACATAGACACATATATATGCCCAAAACTTGTAAAGGCGAAAACAAAGAGAGAATGTGCATGCTGATTTCGAATACTCATTGATAACGTAACTTTCGTGTGAACAATATATCACATCTATGTAGACTAATCATGTTTTTATTTTTTTTTTGTTGGTTTTGTTTGCTTTTTAGCCGTGCAGGCTGATTTGGCATAACTTGAATATTAACAGTAAATATTCAAATCAGCTGTCACATTGTGTAGATTAATCTTAGTCTTCAATTTTGCTTTTTAGGAATCGTAGACTGTTTATGGAAACATGATTGACTGATTAGACTGCACATGCTGATCTAAGTCTTCTGTATGCATGAACGTTGTAATTTATGAGTACCTATATTTGCATGGCATATTTTAGTAGCCCTTGGCATAAAAACAGGTTTTGAGCAAATTATGGCAGCACTGTTCAAACAGCTCTATGTGGGTCTTCAAAAACAGTCTGATCCAATTATCATCCGTTTATTACCATATTCTGTCTTTTCCCTTGACAATTGATTTCCCTTTATCTGGCCCCCTACCTGTACTTCAGTGAAAAGTCTTCTGGGATGTTTTATCTCTGAGCAGCATGTTTCAATAAACGGTCATTAGGGTATTATGCAATCAAAAATGTGTCTTTAAGATCCTATATAACAGATGATTTGAGTTACAGTTACGAAAGTGAATTTAAATGCCAGAGATATATATATTTTAATGGAATATGTAGACTAAAAAAATGTATAAATACTTTTTTGTGTGGCGAGGGTCTGGGGGATGGGGATAGTACAAAAGGGATTTTTTATTTATTTAAATGTTTAAAAGGGATTGTTTAATTATGCAATGTTTTAGCCCTAAAGGGTTGTTTATCTAGTAAAATGATATGTCTGTGTTTGAATTTTCGTACAGATGTTCCCTGAACCCCAAACCCCACCCAACCCCGGTTTAAATACCCGGCCAATATTTCTGTTTATAATCTGTCATTGGTTCAAAACAGAATCTTTAGAGCCTTGTGATTGATGCGCATGTTGATCTGGATTTTCAATACGAGCCACCTGAGAAAATCTCTCGACACACATGAACTGCGCATGCTTTGTACATCTGGCCAGGCTTCTGCATTTGCCCAAACATTTTGTTTAAATTTCGAACACTCATCGCTACCTGGCTGACACTAAAGTTGGTAGAACATCACATGATCGGTTTTTAACGTTACCAGGCACCAAAGGCACATGGAGGCAACGCCTCAAGTTGGTAGAAATTGTAGCCCAACCCTATTATACACTTTTTGACAATAAAAAATGTTTACACCTGGCTGACAGGGGTGGGGGGTGGGGGGGTATCTTATGGATCAATAAAGGTTATTTGTGGCCTATAGAATTGATGTACTGTCCAGTTAGGCTATTGTGACAGTGATGTCACTGTTTGTTTACTATTTTGGATTATGCCTATTGTTCAAGACAGGGATGTTAAGTTTCCATATAACCGGGTCACATATAAGGGATATAGTTATTATATTTACAACCACTTTAGGCACTCAGAAACTGTGGCCTAGTGGTACCAGCGAAGAAGTTCTGGTGTGCCAAACAAGATAGCGAGAGTTTGAACCTTTACCTCGTTTTTTCTTTCTTTCTTTCTTATTTTTTTTCTATTATTATTTATTTTTCATTTCCGTGTATGTGTGTTTAGCACATGGTGGCTAAGGACCCCTCTGCTGTGCCAAAATAAATGTACAAACCAGTTATATCAGATATATTAGAACATGATGGGTAAATTTCAGTGCCGGGGCGTCCTACAAATTTGGATAATAGTAGGGCAAGGGCTTGCTGTACTTGCAGTAGATGCGGATGTGGTCTATTTGGACATTTCATATCTCTTTTTCTTTCTCATTGTCTCTTGGACGACTCGATATAGACTGAAATACTTTCTCCGGGAGCCGTTTGACCCCAAACAACCAACCGACCGACCACAAAATATAGCATGTTTGGAAGGAAACATCAAACAAATTAAAATAAGATAAAAGATTAAAATCTAAGACTGGAGAACTGCAGGAATCAAATTATAAAGTTTCATAATGATTATAAACGACAGATAGAAAAAAATGATGATTTCAAACTGACAGGGATTTGAACCTGACACTTTCTGTCTGGGAAGTCCGCCACGGTACCTCTACACTACATCACATTGAGTGATAAAAGACAGACAATTTATTACCTTGTTAAAGACAAATATTCTCTACTATATAGAACACACCCCCAGTCTTTGTATTGGTTTTATGACGCTGTTATGTCATTACCTATGTGAGATGGGATATTTCCTTTGATGAAATAGCAGTGTCACAGGACTGTTGCATAATAGGATTAGGAGATCCAATATACAAGAATATTTGTCTTTAAATTCACAGGCTGAACATTTTATGATACACTTAGGTTTCAGCTATCCCAACTAATGGTTCAGTCTGTTTACATTCTGAGTATCCTAACCATGCTAACTGGACAGTACGTTAAATCATGCGTAATCAATTTTGACATGTTGATCACATATTAAACAAAATCGAAACAATGAGCCGCGACACGAGAAAACCAACAAAGTGGTTGTGCGCCCAGCGCGAACTCAGATCAGCCATGACATCCGCCCAGTCTGATGATCAGTCTTTGCTAAGCGCTTGAAGGGTAGCTAAAGCCCTTAGCTACCCTTTAAGCGCTAAGCAAAGACTCTGATCAGACTGGGCGGATGCCCAGGCCTTAGCTACCCTTTAGGCGCTCAAAGGGTAGCTAAGGACCTTAGCTACCCTTTAAGCGCTTGGCAAAGACTCTGATCAGACTGGGCGGATGCCCAGGCCTTAGCTACCCTTTCAGCGCTTAGCAAACAAAAGGGATTGTTGTTATTTATTTAAATGTTAAAAAGGGATTGTTTATTTATGTAATGTTTTAGCCCTTAAGGGTTGTTTATCTAGTAAAGACTCTGAGCAGACTGGGCGGGATACCCAGGCTAATCTGAGTCTGCGCTGGGTGCACAACCACTTTGATGGTTTTCTCGTGTCAGGGCTCAAAATTAATTCTGTTTGTGTAAGCATTTATTTAATCATGCAATTGTCGATTTCAAATTTAAGGCCGTCCTTATGTTGAAGGGAAGATTGCTTTTGTTCCATCTCAAAATTGGAACAGAATTAATCAAAGCCTTCTTTTTAAATTATGCTAATTCCAATGAAACAGCATTTGTTAATTAAGACTAATCCAGCGGGAACACATCGTTCAGTAAACGACCATGATTATGATTCATCAAAATGGTGGGGAAAGCCGAAAATATTTGTGATCATGAGTGTTTGTGGATATCACAAAAGAAAAGAAGATAATTTTACCACAAAACTACCGTAATTAGAGGCCCTCATTGAGAGACTTTACTGTTAAGCCAGGAAATACCGGGACAGACTAAAACGCTGAATTTCTTGCTGAATTCAGCTACTTGCTGATCAGCCAAATGTGTCTATAAAGTTTCCTTTTAAAAAGGAAAGGCTTGCCGAGTTTTTACATTTTGTTTACATTACAGTATGTTGATACTAACAGAATGGGAATTATAAGAACTAGCGTTTGAGGACCGAAGGAAATGAATTCAGCCTAATTATGAAGTAGTTGTTGTTCATTTCTCGTTATAATTTATTTCTTAACTAAATCCCCTCTCAGGCCAGCGATGCCGCAGTGCATGAGCAACTTTTTTCCTCAGACCCGTATAATCTACCTGTAAACGACGATATCGCGTGAGCTTAAATAGCATTAAATCATATAGGACATTGACAGTTTTTCTCTGTTTTTGTCTTCCTCGAATAAAAAATGAAAACTGTTGTGTTAGGTCAATATAGTGCACTTTTTTAGCTGCACGTAGATATTTTTTTCAAACTTTTAAATTTACATTTAATGCGGTTCTTTTTGCTCTGAGTAATATGGCCATCATTTCCTAATAGTATATAGCGAAAATAAAGAAAATGAACAAAAAGTTACTCAGTTATCTACGTTTTTCTTAAACCACGGATCTAAAGTAAAAAAAAGTTGTGTTATCCTAGTATTTTACACTATCTTACAAATCTTTTGATACATTTTGTAACAAAAACAAAGAAATATTTATGCGGTCATTTTTTACAAACTTAATACTACCCTACATCCAAAAACTGAATTTTCAGTTCCATGCGTGACTATATCGAGGTGAGGAGAATTGTTGGGGACGGACTGGATTCCAGTTGCATACAAAGGTTCTTGCATGACAAGAAATTCCTGTACAACCGAAATGACGTTATTATTACTGGCAAACTGCTTCCCAGCCAATTCTTGAAAAAAGGTTGAAGTGATCAAAAGAAATGCTGCACAGGCAAATGACATCTCCAAGAAGCAATATCTTGATCCAGTGAAAGGGCCGCAAGCCAAAAACGCTGAACTGCTGATTTGCTGAATTTACAGAATATGTTATGATTTTGCTATCCGAATCGATCTTTTCACCCATTATGCTGATTATAGATAAATTATATCATTTTACTATGATTTTTTATCATAAGAGATATTTTCAAACGCTATGCCGATTTTATAGAAAAAAATACCGGTAATATAATTTTCTATTACAAGCGATAGTTTCAGCTGATTTATGCTGATGTTATATAAATATCATGATTTATACTGCCATAAGCGACATTTACAGCAGATATTCTGATTTTACATTGTATTAAATTGTACACGATATATCATCAAAAATTAAAGGTGGCATATATCAAATGAGCTGTAAGTGTGCCAATAAATATCACACCTTCGATTGTTTGCCCGCCCTAATGTAATCGATAACATTTATGTTTGTATAATCGATAATCCGATCATAATCAGTCAATCACAATCACCTTTACAGCTGCGTATATATAATCGGTAGACTGTACATTAGAACATTTGTGAGCAAGAAAGAATCGGATCAGCTTGCACAACCAAAAAACATAAGCCCTTCTAAATTCATATAAATCCATCCAGTGGTTTGACTTGAAAGGCTGATATTAGCGTTCAGCTACTATTGAATCGTTGTTCTTCAAATGATTTACAAGTTACTTTTTTCTGTCTCTAGCTTTAGTTTTGGCTAAATTTTAAATTGGAATATATGCAATTTAATGATTGTGACCAATGCTAAACTGGTGCAAAAATGAATGAAATTTTAAGTCAATATTTCGGGCTTTGCATGCTACTCTGGGGTTGGGCAAGGTTAATAAAGGCTCCACTTTTATTTGTTATTTGCTGGGAATGACGTGTTGCAATTTCTCCATGGATTATTTTTAGTTTTGATCATGGTCATTTATTATGTAATACATCTGGTTTTTGACTGTCACTTGATTGGCAATGAAAACTTCCTCAGACTGCTTAGAGACTCATGCTTTCACTGTACTCGCATGCTATATCGCTTTTTGCTGAAACTACATAGATTGCCTTAAAAGAAGAGCTGTCTAATCTGAGTCTTTTCGTCCATTTATCAAGCGGATTCTGTGCATCTTAGACTGTGATCAGACTGGACAGATTATGAGAATCCTAATAATAGGTTAGATCTTCCGAAATAATTTAGAACAGCCGCACATAATGTCACAGTTTCGGATAGACAATCCGTGGATCCAGATGAATATGTGAACAGTTGAATCGATAAACAAATTGTATACTCCTGAAGTGTGCTACTGTTTTTCGGTTTCAAAACAGGTGTTCTTTAATTACCTGATATATCGATTGTTTAAATAACAACACGTGATATCGATTTAGTTAGGTGCGATCGATCATTGACACAGATGGTAAAGTCAAGTGTGCCCAGGACAGATATATATGCCATATCCTTACTTTTGCTGATATACAGTAGTATATACAGGCCCGTCGCCGTGTAGTGAAAATTAGTGAAAATTGGTCCGGCGTAGGATAGCAGCGAGTGCCGAAGGCACGAGAGGGGGGGGGAAGCACGAGAGGGGGAAATTCCCCCTCTCTTAAGGGGGGTTCGAGGGACCTCCCCACGAGAAAATTTTTGACTTTTTTGGGTGTCTCTATGTGCGTTTTAAATGCATTTTTGGATACGTTTGGGACCAAATTTCAGTCGTTTTGGTCACGAAGTTTTGCTAGTTAAATACGAAAAAGAACAAACGTAAGACTCAAGAAGATCTTTAACAACTATTTCGACCCCTCTGCGAGTCTCGTCAGGCGCTGGCATCAATGTCTATGGTCAAGCAAAATTAAGCCTGATACAGATATAATCCCCACTATAATAGTTGTTTATTGTTGTTTGTTTTATTTGTTACTGGCTAGCCACGGCCTACTGTCAAACCACAACGGCTGAAAACTTCTCTGCTCCTGCTTTTTTACACCAAATGTACGTTGTGGGAAGTCTTGGGATGATTTGGCACAGGCGCACTTGTTTATCCATAATGGAATAACAACAATGACATGGAACTTTCGGTACAGTCTCAGGACTTAGAATGCTCATACAGTTCAGTTCAGTTCAATTCTCCTAACAACGTTCCTCAAGTAGCTCAGCGATTCGTAACCATAGTTGCACGCACTTGGCGCCGTGTGTCCGTCCAAAATGCTCATACATGTACATTCAAAATGTTTTATACATACTTTGCCGCCCGACTTGTTCTTTGATTTAGAGTAATTAGAAAAAATACATTGGGGGTTAAAATTTTCTTCTGTTGCGCCGAGAAAAACATGTCGCTGTATTTTGTTTTCATACCATTGTTGGCATACAAAAATCAAAACGAAGAAGTCTTTAATACATTCTGGATCATTTCGTATCATATCGTATCGTAACGACACTGATTCACTCTTATAATCTCTTTGACTATTTCCTATTAAGATTGTTGTAAATAATGTATACACACTATTAGATGACATTTGCCTATGATGTGTGTTTTTTTAAGTAGGACGTTTATTTGAAACTTTATAACAACAGCTCAGATACGTCACATATTATATATTCTGTATCAGAAATTGTCTGCCTTATTGTTTGTCTAATAAATATTTTGCCTTTACTTTTTATATTATATGTCGATGTGTATATGTTCAAATGTTTATTTATGAAACACAATATGATTAAACTATTATCTGATCGTCCTTTTGTCTATCTCAAAGATATGCATCCAACGGCTAGGTGTGAACGCGCGGCATCGATTAATCAGTGACATGCTACATCGAATCTATGACAACTCACCGACAGACAACTGGCCGACACGACAAGTCACAGACATACTTTTTTCACCGACAACCAACTCACCGACACGACCACTGGCCGACAGGACAAGTCAACGACAATTTTTAAAAAAAACTCACCGACGTTCGCCGACACTCACCGACACCCATCGACAGAATCTTTCCTAGAAGGATGAAAAAGAAACATTTTTTGTTTTATTTATTTCCCGAACAGAACACAAATATGTAAATATGTCACGTAGGCCTATTACACACACTTTTTCGACACAAACGTCTACACAAACGTCATTACGTCACTTCGTATATCTGTCTACCTACATACGTTTTCTCGAAGTATTTGAGAAATTCTTGGAATTCTTCGGGCATTATCATACTAACCTCCTGAAAGCCCTTGTATATTTTGTCAGCGGGCATAAACGCGAGAGCAGTCACCATGCGCACTTTAAGTACAAAATCAAGATCTGCTATATACCGTTGCCTGAAACCTAAACTGACAACGTTGCGCCAGTTCGCTTGACCGAAATGAAAAAAGCAGTATTCAATTACGATCCCGCGGAACAATTCCTTGGCTGCCTTGTGTGACGCTGTCTCAAAATTGAAACGGAAATTGTATTCACTTTTGTAAAGAAATATAATAGGGTTTTGTCTGTGAGTTGTCGTGTCGGCGACTTGTCTTTGTCGATCAGTTGTCGTGTCGGTGAATATTTTTTTGTCTGTCAGTTTTTGTCTGCGAGTTGACTTTCGGTCAGTTGTCTATCGGTGAGTTGTCGTGTAGTAGCTACATCGATTAGTGATATAAATGATTAAATTTAGTGTAAATAATAAACAAACGCACGCGAGAATAAAAGGCGTCTTTAACGTTGCAAAACATTGCTGGCTGGATATAAAGGTAGAAGAGAATTCATATTTGAGTCTTACCAGGGTATGCATTTGATATTAACGTATGTACCCTTTAGAATGCGCATTCATGCAATTTATAAATAAATGCGTCTAGCGATAGGGAGCAAAATGTATGTAAAATTTATATTGTATAAAAGTGTATACCAAACAGGCATAAATATAAAAAAGAAACACAAGCAAATTTGTTGAATTTATACCCCACGCCGAAGCAGCTATGATTTGTGAATGTTTTCTTATAAGATTCACAAAATTTAAGTCATTGGTTTCTTAGTGGATTCCAAATAAAGTAAAGAGCAATAATAAATCATGAATAAGTGAAGCCATTCTATAACTTGCTTTAACTTCACATTTATATAATGATACATATTTATATTCAGTTTCAAGAAATTTCATTCAATGGTACATTAGTTAAAGCTAATTTGTGTATTTGAACTCACTTAAGGGCATTAACTCAGTCTAATGCCATTATGATAAAAGTTGATGTGCACCGCCCTATAATGACAGTACACACTTTTTTTAAGTTTCATGAAATTCCATCCATTAGTTACTTAGTTCTAACTCTGTTTGTTAATTTTTAAATGATTCAAAGGCAATAACTCATGTATTGCTGAAGTGATTCCAACAAAACCTTGAAACGTACCACTGTGTTATGGTGATACATATTCAGTAAATAACCCTTCCTTTATAGAGACAGACAAGAAAAATATACTGTTTCGAATATAAACGAATACAAACGTATCAATACCAAGAATTTTAATGACAATTCATTTTCCCAATATTTATTGTAGATACGGTAATTGGACTTAAATCAGATAATATATGCCGCTTTTTGCATATTAATTAATTAGTATAACTCATTCTATACTCAAATACACTTTCAAGCATTATTTCATTATTATGGCATCACTAATTGGTCAATTGAACTCGAGAATAAACTGATAAAATAAGAAGTCATTTCAGTATTTTTAAAGCGCAGTACTTTGCTGAAACTTTCAACAATGTATAAAAGATATATACGTTTGTATCCTCATGGGCCTATGGCCTACTGGATTTTGAAATAAAGATTTTCCATACATAGAAACTGAAAGTTAAATTTAAACTCACATAAACCCGAATACAATATTACTCTCAGTGTATTCTTTATCCCTGAGGACAGATTTGTAGAAAGAGTGACACAAAACCAACCCAACCTACCTGTCTGTGCATGTATTTAAACCAGTATTCAGGGGGATTCAAAGGGGTAGGGAATGGGCATTAAAATAACCCTTCTTTTATAAAGAGAGACCAAAAAATATACTGTTTCCAAGTATTTCAATAACATGTTATATCCCAATATTTAGTGTCGATATGGTAATAGGACTTTAATCAGGTAGTTAAAGCCGCCTTTGCACTTTATTAATAACTCATTCAATATTCAAATACACCTTCAAGCATTATTTCATTATTATGGCATAAATGAGTGAGAAACCATTAAAGCGTATTACGAGTAAATCACTGGAACTTTCAACAAAGTATATAAAAGATAATTTAAGTTAAATTACTATCATTTAGTTGCAAACGAAGACAAGAAAACATTCCAAAAGGGTTTGTTTAATTGTGAAATACATATCAGCATAGCAGCTGTTCAGCTAGACTGATATTCAGTCTCATATTCAGCAATATGCCTCTCTGATCCTGTTTTACGGGCAGCTACTTCAAGCCAATCTATAGCTGGAGCTTGAGAAAGATTGCAAATATTCAGAAAGTAAAATATTCTTTAAGTAGGAGACTTGTATAAGTCTACTGTTCAGCGTTTTAGACTCGTTTGCTGATCAGCAAGTTGTTAATGTGATCTGATTACCTCCGATGCTCTATGTGCTGTATTGTACATAACGTTTGGGTGTTTATTGGGTCAATATACGCACCAGTGATTTATGATTTACGACCGATGGTCATAAATCACCGGTGCGTATGTTGAGGCAGATAGGACCCAATAAACACCCAAACGCTTCCATTCCACCTTTGTCATGAAATATAATTCGAAAGCCGAATTATATTTCATGAAAAAGGTGGTATGGAAGCGTCGGCTCATCTACTTCTTCATCAAAAAAAAAAAAA
Organism: Ctena decussata; assembly: GCA_963989385.1. NCBI lineage: Eukaryota > Metazoa > Mollusca > Bivalvia > Lucinida > Lucinidae > Ctena > Ctena decussata. The sequence continues at coordinate 20,572,166 of OZ022501.1, read as the reverse complement.
AAAGAAAAGAAAGCTAACTGAAATAAAGCAAACTGTGTGAGTGAGCATACAATCAATATTTTACATCTGAAAGGAACTGAGAAAGAATTTACCCGTCTTGGGAAAGAGCTAATCGCAATAATTTGCTGTTTCGACGATAGACAATTTTGCATAATAAAGGTGGGGTATGTGGTAGTTCGTAAGTGCGTAAACGCACCACCACACGTTCTACCAAGGTTTGCAAAAGTACAATGAGGTACAAAAGGCGATGCATACATTCGTCCTTCTTTTTTTCAGGAAAGAGAAAGATTGTTTTGTATACGCAATACAGTTTGCTGTGCAGTAGAAACCAAACAGACGCATAAATGTTTAAACGATGCAAAAATATACACCCGTGGGAAGGGTAAAATAAAACAGAAACAATAAAATTAAAAGTGACAAATAACAAAAAAAGTCTGAAAAGGTGTGGTTAAAACAGCAAAATAAAACAGGAAATAAAAATCGCTACAGAAGAAGTTTATATGTTTATATTGATACACGTATACAAGAGTCCGGTTTTTACTTCAAAAACACTGCCGCAACAACACTGTCATTTTAGGAACTTCGGCTGCAGAACGAAATATTTTTCGTGCAGTAGTAGTAATAACTTTAACAGGGTCTAGAAGTGCATGGGTCTGCTTTCTGTACAATGTTTGGACATCTGGGCTTCGTGACAATTCCAATTTTGTTGCAAGAAGGGAACAAAGGTAGATGTATGAACTAGGGTTCTACGCCCTTATCTATTATTATTATTTGCAATATCGATAAAATATAAAGCAGCTTACATTCTTCTGTTTGATTGGAGTGTTTTATTATTATTATTATTATTATTATTATTATTGTAGGTATTATTAAATCATATTTGCCATTTTTTTGTATCCCGCATAACTATCTTAGAGGTCATTCCTATTACTAAGCATGGCCTTATGAAATGGGCGTGACTTTCAACATGTGCATGTGTTTCAATTGTATAATCCCGCCCTGTCACGTTTCTATTGGCTATTTTCTTATCTAAGTGATTATGAGTGTCATAAATCCCTTCACTGTAGCCTCTACCTGTATGAAATAAAAATGTCTCTTTAGGACCCCAGCTAATTCCGTATTTCATCTCTCCATATCCCAATAAACGGTCATTAGGGTGTTATGCAATCAAAAGATGTCTCTTAATTCCCATCGATCAGATAGCGTGTTTGGTGATTTAAAACCAGGCTGTTTTGAAAACCATATATACCGTGGCACACTTCATAAACAACCAGGTCAGTAATCTATACTTATAGCTGGCGCAAATTGACCTGTCTCTTTGACCCCTCATTTAAATATATTAGTAGGTTCAGTTGATTTAACAGATAGGGATGCATGAATTACGAGGGGCGTTCGGAAAGTTTTGCAAACGACGTTATTTCTTGGTTACCACCGTAAAGACAGAACTTCTGATAGCAAAAACGCATAAAGCTATGTTATGCCTGAAACGTCTGCAAACACGGTGTATTTTATTTTAAAGGACGCATTTTTAACTTCATTGATAGAGGTATACCCTAAATACACTGCAGAATTTTCCTTAAGTAGGCCGTAATTCATATATGAGCAGTCTTTGGGGTTTTTTTATCTTTGCTACTTAAAGCCAATGTCCAGGCAATGTTATCCTGTAAATATAGCGGAAATTAAATTTAATCTAGGTTCCATACTGTCCCTTGAATATGAATTATCCGTACTTTATGTAGTAGCAAATTTCTCCCCTTCCACTAAATTTATTATGATTTTGTAATGAAAACAAGTTTGTTAGCATTCCAAATCCTGTTAGCAAGAGCATTTACATGGGTCAACGAAATCCTGTCAATAAATTCAAATAAATGCAAAAAAAAAGCCGTTACAGTCTTTTAAAAATGACGTTAACGTCGATTTCAATAACGCCATAAGAACTGCGCATTGCTTTGCACAGAATTAATCGATAACATTTTCCACCCCTTTAACTTGTGTGTGGATATTGTGGGCAACGATGGACAAGCCGTTGACAAAGATTAATTTTGTATTTACAACGGTATTTGACTTGAATTCCTAACCCTGAAAAGATTTTACATATGAAATTAGCCCAGTGGTATGACTGGAGCCTTATAAAATGCGCTGTAAGTCAGTAAGGAAAAGAGTATTTGTATAGTGGTTGGTATCATTGTAAAAACAAAATGTAGTCTATTGGCATATGTTTAACATTTGTACCCAGCTTGCCCCGAAACAAAGTTATGAGGCCATTTGCAAAACTTTTCGAACGCCCCTCGTATAAAACAAACTTAAAGACACATTTTTGATTGCATAATACCCTAATGACCGTTTATTGAAACATCCCCATATTAGGCCCCACTTTTGGAATTTGTCACTGGCATAATCCCCTCATAATCACCTAGATAAGACAATCCTTTGATGTTAGCTGTGGCCCTAAGCACTGTTTATTGGGAGCTATCAAAGTGTGCCACCCCAATTTGTTAAAGAAAAAAATGTGTCTTTAAGGCCATCCTTTAGAAATATGTTTGTTGAGCTCCAATGCAGACTTAGCTGGATCGGTAGGTTGGGAGGAAGCCACAAAGTACTGGTTGCGACTAAAATACATTTGCAAATAGTGCAGACCCGAATCAAAGTATTCCTTAAGAGCAGTCTGGTTATGATCAACAGTGTTTGCAATCTTACACTGACAGTCTCAACTCCGTTCAGCAGCCGTTACCCAATTTAAAGTTGACAACTACATGTATTATGATTAAATATTACTACATACGAAAACAAGAGCTGTCGCCTGACAGCATAGCTCGCCTGAATAGGTGCTTGCCCATCACACAGTCGTTATGGTGGTGTGGACTGCTATGCATAAAACTTCAGGCAAGCATGTCCATAATGACAACACATTTATAAACAAAATATATCTCAGAAATGAGTTTTAAAATGAAATTAAAATAAAAAAAATCCACATGAAACTTCAAAAGTCCATGAGCTAGAGCTCAAAAAAGTAAGGGGTGGGGGGGGGGGCCTATGATGTATCAAAACTTTGAACCATTATCTAACATCAGTCCAAATATTTGTATCAACTGAGTCCATCGGGGCACTGTGAAATTATGTCTTCATAAATATAAACCTTTAACCAAAATCTTTAAGACAAAATTAAAAGTCAATGACCTTGACTTCAAGTTCATCCAGTGGGGTAAGTATATAGTGTTTTGTAAAAGCTCAAAAAAGTGTCTAACATCAGTTCAAGTGTAAACTAAATCTCTGCCAGGCATTATGAATCGGTATGCAATTAGAAAACTTTAATAAAGACCAAATTTCCTAAGTCCCTGACCTTGACATCAAGGTCACTGAGCGGGGTTGGGGTAGTACTCTGTAAAACTTTGGACTAATATCTAGGTACAGTGCAAATATAAAAAGAATTCATCTATGGGTTCAGGAGATATAAGTCTTTAAAAAACTTTAACCAAAACATCCAATCAATAAAAAGACAATTCTCTAAGTCCATGACCTTGACATCAAGGTCACTGAGGGGGGTGGGGGTAGTACCTTGGAAAACTTTGGACCAATATCTAACTACAATGCAAGTATCAAAGGAATTCATCAATGGGTTAAGGAGATATTGGGCTTTATAAAACTTTAACCAAAACATCCAGTACAAAAAATTCCCAATTTTCTAAGTCCATGACCTTGACAGCAAGGTCACAGAGTGGGGTGGGCGTGGTACCCTGTTAAACCTTGGACCAATATCTAACTACAGTGCAAGTATCAAAAGAATCCATCCATGGGTTAAGGAGATATAGGTCTTTAAAAAACTTTAACCAAAACATCCAATCCGGACGCCGACGCCGACGCGGACGCGGACGCGGACGCCGACGCCGACGCCGACGCCAGGGTGACAACAATAGCTCTTCCTGAACTTTCGTTCAGGCGAGCTAAAAATGAAAGACAGGACACAAAGGCCAAATCTTGGATAGTATGGATCGCAGCAAACAGAATTTTTTATCATGGCCTTACACATAACGAATCCTCTCAAGATTCACGAGCATTTCTACCAGAAATGAATTACTTCATGCAATTGTGAATAGTTTACCAGATATACTTGCATAAACCTACAGACGTCTTGCCCATGTTAACTGTGAGCACAACTGTATGGGGTTGGTACAAATAAAGTTTATCATTTCTCAATTGGACTTTTGATTCGGGGCCGATAATGCTATGCATTCCAGAAGACATAATTCGTTTTAATCGCTTAATTGCAAACAGAAGCAACTGCAAAAGCATACGCATCAAAGAGGGTTCAAAACCTGGGCGGGGAGAGGAGGAATGGATGGATAACTTGCAGTTTTACTTCCTTTTAGACAGTATTTAAGGCATGTCAGGACGATGGGTGGGTGATAATGAAAGGCTGTATGCAATGGAACCCCGTTTACGATCGAAAAGATTCCCGTCTCCAGCGGGACTCGAACCAGGGGCCACTAGATCAGCAGACCACCACTTAACCTACTGAGCTACCGGGGTTCCTGGACCTGTGTGTCTGAGAGAGAGAGAGAGTTGCATTCTTCATCTTAATAGCATGTTACCCAAAGTGAGAATACAATGTAGCAGAAGATACATAAAGAGATACAGGGATAGTGTATTACATCCATCTACATATCTGGATATTATTTCAACGTCGTCATGATTCATGATACGGTAAACAATACCATGGGTGAAAAAGTAAGCATCTTAACTTATTCAGCATCTTGCCTCAACCTACTGCATGATGCTCGAGTTTGCGACGTTTCCATTCATCTGAGCTGAAAATTGAATGCGTACTCTCTCTCTCTCTCTCTCTCTCTCTCTCACACACACACACACACACACACACACACACACACACATAACCAGCTCTGAAATCAAACATTCATAAAAAATGATTAAATGATAAAATTTAGGCGATTTTCCATACAGCACAGTTACGCGCCGAAACTCCCTTGGCATTTGGAAATGGAAAACCGGCTTTATGAAACAACACGCTCTGTAAATATCTAAGGTTCTTTTCTATGGCGTGTACTTTATGAAGGTTTCGGCGCCGAAGCTGCCTTTGTAAATACATGGCAAAAAGAGTTTCGACGCTAAAGCCAACTATAATACTCTCCACGAAAACCCGGCTTTATGATATGGCAGTCATTCAAACGCGTAAATGCGTGTAGGTGTGGTTCTGCTAGAAAGCTTTGTCTCCTATTTCGCAATGAATTGTGCTATTTTGCATATTCATGCATAAAGGTCAGAAAGACAGGTCAATTTGCGCCAGCTATATCTAGAGCCACACACTGCGAAAAAAAATCCGATGATTTTAGGTTGAATACCTAGCAACCAACTGCCGGTCCATTTACCGTTATTTTTACGGGCGTCTGCCTGTAAAACACTTGTGGAAATCCTGATATGCAGAGTTGTGTTAACTGACCGCACTCGAAAATACATTTATAGTGTTGAGGAGCTATATAACCAAAACAATAACTGTTTTATTGTACTTTACTATGCTAGATGATTTCTGCCAATGTTTACAGGCGCTCGTAAAACTAATGGGAATGGACTGGCAGCTGGTTGCCAGGCATTCTACAGTAAAATTTACGGATTTTTTTACAGCGCAGATTGCCTGTGCGAAACTGTGACACTCTCTAGAAACTGCACGGCTTTTTTAAATTTCTTCGAGAGTTCTACACTATTCTTATTACTTTCTTAATCTAGGGTCCCTACCTTCACTTTAGACTTCGTAAGTTTCGAAGACTACGTATTTGAAAAGGGAAGACTCTAACCAGACTGTGCTGACGCCCACGCTGATCCGAGTCCTCACAAATGTGCACATATCATGAGGCACCCCATATGACGTCAGTCAGTAATTTTTACTTTCAGCATTCTAATTATGTAGTATAATGTTTAGATCAGAATATCCATATTGTGTAGGTTCATACAAATAGAAGAAAAAAAGAAGTTGTAAGAGAAGAATAGAGTAAAGAGAGTAAGAGATAAGAAAAATAAAGTCGTACGGCATCAGATAATTTGCGCAGATATCCATATTCCAAAACTTTCTGTAGCCTCCGAAATAGCAGCCACTTAAGATTCCTATACATGTTTTAAATTGTAAAGGTTGTGAACTAGCTTTTTCTCTCAGAGTTATATGGAGTTCTCTATTTCATTCCGTTCGGTTCCAGTTTTGTAGAACTAAAAGGAATATTTGAAAAGTTCAGGAAATCAGTAGGTATTTATACAGAGATTCCTGTAGAGCTGCAGGTTACTACCATTGACACATGCCTGTGAGTTGAAAGTATTATGCGTCAATAAAATATCCGAAAATCCCAAAATATCTAAAGTTTCATGAACTGATTATATCCAGTCTGATTCAAAAAAAAAAAAAAAAAAAAAAAACATGTAAAAAGTTCATTCATTGGTATAGAGTATAACAAATTGTGTACTTTTTATTGCTTATTATTCTATAACCAGAAATTCAAAACTCAGCGCATTTGGAGATGTAGCTAAAACATATTTTATTTCATGAACATGACAATATACAACATTTCATAATTACAAGTTTAAGGATCAGAACGAAAGCAATAATACTTATTTAGTTCTTTTCCCTATTAAATATGGTCTGTTGATTCTTAGGCGAAAGACATTGTTCGAATTTGTAAAGATTTTGCTCACAAAAATGTCCAAAGAAGTAAGTGCTTAAGTCATAAACGAGAGAGAGAGAGAGAGAGAGAGAGAGAGAATACATGTAAAGGTGGATGAGCTGGAGAAGCCCTGTTAAGATTAATTATGTTGAGTACATTCTGAATTAAGCTGTGTTTTGATAAGATCTTCATTAAAATCGAAAAATAGCTATAAAAAAACTTAACAGGGCTTTTTACTACTAGCTAAGAAGAAGAGTAAAACAGAAAGAGGTTAACAAGAACGAAGAAAGAAGCAAAACAGAAAAGTCTGAAAACAGAAATACATTTATACAAAATTACAACAGCACAGAGGGGAATGCAACAGCGGACTGGCCAGTGAAATCCAAAATCTGTCTTGATGACCTATAGCGACCAGTCGCATGGCAGACTACATTTGGTTGCAATCGTATCAAAATCGTTTGGAGATGTAAAGGTACATTACCGAGCTCTCTATAAATCATAACATAAGCAGTCATATGTTTAGCATCTATATTTTAGATAAAATACCACCGGCCTTCAATTTTGATATTTTATGTTTATATCTGTCTTTACGGTGACAATTGTTCCCTGCACAAACTGTACACTGGGATGGTGATATGTTGTTTCAAGACTGTCTATTCGATCCAATCATCTCCGATAATGCTACTGACACTGTGTGTAAAACGCTCGGTCACTATGTTTGTTTATTCAGAATTTCCATATTGTCTGAGTCTTATCTGTCTCAATATACACACCAGTGATTTATGGCAGCTATAAAATTTTGAACCACTGCCTAGTTGTTCTAGCGAGTTTGTAGCGTCTTGACTTTGACACATTTATTCATGTATTTTGTTTTCAATTTTAACACAGTGCGTCTATAGAAGCAATGGAGAGTTACCGTGTTTTATTCTGCAACAATTTACTGTTTCGGGGTGCGTGAGTCTAATTGCTTACGTCACTGCAAGTAGTGACGTATTTTTTTCTTCGTAAAATCGCCATAAAAACGTGAATTTGTCTTAGATAGAGTTAAGAATATTGGCGGGAGCATGAACGCGCTGGCAGGAAGGTTGGCAGAGTTAGAATGAAAAGAATAGTTTTTAGGCGTTTCTGGGTGTTAGAATCTTTTAATAGTTCAGCTCTAGCATTGAATTGTTGAGTAATAATTCACTGTTTGTCGGTCGGTTGTAAGGAGATATATCACTCGCGCTCCGCGCTCGTGATATCATCTTTCATCTTCAATGCTATTCAAGTAAGTCGAGTCTATTGATATGACACATTGTGTCATATCTTTCTTGTTATAGACTCGACCATGCTTAGCAATTCAAGGTCTACAATTACTTTCTAGGAAAGTGTTGAGGCGTTTATTTGGCATATATATATAATTACTTCTGTGCGGAGCTATTTATGATATAGAAACCCGTTATTACATATATTTGCAAAAATAATTATTGCAAAATGTTTGACTCAGTCAGAGAGTTATATGGTGCACTCGTGGGGGGGGGGGGGAGAGGGGGGCGGGGGGGGGGAGCTGTAAAACATGAAGAGTCGTTCGATTGATATTGAAGATAGATTCACGAAATTTAGTGAGTGTGGCTCTGTACAATGCTTGTTTAAAATGTCTATATTTGAAACCTTCATAGTACATTTACTGTAAAGGTTTCAGAAACTGATTGGAGCTAGTTAGAATGAAAAGAATAGTTTTTCGGCGTTTCTGACTGTTAGAATCTTAATAGTTCAGCTCTAGCATTGAATTGTTGAGTAATAATTCACTGTTTGTCGGTCAGTTGTAAGTAGATATATGACTCGCGCGCCGCGCTCGTGATATCATCTACTTTACAACTGACCTCCAAACAGTGACTTATTACTCAACAATTCACTCACGGGTGGTAAAGTTTCAAATTGACCTCCGCGGAGGTCTGTTGAAAAACAATTTGACTATTTTCCGGTAGGCAATTTGAATATATCCTGTCATGAATTTTCGCGGTTCACTGACAGGGTTCAGACAAGATTTTTCTCTCTAGAAAAGGTATTCCAAAAATCGGAGAATGTCATGCTATATATATTTTACAGTTGTATATTGAGACCAAATGACATGGAGCAGTTTGAAGCGTTTTTTTTTAAATTACTTTTGTCCTCCAGGTTCAGTACCGAAAACGAAACTAGGAAGGAGTCCTGCACAGTTAAATCGGCTTTTTGAGTGCATTTGCAGGCTTTCTGTGAAATCCTACCGATGCAGTAAGACACGTAGCTTGTATAGCTTCGTTCTAAACATACTTTCAAGAATATGCATGCTTTTGTTACTACATGCTTACCTAAATTTTCTCGGCGGTCAATTTGAACACCATGAGAACAACTTGACTAATGGAGATTAACATGGAAAAATTTAATCAGCTAAAAAGAAGAAAATGCGTGCTGAATTCTCAGGAGCCAGATATCATGATTTGAATGCATGATTTTATACGTCTTAAGTACACCAGATAATATTGCTCATGCAACATTCTCTTTTTTTTTATCGTGAAATAGTAGTACAATAGTGTTTTATCACTTTCTTTGTTGTAAAAGCAGGCCTGTGGCTCTCATTTGTTTGTAAAATAAAACGAATCCATCCAGACTAATATTTGCAGAGAAGAGAACCGATATTCAAACAATTTAGAGTGAACCCATAAGAAGATATCAAGCAAACATACCCGCATGCTCCCCCCGCTGCGGGGTGATTACACTCCTGAAGTAACCGTTACATAGAAACGCGGGTAATCAACATGAAACAATAACAACACCATTGCGGCCGCTTTAGAATGACCTGTGAAGGATGTGGTGAAAACAATCGGTTCGTGCTATGTTTACAAACAAATCAGTGTCACAGGTCTGCTTTTACAACGAAAGAAAACATATAACGCACTATTGTGCTACTATTTCACGATAAAAAAGACAATGTTACATGAGCAATATTATCTGATGTTCTTTAGAAGTACGAAAACATGCTTTCAATCCGTTGCTATCTAGCTTCTGAAAAGTAAATTAAGCATTTTCCTCTTTTTAGCTGATTGAATTTTCCCATGTTAACCTCTATTAGTCAAATTGTTCTCATCGTGCTCAAACTGACCGCCGATGAAAATTGGGTAAGCATGTAGTAATAAAAGCATGCGCATTCTTGAAAGTATGTTTAGAACGAAGCTATACAAGCTACGTGTCTTACTGCATCGGAAAGATTTCACAGAGAGCCTGCAAATGCACTCAAAAAGCCGATTTAACTGTGCAGGACTCCTTCCTAGTTTCGTTTTCGGTACTGAACCTGGAGGAGGTCAATTTGAAACTTTACCACCCGTGTCACTGCTAGGGCTGATTTATTTCTTAATGGACCAGTCTGCGCGTCATAGCGGCCCGAGCAGTAACTCGATTTTATAGACTCGACCATGCTAGGAGTGGACTATAAAAGGCAAAATTAGCTACCTATTCTCAGTTTTGGACGGACACACGGCGCCAAGTGTGTGCAACTATGGTTACGTACCGTTGAGCCACTTGGGTAACGTCGATACGAGAATTGAACAGAACAGAACAGAACTATTCTCAGTTTTCCAATAGCCACCAAAGGGTAAACATCTACAGTAGCTCCTATAGATTTATGTCTATACTTAGTTTCAAAGAAAGTATTTAGGCGTTTATACGGCATATAAACACTACTGGGCGGAGCCATTTATGATAATAAGATGCGAATTGATTTGATTATGGGCATTTATTATGCTAAGAGCATGTCATAGATTGTATCGGCTAATCTAATAAAGCCCATGTTACTCTTTTCAATTTGATCAGAGCCGGGCCGCGTAGCGCAATCGGTAGGGCACATGACTCATAAGTCAGAGGTCCTGGGTTCGAAACCCGGTCTGGCCACATACTTTCGTTTCTCCTTCCGCTGATTCAAGAAGGGCAGTTGTCAGTTACTGACGAAAGTATGTGCACTTAGTACTGGTTAACCGCTTAGGAGATTTAAGCCTGCCCAGGAATAGTGTGGTTAGGTTAACTGACCGTCCCGACATGACCTTAGTTGTTTACCGTGGACGTTAAGCATCAAATCAAATCAAATTAAATCAAATCAATTTGATCAAATACGGGTTGATTTATGTTCATTCAAAGTATTTGACAGTGTAACACCCAAACCAAATAATTTTAATTGCGTTTCAAATAAGATAGAAAAAAAAAAAAATAACAACATTGGATGGCGATAGGATCAGTCCAATCAAATAATTTTTGACAAGCGGCTGATAAGAATTCAATTATTTACGACCTGCAACACTCCCGGTAAACGGTGAATTTCTTTCAATGAGTGCAGGGCTACTTTTTATAGTAAAAACATCTTTTTCTGACATTTACATAAAACGCAGCCATAATTATAATATTTTTAGCATTCCAGCCTTTTTAGGGAAGAATGATGCATCCACCAAGTTTGATGCTAAACATTGACAGTGCGTCATAAATATCGGACTCAACGGTTCAGTTGAACAACAATAAACAAAGAAAATTTGGCCAAAGAAGCAACACATAGTGTATATAGCGGATTTTCTCGGCCTGAATAGATCTACATGTATATGGCTTAAAAAAACCCATGCTACATGATGGAATTTGCTCCCTCACCTCTCGTGATACACATAATAGTAAGGTTTTAATTTGGAAGAAAAATGCAAATGACTGTCCCAAAAATACTGCCAAAATAATAGATGCTAGAACCGCATGCATGAACTAATCAGTCTTTTTTGTTTTTCTTTTTGGGGGTTTGGCGGCGCTTTGAGTCGGGGGGGGGGGGGGGGGGGTTGGAGTGCAGGGCGGGGGAGGGGTATTCGATCATTTAAGTTGGCTACTTTCGATTTCACAAATTTAAATAGAATGGTAAAAATACAATGTACAAGCGCGGGGCTCTATTCATTGCCCCGCTTCTGTCTATATTGCATTGCTCAACGGGGAACCAGAAAACATAAAGTGTATTTTGTGAAGCGATTTGCCGTTTTATTTATTTATTTATTAAAAAAAAAAAACAAGTTACCCATACTTTTTGCTATATACTGTATATAAATGTTCGCATCATCCCATATTTTATCACCAAACGTTAAGGTTGTAGCGGTTTTCGTATTGATTTGAATACCACTGAAGGGCTGTGAAGAATTTAATTTGATGCTATGATGGCTGAGTGTGGCAGGCCACGACCAGTCTGCACATAGTCTAAGGCACTTGACACAAGGGGCAGTTGGGCTATTATAACCCAGCAGGCACATGACGTCGTTATGACGTCAGTGCGACGCCATTTCGAATGTAATGTGCCCGCTGGGAAGTAGCTTGACCAGCAGTACCTAAATGTGTCTTTTGCAATCGTTTATCTGTGTTCAGTGAGCGCAACAGAGGGACTGGTCAAGTGGATTGAGTTTGCCTTTCTTGCAGGGAGTTGTGGGTTCGGCACCCACTAGCGACGCCTGTTCCATTGACTGATTTCTTCAGTTCTAGGACTTGTCATAGCGACATGATTCTTAGCGGAGTTTGGCTTCTGTTCTTTTGGATTATTTTGGCTTTTCATAAGTTCTTGCTGCACCTGGTGCCCTTGTCTGCCTCATCTTACGAGACACAGGGGTTGAGCTGACTCGGTGGGGTGGTGAGGTCGGGGGCGGGGCGTCGCGTGCGCTCGAAAGTTAATACGTAGGCGCATTTTACCTGGTGTTTGCAGCTACTGTGTCTTGCGCAATGCGTCAGTAAGTGTGGCTCGGAGAGGGCTGCTCGTTGCTTGCCGAGACCTGCCCAGTCACCTTCTTTCTTTCTTACTTCTTGGGTTTAGCGACACTGAAATGCGCGTCTGTCGCACTTCATTCGGTATAGTTACGTTTATATTCAATAAACCTGGCCCCGAGGTTATAAAACTTTTTTTCATGCTCAGCTCAAAGTCGTACTCAAGCTTTTAGTATAAATAAAGAGGATCAAAATTGGCCAGTCCGGTCACGAGATATATCAAAAAGTGCATCAACTATCCCCGGTCTCCCCTAATGCCTGCGTTTGTGATATCAGCTCTCCAGGTGCCTTTTCATCAGCAAAACTATTGTGGCTTCTGGGGGCTGCGCCCCTAGACCCCCTGCCACCCAGAGTCCCAATTAGTATTATTAATAGTTGTAATTATTAAGCATTCGACAAAATGATTTCTGGATGCCCATAAGCAGAAGAAACTGCAAGAAATCCAGACAAATTTAACACAGACCATGATCAGTTAACCTGTTAGAACAGGTTTTTGATTGAGGTCAGTCTGAGATAAAATAGGTAATATATGGCGTGGGTGGGTAGCTGGGATTGCGGGGATGGGAGGGGTCATAAAACTTTTGGTCACCTATATGGAGGGGGCGGGGGGAGGGTCGGAAAAATAATTCTGGTGAGACTTGGGGGGGGGGGGGGGGGGGGGGGGGGGGTCGGAAAAAATTTGGTGAAGTATATTATGAAATTGTTACCCCTCCCCCCCCCCCCCCCCCTCCCCTACCTGATAATAAATAACTCGTCCCTAAATGACAGGAAAAGTGATTAGAAACGAGAGAGAGACAGAGGGCGAGTTGATGTCTATAGTTTTGACGGACAAAGTTTATTTACCAGATGTGCGGGCGCAAGGGTATACAAAGACCCTACATGATGAAAGCAAAGAAATAAATAAGGGTAGGTTGGTTGGTTGTAGCTAAACCCCAATTGGCTGTAGTGTTGATAAATATCTTTGGTGGTGTGCAACCTTTGCTAAATTGACAGTGTCCTTTTGACGTCACACTTTATAACTGCAACGTCACATTGGAGCTGTACCAATAGCTTGCTAGATTATTTATATAACCGGGGAAAAACCGATCGATGCTGAAAATCGAAGGTCACTGAAAATCACCTGTTGTTTTGGAGAAGGATGCATTTTCTTCGTCAGTCGTCTTGCAAAATGGAAACTTCGTGTCGTTTCTAGAAAGTTGATTTAAAAAGCTTGCATGCCACATAACATGTACGTCCTGCCTGCTGACCTACTCGAAATTCGGCGATTCACAAAAAAGGAGATGCATTTAGAATCTATAAGAAAATTGACAGCTGAAGCAAAGCCAAAGGTTAGGGTTTTTCTTTCTCTGTTTTGGGGTGGAAAGGTAGCCCAATACCTTCATAATAGTCTGCTGCCTAAAGTGGTATCTAGCAAATTTAAATCCTCCAGCGGATTCGTTCTATGTGCGAACACTACCGGTCATCTGGCCAAATTCCGTGTTTAACAACGTGTCTCGCTTACATTAGCCGCCATGTTTTTTTGCTTGAGCACGACTCTGAGAATGGTCCAGTGCTTGCTCAAGATTTGGACGTTTCATGCTCAACATCGTGCTCAACGTTGAGCATGAAAACGTTCTCAAAAGTTTTATAACCTCGGGTTTGTGCTCAGACTCAGGAATTATGCTCACTTGAGTCTGAGAATGTTCTCAAAAAGTTTTATAACCTCGGGGCCTGGAAACCTGCACCAGTGTGTTTTACACTGTAATAAGATAAATTAGGAGGGAGGTTGGTGATGGTGAGATCACTATAGCTCCCGCCTTATTAACAATTCGAAACATATTCCTGCCATTTCTTTCATTCTGTTCTGCAGCAGGCACATGACGTCGTAATGACGTCGTATCAAAACGACGTAATACCGTCGCATCGAGGTCGGTACGACGTCATTTTGACGTCATGTGCCCGCTGTGTTTGTTTGATATAATATGAAAATAGGCACTGCCTTTAGGCGAGCACATCGCTTTTTACAATGTATGGGTAGAATTTGGCTGTAGACCTGTACCTTCTGAAGCGTAACGTAACGTCAGAGGATCGGGACTATATTTGGCTGTTACCATGTTTAAGTTTCGGACAAAAATGCATAGTCGATGTGTAGACCCTGATCTGAATACTCAATGTATGATTCTGGATTTAAGCTCACAAGTTGTCGTTTGAAATTTGTAATAAAATTATTGCAACTCAACAACTGCGAACTCCGTCTGACAAACGGATGAGAAACTGATCGAGAACAGCTTTCCCCACCTAATCTTTCCCCCTCGGAAAACTGGCTATATATTTTTTTTCAGTTTCTTCTCTGCGGCGCTTTTTATTTCCTTCAAACTTCACTCGACGCTCAGCCTCCTTGCATTTTGTGAATCACCATGTAGTGATCTACGCACAAAAGCGGTAAACGTTGGCGCCATCTTGATTTTTTGGAATGGAACGTTTGATGTCATTACGTTACGTAGCGACAGAAATACGTCACTTCCGTTTGATGTCGCCACGAAAGAAATTCCATTGAAAGTAATGTATTTTTAAGGAAAAAATATGCTTTACCAATCCTCTACCATAGAGTTCCCGCTCTATAATATGCGCCTGCAAGCGAATGCTCGCTATTAAAGAATACTTTATTATTATCATTATTTTTATTATTGTAACACCGTTGATAGTGCATTTCTCTTTTATATTTATGCCTTTCATTTTGCATCTGGCATTTGAAATAAAGGAGAAAAAAGAGTGAAATACAGGAAAGGAAAGAAAAAAAAAAACATCTCATAAAAAAATTCTTCGTAATAATGCCTACACTTTCATAGTAAAGTTTGTATTTCACCTTTAGGAGATAATATGAGAAACAGCAGCAGGGGTATACCAATGTGAAATATGCTTCTGTAATACACACGAGAATATGCTGCTTAATATACAGTAGCAATAAACAAATGATTTCTCACAGATAAACAAATACTGCGCTTGCACAGGTGACACACACTTTATGGGTATGATAAGCATCGTTCATTTATATATTAGATATATATCTTTTTATGAAAGGATTCTGGTGATGATGACGTCTGCAACCTGTGCATGCTCGGATCAGCAAGCGCATATGAATGTAGGAACAGAACCTGTGCGTAGTTTACGATAACGAGTGTTCGCTTTGGCAGAATTCAAAACTGATAAAATTAATAATGAAATAATGATAATAATCATAAAATCATTTTTAATAATAATAATAATGTTTTGTAATAATAATGATAGAGATAATAACAATAATGATGATAATAACAGCAAAACATTCCCTGGCATATCAAATAAAAATATACATGTAACTTGCGTTCTGTTTTATTTTATCATTATTATCGGTTCGCTTTTGATGTTAAACAAAACATTCTCTGACGTATAAAATAAATAAAAAATACAGGGAAGAAGATAAAAAAAAAAAAAAAAAAAAAGAAGAAGAAATTCTTTGTAATAACGCCTGACGTCCAAAGTAAAAATCCGTTTTAATGAGAATAGATAAAAAAAAAAAAAAAACAGCCGCAGTTGTATACAATGTGAAATATGCTTCTGTAATACACATACGAATATGCAGTAGCAATAAACAAATGATACCTTACAGGTAAACAGATGCCTGCTTTAAAAGGACGGTGTCGTATAATTTATGGGTAAGATAGGTATTTTTTTTTTTTTAACAGATTTTGGCGATGGTGACGTATGTCACCGTGTATGGTCGGATCGGCATACGCACAAGCAAAGTTGGATCAGATGTGTAGTTTATGAAAACGATTGTTTGATCTGGCATAAATTAAAACGGCGAACAGCACAAGTTTGCTGATAACAATAAAACTAATAATAATAATAATAATGAAAAAATAAAAAAAGATAGAAAAAAATGTTTAGAAAAAGAAATCTGGCCGTTTTTTTTTGTTTTTTTTTTCTTTTTTTTTTTTTTTTTTTTTTGTTTTTTTTTTTTTGTTTCTTTTATTTGATATTGTCAGAGAATTTCTATTATTGTCAATAGTAGTTTATCATTTTTATTATTTTCCTTTTTATTATAAAGAGGCTGAGGTTTTTTTTTTTCTTCTTCTTCTTCTTTAAATTGAGCCAAGATAGTCTCAGCATTAAATACAATCAGAATTAAGAAAAATATTATCTCAAAAACACTTCGAAAGAACGTCCAAAGTTAAGGTTTGAATTTAACTTTTCCTTTTCTTGACAACATATAACAAACAGTAGCAGTGGAGTAACAAAGCTTCTGTAATACACATACGAATATGCTACTGAATATACAGCAGCAATAAACAAATGACTTCTCGCAGATAACCAGGATGGATTGGCCGGATGCACACACTTCATATGTAAGCTAGGCATCGTTTTGGTATTAGATATTTCCCACTTTTGGTAAGAGTTTTAAATGATAATTAAATAAACATACCTTTAAAAGTCGATATTAATTTAAGTTTAACTTAAATATAATAGCAGATCCTTACCCACTGAGCATAAGTAAAGCTAAACCAACAAATCGTTTGCCATATACAGTTATCCATATAGGTATTAGTTGTGCGACTCCACAGCATGAATTGAAGCTTTTTTTTTTCAAATTAAAACGCAAATTACCTATTTCCTCACGGCCTGTAAGAATATCGATTTTCACCATGTGTGTCATGTGATCATGTAGAGGTGTTTTTCTTATTTGTGCACGTGATTGTGACGTATGAATAAATTATTTTTTTTCCAATAATGCGATTTCAACCGCGGACCGCGATTGTATAAAAAATTATCTTATTTTTTGTTTAAAATCACTTTTATCAAATATTATTATATAAACTCTAATTCAAATGTATAGTTAGACTATGTCGGAGGTATTGCATGAAATGTTTCATCAAATCATTTTTGTTATTATTATAAAGGGAGTAAATCTTTAAAGATCATGATTACGAATAACAGGATATAAGTAGTTTGCAAAAGGCTGAGTAAAAAAAAAAAAAAAAAAAGGATTGAATGCCCGAATTTAATACTATCGTTTTGTTCATGAAATATTTTATCGTTAGGGCTCTATCGCTGCATACTTCTCACTACAGTACGTTTCTTCGTTGTGTATGACCGTGATTAGTCAGCCTAAAACAAATTAAACATGCTTGCGCTTCACATAGAACGAGTTTGAAGAGTGATAGAAAGTATTTCAGTCTATATTGAGCTGTCTCCCCGACAGCGTGAGAAAGATCGATCGATTGATTGATTGATTTGGGTTTAACGGCCCTTTGAGACAGTATTTCAGTCCATATCGGGCCGTCCCCCAAAGAGGGAGAAAGAAGAAAAATGATAGACGAGAGAAAAAATGTCCAGCAACCCTCACCCGCACCTACTGCAAGCGCAGTAGGCCCTTGCCCTACAACATTCCAAATCAGTAGGACGCCCCGGCACTGGAGGTTACACACACCACCATCGCACCACCCGACCATCCCTAAGAGATATGACAGACGAATGAAAAAATATCCAAACAACCCGCACCAACTGCAAGCAGAGTGAGGCCCGAGATATGCGAACCCGGAACTGAAAGTTACCGCACAGCCAGTGTTGTACAGACATTTCACAGACATCACTTATGAGTATTTACTCATACGGGAACCATCGAAGACACGATCCCTCTGGCGGGTGGGATGGGGGTGGGGATGTAGCCTCGAGTCTACTCGTTTCTACCCGTTAAGGTAGCGCTGAAGATACCCGTGCGTATCACCCGTACAACTAGCAATTGCGGAGAAGACGGAGGGGATGGGGTGTTGGCCTGGGGCGCATTTCGCTATCCGTACGGCATCTGCTTCTCACCTCTAATATAAGTTCGTAACCGGTCGACACTTAGGGACAGGTATCCCTGAAAGTCCAAAAATCTCCTTTTCTTTTTGGCGTTATATTTTGAGTATTTATTATTATTATTATTATTATTATTATTATTATTATTATTATGTCCAAAAAGGTTTACTACATTGACTTTGTTAGAATCCCTAAGCATTGTCTGTCCCTAAAACATATTCTCTGTACTTACTAAATAAGTATTCTTAGTTAAGATCCTTATTATTATTATCATTATTATTATTATTATTATTATTATGTCCAAAAAGGTTTACTACATTGACTTTGTTAGAATCCCTAAGCATTGTCTGTCCCTAAAACATATTCTCTGTACTTACTAAATACGTATTCTTAGTTAAGATCCTTAGATTCGTAAGTTTGTTTGTTTTTGTTGTTTTTTCTTAAACTGTAAAACTGTCAGGAAAGTGACCAAACCCATTATAAATGCTTACAGAGTAGTTATTAGGAACAAATGGTTATTAAAATACCACTCGAATATGATAATAAAGTAGCAAAAATACTTCAAAAAGAAATCAGAACTTGTCGGACATTTAGGGAACTCTATCCCTAAGTGTCCGACAGGTTTTGGTTCTTTTAAAGAGTGAGCTGTAATTGTAGAATCATTAAATATGACCATAACAAGTTGAAACAGCCGATATATTAAATAAATGTTGATAGATTATTGACAACTGGTCTGACAGTTTGTATTAAAATATACAATATAGTAAAAAGAAAATTTGGGAAAAACAAACTGCAAGCAATTGTGTGGTAATAGTTTTGTACGTACCAAATACATTTTGCGGCATTTTGTTTCCCTAAGGTTCTTGATATATATTCTAATACAGAAAAGTAGTTAATAATTTACCAATGTATCTTTAGAATATAATAATGAATGGTTTTATCACTTCTACTTCACTTGAAAATAAATTAATACATTGTCGGACACTTAGGGACACATGTCCCTAAATGTCCGACAGATTTTGTTTTCATCTTGCTTACATGATTAGTATTTTTAAAGAAATATTTGTACCAAATGATTACTTTATATGCATTATAATATTTTATAACGGTTTTGCTCACTTTCGCGAAGTTTTAGAAGCCCTAAGATTTTGCCTGACACTTAAAAAATGTTCTACTGCTTTTTTTATATGTATTCAGTAACGAACTTGATACATTTTCCGGCATTCTGTATTTATTATTATCATTATTAGTGTTATTATTTTATATAAAAGTATGTAGTTCACTTTTTTACGATCATATTTATTGTTTTTACTCTAATAACGAACACTTATATTGATTTTCAACTTGTCGGACATTTAGGGTTGTCGGACATTTAGGGACCTTTGGGTCGTCCCTAAGTGTCCGACAAATTTTTTTCTAAGTTAGATTTTGAGTATTTTTCACTAATTATTTTTTTGAAATATTTACTAATTATGCTTTAATATATGGTTTCTTTCACTATTCTGACATTTATAGAAAAAAATAAATTTTGTCGGACACTTAGGGCTGTCGGACACTTAGGGACCCTACAGACGTCACATCGACGCCATTTTGACGTTATGTGCACATGACGTCGAAATGACGTCATACAAACGTTGGTGTGGCGTAATGACGTTGCATCGACGTCAGTGCGACGTCTTTTGACGTTATATGCCTGCTGGGACCGATATGGAAAACCAGAAGAAAACGCAAAACAGAAAACAAAGTGAGAAGATCACAGACAAGCGTACTATAGAACAAGTAATGTTGAGGAACCGTAAACTGAGCCGCGACACGACAAAACCAACAATGTGGGGTTGTGCCCCCAGCGCAGACTCAGATCAGCCTGGGCATCCGCCCAGTCTGATCAGAGACTTCGCTGTCCGCATGGAGGTAGCTTAGACCCTTAGCTACCCTTTGGGTCATTGATAAAGAGTCTGGTCAAACTGGACAGATGTCCAGGCTGATCTGAGTCTGCACTGGGCGCACAACCACATTGTTGGTCTTCTCGTGTCGCGGCTCAACTAAGAAACGCTTTGGAACGGTCAGCAATAGTTTACTGGGGACTTAAACTAGTGTCACTAGATAAAAAAAACCCCTCAACCTCACCTCTACCTTCTGCATTTGTTCGAAACATTTAGTTAGCTGCTTGGTCCGCATTCCAAAAAGATAAAAAAAAAAAACACAAAATGTGTGATAATAAAGTAAAGGATGTGTTCCATATTGTAATTGAATGTTCATTATTTGGAAAGCTTTGCATGCGTCATATAAAACCAAACATTACTATGAGGTTATATTTGTTTAAAATTATACAGCCGCTAAATTCTAATCATAAATTTGGCCTAGCGAAATGAAGCATGATGCAATAAATCAGGCTCCATTGGACATCAATATGTAAAGAATTATTATGTATGATGATATTTCTTTTTTTAAGAACCAAAACTATGCCATTTATTTTGCAGTGATTTTTCCATAAAATATTCCTTTCACCAAATGTTTAGCATGATTTTAAAGTAACTTGAAGATATAACCCAAGAAAATTAGTTTTATGAAGATGTTTGCATAGGATATAGGAGTTCAATTTTCCGTCCGTCAATCCGTCCGTCCGTCAGTCCGTCCGTCCACAATTACGTTGACCCTAACGTTCGTGTCCATCATTCTCAGTCTATGATACCTACACTTATTAAACCTGGTATAAACTTTCTTCTTAGAATGGTCTCGAGAAACCTTGAACTTATTTTGACCTTTGACCCATTTTTCATGCTCGAATGACTTTGTAAAATTTTACGTCAAAAATTCGGCCCTAGTGTTTAAGTCCATTTCTCTCCATCTATGATACCTGATATCATCAAACTTGGTATATTTAGCGCAGTAAGTCAGATTGACCGTGACTGTGTATCTTACTTTCAGTTTCACTTTAGCTGCATATCTGGAGAATTGTATCCTTTTGAACATTTAAAGTGCATTCTGGTGTGTGCTACCCATAGTGAGATAGTTGTTGTAATCGATGATTTGATCCTCTTGGCCTAGGATCATCAGCAGAAAAGAAAACAACTTTTTTCTCCAGGTAGAATCCAAGGGGGTAGCGGGGGGGGGGGAGGGGGGGTAGGAAATGCCACTATATTTTCGTACTATAAGTTTCGATTGTAAATTATTTCACATTAGTCAGATTTAACATTATGCGGTTAAAGAAAGAGCATCTGGATCACCCGCGAACATTTAAAAGCCCATAAGAGCATGATATATGCAAATCTGCGAAATACAGAGACCGTCGCTTTTCGGAGACTTTTGCATGTAAAAAGGTATTTTTTGAGGGAAAAATATAATTTCAACCAAACATTTACCTTAAATTCATATCAACCTTGTTTCTCTGCTCCTTTTGGTATGCAGATTTGGACTATTAAACCAGTTTTACTGCCTTTGTGTCTTAAATAGCCTCCAAATACCAAGATTTTAATCAAAATTATGGGGTATATATAGAAAATTGCCAATAAATGCTTATGTATAACAGATTCAACCAAATTTTCCTTTTTTGAATATTCCGAGAAGTACATATATTAAGGCTGCTATGAAAAGATAAATGATTCCACAGATATAAAATAATAGCAATAGAATCATTATTAACTTTCATTAATCCTCAAAATCATCAGTCATTTCACTACAGAAACCTCGACCGACATAGTATTATTGTCATAAATGGAACAGTTCTTTACGGATTCATTTGAAACTTGGAGATCACATGAAACTGTGTCAAAATAACATTCAAACTGTTCAGTTCATGGCATATTGCAAAATATTAGTTTGGTTTAGGGTACAGTCCATTAAATATTCATGAGGACTTGTCCCGCCTTTTTCGGGGAGAGCATAAGGTGAACATAGTAAGAGAGATGACGTCATCTGTCAGGTATGCATGTTAGACTTCTTGCAGTATAAAAAAGACCGACAAATGATAGTTACAACAAGCAAATTCGACGAATTTATGTCCCCCGCCTTGTAAACTAGGTTTCCACTGTATATACACTAAGGCCCATATTCACAAACTAAACTCAAACTCCACCTCGACTCGAACTTACCGGATAAGTAGCTATAATTGCCTAACGGGCCACGATTATCTCGAGGTGAGGTCGAGTCGTATTCACAGACCTGAGTGTAGCTGGAGTCACCTCCAATAAGTAAGGTTTGGTCGAGGAACGGTGAAGCTCCCTCGACGGCGACTCGAGTTAAGTTTTGTTAATATTTCAGCGTTTTCATGGCAATGCTCTGACAATTCGAAGCAACACGACTACCTAAAATGTTGTTATAGGCCAGATGACTTCTGTGTAATACACTATCAACATATTTTTTTTTCTCTTTTTTTTTGTTTGTGACAAATTCATACCTATCAGTAAGGGTGCTGCGTTTCACAGACAGACAGGGTCATATGTAATTTGAATCTCCTGACAGCCATAATGTTAAGAAAATATTGCGTCTATATTGAGTCTTCTTCATGAGAGAGAGAGAGAGAGAGAGAGAACTCTCCCCCCTGCAACACACACACGAGGTCGTGTCGGGTGACGGTGCTTGGTAACTTTCAATGTCGGCGCGTCCTACAAGTGTTAGCAAGAGCATGATTCGTCCGCCTGTACGGAGAGATAATTCACGAACTTTAGCGAGTGTCATATTAACCATATACAGTCGGACAAACCGCGTTCGCACGACACCCAATGTAGGCATTGCACGTTACGGGGTATCTCATGTCTGAGGATCATACTATAAATTTGGACAATAGGACATGGGCCGGCTGTGCTTGCAGCAGGTGTGGGATGAGTTTTTTTTTTACTTGTGTTTGTCCTATCTTCCTTTCCTTCTCCCTCTCTCTGGGAGGCCGAGCTTAATTATACTGAAATACTGTCTTAAATAGCCTTTAACCCCCCCCCCCCCCCTCTAAAAAAAAAAACAACAAAAAAAACTGAAACAACTTCCCCCAAACCTGTCAAAACTAATTGATATCCTTCAATATCATTTTTAATAAGGAAACTCTGACATTATTTACACATTTTAGGAGAAAGCTACAGTATCTGTAACAAGAATTCCGCGGAATGCTATGTCGCACCTGCCTTGTAGTAAAGTATATGAGTAATGAACTAAAAAGCTAGGGTCAACCCAATTTTGGACGTAAAATTTTACTACATCAGCAGAGCGTGAAATATAGGTCAATGGTAGGAACAACTGCAACAATTTCCTCATGAACATTCTGAGAGGAAACTTTATGCCAGGTGTGATGACTGTAGGTATCATACTTAGAAACAAAAGGACTAAAACGCTAGGGTCGACATAATTTTGAATGTAAAATTTTACAAAGTCAGCTGACCATGAAATATATGTGAAGGGTAAAATTAATTGTAAAGCCCTCAAGAACATTCTAAGAAGAAACTTAATGTCAGGTTTGATGATTCTAGAAGAAGAAGAAGAAGAAGACATTTTGATACAAAAAATAACTTTTTTAAAATGGCTACGTTCTTTTTTTTTAATTTAAATTTATTCCATCTCTAGTCCTCTCAGGATCAAAGGTAATTGTATGCAAGTATCAGACATCTAATAGGAGCCCCGGTAGCTCAGTGTGTTAAGCGCTGGTCTACTGATCTAGCGGACCGGATTCGAGCCCCACTTGAGGCGAGAATTTTTCCTACCGTAAACGGGGTTCACTTGCACACAGTCTTTATCACCGTCCCCTCGTCCTGATGTCACTGAAATACTGTTGAATAGGACGTAAAATCGCAAGTCATCCATCCATCCGTCGTACAACTAATACTAAAAGAATTTCACTTATGGCTACCGAAATTCGAGCAATTAAAAGCCTTCGATGAAAATATGTTGTCCGAAAGTTCCATGGACGGAACGAAAGACTTGTGGTGTAAAGACGGACTGACAGACCGACAAACGAACGGACGGACAGACCAACCGAAAACTAAATGCCCCCATAGCATACATCATATGTTGGGGGTAAAATAATATAGAAACTACGAATAATGAAAACGCCCATTACAAGTATTTAATTTATTATCGAAGTCTGTCCATTACAAGCAACAACATCGTCCCCTTGTCACTATATATGCCAAGTTTGGATAAAATCCGTAATAGAAAAAAAACAAAAACAACTTTAGGTAGCGTACACAACGTGTGAAAGCGAGGGGTGGTGGGGTCGTGGGAATGGGGGGGGGGGGAGTAGAGGGGGCAGCCGAGTCTGCGCAGAATACCCAAATAATAAACTACGTAGTACTGCCAGGAGGTAAAGTCAAAAGAATGAATACGTGATACGAGAATAGGAATTCGATTAAAGTTTCAGCAAAATACTGGAGAAGGACGGGATCGAACCCATGACCGATGTTTAACATGCAGGTAGCTTAATCGCTACACCACAGACGCTTCCGCAAACAAAGAAACGTAAACCGTTGACGTCAAGCGGAAAATCATTGTTCCTGCGGTATATTTAATTATAATTTTACAAATTATATAGTTAGTACGATCTAGTTCTACACTGTCTATTAGGTCAACCATGTCTGAAATTTGACATCATTACAGTTTATACGTTTTAGAAGGTCTGATCTGGGTCTACGATGTATTTATATGGTGTGAGTCTAACTGGGGTGTAGCTGGAGTCTCCTCCACGAAGTCGAGGTGGAGTGGAGAACGTGAATACCAAATCTATACTTAAACTTCACTCACTCGAGGCGCCCTCGAGCGTCACTTCAACCGACCTCATTGGAGTTCGAGTCGAGGTGGAGTTTGAGTTTAGTTTGTGAATATGGGCCTTAGTGTTTGAGCTGGAAAAGCGGCTGTTAAAAATGTAAAATCCAAACCATATGCATATCTTCAGACCATGATCAAAACACCTGTGAAGTTTCAAAGGAATCGGCATAAAACTGTAGGAGACGTTGCACACACAAGGTACCCACTATCTATTTACTTTGATAGTAAAAATGTATGAAAAATGGCTAAGTTCAATTTGCGAAAAAGTGATAAAAAATAATGTGAGGATTATATGCAAACCAAACGCATATCTTCAGATCATGCCCAAAATACCTGTGATGTTTAAAAAGAATCGGAATAAAACTGTAGGAGGAGTTGCGCACACAAAGTGCCCACTATCTAGTCACTATGATAGTTAAATGCCTAAAAAATGACTAAGTTCAACTTGTGAAAAAAGTAGCAAAAAACAATGTGAGGATTATACCCAAACCACATGCATGTTTTCAGACCATGACCAAAACACCATTGAAGTTTCAAAGGCATTGGCATAAAACTCTTGGAGGAGTTGCGCACACAAGGTACCCACTATCTATTCACTTTGATAGTAAAAATGCCTAAAAAATGTTCAACTTGTGGAAAAAGTGACAAAAAATAATCTCAGGATTATATCCAAACCACATGCATATCTTCAGACCATGACAAAACAGCTGTAAAGTTTCAAAAGAATTGGCATAAAACTGTAGGAGTAGTTGCACACACAAGGTACCTACTACTATAGGGGGACGGAAAGCCGAAAACTATGTTCCTCCGCTTTTCTTCGAAAACGGGGGACAATAAAGCATGTTTAATTGAGATATATTTAACCAGAGATGGGGCTGATTTTGGTAACTGACCCCCCCCCCCCCCCCCCCCCCCTAGTAGAAAAATATGCTATTTTTGGGGTACGAATTGGTGTTTGCCATACTTAATCTAGCTAAGCGGCTTACCGAGTTTGGAAGGCAGTGGATGTTTTCGTCTCAAACTGATAGGCTAGGATAACACTTTAAAGCAAGACGGGTTTGGAAAACTTTGTATGTACAGTTTTGAAATAAAATAACCAGATGTTAACATGGTCGTCTATGGAAAATTAATGGTGGAATGCAACCTATTAAGTATTTA
Source organism: Ctena decussata (assembly GCA_963989385.1). Classification (NCBI taxonomy): domain Eukaryota; kingdom Metazoa; phylum Mollusca; class Bivalvia; order Lucinida; family Lucinidae; genus Ctena; species Ctena decussata. Next base: position 20,545,995 of record OZ022501.1, on the reverse strand, counting down.
CTTAGAATGGTCTAGAGGATTGTTGCCTTTATTTTGACCTTTGACCCATATTTTATGCTCTGCTGACTTAATAAATTTTACGTCAAAAAACGCGTCAATCCTAGTATACTGGTCCATTTCTCTCAGTCTATGATACATACAGTCATTAAACCAGGTATAAAGTTTCTGCTTAGGTTTATATCTGGAGGACTGTTGTACTTATTCTGACCTTTGACCCAAATTTCATGCTCTGCTGACTGTAAAGTTTTACTGAAAAAATTATGTCAACCCTATCGTTTAAGTTTATTTTTATCAATCTATGATATCAAGAATCGTCAAACCTGGTATAAAATTTCATCTTAGAATGGACTCGAAGATTAAGGCACTTGTTTCAACCCTTGACCTATATTTCACATGCTACTGATTGACATCCAAAGTTGTGTGGACCTTAGCGTTTGAGTCCATTTCTCTTTAAATACAGTGGATGTAATCATCAAACCTTGCTTGAAGATTCTTCGGGATGCTGCTATTATTTGCATCCCTGACCTATATATCATGCTCTGTTGACTTTGGAAATTTCATGTCAACCTAGCATCCATGATTATATGGACAAGAGCATTCAAGTCCATTTCTCACTAACTATACCACATACAATCATCAGACATGGCATAAAATGTTTTCTTAAGCTGGTGTCCTCGATTGTTCGACTACTTTATACCTTTAACCTATATTTTTATATGACTGCATTATTTCTAGTTTGTAAGTCCAGTTTACTCAAACTTCTACATAAATTCATCAGACCTAGAGTACACTTTCCTCTAATCATGGTATCTACTCCTGAGAAAGCTGCATACGGTAGGTGCGACATGGCATTCCGCGGAATTCTTGTTATCTCGTCTGCGAGGGAGGCTTATTTATTACCTTCTCGATGTCGTCATCGTCTTCAGCATAACTTTCCATCTAGCTTTCTTGTGTGACAATACGTACGCTGACAAGCGAGACCGCTTTCCGCGGAATTATTGTAATGTTTAAAAAGAAGTAACTTCGTACTCGCCAGAAACTTTTATAAGTTGAAATCGCAGTACATGCAACGCGTTTTTATTAATTTATTTATTTTTATTTGTTTATTTTTCCTTATTGTGCATCTGTGGATGCTTTGTGCAGTTGTTACTTCCTCTCAGTTCCAACTTCTTTTTTTACGACGACTAACCGTTGATGTTGATGATATGGTGCATTTACTTCCGCAGAAAATTAGAATTCATTTGTTCGTAATAATTTTGATGTACATAAATTTGCTTTTATTGTTATGCTAGACTTTTGACGAAGTGTATATAATAACGACTATTACTTTTATCATTTCTATGCGGTTGCAGTCTTTATTAGAAGAGCCTTTTGTTGAAATGGATCACATGTGGGCCACTTAAATATTTTCGCTCTTTCTTCATTTGAGTCAGGACTTAAAGAAAAGAATAAATGAGCCGCGACATGAGAAAACCAACAATTTGGTTGTGCGACCAGCGCAGACTCAATCAGCCTGGGCATCCGCCTCCGGAAGTAGCTTAGACCCTTAGCTATCCTTTAAGCGCTTAGCGAAGAGTCTGATCAGACTGGGTTGATACCCAGGCTGATCTGAGTCTGCGCTGGGCGCATAACCACATTGTTGGTTTTCTCGTGCCGCGGCTCAAATGAGATGTTTACCATGTATAGGGCATCGTCGTTCAGTAAATGTAACAGAAAGTCATAAAAGTTATTCCTCTTTGAAAAAATCATTAGAAAAAGTAGGCGTGCCTATTCATCTTCGTGCTTATTCATCTTAAACAGAATATCTGAAATATTATCAAGACCCCTCCTTTGTTGAAACCACCCCTTGATTACTACCAAAACCCTGTCTTGAGAAAACGTAATTCCCGAATTATTGTGAAAAATTCGATCTTAATAGGCTGGTTTTGAAGATAATTTATAAATGATTCTTAATGGTGAGATATTTTTATTTTTTCAGAAACAAACCCAAATATGGATTCAAGCAACTTCACGTTTGTTGTTGTGAGCACAGAAATGACATCAAGCACAGAAATGGCCCTAGCCAACTTTTCCAACAGTAGTCTATCAACCTGGCAGAGCGAGGGTTTGCGACCTCCATCAAGAAGCTACACCATCACCTGGATAACCTATACAAATCTCATTGCCTCTGTTATTCTACTGTTGCTTGGCGTATTTGGAAATACCGTTACAATTATTTTGATGAGAACGAAACCATTCCGAGCGAAGGCGCATGGGATATATCTTACGGCACTGGCTGTTGCAGACATTGCTAGTCTGATAGTTGTTCCTATCAGGAAGAGATTTTTCCTGGAACTGTTTGGAAAAGATATCCGTGCATTTAGTAATTTGGGTTGTCAGCTGTATGCGTATGCGTATCGCACCACGAAGTTATGTTCATCAACTTTTGTTGTACTGATATGCTTTGAACGCTTTATGGCTCTGTGGTTTCCACTCAAGGCCAAGCTACTGTCAACAAGACGTGCCGGGCTGATACTTGTCTGTAGCATTTACGCTGCGATGTTGACAATCAGTATTTTGTTTGCGGTTTATGCAGGAGTGAAATATGGCCTTTGTTTTCATGATATGAGTTTAGAAAACCACCTACTGTCACAGATCAGCGCCAGACTGTCTTGGCTTATGACCAGTGTCATTCCGACGGTCTTACTACTTCTACTAACTCCTCTAACGGTATTTAAACTTTATCACCAACGCTGTATGAGGAATCGCATGGGAAGACAAGACAAAGGCAAGAGTGGTAGTTACATGAATATAACTGCCATGCTTATGAGCGCAGTCCTTGCCAACGTATTCCTGATCACGTCTTTTGCAGTTGTTTTTCAGATTTATAAGATGCAAGGGGTCAACCTGGCGAGATCTTCTGAGACCTGGGCAATGAGATTCATCGATATTTTGTCGATTTCCGAGCAGATAAACTATGCGATTAATTTTCTTCTATATGGTATATTCAACTCTGAGTTCCGTCGTCAGTTTCTTATTTTGTTTTCATGCTTATGCCGTAGGAGCAGATTTTACACAGAAGAGAGTAATGAGACAAACACTCGTACTGATACAAACACGACTAAAAATCCTCAACCTAGTCAGTCTACAAATCTCGACTGAGGATATATATATATATATATATATATATATATATATATATATATATATATATATATATATATATATATATATATATATATATATATATATATATATAATTCAAAAAAAAAAAAAAAAAAAAAAAAAAAAAAAAAGAAGAGGAAAATCAGCCTTCTAAAATGTTTTCTGGTGGGGATTTGACAAAGGAACTGAAAGTGGTACAACTGAAATTTTATTCGACTGTTTTTAGGTGTTTTCAAATTTGTGATAACTCGACCAGTTTTATAATTTAAAGAAAACATCGTGCAGAAGTTCTTAAATTTTAAAGCAACCGTTGTGCATCAACAGGATTTGCATACCTATATCTCGAATAGAATAGTTATATTTCGGCTACTTGCAGAAACATTAATGAGCCACATCATGTGATTTCCAATAATGTGGCATTGGTGACAAGCAAAGGCTCTGATCCGACTGCACATAAGTGTTGTCTGAGCAAAGCTTTTGCTTGTCACATCGGCCATCTGTGGATGTGGCCAACAGTGAGGTCTCCAATTAACCTGTTTAGATGAAATGAATGATCTGAATATCACATGACAAAATTGCTATATTGTTGGCCAACTTTTTATCCCCCGCCGAAGGCGGAAGGATATAGTTTTCTCCATTTCCGTCTGCCTGTCCGTCCGTCCGTTCTTCCGTCCGTCCGGAGCCAAAACTAAGTAGCCGCTGGACGGAATGCCATGCTACTTACATAATACGCAAAATAATATATATCACTATATCCCGCTGATGCACGTCTTGTTTCATTAGACTGGCTTGAGTTATTGCCCTTGAATTGTTTTAAAATCAATAGAATGTGTCATAACTAAGTTACCACTGGACGGAATTTCATGAAACCTATCATGAATATAAATCACTATAAAGCGCTGATGCCCGTCACATTTCATTAGACTTGCTGCAGGAGTGTATGAGTTATTGTCCTTGAGTTGACTTAAACTCAATAAAATGAGCCATAACTAAGTAACCAATTACCGAAACTTCATAGAACTTAAATCAAATATGTATCACCATAACGCGGTTGTGCACATACAGTTTCATAAGAGTGGCATCAGAAGTACATTAGTTATTGGCCTTGAATCAATCTAAAATTGACAAATTTAGCCACAACTAAGTAATCAAAGAATAGAATTATGTGAAAGTTATACTAAATATGTATCATCATTACACATTGGTGCATCTTACGTCTTGTCAAAAGTTCTTCAGTAAGCAATGAGTTATTGCCCTTGACTTGGTTTAAAATCAACAAATTAAGTCATAACTAAGTAACCAATGAATGGAATTTCATGAAATTTAAAATAATTATGTATTGTCGTGGCATAGCAGTGCACATTAAGTTTTGTCATAATCACATCAGTAGTGGTTGATTAAATGCCTTTAAATTGATTTAAAATCCACAAATTAGCCATAACTAAAGTACCAGTTAACAAATTTCTTGAAACTGATTTAGAAATGTATCATCATGGTGCAGTGACGCAGAGGCAAGTGTTTAAGAAGAACAGCTTCAGCATAAGCCTCACTTGTGCCAGAGTAATAGTACTTGATTTGATTTAGAATCCACAAGTTCAGCTGTAACTAAGTAACCAGTGAACGAAATTTTATGAAATTTAAAATCATAAACGAATCAGGGCATCTTCGGCGGGGGATACGAATTCACCGAATTAGCTTGTCCCTATGTGTGAATGGATTTACATGTTTGTCAGACTAATAACATGTCAGGCTACGGGTCTCGACTAAGGACGTGTTTCTACCGATAACTGTAGAGGTTAGTGTACTCGTACAAGCCTTGTCTGTCGATCGACACTTAAGCGGTCAGATAATATTATTCTCAACCAAATATACTATTATGCTTTTGTATATGCTGTCTGTAAATAAATATTTTGACAAGTACTGAAGGTCCCATCATTTTCTTAGTAGTGAAATACAGTCAAACCTGTCTTAAGGGGTCACCCCATGGAACCCACAAAAATTGGCTGCTTAAGACAGGTGACCCATTAATAGAGGTTCATTTGCAATGTATTTTGGTCTAAGGGACCCCCAAAAAGTGGCTGCTAAAGACAGGTGACCCCTCAATACAGTGACCCCTGAAGACAGGTTCGACTGTAGTATGTACTTTAGACTAGAAATCCTTATAAAACACGGCTTAAGCAAATGGCAGGCGTGACATACATGTCGTATAACATACAAACAGTAGGGGTCTGTCAGTCGTATTTTTACACATGACTATATAATTATGACAGTTCTAAATCGATGAAGAGGCCCAAAATTTTGACCCTCTATTGAAATTCGACGAGATCATAGGGTGCGAAATGAACTCCCCCAGCCGGTACATGACGTTCTTTACTCTATGGTACATAATCAAATATCTGAAATAAGACTTAATGTAATCTTCAAGGGTTCACCATAACCGACCTTTATGAATTAAGCTTGTTGACACGTGAATTTGAGGTAGGAAGAATTGAAGCAGTGTCTACAAATGAAAAGAATGAAAGAAAAGCGAATCCACGAGGTAGGTATTTTTTATCCCAGAATTATCCCAGTCACCGCTTCTTATTTGGAACTCTGCGTGTAGCAGATAAAAATATCCGACTTGGTGAAAAGAGAGGGCCATATGGTGAAAAACTCATTTGAAAATAAAAGGTTAAGAATCAATACCGTGTCACCATTTTCACAAATCTAATAGTACATGTATAAATGAAAGTAGTCAAAATACCCAAATCATAAGTCCGAACGCGCAAGTCATTTAAACATTGACAATTCCGGAATATTCTAGATACCCGGTTAAATGTCATTTGCCATTTGCTTCTGGAGAAGAGTTTTGAAGGTTCCTATATGGGCTTGGTCATTTGACCACAAACATTCAAACAATTCTTTTTCCCGACTTATGAAGGAATCAGATGGAATTTCGCTTCATTCAACACACTGGCTTTGAAGGTTATTGAAATATGAATTACCTAGGTCCTAGATCGAATAACAATCTTGACCTCTTGTACTCAAGAGTCTTCATTAACTCAATTTGTTGACTGTATATACTATATACTAACTTCAGTACTCCCTTTACTCAAAAATCTTCATGCACTCATTTTGTACCATATATGCTACCTTTAATTCTTCAAATATTTCTCAGAAATCAAGTGATACTGCTCTTTTGTCAGGTAAAAACACAAGAAAGTAAATTTGACTTTGCCGGAAAAAGGTAAAGTCAGCCCAGTGTCATCATTTGTGAAAAACCTAGTGTCTTTAGTGCTTATTTCAAAGTTTCAAGCCCTTTCGTCGTTTCGTTTTGAAACATGTTTTTATGCCCCCAACTTCGGAGAAGTTGAGGGGGCCCAACTTCGGAGAAGTTGAGGGGGGAAATTGGTTTGGGCCTGTCCATCGGTCTGTCCGTCCGTCCGTCCGTCTGTCCGTCAGTCCGTCCGTAACGCTTTTTGGCAGGTGGGAAACTCAAGAACTGCTTTTGCTAGGATCTTGAAATTTTATGTGTGGCACATACATGAAAAATAAGCGCACCCGTATTTTTTCTTTTTTCCGCCGGTCACGTATTTTCAGAGTTGTGCCCCTTTTTTCGACTTAGTCTATGGAACCTTGTGAACAAAATATCTCGAGAACCCCTGATGCTAGGATCATGATTTTTTGCAGGATGACATTGCTCAAGGTGTAGATGACCTGATTAACTTTTGAAAAAAAATCGTGAATTTTTGACCGAGTTATGCCCCTTTTTCGACTTAGTGCATTGTAAGCCTTTGGAACCTTGTGAACAAAATATCTCAAGAATCCCTGATGTTAGGATCATGAACTTTTGCAGGATGACATCGCCCAAGGTGTAGATGACCTGATTAGTTTTTGAAAAAAAAAACGTGAATTTTTGGCCGAGTTATGCCCCTTTTTAAACTTAGTGCATTGTAAGCCATGGAACCTTGTGAACAATATATCTTGAGAACCCCTGATGCTAGGATCATGATTTTTTGCATGCAGACATTGCCTATGGCGTAGATGACCTGATTAACTTTTGAAAAAAAATCGTGAATTTTTGACCGAGGTATGCCCCATTTTTGACTTAGTGCATTGTAAGCCTATGGAACCTTGTGAACAAAATATCTCGAGAATCCCTGATGCTAGGATCATGATCTTTTGCAGGATGACATTGCCCAAGGTGTAGATGACCTGATTAGTTTTTGAAAAAAAATTGTATATTTTTGACCGAGTTATGCCCCTTTTTAGACTTAGTGCATTGTAGGCCTATGGGACCTTGTGAACAAAATATCTTGAGAACCCCTGATGCTAGGATCATGTTTTATTGCAGGCAGACATTGCCTAAGGCGTAGATGACCTGTTTAACTTTTGAAATAACATTGGTTAATTTTTATGCCCCCAACTTCAGAGAAGTTGAGGGGGGCATATTGGTTTGGGCATGTCCGTCTGTCTGTCCGTCCGTAACGCTTTTTGGCAGCTGGGAAACTCAAAAATGGCTTATGCTAGAACCTTGAAATTTTATGTAAGGCATGTGCATGAAAAATAAGCGGACCCATATTTTTTTTCCTCCATCGGTCTTGTCGTTCAGGAGTTGTGGCCCTTATTTTGGTCTTTGTCCTTTTACATAGGAACAACCTTGTGAACAAAAAATCCAAACAACCACTAAAGCTAGGATAATAATATTTGGCATACAGTTACAGATCATGATGTAGATGAACTGATTAACTTTTGAGCCTATTTCATAAATTTTCAGTAGAGTTATTCCCCTTTTTTGGACAAAGGCATTTTGTATAGGAACAACCTTGTGAACAAAATATCCAAATAACCACTAAATCTAGGATAATGATATTTGGCATACAGATACAGATCATGATGTAGATGAACTGATTAACTTTTGAGCCTATTTTGTAAATTTTCAGTAGAGTTATTCCCCTTTTATGAGCATTGGCATTTCGTATAGGAGCAAGCTTGTGAACAAAATATCTGTAGAACAGCTCAAGCTAGGATCCTTATGTTTGGCATGCAGGTCATGACTAAGGTGTAGATGAGCTTATTAACTTTTGAGCATATATTGTAAATTTGTAGTCGAGTTATTTCCCTTTTTCAGAAATCGGCATTATATATAGCAACAACCTTGTGAACTAGCTAGTATGTTTATACTTGGCATACAGTTACATACTACAGTAGTAGATGAACTGGTTGACTTTTGAGCCTATTTCGTAAAGGACCTGGTATGATAAGGCCCATTATTTGGCCCCCAGAAAACTCATTTTTCAAAAGTCTTATTTCCATAATAAAAATGTATTCATATGAAAGTTTAAACCTTGAATGTACTAGCAAACACAAAATTAACCAGTTCTTGCACAAAATATTTGTGATATTTGTACTGAACATACCCATACCCCCAGCGGATTCTGACGAAAATGACGAATTTGGTAGCCTTTGTGGCTTTCAAAATATATGAGCCCGGCCTCCAGCACATTTAATATTTTGTATACAGATAAAATTTTAATATATTTGCATGCCATAAAAATATTAAATGTGCTGGAGACCGGGCTCAATGTTTATTTCTAACTTTTTGTTACCAAACTGGCAGCGTTTGGAACATTTTCCCAGCGTTCTCAACATAAAAATGCCGGTATCTCCGCTCATAGACTAAATAAACATATGTTATGGGTATTCATTTTCTTAGTTAGAACACAAGGAATAATCTGGTATACATTTCATTTTGATCTGTTGGAATTTTTTGGTTAGCGTCTCTGGACTTGCAAACTTGAGTGGGTGGGGTACCTGGAGAGGCCTTTTGCAGTGCACAGGTAATTAGCAGTGCAATCTTACATATAAGCATTTCATCTAAAGCCTATTGTTAAGAGCTTTCAAAAGTAATTGTAAATGACTTATTTCAAGACAGCAAGCTGAGGGCGATGTTATCCAGTTATAAAGTCATCCCCCATCATCAAGACAGTCTGCTGGTGGCATTGTTATCCTGTTGACCCAATCATCACATTATTAGGTGGTACAGGCACATTCATATGACAGCAACTTTGAAGAGGCATATTGGTTTGGTCCTGTCTGTCTGCCCACCCATTACATTTTTAGTTTAAGCAGTTGTGATACTCAAGAATTGTTCGAGATAGAATCTTGGAAATATATTATATGGAACAGGCATGAAAAACAAATAGATCTACATTTTTCCCTTCATCCAGCGGTTTTGTCATTGAAGAGTTCTCCTTTTTTCAGTTTAGGCATTTTATATCGGGTCAACCTTGTGAGCAAAATATCTGAAGAGCTTTTTTTTCTTAATTTAGGCATATTAAGCAAGTAAGCCTTGTGACCAAAGTACTTAAAAAACTTTATGGCATAAAGTTATGAATTAAGAGGTAGATGATCTGATTAGCTTTTTTTAGCCAGTTCTATAAATACTGTGTTGAGTTATACCTCTTTCTGACGGCGACATTTTGGGATGAACCTTCTTTGGAGGCAAGCATATGGTTGGGGGCATAGTGTTTCATAAACACATTTTCTAGTTGAAGATTCCTACCATATGGGCGTGGTGGCTATGCTTTTATGTTACCATAACTAGCTGCATTCTTTTGTGTCCTCGACCCCTGAAAGCGCCATTTGTAATTTGGTTTTAATCGGACCACTGGCAGTAGAGATGTTTGATCAAAAGTCAGCTATTGACCTTATTCAGATTTTTTTGTGTCACATTTAGTTGACTGCATAAAACTTTTTACCATTCTTCAACAGATTCCAAGAAATCTGTGTTATCGCATCCTGTAGTACCTAAGAGAAGAGGAAGCAATTATTACCCTGCTTTAGAAAACCTGAAAGTCAATCCAGATCATCATTTAATTAAACTTAACGGTACTCGGGTACCCAGTGCCTAGTTTGAAGTTCATCATTTGTTTTTGTTCTGTAGAAGGCAAATTTCAAGTAGGCGATCACATTTATGTACGGTATTAAGACAAAACAGGAGAGCACATTGATTATATTTTCAGTAACATCCAGTCGATTTTCGTGTAGTGAAGAGCGCATAGCTCCTCCTTATTTGAAATAAGCGCTCATCGTAGAGTTTTCTTACAGCATGCAGCAGTTTGCAACACAAGACTGAGCAAAATTGAAAACAAATTTTGCTCAAGCTGATCTAAGGCCAGAACTTAATACAGTATTCAAACATCACTGAAACCAGACGGCTCCTTTACGAAATCAGATCATGAGATAGCCAATGAACTAGATGACTTTTTGCCTTTTTTTTTTTGTTTTTTTTTTTTTTTTTTTGGTTTGGAGAAGAAAGCTTCAGTCAGCTGCCAGGTTTTTTTTTGGAAGAAGAAAGCTTCAGTAAGATACCCCACTTTGACAATGGAGTCAGCATTACGTCCCTTCAAACAATATCTACTGAAGAGAAAATTGCCAAAGCTATAAGTTAAGTGAAATTGCAGGGACCAGACAATTTATATCCGAATCTTTTATAAGAAACACAGCTTAATATTTTAAACTAATACGTGACAGATTGAATATATATGCTAATAAACTCATAGCAGCAGTGAGCCAAAACCCATGACAGTAATTAGGAATATAAGGCAAGCAAAACATTTACACAACAAACATTCATGTGTTCAAAACAACACTAAAGTACAGCTGTACCAAACGACGAATAAGTTAAAAGAAGGCGTTCTACAAACTGGCGTCATATTTCAGTGCAGACCCTGAAACAAATACAAAGGGTGGTTGATTTCGAATTACCTACAGCCAACAGATATGCAGTACTTCCAAAAAGAGGTGCAAATCCATTAGCAATCGTGTTGTCGGACAAACGGAGCAATATTTGTCTGGAAGTAAGTAAAGTAGACTTTATTTCGTGAGGATTGCTCATTCCAACTTCCCTGAGGCCATCATAAAACATACATAGCATATATACTAAACAAAAACAAACCCAGCAGATATGGAGAAAAGGTCAAACCTTCATTTCATGGGATGAAATCAAGCTGAGATTATTATCAGTACATGTATTTGACAGGTATAAAAGGAAGCAGTACTGTGAAATCAAAGTGGGTACTGTAACATTTAAAACACTACAAATACTGGAAAACATGTCGTCGCCATTAGAGCAGAATAAAACAATCAATCCACATTCTAATGCACTTCCGGATGTAAGGCGAGTATTATTGGATAACGTCAAACATTTGCGACAGTATTTCCTGTGATATAATGTTGCAAACCCGAATTCATCAAGAAACGTCACTTCTCATTGGTTAACGTCTGGTTCAACGTTGCTTAATTGTCGGTTTTATTGTCTCAAATTGCGTTTTATGGCTCCGCTGACGCGTTGCCGTAAAACGAAATTTCTCGACCATAAAATCGACGATTTATCTCCCCAATTGGTAATTTTGAATATAATTATCCCCAAAGTATGAGCATTCATACTCAGCACTACATGTCCTCTCAGTGCGATTCCCATATTAAGACAACGACTATCTAATTGAACCCCAAATTCGCTATTGACTTGTCAGTATATTCCAATCTGCGGAAAGCGCTACCTTAAACGAAGGCCTTATGGTTAAAGTTAATGCCCCTGCGAAAGGTAAGCACCGAACTCGACTCTGGTGACAACCGTACTAGCTCAGGTGAATGCGAGTCCAATCTCCGACAGTACTTTCGTTGTCTTTGATCGAATTTGTTATTATATGTTTCATTTTTTTGTTTTGATTGAACTGGAAATCGTAAAATAATGAAATAAATGAAGTAGAGCAAAACACTTATCTTATGTACTTACATGACGTATTGAATATGATATTAACAGAAAATGTGATAAATAAGATAAAACTACGCGTAAATTAATGTTGATTGCGTTCTTCTGGACATGCTGATTGGCGTCATGTGAAGATACTCGCGAACAGGAAACGCTCGAATCAGTTTGCGGATCGTACAGTCTGATCATTGTTTTGCCGTTGGTGCACTTCCAATCTATGAACCCTAGGAAGTCTGAAACTAAAACGTGCAGCATCTGACCAGTCTGTATAAATATGCAGGCTGATCTAATTGCTTTCAGAATGAACCTTATACACGTGACTCCATTTTTTGCACCCAGCAGCTTAAATATAATTGAGAAAAAAAATGTCAAAGGATGGTTTACACGGAATCACTTGATGCACGACACATAGTTCATACAGTAGGTGTTGACGTTAAAACCCGCTTTCGTTTGCGGAAATGGAAGACTTAAATCAGATAGTACGGAATAAAAAGTTAATCTTGTTCTTCCTTGTTCTATGTCTATGATTTTTTTATCAGATAGTACGGATTCGGAGGCTTACTTTGTTCTTCCTAATGCTATAAAATTTTGATCAGATAGTATGGACCACCAATCAGGAGTTAATATCCATAGCACAAAGAACGTTCCTGGAGCTTAGATAGGAAGTGACCATGGCCTGGTGATAATGACCTTCCGAGTTTGTCTAAAAAATAACAGAAAGCCAACACAGTCAAGAATTAGATTTGACCTTGACAAGTTAAGAAACACGGATGTGGAAAACTAATTTCAAGCAACACTGAGAACCAGGCTGAAAGATGATGGCATGGACATAGACAGCAGGATTACCACCGTCAAAACAGCAGTGACTGACACAGCCAATGTGAGATTTATGAAGGAACGTCGCAGGAAAAAGCCCTGGGTGACCGGGTGACCAGAGATGTTCTGGACCTCTGTGATGAGAGGAGAGATTTTAGGAACAAACGATATAAAGCAGAAGTAGCGAAAGAATACACGGAAGATAACAAGAGGGTTTAGAAAGCTCCGAAGAAAGCAAAGGAAGACTAAATAGGTACTCAGTGAGAAGAGATTGAAACTTGCCTGAACAAAATCAACAACAAGAGAGCATATCAGCTGGCGAAAGATCTAACTTCATTCAAGCAGGGCAGGGCAGGATAAGTCGGGGAAATTTTTAACAGAAGAGTAAGAAGTTCACAGTAGATGGACAGAATGTTGCTCATAGCTATACACCCACGAAATGTTTAGTGACAATACAGTTTTAGACTGCACTAAGCACCATGAAGAAGATCTACAACCGATCCTTCGTCAATAAGTTGAGGTTGAGCTTCAATTAAAAAGGGGAAGTCCGCGGTTGATAAACCCCCATCATAACTTGTTCAAGCAGCAGGGGAGGCCATTATTGATGTTTAAACTAAGATCTGTAATAAGATCTGGAGAACGGAGGAAAGGCCAACCACATGGCCTCAGCGACTGATAGTACAGTCACTAAAAAGGGCAACCTACACCTCTGCAAGAACTACAGAACCACCAGCCTCATCAGTCACCCAATCAAAGTCATGCTGAAAGCCATCTTGAACAGGCTTAAACACCAAGCTGAAGAGATAATCGGAAGAATTGGCTGGAAGAGGTGTCATAGAACATTTCTTGCACAGTGGATAAGCATATCCGCGTGTTTCCCCTGTACCTACAAATCTGATCTCACCCATGTTATCTCACCCAGGACCGGATAAAAATCACGAGCATTCAATGCATAGGTTGTAAAGGAAGTCACGTATCTGCGTCAAGTGACGTTGGCTTTTTACATGATGACGCAACGAAGACGTCAGAAATGACGTCAGTTTATGCTTGCCAGACATTGACGTAAGGAACCGAATGGCGATCGTTGAAAGCGGCGCCTTCTTTCAAAATCAAATAGAAATCAAATAACAAGTTCTAAAGTTAAAACAAAACGAGATGTGTAAGAAAAAGTATCTTTCATGGGTGTGAGGTGCGGATAGAAAAATCAGTCACTCGGGATCACTGTACGGCATCACTCGGCAAGTCTCGTGATACCGATCAGTGACCCTTGTGACAGATTTTTCTATCCACATCTCACACCCATGAAAGATACTTATAAGCTTCAACCTCAAAATCCTATGTGAAGAGTACCTTCAACATCAGCAAAATGTGTACCATGTCTTTAATTCGTGCTATTGAACACCTCTATGACAAGGCTATGGGTGCAGTTCAGATAAATGGCAGCACAGAGGAACGGTTTAGAGCAACAGTTGGAGTTAGGCAAGGATACCTATCACCTATCTTCTTCAACTTTTATCTCGATAGGTTTATGTCTCTGGAGGAACATGATGGAAAGGTTGTCATTAGCTGCAGAGATTTTACCACTCTGCGGTTTGCAGATGAAAATTGCGCTCCTGCTAAGGAAGAGCAGGAACCAAAACCCTAGTCTCGATAAAACCTGTACAAGGTATAAAATAAAGGTATGTACTGAGAAGAACAAACTTATGACAAACATTGCCAGTGGCAGATAAAATAATCAAAACAAGATCCAAATCATGAAAAAAAGGTCAGAGACTTGGAATGGTAACAGGCTTCAAATATCTTGGAGCAATTGTCTCATATGATGGCTCGAAATCGGAGTTTATCTCAAAAATAGAACAAGCCACTGCAGCTCTGACAATGCTGAAGCGAGTGTGGAAAGATAACATATGTCTGGGATTAAAAGTGAAACTGATGCACTCCCTTGTCATATCAATATTACTTTATGTCTGTGAGTTACAGGCCATGACAGCAGAGCTAGAGAAAAGAACACAGGCCTTTGAGAGAGATGGGATGCTAACGAAGGTTCCTGTCCATCTCATAAGGACCATGTAACTGATGATGAAATTCGAAGAAAGATCCAAGCAGCTATTGGAGAATATGACAAACTCCTGACCATGGTCAAGAAACGGAAACTGAAGTGGTTTGGCCACATCTCAAAGTCTTCTGGCTTCGCAAAGACACATTGCTACAGGGCACAGTGTAAGGAAAGAGAAGAGGTAGACAGGAGAAGAGCTGGGAAAACAATATTAAGGAGTGCACAGGGATTGTTTTTGCTAGCTCAACTAGGTCACATAGAACGGATTCGAAGGCTGACCTTGTTCTTCCCTATTGTATATATCTGAATGTTTTTATTCAGGCAGTGCAGATTGGGAGGCTGGCCAAGTTCTTCCTTGTTCTCTGTCTATGATTTTTATCAGATTGTAGGGATTCGAGGGCTGACCTTGTTCTTTCTTCTTCTATAGTATAATAATACATGAATTTTATCAGATAGTACAGAGATTCGGAGGCTGACCTGACCTTTTTCTTCCTAATTCTATGTCTCTGAATCTTGTTATTCAGATAGTGCGGAATCGGATGCTGACCTGATTTTTCCTTGTTCTATTCTATGAGCCTTATGAAACGTGAGACTCGCATTTTGCGATTATTTCACCATGTTTCGAACAACGTATACGCCATAGTCTATTGTCACTTGTATAATTATGCCTCTGATTGTGTTTCATGAATATCGAGCAAAATATCGAGAAGCTTTAATCTGCAATGTGTAACTAATTTTTCGTAGAAGACCACTGTAAAAATCCGATTCCGAATCGTAGCACGTGGCTCCGAACCAAGTGATTTGGAGTGACATTTGCACGTGAGGACACCTGTTAAAAAACTCTACCTATTCATTTATCCACATTTGTCACCTTGGTAAACGCTATTATCGAAAAGTTGTCGCAAATATTGAATATCCGTAATGATATGACTGAAATACTGTTGAAAAGGAAGTAAAATCCATCCATTGACTAATGAATCGGCTGTCCAATTGAGATTATGAAATTACAGTATGCTCTTCTCTGGTTTCGTCACCAGATATTGTCAGGGTCACTGAAGAGGCTTTATTAGCCGAAACTACGTAGTCTGGCCCATGTTCCTTCTTATAAATGTATTCTCTGCTCTTGAAGGAACTCTTCCAGATTTTAATTTTACCTCACTGCAGCTGGTGTTGTGCCGTGTGGCGGCCGTAAAACGTCTCCCCGTACATCATCCATAGTGCAGATTATATTTTCTTTTCGTCCTTTGAGATCAGAGGATATATTCTGAGAAATCTGAAATTTTAGATTGGTTTATTCTCATATTCTAAGCCATCATTTTATATATTATTTGGACCTTTTTTGATACTAATCAGTCTTTGAATCGGCTGTCCAATTGAGATTATGAAATTACAGTATGCTCTTCTCTGGTTTCGTCACCAGATATTGTCAGGGTCACTGAAGAGGCTTTATTAGCCGAAACTACGTAGTCTGGCCCATGTTCCTTCTTATAAATGTATTCTCTGCTCTTGAAGGAACTCTTTCAGATTTTAATTCATACATATCAACACGTAAACGACTTCGTTACGGTGGTGATTTTCACTCGTTTGGGGCAAAGACAAATATCTGCATAAAATGCTGAAAATACAATGGGTCTTCCCAAGATGTGGCAGTTGTTTTTTTTTATATTGTTTCTTACAGTTAAGAATCCCAAAAGGCAGGAGTTTTTTTTAAGTTAGAAAGGGTTTGTATTAGAAAAGATCAAAGTATAACTTTCCGCGCAAAATCTAATAAATAACCATCGTTATTAAAAATCTAATTGGATGTAGACTGAAATACTCTCTCAAAGAGCCGTTAAACCCATAACAACAAATGTACGGGGTGATGATTCTGAGTATCTTTTTTATGGCAGCTAGTATTTCTGTACAGCAAGGGATAAAATACTAGTAGTATTGCCTTTGAATGGCCCTAAGACAAGTTCAGCTAATAAAAATATGTTTTTCCGAATACAACGTTCATTAATTTAAACGCCGTAGGTAGATAAAATGGTAATAAAGGCACACAGTAGGTAGAGAAAAAGGTAATAAACGCGTACATTACCTGCTGTCTTAATTATAAGTACGCGAAAGACGCATCAAATGTCACCCGAGGTGGCTGACACACCTCAGAGCAAAGAATCATAGGTTCATGTGAGAGTCTTTGCATTCTACAGGGAATGCTAGGAATTCGCTTTCGAGGTAGTCTACCAAAAGAAGCTCGCACAAGTATAAGCCTTTAGAATATGGAAACACAACTCTTCAAGTCTTGCTTTAATTTAACATATGGGTTGCTTTATTTTAACATACGGGTTATCGAAAACATTAGTATTACTATTTCTGAGGTCATCTGGGTATATAACAATATATGTATTTGCCTGATTGTAATTTTATATGCTGAATATCAAAAGAAACGCCTATAAAGTAGACGCCCAATTTATTTGAAAATAGCAATTACTTTGTTAATGCTATTCCGACAGAATGAGCACCTAAGCGCATTAATATTCCACTAGAATTCTTGCTTTTGTAATGGGGTTCAACTTAAAGTTTCGGACCTTTTAGAAGCTGAATTTTCAATTCCATAAAATGTTCGGCCAAAACTTTTCTCAAGACATAATGTCCGCAGCATGGAAGAACTAGCGAAAAACTTAAAAGCAGTGAGCCTTGCGCTTCAGAGAAACAACCGAGTGAAAGTTGACAGTGAAAACAGAAACACTTGCTTACAATTGGATTTTCCATAGACCTTTGGTTATGTTTCACTGAAGTGACCACAAATGCAAATATTACAGTAATCAGGAAACGTTATTCAAGTATTTATCATACATATTTGACTGTATTCTCTTTCTCTGAATGAGCCACAGCACCAAAGCGGTGAGGAAAGAATACAATCAGATCCCATATCCCGTCGTCAAAACCAAAATGAGAGGCACACAAACAAATTTACAAAAGATCGAGATTGCTTGTGTATCATACAATACCACTGAAATATCGAAGCAAAAGAAAACAACCAGCTGAACCCCGAATGACCGAGCAACAGACAAGACAGGCTCCGGCCCCAACCACCGAAAATAAATAGCTGTATGTCGGTACCTGTTACGCAGAAGGCTTTACACTCGGTCGACACGGGTGTAGAGCCTTATGCGTCGCCAGGACGGCGGAGGGTGACTTCCGGTTAAAGGGTTATCTACCAGTGTATTACACTAACAAGGAAACTCTAACAACGTTAGAAGTTTTGAAGTTTATATATAATGTAAATTCTATATACAACAATACAATTTACAACTGTCACAATTACAATAATATACAACACATATTAGTTCATGTCGCTGGCCCAAGTAAGGTGTTTGTTTCAAATCTGTAATCGATTTGCGTGCAATGCGCAAATAGATTACTGTCTGACGTCAACACCGTACTCGGCTCAGCGCCATGAACTAAAGGAAACACAAAGAACAAAAGACGTCAGTTTGAGCTCATACAAAAAAAAACAAGGCCTTATGTTGGTAGACTTCACTTTGTCGTTCCCTGGATCATGTCATGGGCCAGTCCATATATCATGAGGAACACCAACTTATATTAACACGTGCACGATTATATACTGGTCGCTCCCTGGATCGTACCAGAGACCAGTCTAAATATAATATGACACACTTTAGTGGACGAACACTGTCCCACTTTCACCTCTGCAGTAATTACATCGATTTTGCCAATATTTTGTGCTTCCCGCCTCTGCTAGGAATACATGCACAAGGGCGTTGTAACTGCTCTACCCGGGTTGGTATTAACCTGGAGACGTATATCGAATCTCCAGGTGAGACGTGGCTCTAAGCCCTAACAGCTGACTGCCGGACTTGATGTGCCATTCAGGTCTAAACTCAGAATCTGGGCACACAACAATATAACATCCTCAGTATAAGAATTAATTTATCTTGGCCGCGGATAGCAACGATCCTGAATCTGTACGGCTGTAATTTTATGGCCCAACGCATGATTCGGGGATTGAGCACCTTAGCTGTCTGCATATAGGACAAAGGTTTGTGGTCAGTTTCAAGTAGGAACTCCGCCCCATACAGGTACTTACGAAATTTCTCAACACCCCAGATTATACCCAAACATTCCTTTTCAATTACAGAGAGTTCCTTTCCCGAGGTAACAATTTCTTGCTACCATAAGCAATCGGCAAACGACCTTCACCTTCGAATTCCTGAAGCAAAATAGCTCCAAGACCAACGTCTGAAGCGTCTATTCGGAGTACAAACGGGTTACCTTCTTGAAAAACAGGTAAGCGAAGAATAGGACTAGACGTGAGTCTACTCTTCAGGGTTTGAAATGCCCTTTCATGCTGATCTTGCCAATCTTTGATAGAATTAGGTCTATCCCGTTTAGTTAAATCAGTCAGAGGAGAAGCTATGGATGAGAAATTTGGGATAAAACGACGATAAAACCCAGCTAATCCCAGAAAAGATTTAATTTGCCTTTTCGTACATGGACGAGGAGCATCTCTGACAGCCTGTATCTTGTCCTCTTGCGGTCGTACCGTCTGTCCGACGATATTGTGACCAAGGCACTCGATACTGCCATATCCGATCATGCATTTAGATGGTTTTGCCGTCAATTTGGCCGACCTGAGCCGATCTAACACTTGACGTAATGACGTCACATGATCCTTCCATGTTTCAGTAAATATCCACATGTCATCAACAAAGCTGTCAACATTTGGGAGATTGGACAATATGA
The DNA here is from genome assembly GCA_963989385.1 of Ctena decussata. Lineage (NCBI taxonomy): Eukaryota > Metazoa > Mollusca > Bivalvia > Lucinida > Lucinidae > Ctena > Ctena decussata. The sequence continues at coordinate 20,526,478 of OZ022501.1, read as the reverse complement.
TTCTCATTGACCTACAAAAAGAGGCTCCCGAATTGACCAAACCGAAGGGCATAGTTTTAAACTGGAATAAACCCTTAGGCGTTTCAAATGCCGTCAAAGGTTTAGACCTTTCAGTAAGACTGACTTGCCAATAACCCTTACTCAGGTCCATCTTTGTAAAGAATTTATGTCCCGACATTTTATTGATAACCTCCTCCATATTTGGCATAGGTTCTGCATCGAATTCCGTCACTTTGTTAAGCTTCCGGAAGTCGATACAGAATCTAACTGATCCGTCTTTCTTCGGAACTAGGACAACAGGAGATGAATACGGTGAAATCGACGGCTCGATTACCCCTAAATCTAACATATCCTGTATCTCCGTCTCCATGACGTTACGCGTCTTATACGGGATAGAATAACCTTTCGTCCGTATGGGTTCTGACGTGAGTAGTTTGATATCGTGCTGTATTTGATCAGTTCGACCGGGTAAACTTGATAGTACATCCGGGTACTGTTTAATCAACGCTTCAACCTCCGTACGTTGTTCTGACGTTAACGTATCTGAAATACTGACGTCATTATAAGTTTCCGGCTCTTTAGCTGTCGGAAAGCACAATCATCAAGAGAAAATTCATCACTACCATCGTCATCAACCGACTCTGTAGTCTCAGTCGACAATAAACAATGTGACGGCACAGTACGACGTTCGACATACTGTTTCAGCATATTAGCATGATATGTACTCACGACACCATTGACGTCGATTTTATAATCCATTCTATTCACCACCTCTACTACTTCATATGGACCCTTCCACTGCAATAACAGTTTATTACTGTCAGTTGGCAGTAATAACAGTACTTTATCTCCCACGTTAAATTTACGCGAACTAGCGCGTTTGTCATAATAAGCCTTTTGCTTTACTTGTACTTTCCGTAAATTATCATGTGCTAACTTACACGTCTGCTCTAACCGTTCTCTCAACTCAATTACGTACTGGTACGTAGACAGAACCTGCTCATCCTGTACCTCTTCGACCATAATTCACGTAATATTGCCATAGGGCCCTTAACGTTACGTCCGTATAACAATTCGAACGGAGAAAACCCTAATGACTCTTGCGGAACCTCCCTTATTGCAAACAGTAGTGCTGGGAGATATTTATCCCAGTCTTTTGGACGTTCTGCGCACATCCTACGTAGCATTTGCTTCAACGTCGCGTGAAAACGCTCTACAAGACCGTTACAGATAGGATGATACGGCGTCGTGGTTAACTGCTGGAGTGATAACAGCCTGCTTACTTCTTTCATAACTTCAGCAGTAAACTGACTTCCGCAATCTGTTAACATTTCATCAGGTATGCCAACTCTACTAAACATCTCAACTAACGCTTCGGCTACGCGTTCCGTTTCAATGCCGGGTAACGCTACCGCCTCGGGATATCTCGTCGCATAGTCTATCATTGTTAAAATATAGCGGGATTTCCTGTCAGAACGAGGTTCTATCGGTCCAACTATATCAACAGCGACTCGTTTAAATGGTGTGTCAATCTGTGGCAACTTTCCTAAAGGAACCTTAGTGACACGACCTTTTTGAATAGTCCTTTGACATATGTCACAAGATTTACAAAACCTTGCCACATCACCACAAATTCCAGGCCAAAAGAACTCAGTTAACACTCTATCCATAGTTTTCTTTATGCCCAAATGACCTGACATCAAGGTTTCGTGCGCCAATCTTAACACCTTTGCATGAAAACCTTCAGGGATAATAAGTTGCAAAGTGACCTTGTTTCCCTTAGTAAACTGCCTATACAATAAATCTTTCTTTCGGATAAACTTAGTTTCACCTCGGTTCAATCCACGACTAATAGTCACATTCCCAGATTCCTCTCTTTGCCTTATGCCATTCAATTTAGGGTCAACAACTTGGGCCTGCTTCAATGCCTCCTTATCACTAGCAATAATTTGATCAGGAACTTTAAGTTTCTTATAGACCTCTTCACCTTGCTTAGCTTGTGACCTAGTCACTGCCGCCATTGCAAAATGGGACATATCGGGAAGTTTTGACCCGTCAATATTTCCAATAGCCAGGTCATACAATGTCTCTTCCATGCACAATGCCTCAGTTTTTCCTGTGAAAAATGGACAATCTATGTCAACCATTGCTAAGGGATACCTTTGGGTAGATTAATCAATCAAAGTTACATCAGATTCTCTACCAAGTAACTGATCATTAGAAACCAAGTTTCTACGAACGACACACCCAGTACAACCTGTGTCCCTTAAAACTACAACAGTCTTACCATTAACCGTACCCTGCGCTGTTGGTAATTGCGACCTTAAAAAGTAACAGACACCTTCCTTATCCACGTTATCATTGATTAGTGGACTTTCTTCCTTACTCTTATAGAGACCTTCAATTTCATGAGACCTATTCATTGTAGTTTTACAAAAGCTCATTTGATGTCCGCCACCCCGACCACGTCCGCGGGAATAACCCCGACCACGGCCACGATCTGAATTACTACCCTTCGTCTGTACAGTATCGCTCTTACTCTGTGATCTTTGTGTCTCATCTTTCGGTGCATAACTACTCCCCTTACTTCCGCTATACCCGCTTACACTTGCACCTACCTCCGCACTATATGCTTGCTTCCTATCGGGATTCTTAAAACATTTATATGTTAAATGTCCCTTACCACAAATACTACATTTTATCTCTGGCTTCGCACTCGGCTTATTATCAGATCTACTCTGAGTTACGCCCTTACTATCACGCTGCCCCTTATTAACACAAGCGTAGACACCGCCACGTGCTTCTGCAAATAAATCTGCTTCCCTAGCCATCTCACCTAGATTCGTGAATGTTTTCGGTTTCAAATGAACATATAGTTCTTTACTACAGGATTCTAAAAACTGATCTCTAGCGAAAAAATCGCAAACAGCTTCGTAAGACTGGTCTACTTTCGCCATTTTTAACCATTTATTAAGATACGACCTAAGTCTACTACTAAACTGAATAAACGTTTCGGACTTTTCAGGCCTATCATAGCGAAATTTCTTCCTAAATCCGCGTTCAGTCATATCAAAATTCTTTAACAACGTATCTTTCAACTTGTCATAATCTGCTGCATCATCTACAGACAATCTATCATAGACATCAAGCGCGCGACCTTTAAGTAATGCGCTTAAATATGCAGCCCAAACGTTTTTATCCCATTTATTCGCCGTCGCGTATTTCTCAAACCTTGATAAGTAACTATCCATTTTGTCCTTACTTTCATCAAAATACGGTAATTTGGGATCTCGCGCATGCGCTAACTTTTCAGCCTTCTGTTTTTCTAATTCAACTCTAAACGTTACCTTCTGCAACTCTATCTGATTCTTTAACTCGCGTTGCTGCAATTCAAAACTATACTTCAACTTTTCTAACTCAACTTCGCTCGACAACTTTGCTTCCTTATCGCTTTCGACTTGATACAACCTAGCTTCCCTATCTTTCTCGGCTTGCCGCTCTATACTTTCAATCCGCGCCATCTCGATTTCCCTATCCGCCGCAATCTTAGCTTCTTCCGTCGCCCTATCCGCCGCAATCTTAGCTTCTTCCGTCGCGATCCTAGCCAATTCAATTTCCCTATCTTTTTCGGCCTGCGCAATCTTTTCTTTCTCCGCCGCGATCCTTTCTTTCTCCGCCGCGATCTTCTCTTTATCAAGTTCCCTTACCGCGTGCCTTTCTGCCCTTTCAGTCTCTTGCTGTTGCTTTACAAATTCCTGCAATGCCTGCCCTTCATAACCTAACTCCCTTCCCGTCTTAACTAACTGATCCATGACGCTTAACATAATGCTCACGTTAATTTAACTGTAACCGACGTTCACTTATAGTCACACACGTTAACTAAAACGTTAACAATAATAATAACGAACTAATCCAACTAAAACGTTGATTAATTAGTATACTCGCGATCTGGACGTAGCCATTAAAGTTACGTTCATAACAGACCGGAAATGACGTCATAAACTGACGTTGACTTTGCCGAGAATTACTTTTCACTATTAAATGACGTAATTAGATGACGTAAATAACCCACATTACAATTACGCCCAACTTGATCTAGCGTATCGGATATACAAACGTAACGTATGTAACGCAACGTATTAACACTGACACGACAACTGTACGTCCTACATTACAAAACCTTATAAGATACCAACGGTAAATCAAACTTAAGATTCTGCTATTAGGTTTAATTCATTGTAACGATACTATATTACGTTACGAGTAACCTACGTTACTAAATCAGGACATAAAATGGACCTCAGTAACGGTTACGAAACAACGTACAAAACGTTTAAGTTAATAAACTAACAGATTGTCATGCAACAGCAGTGCCAAGGTACTCAAACGGACCTTAAAACTAAATATGTATCATCCGTGCCAAGACAATTCAGGTCTATATACCTCAGTTTCCCCACTCAGATATGCAACCTGTTACATTCTATCACAAATTAATGCATGGGCTATCGCACTTCATCACGCAGGGAATAAGGATAGTTGACCTTAATTGAGTGTAGGTTACATTTACAAAGAATTTAGTGGCAAAATTGCTCCCCTAAAATTCACAGCCTTACGTCACCTTAGGAAAGAACAATCAGAAAGTCACTAATAATAAAAAAAAATGTCTGGCAAAATTGTGCCTAGATTCTGTATATATTGTCAATGTGTTACACTGGCAGATATTAACCGGAAATCAAATCCCACTTCTGACCCCATGTTACGCAGAAGGCTTTACACTCGGTCGACACGGGTGTAGAGCCTTATGCGTCGCCAGGACGGCGGAGGGTGACTTCCGGTTAAAGGGTTATCTACCAGTGTATTACACTAACAAGGAAACTCTAACAACGTTAGAAGTTTTGAAGTTTATATATAATGTAAATTCAATATACAACAATACAATTTACAACTGTCACAATTACAATAATATACAACACATATTAGTTTATGTCGCTGGCCCAAGTAAGGTGTTTGTTTCAAATCTGTAATCGATTTGCGTGCAATGCGCAAATAGATTACTGTCTGACGTCAACACCGTACTCGGCTCAGCGCCATGAACTAAAGGAAACACAAAGAACAAAAGACGTCAGTTTGAGCTCATACAAAAAAAAAACAAGGCCTTATGTTGGTAGACTTCACTTTGTCGTTCCCTGGATCATGTCATGGGCCAGTCCATATATCATGAGGAACACCAACTTATATTAACACGTGCACGATTATATACTGGTCGCTCCCTGGATCGTACCAGAGACCAGTCTAAATATAATATGACACACTTTAGTGGACGAACACTGTCCCACTTTCACCTCTGCAGTAATTACATCGATTTTGCCAATATTTTGTGCTTCCCGCCTCTGCTAGGAATACATGCACAAGGGCGTTGTAACTGCTCTACCCGGGTTGGTATTAACCTGGAGACGTATATCGAATCTCCAGGTGAGACGTGGCTCTAAGCCCTAACAGCTGACTGCCGGACTTGATGTGCCATTCAGGTCTAAACTCAGAATCTGGGCACACAACAATATAACATCCTCAGTATAAGAATTAAACAGCCACGTCTAACTTTTCAATAAAAGATAGGCATATAAATAGTATGCGTCTCACATTTAAATCATGGGACTCGAATATAAGCGTGCAGGTATTCACATTAAAATCATGCAACACGCTGTCCACAATCAAAAGACTCGTGCAGGTATTCACCTTAAAATCATGCAATACCCTGTCCACGAGAGGTATTCACAAACAACCCATGCATAACGTAGCCACAATTTCCGTAAATGTTTTATTACCACAGTTGCCCTAAAAACTGTAGCTCTACTGATTTAAAGGATTAAAATGATTTCGACGACATAGTCCACGATCGGATCCATTTCGTAACAGTACCATCATCGAGACGTATGACCGACCAACCGGCGTGCAGTTAAAGGGGGAAACAAAGTTATTAAACATGATTGGGTCATTAGCCACTGCAGCATTAGATTTATGTTTTACCCAATACGTTTACACGTAGAAGCATGACCTACACGTTCACATATAGAAGCAGGATCTTCCCTGATCAGCACCTTTGGTGCCTTTGTTCAGTTTCTAGAAGACAGCAATGAACGCACTCACTAGACTGTTTGAAAGCATAGTATGATATGCCAGGTATAGGCCCATGTTCCTTCTTCTGAAGGTATTTTCTGCTCTTGAAAGAAATCCTTAAGATTTAAATTTGACTTCACTGCAGCTGGTGTTGTGCCATGTGGCGGCCGTAAAACGTCTCTTCGTACATCATCCGTAGTGCAGATTTTATATTACTTTCGTCCTTTGAAACCAGACGATATATTCTGAGAAATCTGAAATTTTAGATTGATTAAGACTCTTACACTAGATCATCGTCTTTTATATTATTTGGACCCTTTTTGATACTAGTCCGTCTTTGAATTGACTGCCCAATTAAAATTAAGAAATTGCAGTATGCTTTTCTCTTGTTTCGTCACCAGATATTGTCAGGGTCACTGATGAGGCTTTATTAGCTGAAACTACGTACTCTGGCCCAAGTTCCTTCTTCTGAAGGTATTCCCTGCTCTTGAAGGAACTCTTTAAGATATTAATTTGACTTCACTGCAGCTGGTGTTGTGCCGTGTGGCGGCCGTAAAACGTCTCCCTGTACATCATCCATAGTGCAGATTTTGTTTTAGTTTCGACCTTTGATATCAGAGGATATATTCTGAGAAATCTGAAATTTTAGATTGATTTATACTCTTATTCTAGATCATCGTCTTTTATATTTGTTGGACCCTTATTGAAGCTAGTCAGTTTTTTAATCGACTTCCCAATTAAAATTAAGATATTGCAGTATGGGTCTCGTCACCAGATGTTGTCTGGGTCACTAATGAGGCTTTATTAGCCGAAACTACGTAGTATGACCCATGTCCCTTCTTCTGAAGGTATTCCCTGCTCTTGAAGGATCTCTAAGATTTTAATTTGATTTCACTGCAGCTGGTGTTGTGCCGTGTTGCGGCTGTAAATCGTCTCCTCGTACATCATTCAAAGTGCAGATTTTATTTTAGTTTCGTCCTTTTAGATCAGAGGAAATATTTTGAGAAATCTAAAATTTTAGATTGATTTATACTCTTATTCTAGATCATCTTCTTTTATATTTTTGGACCCTTTTTGAAGCTAGTTAGTCTATGATTCGACTGCCCAATTAAAATTAAGAAATTGCAGTATGCTTTCCTCTGGTTTCGTCACCAGCTATTGTCAGGGTCCCTGATGAGGCTTTATTAGTCGAAACTACGTAGTCTGGCCCATGTTCCTTCTTCTGAAGGTATTCTCTGCTCTTGAAAGAACTATTATAGACTTAATTTTATTAATCACGTTATTAGCCAGCAAATGGGAAGTTCAAAGTGACAGTAACTTTTCCCAATTAGTGGCTATTATTGCTACTTTGAGATGGCTAACAGCGCGACCATTTTAATCTCCTCCATTCTTGTGTGTTCTTGATGTCACGTTGAGGATGTCAGAAAATGGTACAATGCCCTGGGCATTCATTCATCCTGTAAAAGTCACAAAGTGGCACAATCTTGCTGTCAGATCACACCACATAGGAAAAGTCATGAAATGACATGATGGCTTGGGTTTACTACTTTATGGGGAAAGTCACTAAGTAGCAAGCTGTCCAGTGCTTTCTTGCAGTCAGATCACACCACATAGGAAAAGTCATGAAATGACATGATGGCTTGGGTTTACTACTTTATGGGAAAGTCACTAATTAGCACACTGTCCTGTGCTTTCTTGCTGTCAGATCACACCACATAGGAAAAGTCATAAAATGACATGATGGCTTGGGTTTACTACTTTATGGAGAAAGTCACTAAGTAGTACGCTGTCCTGTGCTTTTTTGCTGTCAGATCACACCACATAGGAAAAGTCATGAAATGACACGATGGCTAGGGTTTACTACTTTATGGAGAAAGTCACTAGGTAGCACGCTGTCCTGTGCTTTCTTGGTGTCAGATCACACCAAATAGGAAAAGACGTGAAATGACACGATGGCTTGGGTTTACTACTTTATGGGGAAAGTCACTAGGTAGCACGCTGTCCTGTGCTTTCTTTGTGTCAGATCACTGCACACAGGAAAAGTAATAAAATAACATGATGGCTTAGGTTTACTTCTTTATGGGGAAAGTCACTAAGTAGCAAGCTGTCCTGTGCTTTCTTGGTGTCAGATCACACCACATAGGAAAAGTCATGAAATGACATGATGGCTTGGGTTTACTACTTTATGGGGAAAGTAAATGTAGTAGCACACTATCCTGTGCTTTCTTGCTGTCAGATCACACCACATAGGAAAAGTCATAAAATGACATGATGGCTTGGGTTTACTACTTTATGGAGAAAGTCACTAAGTAGTACGCTGTCCTGTGCTTTCTTGCTGTTAGATCACACCACATAGGAAAAGTCATGAAATGACACGATGGCTAGGGTTTACTACTTTATGGGGAAAGTCACTAGGTAGCACGCTGTCCTGTGCTTTCTTGGTGTCAGATCACACCACATAGGAAAAGACGTGAAATGACACGATGGCTTGGGTTTACTACTTTATGGGGAAAGTCACTAGGTAGCACGCTGTCCTGTGCTTTCTTGGTATCAGATCACTGCACACAGGAAAAGTAATGAATAACATGATGGCTTAGGTTTACTTCTTTATGGGGAAAGTCACTAAGTAGCAAGCTGTCCTGTGCTTTCTTGCTGTCAGATCACACCACATAAGAAAAGGAATGAAATGACATGATGGCTTGGGTTTACTACTTTATGGGGAAAGTCACTAAGTAGCAGGCTGTCCTGTACTTTCTTGCTCTCAGATCACACAACATAGGAAAAGTAATGAAATGACATGATGGCTTGGGTTTACTACTTTATGGAGAAAGTCACTAAGTAGCACACTGTCCTGTGCTTTCTTGCTGTCAGATCACACCACATAGGAAAAGTCATAAAATGACATGACGGATTGGGTTTACTACTTTATGGGGAAAGTTACTGAGTAGCACGCTGTCCTGTGCTTTCTTGCTGTCAGATCTCACCACATAGGAAAAGGCATGAAATGACTTGATGGCTTGGGTTTAACTCTTTATTGGGAAAGTCACTGAGTAGCACGCTGTCCTGTGCTTTCTTGGATAGATCACACCACATAGGAAAAGTCATAAAATGACATGATGGCTTGGGTTTACTACGTTATGGGGAAAGTCACTAAGTAGCATGCTGTCCTGTGCTTTCTTGCAGTCAGATCACACCACATAGTTAAAGTCATGAAATGACATGATGGCTTGGGTTTACTACTTTAGGGGAAAGTCACTAATCAGCATGCTGTCCTGTGCTTCTTGCTGTCAGATCACACCACATACGAAAAGTCATGAAATGACTTGATTGCTTGGGTTTACTACTTTATGGGGAAAGTCGCTAAGTAGCACGCTGTCCTGTGTTTTCTTGCTGTCAGATCACACCACATACGAAAAGTCATGAAATGACTTGATTGCTTGGGTTTACTACTTTATGGGGAAAGTCGCTAAGTAGCACGCTGTCCTGTGCTTTCTTGCTGTCAGATCACACCACATACGAAAAGTCATGAAATGACATGATGGCTTGGGTTTACTACCTAAATGGGACCGTGTGGCGGCCGTAAAACGTCTCCCCGTACATCATCCATAGTGCAGATTATATTTTATTTACATCCTTTGAGATCAGAGGATAGATTCTTAGAAATCTAAAATTTGAGATCGATTTAGACTATTATTTTAGATCATCGTCTTTTATATTATTTGGATCCTTTTGAAACTAATCAGTCTTTGGATCGACTGTCCAATTAAAATTAAGAAATTACAGTATGCTTTTTTCTGGTTTCGTCACCAGATATTGTCAGGGTCACTGACGAGGCTTTATTAGCCGAAACTACGTAGTCTGGCCCATGTTCCTACTTCTGTATGTATTCTCTGCTCTTGAAGGAACTTTTTAAGATTCTAATTACTACCTAATGGGGAAAGTCACTAGGTAGCACGCTGTCCTGTGTTTTCTTGCTGTCAGATCTCACCACATAGGAAAAGTCATGAAATGACATGATGGCTTGAGTTTACTACTTTATGGGGAAAGTCACTAGGTAGCACGCTGTCCTGTACTTTCTTGCTGTCAGATCACACCACATAGGAAAAGTCATGAAATGACACGATGGCTTGAGTTTACTACTTTATGGGGAAAGTCACTAGGTAGCACGCTGTCCTGTACTTTCTTGCTGTCAGATCACACCACATAGGAAAAGTCATGAAATGACATGATGGCTTGGGTTTACTACTTTATGGGAAAGTCACTAATTAGCACACTGTCCTGTGCTTTCTTGCTGTCAGATCACACCACATAGGAAAAGTCATAGAATGACATGATGGCTTGGGTTTACTACTTTATGGGGAAAGTCACTAAATAGCACACTGTCCTGTGCTTTCTTATAGTTAGATCACACCACAGCGGAAAAGTCATGAAATGGCGTTATGGCCCGGGCTTAGTACTACACTGAAAGTCACCAAGTAGCACACAGTCCTGTGCTTTCTTGTACTTAGATCACACCACATCGGAAAATTCATGAAATGACACGATGCCCTGGGCTTACTACTCTATGTGGAAAGCCACTAAGTAGCACGCTGTCCTGTGCTTTCTTGCAGTTAGATCACACCACAGCGGAAAATTCATGAAATGACACGATGCCCTGGGCTTACTACTCTATGTGGAAAGCCACTAAGTAGCACGCTGTCCTGTGCTTTCTTGCAGTTAGATCACACCACAGCGGAAAATTCATGAAATGACACGATGCCCTGGGCTTACTACTCTATGTGGAAAGCCACTAAGTAGCACGCTGTCCTGTGCTTTCTTGCAGTTAGATCACACCACAGCGGAAAATTCATGAAATGACACGATGCCCTAGGCTTACTACTTTATGGGGAAAGTCACTAAGTAGCACGCTGTCCTGTGCTTTCTTGCAGTCAGATCACACCACAGCGGAAAAGTCATGAAATGACGATGCCCTAGGCTTACTAGTCTATGGGGGAAGCAAGACGTTTGTTCACTATAGACGTCGATTCACGACAGCGTCACGTGATCAACTGCCGGTCATCGGTGTATGAAGCCAGTTACCTATGGGAAGTAAGTGGCAAATGTAAATATTACAGTTTGATATATTCAATGTCATGCGTGGCTGAAATATGTATCTGTTACCCAAACTGACCTAAAATACAGTGGCTCTTGGGACAGTATGAAATGAAAACAGCCAAATACACTAAGCGGTGTATTACTTCCTAACTTGGCCAGTCTGTAGAGATTGAGTCAGATCACACCACAGCGGAAAAGTCATGAAATGACGATGCCCTAGGCTTACTAGTCTATGGGGGAAGCAAGACGTTTGTTCACTTTAGACGTCGATTCACGACAGCGTCACGTGATCAACTGCCGGTCATCGGTGTATGAAGCCAGTTACCTATGGGAAGTAAGTGGCAAGTGTAAATATTACAGTTTGATATATTTAATGTCATGCGTGGCTGAAATATGTATCTGTTACCCAAACTGACCTAAAATACAGTGGCTCTTTGGACAGTTTGAAATGAAAACAGCCAAATACACTAAGCGGTGTATTACTTCTTCACTTGGCCAGTCTGTAGAGATTGCCACTTTGTACATTCCCCAAGTCGTGTGATTTGACTGCAAGAATGCATAGGGTGGTGATATGCCTCTTTTGGTCTCTCTGTGACTTTCGCCAGGTGCTGTGATCTGACGGCAAAAGAAATACAAGGCATTATGCCATTTTATGACTTTTTCATGCAGTATGGTTTATCTGCTGGAAGGAAACAGGGCACTGTACTACCTTCTGACTTTCCCCATATGCTTTGAACTGACTGCAGAAATAACAAGGCATTATGCCACTTCATGAGTTTTGCTATGTGGTGTGATTTGATGTTACACTTTTGGATTTCTGCCCTCAAATTATTTGCAAAAAGATCCGCCTCAATATGCCTACTGCGGAAAACCCTAATTTTGAAATCTTCACAGTTTTGGTTTTCAGTCTTCTATCATTTTAAAGTATTTGATAAGAACAGAAAAATCTGAAAATTTGAATAAAATATCCGAGTGGAATTTGGAGATATGGCTGTTTAAATTTTGACAATTCCAAATATGGTAATTTGAGAGAAAAGCGTTCATATTTTCATAAATAAATTCGAAATTGCTAATATGACAGCATTCTTATATAGATACTATCAAAGAACAAGCCTGCCAAAAATCAAAGCATATGGATAAGAAATAATAGTTTTGTGCGTTATTTGATATGGTAACCCAGAAGGATGACATATGAGAAAACTACTCATTTATACCTACCTAGGTACATTCTTAGCATTTTGCTACATGTTTGATATATTTTCAAATCGCTATTTCTCCAGAACTATTCAAGATTACAAGTTCAAATTCTCAGCATTTTTAGTTAAACAAAGATCACAAAATGTGCAAAATTTCAAAGTGCTTGGTGCACAGGTGTTTAAGGTGGCATTTTCCGGATAAGCCCCTTTGTCGAAACATAGCCCGCCTTGCGCCATAGCTAGCTGCTTGAAGTGAAAGTTATTTTAACCGCACAAAAACTTTAACACATTGCAAGTTTGTAGTGGTTGATATTGGCCTGTGCTTTCTTGCAGTCAGATCATATAGGTCGTTTGTGAAAAAGTGGAGGGCAAAAAATTGATATAATTTCTTTACTACTCAATAAATTTTCATGAAACTTTGCATTCCTTAATCCATTTCCCATATAAACTTAGGCAATGATTTTCAGAATTTTCTGACTAGTAAATAAAAAATTATCAGATCAACTACATGTTAAAAAATGTCTCTAATCTTTAAGATCTTACGCTTGGTTTGTGCAGTTTTTTGGAACAGCCAGGGTTGTAAGACTTTTAATATGCATCCCTTATATGGGGATATACTCCCTATTATAAAGGAGAAACATATAAGATAATCCTTTTCAAGTGATTGGCCTATTCGTTCCGCTGAGGTGCGGGGACAACGTCGATATGAGAATTGAAATACTACTACTGATTGGCCTATTATTGCTAAAGCCTCTTTTTTTACCTAGTACTGAGTGAACAGATTTCAGACCACTTGGTAATTTGTTCATGATAGTATAGTTAATATAGAAGCAACAATGGCTGTTTTACCTATATGGTTACCTCCCATGTGAGAATGGCATACAATTGAGAAGAAAAATGGTCATAATTAATAAAGTTACTTTTTATGTAAAGGTAAATAATTTCTGAATTTCTTGAGTTTGTATGTGTAATAGATTCATGTATGCAAAGTTTCATGAAAATTTATACAGTAAAAAAGAAATTAATTAAATTTTTCGCCCTCCACTTTTTCACAAACGACCTATACTAACTGCCACAATATGGGGTTTCCTATGCGCTGACTTGCAGGGTGATTAAGAAATGACCAATCAGCAGCTCCAATTAAGTCTACATTATTTTAGAGTCGCTACATAAGAAAACCAACAAAGTGGCTGTGCGCGCAGCGCCGACTCAGATCCGCCTGGGCATCCGCTCAGTCTGATCAGAGTCTTCACTGTCCGTATGGAGCTAGCTCAGACCCTTAGCTGCCCTTTAAGCGCAAAGCCTTAGCTGCCCTTTAAGCGCAAAGCGAAGACTCTGATCAGACTGAGCAAATGCCCAGGCTAATCTGAGTTGGCGCACAACCACTTTGTTGGTTTTCTCGTGTCGAGGATCAGTCATTATTAATATCTTACAGATAGTTTTTACGTTGTCCGTTTTTATGCCCCCAATTTCGGAGAAGTTGAGGGGGCATAATGGTTTGGGCCTGTCCGTCCGTCTGTGCGTCCGTAGCACTCCTTGGCAGCTGGGAAACTCAAGAACCCCTGATGCTAGGATCTTGAACTTTTATATATGGCATGTATATCAAAAATAAGTGGACCCGCATTTTTTTTCTTTTTCCCACCGGTCGCGTAATTCCAGAGTTATGCCCCTTTATTGACTTAGTCTATGGAACCCTGCGAACAAAATATCTCAAGAACCAATGACTTTTTGCAGGATAACATTGTCCAAGGTGTAGATGACCTGTTAAATCATGAATTTCTTATCGAGTTATGTCCCTTTTTTTATTTCGTGCATTGTCAGCCTATGTGAACCTTGTGAACAAAATATCTGGAGAACCCCTGATGCTAGGATCGTATTTCTTTGCAGAATAAAATTGCCTAAGGTGTAGATGACCTGATTAACTTTTGAAAAAACATCGGTGACTTTTTGAACGAGTTATGCCCCTTTTTCGACTTAGTGCATTGTAAGCCTATGGAACCTTGTGAAAAAATATCTCAAGAACCCCTGATGCTAGGATCGTGTTTCTTTGCAGAATAACATTACCTAAGGTGTAGATGACCTGATTAACTTTTGAAAAACATTAGTGCATTGTAAGCTAATGGAACCTTGTGAACAAAATATCTCAAGAACCCCTGATGCTAGGATCATATTTTTCTGCAGGAAGACATTGCCCAAAGTGTAGATGACCTGATTAACTTTTAAAAAACATTGGTGAATTTTTGACTAAGTTATGTCCCTTTTTCGACTTAGTGCATTGAATCCTTTGGTACAAAGGTACCCTTGCATACAGTCAAGTACAGTAATATATAGGAACGTACAGTTACAGGCTAACATGTAGCTGAACTGATTAAAACCTCTTTCTGACCTAAACATTATGGGATGAACCTTCTTTAGAGGCAAGCATATGGTTGGGGGCATAGTGTTTCATAAACGCATTTTCTAGTTGTTATTTTTTGTATGGAAAAGTGTATAACGAAATCAATACATCTTTTATCCACAGAGCTGTTACTGATATAATCTTATACTCTGTAGAGTAACACCTGTTGCCATTAAGTTCAAATTTATTGGCACGTTTGACCTAATTACTCGGAAAATCCCATATTCATCCGAAGTCAGTCAGTCTGCAAGCAACCGCATTTAGCCGTGGATTTTCCGAGTACGAATTCTTTCCTTGGCGTTGTACAGCGTTAACCCATCTCTTTTGCGGCCGCAAAACGTCTCCACCGTACATCAACCATAGTGCAGATTATATTTTATTTTTGTCCTTTGAGATCAGGGGATACATTCTGATAAATCAGAAGTGTTTGATTAAAAGGTTAAAGGTTTCCCATAGCCTAATAGCCGTAGTGGGGGGGGGGGGGGGGGGGGGGGGGGGGTAGGGGGGGTAGGGGAGGGGGCAGTGGGGGTGTTAGAGACCCACTGTATCTTGGGCACAGCAGATGAAAGGCGGAGCCCATCCCTCTCCTTTCGCAGCCTTAGTGTTTGTTTGGTTTAGCCTCTTATTCTAGATCATAGCTTTTTAATCATTTGGACTTTTTTACTTTTTTTTCGGTACTTATCAGTCTTGAACATATTGCCTTATTACTATTAAGAAATTATAGTATGCTTATCTCTGGTTTTCATTGCCAGATATTTTCAGGGTCACTGATGAGGCTTGAATAGCCGAAACTTCAAAGTACGGCCCATTTTCCTTCTTTTGAATGTGATCTCTGCTCTCGAAGGAACTCTGTAAGATTTTAATCTTTTTATCTTCTGTATATTGGAAGAGTTCAGCCCTGAGGTTTTAAAACTTGAATACATTCTCAAACTTAAAATAAAGCACACTGATTGGCTGCTTCCGAGCACATGCTCGGAAGCAGCCAATCAGTGTGCTTTATTTTGAGTTTGAGATTATTCTCAAGTTTTATAAGCTCGAACCCTGCTTGATTTTCATCAGTTTTACAGGAATTGCTATAATTGTTTTAGCATACAGTGTAAACCCTGGTCAGATGTTGCGTTCTATGGCGGCAGATTTGGGTCTGCACTGTTTGCCCATGTTTTCTATCATCTGCGCCAATGCCCATGGCTGTAGACAGTCTATTCATTGACTCAGACACTGAAGTAAAGCCATAAGTTACCCACAATGCAGCTTTATCTTAATGCTGCGATCTAAGGTGACCTGACGTGACCTTATCATGGGACCTTATTGGCCTCATATTTGAGAGAGCTTCACTGACATGGAAGCTTTTCGCATATATGCCGTGAGCGCTTTCGCATAAATATCGTGAGGGGTCATATGAAATACCGCAGAACTACATCTGGTATCACAAGGTAGCACAATGTACTGCAAGGTATGGAGGTTAAGAGGACCTCTGGTTTTACGGCCTCTTTAACAGTACTTCAACATGGAAGGCTGATAATGAAAGCGGAGTGGTATGAAATCCACCAACCGCAACCGTGCTTGAACTCCACAACTGAAGAATTTAGTGTCGGCTTTTGAGATATAGCCTAAACCTTTTTATACCCCGCCACTAAGGTGTGGCGGGGTATTATGATATACCTTTCGGAGTCCGTACGTCCGTCCTTCCGTCTGTCAGTCCGTCCGTCCGTGCTTACCATTTCAGATCGATAACTTGAGTATTCCCGGAATTTCTTCAAATTTTGGCTAACGTAATGTTATCGGGAATAAGTGGTATGGGATTGTTAATTGGCAAAATTTGTCCATATTTAACAGAGTTACTGCCCTTGTTCGTATTGGAAAAATGGTTGTCTGGACGCTATTCCTTTACTGTTTATGATATCTGAATGAAACTTCACAGATGTTTTTAACAGCAAAGGTTACATATTGTGACCAAGGAACATCACTCTTAACTTCCCAGTTCATGAGTTGTCCACCCTTGTTTGATCTGAAAAATGATTTTTATCTGAAATTCCTTTACTCTATGGAATATCTGAATGAAACTTCACAGATATGTTTCACATCAAAGGTTACATATGTGACTAAGGAACGTCTTACCTTTCCAGTTTGTGAGTTACCCGCCCTTGAAAGGTCTGATTTTTTTTACCTGTAGTTCCTTTACTATATGGAATATCTGAATGAAGCTTCACAGATATGTTGAACATTAAAGGTAACATATTGTGACTAAAGACTGTCACTCTGACGTTCCCAGTTTATGAGTTGTCTGCCCTTGATAGATCTGAAAAATGGTTGATGACCTGTCGTACCGTTTCTATAGAAATATCTGAATGAAACTTCACAGATATGTTTCACATCAAAGGTTACATACTGTGACTTAGGACCGTCACTCTGACCTTTCCTGTTTATGAGTTATCCACCTTTGATAGAACTGAAAAGTGTTTTTGACCTGTATCCTATACTTTATTGAATATCTGAATGAAACTTCACAGATATGTTTAACACCATAGAATAAGACACAGAGCCTCTCAGCTCAAAGAAATGCTTTACAACCTGATCTAAATCTACACTGGTCAGAATACCCCAGATTGTAAGAAATCTCACAAGACTGCTCATGTATGACTTGTTTATATCAATATCTATTTACAGTAAGGACATCATATGTTCTGTTGCTGTTTAGCTATTATATATCTCAAAAAATAAGTTACGTTGCCAAGCAGTGGCGGGGTATCATGCAGTGCCTGAGGTGCTTTTATTTCCGGATTTTTATGGTTGTAATTGTGTACTTGATAAGCATCAACTATTTATGGTTGCTAAGCGTTGAAGGACGCTAGGCGTTAGTAGGTTTAACTCGCCACCGTTTTATCGTCTCGAAAGACATGCTGACACCTAAAATGATTCGTATCTTCCCCACTTTTAGTTATACATCGTGCAGTAAATGCACTCTAACTCTCCCGCCCTTATATCATTTAGTTTTAGTTTTCATGGCAAACTTTTCAATGTAATTAATCACAGCGTTTTAACTTATGAATAAAATATTTATATTATATATTTTCTCATATTCAGATTAGCTACCTGGTATAATAAGGCTGATATTTGGCCACCAGAAAACTTATTTTTCAAAAGCCCTATTACACTAATAATGATCAATTCACAGGAAAGTTCAACCCTTGAATATTAGGGCGCGTTTACACGACCAAAGTTTCTATGACAAAGTAGGTTTGTCACAGAAAAAATTGCTCGTGTAAATGCCAAAATATGACAGTGTTTCTTTGACAAATAAATATGTTAAAGTTACTTTGATAAATTAAATTTGTTCGTGTAAACGGAGAACTTTGCTAAAGATTATGTAACAAAGAACATTGCTACAAGCGTGGAAAATGTGACAAAGATTTTGTTTCATCGCTGCAGGTAACTTTGACGAATAATATTTGGTCGTGTGAACACTGCAGCAAATATTTCATTGCCAAAGTTTATGTGACAAAGATTCTATGGCACATTTTCTTTAACAAATAATTTGCTCCGTGTAAACGCAAAATGTTTGTCATACTGTCTTTGTTAAAGTTTCTGTGACATAGAAACTTTGCTCGTGTAAACGCGCCCTTACACTAAACACAAAATTAACCAGTTCTTTGATAAAGTAGGCTATTTGTGTTTTTCGCGGCAGAGCCGCGTATAATTTCAGTATTTTTCCATATTCCACAAGATTTCATTGGTCAAATAACGCGTATGTCAAAATTTAGCCAATAATATCAAAGGTCAATGAATATTTAATCTTCGTTTTTTCCCGTCGTACTGCACTGCGTGAATACTAGCACTCTGTCAGATTTAAATTCAAAATATTTCTTTTGTTTGTAATTTACAATAGAAATTTTATCGAAAACAGACGCAGATATTCAAAACTTTCTTTTTTTAGCGTTGTAGGTCTACTTTTGATTTCTACTTTCGGTTTAATACTCACAAACAGTGCATCATGTTGGTAACTGTTTTGAAATCAGGTCAATCTCAAGACTGACCGCGGTCCATTCCAATTCCAAATTGGACAGCTCAATCTTGAGACAATCTAGAGACATATTACAAAACACACTTCCATTTAATCTGCGCCGATTATTTTTTTTTAAAGATTTTTCTTGTTTATCTTGAACATACCCGTAGTCCCAGTGAATTCTGGCGAGTTTGGCAGCTTTTGCGGCTTTCAAAATATATCAGCCCAGCCTCCAGCTCATTTTATATTTTGTAAACAGACAACATTTTTATATATGCTGTGTGTAACTTCCAGTGCCGGGGCGTCCTTCTGATTTGGAACATTGTAGGGCAAGGACCTACTGTGCTTGCAGTAGGTGCGGGTGGGGTTGTTTGGACATTCTTTCAAGGCTCTCGTCTATCATTTCTCCTCTTTCTCTATCTCTGGGAGAAGGCCCGATTTAGACTGAAATACTGTCTCAAAGGGCCGTTAAACCCAAAACAATCAATCAATCAATTACATGCCATGAAAATATTAAATGTGCTGGAGACCGGGCTTTATGTTTATTTTTTGTTACCAATTTGGCAACATTTGGAACATTTTTTCCCGTTATCTCAACATACAAACGCCCATATCTCCACTCATAAACAAAATAAACATATGCAGGTTCTTTGCATGATTTCGACATTATCATTCTGTATTTTCTAAAAAAAAAAACAAAAAAACAAACAAAAAAAAAACATAAGAAACACAAATGTTCAGAAAATACCGCGTCATTTCGTTTTATAATAAATATAAAAATGTGTTACGTTTCAAACCGGAAAACTGGAATGAAAACCCAGTAAACAGGAATGAAACTGAGTTAGTTAATACTAAACCTATTCAATTATATGCTCACAATGGGATCGGGTACAAATTATCACAAAATTTAAAAGTTATCTACCCAAAGGACAATATAAAAGAAACATGAGTATGTAGGCCTAATAGCTGAGACCCACCCGAGCGTCACCATATGAGCCACGATACGACAAAACCAACAAAGTGGCATGTGCGCCCAGCGAAAACTCAGATCAGCCAAGGCATCCGCCCAGTCTGGTCAGAATCTTTGCTGTCGGCATGAAGGTAGCTTAGACCCTTAGCTACCCTTTAAACGCACAATGAAGACTCTGACCAGACTGGGCGGATGCTCTGCCTGACTTGTCTTCGCTTGGCGCACACGCCACTGTGTTAGTTTTGTCGTGTCGCGGCTCAATTATAAGTCGTGATCCTAGCCAAGGTACTCGTAGCATATAGGCTTTGCAAACAGGGAAATACAAGGTAAGTTTGCACATCCGGATGTGCAGTCTGATCAAAGTCTTCCCTGGTCATAATCTAGGGATACCCAGAAATCTATCATGCCGGTGACATAGCAGATGCACACGCTAATCTGAGTCATCACTGCAGCTTGCATTTGCTGTAAGGCAAAATTCGCACTGGACCGCCCGTTTTATATTGGACGTCCCCTGACCGTAGTAAGAGTAGATATCCGTTTACCATGCAGTCTGATAATAATTTGTTGGTACGGTATGTGAACTAACAGAAGAGTTCACATCGTACATCCGCTCTTTAACATTTTGGGGAAAAAACGGACGGGTACGCAAAATACAGACGTTTACAGAGACGCGTGCCTTTTCGCGGGTAAGTTATTTTCTTCATTTTCCTGCTTTATGCATGTATTTTGTGACAGAAAGGTGTGGGTCGTCTTTGTATGTTATCATGTACATATTTACATGCCATCATTTTGGTTTTTATCTTCGTGACTGACGAGAAATTTCACAAGAATATGAAAAATGCATGTTAGCATCGAATTTTGTCTTTGTAACCTAATTCCTCCTAGAAGTAAATATTTAATAAAATTTTCTTTGATGGTTTTTGGCAGCCCAGATATCTACAGCAAATATAAATCCATAAGTGAGATCATGTTGATTGATAACACTTGAGAAAAATCGGCGTCTTTCATATGAAATTTTCACGGGTACGGGCCATGGCAGATGCATTATACGGAATAAACGGATGACGTTGTTTGATACGTAAAAAGAAAGGTATTGAAACACATTTCGGTACGGGGTATAACAGTCATATCGAAGTACATGTAAAACGTTTTGCAGTGTGGTGTTGGACAATTCGCTACAATTTCTGTAGTATTCTTGTTCTCTTCAATATTTTGAGCTGATAAAGCACTATTTCATGTCGTAGCACATCTTCGCAGGCCAATGATACTTTAATCTACTTTAATCCTTACGTACTCTTGGCCAACGGCATTTTCCAACTGCGCCATTTCATTGGATGCGATCACAGCCAATCAAATTATCCGTAATAAATATTTTCCGCATTATAGGCGTTTTGTCGATAGACAATATCGTGATAGACAGATATATGCAACTAGGGTTACGTACCGCTGAACCACTTGGGGAACGCCGTTACGAGAATTGAAACAGAACAAAACAGATAATATTGTGTTTAGCGTTGACAGTTACCAAACAGGACAGTCTCAAAGAGCCGTTAAACCCAAAATAACCAACCAACAACCAAACAGGAGTAGACGCTCAAGATTTAACCAATTCATTAATGTTTTGAACAAGTATATGAAGTTGTGAAAAAGCTGTGTTTTGCATCAGGGGCCGTATTCATAAAACGACTTAAGTGGTTGCTATGCTGTTGCTAAGGCTGAACTTCTAAGAAGGAGATTCCCCACAACTATGAAATTTGCTCTGGAGGAACAGTCTTTGTAAGACTGTTCCTCCAGAGCAAATTTCATAGTTGTGGGGAATCTCCTTCATAGAAATTTGGCCTTAGCAACAGCATAGCAACCACTTAAGTCGTTTTATAAATACGGTCCCAGATCTTCTGATCGGACAGAAAATAACATGCTAGGGAAGCAACTCTCTGCAGCCAAAGGGCGGCACTATGGGACATCTGATTTGCAAATAGGTCGTGGGCCAAGGGTAAGGAACAAAGTGGACTTTGTAGCCTTGGCTAGCAAAGATGATTGTAGAAGAGTTTTTCCTGTATCTATCAAGAGAATAAAGTTTGTTATAGATGATGCGTTTAGGTAGCGCATCACTGGTTGGTATCAGCAATGATAATTTTTATACCCGCCTCGAAAGACGGGTCGTATTATGTCTAGGCGTTGTCCGTCTATCTGGTTGTTGTTCGTCCGTCTGTCAGTCAACTTTCATGTCCGCTCCACACGTTTCCACTCAAGACACATTTTACCATCCTACCATGTCACATGTAAGATCATGGATAGTACTCGCAGTTTTAACCATTTGTCACCTTTTTTAGCTCACCTGAGCCAGAGGCTCCGGGGGAGCTTATAGGATGGTAAGGCTCCGGCGTCCGTCGTCCGTCGTCCGTCCGTCGTCCGTCGTCCGTCCGTCCACAATTTCAAACGACTTCTCCTCTGAAACCGCTAGGCCGATTGTAACCAAATTTCATATAGAGCCTCCTGGGACCTTAGGAACGAAAAGTTGTTCAAACGGTCCTGGTCACATGACCAACATGGCCGCCATGCCCATATATGGTAAAAACCTGAATAAATCTTCTTCTCCAGAACCAATAGGTCGATGGTCTTGAAACTTGGTATGTAGCATCGGGTACACGAGTACTACCAAGATTGTTCAAATTATGACCTTGGGTTGACCTTGACCTTTTTTACGGTAAGGTCAAATTTGCTTACTCATGCTTTTATATGACAAAATGCTGCAACATAAGATATCTTGGAAACTGTTGAAGATTTTGGCCTAGAAATTGGTACATACAGTCATCTTAATGACTTCATGAAGATTTATGAGTACAAGAGGTCAAGGTCATTCTTTGACCCAGAACTCTCATATTTTGACAATATCAAACAATCTCCTCAAAAACCACAAGGCCAATTGTAACCAAATTTCATATAGATCATCCAGGGGTTGAGGGAATGAAAATTTATGCATACGGTCCAGGTCACATGACCAACATGGCCACCATGCCCATATATGGTAAAAACCTTTAAAAATCTTCTTCTCCAGAACCAGTAGACCGATGCCCTTGAAACTCGGTATGTAGCATTGGGTACTCAAGTACTATCAAGATTGTTCAAATTATGACCCTGGGTTGACCTTGACCTTTTTTACGGCAAGGTCAAATATGGGAAAATGCTAGAACATGAGATTTCATGGAAAGTTTTGAGATTTTGGCCTAAAAATTAGTACATAGAATCACCTTAATGAGTACATGAAGATATTTGAGTACAAGAGGTCAAGGTCATTCTTTGACCTTTGACCCAGAAATCTCAAATTTTGACAATTTCAAACAATCTGCTCTAAAACCACTGTGCCAATTGAAACCAAATTTCATATAGAGCCTCAAGGGGTTGATGGAATGAAAATATTTTCTAACGGTCCTGGACACATGACCAACATGGCCGCCATGCCCATATATGGTAAATACCTTTAAAAATCTTCTTCTCCAGAACCAATTGACGGATGGCCTTGAGACTTTGTAAGTAGCATTGGGTACGTGAGTACTATCAAGATTGTTCAAATTATGACCTTGTGTTGACCTTGACCTTTTGCAGCAAGGTCAAATATGGGAAAATGATAGAACATAAGATTTCATGGAAAGTTTTGAAGATTTTGACCTAAGAAATTGGTATATACAGTTGTCTTAATGAGTTCATGAAGAATTATGAGCACAACACTTAGAGGTCAAGGTCATTTTTTACCTTTGATCCAGATTGCTCATATTTTGACATTTTCAACCATTACCTCAAAAGCCAAAGGGCCAATTGTGAACACATTTCATATAGAGCCTCCAGGGGTTGATTGAATGAAAATTTGTTCAAAGGTCCAGGTAACATGACCAACTTGGCCGCCATTACCGCTTACGGGATAAATCTTTAATATTTTTCTTCCCTAGAACCAATACACCTATGGCCCTGAAACGTGGTAAATAGCATGGAGTACTAGAGTACCACAAAGACTGTTCAGATGGTGACCTTGGGTTTACCTTGACCTTTTTTGCGGCATGGTCAAATATGGGAAAATGCTAGAACATAAGATTTCATGGAAAGTTTTGGAGATTTTGGCCTAAAAATGGTACATATGGTTGTCTAATGAGTACATGAAGATTTATGAGTACAAGAGGTCATGGTCATTCTTTGACTTTTGACCCAAAAACTCATATTTTGACAATTTCAGACATGATAAGTATAAGCCACCTTGCCAATTGCTCAGGTGAGCGATTCAGGGCCTCATGGCCCTCTTGTTTCAAAATACCAGTGGTTTCCAACTTAATGGTCAGTGTGTGAAGATGATTAGCCAGTGGCTAAAATTCGAGGACTCAAAGGTGTTTGGGTTTTCATGGATTTTCTGTGTTGGTACGATATAAATTTTGATTGTGCTTTTTTGAACGGACTAGACTGTACCTGTGCAGGCACATGCATGTTTTACAATGGGATAATCGAGGATCTAGTTAACGATGTCTCTAAGGGTAATTTTCATATCATAAATTGGAAAAACAATACCACTTACCATAGTTACCTTAATGTTGGGACACTTTAATTAGAATGCTATTGCCCAGCTACAGTTTTCTTATTTTTTTTTCGTTTACTGAATTAAGTTTAAAAGTCAGCTCTCCCTATCCCTCCCCTCTCGTTATCTGTCCAAGTATTTATTTTCTAAACATTTAACCTACTTTATACATGTTTTACAACTGCTCTGTCTGTCTGTCTCTCTCTCTGTCTGTCTCTCCCTCTCTCTCTGTCCCTCTCTGTATATTAAAAACTGTATTTTTGTAGACACAGGAAAGGCTGTATTCTGTCCATATGTTTCTTAACATTTACACTTGACCCACTTTAAACAAGTCTCACACTTGCTCTCTCTCTCGCTCACCCACTTTAAACAAATCTCACAACTGCTCTCTCTGTATTCTGTCCAAATATTTGTTAACATTAACATTTGACCCACTTAAAAAGTCTCACACTTGCTCTCTCTTTCTCACAC
The DNA here is from genome assembly GCA_963989385.1 of Ctena decussata. Lineage (NCBI taxonomy): Eukaryota > Metazoa > Mollusca > Bivalvia > Lucinida > Lucinidae > Ctena > Ctena decussata. The sequence continues at coordinate 20,501,668 of OZ022501.1, read as the reverse complement.
CCACTTTAAACAAGTCTCACAACTGCTCTCTCTCTCTCTCTCTCTCTCTCTCTCTCTCTCTCTCTCTCTCTCTCTCTCATAGTACAATAACCATACGCGAATGTTTAGCTTGAGATACACCGCAACATGTACGATCTACTCTGGGTATCGTGCTATGAGTGAAATAGAGTATGGATCTTCCGCTTGTAGGGTCGATACTCCATGAGCTTTAGCGAGTGGATTATCGACAGCACGAGTTCGCGTCACGGGGTACCTCATGCTAAAGATTCGGATATCTTGGATTGTGCTACAAGTTTTGATGTTGACGGTCCGTCTGTCCGTCCGTATTTTATGATGTCAATAACATATTTAACTATCCTGTCAAGATGATGTAGCCATGACAACTTCCAGAAATAGACGCAATAGCACACTACTAGTCCGCCGAAACACGGGTTATACTGTGATTTCCACCGTCTGTCTGTCCATCTGTCTGTCCATCTGCCCATCTGTCCGTTTACTTTTCGTGTCAGCTCTGTATCACCTTTATCAAAGAGAAACCTGATTTTTTTTTAAATCTTTGCTCAAAGGTTCTTTATACCAATACGATGTGCAGAAGTCTTCAATTGCCTGTTCAATGAACGTCAAGGTCACACTTCAAGGTCGCAGTTTTAATGGCAATATTTCGTGTCCGCCCTATGCCGGACCAAAATGATTTAACAATCTTTTCATGAAACTATATAAAAATATAAGGCATGATCAGACGATGTACAGAGACAAAGAACCGTAAAAGTAAGGTGGAAAGTTCTCAGGAACTGACACAACGTAACGTAACCCTACTCCAACAAAACATAACCCTAATCCAGTTCTGACGTAGTTCTGGCCCTTTTTTATTACACATTCTGTATCCGCTCTATAACGCTGTCACTAATTGAAAGATTTTTGTGAAACTTTGGACAAATGTTCGCCATACCAGATGATGTGGGTTTGCAAGTACTATGTCCTGCAGCTGACGTCTGTCCATCAGTGTTTCCACGCAAAATCCTTTGTTTACTTATATGATGCAAATAGTCCTGCTACTGACAAACTCCTGTTCAGTATAGAGCTAGTGTATCTACTACTAAAAACTCGTATGGGCGTATATTACCCCGTTCTACTTACTCCGCTCAGGAGTGCTCTTGTCACTCGCTATGATCAAACTTTTGATTTTAAAAAAAATGCAGACGAGATATTACAGGCTACGCGTTTCTTGTAAAACAAAATGAGCCGCGACAGAAGAAAACCAACAAAGTGGTTGTGCGCCCAGCGCAGACTCAGTCTGATAAGAATCTTCGCTGTCCGCATGGAGGTAGCTTAGACCCTTAGCTACCCTTTAAGCCCTTAGCGAATAGTCTGATCAGACTGAGCGGATGCCCAGGCTGATCTGCGTCTTCGCTGGGCGCACAACCACTTTGTTGGTTTTCTCGTGTCGCGGCTCAAATGTTAAATGAACAAGTAGTTGATTTAAAGTATCCATAGTCCTTTCAGTGGTAAAAACGTCTAAATTAAAATCGTTGTAAAAAGCTGTTCAACCTTCGCATTTGGTAATAAAATGTTTGTTGACGTGCATATATTGAGTCATATAACTTGCAAAAATGAGAGAAAACAGGTTTTTAAAAAATAACAATTCACTCCACAAAACGATTCTCGGTCTGGTTTCCCGTCCAGCAATGCTGTATAAACAGAGGCGGGATAGTGACTGGAGCTCCACGCTTGTACATTGTATTTTTACCATTTTATTCAACTTATTGAAATCGAAAGTAGGTCATTTTAGTTGCCAACTCAAATGACCCAGATAAGTTTTCAAACCTGATTTTTGTGAAGCGCAATGATGTTTTATTTGTTAAAAGCTGGCTAATCACGGTCATTTACAATGACGAAACTACTGTGAGAAGCTTGTAGCGACCTCTTGATAAAATTTTTCATGCTGATAGAGCAATGGGGCCTTTAAGGGCGTAATCAGACCTAATATTTTGTTGAAACAAGCATGTTTTGAGATATATTGCTAAAGGAATACGCCTCCCAGGGAGATCCCTCTTATATATGAAAAAAATCCGTCCCCTTCTGCCTTTTTATCGAAGGAAAATAACTTTTGTGACTTTCTCTCTGCTTCCTTTCTTAAAATGGTATCCTCTTAACAAAAATGCTCCTGGAGGAGCAAATGCTTTTCTTTTAGACATGACCCTTATTGAAAAGGGAACCAAAAATTCTAAGTTCTTTCGCTTGAAAGTGTACCCATTCAGCTTAAGCACAGATGGAAATATGTTAAAGCCTCTTAGCGGACACGACGCAAAAAATGACGATGCACTGACGTCGATTTGACGTCGTAATGTCGCTTCAGCGTCAGTACTACGTCACTACGACGTAATGTACCTGCTGGGTTGTGCTGAAAATTTCTGAAAGAGAGCAAAGAACATGAAAATTTTAACTCACGCCGGTTCCCTGACTTTGTAGTAGCTATCATTTGTGTACCGTCACAAGTATTTCACCAATATAGGACAGGGAGACCCTGTCTCCTTTCTCCCATCTTCCCACTCCACTCATCTCCCACCTCCTCATCTCCCTGCTTACAACCCGTCATCTCCCTGTTCCGACCCCATCATCCCCTTTCAGCCTGCACCCATTCTTTTCTCCCTGCTCCCACCTCCCTGTTCTAAGCCCCTTTCTCCCTACTTCTCTTAATCTCACCGCCACATTATTTGTTGTCTGACCTGACTGTACCACAGTTCGGTAGATTTGAGCCATGATGATAAAATGGTAAAATGATAAAACCAGCGATCTGGCATTTGCGCCCAGCGAAAACTCAGATTAGTCTGGATACCCTTCGCAAATCAAAATATACCGACTGCCATTTCCCGTATTTTTAGCATCACCTGGCAATCAAATAAAAAGATAATGGTCCTGAATTAGTTTCTTCTATTTTCACCGTTTCACAGAAAGAGACAAAATATGAACTCTCGCTATGAAAACTGAAAAAAAAATCGAACTAGCTCACCAGATCATAAGAAAATGACTTTTTTTATAATTTTATTTTTTTCAAAGACATAATACAATCATAACATACATTCATATTTTTATATCATAGAAGTAAATCTGAAGAGACTTATCCAATCTAGCTTTTTTAGAAGAGAGATAGAGTAGATCAAAGACGAAAGAAGCAAAGAAGCGAGAAAAAAAATAAGAGGAAAAACTAAAGAGATACGGAGAGAGTGAAGACAGAAAACAATAGAAGTTTCTTTTTTGAAGGAAACAAACATATATAAATATATATTAACGTATATCAAGGTCGTATTTCTACACGGGTAGAAAAAAAATCTTATAACTCTTTTGTTCTTTTTCTATCTACAGAACCAGTCCCGCAGATTGAACCCATATAAAATCATCAAAGCTCACGGTTGATCTTTTTATTCGAAATGCATAAATGCTTGGTTGGGATCAGGTACATGCCGGGTTAGAGTCTATTATCATTCGGAGTAAAGAAATTGTATAGAGGCAACCATTTTGCAAAAAACTTTGCCATCTTATTTGATATATAAGCGTTATACCGGTCACTAGTAAATTTTTTCTTCAATAATGCAACAAATGCATGAATAGTTAAATTTTTATCAGTACTTATAAATTTCGTTTTATAAACATAATATTTTGCTAACACCAGTATATGATTTATTAAATCATTTCTACCTTGATATGAAAATATAATATTACGATCATTTATGTTTAAAATGATGTTGGCTTTTCGTGTAACCAGGTTTTTAGAGAATTCCAAAACTCCTGAACCTTCACACAAGTTAGAAACAAATGATTAATTTTCTGGATGTTCATTACAATATGAACAGAGGTTGTTGTCAATTTTTCCTATTTTCCAAAGAAAGTAATTAGTAACAAGAATTTTATTATTTATTTTAAACTGAAAGTCTTGAATTTTAATCTCTTTAAAATTACTTATCGAGGCATTAAATAACCTCAAGTCATTTTCATTAATGACTCCTACATCAGCCGTCCATTTCTCATTTATATTTAATAGGTTCACCTTCGCCATAATATCATAGAAAATTCGACTTCCTTTCTTATTTAACATTAAGTAATTAATGTAAATATTACATCTGGTATTAAATTTGTTTTCTTTTATAAGTACCTTATTATCATCTATAACAGTTTTCCACCCGATTGGAATTTTATTTAAAACATGCTGATAATCAAGTGCAGTACCCCTAACATTGTATATTCGTTTAAAAGTTTCAAACTGATAAAAATTACCATGTTCGTCAATAATATCTGATATAGTAATGACACCTTTTTTGCACCAATCGTTTATAAATAAGTACTTTTGATTAAAGTTAGTATTGAACCATATTGGAGAATCTAGAATTTTTTTTATATTGTCTATCTCACATTCATTACAAAAATGTGACCATGCTTTCAGAAAGTTCCTCCAAAATGGATTAATCATGTTTAAACATTGTTGACCAGCGTATAAACCGCCACATTTAAACAACTGTGTAAAATTTATATTTGACAACGTATTCCAAGTTGTGTTATCTGATTGTTGTAAAATTCTACGTAACCATGTGATTTTTAAAGCTTTAATAAACATTTGAAGCTCTACCATTCTCAATCCCCCAGATGCTAAGTTCCTTATTAGTATGTTTCTTTTTATTCTGTCTGGACCGTTATTCCAAATAAATTTATAAAATATTCTTTCCAGTTGTTTAAGCATTTCCTTTGGCGGATCTGGTAAGGATATAAATAAGTGAACAAACTTTGACAACGCTAATGATTTTATAATAGTGATTCTACCCTTTAATGTTACTTTGCTTTTTGTCCATTGCTTTAGGATACATTTAACTTTATTAAGAATATCATTTGTATTTAAATCCCATATATTATATACTTCTGTTGCGAATGTAACTCCCAAAATTTTAAACGGTCCCTGTGACCAATCTAACTGAAATCGTTGCACATCTTACGTTCCGAATTACTAAAAGCTCCATTCCAAATTGCTTTTGTCTTCTCAATATTTATTTTTAATCCGGACATATTATAAAAAGTATACAGTGTTTCTAACGTACTTTTTAATGATTTTTCCGAACCGTCCAGCAACAGCTGCGTATCGTCAGCATACTGACTTATTTTATATTCTTTATTATTAATTATGATACCTTTTATATTTGTATTTTTTCTTACCATTTGTCCTAAAATTTCTGCACATAATAGGAAAATATAAGGTGATATAGAATCCCCTTGTCTGCAGCCTCTTTTTAAATGGAAAAAAGTCTGAAATAAAACCATTTTGTAATATACTACTTTCTGCCCCGTTCTGAAACAGCTTTATCCATCTTTTTACTGAATCTCCAAAATTAAAATAGTCTAATGTTTTCGATATAAATTTCCAACTAACCGTGTCAAAAGCCTTTTCAAAATCAATTGACAGTAAAAGTCCCGGGATATTCTGATTCTTTGTTTCAATAAAACATTTCTGTTTATTTACTTGCTTCTACTAGTCATTTCTACTTCCTCTATAACCTGTAAGTAATAGAAAAATAACATTTAATTATGATAAAGTTCTTATGATTTCTTTAGAATGTACCTTACCTGCAGAAAGTTCCAGACAGAGGTGGACAGCTATATGACAGTGTAAAAAAATGTTGAGAGCCATCTAAAAATCTCCTCTTCAAGGGGACTCTGGTGAGGGGTCGCAACAGTAGGGAAAAAAACCGAACCTCTATCCCATACTACCCATGGAGAATTCCACCCAGTCTGTATCTCCAATGCAGGCTTCAACCCTACTGCACTCAGAACGGCCAAAACTTTATGGAGTTTTGGCCGTTCTGAGTGCATTCGGGCTAAATGGTTTCCAGACTTCTGATTATTCTTAAATGTATCAGAGCCCAAAAGCAGGCCCAGACCCAAGAAGAAAAAGAGTTGCACCCTGTCCCTACAGGGAGTGGATGTCGTGGGTCAACCCTCATATGATCAATGTACTAGAACCGCCCAGCTGATAGTCACTAGAGAAGTAAACTACATCATAACATTCACCCACTGCAGGGAGGATGCTAAGTACCGCAGACCCTCAACCTATCATCAATCCACAAATTCTGACCATTCGACTGTGTTTATACTTATTGATAATCAACACATTGTTTATGCTATACGCTTTACCCATGAATCTGTAGACAGCTTTCTAGTTTCAATGAAAACTTCTAGTCCCCTATCCCTTATTCTGGTTTGTAGCTGGTCTTTCTTTCTATAGTCATACGCTCTCTTGGCAAGTCTATTTCTTTCAATTTTCATGGGCTCCGGGAGGTCTACAAGAATACGCCTCCTGGAGCCAGCCAATTTTTTAGCATTTGATAGAACTAGCTCCCGGTCCTCATATGAAATAAACCTTAAAATAATTGGCTTCGGTCCCTGTCCTCGGGATGGAAGCCGGTGTCCATGCGCAAAATACATACTTTCCACCCTATCTTCATCTATCTCTAAGTCATTTATAAAAATAGTCTTCAACTTCTCTATCACGTCTTCACCAGGCTCTTCCTGGAACACATAGAAAAGGAGGTTATCAGTGATTCTTGAAAAAAGGGTACAATTGTGGATGAAAAAAATCTAAAAAATGAACTTCGTTGCATCGTTTCAAAAATATGAATTTTTGACAGTAGACAGGCCCTTGTTTATGTATGCAAAATATTACCCACACCAATTCAACAGTAAAAAAGTGGTTCTAGGTCAAACTATGGCGTTAAAATCGTCGTTACGGAGGTGAGATATAACCACACAAGGCATACAGCCGCAGGTTTGGCAGGTCTAACATATATGTAGTTGGCAGTATAGTTTCTCTTTTCGCAGTGTTGACCTAAAACTGTAATTTCTATATGACATTGATCACTTTGAGTATCCTACAGAAATAATTCATTAAAATGAAAACAGAAGGCTTTCTTTAAACGAACAATTTAATAAAACTACCCTATTTGCTTTCCAAGCAATAAACAAATTAGCTAAGCCATTAAAAGCGCCAGGGACTGAAACAGCTCACGAACCTATCAATGATAACTTTGTATGACATTTTTAGTGATATATGGTATTTGTAAGTGCATTGTGAACATTTTCTCAAACTACCGTTTTCGTTACGGAGGGGAGTGCATTTAGCATATGCAAAATATGCATTTTTATTTTCACAAACATTCCTTAGAAGTGGGGCGTATCTTCTTAATTCCAACCTTTTTCTTCTAAATACAGATCAGTTGATATTATACTAATACAATGACGCTGCTATTTTAAGCAAATTATATATCATTAAGAGCAATGAATTCGAAATATGACCCTCCATCATAGCTAAAGATTAAATCATGAGTACCAAAAATTATCCAGAGCTGGTCAGTGCTGTCGACATTTTGAACACCTACAGATACCGGTAATACCTAATCATAATCTGCCCTGTCTACCATTCTTTTGTCATTTCTCGGACAATGATTTTCGTTACGGAGGGTAGAAAGTTTAACGTGCGTCATACGTTATCTTATTTATTACCGATGACTCTTAAAGGGCACAAGACAAGTTGTAATTCCAGTATCTTTCCTGACTTCGTAAATTTCGGTAACTTTGAAAAGTCGTTATTGATACGCATTCTTGGAGTTGTCATGTAGTAATTCCTGTTTTGGATATCACAGTGATAATATTAGGAAATATGTGGTTCAACTGGTCTACTGAAATATGGCATCTTTACAAACCTCGTATGGATTTAGGATGAGCACTTTCGGCATGACCGCTTAAGTGTGAACTCGGGTGGTGTCCGGGTGCTCCTTGGGCTACTCGAGGACATGTATACATTCATGTATATCTCCGGGTGGCCCCTGGAAAGTCTACGTGTTGCTCTGGTTTGCCCGTGTATTTATGCAGAAAAAGCTTTATTTTGTCTGGCTTTACATAATGTGCAATATTGAATTGCTATTATCTGTTATCTCTAAGGTTTATTCCCTTAAACCTGTTCTCCTCTGTCCTTTTTCTTTCGTACTTTTTTGCGAGGTGTGGGTGGGGGTGGGGAGGGAGGGTTGTGTAGTGACGGGTGTCGGAGGAGAATACGGCGGGGGAGGGGGGGGGGGGACAGGAGAGGAGCTCTGATAGCTAAGTAGGTTACGTGCTGGCCTGCTGTTCTAGTGGAACCGGCTCCAGACCCCCTGGAGGCGGAAATCTTCCAAAGCGAAAAAGGGGTTCCATTGCACAAGCTTTTCAATATCACCCTTCCATCGTCCTGATATGACTGAAATACTGTTATAAAGGACATAAAATCGCTTTCTTCAGGCCTTATGTAACTGATCTGATTCTTTGTTTGCGCAACAGACAACGTTCTTGGCATTCTCACGAATCGGCTTTATTTTCGTTCTTATTAACTGTCTGTGATGCTAAAATTTATAGATCTTAAAATAACATTCCCGAGGTAAGTTCTGAGATACATGTTACTTTAATAGCATTCAGCTGCCTTTTATTAAAATATGCACCTTTTCCATCATGACGCTAGAAGTTTTTTTTTAACATACTGGACGTATTTTAAGAACAAAATTACAGTTTCATAGTAAAGACTCTGACAGAACATGTTTATAACCGTCCATGCAACTGGACTCTTATAACCGCTGTTTTAAGCGCCTGAATTCCTCTCCGTAACGATTTTCTACCCTCCGTAACGTACTTGTTTACTGAAAAGTGTCTATGCCTCATCTGTATAATTTGTGAAGACGTTTATCTTACAGGAAGTCTGATTTATTCTACCAGTTTATTCCAGTACCAGTTACCAAATTCTGATTTTTTCGCATATCGATCGATCGAATTAACCAGCTCCCCTCCGTAACGGAGCAGCCAAAATAATTTTCATAATTATTTATTCAAAAACGGTTTTATCTATTTAAGCATAACAGGTTTAATACTAGAACGTGTTCACTTGGACTTTCCACATATCAGTGACCATAAGAATGCATTTCGTTTGTGAACTGTCAGTTTATGGAGTTTTTCTCCCCTCCGTAACGACACAATTTGGTCGGTCATTTCTGCACTAAATGACCGCAAGTTCACATGTTATATGGTTTATCCCTACATCCTATCTATACTAACTAGAGTATACAAAAAATCGGGAAATAAATGTATATTTTTCCGTTGATCACACGCTAAGTAGATATATTGGACAAAATATACTACCTGGAATCGATTCAATATCTGAAAAATTCTGAAACTCAAATGAAAGAAATCGTTCTTTTCTGCTTTCTGTTATTTTAAAGAAAAGTATATTTCATTTGACTGTGGTACTTACCTCAAAATCACAATGGTGGTTTGGGTCAAAGATTTAGTTACGGAGGGGGAGCCGTTACGGAGGGGAGCGGACATGGGACAAATCAGGTAGTGTACAATAAGTTATGAATCACAAAAGGATGAAATTGTGTTTTATAAACCACATCCTTGTTACACAGTCGCAAACTAATAGAGAATAGTTTGCAAAAGACCTAATGTTTCAGAAAAGGACCGTTACGGAGGGGAGGCTGTGAAAAGTGACAAATAAAAATGTGAAGTTAAAGCTGCTTACTCAGATTTTAGTGTAACAAATGAATTGGTTCTTATCCTTTTTATTTCAATGGATATCCTGGTACTAAAATAGACTCATTTTCCATCACGATATCCATTCACTGTTGTTTATAGGTGGGGCTTAGAAATCGTTACGGTAGGTGAGTAGCATTTTGGCGACAAGGAACTTTTTCAATTATTTTTGTAAATGAACGGATTAGAAACTGAATGAAACTACAAGAGACATCGGTCAACCTGGGATTTCTATATGGTAAAGAAATTTGATCTTGCTTTTAGCAATAACCTTGTTTATCAAAGGTGTTTATTAGCTCACCTGAGCCATAGGCTCAGGGTGAGCTATTGTGATCATTCAGTGTCTGTCGTCCGTCGTCCGTCGTGTGTCGTGTGTCGTGTGTCGTCAACAATTTGCTTTAAATGACCTAACATCTTCTCTGAAACCGCTAGGCCTAGGTCTTCGATATTTGGTATGAAGCATTGTCTAGTGGACCTCTACCAAGTTTGTTCAAATGGTGGCCCCAGGGTCCAAAACGGCCCTGGGGCAGGTGGTCTTGGGTTCGAAACTAAAATATACTTAAAAATCTTCTTCTCCAGAACTGCTTGGCTCAGATGCTTGAAATTTGGTATGTAGCATGGCCTTGTGGTCTTCTGTCAAGTTTGTTCAAATGGTGGCCCCAGGGTCCAAAACGGCCCTGGGGCAGGGGGTCTTGGGTTCGAAACTAAAATATACTTAAAAATCTTCTTCTCCAGAACTGCTTGGCTCAGATGCTTGAAATTTGGTATGTAGCATGGCCTTGTGGTCTTCTGTCAAGTTTATTCAAATGGTGGCCCCAGGGTCTAAAATGGCCCTGGGGCAGGGGGTCTTGGGTTTGAAACTAAAATATACTTAAAAATCTTCCTCTCCAGAACTACTTGGCTCAGATGCTTGAAATTTGGTATGTAGCATTGCCTAGTGGTCCTTTACCAAGTTTGTTCAAATGGTGGCCCCAGGGTCCAAAACGGCCCTGGGGCAGGGGGTCTTGGGTGCGAATCTATAATATACTTAAAAATCTTCTTCTCCAGAACTGCTTGGCTCAGATGCTTGAAATTTGGTATGTAGCATTGCCTAGTGGTCCTTCACCAAGTTTGTTCAAATGGTGGCCCCAGGGTTCAAAATGGCCCTGGGGCAGGGAGTCCCAGGTTTGAACCATAGAAATACATAGAAAAATATTGAAAAATCTTCTTCTTCAGAACTACAAGGCTCAGATGCTTGAAATTTGGTATGTAGCATTGCCCAGTGGTCCTTCACCAAGTTTGTTCAAATGATGGCCCGAGGATCCAAAATGGCCCTGCCCCAGGGGGTCTTGGGTTTGAACTATACAAATTCATAGATAATATTCAAAAATCTTCTTATTCAGAGCCGAAAGGCTCAGATGCTTGAAATTTGGTTTGATACATTGCCTAGTAGTCTTTTACCAAGTTTGTTCAAATGGTGGCCCCAGGGTCTAAAATGGCCCTGCGGCAGAGAGTCCTAGGTTTGAACCATAGAAATACATAGAAAAAATATTTAAAAAATCTTCTTCCCCAGAACCATTTGGCTTAGATGCTTGAAATTTGATCTGTAGCATTGCCTAGTGGTCTTTTACCAAGTTTGTTCAAATGATGACCCCAGGGCCTAAAATGGCCCCGCCTTAGGTGGTCCTGGGTTTGAACCATAGAAATACATAGAAAAATATTTAAAAATCTTCTTCTTTAGAACCTTTTGGCCCAGATGCTCGAAATCTGGTATGTAGCATTGCCTTATAGTCCTTTATCTAGTTTGTTCAAATGATGGCCCAAGGGTCCAAAATAGCCCTACGGCATCGAGTCCTGAGTTTGAACCACAGAAATATATAGAAAAATATTCAAAAATCTTCTTCTTCAGAACCACTTGGCACAGATGCTTGAAATTTGGTATGATGCATTGCCTGGTGGACTTCTACAATGTTTGTGTAAATGGTGGCCCTGGGTTCAAAAATGGCCCTGGGGTGGGGAGTCTTGGGTTCGTAATTAAAGTATACTTAAAAATCTTCTTCTCCAGAACCCCTTAGTGCAGATGCTTGAAATTTGGTATGATGCATTTCCTAATGGTCCTTTACCAAGTTTTTTCAAATGATGGCACCAGGGTCAAAAATGGCCCTGCCCCATGGTGTCTTGGGTTTGAACCATAGAAAATACAAAGGAAAAATATTCAAAAATCTTCTTTTTCAGAACCACTTGGCTCAGATGCTTGAAATTTAGTATGTAGCATTGCCTAGTGGTCCAAGATTATTCAAATGATGGCCCCAGGGTCCAAAATGGCCCCGCCCCAGGGGGTCCAGGGTTCGACCCATAGCAATACATAGAAAAATATAAAAAAAGACTCTTCTTCAGAACCATTTGGAAATGGTTGCAAACTAGCAGGTTTGTTCAAATGATGACCCTAGTATGACCTTTAACCTTTTTGTTCAGGTGAGCAATTCAGGGCCTCTTGGCCCTCTTGTTATAGCTACTCTGCTTGCGACAGTCGAAAAAAGCATCCCCCAACACAAAAGCATCGTAAAAAATTCAAGGCTTAGCGTCTTAAATCCTATTGGGAATACCACAAGGTTTGCATAATAATATTACACTGTCAAAATAACAATACGTCACCTATTTAGTCTAAAGTATGTTCGTGTGTGTGTCTGTTTAACATCGGCGACATGGTTTTTTCACAATTGTACCCTTTTTTCAAGAATCACTGTTATATTTCCGGTCATGTTTGTCCAGGAGAAATAACTTATTATTCAGCTCGGTTATTTTCTTATTGAGGTCTGACTTTGCTTTTTCTATACCTTCTGTCTGTGAAAGTTTAATGTTGCGCAGCTCTTCAGCTTGGTATTCAAGACTTCTTTCTATTTCACTAACTTTAGAAGATATACCTGCAGCCTCCTCCCTTGACTCTGTGACCTCAGACCTTAATTGTGCTACCTCACCTCTTATACTTTCAAAAATACCTGTAAATTTACTGTCTATCGAACTGAATCTGCTTGCCATTTTCTTGTCTAACTCTTCAAAATAGGCTTTCATTTCTTTTCTGAGTGTTTTGACCTCCTCACCAGATGCTGAGCCTTTTTCTGGGTCAGACTGGAATCCAGTAATTGATGTCTGCTTAGGCTCTTTAACTTTATCTGCTTTTTCGGCCAGAGTCTTTGTTGGCTTTGGGCTATCCTGCGTTTGAGAAGCACTCCTTAGGTTTTTTAAACATGGGTTCTGGACCTTCTTCTCCATTGCTTGCTGTCTTATGGGCAGTCACTGTAGTAGTAATTCAACGGGTGGTGTACTGTTAATCACCAACGTGTTCGTTTCTCGCAATACCTGTACGCTTACAACTTTTCAGCTACCACCAGAGTATTTCTTATGACTAAATGTTCTTTTTGAACTGCTACATTCTAGAAAAATTTATTTTCTATGGCACCTTGTTGATTTTACTTGTTACGAAATTTTCATACACGCCGCCATCTGCGAAGCGCAACCGGAAGTCCCCAAAAGAAAATGACTTACCCGCAAAAAAGCGCGTGATTTGATAAACATCTGTATTTTACGTACCCGTCCGGCTTTTCCAAAATGTTAAAGATCGAATGTACGGTGTGAGGTTGGCGTAGACTTTGTAGTCTAATTTAACCGTGTGTTGTGATTTTATCCCAAACGTCCGGCAAGCATTACCGTGCTAAAGCTTGAAATTAGGTTCTCAATACACATTTTGCAAAGTTCACATCATTTCTTAAATGTTCAAGATCTACGCAGGCGACCCATCACACAAATTTACCTGTTTACTTAAGTATAAACCATACATACGGTCAGTCCTTTGTGGGGGAGCAAGTCAGGCCCACTTTTGTCTTTCGGTATACTCCTGTTGTTGTGTGTATCAGTCATTCCGTACAAAAAAGTCACTGTTGGATTTCTGGATTACAAAGGTTCAGATCAGGATATTCTTGAACTTGATAAAAGAATTAATAATAATAATAATAATAATAATAATAGTTACACTAATATGGAGGATAAAAATAATTTTCATATTGTTGATTATATTATATTTGGAGCAATGCTAGTTGCTTCAATGATAATAGGTTTGTTCTTCGCTTTTTGCAAGAAAAAGGAGTTTTCTTCGTCGGACTACTTTTTCGGTGGGAAGAAGATGCGCTCCTTACCAGTGGCTTTGTCCTTTATTGTGACTTTCCAATCATCTTTGATGTTTCTCGGGGTTCCTGCTGAGGTGTATGGTTATGGAATGAAGTTTTCTCTGGAAGTCATTGGAATCATGATAGCCTTTGTTTTAGGCACTTTCATTGCTGTGCCCGTCTTCCGACCCTTGCAGATAACAAGTATTTACAAGTATTTTAATTTACGCTACGGTTCAAATGAGGTACGATTCATCGCAGCGACCGGAGGAGTAATTTATCTTGTCTTTTACATGGCAGTTGTCGTACTTGGGACTTGCGTGGCCTTAACATCAGTTCTGAGAGTGCCGTTCTGGTCCACAGTTCTGACTTACACGGCTGTTACAGCCATATATACTTCACTTGGAGGGTTTAAGGCTGTCATCTGGACTGACGTATTTCAGCTCTGTGTCATGCTATGCGGTATAACTGCAATATTAATAGCAACAACTACAACCGTTGGTGGTCCCTCTGCAATATACAGTCTAGCAGAGGAAAGATTTCAGGTCGCCGATTTTCGACTGGACCCCACTGTACGTTACACTGTGTGGAATTGTGTGTTTGGGCCAGTTACTCAATTCATGGTTCTTTTCTTCACCCAAGCTGGACTGCAACGAATAAAATCAACGCCAACTGCCAGGAGTACATACATAATGTTCTTGATAGCAACGCCGTTTTACTGCTTCTTTGCTGTACCCTGCTTCTTCGAAGGAGTAACTATATTTGCGTATTATGCATCAACCGGCTGTGACCCATTAGCCTCAGGTAGAATTTTAGACATAAACGAAATAGTACCGACGGCAGTCATGGATCTTTTTGGAGATATGCCAGGACTACCGGGACTTTTTATCGCATCTCTGTCAAGTGCTGCATTAAGTACGCTGTCGTCTTGCCTAACTGGTCTGAGTTCTATAACATTTGAAGATATAATAAAGATCAGATATCCAAATATGAGTGATAAGAAGGCTACCAAGCTATGCAAGGCTGTAGTTTTTGTTTACGGCGTGATGTCCATGGGTTTGTGTTTTCTTATGTCATTAATGACTGGGCCAATATATTCTATATTTCAAGCAGTTATGGGATCTATTGATGGCCCTACGTGCGGAGTATTCATTCTATCGATCTTCTTCTTACGGTCGACAACAAAAGGTGTGATCATTGGAGGAATCTCAGGGATGCTAGTAACTTTGACATTTAATATAGGACAAATATTTTTGTCTGTGCGAACACCTGCCTATTTACCGCTTGGACCCACTGACAAATGCATCGCCTCAAATCTTTCTAAAGAGTTTTCAGTGGCTGTTATTGCTTCAAATGAATCAGTTTCTAATTTGTACGTGCTAGGTTCAACATTTTCGCCAGCTTCAGTTAACGCTACTTTAGTAGCGTTAACTGAAACTGGTGTAAATGTTGAACAAAATACTCCTGTACTCGTTAAGTATGGGGATAACACAACAGTACTGGAGACCATATTCGGAGTCTCGTTCATGCTTCTGTCTCTGCTAGGATTTCTCGTCACTGTAACAGTTGGGATAATTGCAAGTCTTCTGACGAAAAAGACAGAAAAAGAAAACATAGACAAAATGACCTTATATCCATTACCCGACAGATTTTGTCGCCTATTTCCTAGTGGTTTCTTCTTTAGCATAAAGAGCAAAGAAAGTGAAAAAGTAAAGGGTGAAAACATCAAACTGATGACCGAAGACACCAAACAAAATAATGTTCTAAAATGAACAAGAGTATGATGATATAGTGGCTTCTGATCTGGTCTTCACTTGTAGCTTTTTTCGCGGCATATCAGTTGTTTCCGGTGCTCTGTTTCCCAGCCTCATTGAATATATCAGGAATGCCCATTACAGACCAGTCATCAACCATTAACCAATCAAAACTGGAGTTTCTCTGTGGAGCATATGAGCCGGCGACACGAGAAAACCAACTAAGTGGTTTTGCGCCCAGCACAGACTCAGATCAGCCTGGGCAACCATCCAGTCTGATCAGACTCTTCGCTAAGCGCTTAAAAGGTAGCTAAGGGTCTAAGCTACCTCCATGCGGACAGCGAAGACTGATCAGACTGGGTGGATGTCCAGGCTGTTCTGAGTCTGCGCTGGGCGCATTACCATTTTGTTGGTTTTGTCGTGTCGCGGCTCATATGTGTTGCAGTACAACAGACAATGAATTCAATAAGAATAAATCCTGTTTGCTTACTATGTAAGAAGGTGAATGAATGCCATTTCATATTAAAATGTGAAGCATTATCAGAATCAACACAATCCAATTGACATAAGTAAAGAGATAACGACTGTGCATCATGTTAACTTTGCAGCCCTGTGGAAAACTCGGGAAAATGCACAAACAACGGAATTATGAGAATGAGCAGTTATCAAAGTTGGAATATCATACAAGGAGACTTATGCATAATCTGTATGCCTCAAGATATAAACTGTCTTTATCTAAAACACAAATCCAATGCCTATATAATAGTGAAAATTCTGAAAGTGGATTTAAAGTCTATGTATATACAGTCAACTCTCGATATCTCGAGCACTGATATCTCAACTAATGCACTGATATCAAAGAATATAGTTTGGACACATTGCCTATTTTTCCTTTCATTCAACACGTATTATCTTAAACTACTGGTATCTCAAAGTAAATTTTCTGGGACCAGAAAATTTACTTTGAAATATCAGTAGTTTGGGATGAACTTCGTCTTTGAGATATCGAGAGTTGACTGTACGTGCGATACGTTTTTATAACAATGGTAATGGTGATTCTTATGATGACATACAGTAAAAGTTCAAATTTTAAATGTATCTGTAATTCTAACACAGTGCACCTACAGAAGCAATGGAAACTTTCCGTGTTTCATTTTGCAGCAACTCACTGTTTCAAAACGCCTGAGTCTAATTGCGGACGTCACTGGCAATTACTAACGTAATTTTGTGACGTTTTGAGGCGTCTCTTTTTCTTTCTCAGATTGCCATAAAAACGTACATTTAACTTAGATGCAGATAAGAATATTAGCAGGAAAGAATTTAATAAGAACAATACTCATAAAAATTTCAAATACTGAAAACAACCCCAAAACTTTAAAACATGGAAATAAGTTCTTTTTTCAGTGCCAGGTCAGAAACAAGGGATATACAGAAACTTCCTCCTTCCCCTCTTTTTTTTTATTTTCTTTTCCCTATAAAGGAAGAATTTTTTTTTTGTTAAAGTGAGAAAGGAATAAGGGCGAAAGTTGTACTTGTACAGTAATCTGTAATAATGTAATGGTTTATATACATCCACTGTGTAACCCTCCTCAAAGATTGCCAAGGTCTTTGAGAACTTTCTCAGTAACGGGAAATGGAAATAATAAAATAAAACTTTAAAAAAAAAATTAGCAGGAGCATGAACGCCCCGGCGGGAAAGTTGGGAGAATTTGAATAAAAAGAATACTTCTTCAGTGTGTCTGAGTGTAAGAATCGAAATACGAGTACATTGTAGTTTAGTTCTAGCATTGAATTGTTGAGTAATAATTCACTGTTTCCCGGTCTGTTGTAAGAAGATATATCCCCCACGCTCCGCGCTCGTGATATGATCTACTTTACAACTGCCCTGCAAACTTTGATTTATTACTCAACAATTCACTGCTAGAGCTGATCTATTTCTTAAATAACGAAACGAATTTTAACTTAATAAGATTTTATACGCATGGAAACAGGCTTCTCCTTTCAAGGAGGCCAAGATTTACAGAGGGAAGGAAACGGAAGTATAAAACCACTACTTAAAGAGTATACAGCTTTTCCTACCAGTATATGGAAACCTGCCTACGAAAACCGAAAATGTTACCGTATGAAAAGGTGGAGCTGATATAAACACAACTGAACATATAGATGACTTGCGAAGAAATTATTTGTCAGAGAAGTTTTTCACTGTTTATACCCCGCCACACTTTAGTGGCGAGGTATTATGATATACCTTTGTCCGTCCGTCCGCCCGTCCGTGCTCACCATTTCCGATCGATAACTTGAGTATTTGTTCACGGTATTTGTTCAAATTTTGCATACATATTGTTATCGGGGATGAGTGGGTTGGGATTGATAATGGGCAAAATCCGTCCATTTTTAACATAGTTACTGCCCTTTTTCATATTGGAAAAATGGTTTCTGGCCTGTCATTCCTTTACTATATACGATATCTGAATGAAACTTCACAGATATGTTGAACATCTAAGGTTACATATTGTGATTAAGGACCGTCACTCTTACCTTCCTAGTTTGTGAGTTATCCGCCCTTGATAGGTCTGAAAAATGGTTTTAACCTGTAGTTCCTTTACTATAGGGAATATCTGAACGAAACTTCACAGATATGTTGAACATCTAAGGTTACACATTGTGACTAAGAACCGCCACTCTGACCTTCCCAGTCTATGAGTTATCTGCCCTTGATGATAAAAAAATGGTTTTGACCTGATGATCCTTTACTATATGGAATATCTGAATGAAACTTCACAGGAATGTTTCCCATCAAAGGTTACATATTGTGACTAAGGAACATCACTCTTACCATTCCAGTTCTTGAGTTATTTGCACTTAATAGGTCTGAAAAATGGTTTTTGACCTGTATCTCCTTCACTATATATATGGAATATCTGAATGAAGCTTCACAGATATGTTTAACATCAAAGGTTACACGTGACTAAGAACCGTCACTCTTACCTTTCCAGTTCGCGAGTTATCCACCCATGATTGATCTGAAAAATTGTTTTTGACCTGTCATTCCCTTACTATATGGAATCTCTGAACAAAACTTCACAGATATGTTTACCATCAAAGGTTACATATTGTGGCTAAGGACCGTCACACTTACCTTTCCAGTTCTTGAGTTATCTGCCCTTGATGGATCTGAAAAATGAGTTATCACCTGTAATTTCTTTTCGATATGGAATATCTGAATGAAACTTCACTGACCAAAGGTTACATATTGTGACGAAGGACTGTCACTCTTACCTTTCCAGTTCACGAGTTATCCACCTTTGATAGACCTGAAAGGTGGTTCGGCCTGTAGTTTCTATACTATATGGAATATCTGAATGAAAGTTCACAGATATGTTTAACACCATAGAATAAGAAACAGAGTCTCTCAGCTCAAAGAAACGCTTTACAGCCTGATCTAAATCTACACTTGTCAGAATGCCCCACATTGTTAGAAATCTCACAAGGCTGCTCATGTATGAGTGGTTTATATTAATATCTATTTACAGTAAGGACACCATATCTCTGTCTATCCCAAGTATGAGGCTATTTAGCTATTTTATTTGTCAAAAAATAATTTACGACGCCCAGCAGTGGCGGGGTATCATGCAGTGCCTGCGGTGCTTTTATTTTTATTTGTAAAGCATACCGTTATAGTATAAGATGACGCTCTATTAGCTTCATTAGAAATTAGAGGTTTATGTATGGCTTTATTCTGTTATACTGACAGGCCTATGTCATATTGATATAGGGGTATCAAAAAAGAAAAAAAAAGCTTGAGTAGCTGAGGGTGTATTGGGACACCTCCATGTTTTCCGTCATTTTTTCAAAGGGAAACAATTTTTATAACTTTCACTTTGCTTTCCTGGAAAACGTAGCCCTAAAATGGAGATAATTTTTAGGAGAATGTGGTGATTTTTTTTTTTGCAAGGATATTTAAAGTTTAGGAGAAACAATATTCGTTTGAGGTCATTGCAGGAGTGAGATATTTAAGTCTTAAGTCTTTTTTAAAAATTAAAATCTTAAAGAGCTTAAAATGCTTTTTATGACAAAAATGAATGCCTAATCTTTTTGTTAAAATGTCGGTTAGCTTTATAGCATGTCATTGTTGTACAACCATGCATCCGTGTCATTTAATGTGTAAGCTTAGCTTTTTTAACAAAGCGTCAATATATGCATAAAACTTAAACTGATATATTTCGTTCACGTAATCGCAGCATGCTCCTTTATAAGAAAAATATTTGTGGCGTCACATTTATTTTGAAGTGGTGAAACAATTTTTTTCTGGTGCAAAGGTGGCTGAATGACACACAAAACTCTACTCTTTGAACTTGAGAGGGAATGGAAAGGCGGACTCGATGCTAAGAGTATGCAGCCAACGGATTCGTTAAGTTGTTTCTCCTGAGAACAACGGTAATACCAATATGGCTACCTGTGCTTTCGACCGAGTCTGTACTTTACAAAGTGGCTTTCAACCGAGAATACGATCGTAAACATTACCAATAACGGTAAATGGGACTATTGTTATTGGCTGTCGACCGAGCTGATACTGTTGTCGATTGTCTGACGGATTTTCTTGAAATTAAGTATGTGAACACATATTGGTATGAAGATGTGCATTAAAGGCCCAATTGCTCTATCAGTGATGAAATATTTTATCATGAAGAATCGCTGCAAGCTTCTCACAACAGTTTCGTGTAAGTAAACGACAGTGATAAGCATGCTTTAATTAAAAAATGTCCTTGAGTTTCATATAAAAAGGTTTTGTAAATTGATTTGGGTCATTTTAGTTGGCAACTAATATGACCTACTTTCGATCTCGTAAACGTAAGTAAAATGGTAAAAATACAGTGTACACGAATGGCGACCCAGTCACTATGCCACCTGTAGCTATGTAACATTACTAGACGGAAAACCAGAAAAGGAAAGTTGTATTTTGTAGAACGATTTGTTGTTTTCAAAAACTTATTCCCTCTACTTTTTGTAGGTGTATGACTCAATATATACATAGCAAGCCACATTTTATTATCAAACGTGTAGGTTGAAACGCTTTTCACAACGATTTGTGTTCAGACGTTTTTATCGCCGATAGGACTAGGGAGACTTTAAGGTTTCTATTTTGAAATTTGACCCCTCTTGCATGAGTTATGCCCCTTTTTGATATTTTTAATTCTAATTTTGGGGAGTTTTTAGGCGTTTTTGCTTTGATTTTATTCAAATTTGGTTCATAGATGCATCATCAGAAAATAGTTGACACGTGTTTTCCATTTTTTCCGGGAAGTGTTTGCCTGCTGAGTTATTCCCCTTTGTAATATTTGTAATAAAAGTTTGTTAGCGCTACTCCTCTTAATCTGTTCGACAGATTTTCTTGAAATTAAGTATGTAAACACATACTGATATGAAGATATGCATTTAGGTTATGATTTTAATTACCAACCATTTTTGCCTGAGTTATGCCCCTTTTTGATATTTTATGC
Source organism: Ctena decussata (assembly GCA_963989385.1). NCBI lineage: Eukaryota > Metazoa > Mollusca > Bivalvia > Lucinida > Lucinidae > Ctena > Ctena decussata. The sequence continues at coordinate 20,480,680 of OZ022501.1, read as the reverse complement.
TCTGTTTATATATAATTTTATGTCATGTTGCTTCGATTTTATCCCTATTTGGTGCATTGATACAGGAGAAGAAAACAGACGACAAATATTTTCAGCCTTTTTACAGAAGGGTTTTCCAGCTTTGTTATGCCCGTTTGTGGTTTCTGAAAACAGAGTTTGTTGCTGCGTTTTCTCCTAAACAGTGTCTCTGTTATTTTTTCAAATTGTGTGAACATACACTGGTCTATAGATGTGTATTGAGTTATGAGTTTGAAACTTCAGCATTTTTTCTGAGCTATGTCCCTTTTCAGATCTTGTTTTGCTCTAAATTTGTATATATTTTTTGTCAGTCTTGCTCTGATTTCTTTGAGATTTGGTCCAGGGAGCCAGCATAAGAAAAGAGTATACATGAATATTGTCAGTTTTGCCTGCTAGAACTTAAGGATGAGCTGTATCTGCATTTTTCCAACATATAACTTGAATGTTGTGTATATGAAAAAGTTGGATGACAAAAGCAAACTAAGTGCTAAATGCGGGGGGTATTTAGTAAGCCATGCTTACTGTCACCTCTAGTTTTTCCTATGGAGAGTCAATGGCAAAAATAAAGTTGCCATAACAACGAAACTAGTTAAAAGAATGGGGAAAAAACGGAATTGTACAGACCGATGCTAAGAACAGTTATACAACGTTTCAGCTATCCCAGCCTTATCACAATGTCCGAACTCTCTGTACCAGCTCTCTCGGTTTACATAGCTTCGAATCGAGAGTACAAACATTCGCTTATAACCAGTAGTCGGAAATCATTATGTTTTGGGATTTTAACCGGCATGTGCTGCGGTATTTATAGTTATCTAGCTTCGAAAATGTAAAGAGGTAAGTTTAATATAATTGGCTCTTCGGTCTTTTACCTTATTGTTCTGTGCAATGTCGTGTATGGGTGGGTAGTAAACGGTACAATATTCAAGTGGCCCCTGGCATGATTCTAATTCCATTTTCAGCCTTTTCTTACATGTTTTATAAAAAATCTTTAAAATAAACGGAAGGCGTTATCAATCTACAGTTTGTTAGTTTTGATAATAGGATGATAGCTAGGTTTTGCACGACACAAACTCGTGTTAAATTAAGCTGTTCGGAACAAAATTTCTGTGACGGCCATGAGGTTTTCATTGTACAGGGTAATAAAGTAAAAGACCGAAGAGCAAATTATATCAAACTTACCTCTTTACATCTTCAAAGCTGAAAAACTATAAATGACGCAGCAGATTCCGGATAAAATCTCAAAACATAATGATTTCCGACTACTGGTTATAAGCGAACTCTGTACCCTCGATTCAACGATATGAAAACCGGAAGAGATGGTACAGTCAGTTCGGATACTGTGCTTATGGTAACCGAGGAGTTACTTTTTGGCATTTTGTCATACTCAGGCTTTTGGTTGCTATGTCAACCAAGCCAACAAAGCAGTTGGCACAATAAACATAGATCCGATGCAGGCTTGACGTAAAAATGACGTTACGTGAGGTTACAATCTTCAAAAACATGTATTTTTAAGATGATAAAAGATACAATATCAAAATGATTTGAGCCTCGACACGAGAAAACCGACAAAGTGGTAGTGCGTCCAGCGCAGACTCAGATCAGCCTGGGCATCCGCCCAGTCTGATCAGAGTCTTCGCTGTCCACATGAGGGTAGCTTAAACCCTTAACTACCCTTCGAGCACTCAATGAAGAGTCTGGTCAAACTGGGCGGATGCCCAGGCTGATCTGAGTATGCGCTGGGCGCACAACCACATTGTTGGTTTACCTGTGTCGCGGCTCAATTTTTGTGAATTTGAATTAAAATGTCGATCATGTATTTTGTGTATACTTGAAAATAGTGTGTTGCTTGCCTTCCTTCTGACCTTTAAGTTATGTCACGGAGGCAATTTTCAGTATCAAATCTCACGCTGCTGTTTATGATTCAGTGGGAAAATATGAAAGAAAGCATTGAATTTAAATAATGGGATCCAGTTTTAACCAGTAAATGGTCTCTATTAGCCGCGCCATTAATAATAATGAAACATGAAAACGTACCTTTGTTTCTTACACCCGTGCTCTTTATTTTGGAACAGTGTTATATGACAGAGTACGTGTATGTGTATGTTTTGCAAAAAAAAACTTCAGGATAGTTTTTCTTTCGTGATTTAAGAAAAGGCCCGATGAAAGACAAATGTATAGCAAATGACTTCCCAGTAAGTTATTAATGTCCATTCCAAGGCGGTTCTTCCACTGCGGCTTACCTATGTTATTGTTTGTTGTGACTGCTATATTTATAGTCTTTGAAAAATCTGACTTGTTTTGTCTGTTAGTTAAAACTCGTTCAGATGTGTGTTTTATACATATGACAAATAGAAATTTGGTAAAAACGGGTGTTTCTATGTGCTCTCAACTCTCGATATCTCAAACACTGATATCTCAACGTACCCTCTTACATCGAAGAATATACGAGGGGTGATCATTAAATAATGGCTACACCTTTTTTTATACATAAATAAGTATCCTTCATGTAACACCAAAGAGTGTCTTTTTTACTTCCAAAGTCATGTTTGAAATTGATATTTTAACGTGTTACTATAGCAACATATGACGTCACGCTCATGCTGGGTACGGTGTGTGAATACGGCGTGTGACGTTTTTCGTCGTTATCTTGGTAAAAAGGTGTTTGTATTATGTTTATTATGTGGGGTATTTACAGAGAAGTTGAAAAATTTGGCAATTTTCGATTAACTTAGGTTTTGGTTTGACAAAGCCACTTTTAATGATTGTTTATGAAAATATTATGAAATCTGATATGAATTAAAGCGGAAACAGGGTTTAAAAATGATTTTAGGTCATTTGACATCTTATTCCTTAATGTTCAGTATTATGCATAAGTTCATTGGTTGGTTGTCAAGTACAGGACTATTTTGGTTCGTCTGCTAAACAATTCTCACAATACGCTGCTTGTTAAAGTGCAATGAGGTCACAATTCTGGTCCCTCAGGTTTAAATCAGCGAGAAACGTCACATTTTGTTCGATCAAAAGCCTGTCACTGTTTGTGCTTCTGCCAGAGCAAGTCATAATAACTATACATTTCTTTTAGTATCTGAGACTTGCATTGAGTCATCACATCATAACGAACATTTATCCATGTTTTGTTGCTTGTCAGCAGCATAAATGGATGGAAATTCGCAAAAATTTAGAGACTAAACCCTTACAAGTGTAGGACATCGTTGCCATGGCAACGATATGCCTAAACAGAACTTAAGAACTTAATCATATGTCATATGCTTGACTTTTAACTATTATATATATCCCAAATACTGCTCTGTCACATAGCTAATGAGATAAATGTCAGTTGCCATTATTTAATGATCTCTCCTCTTAGTTTGGACACATTGCCTATTTTCCCTTAAATTTCAACACCTGTTATCTCAAACTACTGGTATCTCAAACAAAATTTTTCTGGAACCAAAAAAGTCTTTGAGATAACAGTAGCTTTGGATAAACTTCGACTTTGAGATATCGAGAGTTCACTGTATTTTATGTTTTATTAATGCTAGCTTTGTGACCACCTACTTGGGAAAGAACTGTTAATATTGCTATCGGCTTGTTGTGTCTTACAACTAATGGTGTTACTTTGTGTTACTATTTCCCTTGTAGGCTGTGGAATTTGATTGTATCATTTCCTGGGGTCGAATTTATAAAACCACTTAAGTCGTTGCTATGCTGTTGCTAAGGCTAAATTTCAATGTTGGAGATTCCCTGCAATTATGAAATTTGTTGTGGAGGAACAGTCTGAAAAAGACTGTTCCTCCAAAGCAATTTTCATAGTTGTAGAGACTCTCCTTCATAGAAACTCTGCCTTAGCAACAGCATAGCAACCACTTGTCGTTTTATGAATATGGCCCCTGATCATTTTACCCGAATTAACAGAGAAGATCTGACGTCAACTTTGATGTTCTGTTTTCTCAAAATTATCAGCAACACTCTATGCACTTAAGAAGAAACATAGCAGTAACGCTGGAAGTATTTATAATCTCGTGTTACCGATCTGGCAGCCTTCGTTAGACTGCGTCCCCTTTATGCAAATTAGTGGCAGTGAAGCATACTCCAACTGCGGCCTAACCAGGGTTTTGTAAGCAACTGACTTCATGTCCTTATTTTTGGATTGGATTATTTCTTTTCAAGAATCCAAGTATCTTATTAGCGGCTTTCGTTAACCTATTTATGGTTACTCTGTGTTAAGTCGTCCGAAATGGTGACCTTTACGTATATTTTCCTGACAAAACACTTTCCTATAGGAAGTACTTAGTTTCAGTGGGGCTTGAAGCTTAGTGAAGTCAAGGATCTGACACTTAGATGGATTAAGCTTCACATCCCACATCTTTTCACATTGTTCTAGACCGAGTAGATCATTTTGTAAGACTTGACCATTAGATTGTGATCTTCTGCACAAAGCGCCTTAATCCTGATACGATATATTCGGGCAGGTCATTGGTGTAAACAACAAGTGTTTCTTTTTTTTTTTTCTTTTTCTCCTGTTAAGTGATACTCTTTCAAGAATCTACTGAATAAATAACTTTAGACAAAAAAAAAAAAAAAAGAATTTAGTGTATTTTTTACTCCTGACTATCATCTCATACTTGTATCGCTACATATTAACTACAACTGTATAAATGCATCTTCTTATCAGCATTCATTAGGTTGTGTGTCCGGACTCCTGGGTTGACAGTATGAGTATTCAGTCTTACGTGGGCTGCAAATATGATTGTACGGAACAGCCTCATAAGTGTGTAATCCTGCTTTTATCGGTGGTTGCATTTCGTTGCTGTCAGAGGGTGACAAATTTTGACAGCATTAAATTCCATTGACAGTCTCATCATGAGAATTCTGTCTTCCGATATACGCGAGTCAAATCTGCGTAGATTGTGCATGCACAGTTCTCAGTAAACTGCTCATGGTTTGATCTGACCTTGCAAGGGCACATGGTGTTTTGGTCATCCAATTTTGCAAGTGTAAGATAGAGCATGGTTTGGCCGCCTGTACGGAGAGATAATCCACGAGCTTTAGCGAGTGGAGTATCGACCGCACAGGCGGATGAACTTTGCTCCGTCTCAATTGTAGCATGATACCCATTGTAGACCTTGCACATTCCGGGGTATCTCATGCTAAAATTTGGGTCTCTGTGATTGAGCTATATTAAAGCTCATACAGGTTTACTCACGACATGGCTCATGATACCCGAACTCGGTCGTCCGTAAACAGACAAAAAGCTCGGGTTGCAGGTTTGATTAAACGATAATATTGCAAATCTCATGAATAATTACCATATCAACGAAGCTACTGTATCAGTCAACGGTCAGTCCACCCACCAAATTAACTCTTTTGATGAAACTAGGTTAAAATAACATCAACTAGAACAAAGGTGCCTTATAGCGCGACAGTTAATTTAAGCTCAGACCAGCCGGAATATCAAAGCCATCTAATTTGAGTTTTCCCTTTTGCCATTAATAACCTCTGTGTCTGGGCAAATCAATTGACTGATCAGTCTATGCAGATACACATGTTGATCTGAGTTAGCTTTTCATGTAAGGTAAGGCTCCTTAACTCATGTCGTGGCTCAAATATAACGTACCCAAAGGCGACGAGGACATACATAATAGGGATGCTTGTTTAAATCGCGGGGAACCTAAGATTTATTACATTTATTTGCCTTCTTTTTCGATTCATCTTAGCTCACCTGAGCCGAAGACTCCGGGGGTATCATAGGCTAGGCAGGCTCCGTTACTCGTCCATTCGTCAACATTCCTCTGAAACCGCTGGGCCAATTGTAACCAAATATGCAGCCTTCTTGGACTGGGAAGAAAAGCTGTTCTAATGGTCACATGACCATGATTGCTTGGCAACTACGCAAGCTATTACGCCCATATATGGTAAAAGCCTTTAAATACTTATACTCCAAAACCAACAGACCTATAGCCTTGACATTTCATATAACAATGGGTACTCTAGTACTATCATTTATTCAAATGATGACATTGGGTTGACCTAGATCTTTTTTACTGCGGGGTCAAAATTGCTTCCCTGTGCTTTTGTATAAAAAATGTTATAACATTAGGAATACATATTGGTATATACGGTCAACTTAATCAGTACCAGAGGTCAAGGTTATTCTTTGACCTTTGACCCAGATCACATATTCAACAGATTCAAACATTTCCTCCAATTGGAGTGGTCGGGTCGGGTCGGGCGATATGGCTATAACTTTCAGTACCAGGGCGTCCTACTTATTGAGATAATAATAAGGCAGTGACTGGAGGCGCGAGATGGGGATTAATTCGCCCGTTTGAAAAATTGTGCTTATAATGTTATTGCGCTGGCGTCCATCCATCGGTCTGTCCGTCTGTTCCTTGTTAACTTTTTGTTTCCGGATAACTCCTCCTACAGTCTACATCCGATTGAGCTGAAACTTGGTGTATATAGAAAGACTATGAGGTGAACCAGCGCATATTATTTGGTGGTTATGCTCTTATGATTTTAAGCGGAGTTACAGCCCTTTACTTAGATTTTTAGCATGTTCGTTTCCGGATAATTCCTCCTAAAATTTTCATTCAATATCGTTGAAACTTTACAAAAAGTAACACTAGGACGTGAAGAAGCGCAACTGATTTGGAGGTTATAATGATCAACAACCAATCCCTCGAGAGAAAGTTGAAATTGTAACAGCATCACTGCCAATTATTACAAATACCCATTCTTTATTCTTTCCTATAGCCGTTATATATTGGAACAGGCTACCTGTTTCAGTGGTTACACTGCGTACATTGGGTCAGTTCAGTGTGGCAGTGAAGTCACTTGACCACCCCAGTTCCCAACTCAACAAAATCCGTTTTAGCGTCAATCCATGGAACCAATACAAAAGCTTCTGAGGCTTAATATACATTACTATAATATAATAATTGGTTGTTAAGGGTCTTTGAATGTTTTGTTTTTATAGATAGAGCATCAGTTTCCTGTGAACCAACCAACGCCTCTGAGTCGTAGACCTTGACAGCAAAGTCAGAAAAAAGAATGCAAACCGTAGAGATGAGATGCTACTGTTGGTTACCGAAAATCTCGTACAAGGACCATATAACTAATGAGGATGCTTGCAGAAAGATCCGAGCAGCCATTGAAGAATATGACGAACTCCTCACCACATGGTCAAGAAACAGAAACAACCCAGCAGGCACATGACATTGAAATGCCGTCGTACTGACATCGATGCGACGTAATGACGTTGCATCGATGTCAGTATGACGGCATTTCAACGTCATGTGCCTGCTGGGAACGGCAGTTTTGCCACATCTCAAGGTCGTCTGCTTTGCAAAGACCATTTTACAGGGCGCACTGAAAGGAAACGGAAGAACTAGACAGAAGAGGTGGGAAGACGATATTTAAGAGTGGACAGGGATGGACATTGTCAGCAAAACTAGGGCAGCTGAAAACAGGACTAGGTGAAAAGGACTTGTTGTAAAGCCCAAATGGCCTTGCATGGTCATTATACAAAACAGAAACGAGCTGTACTGAGCTGAGCAATGAACACTCATTGGGGATTATAGTAGGATGATCAGAGCTTTGTCAGTAACTGAAATCTTCAGTAGCGAGGCAGATATGAAATCAATATAGGTCGGTCGCGCTATATTGGCAATGTTAATGTCAACAGTACCTGTACTATCATTACCGTGCAGTTCATGTAACTTTTTGATCTATGTCATAATGGCTCATTACAGTTAACTGGCAGTTCTTATTTATCTAAATGACACTTTTTGAAAGCCTACAGACAGGAACTGCCTCTAGTTTAAGAAAATATCATTGATAACAAAATTGGTAACAAAATTATTCAAAATTTATTCTTTCATTCCCTTGAGTTGGATAAGCTGAACTCTGCTATATAAACACAAAATAAACACAAAACAATAACATTGCCAACTTATCGCGACCGGACTATATAAAGTAATACAAAAGATAATAATTCAAAATTGCAAGTACAGACCTTGCACAGATGGTGCCTTGTGTTCGCAGTTTCAAAGGGAAGTCTTAAACAGTTTATAAACGGTTTCTATGTGGGGATGTTGCGACTGTTGAGGGGTGGATCTGTTTACACTCGAGTGTATAGGGTGTTTGTTTAATGGAAGACATCTTCTTTTGTCTTGTATTTATCTTACATAAAATTAGGGCGCATATAAAAAAAACAATGTCAGTGCGAAACAAAGGGGCTTCATTCCAGCAAAACTTAAAGTAGGATTATGGTTCCTTTTCTCTGCACATCATCTGATAGTTTTTTATATCTGCACATACTGTCATGAAGAAATCTTATAATGTTTTAGATATGGAGCTGACATGAGATATTGTCTTTAAAAAGACATGAGATATTGCCTATAGAACTTTGATCTCTAAGTGTGACCTTGACCTTTGTTGGACATTGTTAAAATATCAGTTCTCCACATCATCTCAATAAGGCAAATATTTGACTAAAGTTTCAAGAAAATCTGTCAAGGGGTTAGGGAGACATGGAGCAGACACAAAAAGTTAATGGACAGACAGACAGCTGGACAGATAACATGAAAACATAACATGATCCACCTCATGATGGGTGCTACATAGGGTTGCCACTTATCCTCCACTTCAAAATTCCCTGACTTTTCCCTGACTTTCACACTTTTCCATACCCTTTTTATCACTGGGTGGGGGCGTACAGTACAAGTGACCGGTTGTCCCGATCTGTATAGTGGACGCATCTTTGTCCCAATATGTCGGGTAAGTTTCAAAATTGTTTATTTTTGTGTTTTAAAATCATTGAGTGTAGGTAGAACAGCTTGCTCGACAACCCTTAATACAGATCTTTTCGACATGTCACCTTAATTTTCTGTAAATTGTTATGATATGCTTTATTTTCACATTTAATTTGAGAAAATCACTACTCTACTTTCGATTTCGAAATCTGCGCCGGTACCATTTCTTCAAAATTGGCCATCAATTGTATATGAAACAACCGTGTTTTCTTTAGAAATATTTTATGGTGTATTTAGGTCCAGGATTAATTAATCTTGTTAGATATCATGCTAGGTAAGGGCAATTATTTTCGAAGAAAACAAAAGAGGGGTCAAACACTATTCTGTATCGTGGGTCGTAAAGCCGATTGTCAGTGAGACATCCCATACAGTCAGAAAAATTTGGGGATGCTCAGCTTTGCTTGTCTTGTGGATTCGTCCCGTACTTAAAGGATACTTATCATGGGTAAATCTCTTAATAGATCATTAATCTATCTTAAAAAGGGACTAACTAACATTTTTTTCGAATTAAAACGCTAACTCGGCCGATTTTCTGGTTACACGTGACGTGCTCTGATTACAAACACCAGTGATTTGCAGATGAAAATACGAATTTAGGGCAAAGAAAGCAACATCTAGCCATCTCCAAAGATGACCATAATGGAAAACATAAATAGAGAAAACACTCTTACCAAGTGGTTTACATCCAAACAATAAAAGAAAACACATTTCATACAAACACACCCTGAAGGTCATAACAACGGACAAAGATTTGCCCACAATACACATCGGACAACGGGGCACATGTACTGTACGCTCCCAACCAGTGTTTATATACCTATCCAAAGTTAGGTGTACTTTTTACTTTAACAATCACTTTGAAATTGGGGAGATATCTGGACTATCTCTCTATACAGTACATCCTTTCCCCTTGAGCAGAATAAGTATACTTCCTGAAGACTGCCACAGCCATCATTTTCAAATTCCCTGACTTTTAAAATCCTTTCCAAATTTCCCTGACCAACCTATAAATTCCTTGATTCTTCCCTGACCTGCAAAAAAAAAATCATTTTCTCTATGTTTTTCCCTGACAGTGGCTACCCTGAGTGTAGAAAATTGGACTCATATAGATGTCAGGCATATTAGTACTAAAATTTCAGCTTAGTGAAGTCAATCTGGCCCAGAGGTTATAAAACTTGAGTTCATTCTCAAACTCAAAATAAAGCACACAGATTGGCTGCTTCCGAGCACATGCTCGGAAGCAGCCAATCAGTGTACTTTATTTGGAGTTAGAGATTATTCTCATTTTTATAACCTCGAGCCCTGGTAGGGAAAGTGGGCTCTGGGTTTGCACTGTTTGCCCTTGTACTTTCATGTAAAATGCACCTAAATGAGAAAGACCCCATCCAGAAACATGCTGAGAAAATAAAGGTCACTAAGTTAAAAGGCAAACAAGTTTCTTCATATAATGCATTTTTATTTGTAAAATTAATTTTTATCACAATTAGTTTTTGTTACGAACAGTTATCTGAATGTGTCGCATTGCTCTCTATGAATACAAACATATATCAAATGTGTGAAAATAAAAACTGCCTTTATAGCTTTAACAGTGATTTCTCCAGTCTACTCGCAACTGCAGTCGGACCAAACATGACATATTTGAACAGTCAATTTTCAGGTCTTGTAGATTTAAAGGTGAATAAATACACACTTTCAGGGGAAGCAAATCTGCCATTTTCATTTCTGTCTCCCCTTTACATAGGGGTCAACTCTTAAAGGAATGAGTTTGCTTGTTTAGGAGCAAATTCTTTCCTTCAAGAGAAGGCCCCTTTTTTGAAGAGCTATTGCATCATGAAAAGCAAACAGGAAGTCACAAAAGTTGTCTCCCATTGACAAAATGGCAGAAAAACATTGAGGTGTATCCATTCCCCTTAAGAGGTAAAACACATAAGAAATGAACACAAAAATGAGCTTGTACACAGTCTAGTCTAGGCAGCTTGTAAAGTGCCACAGGAGTATTTTTTTTACCTGATTACAAGAACCATGGGAACTGTACATGCCCTGAACAGACTGTGCATGTTATTTGGATCAAAGGAAAATTCAACAAGAGTTGTTGCAGAACAGCGTAGCTCACCTTTTTAAAAAAAATATTAGCTCATTTGACTTTATGTATACTAGAAGAGTTAACGAATCGCCAACTAATGACTGCAAAGCTAACTATGCTTTAAACAACTAGGCTCAGGAGTATTGACCCTTTAAGAACTAAACAGCAGACGACAAAATTTACGTCGGCAAAATTTCAAAGAATGTTTCGTCTATGCTATATCATATTGAGAATTCAGAGACTTGAGGGCAAACACTGTAGATGTAGATGAGGCGGCTCATTATAAGCTGCCTCATCTAGATTTAAACTGTTTGCAAATTCAGCTTTTTTCGTCTCTTGGGCTTAAAGTGTTAACAAAGACTTGAGCCTCAGTATGGCAATAATCAAGCTGGCATTATGATGACAACAAAGCACACCTACAGTTTGGTTCTGTTGAATGATCCAGGGGCCGTATTCATAAAGCCACTTAAGTCGTTGCTATGTGGTTGCTAAGGCTAAATATCTATAAAGGAGATTCCATACAACTATGAAATTTGTTCTGAAGGAACAGTCTTTGTAAGACTGTTCCTCCAGAGCAAATTTCATAGTTGTAGGGAATCTCCTTCTAAGAAATTTAGCCTTAGCAACAGCATAGCAACGACTTAAGTTGTTTTATGAATACGGCCCCAGGTATTTTTGGAAATGAGTCAAGAACCTGATAAGTCTCGAAAGATGTAACTACTGGTTCAAGCCTTTCCTGTATGTACTTAATCAACCCTTTTAGCGCCCTGTGCGCTTAACTTTTTCAAAATGGAGACAAATACTTGTAATAAATTTTCTTTCTTATAAGCGCACATGTCAAAGATATATTATATACTGAAGGCAACAAATTTAAAGGTTAGCATGCATGTAGGAGAAAAGCTGCTTCAATAATGGTATATATATAGAAGGATAGAAGAGTTTTACAAATGAAACATGAAAGATTCTGTAGCATTTTTCAGCTCTGGTAAAGTAGCAAACAAAGAGATAGACCAGTAAAAATGTGTGTGCTTTTAGTCATATACCTCAAAAATTACCATGATGTGCACTTATAGGAGCATCTGCACTAATTAGGTCAAATACGGTAAATTACAGTGAATGTACAAAGGTGTTCATTAAATCAAGTCATTGCCTTAAACTTCAGTGCATTTCTTCATTCAGCACAAAAAATAATGTGCAAAATTTATAACAGATATTTAAATGAAAATTGTACCACTATCTAGCTAAAATATCTGCACAATATAAAAAAACTGCTTTTCTTATGAACTACAGTTGGTATTCTGCACTATTTAATCTCTGTCAGGTAACTTCTCATAAGTTTTGATAACATCACGACTAACATCACTGGAAACCTGACTCCTTTAAGAATTTACACAAATGCTACTACCATAAAAATTGTTAATTTTGGGACACCAAAAATAATTACCATAATTGTCCTAAAATTGGAACAGTTTGGTTTTACAGTGCAGTAATGTGTCCAAAACTTCAAATGGAATGGAAAATAGTGTAAACCCTAAGCAGACTGCTCCTTGAGGAGCAGTCTGATCTGGGTTTGCACTATTTGCTCAAACCTAACTGTATTCTGATGATAATTCTCCCATAATTCATATTTCTTCCCAAAAAAACTGATGTTGTGATCCATCGTTAGAACCGCTTTACTGAGGAGTTTTAATGATGAGTCCAATGTGTTTTAAGGTAAAAAGGTACATCTTTCTGCCATTTTCACATAGGAAAACAACTTTAGTGACTCCATGTTTGCTTCCCCTGTTAAAGAACCCTTTCCAAAAGGGGTCTACTCTTAAAACAAAGAATTTGCGGAAAGAATTTGCTCCCAAAGGAGCAAATTCTTTCTTTTAAGAGTGGACCCTGAGAAGAAAGGCAAGAAAGAAAAAGGCAGAGTTGCTCCCCTTGAAAGTATATCCATTCACCTTAATGATAGTCAAAACATGTTTTAATGGAGTAAACAGAGCTTATATTGAACTTCCCCACCTTATCTAGTTCTCTGTGAAATATAATAGCAATGTAAATGCAACAAAAACAGATTTTTTTACAAAAATAGACAATAGTATTGCAAGAATTGTAAGAAAAATAATGAAATCTCATATAGTCGTGAACAAACACATATGAACTTATATCCGTTCTTAGAGTTGAACAGAGAAATGATGTTTCAAGCAAAAAGGTGGGAAAATGAGAAAATGTGCTCTGTCCAACCCTTGTCCTTACATAGCTCTTAGAGAATGTGCCATGATAGCACTAAAACATAGTATATCTGTTGTTTAAATATTTGTTTAAATATTTTGGTGCATGCTACACGACTGATTATATCTGAGATATTTCCATTTCTCAAATACATAAATATATCGTGGTACCAAACACATCCACAATGAAACCTGGTTTACTTAGTTTTGTATTTAATACAATTGCTGCATGCAAATTCGGACGGACAGCATAACAAATGGCAACATAATTTATTGGTGACCCCAGCTCAGGGGACAGCCTAACAGATAGCAAATTGATTTTACTGATGGCCCAGCTCAGGGGACAGCATAACAGATGGCAAATTAACTGAACCGGTGACCTCAGCTCAGGGGACAGTATAGCAGATGGCAACATACTTGAAATGATGACCCCAGCTCAGCAGACAGTACAACAGAGGGCAAATTTAACTGCTGATCCCAGCTCAGGGGACAGCATAACAGATGGCAAAATAATTTAACTGGTGATCCCAGCTCAGGGGACAGCATAACAGATGGCAAAATAATTTAACTGGTGATCCCAGCTCAGGGGACAGCACAACAGATGGCAAAATAATTAAACTGGTGAAGCCAGCTCAGAGGACAGCATAACAGAATGGCAAAATAATTTAACTGTGACCCCAGCTCAGGAGATGAGAATCAAAATTTATGTTTATGACAATCACATATAAACATGTATATAAAGTCCACACTTTGATCTATTAAGGTAACAGCTTATATTAGGCAGGATATGCAAAAACAAAGAGTACTTTAAGCATATGCCAACAGCAAAGGCTCAGATCTGTCTGTACACTCATGTACTTTTATCTGTCTTTGTTGTTTGTACACACAATGTATGAACCATGACGAATTTAGGTAAAGGTTTCCTATAGCCTAATGGCCTAAGGGGCAGTGGGTGCTAGAGGCCCACTGTATCTTGGGTTTTGTGAGTGAACTTGGGTTTAACGTCCCACCAACAACGAGGTCATATGGAGACGGGACCTCGGTTTAAAGTCTCATCCGAAAGACCGGAGGAGCGGGGGATCGATCTTGCGACTCCTGGATTGGTAGTCCGGAGTGTTATCCACTACACTACAGCCGCTCCTGTATCTTGGGCACAGCATATGAAAGGTGAAGCCCATCTCTCTCCTTTTGCTGCATTATCCTTCCATGATTTGAAAAGGAACCAATTTACTGCTACCTTGAGAGAGAGAATTTTCCAGCTACTGGTTAACCCAACCCAAGATTTGAACCCATGACCTTCTGCACCGCAACCAAGTCACTCTAACCACTGGAATCAACATACATAAAACTAAGGCTCTAGCTGCACTGCATGGATTCACATACCAGTATGTGTCTTCCTTGATTGCCGTTAAATTGAGGCTTGTTTTACTATGACATGCCTCATACAATAGCTGTTCACTATGTGCACATTAAAATGTAAAGAGACCTGGGGCTGTATTTATAAAACGACTTAAGTGGTTGCTATGCTGTTGCTAGGGTGAAATTTCTATGAAGGAGATTCCCTACAACTATAAAAGTTGCTCTGGAGGAACAGTCTGAAAAAGACTATTCCTCCAGAGCAACTTTCATAGTTGTAGGGAATCTCCTTTGTAGAAATTCAGCCTTAGCATCACCATAGCAATCACTTAAGTTGTTTTATAAATACGGCCCCAGGGCTCAGTCGTTCAAAGCATCGTTAGCTTAATCAAGTCTTTAGTCAAGGATTCGTTAAGTCTTACAGTATTCACAAAATCAATTGGTGTAATATTTTTTGCTGAAAAATTGTGAGAAGCTTTTGCAGAAAAAGCTTCCCCACATTTTTTGGCAAAAAATGGCATTGTTTTTACGTATATTACCTTTGAATGTTTAACGTCTTGTTAACTAATGACTTAACTTGTTTTGAACAAATGGGCCCTGATCAACACCTGTAAGTGATATGCTACATGCAAATCTCTTTTAATAGCCATCATTTATGCAATTCAAGCTAACTGGGACCCAATAACTGAAAGCATCATAATGATGAAGGATTTGTTAAAAGCCTATTAAGGCACATAAAATCAAGTGTGCCAATAATTTTTGCAGTGAAAACTCACTATTTTTCAGCAAAAAAATAGCAGTTTTTTTTGTGTTAAATGCACTTGAAACTGTGATCACTTTAAACAACGTGTCCCTGATCATCAGCACAGGGTATAATCAATTCGGCCAATTTTTGCTTCCTGCAGAGACTGTACATCATATTTGGCTTCCACCCAGACTGTCTGCAAACTCTTGCTTCCTGTTGAGACTTCTGTACATGATGAATGGCTTCCTGCAGAGACTGTACGCGTGATTCTGCTTCCTGCCAAGGCTCTCGGCAGGAAGCAGAATCACGCGGACAGTCTCGGCAGGAAGCCATTTGTCGAGGACAGTAGTCCCTGCAGGAAGCAAGAGTTCGCGGACAGTCTCGGTGGAAGCCAAATATGATGTACAGTCTCTGCAGGAAGCAAAAATTGGCAGAATCGATTTTACCCTGTGATCAGACAGAGACGCTATTATAAATGACTGTTGAAGTAATTTGGTATGACTCGTATCAAGACTGGTGCTGAATGAATTAGAGAGGCACCATGGTGGAGTGGTAGAGTGACTCTGTTATGGTGTAGAAAGTGGCCGGAAGGTCGCGAGTTTGCGGCTCACCGTTGCCATCCAACGACTGAAAAACTCTCCCTGTCAACCCAGCAGTAAATGGGTACCTTTTTCGAATCAGGGAAGGGTAAGGCAGTGAAAGGAGAGAGATGGGCTCTGCCTTTCATTTGCTGTGCCCAAGATACAGTGGGTCTCTAACCCCCACTGCCCCTATGGCTATTAGGCTATGGGAAACCTTTACCTTTTTACTAAATGGATCTGTTGCCATTTGAAGTGAAAAGCTGAACCCTGTGACTTTCATATAATAATCACATACAAACAAATCAGCAATATTTACATATTTTTCTTATTCTTATTCAGTCATGAAATGATAACAAATAACAAACAACTACTCTATAATGTGCTCAAGTATTGGGACACCTAAAAATAATTAATTTTCCATTTGTTACAAATGGAAAATTGATTATTTTAGGTGTTCCAAAATTTAGGAACATTACAGAACAAGCCTATCATTTTAATGATGTTTATCTCTGAATCTTTAACATAATGAATTTGATTTTTTTCTAAGCTCATGAACACACCTTCATACTTTTCCGCAATTTTTAAAAGTGCAACTTTCATGATTTCTTGTTTGGTTCCCTGGATGACAAACCTGTTACATAACGGGCCAACTCTCAAAAGAAAGAATTTTCTTCCTATGGAAGAAAATTTTATCTTTTAGGAGTTGACCACATGGAGACAGGAGGCTAAACTGAAAATGGCAGAGTTACTGCCCCTGAAAGTGTACCCATACACCTTATAACATTTAAAATCAATAACTATTTCTTTTCTAACAGAAATAATTTTATATCATAATTCATTTCCTTAGACTTCTTTGAACCTCCTTAATAATGCACACATTTTGCTCCCCAAACTTCATAAAACAGTAATTTATACAATTTATTTAAATGTAAAATGTGCAATTTATACAGGCTTCTGTACATAATCTCACAAAACAAAGCCACATTTTCAAGACAGTTCTATATAATAATAACGGAATATACACAAAAACGACTTGCAGAAAACACAAATATCTGCCAAACACGGACTTCTTTAATTTGGCAACAATATTTGGCCGCGACGTGAGAAAACCAACAATGTGGTTGTGCGCCCAGCTCAGACTCAGATCAGCCTGGGCATCTGCCCAGTCTGATCAGAGTCTTTGCTAAGCTCTTAGAGGGTAGCTAAGGGTCTAAGCTACCTTCATGCGGACAGCGAAGACTCTGATCAGACTGGGCAAATGCCCAGGCTGATCTGAGTCTGCACTGGGCGCACAACCACTTTGTTGGTTTTCTCGTGTCGCGGCTCATTTATTTATATCTGAAAGACTGTAAACTCTGATACCGTGTAATGTATTGTACTAAGAACACATTGAAGAATTATCTCTTTTACATATTTTGTACCACACAAATTTTAAATGATTTGAGACTCTATTATTTGTTTGATAAAAATATATTTCTGTTTGAATAAGCAAAGTCACACCTAGTAAATGAACAATTCCATTTTCATACGGAAAAATGAAGTTCAAGTAAATAGCCAAAATATAACAATGCTGTTTGACTTCTATGAAAAGCATGTCCATGTACAATAGTTTCTTTGAAGTAAAAGAACTGATGAAGTTGTGAAATCACAACACTTCTCAAAGTTGCCAAACCGAAATTTCGGTTAGGCCACTTTGAGGAGTTTTGTGATTACTCAGCGGTTTTATCCTTTGCAAAGCTGTAATTTTGGACTAACATGATTTATGTAGATACATGTCAAATAGCTTTTATTTTTGGCTATCCATTTGTAGGAGCTTGATGTTTTTAGTTTTGTAGTTTTTGGAATGGGAATGAAATTGGATGTAAAGTTTTACATTTCCCTACACAAGCAATACACTCACCAGTTTGCAAAGCATGCCCTTGTATGCAAAGCATACTTCTGCGGCTATGATGATATCATAGTGACACCAGTTTGACATTGGATGATGTCAGGTGATGACACTGTGCCACCATGAAAACATACCAATGACATCAATGATATTATTAACAGATCCAAGATCTATCCATTGCTAGTGCAGTGACAAGATATTTTCTTATTTAAAGAAACATTTTCTCAAATGAATAGTTCATTCTCAAATCATCCAATACCATGTCCATATTCTTGTTACTTAACTTGTAACTAAAATGAAGATTAAAACGGTCACTGTTAAACATGACATGAAAACAATACCAGCCATATAACTGTTAGTTTATATCACATACAGGGCATGATTCAACCAATTTGTCAAACACTTTGCAATTCATGATGTTTCCCCTTTAATTTAATAAATTTGAAACAATGATTTGGTACAACTTTATCTCCATAATAATGATTATTTTCCTTTTACTAATGATTATTTTATTACTGTGCTTTGCCTAAATTTTGGGACACCTTAAAATAATTGTTTTCAGTCGAGACACGATGAAACCAACAAAGTGGCTTGTGTGCCCAGCGAAGACTCAGATCAGCATCTGCATCCACCCAACCTGTTCAGAGCCTTCACTGTGGGCTTAAAGGGTAGCTAAGGGTCTAAGCAAGCTCCATGCAGACAGCAAAGACTGATCAGGCTGAGCTGAGTTTTTGCTGGGCTCACATGCCACTTTCTTGGTTTTGTTGTGTCATAACTCATTTTCCATTTACAATGTGCATAAATTTTGGGACACCTAAAAATGATTGATCTTCCATTTGGGTCAAATAGAAAATTAAGTATTTTTAAGCGTACCAATATTCAAACAGAATAAAAAAAATGAATATTCAGGCAAATGGAAAATTAATTCTTTTCGGTGTCCCAACATGTAAGCATGTTGTGATACCTAGCCACAATGAATACCATATTGCTGTAAAAGAGCACTCTGATCTAAAGCTACACTGCTGGCCCTGGCAAATATTTCAAATCTCCAATTTCCACTGACTTCTGTGATACTGCCAGAATGTGGGCAACAAATCAGGTTTCATACATTTTGACTCAGTTAGAATACTTTAGGTCTATGTTTTTCTATTGTTTTACTACGGGAAAATTACAATTTAACATACATATCATTAAAAAAGAGCCTTATACAGTCAAACGCCTTAGTAATTCCACAAGATAATTTTTCCTGAGACTTTAGTGTATTTTCCTGTATACTACTGGAAATTATCTTTTGGTACTGAAGAATGGTAAGTGAGTATTTCAAGCATTGGTATTCATTCCTTTTAGTTTTTCACCTTGTATTTGAACAGCAGGAGCGTATGTTTTTAACTTTTTTTTTTCAATCGATTTTGTTCATGACGCCAACAATGATATTAAGACAAGCTGTATCATGACACCAGAGAAAATAAAATCAGTTCAATAAAAAGTGTTTATTGCATTGTTTATGCAGTTTTCCCAACAATAATAACTGTTTTATGACTGCCCCAGGAGAACTGTTAAAATTTAATTTTTTTGTAAACATACAAATATACTAAGTCTTTGAGAAAACATTTTTGTGGAATAACACACTATGCAGATGCACAAACTGCCAGCTCTAGTGTTGTCACTGTTCATAGATACTGGGAGGCATCTTTTATTTGTTTGTTGACTTGACTAAGATGAATGGATACTCTCTTTCAATAGGAGCAATTCTGCCGTTTTTATTTTTGTCATCTCCTTAATGGGACTCAACTCTTATAGGAACAAACTCTCTTCTTAATGAGTAGATCCCATTACAGAGTGGGTACGCCATCACGGGAAGTAAATGAGGTCACAAAGTAAAGTTGTTTTCCTGACCCTTTCTGGAAGGGTCTCATCGGCAATGGAAGCAAGAAGGAAATCACAAAATCTGTCCCTCTTGTTAAAATGGCAGAAAAATATGTACATTTACCCATACAACTTAAGATCTTTTAGGTCCAATTAAGTCACAAGCAAAGGTCTTACCATTACAGGATCTCTCAGTGTTCGAGGTTAAAAAACTTGAGAATAATCTCAAACTCAAAATAAAGCACACTGATTGGCTGCTTCCGAGCATGTGCTCGGGAGCAGCCAATCAGTGTGCTTTACTTTGAGTTTGAGAATGTACTCAAGTGTTATAACCTCCGGGCCAGGTTTGTCATATGAGGCAATTAGGTCATTTGATCTAAAAACTTTCACAACTGAACCAGAGTTCTCGATAAAGGTGAGGGTTTTATGATAATCCAATATGATCTTTCTTACCTCTCAATTATAATATAAATTGTGGTCCCTCATTAGAACTGCCTCAATGAGGCAGTTACAATTAGGAGTCACAATATATGACTATAATTTTATGAAGCATAAACAGAATTTACAATAAGGTAAATGAATAAACTTTCAGGTATTACAACTCTGCCATTTTTGCTTTGCCTCCCTTTCCAAAAAGGGTCAACACTTTAAGGAAAGAATTTGCTCCTCTAGGAGCAAATTCTTTCTTTTAAAAGTCAACCCCTATTTGAGAGTGTTTCATCACCCAGACAGGCAAACAGGAAGTCACAAAACTTATTTCCCTTTATGAAAATGGCAGCCTGAGGTGTACCCATGCACCTTAAAGTTATCACAAAACACACACCACCTTAATCTTAAACTCTGTTTACACACCTTAATCTTAAACTCTGTTTACATTCTGCTACAACACTTGACTAGCGGCACTCTGGCTTAGATAAATAACGGAACCAACAAAGTTTACTCCTGCAGCTAACA
Source organism: Ctena decussata (assembly GCA_963989385.1). NCBI lineage: Eukaryota > Metazoa > Mollusca > Bivalvia > Lucinida > Lucinidae > Ctena > Ctena decussata. The sequence continues at coordinate 20,460,157 of OZ022501.1, read as the reverse complement.
CAAACACAGGGAACCATCTACCACTACTCTGGGTAACGAGCTCTGCCGTCAACGGTCCACACATAATACCAGGTATTGTGGCCTGAAATAACAAAAATATCAGTCATTTTCAAAGGTTGTTACAAAAAATCTAGGAAACAGCAGTTGAATATCTATAGTCTTAATTCTTCTTGGAAAATTTATATTGTGGCCCATCATTATGTCGCTTCAGTTTTAAAAGTTATCTTTGAGTTATCAGCAAAATTTTGAACTTTTTGTCTATTACTTTTGTCCATTTACATCTTATGATCCAATGAAAACTGATGGTGCTATTGGACTCACAAACACCGGAGCTCTAGATAAGAGGGAGTATTTGATGATAATTACGGATAATTTTTCTTATTTCTCATTGAAACCATATGTTGTGGCCCCTCATCTGAACCGTCTCGTCGAGATGGTTCAGTTGAGGGGTCACAACATATGTTTTATTCAGAAGTAACAAAAATTATCCCTAATTATCACCAAATACTCCCTCTTATCTAGAGCTCTGAAACACATACATGCATATACACATTTCCTTCAATAAGGGAACATTATACTTAACTGCTCAATTCACACACTATGCGAATTGTAAATTAATATTGCTATGACACATTGCCAACAATCAAATAAAAGATTTATGAAGCTATCTTAGAAACAAAGGCAAATATAAACTAGCAATCAGGTAGCACTAAATCCAGCATAAACATTCCAAACAGACTGTAATGATCTTGAGAATTCTTATTATATCTAAATTTCATTACGATCATATGTAAAAGAAGTTATGCTGGTCATAACCATTTGGATATGCAAAGCAGGCATTATATTTTCAAATCAAGGGGCTAGAAGCATAGCATATAATAATAATGAGCCGCCACACGACAAAACCAACAATGTGTTTGTGCGGCCAGCGCAGACTCAGATCAGCCTGGGCATTTGCCCAGCTGTCCGCATGGAGGTAGCTTAGACCCTTAGCTACCCTTTGAGCACTTAACGACAAGTCTGAGCGGACTGGGCAGATGCCCAGGCTGATCTGAGTCTGCACTGGCGCATATGCCACATTGTTGGTTTTCTCGTGTTGCAGCTCAATTATGTTCTAATCTGGCTGAATTTTGACGAAAGAAGAGTTGTGCTCTTTTCCTAAAAGGTTAACCGTTTTATATCAAGACACAACTTAAATTTTCTACTTACAAGAGTATTTGAAATAGCAAATGTGATTCCCGCGTGACTGGGCGCCACCTCTGCATGATTACTGAGATGTCCTGATGAATTACAGGCACTGAGACCAAGAGATATTGTAACAAAACTGAAATAAAAATAAAACTCTTAAATAAAGTATCAGTGGTCCAGATGGGGCTTACAGATAAATCTGGATTATTTTTTTTATTATTTTTCAGTAAAAAGATATGTTGAGACCCTCATCAGAACTGCCTCTTTGTGGCAGTTCTAATTTGGGGTCACAATGCATGCTTTCACTGTGACAGTATGAAAAGACTTATCTCATCCTACCCCTATCTAGGCCACTGAACTATACGAGTACATATATATTATTCAAAATAGTGTTCTGTTTTTTAATTTACATTTATATGATTACATGTATATTTAAGAAAAAGAGAACACATTTTATGTTTCCAAGCCAAATTTTCTTTAAAGACCATCACAGATTACAGTATTAGGAAAGTCACTTTTATATAGGACTGACCTTATCCAAGATTTCATCCTGAACAGTTGGGCTTTCAGTTAGTAAATGGATACCCTCCCTGTTTTTTCAAAGTGAGACAATTTCAAGGGTTCCTGTAAGAACAGCCCCGATTAAAACAGGGCTTCCGTTAACGGGCGCATGGCCGTATATTACGCCCAGGATTTGCTCCCGTACATTGAGAAATGGGACCTCTGGCATCTGGCATACGCCCGATAATTGTCACATACCGCCGTTTGATCTTGTCCCCGACGTATAAAATATCGCCACTGTCTTTAAAGTTCTGGCACGTGTCATTAATAATCGGATTAATGCAGGTGTCAGCCAGACGAAAAGACCGCCTATGGGCCAATCGAGATTGTCCGTATGGAGCACTGAACCAGGTAACACACATATCGGACCGCCTACCTGTCAAAAATGATTATCAAAATAACTCGTAGATTCAACCTCTTACGGCAATGGACGGACGCTCGGCGCCCTGTTACTGCGGCTATGGATTCGTTCCGCTGAGGTGCGGGGGAAACGTCGATATGAGAACTGAATTACTACTACTACCTCTTACGGCAGTCTGCAAAATCACGATGACTGAGCTTTTGGATGTAAGGTGTCCATCTTTTTTTACGATCGCGTGAAGCATGTACTGACAAACTCTATCCGAAGTTTTTACGAAACACATTTATATTAATGCCAGCCCTTACAACGGAAGGTCTTGTCATGATCCATACTGTCATCAACGGAGTTTTTAGGACTACGAACCTCTTCCGCGAAAAGTGTTGATTCAAAGCGAAGATACACGGTTAATATTAATAGTCGCTATTTCCGACGTGTTATGGTCTACGCTCTGGCAATATACATTGATTTGATTAATGGTACTATTAAAATACGAATACTGAAACGTCCATTTCACCGATTTCCTAGTTGTATCGTCATATCGTCATGCAACCCATTGCGAAAGTAATGCCGTACAGTGTGCACAGAAATAGCGCATTCTGATCAGGAGCTATGCGATTATATATTCGGTATAATACTAACAGTAGCGTTGATATGCAATTACCTGCTCGTTTATGGGTCAAGCACGTTTTCTCTTTGATGTAAAGATAAAAGACGCCGCTGCGAGTACATACGCGTGCCGTACGCAGTATCATTTTAACCGTGAGACGGCTAAAGGTACCTCAGTACACACACCGATATCTAACAATCGTATCAGCCAGCGGAACTAAGCAGTCAGACCGGTCTTTCTTGTACGCGTCTAACATGAAAAATAATGAACATCGACCTAGCGACAACCATTGTAACTTTGGCAAGTCTTCAGTTTTCAGAGTGCTCAGGACTTGCGTATTGTGCACAAACAAACAGGAATGACTCTGATTAGACTGCGCAAATGCTCAGGCTTCCCTTTGTAGAATAAAAAGTTCAGTACAGTATGGGGGGGGGAGAGAGAGAGGGGGATGTGTAAGCGGAGGGGGGGGGGGGGGGTAATAATAACCATGCATAAGTCATTCCTACAAGAGGGCCAAGAGGCCCTAAATCGCTCACCTGGGCTTAAAGGTTTAAGGTCAAACTAGGGTCATAGTTTGAACAAACCTGATAGTTTGCAACCATTTCCAAATGATTCTGAAGAAGATTTTTGAATATTTTTCTATGTATTGCTATGGTTCAAATCCTGGACCCCTTGGGCTGGGCCATTTCAGACCCAGGGGTCATCATTTAAACAAACTTGGTAAAAGACTGCTAGGCAAAGCTACATACTAAATTTCAAGCATCTGAGCCAAGTAGTTCTGAAGTAAAAGATTTTTGAATATTTTTCTATGTATTTCTATGGTTCAAACCTAGGACTCCCTGCCGCCATTTGCAATCATTTGCAAACTTGATAAAGGACTACAAAGTAATGCATCATACCAATTTTCAAGCATCTGAGCCAAGTCATTCTGAAGAAGAAGATTTTTGAATATTTTTCTATGTATTGCTATGGTTCATACCCAGGACCCTCTGGGGCGGGCCATTTTAGACCCAGGGGTCATCATTTAAACAAACTTGGTAAAAGACTGCTAGGCAAAGCTACATACTAAATTTCAAGCATCTGAGCCAAGTAGTTCTGAAGTAAAAGATTTTTGAATATTTTTCTATGTATTTCTATGGTTCAAACCTATGACTCCCTGCCTCCAGGCCATTTTGGACCCTGGGGCCAAAATTTGAATAAACTTGGTAGGGGACCACTAGGCAATGCATCATACTAAATTTCAAGCATTGAAGCCTTGCGGTTCTGAAGAAGAAGATTTTTTAAATTTTTTCTTTGCATTTCTATGGTTCAAACCTTGGACTCCATGCCAAGGGGCCATTTTGAATCCTGGGGCCACCATTTGAACAAACTTGGTAAAGGACTATTAGTCAATGCTACATACCATATTTTAGCATCTGAGCCTTGCGGTTCTGAAGAAGAAGATTTTTTTTTATATTTTTCTATGTATTTCTAACGTTTAAACCTGGGACTCCCGGCCTAGGGGCCATTTTGGACCCTGGGGCCACCATTTGAACAAACTTGGTAGAGGACCACTAGGCAATGCTACATACCAAATTTCAAGCATCTGAGAAAAGAACTTCTGGAGAAGAAGATTTTTAAGTATTTTTTAGTTTCGAACCCAAGACCCCCCGCCCCAGAGCCATTTTGGACCATGGGGCCACCATTTGAACAAACTTGGTAGAGGACCACTAGGCAATACTACATACCCAATACCAAGCATCTGAGCCAAGCAGTTCTGGAGAAGAAGATTTTTAAGTATTTTTTAGTTTCGAACCCAAGACCCCTGCCCAAGGGCCATTTTGGACCCTGGGGCCACCATTTGAACAAAATTGGTAGAGGACCACTAGGCAATGCTACATACCAGATTTCAAGCATCTGAGTCAAGCAGTTCCGGAGAAGAAGATTTTTAAGTATATTTAAGTTTCGAACCCAAGACCCCCTGCTCAAGGGCCATTTTGGACCCTGGGGCCACCATTTGAACAAACTTGGTAGAGGACCATTAGGCAATGCTACATACCAAATTTCAAGCATCTGAGCCAAGCAGTTCTGGAGAAGAAGATTTTTAAGTATTGTTTAGTTTCGAACCCACGACCCCCTGCCCAAGGGCCATTTTGGACCCTGGGGCCACCATTTGAACAAACTTGGTAGAGGACCATTAGGCAATGCTACATACCAATTTTCAAGCATCTGAGCCAAGCAGTTCTGGAGAAGAAGATTTTTAAGTATTTTTTAGTTTCGAACCCAAGACCCCTGCCCCAGGGCCATTTTGGACCCTGAGGCCACCATTTGAACAAACTTGGTAGAGGTCCACTAGACAATGCTTCATACCAAATATCAAAGTCCTAGGCCAAGCGGTTTCAGAGAAGATGTCATTTATAGCAAATTGTTGACGACGCACGACGGACGACGCACGACGGACACTTGGTGATCACAATAGCAAAGCTCAGGTGAGCTAAAAAACAACTTCGGACTTCCATAAAATTCTCTCAATACGTCCAAATCTGACACCATGGAAGTCTGGACTTCCAAGTTTTGAAAGTTAGTGGAAGCCCTGTTAAAAGGGGTCTATTCTGAAAGGAAAGAATTTGCTCCAAGGGGAGCAAATTCTTTGTTTTAAGAGTTGACCCCAATGTGAAAGCAATCAAACAATAAAAATGTCAGAGTTGCTTCCCATGAAAGTATATCCATTCACCTTAAGTGGATATTAAAGTCTCCATAGTCCTATCAGCGGTAAAATTGCCTAAATTCAAATCATTGTAAAAGGCTGTTCAACCTTCACGTTTGATTATAAAATGCGGGTTGGTGTGCATATATTGAGTCATATAAATAGCAAAAAGTAGAGAAAACAAGTTTTTGAAAAAAAACAAATTGGTAAACAAAATCCAATTTCCTGTTCTGGTTTCCCGTCTAGAGTTGCTATATAAACATAGGCGGGATATTGATTCGGACTCCACGCCTGTACATTGTATTTTTTCCATTTTATGTAATCGAAATTAGGTCATTTTAGTTGCCAACTAAAATGACCTAAATAAGTTTTCAAACCCTTTTTATGTGAAACTGAAGGATGTTTTATTTGTTTAAAGCTGGCTAATCACAGTCATTTACAATAACAAAACTATAGTGAGAAGCTTGCAGCAATACCTCATGATAAAATTTTTCATGCTGATAGAGCAATGGGGCCTTTAAAAAAAAATAATACTCATACTTACAAAACAGCTAGAGGAAGATTATTAACAGCACTAAAGAATAATATAAACACAGCTGGTCCTACGAGTCCTATACACGTCATTAACCGCCGCACTGATAATACAGTCCATTTATGACGTGTTATTAATGAATCTGCCACATGACCAGCAACTGGAACATAAACAAACATTATCAGATTAGGTGTAAAATATAAACAAGAGGGCCAAGAGGCCCTGAATCGCTCACCTGAACAAAAAGTTTAAAGGTAGAACCAGGGTCATCATTTGAACAAACCTGATAGTTTGCAACCATTTCCAAATGGTTCTGAAGAAGAGGATTTTTTAATATTTTTCTACGCATTGCTATGGTTCAAACCCTGGTCCCCCTGAGGCGGGGCCATTTTGGACCCTGGGGCCATCATTTGAATAATCTTGGTAAAGGATCAATAGGCAATGCTACATACCAAATTTCAAGCATCTGAGCCAAGCAGTTCTGGTGAAGAAGATTATTAAGTATATTATAGTTTCGAACCCAAGACCTCTGCCCCAGGGCCATTTTGGATCCCAGGGCCACCATTTTTACAAACTGTGAAGGAGTCCACCAGGTAATGCATCATACCAAATTTCAAGCATCTGAGCCAATTGGTTCTGAAGAAGAAGATTTTTGAATATTTTTCTATGTATTTCTATGGTTCAAACTCAGAACTCCCTGTCGCCGGGCCATTTTCAACCCTGGGGCCATCATTTGAACAAACTTGATAAAGGATTACAAGGCAATGCTACATACCAAATTTCAAGCATCTGAGCAAAGTGGTTCTAAAGAAGAAGATTTTTTTATATTTTTCTATGTATTTCTATGGTTCTAACCCAGGACCCCCCGGGGCGGGGCCATTTTAGACCCTGGGGTCATCATTTGAACAAACTTGGTAAAAGACCACTAGGCAATGCTACATTCCAAATTTCAAGCATCTGAGCCAAGTGGTTCTGAAAAAGAAGATTTTTGAATATTTTTCTATGTATTTCTATGGTTCAAACCTAGGACTCCCTGCCACAAGGCCATTTTGGACCCTGGGGCCACCATTTGCACAAACTTGATAAAAGATTGCTAGGCAATGCTACATACCAAATTTCAAGCATCTAAGCCTTGCGGTTCTGAAGGAGAAAATTTTTGAATATTATTCTCTGGATTTCTATGGTTCAAACCTTGGACTCCATGCCAAGAGGCCATTTTGGATCCTTGGGCCCTTGTTTGAACAAACTTGGTAAAAGACTATAAGACAATGCTACATACCAAATTTCAAGCACCTGAGCCTTGCGGTTCTGATGTAGAAGATTTTGAAATATTTTTCAATGTATTTCTCTGGTTCAAACCCAGGACCTCCGGGGCGGGGCCATTTTGGACCCTGGGGCCATCATTTGAACAAACTTGGTAAAGGACTATTAGGCAATGCTTCATACCAAATTTCAAACATCTGAGCCTTGCAGTTCTGAAGAAGAAGATTTTTGAATATTTTTCTATGTATTTCTATGGTTCAAACCTGGGACTCCCTGCCCCTGGGCCATTTTGGACCCTGGGGCCACCATTTGAACAAACTTGGTAGAGGACCATTAGGCAATGCTACATACCAAATTTCAAGCATCTGAGCCAAGCAGTTCTGGAGAAGAAGATTTTTAAGTATATTTTAGTTTCGAACCCAAGACCCCCTGCCCCAGGGCCATTTTGGACCGTGGGACCACCATTTGAACAAACTTGGTAGAGGACCATTAGGCAATGCTACATACAAACTTGCAAGCATCTGAGCCATGCAGTTCTGGCGGAGAAGATTTTTTAGTATATATTAGTTTCAAACCCAAGACCCCCAGCCCCAGGGCCATTTTGGACCCTGGGGCCACCATTTGAACAAACTTGGTAGAGGTCCACTAGGTAATGCTGCATACCGAATATCAAAGCCCTAGGCCTAGCGGTTTCAGAGAAGATGTCATTTAAAGCAAATTGTTGACGACGGACGACGGACGCCGCACGACGCACAACGGACGATGGACACTGGGTGATCACAATAGCTCACCCTGAGCCTTTGGCTCAGGTGAGCTAAAAAGACTTAAATACAGGTCATTTCAGTCTAGAAATTCATTTATACATGTAATAGGACGAACATGCAAAAAAGGTGCCTATAACATATGCATCCAGAAAAGACTCAGACCAACCTGAACATCTGAACAGTCTGATCATAGATTTGCAGTTCACATTCACAACAATGTATGGATCCTGAAGAATCTATGAGCACAAAATGAAGACTCCAGCAAGATTCACTGACTGGTTTAAGACTCTGCTGTTGGCAAATATATTAAGGACGGTTCACCGTGACACGACTGAACTTATAGATACCATATCAACCACAAATACTTGGACATCTCAACCACTGATAATAATGAGATATTTGGACGAGCATTGGCACCATTAGGTAGTGCAGATCCATAACAGTCTGGTGTAAAGTCTGATCTGGGGTCTACAATGCTTGCTCAGGTATGTCTGTCCCAACATTTAGAGTAACTGTCAAATCGCAAATTGCAAAACTGGCTTTAAAAACTTCAGAAAGCTATAAAAATATTATCTGCATAAGCATATAAAGTGATGCTTTAGTTTGCCTTCCAAGAGTTGCCCATCATCAATCACATCTTCCGATACTTTTGTATATGCCCTGCACTGTTTTTTCCTAGCAAGTGTCTCATTAATTAGGGCTTTGATACTACACCAACTTGAGCAAAGTTGTTCCAAACTAATAACATCGTTATTTAATGTCTCATTTTACTTCAAATGTACTGTACACAAAAAGACTGCCGATTTTTGCCCATTTTTTTGGGTACTGGAAGACTTTACAAATCTTGACTAATGAAAGACAAAATTTACATCTGCAAAAATTTCAAAACATGTTTCATCCAAGGTATATCATACTGAAAATTCAAAAACTGGACAGCAAACAGTGTAGATCTAGAAGAGGCGGCTCATTATGAGCTGCCTCATAAGGATCTAAGCTGTTTGCAAATGTCTGCTATTTTCATCACTGGTGCTTAAAGTGTTATAAAGCTAGCGATGCTTTGAACAACTGAGCCCTGGAGCTTTCAACGCTTTGCCTCAGTGTCTTTACACAAATCGTCAACTTACCTACACCAACTAATGAATTCACAATATAAGGAATTGCCGTTAACATAATGTGTCCTTTCTCTGCCTTTAATGACCGAGTTAAATATGTAGGTAGCCACTGCATTATGATATAGTTTGACCAGTTCATGCTAAAATGAGCTATATATATGGACCACAACGGCCAGTGCCGCAAAAATTCTCCCCACTGTACAGTGTGGTTACTGACCTGAAAAGCAGAAAAATAAAGATCGCTAAAATAGATAGAAGGTCTACAGATACAGATGGGGATGACATAATATCAAGCTGACAACTTTTGATGAGGCTTACATCAGGATTTAACAATCCAAATAGTATCTACTGAGGGCTTTGGTGAATGTCATATCTTAGATTAATACATCCCAATTTTAACTGTATCATGTCAACAATGCTTTGTTAAGCAAAAACTTTATAATTGTAGTTACATTATGAAATATGTCTCACAGTTTATATTCATACATACAGTGCTCCAGATAAGAAGGGGTAACAGAGATAATTTAGGGACAATTATCATTATTTCTCCACAAAAACATATTTTGTGACCCATCATTAGAACCGTCTCATTGAGACGGTTCTAATGAGGGGTCACAACATATGTTTTCGTTGAGAAATAAGAAAAATTATCTTTGAATTATCCTCAATACCCCTTCTTATCTGGAGCTCTGTACATACACATAGGCAAGACCTGGAAAGGTGTAATTTGATGTAGTCTTCACAAAACAATGCTTAACCCAAATGGACACACTCACAGGAGAAGCAACTCTACCATTTTCTTATTTCAAACTGCACACTTGCTCAGAGGAAAGCTTTTCTGCCAATCATGTAACAAATCAGATTGTTTACAAGCTAGCCACTCATCCTCTACTTCAATATTTTAGGTGATTTTTCCAATACTTTCAAATTTTCCATCCCTGTTAGTTGATTATACTCATAACTTTAGCAGAGCTAAAGGTATCATCTGAGAGTTCAGGAAAGAATTCGCTCCCCTGGCATTTCTCAATATACAGGAATATTTTATAGAAATGAACATACTTCTGTCATGGAAACTTACTTTAGGAGGGTCTACAAACTCTTCATCTTGTGCTCCCCTGCTTTCTCTATAACAGTACATCCAAACAAATATCCATAAAAAGCCAACAGATCCAAACAGATAAAACATCCACCTCCAGCTTAGGTGGGGACATATCTGAAATTTAACATAAAAGTAAATACCGTAAAAATCATATAAACTGGGTATATATTGTTTAAGAAAAACAAAAATATAAAATCATACTATTTCATTTCTTTCTTGCATAAACACATCAAAATAAAATGTTTCAAACCTGTTAAGTGCCAAAAAGCAGACGACAAATTTTACGTTTGCAAAATTTAAAAAAAAAAGAGACTTCCATAACTAGAGAGAAAACAGTGTAGATCCAGATGAGGCAGCTCATGCTGAGCCGTCTCAACTGGATCTACCCTGTTTTTCCAAATTTAACTATTTTCATTTCTAGCATTTTACGAGTTAAGATAAGCAGCCTTGAGGAATCTTTTGTGACCGACTTTACTAAATTTTTTATCAAATCTCATTCAGTAATTCATCAGGGGCCGTATTCATAAAACGACTTAAGTGGTTGCTATGCTATTGCTAAGGCTAAATTTCTTTGAAGGAGATTCCCTACAACTATGAAATTTGCTCTGGAGGAACAGTCTTACAAAGACTGTTCCTCCAGACCAAATTTCATAGTTGTAGGGAATCTCCTTTATAGATATTTAGCCTTAGAAACCGCATAGCAACGACTTAAGTTGTTTTATGAATACGGCCCCGGTCTCAAAAAGTGCAGTACCAAGAGAGAACTTTCTTACCACAGATGCTACAGTCAGTCCAATAGAACCAAAGGCAACCAAAATACCAAATGACCTTGACCTTTCCTCTGATGGAATGCCATGTGAAAATATGTGGAAAATTGTTGGTAATCCTGCAAAAATAATGTCTCATATTAATGTGCAGCAAAATAAAATAATCAAAGAACAATCCAGCCTAACACAGTTTCAGATAACTGGGAATTTTGATAGTAATTCTGAGATTAGGTTTCTTATTTGCATCTGGTTATCTCCACAGTTATCACAAATAACAAAACAACAACTCAATCAGATGACTATTATTGGTCAGGGATCAGCCTAGAGTTTCAGACAGGGAGAAGTTTTGAGACATTTTCAGGACTTGAGGGAGAAGTTTTGGCCTAAATTTTGGATTTCCCTATATATTCTATACATTTTCACTTCTCCCTCAGCTCAAAATAGGGAGAAGTCAGCCAGCTTAGCGAGACTATTTCTCCCAAATCTTTCTGTATGCTGAGCCCTGTTGGTGTTCTGAAATGGCAATGTCATTCAACCACTTAACATTAATGCAACTTTTTACTTTCAATTTCAAATCAGTCTATGTACAATTTTGCCAGATTTCAAATTCTTTGAAAATGAGGTGATTGTGGAGATCGACTTATGAAATAATTTATTTCTCAAAAAACTGAATAAACTGCACTAGAAATAAATGTAATATTATTAAGGTTGAACTATATTCTTTGATTCTGGAAATTCTAATTTCTAATCCCCACTGAGAGAGAGGTAAACCTGACAATGGCAGATTTAAAATCACTTATTTCATACCTTAATGACCCTAAAATTTTGGACATGCGGAAGTTGGACAATATTGTTCCAAAATTCTTAGAAAGTGGATTTTACATATGTTAATGCATCCAAATGATGCTTAGTGGATGGCAAACGTTGTAGATCCTGATCAAACTGCTCCCTAAGGAGCAGTTTGATCTGGGTCTACAATGTTTGCTTAAACCTGTCTGTGTAAATATTTAGGGTCATTACAGTAAAAGATATTTTGCAGCACTGGTCATATACGGAAGTAAATCTTACCCAGTCCTTCTCCTAGACCAAGAATGACACGAGAAATTAAAAGAGCATATATCGAGTGAGCAAATAAAGGAACAAGAAATGTTGAAAGAGACCACAACAGCACCGATATCATTAACACGTTCTTTCCACCATATTTCTTGGTAGCACTAGCTCCTACTATCTGCAAATAGACAGGAATTATTTATCAATTAAGATACTATAAAAAAAGACACATGCAAAAGTGTGTCAGTTAGAGGGAGCTTGACAATAATTTGCAAATAATTTTGTTTCTCCTTAAACTGTTAACTTGTGATGGATGCTCAGAACTGCCTTGCCTAGACACTTTGATATACCGCACCTTGTAAAAATTCTTAATACTGGGACAGATAAATCTATGCAAACAGTGCAGACCCAAACTGGACTGCTACTGATCAGGGTCTACACTGTTTGCCACTTCATCTGCATCTCTTAGATTCATGACTGCATTGAAAAATTGAAAGTGTAAGAAAAGAAAACAACTACAAATAATTATTAAGCCTTTTATCTTTGCAAAGATTCATCATGAATCTCATGAAATTTTCCTTAAAGTTTTATTTATACATTGCACTGTTTTTCCGCCATTTTTTCACACAGGGCAACAGCTTTTGTGACTATTGAACACCCCTGGGCTTTGCATTTTGCAAAGCGGGCATTACTTATTAGAGCCTATATTGTGTAGTAAATCAGCCAGTGCCAAAATATCTCTAACAAGCAATATAAATGTGATGGGTATACTTTCAGAGGAAGGAACTCTACTATTTTTGCCTTCTTCTCAGTAGGGGTCAACTCTTAATGGGAAGAAGTTGCTCCTCTAGGAGCAAATTCTTTCCTTTAAGAGAAGAGCCCATTGCAAAGAGCTACTTCATCCAGAGAAGCACACAGGAATTCATGCAAGTTAATAAAATATAACATTATTTTTTGGAAAAGAGATGGGGTGTTTATTACGATTAATATGGTATTTGCTTCTCATCATGACAAAGAAACCCTTCTAAGAAAGGGTCTTCCCTCAAAAAAGTATTATTTTTTCCCTTTAAGAGTTGACTTCCATTGACAAAGGAGACAAAACCAAAATGGCACAGTAGCTTCCCCTGCAAGTATACCTATGCATCTACTCAAATTCATGAAAATATGCATCCATGATTTTTTTTCAATTTTCTGTATTTAATTTTTCCATTTCTTGTATTACCTGACTACTCATATATCCAACTGCAAAACAACTAAGGACCCATCCCTGCCCATGCATGTCCCACTTGAATTCGTCTGTCATGGGCACAATAGCAATGGGCATGATTACTCGGTCGGCAGCATTGATGAAGTTGGCTACGGAGCACAGCCATAGCGTGTGTGAGGGTTTGTTCAGCATGCTCTTTCCAATGACTTTCTGAGGTACACATTTGTTAGTCAGGTTTAAAGTGATCTTTCATTTTGGTTCTCAGCAGCCTAAAATAAATAATGAATTCAAAATGATTTGTATATAGCCATGACAGTACAGCAGAGGTCAAGACAATATCGGCTTCTGAGGATAATTAGGAGATAATTTCTATTCATATCCAACAAAAACAGATCTCTCAGTAAAACCTCATTGTGGTGTTTCTAGTGTAGAGTTACAATATCTGTTTTGGGAGAGATATGAAAAAATATTCTCAAAACTCTGTCTTATCTTGACTAAACTGCCTATTTCAACGACATAATAGGACCTAATACGACATGATAGGAAAATGTGCTGCATTTGCCTCATTTAGCACATCTGACCACCCGCACCCCCTTCCCTCCACCCACATATCAACTCCATGTTTCATGTCAGTCATTTACCCTATTCTCTAACAGCATGACATGACCTAAAAACATTTTGAGTTTTTGGTCCAATTTTTTTGTGATGTTGCCATTAACATCAATGGCAACTTGGTAATTCCAAAATTTATGCTGTTTGATAAGCTGTTTCTTAACACTGAAGGGTCAAAATTTAGTTCTGTAAATAATGTTTATTGTATTGTTCATTTAGCTTTTCAACCATAGTAATGACTTAATGCTTGACCAAACATATCTACCAAAATTAATTTCTTGTAAACATGTATCTATTGGAAAAAAGTTGTGGAAATATTTTTGACCCTAGACTGTATATGATATCAGCAAAAAGTTGGTATCTTGAACAGAACTTTTATCACCAATATTTATTTTGCAGTCTACACTTTACACTACGTTTGGTTATTAAATAAGAGAGCAACCTGTCGAAATTTGATGTCTGTCGAACTTGCTTTACACATCAAGGCAACCACCAAAGTATAGTGACAAATTTATCACCTTAGCAGCAAGGAAGAAATATTTCTGACATAGAGAAGATAGAAAGGTCAATGCTGTCAGAACATGCAAATGTCAAATTGATTTTCAGGGCCTAATTATACAGAAATAATGCCAAAAATGTGTTCAGGGACGTGGCAAAGAAAACATTTGTTTTTGATACCTCTCATGTGCTTAACAAATTTTAATTATGACAGTATATAATCGAGGGTATTGATTAGTTTAAACGTCAAATTGCATAGCTTTGTGTTTCTTTTTCTTGATAAGTTCACGGAATATATAGTTTCGTTTTGATATAACTGTACATAATTCTTTTTTTTTCAAAGATTTAAGCAAATGCACGACTGTCGTACGGACAGTCACAATTTGACAATTTAGGGTCCTACTAAACATTGCTAAGACACCACCAAGCCACAAATACACATGAAAGAGACATTAAGACATCACAAGGCCACAAAACAAATCTAAAGGACGAATCATTTAATATCGGGGGGGGGGGGGGGGGGGGTAACATGTAGTGGGGATCGGATTTTTTTTGGTGATGTACTGGGGGTGGAAATCAATTAGCCTTGGAGCAGGGGGGGGGGGGGGTCAAATATTTTTAGAATGTAGAATCGTCTTTGCTAAACCAGAAGACCTTGAGATATGGTTAACTGTTGGCCTACTGATCTAGCGGTCCCGGGTTCGAGACCTGCTAGAGGTAGGAATCTTTTCAATAGTAAACAGGGTTTCATTGCACACAGCCTTTTAATTACATTGCCAGATGCCTTGTCATCAGCAAAACTACTGTGGCTTCTGAGGACTGCACCCCCCCCCCAAACCCCCGCCCCCAGAAAGTTCAATTAATATTATTAACAGTTTGACACACACACACGCACACACACACACACACACCATATTACATTTTATGTCAGACTGACCTCAATCAAAACCTGTATGAAACACAAAGAACATTTTCTTATTCTGACAGATTAAGGTGGTGATTTATGGTAAATAAAAAAAATCTGCATAAAACCATAAAAACGTGAGGTATCTCCCTGAAAGTTAGCAGACTTCTGATTTTTGTTGTTCTTTACAGTTTAGAATACAAAATAGACGTACATGCTGCTTAAAAAATGTTTTTATAAGGAAAGATCAAAGGGTAGTTTTCTGCGCAATAATCAAAACCAGAGGACCAATGGTCCTGTAGCTCACCTGACACCTTCTGTCAACAGACACAATTTGTCATTTCGCTCATTTGTTACAAATTTGAAACCAGTATCTTAAAAGGTGTACATATTTTAATTTTAAAATCTCAGTGACCTTGAGCAAAGTTCAAAATATGACCTTGACCTTTGATGACCTTATCTTCATGTATTCATTTAAATAACCATATTTTGCAATTATTATATCTAGGCTTAAAAAAATCCGTAACATCAACTGTTTAAGCATTTTCCTACATTAAAGCATAACATATTAAAGTTGACTTTCCAATGCATCAAAATCGACCTTGCCATAAATTAGGTCATAATCAATGCACAGTCCTGATTTGTATAAATTATGATGGGCCCAACTTCCAAATGCTACATATCAAGTTTCAAGGTCATAGGCCTTTTAGTTCTGGAGAAGAAGATTTTTGAAGGGGTTTTACCATATATGGACATGGGAGCCATCTTGGACATGTGACCCAGATCCTGGGAACCTACTTTCGTTCCCCATCCCACTAAGACTCCATATGAAATTTGGCTTCAATCAGGGAAGTGGCTTCAGAGGAGAAGATGTTTGAAAATCTTTACAACAGATGGACGGGCTGACAGAATGACCTTGACCTTTAGTGACAATATCTTCATTTGGTCATTCAGTTAACCATATATTCCATATATAGTACCTTAGACTTGAATAGTTTCTGAAAAATCCATTGTTTAAGCATTTTCCCATATAAAAGCCTAACATACCAAAGTTGACAGTGTCGTAAATTAGGTCAAGGTCAACGAACAGTCATCATTTGTATAAACAATAATGGGCCAGAGTGCCCAATGCTACGTACTAAGTTTCAAGTCATAGGCCTTCTCGTTCTGAAGAAGAAGATTTTTGAAAGTTTTTTACCATATATGGGCGTGGTGGCCATCTTGGTCAAGTGACCCAGACCCTGGGAACAAACTTTTGTTCCCCCATCACACTTAGATTCCATATGAAATTTGGCTTCACTCAGCCCAGTGGTTTCTGAGGAGAAAATGTTTAAAAATCTTGATGACAGACGGGCTGACAGAATGACCTTGTCCTTTAGTGACATAATATCTTCAACTGTTCGTTTAGTTGACCATATATACCAAATATTGTACCTTAGACTTAAATAGTTTCTGAGAAATTCACTGTTTAGGCGTTTTCCCATATAAAAGCCTAAGGTACAGAAGTTGACCTTGTCATAAATTAGGTCAAGGTCACTGCACTGTCATCATTTGTATAAATTATGATGGGCCTGAATTCTCGATGCTACATACCAAGTTTCAAGGTCATAGGCCTTTTTGGTTCTGGAGAAGAAGATTTTTGAAGTTTTTTTACCATATATGGGTGTGGAGGCCATCTTGGTCATGTGACCCGGATACCCCCAACATTCTTTTGTTCCCCCAACCTAGGTAGGCTCCATATGAAATTTTACTTCAATCGGCTCAGTGGTTTCAGAGGAGAAGATATTTGAAAATGTTGACGACGGACGGGCTGACAGAATGACTTTGACATGAAGTGACATAATATCTTCAGCTGTTCATTTAGTTGACCATAAAAACCAAATATTGTACCTTAGACTTAAATAGTTTATGAGTAATCCACTGTTTAAGCGTTTTCCCATAATCGAAGCTGACCGTGTCATAAATTAGGTCAAAGTCACTGCATGGTCATCATTTGTATATACTATGATGGGCCTGAATGCCCGATGCTACATACCAAGTTTCAAGGTCATAGGCCTTTTGGTTCTGGAGAAGAAGATTTTTAAGGGTTTTTACCATATATGGGCGTGGTGGCCATCTTGGTCATGTGACCCGGATACCCAGAACAAACTTTCGTTCCCGTAACTTAGGTAGTCTCCATATGAAATTTGACTTTAATCAGCCCAGTGGTTTCAGAGGAGAAGATGTTTGAAAATCTTGACGACGGACAGGCTGACAGAATGACCTTGACCTTTAGTGACATAATATTTTCAGCTGTTCATTTAGTTGACCATATGTACCAAATATTATACCTTAGACTTAAATAGTTTCTGAGAAATCCACTGTTTAGCCGTATACCCATATAAAAGCCTAAGGTACCGAAGTTGACCTTGTCATAAATTATGTCAAGTTCACCGCATGGCCATCATTTGTACAAACTATGATGGGCCTGAATGCCAGATGCTACATACCAAGTTTCAAGGTCATAGGCCTTTTGGTTCTGGAGAAGAAGATTTTTGAAGAGTTTTTACCATATATGGGCGTAGCGGCCATCTTGGTCATGTGACCCAGAACCGGGGTATAAAACTTTCTTTCCCCAACCCCACTGAGACTCCATATGAAATTTGGCTTCAATCGGCCCAGTGGTTTCAGAGAAGAAGATGTTTGAAAATCTTGACGATGGGTGGACCGACTAAATGACCTTGACCTTTAGTGACATAATATCTTCATTTGCTCATACAGTTGACCATATATACCAAATATTGTACCTTAGACTTAAATAGTTTATGAGAAATCCACTGTTTAAGTATTTTCCCATATAAAAGCCTAACGTACCAAAGTTGACCGTGTCATAAATTAGGTCAAGGTCACCGCAAGGTCATTATTTGTACAAACTATAATGGGCCTGCATGTCCAATGCTACATACCAAGTTTCAAGGTTATAGGCCCATGTGACCCAGATACCCGGAACAAACTTTCGTTCCCCCGACCTAGGTAGGCTCCATATGAAATATGGCTTCAATCGGCCCAGTGGTTTCAGAGGGGAAGATGTTTGAAAATCTTGACGATGGATGGACCGACGGAATGACCTTGACCTTTAGTGACATAATATCTTCATTTGCTCATACAGTTGACCATGTATACCAATTATTGTACCTTAGACTTAAATAGTTTATGAGAAATCCACTGTTTAAGCGTTTTCCCATATAAAAGCCTAAGGTACAGAAGTTGACCTTGTCATAAATTAGGTCAAGGTCACCGCAAGGTCATCATTTGTACAAACTATGATGGGCCCGCATGTCCAATGCTACATAACAAGTTTCTAGGTCATAGGCCTTTTGGTTCTGGAGAAGAAGATTTTTGAAGTGTTTTTACCATATATGGGCGTGGCGGCCATCTTGGTCATGTGACCCAGATACCCGGAACAAACTTTCGTTCCCCCGACCTAGGTAGTCTCCATATGAAATATGGCTTCAATCGGCCCAGTGGTTTCAGAGGTGAAGATGCTTGAAAATGTTGACGACAGACGGATGGACGGCGGACGGACGACGGACGGACGACGGATGCCTGGCTATACTATAAGCTCACCTATGAGCCTAAAGGCTCAGGTGAGCTAAAAATTAACATCGTTATTGAAAATTTACGTGGTACCGAAGGTGCGTTATTGCATAATGAAGAGCGTCCTAGCAATTATTTATTCCAACTCTTTCTAAAATTGTAATGTAGACCAGATGAAAACGGTACCTTTTTCTCAAATGTTCAACCATGTACAAGGTAATGCACACTGGATGCATTTATTGAATATAGGGTAGGCAAGCATACCTATGTAACACCTACAGTATAAATAATACATTACTTACATGATCACTGGTGTATAGATGAAAAAGTTCAACCTTGTTAAAATAGTCTCACCTGTCTCACCTGTGTGTTTTGACAAAAAAAGTTGGACACAGACCGCATCTTTTTTCATCTGCTCAGCCTGATAATGTGTGAAAAAGTTTGAAAAAATAATTGCTAGTACGCTCTCCATTATGCAACGAGGAACTCTCAGCACTAAGTATATTTTCAATAACAATATTATTTTTTCAGATTATTGCGCACAAAATTACCCTTTGATCTTTCCTTATAAAAACACTTTTTAACATTAACAAATGCTGCATTTTGGGAGTCTGAATTGTCAGAAACAACATAAAGAAGACTAAGTTTTGGAAAGATCAGTGGTATTTTGAGTGTTTTATGCAGATTTTTGTCTTTGCCCCAAATCAGTGATTATCACAACCTTAATTAATCAAGCAGATTAATGGCCTGTTTAAATTTCGTCTGCATTTCTTTTCACTTTCTTCTGCTTATGGCCTTCCAGGAATCTGTCGGCGAATGGTCAATAAAACTGTCAAAGCTAAGCGTATTCAACAAGCCCCGCGTAAGATTTATCTCTACAAACGAGCTGACGTGGGTGCTCTTCGTGGCCATTTAGCAAGTTTTAGGGGTTCGTTCCTTTCGGCCGATGACATGTTAATGACATGTTGGTCAGTTCGAGATCATCGCGGATATCGAAAGGTTTATTCCAACGAAAATGACCAAGACAAAACACAGCTTACGGTGGACCGATAGTTCGATCAAACGACTGGTCAGAAAACGAGATATACTCTACCTTCGTGCTCGCAAGTCAAGCAGCCCTGACATTAAGAACCACTACAAACGGTTAAGAGTACATGTTCAGAAGGTCATCAGAGATGCATATTGGAAACATATTTCCAATATTTTCTCTTTCGAGACCGATAACCCTGATCCCGATTGTCCCAGGAAAAATGAGTTCCAATCTGATCTGCCCTTTAACCTTATGCAGTCAATCTTCCACCCCAACAATGCTACACAATAAATTTGATCAAGATTGGGCAGGTGGTTTGGGAGATATTCGTGTTTAAAAGTGTGGACGATGACGGACTATGGACCATGGCTATACTATAAGCTCACCTTGACAGATGAGCTTAAAAGTTAAAGAGCATCCCACATTTTAACATGAAATTTCCAAGTCCATGACCTTGACCTCAAGGTCACTGAGGGACAAGGGTGTAAAACGTAAGACCATTTTCATACATAAGTGAAAGTATTAACTTAGGCTATCAATGGGTTAAAGAGATATGGGTGTTTAAATAACCTAAAACACCCAAAAGGTGGACATGGATGAGGATGCAGACGCGGAGGCCGACACTGGGGTGACAACAATACCTCTTCCTGAAAGTCGCTCAGGCGAGCTAAAACAATGACTTCTTTACAGAGGAATGGGCGGGGTGGGGAGGTGGCTGTTAAGCGGGAAGGAGGTGGTGGACAGGGGATATACTAGTAATTTGTAAATTTTGAACCAGAATAGTAAACATTTTACAATTTGTGAATGCAAAAATGTCATGGAGGTCATCACCTAATATCCCAAAGCATGTCCAAGTTATCTGCATATTTAACCCTCTAGTGGATTATCCTTTCAACACATGAAGTATTTAGCCAGACCGCATAGTGCAGTCGGTAGCGCGTCTGACCAAGCGCCAGAGGTCCTGGGTTCGATACCCGGTCCGGCTACTTACTTCCGTTTCTCCTTCCGCTAATTCAAGAAGGACAATTGTCAGTTACTGGCGAAAGTATGTGCACTAAGTACTGGTTTACCGCATAGGAGAGCTAAGCCGGCCCAAGAATAGTGTCATAAGGTTAACTAACTCTCCCGACATGACCATGGCTGTTTTCCGTGGACGTGAAGCAACAAAACAACACTTTCGGATGTCCCGCCATTTGATAAATAGGGGTTATATCAAGCTGTAGTCTTCTATTGTTCTGCCTCAATCTGCATTTATAAACATTGATTCTGTTTACTATCTTCATTACCATCCATATTGTCCATCTCAGTGAATAGAGGTTATGGTAAAAGCAAAATTTGCACTGGTGGGTGGGGTAAACCAATAGTAATATACTATATGGTCGACCGATTATGCATAATCAGCAAAAAATCTAAAGAACAGAATATAATTGTTTTTTATCAACGACTTCTATGGATTCTACTTGTTTAGAAATGATGTTAAGAAGTGGCTTTCCGACCAAAAGTAGCGGTGCAGTGGTTTAAATCCTTCGAAAACAAGACATATGAAAAAACAAGTTTCGCATTCTCCGATTTTGTCCTACTTTTAGTATGTCAAAAATATAGGTCTTAGGAGCTCATAACTGCTAAGAAACCTTTTTTGCCATTTTTTTAGGTTCCCCCACAATTTGACTGGACTACGTGTAAACCCGTCTTGATTACTGACCGTTCTGAAAGGCGGTGCTTCTGGCGCGGTTTATTACTATTTATTGTCATTGTTAGCTTCTATTAGTCTTTGCCTTTTTTTCACATTGTTTAGAATAGTCTCGCGGCCATCCGCAAGGAGAGAGCTGACCTCTTGGTTTTCGCTTGTCTTGTTTTGATTTGTGTGCCTTTTTTCTTTTCTTTCTTTTTTGTATGTTTTCCTTTCCTATCTGGACCAGAATTACAATCGTTCCTTAACGTTAAGGTCGCTTTAACTTTTTTAAGGTCTGAAATTTCAAGTTTGTGTTTTATTTTTGTATACCAATAATAATTATTAAAACTATAGCTTGTGATCCCGTTTGAGATGTATTCTATCGATGAAACACAAAATTATTTCGAAAAATACTAATTCAAAACTAGTTTTCATGACACTGAGAAATCTAAAATTTGAGATCGATTTAGACCATTTTTCTAGATCATCGTCTTTTATTTTATTTGGATTCTTTTGAAACTAATCAGTCTTTGAATCGACTGCCCAATTAAAATTAAGAAATTACAGTATGCTTTTTTCTGGTTTCGTCACCAGATATTGTCAGGGTCACTGACGAGGCTTTTTTAGCCGAAACTACGAAGTCTGGCCCATGTTCCTACTTCTGTATGTATTCTCTGCTCTTGAAGGAACTTTTTAAGATTTTAATTTGACCGTCACTTTAAGGAATGATCATGTGGACTTAGGTAGGAAGTGCTAAACGATTGTGACAGTTCCTGATCATTGCCTTTCCATCTACTTTAACCGCTTTATGCCTAGTGGACTCTTCTATCCTTATCAGATGGATGAGTCCATTCGCCAATTCAGGGGTGTCTGGTTTAGTTTGTATTATACCCATTTGTCTTTTACAAATAGTGTAGACCCAGATCAGACGCCGCGTTTTGCGGCGTCTGATCTGGGCCTGCACTGTTTGCTTATGTCCCATTTTCGGGACTCTAGGCATTAATGGGTTAAAAAGAAATGGGAATAACATAAAAGCAAACAATAAGAACATTACTGGTCATCATGAATTTTACGTTGTTTCTCAACAGGCACGCAATTTGCAAAAATCGTCGTTTCAGCGTTGACGATGATGTATAAAATCTTTTGATATTTAAATTGTATCCGTGAGAAATTGCAACATGCAGACTGTTATTTCTACAACGCTCAACAGGTAGCGGTAAACACTGTTATCGTCTGTGACTTCTGGTTGTAATCAGCTCAAGTTTCATGATTTCTGTTTCTCTAAGATCTTATCTTCATCAGCAAGCATCGAAACGTACACATATTTATTTACGTTCTAGTGGCCGCGTCGTGAGAAATCCAGATTTACTTTATTTGCTACTGTGCAGCAGCAGAAAAGCCTATGCGCGTGCACAACCTTATCTTGATACGCGCAGCTCGTTTTATAAATCTGTAAAGTCCAATTACTGATAATGGCGATTTGTGTATGCGCTGACCAGGGATTGCACATTGTGCACGCTGGTATGAGCACGCGCAGGTCGCATATTTTTTTTAAAACGATTTTCTCTTGACATGGTTCAGATAAAATTTGGCGAGAATGCTTTCGAGCTATTTTTCTGTTACAAATTCATTGAAGTGCGTTTTATTGCCATGATTTGGCAGCACTTTATTCTGGATATTCCACAGAAATTATCGCAAAGCGATAAATTGTAAATGATTGTTTTTCTTCAGTGCATTTATCATGTCAAAAGTGAATAGTTAAACTAGTTTGTTTCAAAAATGGAATTTGAATTTTGATTGCTATTTTGAATCTGCTACTAAAGATTCTGCTATTTTGAATCTGCTACTAAAGATTCTTAAATTTGGATATATGTTCCATGGAAAATTGTCAGTCAAGATATGAACCTGTAAAGTAGTTTCAAAGTAAATTAATATCCAGTACCAGAGGAGACATATTGTATTCCATCTAATCAAACTTTAAGTAAACTGACTAATCATAAACAATAATTGAGACACTTTTTAAATCCATCCAGCAGTTTTAAATAGTATTTCAAGTCATTTCAGTGCTGTGGCTCTAGATTTCCAGTTTGAATTTGTGTCATCGAGGCTTATAGAAGTTTCAAAATCAAATATTTTGATCACAGATTTTTTTTTTATATATGTGGTGATTTTGATGCAGTTGTTAACATATGTAAAGCATGCCAAAAACTATTGGATTTGATATGAAAAGTATTTTCAGTATTGTTCGTGTGATTGGCTGATGACAGAAAACAACTATGCATTTATCAGGACTACTTGCCACATTTACTTCTTTTATTGTTGTTGTCTCTGGATATTTTTTTGGCGGTGGTGACAATGATGACATTAAACTATTCAATTACAACCAGTATCTACGTCATTCATACACGGACGTCAGCGGTGGGGATTCAAAAACTAAAGTTGAAACGCTCGGGGCAGTTCTGAAACGTCATATACAGGAACTGAAAGACACATCAAACAAACAAGTCGACATAATATTTTTGGTCGATAGCTCAACTAGCGTTGGCAAACACAATTTTATAGACGAAATCAAATTTGTCAAGCAGTTGTTGTCTGACTTCACCGTTGACATCACTCACACGAGGGTTTCCGTTATTACGTTCTCTTCACGTGAGAGAGTCGTACGTCAGATAGACTACTTGGATGAGAAGCAGAAAGACAGGCATAAATGTAGGTTGCTTGAAGATGACCTACGCAAGATTACTTATAGTGGAGGAGGGACTTTCACACTGGGAGCATTTCTCGAAGCAAGGGTAAGTGCCAACGATAACCCGAAAAGGCTCAATGCTGAAGCCACAGTTTCTTATTTAATGTTGCTGCGAAACGTTAAGTTGACCTTGATACGACGTTGTTTCAGCATTGCACCCGTGCCAATTAAGTGGGTGGTGGTATTTAATACAGGTCTGGGAAAATCACATAATTGTCGGTCTTAAAAACTTATATTTGCGTCCTTGGTTTCAAATCACAGAAGAACTCTTTAAACTGACATATGCCACTATTTAATTGGAATGGCAATGGAAAAGTACTAGCTGACTAGTGAGTGTAGGCAATTTTCTAATTGTAAGTCGTCTTTAGTGCACTGGACCATGGTCTGTCCGGCTGTACGAAAGATAATCCACAAGCATTATCGGTTGCATAATCAATCGCATTTGCCTCCTAATTCATCTTATCCTTAACGACCTAACAGCCACATGACAATGAAATGACGTCTTACTGAAGTCAATGCGACTTCAGGCACAGGACGTCAAAATGACGTCGTATTGACGTCGATTTGTCGTCATTACGTCACATCGACATCAGTATGGCGTCACTAAGAGTCATGTGTCTGCTGGGTAGGAACCCTGCAGACTACGAGATATTTCTTGATATAAAAAGTTCATGGTTAGCGGATGGATGTAAGGTGCAACAGGTATATATTTAAGGAGGGGATCAGCGGTTTGATTCCATAGTGGACAGACTCGGTGCCAGGAGGTGCAGCCATGGATCTGTTCAGCTAAGCCTCTTGGAGACCATGGAAAATAATCGGATAATGGAGAATCGAAATAACAATGGCTTTAATATGAAAATAACAGAGGAAGGTATCATCGTAAAATTCATAAATATGGTATTTCGTTCCCTGACTCTTTTCAGTGTTCTGAGATCCATCGTTAGGTCAGTATTAAGGTTAACATCTCCTTGTTCAATCATCCATTTTTATAAATGGAGATAACTTTTGTGTGACTTCCTGTTTGCTTCAAAGAAAGATCATTTGCTTCCAGAGGAGCAAAATCTGTTCTTCAGGAGTTACCTCCAATTTAGAAGAGTTGCTTCCATTGAAAGTGTACCCATTCACCTTAGGAGGTCTGCTGTAACACCAATGCCCAAACAAAATAGTCTGCGTGGTTCATTTTTCATACATTTACGTGGTTGTAAATTAATGTACCTCGATTCATAGTGCGACTATGCCAATCTTGGTCATGCACTTAATTGAATGATGTGGATGCAGATTCTTTGTTTGTCTATAGTTTCAATGCAACAATCTTCGATTAACAATAAATGTGCACCTACTCATATATGGTGTGTGTGCGTGCGATTGTGTGTGTTTGCTAGTGCGTTCATGCGTGTGTTTTAACTTATTTTTGTCTTTAGCCTCTATTAAACTTCACCGCAGACGTCCAATTGATCCAGATAGCTTCCGATAAAACTAAGTCACGATGATCTATGTAAGCCTTAATTGGCATCATGTATGACACGACTTATCTTTGCAGTACTAGGATATGTTAAACATAAGTTTTCGAGGCTCGTCCCATACATATGCATTCTATATCTTAGATAGCGAGTCTTTCAGTCTCTTTAAACATTGTGACTGATTAACGGAATATTGTGTTTTGGATATTATGAAATCTGTGAAGTGGACCAGGCTCACTTGATCTGCTTATCTC
The DNA here is from genome assembly GCA_963989385.1 of Ctena decussata. Lineage (NCBI taxonomy): Eukaryota > Metazoa > Mollusca > Bivalvia > Lucinida > Lucinidae > Ctena > Ctena decussata. Next base: position 20,434,208 of record OZ022501.1, on the reverse strand, counting down.
ATTTATGGGAGTCTAAAATATGAATAATATTATATAATAACCATTTACATTTTGTACTGAACATATTTCAGAAAGTTTTGTCGAATGCACGACCGACTGCAAGTAAAGCGATCTTTCTTGTCACTGACGGCTTCTCTAACGGCGGAGATCCAAGACCAGAAGCCAAAGCTTTAAGACAAGAAGGTGTGAAAGTTTACACGTTTGGTATCCAAAATGGCAATGTGCGTGAACTGTATGATATGGCGTCGGAACCAAAGAATGAGTCTTGCTATATTCTGGATAGTTTTGAAGAATTTGAGGCGTTGGCGAAGCGGGCTTTACATGAAGGTGAGTATTATGTAGACTTCAGGGGCCGTATTCATAAAACAACTTAAGTCGTTGCTATGCTGTTGCTAAGCTAAATTTCTTTGAAGGAGATTCCCTACAACTATGAAATTTGCTTTGGAGGAACAGTCTTACAAAGACTGTTCCTCCAGACCAAATTTCATAGTTGTAGGGAATCTCCTTCAAAGAAATTTAGCCTTAGCAACCGCATAGCAACGACTTAAGTCGTTTTATGAATACGGCCCCAGGGATATGCCGACTGTAGCACACGCAAAGGAAAACAGGGTCGAATTCGCTCTGCAAAATGCTTACAAATGTCTGAAGGGTGCTGCCAGTACACCCGTAAATGACCTTGTTCCCCTAAGCAGACATACCAGGAATCACTATTCCCAAGCATTTCAAACCCTTTTAGCTGGAACTGACATTTATAAGTCCAGTTTCTTCCCCCATACTATTAGAGATTCCCTTATCTCTGCTGCTGAGTGTGCAGAGGACTTAGTTACTAAGTTAACTTCTCTTGTAAGGGCTAAGGGCTAGCTTCCCTTTTCACAGGTTCTGGTAAATGATTGTCCTTCGACGTATCACCATTAAACAGTTCTAATTCTGACTCTGGCCACTTATAGGAATACTCTCTCTGTCAACCCAGCAGTAAATGGGTACCGTTTTTGAATCAGCGAAAGGATAGATAAGGGATAGCTCTGCCTTCCATATGCTGCGCTCAAGATGCAGTCGGCCGCTAATCACCACTGCCCCCCTACAGTCACTAGGCTAAAACAATTTTTTTGAAATAAAAATAAATTTTATTGTCTTTTTAAAACAGGAAACTATATACTTCCATGTCTAAAGTCATTCTTGGTTTAAAAATTGGCCACTTTTTACCCGTGGGAATTTATTCGGAAGGGATTTTTGTAGAATAAATACATATACACTGAATCGGTCCATTGAAATACCGCAAACCACAACAGACCTGCCCTAAATCACCACAAACCACCTCAAAAACTATTTCACTGTACATTTAATCAGTATACTTGATATTTGTTGTACTATTTATAAAAGTATAAATGACAACATCACCGTATTAACTTTATCTATATATGTTCTAACATGCCTATAACCTTACACAGGTATTTAAATAGCGTGAGAAAAGGTCTATTATATCTTCTTTTTTGAGGATTTTAGATTTATAAAAAACGAAGCAAAAAAAAATATATATATATATTTTTAGTTGATCAAAATACAAATGATAAATTAATATTAACAGGTTGTAATAAGGTTATAAGTGTTTGCATAAGTGGCCTTTTCAGTGTGATTAATATTGTTGTTAAATTCAGTTGATAAATATTGTATCAAAAGTATAAAAATATTCAAAAACTTTGTGGTGGTCTATGAAGATTTGGGGGTGGTTTATGGTGGTTTGCGGTGGTTCGTGGTAGTTCTGTTCTGTTTTGTTCTTTTGTATAATGTCTGCCACTTAAGGCACACCTCCTCCCGGGAGTTGGATAGTTTCTGAGAGTATCGTCACGGGGACTAAAATGATGTACTTCCCATCACCCTATTTACATTTTAAAATAACAGTTACTGTTTTTTTAAATGTGTACTGCGGTAGTTCGCGGTGGTCTGCGGTATTTCAATGCTTCCACTGACCCCTTCATTAACACGACTTGTGAGCAAATAGCATTTTTCAGCATCCTCAATTTTGACATTTGGCGGCAAAAACAAACTAAATTATCTTTCTTTCTTTCTTTCTATCGTTACTGTCCTCGGTCTACTTAGACCATGATGACAGGTTTCTGGTGTGGCGCATAAGTTGTCACAAAAAAAATAAATAAATAAATAAATGAATTTGTGACAAAGCCACCAGTAGATTAAAACTATTTACAAGAAGTCCTCAGGGGCAGGCATTCCATGCCTAACCCCTGCTCTACCCTAGGATATTAAATTTTGGCCTTAAACCCATCAACTGTCTCCGAAGAGACAGCTTCGGTTGTAAGGCCATTCCAAGTTGCAATTGTCCTGGGGAAAAAAGAATTCTTAAAACCGTCCGTGTAAGCGTTTGGACGGTGGTACTGGAATGGGTGGGACCTAGTTCTCCTGCTCCCTTCACCGACCTCAGATAGGTACTTATTCTTATCTACAACGGCAAGATTATTATGAATTTTGTAGAATAGAGACAGAGAAGCCTGCTGTCGTCTTTCCTGCAGGTCTGGCCATTGGAGTTCTTCTAACATTTCTCCCACATGGCTTTGATTGCGCCAGCGCCTGCAGGTCCAACGGGCAGCAGTCCTCTGTACTTTTTCTATTCTGTTAATATCAACTTGGTGATGGGGCATCCAAACTGGCGCTGCATATTCTAATTTGGGCCGGACCAGAGTTTTATATGCAGCAGCCTTGATTTCCTTCGATGCAAAAGTCAAGTTTCTACGAAGGAAACCCAAGGTCTTAGTAGCCTTACTGGTAATTTCATTAATGTGCTGACCCCACTCGAGGTCATCCGTAATTTCAACTCCTAAATATTTGGCTGACGATACATTCTCTAGGACTTGGTTATGCAATGTATAACCATGGAGTATTTGCTTTGGAGGGGGGTGCCTAGTCACCCTCATAGAGTGACATTTGGCAACATTAAATTTCATGAGCCATGCCTCTTCCCAAAGTGCCAATTTATCTAAATCATCTTGGAGTATCTGTTGGTCTTCGGACCGTCTAATATTTCTATAGAGTACACAGTCATCAGCAAAAAGGCGGACTGTGGAGCTTATGTTGTCTGGCAGGTCATTAATAAAGATTAAGAACAGGATGGGCCCTAAAACAGAACCCTGGGGGACACCAGACAACACGGGGAGAGGGTCTGAACAGACACCATCCAGAACAACTTTTTGTGTCCTTCCAGATAGCCAGGCAGAGATCCACCGGAGGATATCATTTCGGATACCATAATACTCCAGTTTATAAATCAATCGTCTATGGGGGACCTTATCAAAAGCCTTGGCAAAGTCCATAATAATGAGGTCTGTTTGTTTGTGACCTTTATTATTGGCTCTGTCTAGGTTTGCCTGCAAATCGTGAATGAACTGGACCAGTTGAGTCTCACATGACCTACCACTCCTGAAGCCATGCTGAGACTCAACTAAAATCTTATGGTCCGATAGATGTTGCATGATTTTGCTCACGAGAATGTGCTCAAGAGACTTACAGCAAATACAAGTCAAGGAGACCGGCCTGTAATTGGCAGGGTCATATTTTTCTCCCTTTTTGTAAATGGGAGCCACATTAGCTTGCAGCCAGTCATCTGGTACTCTAGACTGGGCCAAGGACTGGTTGAAAATGCAGGCAAGGACCGGGGCAATTTCAGCACTGCATTCTTTTAACACACGTGCACTTAGGTCGTCTGGACCTGAAGATTTATGGGGGTTAAGACGGTCTAATAGTTTTTTGACCCCATTAGGGTCAATGTATAAGTCTTCAATTTCTGGGTAGGGGGTTGGTCCTTTCGATGGGGGGTCACCTACTTGTTCCCGGGTGTATACAGACTCGAACTGTCTGTTAAATATGTCTGCTTTGTCCTTATTAGCAGTTTTCAACATGCCATTTTCCCTTAAACAGGCCACACCCGTGGAATCCTTTCTTAAGTTTTTCATAAAGGACCAAAACTTTTTCAGCCGATCATTTTGGATACAGTCTTCTATGTTAGTGTCTGTATCTGAGGGATTGAAGATATCAGAAACATACCTCCAATAGGCATCACGCATTTCTTTTTGGACATGAGCTCTGAGTCGTTTATAACGACTCTCAATTGAGAGGAACATAATTGCCGTTATAAGTGATCTTTGCGCTTACATTATCATTTTTATATGTTTTGACGCTCATCTCATTTGACGCTTTTTAATTTGCTTTCATGCCCTTTGCCTGTTTGCTAGAAACATGCTTTTGCTCCTATTTCCGTGGCATCAGCCTATAGCTTTTTTCCAGAGACCTGTGTTGTGCACAAGCCCTTCTGAACTGGACTGTTTATTGCGCACATATTTCCAGTAATGTATCAAGTGAATTTCATTTTGTCTTCTTAATCACCAAGCACCACTATTCTGCTGGCATATTGGTCACTAAGTAAGTGCTGTGTTGCTTCTTGGTATGCCCTTTGCTCCTATTTCCGTAGCACTAAATGGAAGTCAGAGAAATAATGTTTTCACTAGCACATTTTAATAGTTTAATAAAGTGCAATAAAATGTCATGATTTTGAGGACTTACATGTCAAAAATGAAGTTACAGCATCAAAGAAATGTTAGTAAATCTTTCTTTGAAATCATTGCCCACTGTAAGGAACTTTCTCCTGAGGTCCGTAGGTCAAACGAAAGTTTTGGTTCATGAGGTCAAACGGTGGGAAAAGTTTGTAAACTATAGTACAGTTCAAAGAAGTGGATTTGCTTAATTCACATATGTAAAAAATTTCTGGTTCAGTGCAAATTTTAGTTTTCAAATATCATTTTGAACTCAGGCCCTATAGTTTTATTAACACATATTTCCTGTTAGCTATCTAGTGAATTTCATTGTGGAATAAAAGAGTAAAATTGCAGTGAAAACAGAAAATTTTTATATCTGGTGATTTGAACTGGGCTATAGATATTGTACTAGCAATGGGAGGTCACGTGATTAGCTGTTGACATAGACGCCAGCAAGCTACGGAAATAGCGGAAACTACGGAAGTAGGAGAATTGGGTATATACTAAACTCAATGTGCTTGTACACATCTTGGACCAGTTTGAAATTGAGCCAGGTTTAATCATTCTTTTCAGAGTTACTTGCCTTTGAGCAATAAAATATATAATAGGGAAAATGTTGTCTGGGCCCTAGCTTCTTCATTTTTGATCTTTCTTTCTTTCTTTCTATCGATACTGTCCTCGGTCAACTTTGACCATGATGACAGGTTTTTGGTGTGGCGCATAAGTTGTCACAAAAAAATAAATAAATAAATAAATAAATGAATTTGTGACATAGCCACCAGCAGATTAAAACTATTTACAAGAAGTCCTCAGGGGCAGGCATTCCCTGCCTAACCCCTGCTCTACCCTAGGATATTAAATTTTGACCTTAAACCCATCAACTGTCTCCGAAGAGACAGCTTCGGTTGTAAGGCCATTCCAAGTTGCAATTGTCCTGGGGAAAAAAGAATTCTTAAAACCGTCCGTGTAAGCGTTTGGACGGTGGTACTGGAATGGGTGGGACCTAGTTCTCCTGCTCCCTTCACCGACCTCAGATAGGTACTTATTCTTATCTACAATGGCAAGATTATTATGAATTTTGTAGAATAGAGACAGAGAAGCCTGCTGTCGTCTTTCCTGCAGGTCTGGCCATTGGAGTTCTTCTAACATTTCTCCCACATGGCTTTGATTGCGCCAGCGCCTACAGGTCCAACGGGCAGCAGTCCTCTGTACTTTTTCTATTCTGTTAATATCAACTTGGTGATGGGGCATCCAAACTGGCGCTGCATATTCTAATTTGGGCCGGACCAGAGTTTTATATGCAGCAGCCTTGATTTCCTTCGATGCAAAAGTCAAGTTTCTACGAAGGAAACCCAAAGTCTTAGTAGCCTTACTGGTAATTTCATTAATGTGCTGACCCCACTCGAGGTCATCCGTAATTTCAACTCCTAAATATTTGGCTGACGATACATTCTCTAGGACTTGGTTATGCAATGTATAACCATGGATTATTTGCTTTGGAGGGGGATGCCTAGTCACCCTCATAGAGTGACATTTGGCAGCATTAAATTTCATGAGCCATGCCTCTTCCCAAAGTGCCAATTTATCTAAATCATCTTGGAGTATCTGTTGGTCTTCGGACCGTCTAATATTTCTGTAGAGTACACAGTCATCAGCAAAAAGGCGGACTGTGGAGCTTATGTTGTCTGGCAGGTCATTAATAAAGATTAAGAACAGGATGGGCCCTAAAACAGAACCCTGGGGGACGCCAGACAACACGGGGAGAGGGTCTGAACAGACACCATCCAGAACAACTTTTTGTGTCCTTCCAGATAGCCAGGCAGAGATCCACCGGAGGATATCATTTCGGATACCATAATACTCCAGTTTATAAATCAATCGTCTATGGGGGACCTTATCAAAAGCCTTGGCAAAGTCCATAATAATGAGGTCTGTTTGTTTGTGACCTTTATTATTGGCTCTGTCTAGGTTTGCCTGCAAATCATGAATGAACTGGACCAGTTGAGTCTCGCATGACCTACCACTTCTGAAGCCATGCTGAGACTCAACTAAAATCTTATGGTCCGATAGATGTTGCATGATTTTGCTCGCAACTTCTTGTAACTTGCACGTATCCAGGACAGCCGAAACATCTCGGACCAGTTCAAATTTGGGCCAGTTTGGATCATTATTTTCAGAGTTACTTGCCCTTGAGTGATAAAATATTTTCCCATTGACTTGTAATGGGGAAAATGTTGTCCGGGCCCTAGCTTCACCATTTTTGATCGCAAGTTTGTGTAACTTGCGTGGTAGCTCAGTGGTTAGCGCACTTGCCTCTGATGTTAAAGGTCCCAAGTTCGAACCCGGGTAGTCATTTGCAGGGATGACATTAAAAAAGTGTGCCGTCCTTCGGATCGGGACGTTTACTGGAGGCCCCCTGTGCAGGGAGAGACATCCCCTGTGCAGGTTAAAGATCCCTTCTGTAGTTACATGGCTACAAGGAGGTTCATCCTGCAAAACTGGAGTGTACATCGTTCACCTGCTCATAATCCTCAAGAGAGGGTGTAGCAGTATAGATAGAAAAGAAAGAAAGAACTTGCAGGTAATCAGGACAGCTAAAACATCTCGGACCAGTTCGAATTTGAGCCAGGTTGAATCCTTCTTTTCAGAGCTACTTGCCCTTGAGCAATGAAATATATAATGGGGAAAATATTGTCCGGGCCCTAGCTTCTTCAATTTTGATCTCAACTTCTTGTAACTTGCAGGTATACAGGACAGTCAAAACATCTTGGACCAGTACAAATTACGGCCATGTTGGATCATTATGCCCCCAACTTTGAAAAAGTTGGTGGGGCATATTGCTGTTGGCTTGTCCGTCCGTGTGTGTGACTGTGTGTGTGTGTGTGTCACACTTTTCATGATTGCTGTAACTTTAGAACCCTGCAAGCTAGGGTCTTGAAATTTCATATATGGATTCCTCATGGAAAATTAGCTGACACATATTTTTTTTCTATTTGCAGTTATGCCCCTTTTTGGAGTTATGCCCCTTTTAGAAAAATGAGATAAATATCTTGTTAGCAAGATATCTCAAAAAGTATTTGAGCTATGGCCTTGATATTTGGTATACTGATTGGGTATGAGGAGTAGATTACCTAACTTTTTAGACAATTTCGTAAAATATTGATGGAGTTATGGCCCTTGTTTGAATTTGGCATTTTTCCAACTTTTGAACCGCTTGAGCTAGGAAGCTGATTTTTGGTATAGTAGTAGTTCTTGGTGTGTTAAATACTTTAGTACGAGTTAGGTAACTCTGCATTCATTATATACTGAGTTACTTCCCCTGATGTTCAGTACTTATGCAGCTACTGAGTTCAAGAACCATTAGGATTAGGGTTTTGAAATTTCATATATGGATTCCTTGTGGAAAATTAGCTGACCTGTATTTTTTTTCTTTTCCCAGTTATGCTCCCTTTTTGGAGTTATGCCCCTTTTAGAAAAATGAGGTGACTATCTTGTTAGCAAGATATCTCAAAAGGTATTTGCGCTATGGCCTTGGTATTTGGTATACTGATTGGGTATGAGGAGTAGATTACCTGATTAGCTTTTGAGACAATTCCATGAAATATTGATGGAGTTATGGCCCTTATTTGAATTTGGCATTTTTCCAACTTTTGAGCCGCTTGAGCTAGGAAGCTGTTTTTTAGTATAATAGTAGTTCTTGATGTGCTAAATACTTTAATACAAGTTAGGTAACTCTGCATTCATTATTTACTGAGTTACTTCCCCTGATGTTCAGTACTTATGCAGCTACTGAGTTCAAGAACCACTAGGGATAGGGTTTCGAAATTTCATATATGGATTCCTTGCGGAAAATTAGCTGACACGTATTTTTTTCTTATCCCAGTTATGCCCCTGTTTTGGAGTTATGCCCCTTTTAAAAAATGAGATAACTATCTTGTTAGCAAGATATCTCAAAATTATTTTAGCTGTGGCCTTGATATTTGGTATACTGGTTGGGTATGAGGAGTAGATTACCTGATCAACTTTGGGGAGAATTCCGTAAAGTTTTGATGGAGTTATGGCCCTTGGTTGAATTTGGCATTTTTCTAACTTTTGAATCGCTTGAGCTAGGAAACTGATTTGTGGAATAGTAGTAGTCCTTTATGAGTTTGATACTTTAGTACAGGTTAGGTAACTGCATTCATTAATTGTGGAGGTATTAAAAGTATTTGAGCTATGGCCTTGATATTTGGTATGCTGATTGGGTATGAGCAGTAGATTTCCTGATTATCTTTTTGGACAATTCTGTAAATATTTATGGAGTTTTGGCCCTTGTTTGAATTTGTCATTTTTCCAACTTCTGAATTACTTGATCTAGGAAGCTGATTTTTTTGTTTAACAGTAGTTCTTGATGTGTTTAATATTTCAATAAAGATTAGGTAACTCCTTTTCAGACTTAGACATTCTAAAGTTTGACACCTTTAGAAGCAAGCATATGGTTGGGGGCATAGTGTTTCACAAACACAATTTCTAGTTATTTTCAGAGTCACTTGCCCTTGAGCAATAAAATATTTTCTCTTAGACTTATAATCGGGAAAATGTTCTCCGGGCCCTAGCTTCTTCATTTTTGGTCACAACTTCTTGTAACTTGCAGGTATTCAGGACAGCCATAACATCTTGGACCAGATCGAATTTGGGCCAGGTTGGATCATTCTTTTGAGAGTTACTTGCCCTTGAGGGATAAATATTCTCCCATAGACTTTGTCATTGCTCTAGCGCCTTGATTTGTTGACCGAATTCGATTTAATTTCACCAAAGCGATTAGTATGACAATATCTTGGACAAGTTTGCATTTGTGCATTCTGGGGTCAAGGTCAAGGTCACAGAGGCTATTTTTAGAAAAACTTCGTCATCGCTCTAGCACCTTCATTTATAGACTGATTTTGATTAAAACTTCACACAAATGTAAAGTATGACAATATCTTGAATAAGTTTGCGTTTGAGCATCATAAGGTCAAGGTCACAGTGGCTATTTTTAGAAAAACTTTGTCACCACGCTCTTGCATCTTCATTTGTGGACCAAATTCAATTTAATTTCACACAAGTGATTAGTATGGCAATATCTTGGACAAGTTCGCGTTTCAGCATTCTGGAGTCAAGGTCAAGGTCACAGTGGCTATTTCTAGAAAACTTTGTCATCCGTCTAGGGCCTTCATTTATAGACAGATTTTGATTAAAACTTCACACAAATGTTTAGTATGACATAATGACAATATCTTGAAAAAGATCGGGTTTCAGTGTTCGAAGGTCAATGTCAAGATCACAGTGGCTATTTTTAGAAAAACTTTGTCATCGCTCTAGTGCCTTCATTTATGGACCAATTTTGATTTAACTTCACACAAGTGATAAGTACGTCGATATCTTGGGTAAGTTTGCATTTCAGCATTCTGGGTCAAGGTCAGGGTCACAGTGGCTATTTTTAGACAGACTTTGTCAAAACTTTGTCATCACTTTAGGGCCTTCATTAACGGACAGATTTTGATTTAACTTCACACAAATGTTTAGTATGACAATATCTGGAAAAAGTTCGCTTTTCAGCATTCTAAGGTCAAGGTCACAGTGGCTATTTTTAGAAAAACTTTGTCATCGCTCTAGTGCTTTCATTTGTGGACCAATTTTCATTTAACTTTGCACAAATGTTTAGTATGACATTATCTTTGACAAGTTCTCATTTCAGCATTCTAGGGCTAAGGTCAAGGTCACAGGGACAATTTTTACTGTCAGTGCAATTATCTCACCTTCCCGGTAAGCTTATACTGTGACAAACAGGTAGGCTGTATTTTTCAGTTACACCGCATGTGCTGTCTGCAAAGTTTCCTTTGTCTTTGATCAGCAACGTCTAAAACTAGTTGCGGATTATGATGAAACAATATCCTCGTATAATATGTACTTGATATTGGGTTGCATAAGAACACGCAGAATTTAGAGTATAAAGATTTAGATGTTTCCGAGGACGCCGTCAAGTACATGAACATAGACTACTACTGATGACTTTAAGATATTTCACTTTGTTGCTGGTCTACCATGTGTTCAAGTTCGGTCAAAAGATATGTAAATTTTGTAAACGTTTACCACATGTACATGAACTGTTACCGTTTATCCATGTACATGTACACGTAGAAGCCCTAGGTGTAAGTAGCGGGGCTATTCAGATGAAAGCGATGCAGGTCAAAAATTAGGTCACTATGTCAAATCTTAGAAAATCTTAGAAAAAATCTTAATGTGTACACTCTAGAGGGCACTGTTTTTATCCAATTCATGAAACTTATTCAGACTGTTTATTTTTATGAAATCTAGGGCAGGTTTGTAAGTGGGTCATGTCTGTTCAAAAAGTAGGTCACTAAATCAGATATGAGAAAAACCTTGAGTACACTCTAGAGGGCACAGTTTTGATCCAGTCTTTGTTCAGAATGTTTATTTCTATGTAATTTATGACAAGGTGCTCTAGTGACCTCCTTTATTAACCAGTTTTGTAACCAGTATAACTTCACAGCTGTATTGGATTTGTTTGATGTCAAAATCTGCACTCTTCTACAAATACTGGTTTAAGGTTTGTAACAATGAGTGAAGTGACAAAATGTGTCTGTTGACAGTAGGAGCTCAGGTGAGCTACAGGACCATTGGTCCTCTTGTTTATTTTTGTCCTAAAGTACCAGTGCATGAAATTTCATTAAAATGAATATAAAAATGTATCTCCATTGTGTGATGATACACTCACAGGTTTGCCAGAATGGCCTCGCTATGCATGTGTTGTTGTCCTTCAGTTAATCTAAAATTGGCAAGTTAAGTGATAACTAAAACTTCAACAAATTTGTTTTTATCATGTGATGTTGCTGTTATTTAGTGGATAACGTCATGTCATAAAAATCTTATGACCACGCGTGTAATAACAGACACGTACACGTAATGTCATTGACAACATCCATGTCAACCTTGCGTTTTCTTATTGAAATAATATTCAGTTTGAAGGCGTTAAAATCCCATTTTAAAGGGCTATATGATAAACAGAGTCTTACACTCATGATCCTTTCATACAAAATTTATGAAACTGGCCGGAGGCTCATTTCATAAATTTCATATGAAATGACCACTTGTGTAAGATCTTCTTTAACTTAATTTCTGTTGCTTTATTTCAGATTTAAGTGTTGGTAGATATATTAAACAACCAAATCGGAAATGTAATCGGCTATGTGTGGGTAAGCGTTGCTGTGACCCGTTAGCAGATTGTAGCTGTGGAATACATACAGGGAAATATGAATGTGTTTGTCCAGAGGGTTACTATGGTAATGGCTTGAAAGGTGGTTGTCAAGGTAAATTGTAGTTAGTTGCCCATCCTGCCAACTGTTTTCACATTTGTTGTCTCAATATCCATCATTCAGATTGTGGATATTCAGTATTAACCTGACTTTTGGTTATCCATTATATTTAAATTTCCATAATTTGATTTTTGGATATCCATAAAGATGCAGTGTATGCCATTGGGCTGTTTCGAGTCATTTACAGTGAGATGCTTCCTGAAATTCATACAGAGGTAAAGTATGATTTTCTCATATTTGTAATTTATTCTCAAATAGCCTAATTCTCTGTTATTAATGGATTACCGTAATGATAAGAGGTATATCTATGATTTTGTGCTAGGGTATGAGCTCGTGATGATTGTACTTGAAATTGCGGTTATAAGCCAGAAAAGGGGAAAGAAGAGAAGAGGGTGGGGAAGTGCGGTGTCCTCAAAAGAAACATTCCAAAATCTAGACACATCTAATGAGATCCATCTTATGAGATAAAATATAGTATGACCATGATTACAGTATTTCAGAGGCTAGCTAAGAATTGTGACTGAAGGTGGACTAGTACTCTCAAACTTTGGGAAAGGTCAAATGAACTTAACCCCTTTGTCCATCAGCAAAACAAGACAAAATGAAAATCATAAGCATCATACATAATATGTCCTGTGGTTGATTGTTTCCTTCAGTAATTTTAAAGAAATGAAATGGAAACTGAAATTTACTGTTTAGAAAATTATTTCAGAATGCCCTCCAGGGACCTACAAGCCTGAGGTGAAACCAGGTGATGTTTACACATGTACAAAATGTCCAGATGAACATCATACCAGTCCGTCAGGCTCAACATCTATTGACCAGTGTGTATGTAGTAAGGGATTCAGGGCCCTGAATTCTACAAGATGTGCAGGTTTGTAAAGAAAGAGCAAGTAGCAAAGGTACTTTAGGCATAGAGATATACACTTCTGTTTTTTTTTTGCCATTTCTTCAAAAGGAAATAATTGTGAACTGTGACAATCTGATTGCTTCTGTGGACTACATAGACCTTCCAAAATGGGTTGTACTCTGAAAATTTAGCATCTGGTTTACAAACTAAGTAAGTTTTGAACAACTGGGCCCTGGACTGTTCATTCAAAACACATGGGCCCAGTTGTTCAAAAGAATGTCATTAATTAACAAGATTTTAAATTTTCAAACCTTTTGTTTACTAAGAATTTCCCTATTTTTGATTTTTTTGTGCACTAGAAGACTGCACAAATCATTGACTAACAGTATAGCTAAGCTATTAAAGAATGCTTTGACCAAGTGGGCCCTATAAAATCATTTCTTAAATATTTAATCCCTTGCTTATTGTAATAGCAAATGTTTTATGAACTATTCCCTCAGCAACTCAAAAATGTTACTTTTGTTGCTAAAAGTAGCTTCTAAATCAGTTGCTTCACTTAATAGAATTACATGTATATAAGTTGCTGAGACATGAAAAATACCTGCTGGAATTTAAAAAAAAAAAATCTGTGATCATGTGACATTCAAAAAATTATTGACTGTTACAAAACAGCTCGACAGTTACATTTCAATATGAAAAAAAGAAAAAGAAAAAAGAATGAGAAGAATTATTATTCATATATAAAAAATGCAATTTCTCAAAAGTTTATCAGGTGGCTTTGAAAATACAGTATGAACATATTGGTTAACCAAATTTAGATAAAATATGTAAGGAGCCATAAAAACAACGAGGGAGTTCATTTGTAAAAGATATGATACAAACATTTTGAGAAATTCTTTGGATTTCAGCAGAATATCAAAGTGAATTGCATAAGATGAGTGACTTTGGAAAATCTTTCATTTTGTCACATTGATGTTGTTGAAATTTTGTGAGATGTGTCAGACTTTTGATGGCATGTAGTCACATTTCAGTATTAAAATGTCCCCATGAAGAAGATAAGTGAGTTTGAAGAAACTCACATCAGTTACATTTTATGTCATTAAAATTTTATGATATTTTGTTTTAATTGGTTATGGTATGTAAATCATAATTATTTCAGTGCTGAAATGTCCCCAGCTTGAGGCTCCAAAGAATGGATATTTTGTGAATGACAAATGTAAGAGTGTGTTCAACGCAGCTTGTGGGCTGAGATGTAAGCCCGGGTATGAGCTGCAGGGAAGTGGTTTGAGAATCTGTCGGGAAGATGGGACGTGGTCCGGAACAGATACACACTGCAACAGTAAGTTATGGCAGTTTTGTTTGTAGTAACATTTTACATTCATGTTGCAGTGCTTCAGATAAGAAAAGGTAATAGGGATAATTTTGGGATACAATGTAATTTTCCATATTTTTCCATAAATACATATGTTGTGACCCTCATTAGAACCATCTCACTGAAACAGTTCTAATGAGGAGTTGCGACATACATATTTATTGAGAAATGAAAAATATTGTCGTTGAATTATCCTCAGTACCCACTCTTATGTGGACTTCTGTACAGTGTAACTTGTGGTACACCATGGTTTGTCCATCGGATTATTTTTGTAGCAATTGTGTTGATGACATAATCTTTTGTTGAGTTTTCTGTTTTAGCTCTGTTTTGTGGCAATGCAGACAGCGGAGACACAACATTTCACAGAATTCTTATTATGTTTCAGTGAAGACCTGTCCAGCGCTGATGATACCAAAGAATGGTAACATGATCTGCACTACAGATGATTTCACCTTCAATACAGTGTGTCGGTTCACTTGTGATACTGGATACAAATTGGTCGGCTCTCGTAAACGTACTTGCCTGGCAATAGCTTTTTGGACTGGAATCAACACCAGATGTAGAGGTAAGCTACTAAATGTAATTGAGGGCTGGCCATAACACCTATATTGAACACATTCTAAGTATTGGGAAAGATTTGAAGCAAAGCAAAATGTGCAGACCTAGATCAAGCTGCTCCCAAAGAAGCAGTCTGATCAGGAAAGAGTTATATCTTTGCCAGAAAAGTACTCACTGAAAAGGATGCTGCATCCAAACTTGTGTTATAGTGGATAACCTCTGTAGAGAGAATTAAAATGTGCATTAAAAATTGTTAGAAAACTTGAAATTTTGGACATGATTATGTTACACAGAGCTCTAGATAAGAGGGAGTATTTGTTGATAATTAGGGATAATTTTTGCTAATTCTGCATAAAAAATATGTTGTGACCCCTCATCTGAACCGTCTCGTCGAGACGGTTCAGATGAGGGGTCACAAAATATGCTTTCAATGAGAAATGAGAAAAATTATCCTTAATTATCATCAGATACTCCCTCTTATCTAGAGCTCTGATTACATTTATGGGATATTAAGAACATGGCAAGTTTTTTATAGTTTGTGGTTATCAAACATACAGGTCTTGCAAACATAGGGAAAGCGGATATTCTAACACTGGTTGCCTATATAGCCAATGGTAAAATCTAGTGATATATTGCATGACAAATCACTGGGCGGACTAGCGTAAAGTTATTTAGCGCCACTCGTACATCATTTGGCTCATTTGCTGACGTCATTTTTCATTTCCATGAGGATAGACGGTGTAACGTCTTTTTCTCGCATCAAAAACTTATGGAGTACATGTAGAAGACTTTGTTACAGTCAAAGTTGTTGGCGGGATTTCTTCATGTAATCATGGTGGAAAACTGGAAATATCTGAAGGAAACTCTTGCGTGTTCGTCGTTTCTTGAGTGTTAGAATCGAAATAGATTCTTGCTAACAAGTGATATGTTGCCCAATATATCACTGGTTGTCGGTGAGTCGTCAGTGATATATCACTCGTGCTTTGCACTTGTGATATATCCACTTCACGACTGACCCCCAACCAGTGATATATTGGGCAACAAATCACTGTAAGCAGGATGGATGGATGGATGACTTGCGATTTTACGTCCTTTTCAACAGTATTTCAGTCATATCAGGACGATGAGCTTGTGATAATGAAAGGCTGTGTGCAATGGAACCCCGTTTACGATGGAAAGAACTCCGCCTCCAACGGGGCTCGAACCCGCGACCGCTAGATCAGTAGGCCAGCGCTTAACCCACTGAGCTACCGGGGCTCCACACTGTAAGCAGGAATCTATTTCTTAAATAAAAAGTATTACTTATGTTGTGTAGAGTACAAAACATTAGAACAGCAAATTGCTGACAAAAGAACTTAAACATGAACAAGACACAAAAATTGCTATGCTGCTGATTGGTAAAAATTCTTTTCTTTCAGAAATAACCTGTCAGCCCCTTCCTTTAATCAGAGATGGCAGCATTCACCCACCATCATGTACCGCTGGGGAGGTGGCTTTTGGCACCACCTGTTCTGTCACATGTCACTCAGGCTACACTCTGATTGGTCCACACAGTAAACAGTGTCTCCCTGAGGGGCTGTGGACTCCAGCTGCAGAGGCTAGTCGATGTGAGGGTAAGTTAGAATACAGCAGTCACATGTCTCTCAGACTACATTCTGAATGGTCCACACATTAAACTGCCTCCCTGAGGGGCTGTGGACACCAGCTAGTCAGTGTGAGGGTATGCTGGAATACAGTAGTCACATTCTGCTTTGTTTACACAATTTACAGTGCCTTCCAGACCAGCTGTGGTGGCTGGTTAGTGAGAGGGTAAGTTGGAATGCATGCTTGTTCTTGTACAAATGTTTGTGATATTAATGTGTATGGATGTCCCTCAAGAAAAAATCCACCAGGCCACTTAGCGCAGTCGGTAGTGCAGCTGGTTCGAGCAAGAGGTCCCAGGTTGGATTCCCGGTCTAGCCCCATACTTTTGTTTCTCCTTCTGCTGATTCAAGAAGGGCAGTTGTCAGTTACTGGCAAAAGTATGTGCACCTAGTACTGACTAACTGTTTAGGAGGTCTAAGCCTGCTCAGGAATAGTGACTGTGGGGTTGGGTTAACTGACCATCCCAACATGACCCTAGCTGTTTACTGTGGACGTAAAGCAACAAAACAAGAACATCAAGAAAAAAATCAGGGTGGTGCTAGGAAACTTTCAGTGCAGGGGCATGATACTAATTTGGACAATAGTAGGGCAAGGGCTTACTGTGCTTGCAGTAGGTGTGGGTGGGAGTTGTTTGGATACTTTTTGCTCACCTATCATCTCTTCTTTCTCCCTCTCACTGGAAGACGGTTCCATATAGG
Source organism: Ctena decussata (assembly GCA_963989385.1). NCBI lineage: Eukaryota > Metazoa > Mollusca > Bivalvia > Lucinida > Lucinidae > Ctena > Ctena decussata. Next base: position 20,417,190 of record OZ022501.1, on the reverse strand, counting down.
CTGAAATACTGTCTCAAAGGGCTGTTAAACCAAAACAACCAAACATCATGAAAATCCCTGATCCCATGGGACAGGGTGTGTGTGAGAGTGTGTTGTGGTGGTGGTAGGGGGGAATGAGTGGGTGGGTGGGGGGGAGGACCGATGGTGAAGAACCTCATTCCTGCAGTCCTTTAAGTTCTGGCTGATTATTCTGGCAGTACCAAGTTTAAATTCAGCATCAGAGCTCTAGATAAGAGGGCATATTTGATGATAATTGAGGGATAATTTTTCTTATTTTTTAATGAAACCATACATTGTGAACCCTCATCTGAACCGCCTCGACGAGACGGTTCAGATGAGGGGTCACAATGTATGCTTTTATGCAGAATTAACAAAAATTATCACTAGTTATCACCAAATACTCCCTCTTATCTAGAGCTCTGCAGCATGCGGCAAAATTCTTCACTTGTTGCCTTCCTTTAGAATTTTCTTGCCAGCAGTGTATGCCTTGTGAGAACATAAGTCTCACAGCACCGTCTAAGTCAAATACTAATTCTTATCAAAACTTATTTACCTGGTGCCCTGAATTTATTCAAAACTCCTGAAAGCACTAAAAATAAAAATAGTTGGATTTGCAAAGGGTAGATACAGATGAGATGGCTTGTGAGCTGACTCATCTGAATCAGCACTGTTTGCCTTCTTGTCTGTAAATTCTCAATATGATGTGGCTTGGACAATTTTTTTTTAATTTTGCAGACATATTTTTTTTCCTCTTTTGACTCATTAAGGGTAAAACATATTTTCTATATCTTTTCTCAGATACAACAGCACCATTCATCATGTGCCCTTATGATATTGACACAGTCACCGACCCTAATGAAAACAAAGCTTCAGTTCAGTGGGAAGTGCCCTTGGCAGTTGACAACTCGGGCTATGTTCCAATTCTGACATCAGTGCCAGCAGTTATTCCCCCTGCTGAATTCCCAATGGGTACAACAAAAGTGACTTATATAGCAGAGGATTTGAATGGAAATAAGGCTGACTGTAACTTCCTCATCAAAGTTATGGGTGAGTAGTAAACAATATGTTCTGAATTAAATGTACTACCAGCTATTAAAGCCCTTTTCATAGCTCCTGGATCCTGAAAAAAAAAACAACACAAAAAAAACCCTAATAAATATAATATACAGGGCAATTTTTAATGTGAGCAAATGGCTTCTCATTCTGTGAGGACACACAGATAGAATGTAAAAATTGAAATGAAATCATAAGACACAATGAATAGTGCCACAGACTGGTTCTCAAATTTTTTTGCTCCCCAAAGTTGCCACTTTGTCTGTTCATCTGTCCATCTTTCCATCCATCAGTCCATCACACTTGTCCAGAGCATATCTCTGAAAGTATTGGGGGAACTAAATGAAACTTCACACATTGATAGAGGACATCGAGGGGAAGTGCAGTGCACAAGATCCGTAACCCTGTCACAAGTATTTACGAAGTTAGCTCCCTTTCTGGAAGTTTTTAAATTCTCGTTTTTGAGAAGTTTAAAATGCTTCAAAATATTTTTGACATGATGTCATACACTTCCAATCATGTTTAAGAGATTAATTTAGTGGCGACAGGACAAAACTCAACAAAGTGGCATGTGCACTTAGGGAAGACTTAGATCAGTCTTGGCATCAGCCCAGTCTGATTAGAGTCTTGGATCATGCTTAAAGGGTAGCTACAGGTCTAAGCTATCTCCATGCCGACATGGAAGACTGATCAGACTGGGCAGATACCCAGGCTGATATAAATCTTTGCTGGGCCTACATGCCATTTTGTTATGTTTTGTTGTGACACAGCTCAATTTCTTAACTCAGCTGAATGTATATTTCATCAGACAAACAGAAACCCACAGTAGACAGATGCTACTCCCCAGCCCCTGTGGTCTCCTCTGAGCCCTATATTCACGTCAAATGGGAGGAACCGATTTTCAGCGACAACTCAGAATATGATGTCTTTGTGCGACGATCTCATGCTCCTGGCTTATTTCCTATTGGCAAAACAACAGTTTCCTATACAGCATATGACCAGAGTGGAAATAATAACACTTGTGAAATTGTTATTAATGTTATACGTAAGTATTTAGAACACTGTAATGTGCCTAAATTTTGGAACATCTGAAATAATCAATTTTCCATTTGAAACAAATGGAAAATTGATAACTTTCGGTATCCCAAAAATGTTGTAAAATGCTCAAATAGATTTGAAAATGTTATAATTTGAAATGCTGTTAAATGCCAAACAGATTGGAAAAACAGTAGGTCTATAGATCCACTACCTAATTTTCCTCATATTATACACTTATTAAATGCAGTCAACTCTTGATATCTCAAAGTCAAAGTTCATCCCAAACCACTCTCTCAACTCTTGATATCTCAAAGTTGAAGAGAAATTAACTCTGAACTCTTGATATCTGAAAGTCGAAGTTACTAGAAAATTTACTTTGAGATATCAGTGGTTTGAGGTAGCAGGAGTAAAAAAGTAAAGAAAAGTAGGAAATATGTCCAACTGTATTCTTAGATAGAAGAGTTTACTTTGAGATATCTGTGTTGGAGGTATTGAGAGTTGACCATATGTTGATTTTAATACTTGGATTAGCCAGTGTTGTAATTTGATGTTAGCTTGAATTTAATGGGACTGGAACTGCATCTATCAGGCATGCATTTATTCTGCCTGTTTATGTGAGAGGATCTGTTCAGTTTTACCAAAGAAGGGAAATTAATCCTCTTTAGACCAGTGGCCTTGTCTATCCTTATTATTTGGATGAGTCCATTTGTAATTTTAGGGATATCTGGTGCATATTTTCACTTTTACTGTATTTTGCATAGAAATTTTTGTAAGCAAACAGTATAGACCCTGATAAGATACCTCATTTTTCGGTGTCTGAATTGGATCTGCACTGTTTGCATATGTCCCCCAAACGGGTATCCTGGTCTGAAAAAGGCTAACAGTACCTGAATAGAGTGTTTATATTGCTGTTTTAAGACTGTTTCCCCACACTGTTATTATGCTTCTTTCAACAGCTCATCCCTGTGAGTACCCACCTATACCACTGAATGGTAACAGGACTTGTTATGAAGACGAGGAAGGTGTTGTCTGCTCATTCTACTGCTTGGATGGTTACACCTTTGCTATAGAGCCGGCTACCCAGTATACTTGTGCCTTTGACAACAAGTGGGAACCAGCAGATAAACTGCCTGTATCCGACTGCTCAGGTAAACTAGCCATTGAATTTGAACTAGTCCAATTATCTTTTGTCACCTCAGTTTGACTATGGTTTTCCCCATTCACAAAACATAGGAGGTATGAGTCATATCAAGTAAAAATATATGACATCCAGATGGCAATGACTCAGATCAGCCTTTGCATCTATGCAGTCTGATTAGAGGCTTGCCTGCCTGCATGGAAAAACATGTAGGCTGTTCATAGAGTGCATAGTGGAGACTCTGATCAGACTGTAGATGCACATGCTGATCTGGACCTCACACATGCCCAACGACATTTTCATTTGAAGCAACCTATGTATTTATGCCTGTGGCAGAATGTTAAAGAAACAAATGCAATGCATTGGAATTATATTTTCTGTTATTATTTTAAAACAGGATTCATTTGCAAATCACAAAAACTTGAGCTGTTTGAAAAGGAAATGGGTCTGAAAAACAGCAGTGGAATCTGATAAAATTATTTTCTGTTCATTTCAATAGTCTGTATTTTCTGAGGAATCAGTACCAAAAAGGGTTCACTGAATGGATCAGTCTTTCTGCTGCAGAGGTGGGCTGATCTGAACCTTGCTCTTGGTTGGTGCCATGTTTACAACGAGGAACAACTTTTGAGGGTTCCTGTTTGCTTCCTTGGATGACAAAGCCATTTCAAAATGAGATCTAAAGGGAAAGAAATTGTTATTAAGGGAGCAAATTCTTTTCTTTAAGAGTTGACTCCCAATTAGATGGATGCCAGGAGCTGTATTCATAAAACAACTTAAGTTGTTGCTATGCTGTTGCTAAGGCTAAATTTCTTTGAAGGAGATTCCCTACAACTATGAAATTTGCTCTGGAGGAACAGTCTTACAAAGACTGTTCCTCCAGACCAAATTTCATAGATGTAGGGAATCTCCTTTATAGATATTTAACCGTAGCAACCGCATAGCAACGACTTAAGTGGCTTTATGAATACGGCCCCAGAGAAGATTAAAAGGTAGAGTTGCTTCCCCAGAAAATGCACCTATTCACCGTAAAATAGAGTATTTAGGCTAATCATGGTATTAAATTCATAATACACCATAAAGTGCAATATTTCTTTGGATAAAAATCCATCTAATAAGACAGATCTAGATTTTCAGGATAGTTTTGGAGGTGGGTGGGGGGGGGGGGTATGGAGGAGTGGGGAGAGACCTTAGAATAGTTCCTGTTGACTATTTTAGCTAGTTCTAGATGGGGAATCGGGGAATCTCTGTCTTATAATTTGATGTCTGATTTCAGCTATCCACTTGTCCAATGACATTATCCAGCCAGCATCTTTCACTTTTGCTGGACTAGTAGCTTGTCAACAGAGACCGATCCTGATGAGACTAGAGAAAGACTTTGAACAGAGAGTCACAAAGAGAGTGAATGAACTCTGTGAGGAGGGGATAACTTGCTCTGTTCAAGACCTTGAAACTACTTGTGAACATTCTGATGGTAGGGTATACTAATAGAAACCCCACATTTTCGTTTCCCCTGCGACTTGCAGAAGCGAGACATAGGTGTTACTTTTCCAGCATTGGCATCTTCATTGGTGTAAACTTCTGTTGGGTTTTCTTGTTTTAGCTCTGTTTTGTGACACTGCACAGAGAGGGAAGACATAGCATTCTGTGGCTTGTGTGTAAAAGCAGAGCTGTAGATAAGAGGAAGTATCTGATGATAATTAATGATAATTTTTCTTATTTCTCATCAAAACCATAAGTTGTGACCCCTAATCTGAACTGTCTCGTCGAGACGGTTCAGATGAGGGGTCACAACATATGTTTTCATGCAGAATTAAAAAAAAATATCCCTAATTATCACCAACTACTCCCTCTTATCTAGAGCTCTGGTGAGAGTACCCTAGGAATTACACTCAATTTGTAAAAAGTTGTATCAGTGTCAATACCATGTCAAACACTGTCATAGCAACCTTAGTGCAACATCCTGACTGTTCATACTTTAATAGTGATACAGCATTGGAAATGTGCCAGCATACTTTGACCCTTAGTTTAAACATATTTTATTGCCACAAAAGTACAAGCAATAGTGTTGGACCACAAGTTCTGTCAACATTAGTTACGGTCCTCCCCATATGACCCTTAAAGTGCCAAAAAAGCAGATAACAGAATTTATATTTGCCAAATTTGAAAACACATGACCTGTATGTAATACCAACACTATTGCACTTGTGGCATGCACACTGTCCAGTTTTTGCCTTGCCTGAGACTAGCAGAACCCAAGACATAGGTATTTTCCCTTATCAGCAACAGCAGTGTAAACTTTGCCTTTAGTTTTATGGTTTAGCTCTGTTTCGTGACAATGGGCAGACAGGCAGGACACCCTATTCCACAAAATTCTTGTCTTGAGTGCCGTGTGTTACTGGTTATTTTCACATGATTGGTGTTCCACTTTGACTAAAGGATAAATATTAAAGTTTGTGTTAGAAATTTAGGTAAAACAAATAGAAACATGCCAGAAGGAGTGGTGGTGGGCAAGTTACTGTTGAAGATTCTGAACTCACAGTACTTACGTGTTGCATAATAACAACTACAAAAAAAAATGACATTAGCTGAGCCAACAAAATAAGTTTTGTTTCCTTGCAGATTTCAATAAGGTCCAAGTGATACTGGGAAGAAGTAAGCGTAGTACAGGTGTGAGAAGTACAGGACGTGAATTCAGAGTTCGGCGCTCTTCCATTACTCAGACAGAGAAAATTGAAGGATCCATTATAACTTTCACGTATAATTTGGCAAGTATGTTTCAGCTAAGGTGCAGTATTGTATCCTAGGAAAACTTAGGATCATTCATTAATAAAGATATGAGCCGCGACACAAGAAACCCAACAATGTGGTTGTGCGCCCTGCGCAGACTCAGATCAGCCTGGGCATCCACCCAGTCTGGTCAGACTCTTCGCTAAGTGCTTAAAGGGTAGCTAAAGGACTGAGCTACCTCTATGAGGACAGTGAAGACTCTGATCAGACTGGGTGGATGCCCAGGCTGATCTGAGTCTGCGCTGGGCGCACAACCACTTTGTTGGGTTTCTCGTGAAGGTGCTCATATTATACAAGTCACTTGAAAAGAGACATTAAAGCATGTGCATTCAGTAAACACTCAGGGTTGTCACGGTCAGCGAAAAACATCTGGAAAATGATTAGTTTTCCAGGTCAGGGAAATGTATGGGAATTTAGTGGTTGGTAAGGAAAAGGACTTGAAAAGTCAGGGAATTTGAAAATCAATGGGTATGGCAGTCTTCAAACAATATACATATTTTATTGAAGAGCAAAGGATGTACTTTCTAGAGAGATGGTCCAGGTGCTTCTCTCTCTTCTTTGGGCTACTCTTAAAGGAAAGAATTTGCTCCCTGAGGGAGCAAATTCTTTCATTTAAGAGTTACCTCCAATTTCTGAGTGATACAGTTAGCACTGTTGAAGTAAAGAGTAAAATTAACTTTTGGATCCGTAAAAAGGATATGGAAAACTGTAAAGTGTCAGGGAAAAATCAGGGTAAACTCATGGAATTTTTAAGTGGATGATAAGTGGTAATCCTGAACACTCAAATCAGCCTGTGCAGGCTGACGATCTGACACTTTCCTATTCCCACACATGCTGTAAGATACCTTTTCATGTGAAGCTTATCAAATTTATGGCAGCCTCAAGGTGGCAAACACTGAATTTGATAACTACAGACCCAGAGGGTTATTTTGATATATATAAAGAAATGGTACACTCTGGAGACCATCCCCTTGAAAGATAGCCCATCAAGTTTGCTCTACTAAGTGTATCACAGAATATACATACATGTATGTACTTTTAATACTGTTTGTTGTTATCCAGTCAGACCTTTTACTACATGTACATATCCAAGCATATTAGAATCTATGTTTATACACTGATCACCTAGGATGATTTAGAAAAGTTGACAATGTGATAAATAATTGCTTTGTTTCAGAGTGATAATTTAAACAATTGAAAGCCAAATATATTTATAGAGTTCAAAAAAAAATTGTGGCAGCCTCGTTTTTCATAAAACAAGTGTTGTGGTCCTAATTAGAACCCACATTGGTATGGTGGTTCTAACAAGGGGCCACATTATTTTTACATAATTATCCCAGAATGATTATCAAAGTCTCATCACTTACTGTTATTAGATTGTGAAAGTAATGGAAATGAATGAATAGAAACGGACTTTTGCTTTTGCTGAAGCATTTACTATAACCCTTTCAAGATGGGAAAACCCATTTTGGTGACTTCAGAGCTCTAGATAAGAGGGGGTATTTGATGATAATTAAGGATAATTTTTTTTATTTCTCATTGAAACCATATGTTGTGACCCCTCATCTGAACCGTCTCATCGAGACGGTTCAGATGAGGGGTCACAACATATGTTTTTATGCAGAATAAACTAAAATTATCCCTAATTATCACCAAATACTCCCTCTTATCTAGAGCTCTGGACTTACAGAAACAGTGCAGACCCAGTTCAGACACTCCAGAACGTGGCATCTGATCAGGTTCTACACTGTCTGCTTACAGGAATTTCTAGGCAAAATGCAATGAAAATGAAAATATCTACTAGAAAACCCTAAAAGTAGAAATGGACTCAAAGGACGGACAGGTCCACTAATCAAAAAAGGGTTCAAAGAAAACCTAAGTTATAATTAGAAAAGAAAAGAACCTGTCAAAACTCTTGGCCCCAGCAGAAAAATCCATTCCATGGAATTTCTGTTTCAGTGAAAATGAATCTGAGTTTCCTTTCAAACAGCTATCAGGAAAAGACTTCCATAGGAGCATTTCACTTACCATCCGATCCTCAGCCTTATTCTATATTGTACTGTTTGTATTAAAGAAATATTGTTTAAACTAAACAGCTATCTCAAGGAACAGTGCTTTACAGTTTCGGCAGTGTCGCAAACCACAAAAAACATTGATGCATATGGGTACACCTCCTTGTTTTCCGCCTTTTTATTTTTTCAAAGGCAGACCATTTATGTATCTTCCTGTTTGCCTCCTTGGACAATCCAAAATGGGATCTACTCTTAAAGAAGAGAGTTTGCTCCGAGAGGAGCAAATTCTTTCTTTTAAGAGTTGACCCTCATTGGAAAGGTCGGCAACATTGAAAATTGCTGAGTTGCTTTCCCTGAAAGTATACTCATTTACTTCAAAGGTTCTTGTATCTCCTTATGTAAGGTTCAGTGGAGACATCAGATAGTGCAGCCATAGACAGAGCCAAGCAGAAGCAGCTGAAGACAACAGTTAACAATATTGTCACCACGCTGAGGAAGGATGCTAAACGTGGTGACCTTAACCTTGAGGTCGACGGTAAAACTATGGAGTTGACTGATATGTCATTTGATCAAGACCCAGTGTTTGTGTGTCAGCCTGGGAGTGTCTTGAAGGGACAGTCATGTGGTAAGCAGGGCTTCAGTTAAGCTAGTATTTTGGGTGCGCAAATATAGTCTTTTTATACCCCTGTTTGTGTGACTGTCAGTAGTACTTAACAGTATAGTGGAGATGTGTATTTGAATTGTAAAAAATTACTTTCTGCTTACAACTTTTATTGATCGTTTTTGAATACAAGGTGACAAGTTGTATGCCACCAGCTTTAAGGTGAAAAAGTCATAATACTTTTGTTTAGGGTAGCAAGTTACTTTTAATATATGATGCTTCACATTTAGGTATTAGTGAACAGGCCAAGATAGTGAAACAACAGTAATAACTCTGTTACATGTGCCATGCAATTAAGATAGAAAATTCAGCTGATGATAAAGCTTGCTAAGTCTGATGAAGAAGAATGCCGCATAATTATTATATAGATATTTTTCTCATGAGCTCAGTATCCATTATGCTGCTTATCTTTAATTGGGCTACCATAATTTCTGCAATGCCCAAAACACTGAACGTATATAGCTTTGTAGTGTTTTATGTTCTTACATGTAATTTCACCAGTGGAGTGTCCAGAAGGAACATATTACAATTTGATCACGGAAGTTTGTACGAGCTGTGATATTGGTACATATCAACCTCTGACTGGCCAGCTCACATGTGTAGTGTGCCCTGTCAATATGACCACAACAGAAATACAGGCTACTAATCAAACTCAGTGTAAAGGTAAGCCAGGTGCCTTAAGTTGTTAATAGCTATTAGCTCTGTCAGGTGTTACTCAGGTACATGTTAACATGTACCTGAGTAATACCTGAGAGAGCTAATAGATCAGCTCACATGTGTAGTGCGTCCTGTCAGCATGACCACAACAGAAATATAGGCTGCTAAGAAAAGACGGTATAAGGTAAGGCAGACAATCTCAAGTAATAAATAGCCATGACCTTGACATTTGTCAAGGTCATAGCTATTTAGTACCTGAGAGAGCTTACAGGCCAGCTCACATATATATGTAGTATGTCTTGTCAGCATGACCACAACAGAATTACAGGCTAACAATAGAAGTCAGTATAAAGGTTAGAGAAACTGTAACAGTTGATACATAGCCATGACCTTGAGAAAGTCATGGTTATGTATTACCTGTCAGAGGGAGCTGACAGGTCAGCATGACCACAACAGAAGTACAGGTCACCAGTGAAAGGCAGTGGAAAGGTAGTGGGTTCTCCCAGATAGGAGATATCCAAGACTGATATGCATTGTCCTTGACCAGTCAGCTGTCGTGGTCAGCTGTATATGGTGCCTTGTCAAACGTACAACAGAACAGGTAAACGGGTTGTCAATAAAAGTCAGTGTAAGGGTTGAAGTCATATGATGCCTGTGACATATCTAGTGTCGTATCAATGTCCCCAGTGGAAGAAAAACAATCCAACAGTCAGAGTCAATGGAACAGTAATACCTCTGATGGTACAAAATAATATTTTGTCCACCAAAATAAACTTTAAGGTGAATGGGTACACTTTCAGGGGAAACAACTGCAATTTTCATTTCAGTTTGCCTCCCTTTTCAATGGGGTTAACTCGTAAAAGAAAAAAGAATTTTCTCTCTATGAGCAAATTCTTTCCTTCAAGAGTAGACCCCTTTTTGGAAGGGCTTCAATGAAGCAAACAAAAAGTCATGGAAGTTGTTCCCCTTAGTGAAAATGGCCGAAAAACTTGTAGGTTTATCCATACACCTTATATATGTATTTTTTTTGAAGGCAAGGTGTTGATGCTGTCATTACATCTGCAAATTGCCAAGCAATTTAAACTTTATGCTTTATTGGCATTTAGTCCTGTTTTGGCTTGAACTACCGTATTTCTTCGGCTATAAGGCGATTCGGCTATAAGACGGGGGTGTTTTTTTTGACTGTCTGAGGGAGTTTTTTGTGTAGCCTCGCCTATAAGACGGGTCGACTTTTCTCAAATTCTCCTGGGCTATGATCAGCCGCCGATGTCTCGAATGTTTACTCATCGATACGGTTCATCGCTCATTAGTTTGCAAACATGAACGAGCGAGACGACCACTAATCACTAATGCATTCAATTAAAACGTCAATTTCAAGAAGTCACCTTACCCAACTTACATGCATGAATGATCAAATATTTATCCTCTCTGGTTTGAAACTGTCCGATACATATTTTCTCAGGCAGTATCGGTGTGTATTCCAAGCACATGGCTTTGTTGATATTTGTCGCCATTTTGTTAGTAAAGATTCTAAAAATGTGTTCGTATAAGTATAGTTGGAGTTGTCTTTCTTTGGTTGGCGTATTCGGCATACACACCCAATAACATTGCACCCGATAGATACTGTGTATTGATGTAAGGGGAATGCCGATATTTTTTTATAATCTTTACATTATGAGCGGACGAAAAGTATGGCGTACTGAGGTCGGGAAGCGTTGCAGGAAAAGAGGTCCTAGGCCTTATGCAAAACTGCGCATTTACTTCAAGTGGTAATTAAACTGATTCGTTGTCATCAATCCTCTATGCCCTGAAGTGCAATATACAGGAGTCTTCCCAGTTTGCTGAATTATGTAAACCACGCCTATATCAATCACGTGTCAGTCACAGTCACTGAGCGTCTTTCGAGAACGAGTTTACGTAAAGAGCGGCAGACTTCAAAGGAAAGCTGTTGCGACAGACCTTTTATTCAGCTCTCCTCTGATCATGTTCCCTTAATGAGGATTACCTGTACATGATTAAATTTATGACTGCTTAGGTAATATTACGAGTCACACCAGGTGAGATGAATTAAATCTTGTTTTTGTTACTCAATTTATAATAGTTCCCAATTAGGATTCACACATAACTTTAAGTTTAACACGCATTGGTGTTATTGATCAAAGGCTAATATACCGTTGCTGTAATTTTACTGTTGCGACTCTCATGTCTCGCCTGCCGATTCCAACTTCTAGACCCAGGAAACTAGTCAGTAACTTCACTTTTACAAAAGCATTGGTCATCGGGATTTTCCGTGATCAGCTGCACTCACGGACAATGCCGAAAACCACCATGATTTCCACAGCCTCGGATATAAGACGGGTGCAATTTTTCAAGGTCATTTCGGCGGGAAAAAACCCCGTCTTATAGCCAAAGAATACGGTACTGATCATTTGAAATTTTCACAGTTTGCTTATAGAGTACCAGCCAGATCACTTGCAGTTTCCAAAGCGGCATACAGAGTATGAGCCATTGGATTGGACAGTATTGTTGAACTAAAATTGAGCAAAGCTTAAAACTTCAAGCACCCAGTTTAAAGCAGAAATGACTGTATTTGGAAATAGTGTAGACACAGTTCAGACAGCAACTCATAATGAGCCGTCTCATCTGGATCTGCCTTGAATGCTCCTTAGTCTTCAAATAATCAGTTTGATATAGCTTGGAGTAAACTTTTTTGAGATTTTGCAGATGTAAATTTTCTTGTCTGTTTTTTGGGTGCTTTAAGGATCAAGTTAACTTTAGAGATACCTGCAAGACACTTTAGTAGTCTTACCTCATAATTCCAATTAAATATTTGCTAATTATATTTCCATAGCTTTGTGTTTACCTGGGACAGTATCACCAAATGGACTTGAGATTTGTGAGACTTGTCGCAAGAGTTATTACCAGGATGAGTATGGGGAGACTTCGTGTAAACGGTGTCCTAAAGGGTTTACAACAAAGAGAAGAGGAGCCTGGGAACTTAGTGACTGTAAAGGTACATGGATACATATATTGTCAGAAAGTGCAAGTCTGTTGGTTGTTATTATTTGAGCTGCAAGAAAATCAGCAAAGTAACATGAGCGCCAGCGTAGACTCTGATCAGCCTAGGCATCTGCCCAGTCTGATCAGAGTCTTTGCTTTGCACTTAAAGGGTGGCTAAGGGTCTAAGCTAACTCCATGCGGACAGCAAAGACTCTGATTAGACTGGGCAGATGCCCCGGCTGATCTGAGATCTGAGTCATTGCTGGGCGCACACGCCACTTTGTTCTTTTTCTCGTGTCCCGGCTCATTTATGCTGTCAAAACACACACACAGCCCTAGATAAAGGAGAATGGGACCACATAGATGCTGTCACATTTTGAGCACATATGAAAATTTCCACCAGTACATTCTGAGCCTGTACTGTTACAGTTGTCTGAAAATAAGCCGCAACACTCAAAACTAATACTTAATGCATATTCAACGAGCAAAGGCTCAGCATAGTCTATCACAGTTCTCAAGATAAAAATGGGTAACAGGAATAATTTAGCAAAGGCTCAGCATGTTCTAACCCAGTTCTCCGGATAAGAACGGGTAACAGGGATAATTTAGGAATAATTTTCTATTATTCTTCATAAAAACATACGAGCGTATATTATGACCCCATCATTTGAACTGTTTTGTCAGTGGCTCTAACAAAGGGTCACAACATACGCTTTTGTCGAAAAATAAGAAAAATTATTTGAGAATTATCCTTAAACCCCCGCCTTGTTTGGAGCTCGTTATGAGCAAAGGCTCAAACCAGCCTGCAAATCTGCACAGTCTGATCAGAGCCTTCGCCATTTGAACACAGCATGTATGGGCCCTGAGACATCTATTGGCACAAAATGACAGCTCTAGCTAGACGGTATTCAGTGCTCCAGATAAGAAGGGGTAAGAGGAATAATTTAGGGATAATTTTCTATATTTCTCAATTAAAATATAAGTTGTAACCCATCATTACAGATTACAGTCTCAACAAGACGGTTCTAATGAGGGGTCACAACATAATTACGTTTTCATTGAGAAATAAGAAAAATTATCTTTGAATTATCCTCAATACCCCCTCTTATCTGGAGCTCTGCTGTATGGATTCAAAGACTGGTTCGTGTCTTGTTTGTTTTCAGATACTCCAGGCACATGTTTTGCCTGCCAAGGGCTAAATGATCTTGTCAGGCCTGCCTGCTGGCATATGGAGACAGTGAAGACTCAGATTACCATATGTATTGCATTATAAGACAGAGGTTTTTCCCATTCAATACAATCCAGAATTCTAGATCAGTCTTACAAGACAGATCTAGATTTTTGGGATTGTTTTGGAAGAGAACAATTTATCTAATAGTTCAAATTTCACAAGACTGATTTACAATCTCAAAGATCTATTCTAGATCCATCTTGTAAGACACATCCAGATCTTTGAGATTGTTTTGGAAGGGAAAAACCTCATTTTATAAGCATCTTTTCAAATGGTGCCCTTTATTTTCATTCCAGAGAAGTGTCAAGTTGGGTATGCTTCAATGTCAGGCTTTGTACCCTGTTTCCCGTGCCCTCGGGGCACTTACCAACCTAAGGACGGTAAATCATCATGTTACAAATGTCCACATGGAGCTGACACTTTGTCTACAGCATCAAGAAATATCACAGACTGTGATAGTAAGTGCCCTTGTTATATACCAGATTTATGTGATTATAAAACATGTCTTCCCCTCCAAAACTACCCCAAAAATCTAGATCCAGCTTGTATGATGGATCTAGATTTTTCTATACCCCGCCACACGTTAGTGGCGGGGTATTATGTTTTCACGTTGGCTGTCCGTGTGTCTGTCCGTCAGTCCATACATAGTACGTACATCCGTCTGTCCATCCACACTTGTTTCCGTTCGATAACTTAAGTATTTATCAACGGATTTCCTTCAAATTGTGCATATGCATTTGTACCAAGAATGTCTCCTTTGGGATTGGTAATGGGCAAATTTTGTCAATTTCTGACAGAGTTATGGCACTTGTCAATGTGCAAAAAATGGTTTCTGGCCTCTAGTTCCTTTACCACTTGGAGTGTCGTGATAAAACTTCACAAACATGATCAAAGTAACAAAAGCTTTGTATGAGCACAGAAATTTCATCATCGGGGGTTATCTGCCCCTGCCCAGGAGCTATATACATGTATAAAATCATGAAAAATTCCATATAAAATCAGAGTTTTAAGCAATTTTTCTGAAACTTACAGCAATTGATCAGAGTGATAATAGCCTCCAGTGATGCTCAAATTTACTCCATGGGAATTATCTCCCCTGCCCCTGGGCTATATACATGCATAAAATGATGATAAAATCTATATAAATTCATGTGAAACAGATTTTCAGAAATTTACATCTGATGATAGCAGTAATAAAAACTTCTTGTGGTGATTAAAATTTGACCCTTAAAGGGTTATCTGCCCCTGCCCCATGGCCACATGTTTAAAATCACTAAAGTTGTATTTGATTAGCCCTCTAGTGCCCAAACATAGAATGCACTATAAGAAAACATTTATATTCCATCCAGCCACTAGCTTTGGGAAGTCAAATTGAAAACAAGGTCTGAATTTGTGTTGAGGTCCAAGGTTGCTGAGATATACATGTAGCATGCTACATTGGGCATTAATTTTAAAAAAATAGCTTTTTTCAGGGTGAATAACTCGAGTGTTAACAATAATTACAGGGCACCTTTTTGGACTGAAAAAGAATCTATTGGCATATATGTATCAGGGATATCTGAAAAAGTAAAGTCAATATCAAAATTTTTGTTTTTATTGCCCGATGTATCATATATGATACATTTTGTGTTTTCGAACTATGGCGACTTTTGGCGGCTGATAAATGCGCTTTAGACATATTATTACAACTAGAATGGTTTAATTGTATTTCCTGATATCTTAACTGATATTCTAGCAGTATAACATAACATACAAGTCAATATCCTGGTCACGGCACCAAAACAGAGTCATGTAGCAGATATGATACACCGGGCACTAGAGAGTTAGAGTGGAAAGTGATTTATCTGAAGCTCTATGTAAGTTATCAGAGTAGAATAAAAATTCTATGTACGATATATAAAAGGATAAACTGTGTGTAAACTGTCCACTCTCCAAAGTTTTTATTGTCATGTGACATAAAGTGGTGGGTCTTCTTCTTTACGCATGCGGTAGTGTATTCAGCCTAAGGACAGAGTTATCGTTATTTGTGAAATCAAAGAACTGTAAATACCAAAATTTAATAAGGCCTATTGTGCTAGCCAGGGATACTTTCAAAGGGTTTTATCCCTTTTTAAAGTAGATTGCCTGTACTTACCCAGATTGCCCCTACTTCCTATGTTTTTGATGCGAGAAATAAACATCACATCGTCTAAGGTCATGGAAATTGATGTCACCAAAAAATCAGAATGACATCCGAGTGGCGCTAAAAAATGTCACCATGATCCACCTATTGATTTATCATGCAATATATCACTAGATTTTACCATTGGCTATTTAAGCAATCTGTGTAAGAATAAATGTTTAACCTTAAATACCAGGTCAGAGCTGCATATTTTTTTTGCCTTTGCTCTTTGTTTTTTGTCCAATAAATGTTTGTCTTCGAACTTATTAACAGTGAACAATTCTGATTCTGATACCCAGCTGCAACCAAAACTAAGGTCTTCCAAGCTTATTATTATCCCCCGCCGAAGGCGGAGGGATATAGGTTTCTCCATGTCCGTCCGTCCGTCTGTCCGTCCATCCTTCCATCCGTCCGTCCGTCTGTCCGTCCGGAGCCATAACTAAGTAACCACTGGACCGAATTTTATGAAACTTGAAATAAATATATATCTCGATAACCCGCTGATACACGTCAAGTTTCATTGGACTGGCTTCAGTAATGCAGGAGTTATTGCCCTTGAATTGTTTTAAAATCAATTAAATGAACCACAACTAAGTAACCACTGGACAGAATTTCATGTAACTTAAAATAAATATGTAACACTATAATCTGCTGATGCCTGTCAGATTTCGTCAGACTGGCTTCAGGAATGCATGAGTTATTGCCCTTGAATTGACTTAAAATCAGTAAAATGAGCCGTAACTAAGTAGCCAGTTACCAAAATTTCATGAAAGTTAAACTTAATATGTATCACCATAAGGTGGTTATGCACATAAAGTTTCATCAGAATGGCATCAGGAGTTCATGAATTATTGCCCTTGAATCAATTTGAAATTGACACATTTAGCCATAACTATGTAATCAGTGAAAAAAAATTCTATGAAACTTTTACCAAATACCCATCACCAGAACACATTGATGCATCTTACGTTTTGTCGAAATCGCTTCAGTTAGCAATGAGTTATTGCCCTTGACTTGGTTTAAAATCAACAAATTATGTCATAACTAAGTAACCAATGAATGGAATTTCATCAAACTTAAAATAATTATGTATTGTCTTGACAGAGCAGTGTGCATTGAATTTGATTATAATTGCATCAGTAGTGCATGATTTAATGCCCTTGAATTGATTTAAAATCTACAAATTAGCCATAACTTAGATACTGGACTGAACAAAATTTCTTGAAACTGAATTAAAAATGTATCATTATAGTGAAGTGATATTGAGGCAAGTGTTTAAGAACAGCTTCAGCTTATGTCTCACTTATGCCAGAGTAATAGTCCTTGATTTGATTTACATTCCACAAGTTCAGTCCAGTGAACAAAATTATATGAAACTTTTAAATAAACCATAATTAACGAGTCAGGGCCACTTCGGCGGGGGATATAAATTCACCGAATTTGCTTGTTATCATATTATGTTCAAAGGCAATTACAGTCAGATTTCTTTAAAATGACATTCAATATAACAACAAACTTTATAACATAAACTGAACTACTGTAATGTGCCTAAGTATTGGGACACTGAAAATAATTAATTTTTCATTTGTTTCAAATGAAAATTAATTAGTTTAGGTGTCCCAAAATTTAGGCCCGTTATGGTAGTCCTAAACAAGAGTTGTAAGAAGACGACAAAGCACACCTCATGGGTGCCTCATTCTCACAATCACTGAACCATGAAAGGCAGGCCACTGTAATCTATAAATAGTATGAGGTAGTTTTTAATGTAAGACTTATCCATTACATCAGGTATCATGTTAATCCATCTAACGATGTTGGAAATATAAGGCAAACTCACTAGACCATGAATAAAGGTCAAGGGCACTGGAGTCTGCATGGATGCTTTGCAGCTGCTGCTATCATAGGGATATGCTATTTAACCAAGTATCAACTCTCTTGTCTCAAAGGTAGTGTAAAAACTAAAAAAAATACCACCACATCAACCGTGACATATAGGTCAAGGACATACAATTGTGTGATGCAGCTGCTGCAGTCATATGGATGTATATATGTACCAAGTATGATGATCATAGCTGCTGTAGTTTGTAAGATACAGAGCTGAACATCCATTGAAATGCAATTCTTAACATTGGTTAACCTGATCACAGATGCCAACGAGGATGCTGACAGTAACACCCAAGCTAACACCAATGCTATCGGTAACCCTAGTTGTAATGTATCAGCTCTCCTTTGCATTTACAAAGGCATGCTAAAAACTTATCTGTTCCGAAATTAAAAATGTTTTCACTGCAAATTCAGTAGACAAAGACTTCTTTAGGAATGAACTTTTTAGGAAGTCTACTGTACCATATTTAGTTGGTAATAAGACCTGTGTTGTAACATCCAGGATGACCCCAAATATCTAACTAGTCTCATAAAAATTCCGCTATATGATGGGGTTTTCCCTTCAAAAACAATTCCAATAAAAGCACCGCAAACGACTGTGTGATACCCCACCAATGCAAACCTTTTTCACACACCAATTTTTCCAGATTTATTGTTTCTGTGTATAACCCCAGGGCAGGGGCAGCCTAACCCCACTGAACATGGATAAAAGTCTTTGTCATGACAGGACACTTCATTACAGGGTTCCATTGCAAACAAATTTTCATTATCCTCCCATAATCTTGATATGGCTGAAATACTTTTTAAAAAGGATATGAAATTGCCAGTCAGGCATCTGTCCATCCATCGAGATACCAGGAGATGACTATATTGAAAAAAAAAGGCATTAGCGGGCCTTTGAATGCAAAAGAGAGCTTATGCTATACTCCGGCGTTGTAGTATAATTGCAGCAGCTGCAAAGCGTCCATGCTGACTCCTGTAGCCTTGACCTTTATTTATGGTCTAGTGATTTTGCCTTACATTTCCAACTCTGTTTGATGGACTAACATGATACCTGACATAATGGATCAGTCTGCCATTGCAAAATTTTAATGACCTCATACTATTTATAGATCACTGTAATCTATATTTCATGGTTCATTGGACGAACATGATACCTGACATAACAGATCAGTCTAACAAATGTGAATGCCCTCATACTGTTTACAGATCACTGTGACCTACATTTGATGGTTCTGTGATTGTTAGAATCAGGCACCCATGAGGTGCGCTTTGTTGTCTTCTGACAACTCTTGTTTTCAGAAATGGCACCATATTAAGTTTCCATTTGTTTTCTTTTATTCATATGCAGTTGTCCAGTCAGACAGCCCACAGAATGATGAGCCATTTGGTGCCTTGGGTGACCAACAACAGGAAGAACTGTTGATAGACGAGTGTTATGATGAGCCATGTAATAATGGGGGGACTTGTACATCAGAGCTGTTTGGGTTTGAGTGTATCTGTGCCCCAGGGTATACAGGTATAGTTATTTGAGCCACCACATGACAAAACCAAAAAAGTGGCATGTGCACCCAGCAAAGACTCAGATCAGCCTGGGCATCCACCCAGTCTGATCAGAGTCTTTGCTGTGTGCTTAAAGGGTAGGGAAGGGTCTAAGCTAGCTCCATGTGATGCCCAGGCAGATGCCTAGGCTAATCTGAGTCTTCGCTGGATGCACTGCACTGTCACTTTGTTGGTTTTGTTGTACCCCAGCTCAATATTGTTATCTTCACAAAATTTCAGAGCCAAAAGACAGTAAGTTCAGAATTTGAAGCATATGGAACAACAATTTACTATTCACTGCCAATGATTTCTTGCAAAAAAAAGAAAAATCAGATTATTGACAAAAGATTATGGACACTCAGAGCACCAGTTAAGGTGGTAACAGAGATACTTTGGGATAATTTTACTTATTTTTCCTTAAAAACATATGTTGTGACCCTTCATTAGAACCGTCTCACAGAGATGGTTCTAATGAGGGGTCACAACGTATGTTTTCATTGAGAAATAAGAAAAAATGTCTCTGAATTATCCTTGTTACCTCTTCTTATCTGGAGCTCTGGACCCAGGTCAGCTTGCAATCTTTACTGTGATTACTGTGAAATTCTGTTGGGACAGATAAGTATGTGCAAACAGTGCAGACCCGGAACAAAGCAGTCTGACAGTCTGATCAGAGTAAACAGTGATTGTCATTCCTTCTGCATTTTTGGATGCATTACTGCACTGTAAAACCAATCTATTATCTATTAAATTTTAGGACAATTCGAGTAATTATCTATTAATTTTTTAGGACAATTCCAGTAATTAATATTTTCATTTTTCATTGGGAGGAAGGGGGGGGGGGGGGGGAGGGGGCAGTGAAGTGAAGCTTTTTGGATTTTAAGGAACTTTTTATTCCTTTATTTTAATTACACATATGGTTGTGCCTCTTTTTTTCTGCTATACAGGAGTGTTTTGCCAGGAAGAGATAAATGAGTGTGCGGATGACCCTTGTCAGCGTGGAATCTGTGTTGATGTGTTGGCAGACTACAATTGTTTGTGTGAGCCAGGCTGGACAGGTAAAACTACTGTAAAAAAAATCAGAAACATTAGGTCTGAAATATGAAATCAAGTTGTGTAGACCCAGATCAGACTGCTCTTAAAGAGCAGTCTGATCAGGATCTACACTACTTGCCAGTCGGTCAATAATTCTTGGGAAAAATCAGGCTTTTCTGGAAAATTGATTGTTTTCCAGGTCAGGTAAAACTCATGATATTTTCTGATTGGTCATGAAAATTTGAAAATAATTTGAAAGGTTAGGGAACAATCAGGGAATTTGAAAGACAGTGGCTATGGTAGTTTTCAAATTTTAGCTCACCTGTTCAGAAGTTCTGGAAAAGCAAAAGCAGTCACCATGATATCCATGTTCACTATAACATTAGCATCCCACTTTGTTCGATACCCGGTCTGGCCACATGCATTCGTTTCTCCTTCCGCTGATTCAAGAAGGGCAGTTGTCAACTACTGGCGAAAGTATGTGCTGTTAGTACTGGTTAACCGCTTAGGAGGTCTAAGCCTGCCCAGGAAGAGTGTGGTTAGGTTAACTGACCATCCCGACATGACCATAGCTGTTTACAACAAATCAATAAAAAACATTCAATTTCAGTTGCCTCCCTTTGCAAAGAATATATTATTGAAGGGAAACAATTCATAAATATATTCTATTACAGGTAAAAAGTGTGAGATAAACATAGATGATTGTGTGGACCAGCCCTGTCAGAATGGAGCCACTTGTATTGACGGAATTGAGAGCTATACTTGCCAGTGTGAAAATGGGTTTGAAGGTTAGGACTTGGTTCAAAGCATCATCAGCTTAACTAAGTCATTAGTTAATCCTTAATGCGCCAAGAAGCAGACGACAAAATTTACGTCTGCAGAAATTAAAAAAAATGTTTTGTCCAAGCTATATCATATTGAGAAATCGAAGACTATAGGGCAAACAATGTAGATCCAGGTGAGTGGCTCATGATGAGCCACCTCACCTGGATCATCATGAGCCACCTCTTCTGGATCTACACTGTTTGCAAATTCAACAATTTTTCATTTTTGGCGCTTTAAGGGTTAAGGATTCCTTAGTTTTACTGTACTCACAAAATTGATTGTAACATTTTATGCTGAAAACTTGTGAGGGGCTTTTCGGAAAAAAATGGCAGGGTTTTTATATATAATATGTTGGAAAATTTAGCCTCTCATTAACTAAAGGTGTTGTTCGTATAAAATAACTGAGCCCAGATAATTTTGCTTAAAAGCATTCTATTTCATTTTCTTTATTTTATAATGCATACTGCGTAATAAGTGTTTATTATAGTTAAAGTCAACTTGAAAACAAATCCTATTGCAATTACAGATTCCTTAATCTTGATTTATTATTGGAGCAAAAGAAATCAGTGTACAGACCAATACAGTTTGTGATTTATTTAAAATTTATGGACTTTTTTTCTGCACTTCTTCTTCTTTCTCATACATTTTTATATGAATTTGTAAGGTGGAAGTTAAATTAGAGCTGGAAAACTACCTCTTACAAACACTTTAACCTGAAGTAGTCCAGGAAAGCCTTAGATCAGTTTTAATACTCATTTCCACAGTATGATCAGTCATTTCTTTTTGCATAAGAGATCTATGTATCTTGAAAATAAAAAACATAGAAGGGAAGACTACGGCCATTCTGAGCTGATACAGATACACAGACTGATTTTAGTATATACAGTAAGCTTCTGACCAGAGCCCTAAATAAGAGGGAAGAGGGAGTATTTGGTGATAATTAAGGATAATTTTTGTTAATTCTGGTTAAACATACGTTGTGACCCCTCATCTGAACCGTCTTGACGAGACGGTTCAGATGAGGGGTCACAACATATGGTTTCAATGAGAAATAAAGAAAATTATCCTTTAATTATCATCAAAACCCCTCTTATCTAGAGCTCTGTCATGACGTAAGGTCCTTCATATGGGATGCCAGTCAAATGCTTTACTCAGGGGTCTACAATAAAAATGTATATTTGAGCCGCGACATGTGAAAACCAACAAAGTGGTTGTGCGCCTAGCTCAGACTAAGATCAGTCGAGGCATTTGCTCAGTCTGATCAGAGTCACCAAAGTGGGCATAAAGGGTAGCTAAGGGTCTAAGGTACCTCATTGCGGACAGTGAAGACTGATCAGACTGGGCAAATGCCCAGGCTGATCTGAGTCTTTGCATGGCACACATGCCACTTTGTTGGCTTTGTCATGTTGCGACCCATTAATATTTTATGTTTATTTACAGGTCCAAAATGTGAGACAAACACAGATGACTGTAAGCCAGATTCTTGCTTGAATTTTGGGATTTGTACTGATGAGATAGCGGGATACACATGTCAGTGTCCCCCTGGTGTAACCGGAGACAGATGTGAAATTGACGAAGATGACTGTGCAAGTGGGCCGTGTCTTAACGGAGGTTCCTGTTTAGATGAAGTTGGTGGATTCATGTGAGAATAAAGGAAATTTTATAAACAGCTAACTTAGGCATATTTGTGATAGTTTTTGCAAAAAGATAATTGGGACATATTTGTAATAGCTTAATTTTTGCAGCACTTTGCATTTAATTATCTGGAAATGCTTGAAAATAAATGTTCATGAAAATTTGTAACATAGCCCCAGCTCAGAGAGGGTTTACTCTAAAAGGAATGGATTTTTGTCTAGGGAGCAAATTCTTTAAGAGTTGACTCCCATTGTAAAGGGAGGAAAATTCAAAATCAGTTCACAGGAAGGTAAATATTGGGGCACTTTTACCAGGTACAGTACCTGTATTAAAATTTGAACAGGTTCATTTTATAACTGTTGATGTCAAAAAAGTTGCTGGGAGAGTGAGAATTAAAATAGATATATTCTTACAACCAGCCATTATTAGCACATCGTTTTAGGAATGGTCTGGGTTAATTTTTCATATTCTGTGACCCCTCACCCAAACCACCAAAAATGAGTTGGTGCAGGTAAAAGCTCACAACTTTAATCTTTATGGATACTAAGAGAAAATATTCCATAAAGAGTTGACTCTAGTTATCTCAGATACTGTTATCTCAAAGTGCCCTCTTTAGTCCAAGAATAGAGTTTGGACACAATTCAGATTCTGTTGTATATTTCAACTCTGACAGGATATCTCAAACTGCTGCTGCATTTTTGAAGTAAATTTTCTTGGACCAGAAAATATCAGTAGTTTGAGGTGACCTTTTACTTTTAGATATCGAGAGTTGACTGTATTAGCTAATTCTCCCGTTGGCATTATTTACAGTGTGTCTCTCCTTTTTTGCTGAAGAATTTTCAGGTGCTCATTATTTTTCTTGTCTGTGTTATTCCAGATGTGACTGCCCGCTAGGTTTTGAAGGTGCCCAGTGTGAGGTAGACATTGATGAGTGTGCTGACAATCCCTGTGCGGCAACAGCTAAATGTGAGGATCTAGCTGGTGGCTATGCCTGTCACTGTCCTAGTGGATTTACTGGGGATGACTGCAGTCAAGGTAATATTAAGAAATTGTTTGAATCTACACTTGTCAGTGTCATAATGGCTTTGTTTGGGGTGATTGCAGTCTAGTTTATTTGGGTTGCATGAAGACAAAGTTATAATAGCAAAATATGAAGATATTGATTTGGAATTACAAGTGGTCTTATAAGAATGCCATGTTTGGAATACAGAACACTCTGTTACCTTTCTCACGAATGGAAGTGAATGCCTGTATTCCTTTTTATTTCAGAAATTGACATATATTTCCAACTTGATTTCCCATCAACAGCCACTACAACTGACTATGCTCGTGTCACCATGGGTCCAGACATGACAGCTACAACAGTGTGTTTTTGGATGAACTCAGACGACACTCAGAATCAGGGAACACCATTCTCATATGCCACTGAAGAAGGAGATAATATCTTGACACTGACTGATTATGATGGGTTCGTTGAATTACTTGCTATTGTTATTTCAGAATAATGCCAGTTGCCATAGTTATCCTATCATTGGAACTCTTTAAGGCAACTGGGTACATTGTCATGAGGAGTAACTGTGCTGTACATTTTTACCTCCTTCGTCAATTTGGGTCAACTCTAAAAGGAAAAAATTTGCTCATGTTGGAGCAAATTATTTCTTTTGAGAGTTAACTCCCTCCAGGAAGCCGTTTATTGTGCAGAAGCAAACAGAATTCACAAAAGGTGTCTCCCTTTGATAATATGGCAGAAAACGTGGTAAACATGCACCTTAACCAGCTATTGTACAGTTCCTAAAATTTTAACAAGTTATTGTACTTCAGCATCATACATGGTGTGATGTCATTGTGTTTTTCATGGCTTCAAAGAGAAGATATCTGCAAATTAAGATTTGCTTGCATGATGGTTATATGATACTCATGATACATGTATGTATAGAACAGTCATTTTGTATGATGTATAAAAATGGTATTAAATTTTCTGATGGTCACTAAGTTTATATGGAAGTGTTGTTTGTTATAAGATTTTTTTTATAAAGATCACATTTGTGTATGAATGGTTTTACTGTAAATGTAAAATAGGTCATAAAAGTCAAAATTTAGGAAACCTTTCATTGTATACCAGATGAACAAGGGGGGGGGGGGGGGGGGGGGGGGGGGGGGGGGACAATCAGGTGGGTGTTCTGCATCCTACCAAAGTTTTCTTTTTTTGACTGATGGTATACTCCTATGCGTCTAGTTTATTGAACCATATGTGACTTTGGTCGGAAAGCCCTCGTTACTGAGCTATTAGTCCACAGCAGTGGGTGAGATAATTCAACATGGTTTTAGTCTGTCTTGTAAAAATATTCTCATTTGGTAGAAGAGTACAACAGACAGACAGCGTTTAATAAAACGATTAACAGAACCCACCTTATTGATACCCCCCCATTTGTACTAAACTTGATGCAGGAACCATTTTGGCACCACTCTGATGCCCCTTTTTGATGCTTATGAGTTGTAAGAAAACAATACTGGATAATATAATAGTTGTATATATCTGTGATACGTTTAGCACTATAAAAGTAAAGATCATAATCAAATTTAGGTTTCTGAAAAGGGCATCGGAAATTGGAAAAAACCTTGGGAAAGGTCAGATAATTTTCATATTGAGGATAAGAAGTAACCCTTAATGTAGCTCTCATCGGGGAAGGGATTCGCATATAAATAAAGCAAATGCTGTTCTGTTCAAGTTGTCTTTCATATTGAAGATGGTGGCTTGAACAATACATATAAAATGTTGCAGGTTTGTGTTGTATGTGGATGGTGAAAAGGTAACTACTACCGTTCAGGCTAACGATGGCAAGTGGCACCATGTGTGTGTAATCTGGTCCTCTCACCAGGGGGCGTGGAAGATCTATCTTGATGGGCGGCTGGCAGAGGATGGAAGAAATCTTGCCAAGGGCAAAACCATAAGAGGTACAAAATATACTCTGTAAATCATTTAGTATTTATGACAGCTGTTTTAGTCAATATAAGCGTGGAAAAGAGAAACTCTTGGGAAGTTTTAGGTTTGCAGTCCTGGCCCTGTGAATGTTGCAGGACACAGAAACACACACTCCTTGCACACGATTGCTCAAATGTGTCCAGCTCTGCTGGGGTGACTGCTGACTCCTCCTTTTGCATACATGCACATACAACACCCTTGCCCCCCCCCCCCCACCCCCCCACCCCCCAAGTTAATTTTTCAATTTTTCAGCATTTATAGAAAATTGTGCTTAGTGTTATTTCGTTATTTCCACATGAAATTGTTGCTCATACTTGCTCCATATGAAACAAATTAGTATTAGACTGAATTTATTGCTGTTTTAATGAAAGATTTTGTTTGCATCTATGTATTTTTTTTTTTTTTGAATTAATTGTTTTTAACCAAAAGCAGAACTAAAGTTTCAAATAATGACTTTCAGGAGGTGGAGAATTTGTGCTTGGACAAGAACAAGACAGTGTTGGTGGCGGCTTTTCTAGCCCAGAAACTTTTATTGGCAAACTGACACAGATGAATGTTTGGGGACGAGAATTACCGTTATCAACCATAGATACACTGCGATTAAGTTGTGATAAACAGCTAGGGGATGTGATAGCCTGGCCGGATATTTCTCAGGGTCTGAGTGGGGCTGTTACTGACAAGCCTGTTGAATTTTGTAAAGGTAAATGGAGGAATAGGCGAAGGTGTATACCACTCAGCTGCTATTAGCAGGATGTGTAAATAGAATGGCAGCTTGCAAAATTGACCTCAGCACTTGCAAAATTGACCTCAGCACATAGGGGGCATGGGAGGCAGGGGGAACTCAGATCACCCAGCTCATTCACACACATACATGCCATGAGCTCTAGATTTGGGGTTTGAGATTATAAAACTTGAGAATAATCTCAAACTCAAAATAAAGCTCTGATGAGATGTGAAAATCTGCTTGCAGAGCAATAATCCGACTATGGGAACACCTCAGGAGCACCCAGATCAGACTGTAAATGCATAGGCGTTACTGAGTTATTCCTGGTTCAGTATGTTCTGAGGTTCTTAGTTTGGCTTTCAGCTTAAAAATGCTTGTTATGGTTACAAGTATTATGCTTGATTCACTTCAAAATTGTTTGAGGTTATGACTTCTGTACATGCATTAGCAAGAGACTAGGATCTACACAATTTATCTTGTGCAGTTTTGATAGATAAACACATAGCTTGATTTTTGTGAAATACTGTAAATGTTTCGAAAACTTTAAACTGACATAAATGACAAGGCAGCCAGTGTAAATCCTGATCAGACTCCTGCACCAGCAGGAGCAGTTTGATCAGGGTCAACCCTGTTTGCAGTTTAGCTGAGTGTTATAGGGATGATATTTGGGATATGTGGGGAAAAAAAACAACAAGCAAAAACAAGATTTTCGGAGGGTGGATGTTTAAGATTTTTTTAGAACAATTACTGCAGCTGCCATTTTGCATTTTCATTAAAGTAGTAGGGTTGCATTTTCATGATTGGATGGCATTTTTACATTCAATACAAATGAGCTGCAACACAAGAAAACCATCCGCCCACTCTGATCAGACTCTTCATTAAGCACTTAAAGGGTAGTCAAGGGTCTAAGCTACCGTCATGCAGACAGTGAAAACTCTGATCAGACTGGGCAGATGCCCAGGCTGATCTGAGTGCGTGCTGAGCGGACAACCATTTTGTTGGTTTTCTTCTTGTGTCACGGCTCAAATACAGCATGATAGTACATGTATATGCTTTGTCTGTGAATGAATCGTTCTTCAATAGTAGCCCATTTTTTGAAAAAACAAAACAAAACAAAAACAAAAACTTTCAGGTACAGGTCTACCTCATTATAACGCGATGGGTGGGGTCCATAGATCTCGACCGCGTTATAAGTGAAATGTGTTATAGCGAATAGGATGAGGGGGCTACCAACACAAGCTCGACTGACTTCGATTTTGCCCTAACGGTTGTGTTTGTTTGTGGTTTGAGTCAATGTTTGACGTAAATAATGGTTTTTCATACGTATTGTTGTATTGCTAGATAGATAAACACTTACAGCATGTATCACATTGTTCCAATCATATTATTAAACTGTCTTGT
The DNA here is from genome assembly GCA_963989385.1 of Ctena decussata. Taxonomy (NCBI): domain Eukaryota; kingdom Metazoa; phylum Mollusca; class Bivalvia; order Lucinida; family Lucinidae; genus Ctena; species Ctena decussata. The sequence goes on along the minus strand of OZ022501.1, from coordinate 20,389,426 downwards.
CAATAAAATATGCTAAGTAACACATGTGTTTCGTTTTTAAATTCCACAAGACGCCATCTTGGCAGATTTCCGGTGATCATGTAACTTAACATTGCGGTGTTGGGGTACAGTATCATCGGACTAAAAATATCTGTGTCTTTCACGGAGAAGGCTTTACGTTTCTTTCTTGGAGTCTCCATTATGCAGTATGGTTTCAAATTTACTGAATGAATGAATGACCAAAGTCGGACAATTTTTATCTGCATCGCGCACTTTAACTCAATTAGTCAATTACACATTCTTTTACCCATAAACCCTCTCGCTCACTCTGATTGGCTGATTGTTAATTTTATGCAACGACAACAACAATTGGACATCCTCGCCGATATTCAGGATACGGAATTGGCCGAAGTGTTACGATTGCGACAACAATGGCGCCATAAACCCTCTCGCTCACTCTGATTGGCTGATTGTTAATTTTATGCAACACGACAACAATGGCGGGGCCATCAAACTGCGAGTTCGGCGTGTTTGAAGTGTATTTCAGGTTTTTAAGGGATAATTATGAAAGTTTTCATTCCTTTAAGCATGCGGTCATCAGTCAATAAATAAGGTAATTATTCAGGTGTTACATAAGTTTTGCTGTCATTGCAATTTACCTAATTATGTGTGAATATGCTCGGCGTACCGTCAAAACAAAACACAATAATAATGGCTTGTACACGTGGGGCGATCAAGGGTAATTAGGGCGAAAACAAACAAAGATCAAACAATTATCATGTAAGTACTTTATTCATAATTATTTTTTAAAAACAACATAATTTCTCGTTCACCTAGCAGCTTTGAATCAGCGATCTGAAAAAAAAAAAAATGAAAATATTTTTTTTTTTTTCAAAATCACTGAAAATGGTACCTTGGGAAAAATTTGGGGTCCAAGACAGGTACCGCGTTATAACGGTATACGCGTAATGTTGAGGGGAGTTATAACGAGGTAGACCTGTAGTATCAGATTCTTTTCTTGAAGGGTAGCCCCTGGGAGGCAGATTTATCTTCATTAGAGTGACCTCTGGTGGATGTATATCCTATATCTTAATGCAGGGTATAGCTTGAAAACTAATCATATGATATTCAATATATACAGATATATTTTTGTAAGAGTAATTCATGTCAGGAAACAGCTGTGTCAGTGTCTTATTAACTGACTTAGTCTCGTAGAAAGCGAGACATAGGCTTCGCTTTTCTGTCAGGAATGTATTGGGAGGGGTTTCAGCGTAATATATCATTCCAATTTCCATTATATGGTTTTGCAGTGTTTCAGTAACAGTGTGCAGCTGCAGACAGGCGAGACAAAGTGCTTTGTGGAACTTGTTTGTTATATGAGCTGCGACAACACAAAACCAACAAAGTGGCATGTATGCCATGCCTAGACTCAGATCATCATGGACAGCCGCCTGTCCGATCAGACTTTTTGCTGTGCGGTTAAAGAATAGCTAAGGGTCTAAGCTAGCCCCATGCAAACAGCAAAGCCTCTGATCAGACTGGGCAGATGCCCAGGCTGATCGAAGTCTTTGCTGGGCACACATGCCACTGTGCTGGTTTTGTTGTGTTGTGACTCATATGTCTTTATATCATACTTACGGTCAGAGCCATAATATCTGATTGTACATATTCATGTCATTTGTAAATTTTCAGTTATTTCATATTATATAATAAATACCAAATTGTATTTGATCTGAATATTTTTCATATTTTGACTGAAATGAGGGTTTGTTAGGAAAGGAGATAGACTGTGTAATGTGTCAAAAATGTGCATTGGAAATGGTAACTGTGAAGACACTGATCAGTCTGTTTCTTGTTTACACAGGAAATTCTGTCTCAACTTTTTAGAGTCATTAGGTTTAGAACAGCAAACTTATCATATGACGTCGCATCTGAGAGTGTAATAAAGCCATGCATTAAAAAAGATAATCCACTAGTGGATTAAATATTCAAATTACGTCATATCGTTATGCGTTGATGTCCATAAAACGTCGCTTTTTCTAATGGCAAAATCGTGATGTTTTAGTGCAAAATTTGCTGATAAAACGTGATTTTAGTGTCATATGATAAACAGAATCTTGCATTCGTGCTCCTGTGTTATTGAATTTATTAAACTTGTTGTGGAAAAGATAAGATGCTCGGCAGAGCCTCGCATCTTATCTTTTTCCCCAACTCGTTTAATAAATTCAATAATACATGAGCACTCATGTAAGATCCTCTATTTACAGGATATGTTAAGGTGTATGGAAACACTTTCAAGGGAGGCAACTTTGACATTTTCACCGTTGCCTCTCTTCTCAATAGGGGTTAACTCTTAACCCATTGCATTCTGGGTATTTTTTGCCGTCTGCTGAAATTGTCATCTGCATCAAAAATCAAGAAAATTCTGACAATATTGGTCTAACTTACTCTAGCAGAAATGATGTCCAAGCAACAAACAGTTTGGATCTCAGATCAGGCCCCACCTTTGTGGGGCCTGATCTGGATCCAAACTGTTTGTCCAGATACCCCTAAAGGGGTATCCCAAATGGAATGGGTTAAAGGAAGGAGAAGCAAATTCTTTCCTTTTAGAGTGAACCCCTGTGCTAAGTGTTATGCTGTCCAGAAAAGGAAACAAGAAGATACCAAAGTAATTTCCCTTATAAAATTGGGAGAAAAACTTGGAAATGTACCCATACACCTTAACTTTCTCTCATAAGCTATATATGAGCCACAACATATCATCAGGAGTGGCGATAGTGTAGTTGATAATACTCCGGACTACCAATCCAGGGGTCGCAAGATCGATCCCCTGCTTCTCCGCTCTTCTGGATGAGACTTTAAACCGAGGTCCTGTCTCCATATGACCTTGTTGTTGGTGGGATGTTAAACCTGAGTTCACTCACTCACAACACATCATAACCAACAAAGTGGCATGAGGGCCTAAGCTACCTCCAATGCCAACAGTGAAGGCTCTGATCAGACTGGGCATCTGCCACGGCTGATCTGAGTCTTGGCTGGGCCCACATGTCACTTTGTTGGTTTTTGTCATGTCGCGGCTCATCTGCAAATGTTCCAAGGCATACACATTTTGCGTTTTAAGATGAAGTGGTACATTTGCATGTTTACCCACCATTTTCACAAAGAGTAGCAAGTAATATGATTCTTGCCCTTGACCAAGAAGGGCTGATAAACTGACATCTGTTCTTAAAGGAAAGAATTTGCGATTAGAAGAAAAATAATTTCCTATACGAATTGAACTCCATTTGGAAGAGCTGGAAAAAAATTACAGAGTTTTTGCCCCTAAAAATATACCCATACGCCTTAAAGTCTACAGTGTTTGGTTACTGTCTGGGCAAAATGTTCATGCCATGGTCAGACTTTATATATATAAGCCATGACACAACAAAACCAACAAAGTGGCATGTGCACGAAGTGAAGACTCAGGTCAGCATGGGCAGTTCTCCCAGTCTGATCAGAGTCTTTGCTGAATGCTTATGGGCTAGCTAAGCATCAGAGCTAGCTTCATGCAGACAGGGAAGACTCTGATCAGGCTGGGCAGATGCCCAGGCCGATCTGAGTTTTTGCTGTGTGCACATACCACTTTGTTGGTTTTGTCATGTCATGGCTCATATATAGTTTGATCAGTTCATAATCCAATTTTGGTATGCCATAAGACATGTTTGCTCCTCTTGTTAAAACATTTCATCATGATCACATGCAGGCTGCTGCATCCACATCTAATTTGCTTTGCTTAGCTTTATAACAGCTATATATCTGTACTGTATAGCAGCTTCCATATAATGCAAGACGCAAGCTCTCATATAGAAGATGAAATAGGTGAGTAGAATTATTTTATTGCATTAGTATTGTAATCCAGCTTGCTTCCACAGTGCAAGCAACTCACTGTTTACATTGTTCGCATATCATATGATCTCAGAAAGCTTATTGTTTTGATATTGTCATATTCCAAAAAGAAGCATGTGTAAGCTTTGACCAGATTTCATATATTTGAAGGCTTAACTTTATATTCAGTATGTAATAATGATTTTAAGAGAACATATACAAGTACATGAGCGTATACAGAAAGCAGCAAAGTGCATAACTTCAAGTGCCAAAAATGAAAACAGTTAAATTAGCAAACAGCTTAGATCCAGATGAGGTGGCTCATAATGAGGATGAGGTGGCTCATAATGAGACACCTCATCTGGATCTACACTGTTTGCCCTATAGTCTTTGAACTCTCAGTATGATCTAGCTTAGACAAAATTTTATTGAATTTTGCAGATGTAAATTTTGTTGTCTGCTTTTCTAGCACTTCAAAGGTTATCTTAATTACGCATATAAGTATTCATTGTTTATCATGAAATTATCATAATGGACATACATTTAAAATTTTGACCTAAACGTTGAAAAAAGATTCAAGCTTTGGCCTAAACTTTAAAGGTAGGTTCCTGTACTAGAGATAGCAATTATGTCCACAAAATAATATCGTCGTTTTCTGAGCAGTATTTAATTCTCTTATTTTTCTGAATTTGTTGCTACTGAGAAACTCCTCAGATGTTGAAGAAAATAGTCGTTTTCCCTTTTGGTTTATTTTCTTTCTTTGGAATTCCAGTTCTAAAAATAACTATGTTTATTATGTCTATAAGTGCGCGATTTCTGATGCCATTCTCCAAAGGTCAATTTTCCCTTGTCGTGAGCTCTCCTAGAGGTCATGGCATGGTGGATGGGTTAAAACTATCCCAAAATGCAATGCAGCATGACCTCAGCTGCGTTATCTATTTTTGGCGCGAACTAAAAATAGCGCTAACTGGTGTGCGAAGCAGAGTTAGGAAATCCCTTGCAAAACAACTTTTCTAATATTTTTTTGATTTACACTTTTTAGCGAAACTTATTCATTCCCTTTTATAAGTGCTTTCCAACAACTTGGATGAAAGACCATCAAAATTATGATGCATTCCAAAGTAAAGGAACCTACCTTTAAGAACAATGAAGACTGATTATGTAGAAGACTGTATTGTCATCAGAATTTATGTGACTTGCTTGATTTTGCTGTAAGACAGTATTAGTATATTTTAGTGATTGTTGAATGAATAGCAAACAGGATACACTAAGCTCACAGAAAAGTCTCTGTCTGACTTTGTAGTGCTTTTACAGTATATTCATTTCTGTATAAAAAAATTGGTTTTTGGAGATTTGTAAAAGTTTTGTATGGTGGCCCAGTTTGTATTGAAATATACTACTCAAAGTTTGCTAAGCACGAAATATTTCACACAGCATTGTATAGCTTGCACGAGATATATTTGTATTTCTAAAAACTGTGTAAAACACAGTAAAAACGTGAAAACTTTTGTCTACAACATTAAAGAAATCACTAATTGAAATGTAAAAGAAAACCATAAGAATATTGCAGTTATAACATAAACTATGTACTTAAAATATTCTTGGTGCTTCGCAAACTTTGAGTAGTATATTTGTTATTACAGATTGTCCAATTCCTGCCAACATAGACTATGGTACAGTGGAGTATACAGGTGTGACTGCCGGTTCTGTGGCCACATATACATGCACACGAGGGTTTAATGTGGCGGGGAGGAATGAACGACAGTGTCTTGTCACTGGAGAGTGGGAGGGGTATGAGCCATCTTGTACCAGTAAGTGTGCATGCTAATCTTCCAAGGAAGCAGAAGGTGATACTGTATTTCAATGGTAATAAGACAGGTTTCACCCCTCCAAAGCAATCCCAAAAATCTCCAGAAATATCTGTATAGATCCATCATACCTTATTAATCCTAATAAATGCCCTGCTCTAATAAACACCCCTGCCTATTTTTTTAATTTAATTCTATATCAACTTGCATGAATTTAGGTTTGCTTCTTTTGATAAGGTAGCCCTTTGAAATGGGGTCTACTCTTAAAGGAAAGAATTTGCTCCTGTATTTGCTCCTACAGGAGCAAATTCTTCCTTTAAAAGTTGACCCCTACTGAAATGGGAGGCAAACACAGTAGAGTTGCTCTCTCTCTGAGAGCATACTCATTCACCTTCCTATTGCTTATCAAATGTACTTTGGCAGCAGCTGAATTATTACACCTTAGGCTCTAATAATTCTCCCCTTTTGCAAAATGCAACGCCCCAGCCCCTGGGGCATTTAATAGGATTAATACGGTATATGGATCTAGATTCTTGGTTTTGGAAGGGAAATCTCCATATTGTAACTGAATTACTTGTGACTGCTTTAACGCTTTGGAAGCATTCTGTACGTTGGAAGGCTCAGTCTTATAATGTACTGAAGAAATACAGAATTTTGGCTTTAGTATTAGTGGACTTAACCTCCTCTTGCACTCATGGGACATAATGTAAATTACTGAAATTATTCAAAATGTTCATGGTATGAATATTAACTTTGTTCATGCTCCTTAAAGATGCGCAAATTTTAATCCTAGAAAATACAAAGTCTGAACAAAGATTAATGCCAGAAGTTAACAAAATTGGGAATAATATGCCCCTAAGCACATCCAACAGTATTAATCAGGAACTTAATCCACTCATAGTCCAGAGTTTATGGGTAGGTCTTGCATAGCTACCTGTCTCAACTATTACCACATTCAACAAAACAAAGACTTAACAAGTATATGTGTTGCCAAAGAGCAATGTAATTTTAACTTAAAGGTCCTTTTGCATTTGATATTGATTAAATCTTTATTGTAGGGGTACAATGTGGCTACCCAGGTAACATCAGAAATGGGTGGATTGAAGGTCAGCGCTTCACATTTGACAACAGAGTGCGGTATTTCTGTAAAGGAGGCTACAAGTTGGTGGGCCCAGCCACCAGATACTGTGGTGAAAAAGGGCGATGGGAAGCAGAACAGCCAAAATGTGAACGTAAGCTTCTTGTAACTGAATGTAAAGGCTGTAACTGTTGGGATAGATATGACTGAGCCAACAGTGTAACCCCAAATCAGACTGCTCCTAAAGGAGCAGTCTGACATGGGGCTACATTGTTTGCCATCCATCCAAAAGGAGCCCCGATGGCAGTGGGTTAAGCACTGGCCTGCATTTTAGCGGTCCTGGGTTTGAGCACTGCTGGAGGGGAAAATCTTTTCAACCCTTAACAGGGCTCAGTTCGACACAGCCTTTCATAATCATTCTCCCATTGTCCTGATATGACTGAGATACTGTTGAAAAGGACTTCAAATAGCAAGTCATCCATCCATCCAGCCTTCCATCTAAAACTTTTATACAAATGAAGTAAACAGGTAATGGTTATAAAGTTCAAAGAGAGAACTGTAAATCTATGTCTTAAGTGGCCATTAATTTAGAAGCTCCTGTAGCACAGTGGGTTAAGCACTGGCCTACTGATTTAACAGTCTAGCCCCGCTGGAGGTGGAAAACTAAACAGCTCTCTATAGCATGCAGCCTTTCATAATCATTCTCCCATTGTCCTGATATGACTGAGATACTGTTGAAAAGGATGTGAAATTTCAAGTAATCCATCAATCCAGCCTTCCATCTAAAACATTTATACAGCTGATGTAAACAGAAAATGTATGTCCAAATTTTAAGAGGGAGCTGTAAATCTATTTATTTAGTGGCTGTTGACTTAAGAGTTTTGCTGATGGCACCCAGGTTTGCATTGATAAATTTTAATGAGATTAGTTCACATTTGTTACGACTGCAATAACAAAATTATGTGCTGATTTATTTTGCAAAATTTCTTGCCTCCTGAAAGCAAAGTCTCACCAAATTTTATAGGTTTATGGTAGTCAAGGTCTCAAGATAATGAGGGTTTGGAGAATAATTCTAGGACAGTTTTTCCTCAGTGCTACCCTAAAACATTTGTTGTGATCCCTCATCAGAAATCAGTTCTCCCGGCAGCTCAAATGAGGGGTCACAACATGTTTTATGAAGAAAATTCAGACCTTTAGACAGGAAGTGGTAACTGGGATAATTTACGGATAATTTTTAATATTTGACCCTCGAAACATAAATTGTGACCCTTCATTAGAACCCTCTCACCGAGACGGTTCTAATGAGGGGTCACAACATATGCTTTTGACTCAAAACATAAATTGTGACCACTCATTAGAATCTTTTCACTGAGACGGTTCTAATGAGGGGTCACAACATATGCTTTTTAGATGAAAAATAAGAAATTATCTCAAATTATCCTCTATTATAAGCACTCTTATCTAGAGGTTTAAGAAATAAATAATTTTTAAAAGTTATTCCAGGACTGTTATCAGAAAATTTGGTTTTAACATATTTATTTAGCTTATTCAGTTAACATAAATATATACATACATAAACAAGTAAGATATCAGTACAAGCTATGGGATTAGAACGGAAGGGATGTGCTTATCGAGTTCTTCTCCCTCAGAAAATTTCTTCTATAGCTTGATCACTAATGTCTGCCATTTTTATTTCAGAGATCAAATGTACCATCCCAGAGGTGTCTGAGAATACAAGAATCGTCAACCCCAAACCAGACAATGCTTATATGCCTGGAGAGGATGCTTTCTTTGAGTGTGTGGGTGGCCATGAGTTCTATGTCAGCCATACATCAGTCTACTGTCAGCGAGACGGTACTTGGGACAGGAGTATTCCCACATGTGATCCACAGACTTGTACTGGTCTACCTGACCCTGTTGTTAATGCACGAATAGTGAATGCTACTAATTTGCTTGAGTTTTATGTGGGCTATACTGTTGTGTACAAGTGTGATTTTGGGTATGAGCTGGATCCAACTGGTGTTAATCCTAGTGGAAGAGTGTCCTGTTTGCCATCAGGATTGTGGGAAGATAATTTGCCAGTGTGTCGGACTGTGGTATGTGACGAGCCACCATCTATTCAAAATGGCCGATTTGAAGCAGATGGTTTTCAGTTTTTGGACCAAGTAAGATACACATGTGATAAAGGATATGAGTTAAGCCATGACGATGTGCTTGAATGTTATGAGACAGGAGAATGGAGTCCAGAACCTCCACACTGTCTTGCTGTAAGGTGTGGCCCTCTCAGCAACATCCCCCATGGATCAGTTTCATTTGATAAAGACACGTACAGAGGAAAAGCTAGTTATGAGTGTGACCTAGGGTATATAATCATTGGTGAGAAACACCGTAGATGTATTGAAAATGCATCATGGAGTGGCAAAGAGCCAGTATGTAAGCCAATATCTTGTGGAAGACCTGAGGAAATTGAACACGGCAGAGTAAGAGGAAGAGATTTTACACTGAATAAGATAGTGACTTATGAATGTGACGAAGGATACAGGCTAGTAGGTGGTCCGGAAAGGATTTGTCGAGAAACTGGTAAATGGCAGAATGAGGCACCAACATGTACAAAAGTTGAATGTGAATACCCCTTCTCTATTGACAATGGATTTTTCCTGGAAACTTCATTCTTTTATGAAGATTCAGTTACCTACCAGTGTGAGGAAGGCTATAAGCTGGAAGGAGAAGCAACTATAACATGTCAGAGTAACACAGCGTGGTCAGCACCACCTCCGACATGTGTTGAAATTTTGTGTTTAACTCCCCCAAGCATTGATAATGGGATAGCATTAAATCCACAAGCACTGAATGCTTTTAGAATAGGCTCTTTGATACAGTATCAGTGTAACACTGGGTATGAATTTTCTCTGAATAGTTTGAATCCCTCAGGACAAGTAAGGTGTTTAGGGTCTGGACAATGGGAGGCTAATTTACCAGTCTGTCTGTTAGTTGAATGTGAAGTACCTCAAGAAATAGAAAATGGACAGCTGACTGTTAGCACATTGACATACTTGAGTGTTGCGACTTACGTTTGTGATGAAGCATATGAAATGGTAGGAAGTGCAAAACTAACTTGTCAGAGTGACAAAACTTGGTCATCTGACCCACCAATATGTAATGCCATAATGTGTGAGGCCCCTGACACCATTCAGCATGGTCGTATTGATTACAAGGACTTAAAACTTGGTTCTGTTGTAAGATACATGTGCAATGATGGGTACACTTTGGTTGGCACTGAGGTGCGCAGATGTCTTTCTAATCTTTCATATTCTGGAGAGGAACCAGTCTGTGAGCCAGTAGAATGTGGGGAACCAGACAGTGTAGAAAATGGCTCCAGGGTCTATACTGGTACCACTTTTCAGTCAACAGTCACATATAGCTGCAACAGAGGCTACATATTGATAGGAGACAAGACAAGAACATGTCAAGCGGACAGAGCCTGGTCAGCACAGGCACCAGTATGTGAGAAAGTGCAGTGTGATAAGCCATCAAGGGTCATATCAAATGGTAGGATGATTGGAGATGACTTCAGTTATGATTCTGTCATAGAATATGTGTGCGAGGCAGGTTATTTTATAGATGGACCCTCAAATTTGAGAAAGTGTTTGGAAACTGGTAAATGGGACAGCCCCATTCCTGTTTGTCAAGCTGTAGAATGTCCTAGGTTAACTTTGAAACATGGGTTTGTAAGTGGGTTCCAAACTCAGTATGGGACAACTCTTACACTAAGCTGTAGGCCTGGTTACAGACTGGACGGATCAACTGAGAGGACATGCTTGAAATCTGGATTTTGGAGTGGGGAAGAGACAGTCTGTGTGAAATATGCCTGCCCAAGGCTAAGTCCACCAGACAATGGACAAGTGCTAGTTAGAGGCTTGAGAGCAACTTATCAGTGTTTCTCTGGGTATGACCTGAATGGCCCGAGTGAGAGAGAATGTCAGTCTAATGATACTTGGAGCCTGACAAGCCCGACTTGTGACCCAGTACCTTGTCCTGATATAACTCAGACAGATTTCCAGAATGGCTTCTTAATATATGTCCAGCTGTCATATGGGTCTTCCATTATTTATGAATGTAATGTGGGTTATCTCCTTGTAGGCTCAAGAAAGCTTGATTGTTTGATTGACGGCTCGTGGAGTGGGGATGTTCCATTCTGTGAAAAGATTCAGTGCAGTGAACCTCATACCAATTTGTTCAGTCGAGTTATCGGTGATGACTACAGTTTTGAAGCCTCTGTGAGGTATGAGTGTGAAGAGGGGTATGAACTGTTTGGGGAAGATGTGAGGACTTGTCAGTCCAGTGGGTTCTGGTCTGGTATAGCACCAACTTGTGTGGAAATTAGATGCCCTGCTCTTACTCCACAAAGTTTCATGAAGATAACAGAATCAGAAAATACATACAATAGTGTTGTAGAATATTCCTGTAATCCTGGATATGAACTGGTTGGTGATCAGCGCCGGACTTGTTTAGCTACCAGGGAATGGTCTGGCACTGAGCCCATCTGTGTAAGAATTGAGTGTCCAGAGCCTGCTCCATTTGAAAACGGTAATATTTATGGAACAAGTTATTCTCAAGGTAGTAGGATAACTTATGAATGTCATGAAGGGTACAAACTTAAAGGACTGAATTTCAGGCTTTGTCTTGGCACTAAGCAGTGGACTGGCACAGATCCACAATGTGTTAGAAAGAAATGTCCAAGACCACCACCTCTGTCAAATGGAGGTTTTACTGGAGATCAGTGGCTCTATCAAGATATAGTGGAATACCAGTGTGACCCAGGATATGAAATCAAAGGAAAGCATGCCCGGCAGTGTCTATCTTCAGGACAGTGGTCAGAGGCTGATACAAGTTGTATTAAGATTTCCTGTGGGTCTCCAGTGTTGCCAGACAATGTCATATATACTCTGCCAGATGATGCAGAAAGTGGCACATTCCAGGTGACTGCGACACTCTCCTGTGAAGAAGGGTACCAGGGTGTGGGTACCAGTCAACAGTACTGTCAGGAGAATGGTGCTTGGTCAGAAACCGATTTCCACTGTGAAATTGTCACATGTCCTGAGTTTAATTTCATTCAGAATGGAAATGTACTGGGTGATTCTTTCGAATATAACCAGGAGTTAGAAATACAGTGTGACCAAGGGTATAGATTAATTGGTCCTAGTAAGTTCCAGTGTTTAGCTTCAGGAGAATGGGATTATGATGAGGAACCATATTGTGAAATGGTGACATGTCCTGAGTTACCACCTCTTTTCAATGGAATAATCCTGAAAAATGGAGAGGACAACATATTTCTGTCAGAAGTTACTTATACCTGTGACCAGGGGTACAGACTTTCAGGAGAAGAAAAACGTGTATGTCTTGAGGATGGTTCTTGGAGTGGTAAAGAAACATTCTGTCAGCTGATAATATGTGACAGTCCACCTCTGGTTCAAAATGCTTTACCTTTTGATTCTGTAACACAGTACTTGTTTGCCTCTGAAGCAAGATATGCCTGTGATACTGGGTATTATATTGCTTCTGGTGATTCAGTTCTTACCTGTTCTAAGTCTGGTAACTGGGAGGGGGTAGTTCCCACATGTGAGAAAGTGGTGTGTGGTAAACCTCCAGCAATACATTTTGGAAAAGCAAAGTTTACAATGAAAGACTATGACAGTGTTGCAACCTATGTGTGCAACAGTGGGTATATACTGAAGGGCTCAGCAAGTGTTAGGTGTGGGGCAGCAGGAGATTGGAGTGGTAACCTTCCCTCTTGTGTTCCTGTGAACTGTGGGGAACCACCATTTGTTGATAACTCTATCATCATAGACACAGAACAGCATACATTTGAGAGCATAGTCACTTATATTTGTCATGAAGGTTACAGGCTCAATGGTCAGCAGTCTTCCACTTGCTTAGCCACTGGAGTGTGGTCTGGACGAGCACCTATCTGTCAACCTATCTCATGTGGTCCACCTCCAAGAGTTGAGCATGCAGTCCAGAGTGGGGATGGAGAGCATTATAAGAATTTTGTTAGCTACACCTGTGAGGATGGCTATGAAATGTATGGTCAGCAAACTCTTGAATGTGGTTCAAATGGCTTGTGGACTGGTCCACCTCCTCAGTGTGACCAAGTCTCCTGCGGTATCCCACCTGTTCTACCTCATTCTTCAACAACCATGACCATGGGACCTAATTTTGGCAGCAAAGCAATATTCCTTTGCAATGATGGCTACTATCTAGTTGGAAGTTCATCTGCCACATGCACAGCAGATAGAAGGTGGGAGTATGAAGTGGCTCCCTCGTGTGAACCAGTTGACTGTGGTCCTTTACCTGAGGTGCCACAGGCTTCGGTTGATACTACGGCTACAACTTACAACACATTTGCTGAATATGTTTGTGATTCTGGATACCACCTTGTTGGTGTAGCAACAATGAAATGTGGTGCCAATGGCAACTGGAAAGGAGAGATACCATCCTGTGAGCCATTGGACTGTGGTCCATTACAAGAGGTACCTCACGCATCTCTTATTCTGAAGGACACAACATATGATTCCATTGCAGAATATGTTTGTAATCCAGGGTATTCTATGACTGGTTTAGCAACACTAAGATGCGATTCAAATGGAAACTGGAAAGGTGAAGTTCCAGCATGTGTGCCCATCAGCTGTGGGAAACCAGTGATACATGATCATGTGATCCATACTGGGACACAGTTTACCTATGAAAGTGAAGTGTACTTTGAATGTGAGCTTGGGTACAAGTTGGTGGGCCAGTCAAGTTTGGTGTGTCAGGAAACTGGCCATTGGTCAAGTGCGGCACCACAGTGTCTCAGTAAGTAAATAATATTTTCATCGGATCACATTGCAAAAATTTTTGATAAAAAAACGATGGTTTGCATTTAGTAGAAGTTCCTCTGACAGAGATATTTTGAGTACAAATTTCAGTCTACATGTATTTATAGTTGATAAAGTCATTTAAAAGAAAGGTGTTAATATTTTTAGGTTTCACTGTATCAGAAATAAAACAGCTGAAAAAAAAACTTATTTTAGGCAATTCACATGTATAGGAGGATAGTAATATTTCAAATTCTTGGAGCTACAATCTCAAGTTACTTTTTACTAAGTAAAATAAATAGAACAAATCTCTCAAAATCTCGCCTGAACATAATCCTGGGGCTTTTTGGAGTGGCAGAAATACTACACTTTAGGCTCTAAATGAGGTCCTCCCTTTCATAAAATGCAAGGCCCCATGGTGTTGAATAAGATGCAATGCCCCGTGGTGTTAAATAAGATTAATAAGGTATCACTTGCATATGTATCAGTGATTTCTATATTTCTAGGATATATAATTGTCTGGGGATATGTCTATTATTATTTAGGGATATCTTGTGGTCCTCTGTTGCTACCAGAGCATGGCCTAATGGTTGTTGGTGATCCTGTAATGGACACTTTCTATGGTGACACTGTGGAACTGGGGTGTGACGGAGGGTATATTCTGGTGGGTAACAGTCAGTTGAGATGTCTGGAGACTGGGGTCTGGAGCAGTGACATACCTGAATGTCTTCCTCCCCTAGGTATAGTATCTGAATTTAAGGTGACTGGTTACATTTTCGTGTTTGTCTGCCGTTTTTACAAAGGGAAACAACTTCTGTGACTTCCTGTTTGCTTCCCTGGATAAAGAAGCCCTCGCAAGTTGAGTCTACATTGGAATGAAAGAATTTGCTGCTTTAAAATTGGCTATATTAAGGATGCAAAAGTGAAAATGGCATGCATGTAGTTGCTTCTCCTGGAAGTGTACCCATTCAGCTTTACTAGCAGACTACTCTTCTGATTTCATGTTATGGCAATCATGGGTCAGCCTAGAGGGAGAAACTGTCTCCCTAAGCTGACTGATTTCTCCCTATTTTGAGCTGAGGGAGAAGTCAAAATGTATAAAAATCCAGAATTTGTGATAAAACTTCTCCCTGAAATTCGCAAAACTTCTCCCCGGCCCTTAACCCTAGGCTGAGGCCAGGGGCCGTATTCATAGCCACTTAAGTCGTTGCTATGCTGTTGCTAAGGCTAAATATCTATACAGGAGATACCCTATAACTATGAAATTTGGTCTGGAGGAAGAGTCTTTGTAAGACTGTTCCTCGAGAGCAAATTTCATAGTTGTAGGGAATCTCCTTCAAAGAAATTTAGCCTTACGAATACAGCCCCAGGGCAGACAGACCAGCTTGTGCATGTATTTAAATCAGTCTTCTGTGTTTGCACCAATAATCTGTATACCCAGAAGAATCCCAAGTGAACTGGTAGGACTGATCAGCATTCACATTCATGAAGACTGATCAGAGTTTGCTATATGCACATGCAGTAAGACACATTTCTGGCATTCTTCATGTCATTGCCCAGTGCCGTACATGTTGAAAACAATTCTATGCAAGTTAACATATGCCATACTTTAATAACTTCTCACTGGTAAACCCAGACACAAATTGAAAGAATTTAATGCTACATAGGAGTGAAATAAGTGATAACATTGTCTCAGTTAGTCTGTTACTCAATATTTCGACCCCTTTTGGGGTCTTTTTCAAGAGAAATGAGCCAAACTTCACCCTTACATCAACTCTGTTGTTTCTTTCCACCATTAACAAAATAAAATGGTGGAAAGAAACAACAGAGTTGATGTAAGGATTTTGTTAATGGTGGAAAGAAACAACAGAGTTGATGTAAGGGTGAAGTTTGGCTCATTTCTCTTGAAAAAGACCCCAAAAGGGGTCGAAATATTGAGTAACAGAGTGACATTCATTAAACTGTGTTATAATTCCTCTACTTGGGATAATTTATGAGAAGTTATGTCAGTTAGTTTGAATGCACATTATAAGTTATCACTTTTTGTGTATTTGCTCAAATTGGTGTAAATTTAAGTCATTAACTTCACTTATGCAAGTAACTATATACTTGGCAGCAGTATGGACTATTATAACCTTCTGAACTGCAGTGTATTTCCAGACTTGTTATTAATTTAGCTGTGTTCTAATTCCTAATGAAGCTTGGAAGGAGGATGGGTATGGGTTAGTTTTCAGCTCACCTTTGCACCCCTGTACAGTAAGAGCACCAGTAAAGAAAGAGATGTTGCTGTCAGTCTGGTTCAGAGCTCTAGATAAGAGGGAGTATATAGTGATAATTAGGGATAATTTTTGTTAATTCTGCATAAAAACATATGTTGTGACCCCTCATCTGAACCGTCTCGACGAGTCGGTTCAGATGAGGGGTCATAGCATATGGCTTCAATGAGAAATAAGAAAAAATCATCAAATATTCCCTCTTATCTAGGAATCTGTAATGGTGTAGGCATCTGTCTGCACTGGCATCCCACTCAAGTGTGAAAGTTTTGATTGAAGATTTTGGCAGAAGCTTGGCAGTCAAACATATAACATGTTTTTTTTATGCCCCATAGCGAAGTGGGGAGGGGCATATAGTTTTGCCCTTGTCCGTCCGTCCGTACGTCACACTTTGCAGTACTGTTCTTGTCTCGGCAACTCCTCCTACAATATTTGATGCAGGGAGTTGAAACTTGCAACACATTTCAGACATGCATTGAACATGCCCATAAAGGAAACAGAACTTTGATTTAGGTCTTTATTGCAGAATTATGTCCCCTTGAATAACATACATATTTTGACCATATTTCACACTTGCAGTACTGTTTGTGTCTCCGCAACTCCTTCTACCGTATTTGATGCAGGGAGTTGAAACTTGCAACACATTTCAGACATGCATTGAACATGCCCATAAAGGAAACAGAACTTTGATGTAGGTCTTTATTGCAGAATTATGTCCCCTTGAATAACATACATATTTTGGCCATATTTCACACTTGTAGTACTGTTCTTGTCTCCGCAACTCCTCCTACAGTATTAGATGTAGGGAGTTGAAACTTGCATCACATTTCAGACATGCATTGAACATGCCCATAAAGGAAACAGAACTTTGATTCAGGTCTTTATTGCAGTATTATGTCCTCTTGAATTACATACATATTTTGACCATATTTCAGTGACATATACAAGCTTACCTTTTGTTGTGGCTCTAGTGGCCTCAATTATGAACTGATTTTGATGTAAGGTCACAGCTATATTGAGTATGACAAAACCTCGAACAAGTTTGCGTTTCAAGTTGGAAGAATCAAGGTCAAGGTCACAGTTTGCTATTTTCAGAAAAACTTGGGCATCGCTCTAGCGCTTTTATTTATGGATCGATTTTGATATAACTTCATACAAATGTTAAGTATGACAATATCTTGAATAAATTACCATTTCAGCACTGCAGGTTCAAGGTCAAGGTCATAGTCGCTATTTTTAGAAAAATCTTTATCATCCCTCTAGCCCCTTTATTCATTGACTGATTTTGATGTAAGGTCACCCAAATGTTTAGTGTGACAATATCTTGGAAAATTTCCCGATCCAGAATTTTAGAGTCAAGGTCAAGTCCAGGTTGCTAGTTTTAGAAAACACGTTGTCATCCCTCTGGAATGATTTTGACATAATTTTACACAAATATTTAGCAAGGCAATATCTGGGACAAATTTACGTTTCAGCATTGTCGGTCCAAGGTCTAGGTCACAGATGCTATTATAGGTACATGTAAAACTTTGTCAAGGTTCTAGTACCTTTATTTTTTGTTAACTGATTTTGATATAATTTCACACAAATATTAATAATTATGACAATATCTTAGACAAGTTCACCTTTCAGGGTTGTAGAGCCAAGGTCAACGTCACAGATGCTTTTTTTTAGAAAAAAATTTGTCATCCCTCGCGCATCTTTATTATTGACAGATTTTTGTCTTGCCTGCGAAGCAGAGGCGAGACATATGTATTGCTTTTCCGGTGTCGGCGGTGTAAACTTTTGTCGAGTTTTTGCGTTTAGGTCATTTTCTCAGAAACTATAAGGGCTAGAGCCATGAAACTTGGGTCATGCATACATCTGGAAGAGTACAGCTGAAAGCCATCATCAATATTGAGTCTTGACTTAGATTTTATGGTTGACTGACTTTGCAATGTTTAGTCGAGTTTTTCCGTTTAGGTCTTTTTCTCAGAAATTATAAGGGTTAGAACCATGAAACTTGGGTCATGCATACAACTGGAAGAGTACAGTTGAAAGCCATCATCAATGTTGAGTCTTGAACTAGATTTTAACGGTTGACTGACTTTGCAATTTTTTGTCGAGTTTTCGTGTTTAGGTCATTTTCTCAGAAATTATAAGGGCTAGAGCCATGAAACTTGGGCCATGCATACATCTGGAAGAGTAGATCTCAAAGCCATCATCAACATTGAGTCTTGACCTACATTTTATGGTTGACTGACTTTGCAATTTTTTGTAGATTTTTTGGGTTTATGTCATTTTCTCAGAAACTATAAGGGCTAGAGTCATGAAACATGGTTCATGCTTACATCAGGAAGAGTAAATCTCAAAACCATCATCTGTATTGAGTCTTGACCTACATTATACGGTTGGCTTACTTTGCAATTTTTTGTCAAGTTTTCGCGTTTAGGTCTGTTTCTCAGACACTATAAGAGCTAGAGCCATGAAACTTGGTTCATGCATACATCTGGAAGAGAAGAACTCGAAGTCCTCAACTGTATTGAGTCTTGACCTACATTTTGTGGTTGACTGACTTTGCAATTTTTTGTCAAGTTTTCGCATTTAGGTTTGTTACTCAGAAACTATAAAGGCTAGAGCCATCAAACTTGGGTCATACATACATCTTTGCTGAGTGACAAAGCGCCAGCAGGCGAGAGGCCGCATTCCGCGGAATTCTTGTGATATAATTTCACACAAATACCTCTTAATACACTACTCATCTAGTGAGGCATATGGCGGGGGCATTCATCACCTTTAGTGATTGTCTAGTTTTATGGAGAAATATGGAAAATATCCCCAAGATATCCCTGTAATCTCTCTTACCTGTAGCACCGACTTAACCGTTATTTCAGGTCAGCTGACATGCCCAGAGGATACCAGTTTACCCCACAGCCAGCCTCTGTTAGATCCCCAGCCTGTGGGTTCAGCAGTTGAAGTGGAGTGTGAAGTGGGATTTGAACCCACTGGACCTATGTCTGCCACTTGTAAAGATGACCAGACTTGGACAGCACCAGAGGGACACTGTCAGAGTAGGTATTGTAGGTTTTTGATAGGAGAGAACGATAACCTGTATTAGCATATTAATCCTATTAAATGCCCAGGGGGTGTTGCATTTTACAAAAGGGGTGGGGGTGTTATTTGGAGCCTAAATCGTAGTTAATCAGCCACTGCCACAATAACTCTAGTAACAGTATTAAGGTGAAAGAGGCAGCAGCTCTTCTATTTTAGCCTCCCTTTGCAGTAGGGGTCAACTCCTAAAAGGAAAGAATTGGCTCCTTGAGGAGCAAATTCTTTTCTTTAAGAGTAGACCCCATTTCAAAGAGCTACCTGAACCAGAGAAGCAAACAGAAATGTATGCAAGTTAATAAAACAGTTTTCAGAAAAGAGGCAGGGGGTGTTTCTAAGAGCAGGAGCTTTATTAGGATTACAGGGTTCGCACAGACCTTGAAAAGTCCTTGAATTTGACTCTGGTCCTGGAAAACTCCTGGAATTTGAAAATAGTGCCATTTGTCCTGGAATTGTCCTGGAATTTTGTAAAATTGCCCTTGAAAATGTGAAATTGTCCTTGAAAATAATAAAATACATCGATTCTTTTGGATTTATGTGATGCGCAAAAGAAAACCGAGTGAAAATCGCTAGATACCTCGAAGAGCGAGGTGCGACCGTATTCAGATTCATTTTTACCGGTAGTCCCGTATTTATCAATACCATCATCCGGTTGTAGAAATAAAGTGCGACTTGTTTCCGTTTCGCCGTTTCCGGCTAGAAAAAGTGCAAATTTTGTGCGAATTTAAATCGAAGAAGATCAACGAACACAGTGGCTTTGAAAGGCAAATGTGTATACAAAAACAAGTGGGAGAGGAACCCTGCTTATTCCAAATGGATTCGCCCCTTCAAGAGTGACAAACTGAAAGCGATCTGTTTGGCCTGCGATGGTATTATAGACATTTCCAACATGGGGGAATCGGCCCTAAAGACTCAAAAGGAAGCAAACATATTGTTTGACTGAACGGTCTTTAAAATTGAGTCCTTGAAAAATGAAAAAAGTCCTTGAAAAGTCCTGGAATTCTGTTCTCTTATTTCTGTACGAACCCTGGATTAATACGGTACATATTTGATAATAATTTTGAGAACATTCTGTTTCTACAGTTTTCAAAGCTTCAAAGAAACTTGGAATTCTGATAGTAATTCCACAATAATTTATGTAAAATCTCTGTTAAAATATATATTTTGACCTATCATTGAAACCACCTCAGAGAGACAGTTACCGGTAATTCTGATAAAGTGTAACAAAACATTTTTAGTGGGTTCTTTTGATTGATTTGTTGCTTTACATCCACAGTAAGCAGCTATGGTCATGTTGGGATGGTCAGTTAACCTAACCACACTTTTCCTGGGCAGGCTTAGGCCTCCTAAGCGGTTAACCAGTACTATGTGCACATACATGTATTTTTGCCAGTAACTGACAACTAGTGGGTTCTTTTTGCCCAAATAGATCTGATGAAGAATCACAATGTTACAATATATGAGCCGCGACACGACAAAACCAACAGTGTGGTTGTGGGCCCAGCACAGACTCAGATCAGCCTGGGCATCCCCCTAGTTTGACCAGACTCTTCATTAAGTGCTCAAAGGGTAGCTTAGGGTCTAAGCTACCTTCATGTGGACAGCGAAGACTCTGATCAGACTGGGCGGATGCCCAGGCTGATCTGAGTCTGCGCTGGGCGCACTACCACATTGTTGGTTTTGTCGTGTCGTGGCTCATATATTTTTTTATAAAAATAAGAAAAAAGAAGTTAGAATCCCACTATATCAGAGGCTCTGTTTCTTCTGCAGGAGTGTTTTGTGGCAAACCTAGACTGAGGGACTTTGTAAATGTTGTACGAATAAGTGGTACCTCCTATTACTATGGTGACCAGATCAAGTTCACCTGCAGGACAGGAGTTCAGCCTGCCAGAGCGCCACCTATCGTGACCTGTACAGAAGATGGAAGTTGGGACGGTGAAATAAGATGTGGTGGTAAGTCATGCTTCATATTTCTGAGGTATAGCTCAGTGTTAAAGGTTAGATTAAGGTGTATGGACACATCCACGTTTTTACAAAGAAAAACAGTTTTTGTGTTTTCCTGATTGCTTTCCTTGTGGATGAAGACCTTTCAACTCGAAGCTGCTCTTAAAGAAAAGAATTTGCTCATCATTGGGAGTTTCACTTAAAAGAATTTGCTCCACAAGGGAGCAAATTCTTTTAAGTGAAACTCCCAATGTTAAGGTCAGCAAAGAATTACTTTACCTGGAAGTGTCCTAGTCACCTTGATATCTTATAGAGCAGGTTCAGATAGTGGGAGCACCCCCGGTCGTGACATGTACAGAAGATGGTGGCTGGGATGGTGAAATAAGATATTGTGATAAGTAGTACCTTGGGTTTCTAAGGTGATAATAATTTTCAATTTTTGGAACAGCGGTCTAGGCTGCTAGTCTTCCTATTGTAGTACATGCAGAAGCTAGTTACTCAGATGCAGTACAATCCTTTAACACAGGGTATAATCGATTCCGCCAATTTTCGCTTCCTGCAGAGACTGTCCATCATATTTGGCTTCCGTCGAGACTGTCCGCGATCTCTTGCTTCCTGCAGAGACTACTGTCCTCGAAAAATGGCTTCCTGCTGAGACTGTCCTAGTGATTCTGCTTCCTGCTGAGAGCCTCAGCAGGAAGCCTAATCATGTGGACATTCTCTACAGGAAGCCATTTATCATGTACAGAAGTCTCAGCAGGAAGCAAGAGTTCGCGGACGGTCTCGGCAGAAGCCAAATATGATGTACAGTCTTTGCTGGAAGCGAAAATTAGCGGAATCGATTATACCCTGTGTTTAATTATGCTATGTTTAGGGTCAGTATAATGGAAAGGCATGGCATTATATGTGAATAGTGAAATATTGAGACTAAACTAACAAGACCTGTCCATGTACAGGATAGCTCACCTGCATTTTGCGAATGCCGACTTTGCCGCAAGTGCCGGGGGGGGAGCGGGGTATTGCAGTATCACTTCTTGTATATTCTAATAAATTAATATTAAAATGAATGAATTATCAAGCAGTGTAGATTCAGGAGGCAGTAATAAGCTGCCTCAGCTGACTCTTCCCTGTTTGCCCTCTACCAGTAGCATTTCAATTTTCAATATGATATAGCTTGGATGAAACATTAATTAAATTTCACAGACCTAAATTATGTTCTCTGCTTTTTGGCACTTTAAGGATTAAGAACTAATTTTCTGTAACATAGAAAACCTGTAAAAATTCTAGCTACTGGAACAGATAGGACTGAGCAAACAGTGCAGACCCAGATCAGATAGCTCCTAAAGGAGCCATTCTGTCTGCATCTTTTAGATGTATTACTGCCTTGTAAAACCAAACTGTTCCATTTTTAGGACAATTACAGTTATTATTTTAGGTGTTCCAATATTTAGAATTTTTATGGCACCTAAGGATTTTACCATACTGTCTTTCAGTGACCTGCAAGCAGCCATGTTTGAATGGAGGTATATGTCTTGGGTTAAACAGATGTAAATGTCCTATGGGTTTTGGTGGCAGAAGATGTGAACAAGGTGAGTGAAAATGCTGCACTGCCAAGTCTGCTATGGGAATTGAATTCTTATTCTTCCATGGGAATTCGAAGCTGTGGGAAATGCTTGGTCGATGATGCCTACTATATTTACCTGCCGATACTTCTGTTTATTTACCAATATTTACATTCTTGGTGTATTTACTGAAAAGCCCTATAGTAAACCATTGGAACGTAATGTAGTTTACATTCCAATAGTTACATTGAGACACGCGACCTCAATGACATCAAAATAAACAAAGGCTCTCTACAACCTGATTGGACGTCATGACATCATGCATGCCATTCTGCTGTTAGCACAAAAATCTGTGTGTACATGTTTTACTTCTTCAATCTTAGCGCTTATATAAGATTTTTCATTAAAGATTTGATTGAAACGAATGTATATAAGCAATGAACTTAATTTTTCTGATGTTTATCGAAGTGTAAACTACATTGGGTCACTAGCAAAGTAAATATGAACCCCTTCGGGGTTCATTCACTTTGCACGTGACCCAATGTAGTTTACACTGCGATAAACCTCAGAAAAATGAAATTCATTCCTTAATAATATCTGATATGGGAATTGAATTAACTGTTAAGCCTGCCATGCCGCTATAGGCATCAAATTTACGGCTAAGCCTGTTGCTATGGGAATTTGTGGGGATTGTGTTTACTACTTAACCTGCTATGAGAAAAGGATTTACAGCTATGTCTGCCATGATTAAATGAATGAATAGCTATTAAGCATCATATGGGTAAATTTACTAGTAAGCCTGCTATGGGGATTCTCTTGATGCTACTTATATAATCTTTTCCACTTTTACTTCAGCGGTGTGCATCTTACCATGTTTGCATGGAGGGAAATGTGTAAAACCCTACAAGTGTTCTTGTCCTGTTGGGTATACGGGAGTCAGATGTAATAAAGGTAAACATATGATGGGCATCACTTAAGCATGTGCAAACAACAAAGACTCGGATCAGCCTGTCCTTCTGCTCAATCTGATGTCTTTCCTTTTCACATACTTTTAGTATTGGAAAGGGTTTGTTTTTAATTTTGAAGGAAGACAAAGCCATCAATGACTGAAACTCAGACTTTACATTGACAGCTGGTGTAGCTTGAAATGACATCATATTTACCATCTTACTGATGTCATTGTAAGTATGTGTGCTCCTGTATGACCTGTCAGGTGACTGCAAGTGATGTTTCTCTTTTATCTAGCTCTTAGGCTCATTAAGGGGCAAAGTTTGATTTTTAGAATTTCAATAAAGCACCCCAAATGGTTAGCTGTATTAAACAGAGCTGGAATCTAAAAAAATTGTTTTGGCAGCAAGGAACACACAACAGAGATGAAACCAGCAGACTAGGTTTTATTTAAATACTATCTTCTTGACTGTCCTCAAATTTAGTAAGTAAACCAACAGTTTAAAAATAGACTAGCTATTATATCATTAATTTAGCTCTTGATAAGAGAGTGTTTTAGATAATTGCATGATAATTTTTCTTTATCTTGAAAACACATTGTTATTCCACTTGAGCTGCCTAGTCGAGGCACCTCAGATGAGGGGTCATAACTTCAGTTTTTAAGGAGAAAGGGTACACCTTCTCATTTCATGCCCCCCCCCCCCCCCCCCCAGTTTCACAAAGGGGAACAACTTGTGTGATTTTCTATTTGCTTCCCTGGACTGCATACCTTTCTGAAAATAGGTCAACTCTTAAAGGAAAGAATTTGCTCCTCCTCTATGTGCAAATTCTTTCCTTTAAGAGTAGACCCCATGTTAAGCAAACAGGAAATCATGGAAGTTAATATAACAATATTTCCAGGGCAGGGGGCGTTTATTACAGCAGGGCTGTTTAATAGGATTATTGCGGTATATAATACTCCCTGATATCTGGAAATCTGATTTAATTCATGTTTTTAGCTCACCTGAGCCAGCGGCTCCGGGGGAGCTTATAGGATGGTAAGGCTCCGTCGTCCGTCCACAATTTCAAACATCTTCTCTGAAACCACTGGTACAGTTGTAACCAAATTTCATATGTGGCCTCCAGAGGAAGGGGGAACAAAAAGGTGTTCAAATAATCTTGGTCACATGACCAACATGGCCACCACGCCCATATATGGTAAAAACCTTTAAAAATCTTCTTCTCCAGAATCAATAGGCCAATGGCCTTGAAACTTGGTATGTAGCATTGGGTACGCGAGTACTACCAAGATTGTTCAAATTATGACCTTGGGTTGACCTTGACCTTTTTTACGGTAAGGTCAAATTTGCTTCCTGTGCTTTTATATGGCAAAAAGCTAGAACATAAGATATCTTGGAAATTGTTGAAGATTTTGGGTTAAAAATTGGTGTCTACAGTCATCTTTATGAGTACATGAACATTTATTAGTACAAGAGGTCAAGGTCATTCTTTGACCTTTGACCCAGAACTCTCTTATTTTGACAATTTCAAACAATCTCCTCAAAAACCACTGGACCATTTGTAACCAAATTTCATATAGAGCCTCCAGGGGTTGAGGGAACGAAAATTTATTCATACGGTTAAGGTCACATGACCAACCTGGCCACCACGCCGGTATATGGTAAAATCCTTTAAAAATCTTCTTCTCCAGAACCAATAGGCCAATGGCCTTGAAACTTGGTATGTAGCATTGGGTACGCGAGTACTACCAAGATTGTTCAAATTATGACCTTGGGCTGACCTTGACCTTTTTTATGGCAAGGTCAAATATAGGAAAATGCTGGAACATAAGATTTCTTGGAAAGTTTAGTAGATTAAAACCTAAAAATTGGTATACGCAGTCATATTACTGAGTACTTGAAGATTTATTAGTACAAGAGGTCAAGGTCATTCTTTGATCTTTGACCCAGAGCTCTCATATTTTTACAATTTCAAACGACTTCTCTCAAAAACCACTAGGCCAGTTGTAACTTAATTTCATTTAGAGCTTCAAGGGGCTGAGGGAATGAAATTTTGTTCAAACGGTCTAGGTCACATGACCAACATGGCCGCCACGCCGATATATGGTAAAAACTTTCAACAATCTTTTTATCCCGAACCAATTGACCGATGGCCTTGAAACTTGGTATGTGGCATTGGGTACTCCAGTATTATCAAGATTGTTGAAAATGATGACCTTAGGGTGACCTTGAATATTTTATGGCAAGGTCAGATATGGGAAAATGCTAGAACATAAGATTTCATGGAAAGTTTTGAAGATTTAGGCCTAAAAATGGGTAAATACAGTCATCTTTATGAGTACAAGAGGTCATGGTCATTCTTTGACTTTTGACCTAAGACTCATAGTTTGACAATTTCAGACATGAGAAAAAGCCATTTTGCCAATTGCTCAGGTGAGCGGTTCAGGGCCTCATGGCCCTCTTGTTTCTACGATGAAACATTCAACAACATTGCTATCATGACACCCAGCATGTGTACACAAAGTTCACTGACTTTCTGTATTTTTCAGCTGTTTGTGACCAGCCATGTCAACATGGCGGTAAATGTTTGAGGCCAAACAAGTGCTGGTGTCCAAATGGTTACAAAGGTGCTTTCTGTCAGAAGTCAACATGGTCCAGAAACAATTAAAGCTAACAAGTATAGATTTTTAATAAGACTTTACATTTTGACAGTGCTCAAGAGTTTTTCTATATTAACTTGAATAAAAATCAAACCAAGTGTGTGTTTATTTTTTAAATTCCAAATAATAATTGGATCACTGGTCAGAAAAAATTCAGTTTGTTTCTGTTGAACTTGTTTCAGACCTCCAGATAAGGTTGGATTTGAAGACAATTCTGGGATAATTTTTCTTATTTCTCACAAAAACATATATTGTGACAACGTGGTAGAACTCTCTCGGCAAGGTGGTTCTAATGAGGGGTCACAACATATGTTTTTAAGGAGAAATATAGAAAATTATCCCAGTTTCACTTTCTTATCTGGAGCACTGCTTGCATGAAAGATCAAGTATTTGGCTGTCAATTCTGAGCTCTAGATAAGAGAGAGTATTTGATGATATTTAAGGATAATTTTTCTTATTTCTCATCGAAACCATGTGTTGTGACCCCTCATCTGAAACGTCTCATCGAGAATTAACAAAAATTATCCCTAATTATCACCAAATACTGCCTCTTATCCAGAGCTCTGTGTCATATAAGCATTCACCTTTCTGAAGCCAAAACTATTGTAAACAAGGATTCTGGACTTTAATATTGCAGGACATTTTATTTGTGGGACAATGTCACATGCTAAGTTGCTGTTGCATTGGTAAGATATACACTACTAGGTGACTTTGGAGGGACATTATGCGGAGCTCTAGATAGGAGGGAGTATTTGGTGATAATTAGGGATAATTTTTATTAATTCTTCATAAAAACATGTTGTGACCCCTCATCTGAACTGTCTCAGCGAGACGGTTCAGATGAGGGGTCACAACATATGGTTTCGATGAGAAATAAGAAAAATTATCCTTAATTATCATCAAATACTCCCTCTTATCTAGAGCTCTGATTATAGTTGTGGCTCAGAAAGGCACAATAAGTCATTTTTATATAAATAGTAATGTTTCATAGCTCAAGCTAAGCTGAGGGGTTTTTTTTTTGATTGATTGATTTGATGCTTAACATCCACAGTAAACAGCTAAGGTCATGTCGGGACGGTCAGTTAACCTAACCACACTACTCCTGGGCAGGCTTAGACCTCCTAAGCGGTTATTCAGTACTTAGTGCACATACTTTCACCAGTAACTGACAACTACCCTTCTTGAATCAGCGGAAGGAGAAACGAAAGTGTGTGGCCAGACCGGGTTTCGAACCCAGGACCTCTGACTTACCAGTAGCTAAGCTGAGGTAAACTTGTTCCTCTATAAAAGCAAATGTTGTGGTTTCTCATTACTAATACCCATTTTTATTAATCAACTAAGTAATATATAGCACTTACTGGGAAATCAGTCTGTATCATACTGGTGATGTTTCTTTTTTCATACAGTATGACCTTCGCTTAATACAGCTTGACCTCCTACCTATACGATTGACCTCGTGTCATATTGATTAAAACCTTCGACCTATACGGAAATCCACGCATCTGATTGGTTAAAAGTTCTGGTCACGCGAGGGCCCTCTCCTAAATGTGACGGTATTGACCGTCAGCTAAAAGTTAATTAATAAAAATGTCATTAATCAAGTGATTTCGTATTGGCCCAGTTACAGGTCCAAGGTCAGCTGTATTGGCCCTCGGCCAATACAGCTGACCGAGGACCTGTAACTGGGCCGAGGGCCAATACAGCTGAGGGCCAATACAGCTGACCAAGGACCTGTAACTGGGCCAATACGAAATCACTTATTTAATAACATTATAGAACTACAAAGTGTTGCCTTTTATATGGATGCGCATACAGACTGGGCTGTATCATTATACCAACTTTTCAGTCTTTGTGCAATGTATGCTTCAAAGTCTTTCAGTGTTTACACTTTACAGTGGATACTGGATATGGCACATGTACTATTCCTTGTACCACAGCATGTATTTTCAATGTGCATTGAAAACCAGCGACAGAATAACACTTCAGAGCTTTTGACTTGCAAAACTGTCTTATCACTGTTCGGACACTGTTTCGTTTCTATGAATCCACATTGTATGAAAAAGCAACAATGCCAAAATCATACAAGTAAAATCCATTGTCTCCTCAAGGTAGTCCATTTTAAGTCAGATAAATTTTCAAAAACAGATACATGTAAGCTCTGAAATACTGCTCAAAGAAACAATAATAAAACCAGTTTCTAGAGCTGTTAGCCCATAAATATCCAGTAAAATTACACATACTCTCTATTTAAAGCTGGCTATTGTACAGTTGACTCTCGTTAGGTCAAACAATGATATCTCCAGGTATCCTCTTCATTTGTATTGCCCTTGATACTAGATATTTGGCCCAACCACTATAGCCCTGTCAGAAAGCGCTGTCCAGCCCTGTTGTCCAGAAGGCACGTGTAGGGCCGAGATCACATCGTGTGTAGGCAGGGACAGAAATATCTAAGCCCTTGTATCAGCCCTCAAATTTGGCGCTAACGTCAAGTATTGTAGCCGATGTCAACAAAACAATTCAGCGGCTAAAAGATGTCTGCCGCCATGTTTTATTGCAGCACGTCAAATGGTTGAAAGTAGACACGAAGATGCCATGTAGTTTGTTCTAATACCAGAAAACCATTCTTGGTAAGTTTTATTTTGTAATTTGAGCAATTTATGATTAAAGTACCTAACAATTTTGTTGTGTTAACTTGATTTTATGCTCAGTTGTACTTCCAGCTGAAAGAAAAATGGCGGCATGGCTCACCATCCATGATCTTCCGATTTGACCATCTTCATGTTATTTCATCAAATAACTAGAAAATTGTGTCTGTAAGACACAGGTGATGCCCCCGCCTTTCTCCCTCCACCCTACCCCCACCACCATTGCAAATTCAAAGAAGTGTGCATGGTCTCAAACTGTGAAAACTGATTAGTCATAAACTGTGGTATGTCTTGAGAATATTAGCTTGTTACCTATATTGTTAAAAAACAAAAGATGAAAATTTCTTAGTTCAAAACCTGCAATTTTGCTAAAACAACTTTTTTTATCTTCATGACGATCTTTATTATTTCTGTAACACATGTACAAAGTTTCAAAGCCATCTATCATAAACTGTGAGAGAAGTTCATTACACACTGATATCGAACACTAGAAATGACTTAAGTTTGAAAACCCATTATTTTGTCAAAATTACATTTTGTGACCTTCAAAAATATTCATGCATATCTTCAATATGTTTGCAACATGTGTGCAAAGTTTCAGCTTGATCTGTTATAATCTGTGGGAGGAGTTGATTACACAATCATTGCTACCTTACATCACATACCAACACTGAAAATGTCTAAGTCCAAAACCCGTAATTTTGCCAAAAAATAATTTTTTGGTCATAAGAAATCTTCATGCACATCTTCAATATGTCTGCAATATGTATGCAAAGTTTCAAATTGATCCATCGTAAGCTGTGGGAGGAGTTGTTGATTACACAAACTTGCTACCCTATATGACTAACCAACACAAAAAATGTCTAAGTCCGAAAGCCCCATAATTTTGTCAAAATTAATTTTTTGGCCATAAGAAATCTTCATGCACATCTTCAATATGTCTGCAACATGTATGCAAAGTTTCGAATTGATCCATCATAAGCTGTGGGAGGAGTTGATTACACAAACATACTATCCTGTATCACTAACCAACACTGAAAATGTCTAAGTCCAAAAGCCCATAATTTTGTCAAAAATAACTTTTTGGCCATAAGAAATCTTCATGCGCATCTTAAATATGTCTGCAACATATGTGCAAAGTTTCAAATTGATCCATCATAAACTCTGGGAGGAGTTGATTACACAAACTTGCTACCCTATATCAGTAATCAACACTAAAAATGTCTAAGTCCGAAAGACCGTAATTTGGTCAAAAATAATTTTTTGGCCATAAGAAATCTTCATGCACATCTTCAATATGTCTGCAACGTATGTGCAAAGTTTCAAATTGATCCATCCTAAGCTGTGGGAGGAGTTGATTACACAAACTTACTACTAAAATGTGCGACGGACAGACGGACAGACAGACGAACAGGGGTAAAACATAATGCCCCCTGACTATCGTCACGGGGGCATAAAAAGAGAAAAACAAATTTTACTGGAACATGAAATATTGCATATAGTTTCTTACAAAAGATCAATTTGTATAAGAAAGTATATGATAAAAAGATCATAACACAGTTGCTTTGATCCCAGCCCTGATCTCAGCCCTCAGACCGCATTAACCCTCGACCTTCGAGCTCAGGCCGATAGGGTCGACTCGGGCTGAGATCAGGGCTGGAATCAAAACAACTGTGTAATAATCTCTATATATCGTAGACCATATTTTGGACACATCCACTATTTCAGCTCCTGTTATCCCGAAGTAAATTTTCTGGCATTTACTTTGAGATATCAGTAGTTTGAAATATCAAGAACTGACTGTAACTGTCACTCGCATTGTAGTCTTTCAGAACTGCTTTTAAGCAGTTGTCTCATGCACACTCCATTGTATTTTCCAGGTGTTTTACAACTACTCATCTTACGCACTGTCATGTGACATCTATGGCTGACACACTCCTCTGATCAACCACTAAGGTACTGGATGTACTCTTAACATCTGACTTCTACCGTACTTAAGTACCATATCAATCCTAAATATTCTGACAGTCCATTTGAACAGCATCGTAGACCGGGATCAGACTGCTCATTCATAGGCGATAAGCCCTAGTAGCTCAGACGATTATGTACTGGCCCCGAGATTACATTCTCAAACTCAAAATAAAGCACACTGATTGGCTGCTTCCGAGCACATGCTCGGAAGCAACCAATCAGTGTGCTTTATTTTGAGTTTGAGACTATACTCAAGTTTTATAATCTCAAACCATAGCCTTTATTGCAAGTGGTCCAGATGGAAAGCCCTCTGGATCCGGAATTCTTTTCAACTGTAAACAGGGATCCACTACACAAAGCCTTTTTCACCTTTCCAGAGAGGCACTGTGGTCAAGTGACTTTTGGTGTAGAAGGTGGCCGGAAGGTCATAAGTTCAAACCAGGGCTTCGCTATCCTGCGACTGGAAAACTTTCTCTGTCAGCCCAGCTGTGAATGGGTACCTGAATCAGGGAAGGATAAGGCAGTGAAAGGAGAGGGACGGGCTCTGCCTTTCATATGCTGTGCCCAGCACACAGACGGCCTCTAACCCCTTCTGCCCCTGTGGCCACCAGGCTATAGAAACCTTTACCATACAGGAAAAGGTGGGCTGTAAAAATATTTCGGATACATATGGTACTATGATAGGCCAGCAACATGTCAAGTTGGTAGAGTCTGTGCCTGAGCCATCATAGTCCTCTGTACATTCTTTGCTTCATTAATCTGGTCTTGACTGCAATAATCCTGAAAAAGAGACATATTCCAGTGAAGGGTTGGCTCTGATGATAGTCAAATCTCTATATCTCAAAGTTGAAATTATTCCCAAACTACTGATACCTCAAAGTAAATTTTCTGGGATCAGAAAATTTACTTAGAGATATCAGTAGTTTGAGAAAACAGAAGTTGAAATGTAAACAGAAACAGTAAATGTGCCCAAAGTATATTCTTTGGCGTAAGAGGATTCTTTGAGATATCTATTTTCCAGATATTGAGACTTGACTGTTTTCAGGATTATTAATAAAACAGGCTGTGGTCCTTCTTCAGACCAACCTTGCTGATACAGTTCTTATGAAAGGCCATAACATTTTGTTTTACCCAATGTATTCATAAGTACAGTAGAACTTCAATGGCTCTAACCCTGATGGCTTGCTAACCCTGCCTGATTAGAACTATTTCCTTGGTCCCTAGAGGCCACTTTTATATAGAAACTAACCCTAAATGGCTAGGACTACCCTTGGCTGAAACTTATTTTCATGGTTCCAAGCTTGTTCAAGCCAATGAAGTTCCACTGTATATGTATGTTGTATTATCAATATTTCTTAATGAGATATTGTTTAAACTACCATTTTAATGCACTTATATATGTACACAACTTCTGATTGGACAATGTAAAAAATTGCATCAAATCTTGTCTTAAATGCATTCTGAGATTATTAATTTCCTAATAAGAGTCTTTATCAAAATTTAAACTCGACTTGTGATTGTCTTTCTGAAAACCCTGTATGCAAAAGACTGCATTTAAAAGGCCACAAATTTTCTATGCTTTGGTAGAAACCAAATACCAAACTGTATTGAGCAAATGCCAGTCTGAAGCATTTTTTGCCCTACTCTTGGGTGCTTCCAGTAATGCGGTTTGACAAACTACAATATTTTCCATAGCTTTTACCCACATAACATCAATGCCATTTTAGAGAACAGGATCCACACTAAACTAATACATTACCTCTAGGAACACCTGTGCCAAGTTTGATAATCTCTTGTTTTTGGATTGAGAAAATCGTAGCATACATTCAACAACTGGTAAACATGTAATCTCTGAAATACAAAAAAAAAAATTATACTGTCATAAAAATTATAAGTTTTGGGACAGATATGTGTGAGCAAACAGTGTAGACCCAGATCAGACTGCTCCTAAAGTAGCAGTCTGATCAGAGTCTACACTGTTTGCCTTTCCATCTGCATCTTTTGGATGCATTACTCCATTATAAAACCAAATTGTTCCATTTTCAGGACAAAAGAGGTAATTTTTCTTGTCCCAATTTTCTGAATTTTTATGGTAATTTCAGTAAATTGTTCTACTGTGTTTCAGCCATATTGCATTTATCTGCAAATACAACATCCTTTTTTCGTTTGCATCAAAATTGTAAACATGGAGTCTCACAAATACACACTTTACTCAAAACATACTTTATGAACTGTACAGGTGTAAAGTTTTAGTTTTCGTTATGTGGTGAGCAAACTGAGCCACAACATGACAAAACCACCAAAGTGGTATGAGCACCCAGCGAAGACTCAGATCAGCCTGGGCATCCGCTCAGGCTGATCAGAGTCTCTGCTGTCCTCATTGAGCTAGCTAAGACCCTTAGCTACCCTTTAAGTGCACAGTGAAGACTTCTGATAAGACTGAGCAGTAGTCCTGGCTGAGTCTTAGCTGGGGGCATGTGCCGATTTGTTGGTTTTGTCATGCCGCAGCTCATATTGATATTCCAAACTGGTGCAGCCATCATAACAGCAGTCAGCAGGGATCAGCCTGTGTATCTGTTGTTCAGCAGGGATCAGCCTGTGTATCTGTTGTGTTATTGCTTTACATCTACCGCCATTTTGGGAGGGTCAGTTACCCCAACCACACTGTTCATGGGCAGGCTTAGACCCCATAACCAGTTAACCAGTATTAAGTGCACATACTTTCGCTAGTAATTGACAACTGCCCTTCTTGAATCAGAGGAAAGAGAAATGAAAGTATGTGGTGGGACTGGGTATCAAACCTGTGACCTCTGGCTCTTTATTCAGATGCGCTACCGACTGTGCTATGCGGCCCGGCGCCTCTGTATCTGTGAACCTTGTCATTTTCTGTTAGGATTCAGCAGGCTCAGGGGTATGGGTGCCTTTCAAGTTTTTCTGCCACTTTTGTGACTTCTTTTGCTTTCATAGAAGGTAAACCCTTCAAAAGAGGAGTCTACTCTTAAAGGAAAGAATCTGCTCCTAGAGCAGCACAATTTTTAAGAGCTAACCATTGAGTAACGAGGCAAAAAATGAAAATGGCAGAGTTGCTTCCCCTGAAAGTATATCCAGTCACTTTAACACTGATGGTTCTGTCCAAGATGTTCTCTGTCAGCTGTTCAAGTATATATGTCGCGGCATGAGAAAACCAACAAAGTGGCATGTGCACCCAGCGAAAACTCAGCTCAGCCTGGGTATCCACCCAGTCTGATCAGAGTGTTCACTTTGCCCTTAAAGGGTAGCCAAGGATCTAAGGTAGCTCAGTTGGGACAGCGAAGACTCTGATCAGACTGGCTGGATGCCCAGGCTGATCTGAGTCATAGCTGGGCGCACATGCCACTTTGTTGGTTTTGTTGTGTCGCGGCTCATATATGCTTTAGGTCATTTTACGGGTACTGTGGCATATATAACTACATGTATTGGTACAAGTCATGGGAAATTGGCATCAGCATAAAATTAAAGTCAATAGCATATCAAATTAAAACAGACAATTGGATGTTGCAAATATCTACCAGATGTGTTATGGACAAGTTTAAAATTACAAAAATGTATACCATACTGATCTGAATCACTAACTTAAGTGTTACCACAGGACCTGTCAATGGACATCATAGGTTGTCGGAGCTCACACTTACCATGATATTCTTTACTTGCCTCTTAACACTGAATGCGCCCGAAATGAAAATAGTTAAATTTGCAAACTGAGTAGATCCAGACAAGACAGCTAACAATGAGCCACCTTCGCTGGATTTACAACGTTTGCCCTAAAGTCTTTGAATTCTCAAAATGATAGAGCTTAGACAAAATATTCTTTTTTAAATTTTGCAGCCGTAAATTGGGCTTGGACAAAATATTTTTTCAACTTTTGCAGATGTAAATTTAGTTCGCTTGTTTTGGCACTTCAGGGTTAAGAAAAGTTTATTTGTATACACTGACAAAGAACGTAGTGCAATTGTTTGTCCTGCACAGTCAACTCTCAATATCTCCAAGTCAAAGTTCATCCAAAACTACTGATATCTCATTTTCTATGACCAGAAAATTTACTTTGAAACATCATAGGCTGTCTGAACTAACAGGAGTTTGAATGTAAACAGAAATATGAAATTATTCCAAAATATATTCTTTGATATAAGGGGGTACTTTGAGGCATCAGTGTTCGAGACATCAAGAGTTGACTATGCTTCCATGCAAGAGAATAAAACTCAACTCACCTGGTTTAGAATCTACAGTCACCAAATACATCAGTGTTGTAATCGCTGAAAGCACAGTTTCCTCATTTGGGCTGAAATTACAGAAAAAATACTGTAATTATTCTACAATAAGATTGAGTTTTCCCGCTCCAAAACAACCCCCAAAATCTAGATCTGTATTACCTCTGAGTAAATTTATTGTACAATCAACTCTCAATATCTCAAAGTTAATCCCAACCTATGATATCCCAATGTAAATTTTCTGGTCCCAGAAAATTTACTTTGAGATATCAGCAGTTTCAGATAAAAGGACTTGAAATGTAAATAAAAATACATGTAGGTAGTATGTTCAAGCTATATTCTTGATACAAGAGGCTACCTTGAGATATCAGTGTCTGAGATATCGAGAGTTGATTGTATTTGAAATTAAAATCTTGTTCATAAGATGTGCCATAGCCTCTTTGAAGTGCTCCTCCACTTCTTCAGTCCTGTCGTTTTGGCTACAGGTTAATAGTCTAGACTCGTAGTTTGGGGCCCACACGTAGTTCGGGGCCCAGTTGTTGAAAACATCGCAAGCTTCACAAAGTCCTTGGTCAAAGATTTGTTAAGTGTTGTAGTATATGTAAAATCAAGTTTGCAATTATTTTTGCTGAAAATGTGTGGGCCTTTGCAGTGCAAAAGGTTCCCTCATTTTTTTCAGCAAAAAATGGCTCGCACTTTTTTTCAGCAAAAAAACAACAAGACCTGTCCGCATACAGGATAGCTCGTCTGCAGTGCCTTGCCCATCACATAAAAAACTTTGATGTAAAAACTTTAAAGTGTGACACCCACGCCAGCATCCAAGTGACAACAATAGCACTCTGTACTTTCGTACAGGCGAGCTAAAATCAAACAAAAAATAAGCAGTCTTTTGCATAAAATGCATTTGAAAAAAAATACAAAGCGAACACACAACATCGTTAGTTGTGGTGTCCTAGGTCCAGCTGTTCAAAGCATAATCTGCCTAACAAGCTTGTAAACAGGTCAACTCGTAAAGTGTTTTATGACTTTATAACCAAATACCTGATATTTTTGTTGAAAAAATGTGAGGAGCTTTTGCATTGCAAAGTGTTAAGTGTTTTATGACTTTATAACCAAATACACTGATATTTTTGTTGAAAAAATGTGAGAAGCTTTTGCACTGCCAAAGCTTCTCACATTTCTTCAACAAAATTTTTTGGCATATCAGAGATATTTAATTGTGAAGTTTAAACAAAACTTTTACAAATGTTGTCGTTAGTTTTGAACTAACGATGTCGGTAGTTTTGAACAACAGGGCCCAGATGAAGTGGATTCAAGTATAGCAAAGTTGTCAGTTTTCTTCAGCCACTGGATTATTTCCTTCTCCTTATCATCTCGCTCATTTGAGGAACCAATATAGCTCAGCGGTTTCAGGACTGGCCTGCTGAGTGGTTTTGGTTTGAATTCTGCTAACAGCTGAATTATTTCCAACCAAAAATAGGATTCCACTACACAAAGCGTTTTAAAATCATCCTTCCATCGGCTCAATACAGCTGAAACACCTTTGAAAGGGCCACACCATGTATCACCATCATCATCTAATCAACTACCCCTTCAGCCCCAAGTGACTAAAATACTGCTGAAAACTCCAGGGCTCGGTTGTTCAAAACTAACGACGTTGTTTATAGTGAAATGTTCTTTAAACTTTTGAACGTTAATATCTTAAATATGTCAAATTTTTTTTGCTGAATGTGAGAAGCTTTTGCACTGTACTGCAAAAGCTTCACATTTTTTCAACAAAAAATATCAGTGTATTTACATGTAGCTATAAAGTTGTAAACCACTTCAAGAGTTGTTCTCTTAATGAGCTTGTTAGGCTAACGATGCTTTGAACAACTGGGTCGAGACCATCCATCCAGTTACTGAAACTGTAATACAGTAAAACTTCTGAATATTGGGACACTGAAAATAATTACCATAATAGTCGTAAAATGGAACATTTTGGTTTTACTATGCAATAATGTGTCCAAAAGATGCAAATGGAATAGCAAACAGTGCAGACCCTGATCAGACTGCTCCTTTTGGAGCAGTCTGATTTGGGTCTTCACTGTCTGCTCAAACCTATCCGTCCCAATACTTAGAATTTAAATCAGTCATAAAATACAGTACTTTATTACCTTGATAAAGATTTGATTATCAGCTGGACTCCTCCATTCTGTAAGATATGTTCTTTATGCTTTTTGTCTGAAAAATGGATTGTTGTGGAAAATGACTATAATACCATTATTAGAGTAAAGAGAAGCAATGTTATTGTAGGTATCATCTAGAAAATACAATTCTGGAAAAGAAAACATGGTTGTCTAAAAATCTGACTACTGAATCTGTATCAAAGGTAAAATATCAGTATGATTACTGAATTATTTTGTCTTTTTGCCCCACCACTGGTACAAGATCGTTCTTTCAAAGAAGATAAGGTGCCCTATCTTAATGTCAGACTTTTGATTTTCTGCAGACAATGTTGTTTGCTTTGAAATTTGTATTCTACATGTATTTCCATTTAGATCAGAGTAATAATATCCATAAATACCATCCATTAATCCTGTTAAACACCCCTGCCTTTTCTCTGAAAATAATGTTATATTAACTTGCATAAATTCCTGTTTACTTCTCTGGATGAGGTAGCTCTTTGAAATGATGTCTACTCCTAAAGGAAAGAATTTGCTCCTAGAGGAACAAATTCTTTTCTTTAAGAGTTGATCCCACCCTTACTGAGAAGGGAAACAAGATGTGTTACTTCCTCTGAAAGTATACCTATTCAAATTAATACTGTTTAATTATATGTATTTAAGCAGTGACTGGGTTACTACAATTTAGGCTCTAAATGATGACTACCTTTTGTAGAACGCAACACCCCAGTCCTTAAAAAGGATTAATACTGTACATTTCCTCATGGGGGTGCAATGAGGCTCCAGGAGGCGCTTCAATACCACTATGGAAGGCATAGCAAGGCACCTTGATCTGGTGTAGTAAGTGTAGTATTTTGTCTAGCACCCAGACATTATTAAGTTATGTTCAAATAAAAGTCATTTTCCTGAGGCTGAAGCATTACTACCTAATCTGAGTCCTGTCGTGAAAGAAAGTGTTGGAAGCAGCTGGAATCAATCTTTATTTCCATACATTCTTATTACCCTAATGTGCTTAAATATTGGGACACCCAAAACCATTAATTTTCCATTTGGGACAAATGGAAAATTAATGGTTTTAGGTGTCCCAATACTTAAGCACATTAGGCTACATCTGCAATGTCAAAAAATTCAAAATGATTCGGACTTTCTAGTCCTCTTATCCTACCCAGTAACATCCTTGTGGCCAAGTGGTTAGCACTCTAGACTGCAGATCAATGGGTTGGGGGTTCAAATCCTACTGTGGCATGAGTCTTCTGAACCTAAGCAGCCCTTCATTGCACAGAGACCTTCCTAACCACCCTCTGTTGTCCTTATATGACAGTCTTCAGGAAACTCTGTTTGACTGCTTGACATGTCTGGTAAAAATTCATTCAGTCTGGTAAAAATATTCAGAATTTTCAACTATATTTTAATCATTTTACCAGATTCTGTCCTGTAAACTCTTGCAGACTTCCGTGAACTCTGATATGACTGAAATACTGTTGAAAATGACAAAAAAATGGACAAGTTATTGTCAGCACGTAACTTACCTAGTGCAGCATTACAGAGACCACCTACAGCAAACTCTACCAGCTTCTCATCATTCTCCTCAATGGCATCTGAAAAACAAATAATATCTATGAGTCAAGTGATTTCTAAATACAAGTCATGTTTACTTTTTACATGACATAGGTGATAAACCTTTCTACACCCAGAAAACATTTTTGTTTTTATTTGTAATCAATTCTCTTAATGGTCAAAGTTTACTTTGGCCAACTCAAACACTATCTCTAAGCTTACATCACTGCTTAAACCGCTTGAAAGAAGTTTCTTATACCCTTTGTGGACATTTTCTTTCTTTCTTTTTTTCTTCATCAATTTTTCTGACTTTATAATATATAAATAGCATAATTCCACCAACACAGATGTCAACATTAATCTTATGGTGAGACCATGGCCGAGCCAGGGCCTGACATCATTTCTGGTTTTTGAGCTCAGCAATAAGCCTCAAACCAGTGTATGCATCCAACAGCTACAGTCATAAAGACTACTGTGCAAGTGTGTGAACGATCACTCTAAATATGTAGATTCCACTGCATTCATGAAACGATATACCCTTATGTGCTTAAGAATTTGGACAAATAAAATCATTAATTTTCATTTTTCAAAATAGAAAATTAATGGTTTTAGGTACCCCATTACAAAAGCACTTTAGGGTACAGCATTTTTTACTAAGTGAAGGGCATACCCCTGATGTAAATGGTCTAATTTGGCCCATTATCAAATTTATTGAAGATATGACCATAATCATACTGCATAAGTTTTATGATTGGGAAGAAAATGTAACTGCTATTGTGTTCATAAGGTAAGTATTGGAAAATAGACAATAGATGAATCACGGTCAGTGATTGATCACAATGGCTCAAAATGAAAATTTTTAATACTCATGTGAGCTAAATATCCTGATCAGTATTAGATGCGTCCTTCTACAGCCCTGCTTACCCAGAAACAAGTCCAGTATATTGAGTTTCTTAAAGTGTTCATAGTTGATAGGATCATAGGCAAAGTTGGCCAGGTTTGCCAGCACTTGTTGTTTGGCATCTGTAAGAAGAAATGCAATAGGAAATACATTTGAGCCGCGACATGAGAAAACCAACAATGTGGTTGTGCGCCCAGTGCAGACTCAGATCAGCCTGGGCATCTGCCCAGTTTACTCAGACTCTTCGTTAAGTGCTCAAAGGGTAGCTAAGGGTATAAGCTACCTCCATGCGGACAGCGAAGACTCTGATCGGACTGGGCGGATGCCCAGGCTGACCTGAGTCTGCGCTAGGCGCACAACCACATTGTTTGTTTTGTTGTGTCGCAGCTCATTTATTTATTCATGTCCTCAATAACTTAATGTTTAAAACTACCTGCCATGATAATTATTATCATGGCAAGTAGTTTTAAACATTAAGTTATTGGGGACGTGATAAGTATCATTTATTCAGTTACAGTGGAACCTCTTTCTAACAACAGCATTTGTTCCAAAATATTTTGACGTTAAACTGAATTTACTGTAAAAGGAATACATATTTTGAACAAAAAAGCCATTCTATGCATATCAAAATGATGTAAAGAATTTTGCTGTTGTAATGAATGTCATTATAAAGAGGGTTGACTGTAATGACTTCAAAATTATTAAACATAGCAATTTAGGGCTTACGGGAACACTTCCCATGTTTTTTTTTTGTTTTTTTCTTTTCGTGACTTCCTGTTTGCTTTCCTAAAAGATGAAGCCCTTATAACAGGGTCTTACTCTTAAAGGAAAGAATTTGCTCTTAGTGGCACAAATTCTTTCCTTAAAAAGTTTACCTTCCACTGAAAAGCTAGGCACGAAAGGAAACACTTTATCACTTAAAATATCTTTGCATGCTTATTTGATAACATAGGGTTTGACTGGTTGGCTGCCAGCATAACATCTACACAACACTGAAAATTATTGATGTCAGTGCAGTGCCATAACATTGTAACACATTTGATATATCACCGTAAAAATTCTAAGTATCATGACAGATAGGTCTAAGCAAACAGTGAAACCCAGATCAGACTGCTCCTCTAGGTCTGCCCTGTTTGATTGATTGATTTTGGGCTTTGGACTGTTTCCAATCGGTCCCAATTTCTGAATTTTGGTCTGGGACCTTAAGAAATCTGGTTTTCCCAAGCCCTGCTTAACGTCCACGGTAAACAACTATGGTCATGTCGGGACAGTCAGTTAACCTAACCACACTATTCCTGGGCAGGCTTAGACCTCCTAAGCGGTTAACCAGTACTAAGTGCACATACTTTCGCCAGTAACTGACAACTGCCCTTCTTGAATCAGTGGAAGGAGAAACGAAAGTAAGTGGCCAGACCAGGTTTCGAACCCAGGACCTCTGACTTATGAGTCAGGTGCCCTACCGATTGCGCTACGTGGCCCGGCATCTGCTCTGTTTGCAAATTCTATCTGCATCTTTTAGATACATTACTGTATTGTAAAACCAAACAGTTCATATTTTAGGACAAGTATGGTAAGTAGTTTGGAGTCCCAATTTTTAGAAGTTTTGGTAAATGTCTGCACAGTGCTGGGCTGATACCTAAATCCGTTGTATCCTGATATTCAACCACCAAAGACTGGAGATAGCTTAATCTTCCAATGCCATAGGGTCCTGTCTTCTTCTCCAGGTAGCTCTTAGAACTGAACATTGTTACCTGGAAATAAATGTAAACAAGAAGTATAGAAAACACAATTTCATATACTCTGAATGTATGTCAGATTATTCTGACCTGACA
The DNA here is from genome assembly GCA_963989385.1 of Ctena decussata. Taxonomy (NCBI): domain Eukaryota; kingdom Metazoa; phylum Mollusca; class Bivalvia; order Lucinida; family Lucinidae; genus Ctena; species Ctena decussata. The sequence continues at coordinate 20,348,052 of OZ022501.1, read as the reverse complement.
GTGTATGCAATGAGGCCAAGTGTGATTGTTTCAAGAGCTCTAGATATTAAAGAGGGAGTATTTGGTGATAATTAGGGATAATTTTTGTTAACTCTGCATAAAAACATATGCTGTTACCCCTCATCTGAACCCTCTCGATGAGACGGTTAAGATAAGGGGTCACAACATATGGTTTCAATGAGAAATAAGAAAAATTATCCTTAATTATCATCAAATACTCTCTCTTATCTAGAGCTCTGGTTTCTGATTGTTTATAAGACTGATGTCAGTTCAATGATTGATTGGCATCAGTAACAGTATCATAAAACAAGAAAACAAGCATGAAAATGGCTGCCGTCCATGTATGTTTTAAGTCAAACTGGTAATACTGGAAAGCCTATTAGTTGATTTGTACCCTATTTGTTTACTATGTCTTGTATTTTATTCTATGCCAGTATTTCGGATACAGCTTGCTTGTCTAAAATATAAGGATACTATCAGGTTATACTATAACCCATTCCATTCGGGATACCCCTTTAGTTTGGAAACCTTTACAAACGTGGGGCCTGATCTGAGATTCAAACTGTTTGCTGCCTGGACAACATTTCTGCAAGAGTTAGTTAGACCAATATTGTCAAAACATTCCAGATTTTTTATGCAGATGACAATTTCAGCAGACGACAAATAATACCCAGAATGCAATGGGATAATAATGCAGAAGAGCTGTTTCTGCTTCTGGCTTTCAGATTTACATTTTCCTTATTCTGTTTTTTTGGGTAATCTTTTCACCGGCCTTACAGTTCACGATAAATGTCTAAACATAATCACCCCTAACAACCTACGTCATCAGCAAGTGATGTTTTTTCCAAATTACACCATTCCGATTGGTCCAGTGCTCAGAATTTTCCCATAAATCTTGTAAATTTCAAAATCTTCGAAAAGCCACTATTCTATTCTATTCTATTCTATCCCATAACCTTACTAGGTCATTGGGGCACCACAGATGACTTCAAAACAATCCCTTTCCACCTTGTCCTGTCTTCAGCTGCCCTAGCTGAGCTAGCAAAATCCATTCCTGTCCACTCTTTGATATTGTCTTCCCACCTCTTCTTCTTTTTCCTTTCACTGTGCCCTGAAGAATTGTCTTTGCTAAACCAGAAGACCTTGTGACGTGGCCAAACCACCTTAGTTTCCATTTCTTGACCAGCGTTAGGAGTTCATCATATTCTCCAATGGCTGCTTGGATCTTCCTGCGAACCTCCTCATTGGTTATATGGTACTTGTACGAAATGTTCAGTAACCTTCGGTAGCATCTCATCTCAAAGGCCTGCATTCTTTTCTCTAACTCTGCCGTCAAGGTACATGATTCACAGGCATACAGAAATATGGAAATGACAAGGGAGCGCATAAGTTTCACCTTTGATCCAAGAGATATATTGTTATCTCTCCAAACTGGTTTCAGCTTAGTAAGAGCTGAAGTGGCTTGTGCAATCCTTGAGAGAACCTCCTGTTTTGAGCCATCATCTGAGACAACTGCTCCAAGGTATTTGAAGCTGCTTACGGTACCTAGCTTCTGCCTTTTTACCTTGATCTCCCTCTGGATGCCGTCTGCGCTGTTCGTCATCATTTTGGTCTTCTCAGCACTGATCTCCATCTTATACCTTGTGCAGGTTTGGTCGAGACTTTCAACTAGAGCTTCCAGTTCCTGCTCTTCCTCAGCTAGAGCGTCTATGTCATCGGCAAACCGCAGATTGGTAATGTTTCTGCCGCCTATGCTAACCTTTCCTTCATGTTCTTCCAGAGCATCAGACATGATCCGTTCGAGAAAAATGTTGAAAAGGGTGGGTGACAGAGGACATCCTTGTCTTACTCCAACTGTTGTTCTGAACCATTCTCCTGTGCTGCCATTATCAGGACTGCACTTGTAGCCTTGTCGTATAGCTGCTCAATGGTGCGAACTAGCTTTGCACTGATATTGTACTTCCGCATACCAGGTGGCCCATAAGGCTGCATGCCATACCCTGTCAAAGACTTTTTTTGAAATCAATGAAGACATGGTACAGATTCTGCTGATGTTGGAGATACTTTTCACACGGGATTCTAAGGTTGAAGATTTGTTCTGTGGTGCTCCTTCCTGCTCGAAACCCAGCCTGTTCCTCAGCAATTATCTCCTCGGCTTGTGATTTAAGCCTGTTCAAGATGACTTTCAGCATGACTTTGCTTGAATGACTGATGAGGCTGATGATTCTGTAGTTATGGCAGAGCTGTAGGTTGCCTCTTTTAGGGAGTGTAATAATCAGCGACTGAGTCCATGGGGTAGGCCATTCTCCTGTTCTCCAGATCCTGTTACAAATATCTGTTAAAACATCAATCATGGTCTCCCCGCCAGCTTGAACAAGTTCTGCTGGTATATTATCAACTCTGGCAGATTTCCCCTTCTTTAGTGCTGCTACTGCAATCTCAACTTCCTCACGAAGGATCGGTTGTGGATCTTCTTCTGGGGGCTGATTGCAGTCCAGAGCCGTATTGTCACCAAAAGTCTCATGGTTGTATAGTTCTGAGCAATATTCTGTCCATCTGCTGAGAATCTCTTGTTCCTCTGTAAGGCATTTCCCAGATTTGTCCTGGATAGTTGTGGATCTACCCTGTTTCTCTGAAGTTAGATCCTTCACAAGCTGGTATGCTTTCTTGCTGTTGTTTTTGTTCAAGCAAGTTTCAATCTCCTCGCACTGACTAGCTATCCAGTCCTCCTTCGCTTTCTTCACTGCCTTCTGAATCCTCTTGTTTGCTTCCCTGTATTCTTCTGCTCCTCCTGCTTCATACCTCTTCTTCTTCAAATTTCTCCTCTCATCACAGAGGTCGAGAACATCTCTGGTGACCCAGGGCTTTTTCCTGGAATGTTCCTTCCCAAAAAAGCCACTGGGTGCACCAAATACGGCAATGAAAGGACAATCTTACTATATGGAAGTCAGCTTTTGCAAACAGTTTGACCAAATATGCTTCAACCTATATTGTGATGTATTTAGTCAAAGTATTTGCGAATTATACAACATTTTATGGAGCCACTTCAATGTTGAAATATTGCCCTCTTTAGGATGCATTTGGTGCATGCAGTCTTTTCTCGAAAAGTTGTCAACATAAAGAGATCTGTTGGTCTATTCCGAATAGATGATTGTCAGAATAGGTATTCTGAAGCTTTGTTCACAGTCGAACCTGTGAACAAAGGCCAGGCATGGGAAAGAACAAAACTGGCAGTTGTTGACAGGTGACCGTTGTTTGGAGATTCAATAATTTCACGATTTTGACCAAATGACAGATACGATGAATGTAAACGTCATCAAAGAATCACCATTGTATCTTTTTCTAAAGCGCGCTTTTAATTGCAGGCGAGCGTTAACATTTTCCTGTGTTTTTTGCACGCGCGCGAATTCAATATTCAAAATGCATATAAACCATTAAAATACTTCGAAATATTCCAGAAAATAAATTTCCAAAATATTATTTTTGAAATAGATCTAAATTCTGTAAAAAGTGGGTTTTCAAAATACATGTATCAGTAAAAAGACTTCTGCTTTCACAGTTGACGCACACAACCTTTCGGCGATACGTTTGACTGATTAAACCAGTCACTGATTATCTATTATCTGTTGACTGAGCATACTGAATAAGACATGTTTAGCCGAATAAAACAGGCCTTGATGTATCATTACCTCAATTTACCTGACAGAAATTAACACTTATTGAATCAAACGCAATTCTGCACTAATTGCGTAGAATACACTTTGTTACATAAATTATACTGCATCTGAAAATCAATAACCAGTCCAGTGCTAAAATAGATTTGGCAATACACAAACACGTGTAAACTTTGACAAAAGGACTGGCAGTTATTTGGAGAAAATAGCGCGTCTCGGGATGAATTCTGATGACCGTTGACCGCAGGTCGCAGTGGACCGCTATTCCCAGCTAACTTAACAAAGAAATTCGACAGGAGGGATTCAAACTGACCGTTGTAAACAGTAGACCGTTATTTGGAGGTGACTGTTAGCACAGGTTTGACTGTACTTAACTTGTGTCTTTAACATTTATTTGTCTGATTCAATCAGATTGGTCGGTTAATCTCATTAACTTAGTTTGGTCTCACCGATTACATATTAAATATCTGGGCCCCGGTTGTTCAAAGCATGGTTAGCTAAATGAAGCCGATCTTAAGTCAAAATTTCATTAAGTCTTACAGTACTCACAGAATTAAAAATGCAGAAATATTTTTTGCTGAAAAATTGTGAAGAGCTTTTATATATGGGGGGAATACATCCTCCCTTCCACACGCACTCACGCTTTGATGGTGAGTGTGAAGGGGGGTGGGGGGATTATATAGGTAAGAAGATACAAATCAATCAGTGCTTGGGTACGAATCGACCAGGGTCAGAGTTGGGGACGAATCGACTTTTGTGCGAAATGTATGTCACGAAACCTCTGTTATTTATTATGATTTTTCTACCTGGAAACATAATTCAATACAGTGGATATCGTTCTGTGAACAATTACTGAGCGAAAGTTCATATGCTGAAAACCTGTTTAAGACACGTTTTACAATTTAGTTAAAACGCCTTTTCAGCAAGATTCCGCTTCGCGCAGTAGGTTCTTGGTGAGTTTCATGATTAGGACATTGTTCTGATACACCGGTATTGTGGGGGGTTCGTCGATTTACCAAAATACATCGGTCCGTGGAAACACCCCAAACCACCCCAAAACATCCCAAACCACCCCAAACCACTTTTATACCACCCCAAACCAGCCTCCCTGGATACAAACTAGAACCCCACTCCCTCCCCCACCAAGACACTAACATTTCAGGTCAATTGGCGAGTATTAATTCTTTCCTTCCCTCCATCCTCTTCATTCTTTAAAGGGAGTGACTATCGGCACGACCGTCTTGCGGATAAGAATCCTTATCGGCACGACGGTCTTGCCGATAAGAATTCTTATCCGCAAGACGGTCGTGCCGATAAGAATCCTTATCCGCACGACGGCGGTCAGATATTCTATAGACAAAGTTGCAATCATTCTGAGAATTATTATCATTATGGTATAATAATATTATTTCATTTCTGTTTGTAAATAATTGTTCTTAAGTATTTGAGTCACAACACATGTCAGATCTAATGTTAATTTCAATTAGATCTATTTTCTTATATTTCATCATGGAAGCCTTTTGAACGTCGAACATAGAGCCGGCGAATAATTGCGAAAATGCGAATTATATATTTCAACATCAGTTGCTGAATACTTTTATCTGGTCGGATGATCAGGTTAACGTTTAAAACAAGTTTATTACAGTTAAAACACAGTCCGATGTGGGTATTACAACAGCTGTATATTGAACATTTGACATTAAGTAGTTCAGATTATCGCTCTGAAACCATCAGCGGCTGTAGCATAGTGGTAACGTGCGCGACTTTGCAAATCTACGACCCGGCTTCAAGGCTCCACATGGCATTTTTTATTTTTTTTTAAATCATTTTTCGCATAAAACATTTGCCAATTAATAGTTTATTTTGTTAACTGACATAAACTTATTTCTAACAAATCTTTGACCTTGACAGACAAGCTGAATCAGGAAAATATTTGAATGTGACCTGCTTGTGTCAGACTTTTTTCCCAGCAAAGTTTTTGTCAATATTTTGTTTACGGCCTAATTCCGGCTCATTCCAATCATTTTAAATGTATCAATTTATAATATGTGTTACCAATATAAAATGTGTTGAAATAAACCGTTGATTTGAATTAGCAATAGAAACTAATCTTTGATTTTGACTGACAAATCACCGAAAGAAATCTAGACTAATAAATCCTTTTAGGAAAATGTCGAAACCTATTACACTATACAATATAGTACATTATTATATACCTATCAATGATACGACCTTTGAACTGGATGTTTTCAGGCCATCGGATACAGGAGGCCGTATCAAACTGACGTTTTCTGAATCCGTATCACTATCCTTTAAAACGAGGCTACGTCTGAGTTCCAGCTTCAAGCGTGTCATTTTATAACGTGCATCGTAGAAACGAGAACCAGAAAAAACCGGACTAGTGACGTGACGTCAAAAAACACGTCAAAAGGCGCGCTTTGATAGCCCAGTTGATAGCGTTTGCCTCATGACTAGCTAAATACTTCAGCCGCACAGGTTCGAATCCGGATCGATGTATTATAGCTGGCAAGTATGAGTGCTTGGCTGTTCCCTAAGGTATATAATAAACAAATTATTATAATAGTAGCTTGATCTGGCGTACTGTATCACGTCTCGTGGATGAGCTCATACCATCGGATCACCCTCGACGCAAGCGTCTCGGGTGATCCGATGGTATGAGCTCATCCACTCGACGTGATACAGATCGCCAGATCAAGCTACTATTATAACAATGTGTATTTATATACAATATATCTTATTGGGTAAATAAAGGCCACCGGCCCAAAATACATTACAAAATATTCCATCAAGTTTAAGTAGTGCTGATGACAGTTTCTCATACAATAATTATACAGTTCAGTATTCAGAGTCTGCACGTTTAAGCAATGTGTCAATTAATAAATAGCATTACATAATGTAAATATATTATCGAACGAAATTAAATTTATTGTAGCAGACTTAACTGGTATAAAATGAGTCAAAAAATATTTGCCCTTGTCCAACAACTGAAATAAATCTTTGACCTTGACCGACAAGTTAAAGACAGTTAGTCTGATAAATCATGCCTAATTTTCTTTTAATAACTTGTCGGTCAAAGTCAGTTGTTCAACTAGTCTAATAAATATTGTCAGATATAACAATTGTTGGGTTGCACTTATTAGTTGTTGTTGTTCATTTATCAATTTTTTGAATTCTCAGGATTTGTACATAAGCAGAACAAATAAAAAAATAAATAAAAATGGTAATTAAACCATTTTTTTCAGTGCTACCTCATACTGTCACTCTGACTGAATACGTTTTTACATACATATGTATAAACGATACAACCTGTGCACATCGAACTGGAATATGCCCAAAATAAGATTGCGGTAAAGCTGGGTGCCGGTTCGCAGACGTTTTAACAACTAAAAGATGGCCATAAGATGCTTTTATACTATTTTTAAAGTTATTTAATATCCTCCATATGAATTGCTGACACAGTGTTATACAGACAAATTGTTGGTATTCCGATGGGTACAAATTGTGCTCCTCTTGTGGCCGATTTGTTTTTATTTTGTTATGAAAGAGATTTCATGACTTCTCTTTCTGTTGATAATCAAGCTGATATCATTGAGGCATTTAACTCAACCTCTAGATATTTAGACGATCTTCTGAATATTGATAATCCTTATTTTGAAAGCATGGTTAACCAAATTTACCCACCTGAACTTAAATTGAATAAAGCTAATACTTCAGATACCGAGGCCCCCTTTTTGGATTTACATCTATCTATTTCTAACGGTTTTGTATCTTCTAAAATTTATGATAAACGTGATGACTTTGACTTTGATATAGTTAATTTTCCATTTTTGGATGGTGACGTTCCACGTCGTCCCTCTTATGGAGTGTATATTTCTCAACTTATAAGATTTGCTAGAGTGTGTCGTCATGTAGATGACTTTAATGCTCGTAATAAATGTTTAACTGCTAAACTTCTTCATCAGGGCTATCGGTATCATAAGCTTAGAAAGGCTTTTTCTAAATTCTATCGCAGACACCATGAATTGGTTTCAAAATTTGATGTCGGATTAAAATTTCTTTTACACCACGGCCTATCGGAACCAGAATTTTATGGTGACTTAGTATACAAATTCAAAAAGATTAAGGGTAGGACTGATTTTTCTGATCAATTCCGAAAAATAATAATACGTCACAAACGTATTGGCTATAATTTAAATGTTATGCGACAGTCTGCATGCTTAGTGATTAACCCAATCACGATTGATAACTTTGCTGCACTCTTTAATTGCACACCGGGGGATCGGTCGTCAGACTCTATGATGGCCCCGACCTAAAGCTATATATTTTAGTTGGTTGGGACCGGAGCCTTTTTGTCTGTTGCTTGGTCCACCGGGGCTCAACTGGTGACCTTCTTTTGCTTCAGATTTCCAGTGGGGTTGTTTGGCAGGACAGGGATCTCCACCTGTCAGACGGCCCGTGGTATCTGTTGAGTCCTCGTCTTTGCTTCTTCATGGTGTTGAAATTTGATTTATGTGTTTACCGTGATGATTCATTGACGAGTTAGAGGGTTATCATGCGAACCGAACAACCAACTAAATGTTTTGTACCACTTCAGAAACTGAGGGTGAGGTTGGGCCTGTAAAATCGATTTAAGCCCCCCAGTAATTCATTACTGACCGTTCCAAGGCGGTAGTTCTGTTGTGGTTCTCTGTTGCCTGTTTTTGGTGTCAGAGTTTCTGTGATGTTTTACCTTATGTATGTTCTTATTATTTTTGGTTCAGTTTGGGTTGCTGAGTGGCCACCTTTTGGGAACAAGCTGCTCACTCGGTTGGCCATATGTTCTCTGTATCTTGATTATTTGTAATCTTAGTTGTTTCCAACTATGGTTTGAGGGCTGGATTTGGATTTTGATTGTTTCAGTTCCTGGTCTTTGCATGCTTTTTACTTGTATGAAACCATTGTAAGAAAGACCATAGCATCTGTAATGGAGTATCTGATCGCCGTCGTGCGGATAAGGATTCTTATCCGCACGACCGTCTTGCCGATAAGGATTCTAATCCGCACGACCGTCTTGCCGATAAGGATTCTTATCGGCACGACGGTCGTGCCGATATCCTCAGCCTTCTTTAAATTAACGTGGCACTGTTGTGGTCAAACTTGGAATTTGAAAAATCTCGAGATTGCTCACGGTCAATCTTGGAATTCTAAGTTTACTCGAGCAATCTTGAGGTTTTTCATCGATTACGGCATGGACTTTGAGATATTATAATCGTATTTATATTGTTTGAAATAGCTAAAGACTGCATCTGTTAGTGATTAATATTAAGTTTATGGGAATTTATTAATATTATATCCGTATTTCCGTTAATGCAGAGAGAGAGAGAGAGAGAGAGAGAGAGAGAGAGAGAGAGAGAGAGAGGTGATATTCGTGTCTTGCGGCCAGCAAAAAGAGAGAGCTCATTCAGGATATGTGGCACGACATTCGAACGGCTAGTCCCTTTCTCATTCAAGAGATACCAGATTATCTGGTATCTCTTGAATGAGAAAGGGACTAGCCGTTCGAATGTCGTGCCACATATCCTGAATGAGCTCTCTCTTTTTGCTGGCCGCAAGACACGAATATCACCTCTCTCTCTCTCTCTCTCTCTCTCTCTCTCTCTCTCTCTCTCTCTCTCTCTCTCTCTCTCTCTGCAGCCAAACATATCCTGTTTTGATCTGCATTATTGGTATTGCATCTGATTGAAAGGGAGACAATACTCCGTGTGTGCGAACAAATTCGATGGATATCTGATTATTACCATGTTAGCTTGCATATGAACTGTGCTGGTTTATAGGAAAGGGATCTTGTGCGGGTGCAGCAGAGGCTAAGCGCATCCACGTAGTCTGATAGATCAGACAAGAGCTATAGATAAAGTAGGTCATTGAGGATAATTCTGAGATACTTTTCCTATTTCTCAATGAAAACATATACCTTAGAACGTACCGTCTCTCATGGAGTCTCAGTGTAAAGGAAAGAATGCTCCTGGGGGAGCAAAGTTTTTCCTTTAAGAGTTGACCCCTACTTAAATGGGAGGCAAAATAGCAGGGTTGCTCCCGCTGCAACTATACCAATTTACCTTAATACTGTTTTATAGGGGTAATTTGGCAGTGGTCAATTTCCTACAGTTTAGGCTCTAAATAATGCCCCTCTTTCGTAAAATGCAACGCCCCCGGGGCGTTTAATAGAAGTAATACGGTATGTGGTTATATAAAGAAATGTAGAAATTTATCCCTTTAATAAATTAATGAGCTGCGATACGACAAAACCAACAAAGTGGTTGTGCGCCCAGCGCAGACAGATATCAGCCTGGGCATCCGCCCAGTCTGATCAGAGTCTTCACTGTCCGCATGGAGGTAGCTTAAACCCTTAGCTACCCTTTAAGCACTGAGCGAAGAGTCTTTTCAGACTAAGCGGATGTCCAGGCTGATCTGAGTCTGCGCTGGGCGCACAACCACATTGTTGGTTTTGTCGTGTCGCGGCCCAATTATAATCTCTAGCTGTTACCGCTTCAAGTATCTTGAGCACTGCTAGTTTTTGCATTTTGCTACAAGGGCATTTGTTGAACTACACGGACGTGCAGCAGGATCAGCGTCTTAATGTTTATGGGTACACCGCCATTTTATCAACGGGAGATGACTTTTGTGACTTCTAGTACGCTTCCCTGACAATGAAGCCCTTCCAAAGGGGGTATACTTTTAAAGGAAACTAGAAAATGGTGTCTGTAAGACACAGATGATGCCCCCGTGCAATGCCTGTCTCCCACTTCCCCTCTTCTGCCGTACACCCTCTGGTAGAGCTTGCTTATATAAACTTGCAATCCTATATTACCCGGAACCTGTAAATGTTCTAAGTTTAAAAAGACCATAATTTTGTCAAAATTGATTTTTTTTTCTCCTCACAAAGGTATCTGCACATTGTCAGCATGTCTGTAACATCTATGCAAACTTTCAAGTTGATTGCTAAAAAACTGTGAAAGGTTTTGTTATACTGTATTAACCAAACCCGAAAAATTTCTAAGTTTGAAAAGGCCATGATTTTATCTTTTTTTTTTCTCTCCAAAAAAGCACATCTTCAAGGCCACACTTCAAAATATTTTGTTTGCCCTCTCCCTAACCAGCCTTAAATTTTTGGTGTAGATCTGTAGTTTTTTTATTATTATTATTTTTTTTATCTTTTTTATTTAAGAATCCAGAGATGTCGATATATCTGAAAGTTCTGTAAATGACATAAGACAGAAAAACTGAACTCAGTTTTGAAAAATTGGATGCAACTTCATGGCATAGTTTGAAAGGTATTTAAAGTTTGCTTATTACTTTTACACATTAGAAACCTGAAGAGAAAACAAAATTCCATGAATATTAAAAAAAATCTTGCAGTCTAGAATGCCAATAATTTTTTGGGGGTAGGCAGGATTTTAAGGGGTAGGTAGAGAGAAGGCAAACTAACATTATTTTATTTTTGGCCCAATATGTCTGGAATATCTGTGCAGAGTTTCAAACCGATAGCATAAAAACTGTGGGATTATACAAACTAACCATTCTGTATTAGCCAGAACCTATAAAATTTCAAAGTCCGAAAAGGCTGTAATTTTGTCAAAAATTATTATTTTTTTCTTATTCAAAAAGCGAAGTGCACATCTCTTATATGTCTGGAATATCTGTGCAGAGTTTCAAACCGATAGCATAAAAACTGCGGGAGGAATTGATTATACAAACTTGCAATTCTGTATTAGCCAGAACCTGTAAAATTTCAAAGTCCGAAAAGGCTGTAATTTTGTCAAAAATTATGGTTTCTTCTTTAGAAAAGGAGGTGCACATTTTCAATATATCTAGAACATCTGTGCACAGTTTCAGATTGAAAGTTTACAAACAGTGGGTGTAGTTCAACTTCAACTGTAGTTCATTATACAAACTTGCCATTCTGTATTAGCCAAAACCTGAAAAAATTCAAAGTCCATAAAGGCCATAATTTTGTCAAAGTATTTGTCTTCTCTTAAGAAAGGCAGATGCACATCTTCAATACGTCTGCAACATTTGTGCAAAGTTTCAGACTGATTGCTTAAAAACTGTATGAGGAGTTGATTATACAAACTTTTTAGGCGCGACGGACGGTCAGACAGACGGACAAGGGTAAAACAAAACGCCCCCTGACTATCGTCACGGGGCCATAAAAATTGCTTTTAGGGGAGCCAAATCTAAGACTTGATCCCCATATAGAAGAAAGGCAAAAATAGCGGGGTTGCTTCCCCTTAAACTAATTTCAAGGCCCCTTTACTCATGACAAGGCTCATTTTAGCTCTTTTCTTGACAATCGTCTTTGAAACGTGGCCACCTGAATGTGTGATCTCGCCTAGCCTAGCTACTGGGATGATTTATTCATTTATTTTCATTAAAACCTTAATACCTGACAGTGTACATACCGTGATGGTATGTGTTCATGGTTAAACTTCTTCCCAGCAGGCACATGACGTTAAAATAACGTCTAACTGACGTCTATGCGACGTAATGACGTCGCATCGACGTCAGTGCGACGTTATTTCGACGTCATGTGCCTGCTGGGTTACACTCTGAAATCTTTACAGTATCTCCCATAAAACTTCTTCAGCTGAGTGATTATCAGACGAGAGGATTATATACCCCAAGTAAAAAGAAAGGGCACGGTTATTGGCTGATTCTGTTTTCTCTTCATTTATGCTGTCATATCGCGGTCGATAACACAGTGGAAAGATTACCACTCCGAAAAATCTGATTGGACTGAACCCTTAGCAAACATCACCCATCGGGTGCAGAAATTCTGTATTTTCGGAATGTTCCCAGTGTCACATTTTCAAACGCAATTGAGCCGCGACACGAGAAAACCAACAAAGTGGCGGTGCACACAGCACAGACTCGGATTAGTCTGGGCATCCGCCCAGTCTGATCAGGGTCTTCACAGTGCGCTTATTGGGTAGCTAAGGGTCTAAGCTACCTCCATGCGGACAGCGAAGATTCTGATCAGACTGGGCGACTGCCCAGGCTGATCTGAGTCTGCGCTGGGCACACAACCATTTTGTTGGTTTTCTCGTGTCGCGACTCGCATTGTTTGTCGAAATGCTAGGCAAATATATCCACGTGGTGGTTATGAGTAAGCGAAGTAGTGGCTCATTTTTACATACAGAAAACGTAATATTGCCTTAAAGTAAACAATATTTTATTTGGTTGGACAGTGGCAGTACAAGTAAGTGGATAAGCAGTTGAATGTAAGCGGTTCTCCTGTATTTAAAGTCAATTTTTGCAACCGCTTCTCTGTTAAATTTAAATTGCTCAACTAGCTGTTCATTTTTTTTTTGAATGTTTTACATTGAAACTTCAAAATAATTCATTGCTCAAGATATTGTACTAATGATATAATCTTTTATCATCTTTGACTTTACTAAGTATGCGAAGATAAAGACAGAATACTATTACCGTGGTCAAATCGTACTTTTAGACAAGTTCCTACAAATTATATTCTACTAAGTATGCGAAAAGTAAGACAGAAGATCAAATGTTTAAAAATCAAATTTCTGGACAATATCAGTTAGGTGCCTGAAACTAAACTGTCACTGATAATGTTACTAAATTTGTTTTTGTTCGCGGAAGTCAGTGTCCTGGAAAGAGTAACAAAAATATACGGATATGTGAAGAGTTACTTTTTTTTCTCTATGCTTGGTGCTTTTCCCAGGGGTGTAGCCAGGGGTAATTACACAGTACGCACAATCACGTTTTATACTCATTGAGGGCAAATAATAGGGGGTTAAGCCGCTAAGATATTTCAAATTTTCGTGTCTGTTTGCAGTTAGTATTAAAATTATGCCCAATTAACAACATTTCAGCATAAAAATACGCAGGTGTGTGTTGAAATTTTGTCAATTTGACAAAATTTCAATACGCACCTGCGTATTTGCGTATAGGCAGCTACGCCCTTGTTTCCCGCCAAAACATTTGAGGCTTACTCAACCGTTTGATATTTATTACTCGGATGATCGATCTGTGTGGAATCTTACAACGGAAGATGGATTTTAACCTAAGGACTCATTTAGGGGAAAAAATGGTCAGGTGTGATTTTCCCACTATATTTTCATTATTGTAAATAACCGTGATTGGTCGGGTTTTAACCCGTGTAATAAAGCACCTCTTTCATTTTTGTCGAGCTCGCTTGCGGTGAGCGAGACATAGCGTATGAGCGTGCGTGTGTTAGTGCGTGTGTGCGTGCATGCGTCTGTCCGTATTTGTCCGGGCCATTACTTCTACATTTATGCATGGATTTCAAAATAAATTGGCACAATTGATCTCCTTGGTGAGTAGGAGTACCATTTAAAACATTTGTTCAGGTAGCTTGAAGGTCAAGGTCACACCTGCACGGGTGGTAAAGTTTCAAATTGACCTCCGCGGAGGTCTGTTGAAAAACAATTTGACTATTTTCCGGTAGGCAATTTGAATATATCCTGTCATGAATTTTCGCGGTTCACTGACAGGGTTCAGACAAGATTTTTCTCGCTAGAAAAGGTATTCCGAAAATCGGAGAATGTCATGCTATATATATTTTACAGTTGTATATTGAGACCAAATGACATGGAGCAGTTTGAAGCGGTATCTTTTAAATTACATTTGTCCTCCAGGTTCAGTACCGAAAACGAAACTAGGAAGGAGTCCTGCACAGTTAAATCGGCTTTTTGAGTGCATTTGCAGGCTTTCTGTGAAATCTTACCGATGCAGTAAGACACGTAGCTTGTATAGCTTCGTTCTAAACATACTTTCAAGAATATGCATGCTTTTGTTACTACATGCCTACCTAATTTTTCTCGGCGGTCAATTTGAACACCATGAGAACAATTTGACTAATGAAGATTAACATGGAAAAATTTAATCAGCTAAAAAGAAGAAAATGCCTGCTGAATTTTCAGGAGCCAGATATCATATAATTTGAATGCATGATTTTATAAGTCTTAAGTACACCAGATAATATTGCTCACGCAACATTCTCCTTTTTTATCGTGAATTGGTAGTACAATAGTGTTTTATCACTTTCTTTGTTGTAAAAGCAGACCTGTGGCTCTCACTTGTTTGTAAAATAAAACGAACCCATCCAGACTAATATTTGCAGAGAAGAGAACCGACATTCAAACAATTTAGAGTGAACCCATAAGAAGATATCAAGCAAACATACCCGCATGCTCCCCCTGCTGCGAGGTGATTACACTCCTGAAGTGGCCGTTACATAGAAACAGGGGTAATCAACATGAAACAATAACAACATCATTACGGCCGCTTTAGAATGACCTGTGAAGGATGTGATGAAAAAAATCGGTTCGTGCTATGTTTACAAACAAATCAGTGTCACAGGTCTGGTTTTACAACAAAAGAAAAAATATAAAGCACTATTGTGCTACTATTTCACGATAAAAAAAAGACAATGTTACATGAGCAATATTATCTGATGTTCTTTAGAAGTACGAAAACATGCTTTCAATCCGTTGCTACCTAACTTCTGAAAAGTAAATTAAGCATTTTCTTCTTTTTAGCTGATTAAATTTTTCCATGTTAACCTCTATTAGTCAAATTGTTCTCATCGTGTTCAAATTGACCGCCGACGAAAATTGGGTAAGCATGTAGTAATAAAAGCATGCATATTCTTGAAAGTATGTTTAGAACGAAGCTATACAAGCTACGTGTCTTACTGCATCGGTAAGATTTCACAGAAAGCCTGCAAATGCATTCAAAAAGCCTATTTAACTGTGCAGGACTCCTTCCTAGTTTCGTTTTCGGTACTGAACCTGGAGGACAAAAGTAATTTAAAAGATACCGCTTCAAACTGCTCCATGTCATTTGGTCTCAATATACAACTGTAAAATATATATAGCATGACATTCTCCGATTTTCGGAATACCTTTTCTAGCGAGAAAAATATTGTCTGAACCCTGTCGGTAAACCGCGAAAATTCATGACAGGATATATTCAAATTGCCTACCGGAAAATAGTCAAATTGTTTTTCAACAGACCTCCGCGGAGGTCAATTTGAAACTTTACCACCCGTGACCTGAAGGTCAAATGATAAAATAGTCATAAATTGAACTTGTCCAAGCCATTACTTCTACATTTATGCATGGATTTCAAAATAATTTGGCACAATTGTTCTCCTTGATGACTAGAAGTGCCATTTGAAACATTAGTTCAAATAGGTTGAAGGTCAAGGTCACACTTGGAGAACAAATGATAAAATTGTCATAAACTGAGTTTGTCGTAGTCATTACTTGTACACTTATGGATGGATTTCAAAATTAGCACAATTGTTCTCCTTAATAAGTAGAAGTGTCAGGTGAAACATTAGTTCAGGTAGGTTTAAGGTCAAGGTCAGACTATAAGGTCAATGACAAAAGTACCATAAATAGAGCTTGTCCAGGACATTACTTCTACATAAATGCTTAGATTTCAAAATAGTTTGGCACAGTTGATCTCGATAAGCAGAGTATTTGTCCAGGTTGGTCCAAGGTCAAGGTAACACTTGAAGGTCAAATGATAAAATTGTCATAAATTGACCTTGTCCAGGCCATAACTTCTACTTGCTTTGCATAATGAAATTTAGATAAGTTATGCTGTCAAAGCGCCCGGGCAAAGGACCAGAGACATATCAGAAGAGATGGGCCTGAGTAGATGCCGACATAGGTATATCAGTTATGATGTTGTTTAGCTTCTTTCTGTATAGGTCACTAAAGCAAACAGCGGCCCTGGACGGCCATTCTAGTCTCACAGTAAATGTTTGAAACTATTTGGGTCATTTTGGTTGGCAGCCAAAATTTCCTACTTTCGATATCATAAACTTTCATCTATAGTAAAAATACAATGTTTATGTTAAGATTCACTTTCTTTGTTTCGCTTTTGTTTATAAGTCATTGCCCAAAGGGTAGTCAGAAATAGAATCAGAAATAAAATGGATATGTTCATGTTCATGTTGTAAGTAATTCCATCCAGATCAGTACCACCATCTAACGATGTAAGTGTAATCTTCGTCAGCCTTTATTACATGAGGGCAATGTGGCGCCAGGGCTAGGAGTAGAGACTCTGTAGGGTTATGCGGCTGGGCATATGCATGCAGCTACACATTTGGTGTGAAAAGGTTGGCCATCTTTCTAAAATCTTTATTCACCATTTCTGCCAGATATATGGCAAAATGTGTGCATCTCAAATGAAAGGCTCCATTGCCCTATCAGTGTAAATTCAAGAAAAAATATGTATGTGTTCACCTTCATGCTTTCCACCATTTTTCATGAATGGAAACAACTTTTTTTGATTTCCTGTCTGTTTCACTGAACAAAATACTGATTGAGGAGAAAATTCTTTCCTTCATGATAAAGGAGGCAAAGTATCAAATTGTTTCCCTTGAAAGTGTACCCATTTATCTTAGATACAACGCAGCAGGAACATGACGCCGAAATGACGTCAATGAGACGTAATGAAGAATGACATCACATCGACGTCATTTTGATGTCATCTACGTGCTGGGAAAGAACCGCATGCTAACAGTAGTAGTCAGGAGTGTGTGTGTGCAGTCTGTGAATAGCCAGATCAGTCAGGGCTTCTGCACCTCCAGTGATAAACTTTTCAGTCTTTTCATTATGATGACACTGGCCACAGAATACATCGTTTATGCAATATGTGAAACTCTAAACAGACTGCTGACACACATGCTAATCTGTGTCATTTTTTCTCACGCCGATTGACTTCATGCAAAATAGGCAAAATAGGCAGTCAATGGCACTTTAGAAGTTTCAGAAAGATGGATTTTTAATCAGGATGGCCACCCTAAGCTAGCTGTATACAACATTCCCTGACTTTTTGCGCTTCAAGTGATGAGGGTATTATGGTATTTAAGGGATTTAAATAAGATATCACATAAAATTTGAATTTTTTTTACTCTAATTTCAGTTTGTTTCTATGAAAGTAACATAATTTTGTTAACAAATATAATAGAGACAATAGTTAAACAACAAAAACATAAACAAAAGTACAGGCTATATGAGGCAGTGATAGAGACACAAAGAAACAAATTTAATTGGTATCACATGAAAAATACATTATTGGCAATGTGTAATGAAAATACTCCAATCAGCCTGCTGACAGACTGGTCAGGTTTTTCATTTTTCACTTCTTAGAACTGCCTGGGTTCATAAGTTTTAAATGTTAAAAGTGGACTGATCTGCGCCTATCCTGTTCACACACGCACTAAGTGATTTTTCACATGATGTCAATCATCTAATTTTCACATGTTCGGCCTTTAATGTCAGAAGGCCCTAACATGAAACAAGAGGCCCACGGGCCACAAAGCTCACCAGATCTCTAGCTCAAAATTGCTATCAAAGTTGTAAAGGCTCAAAATTGCCGTCACATTTGTACAGGCTAATACAAAGTATACAACTACAAAGTCTCAGTCTGACAGTCTGTTGAGTTGATAACAAAATATGTAACTATTTTCCATATTTTGATTGCAGTAAATGCATATACAAAGTAAACAGTAAACACATATTTTCAAAAAAACACATAGCTGAAAGAAGACTTCTCAAGGAACATTTCTAATACAGTTTTGTCAACATATTTGCAATGGCTTGGCAGTAAATGCCATTGGCCCAGTGTTTTCAGAGGAGATAATTTTTTAAGTTTTTTTTTCCAATTTTTTTTTTTTGCATTTTGGTTTCCATGGCAACCACAAGGTATAAGACCTGCACAAGGTATAAGATGGAGATCAGTGCTAAGAAGACCAAACTGATGACAAACAGCGCAGATGGCATCCAGAGGGAGATCAAGGTAAAGGGGCAGAAGCTGGATACTGTAAGCAGCTTCAAATACCTTGGAGCAGATGATGGCTCAAAACAGGAGGTTCTCTCAAGGATAGCACAAGCCACTTCAGCTCTTGCCAAGCTGAAACCAATTTGGAGAGATAACAACATATCTCTTGGATCAAAGGTGACACTTATGCGCTCCCTTGTCATTTCCATATTTCTGTATGCCTGTGGATCATGGACCTTGACAGCAGAGTTGGAGAAAAGAACGCAGGCCTTTGAGATGAGATGCTACCGAAGGTTACTGAACATTTCGTACAAGGACCATATAACCAATGAGGAGGTTCGCAGGAAGATCCAAGCAGCCATTGGAGAATATGATGAACTCCTGACACTGGTCAAGAAACGGAAACTAAGGTGGTTTGGCCACGTCTCAAGGTCTTCTGGTTTAGCAAAGACAATTCTTCAGGGCACAGTGAAAGGAAAAAGAAGAAGAGGTAGACAGAAGAAGAGGTGGGAAGACAATATCAAGGAGTGGACTGGAATGGATTTTGCCAGCTCAACTAGGGCAGCTGAAGACAGGACAAGGTGGAAAGGGATTGTTTTGAAGTCAGCTGTGGTGCCCCAACGACCTAGTAAGGTTATGGGATAGAATAGAATAGAATAGAATAGGCAACCAATAAAAGGAGCAGTGGGCCAAAAAACACATAGCTGATAGGAGACTTCTCAAGGAACATTTCTATAAAAGATCTGTCAACATATCTGCAATGGCTTGCCAGTAAATGCCATTTTTCAATTTTCCCCATTATAAGTCTATGGGAACTCTAAGTTGCCATAGCAGCCATACGAAAGAGCCGATTTTCATAAAAAACACAAACTATCAATCCCCCAGCCTAAGGATAACTACAAATGAAATCTGGGCCTTATTAGCCCAGTGGCTTCAGCAGAGAT
Source organism: Ctena decussata (assembly GCA_963989385.1). NCBI lineage: Eukaryota > Metazoa > Mollusca > Bivalvia > Lucinida > Lucinidae > Ctena > Ctena decussata. The sequence goes on along the minus strand of OZ022501.1, from coordinate 20,328,593 downwards.
AATTTTTTAAGTATTTTGTTCCAATTTTTTTGCATTTTGGTTTCCATGGCAACGAATAAAAGGAGCAGTTGGCCAAAAAAAACATATAGCCGATAGAAGACTTCTCAAGGGACATTTTTATAAAAGTTTTGTCAAGATATCTGCAATGGCTTGGCAGTAAATGCCATTTTTAAATTTTCCCCATTATAAGTCAATGCAACTATAAGTTGCCATAGCAACCAAACTAAAGAGCCGATTTTCATAAAAAACACAAACCTTCAACCCCCTAGTCCAAGAATACTACAGATGAAATCTGAGCCTTATCGGCCAGGTGGCTTCAGAGGAGATAATTTTTAAGTATTTTTCCCCATTTTTTGTGCATTTTGGTTTCCATAGCAACCAATAAAAGGAGCAGTGGGCCAAAAAACACATAGCTGATAGGAGACTTCTTAAGGAACATTTCTATAAAAGATCTGTCAACATATCTGCAATGGCTTGCCAGTAAATGCCATTTTTCAATTTTCCCCATTATAAGTCTATGGGAACTCTGAGTTGCCATAGCAACCAAACTAACAGGCAGATTTTCATAAAAAACACAAACTTTCAATCCCCCAGCCCAAGAATGCTACAGATAAAATTTGGGCCCAATCGGCCCAGTGGCTTTAGAGGAGATGTGGTTTAAAAGTGTTGACGGACAGACGACAGACGACAGACGACGACGACGACGGACAACTGCCTATACTATAAGCTCCCCCGGAGCCTTCGGCTCTGGTGAGCTAAAAACTACTGTGTGAGCAGGAATATAAATTTTTTCATAATATTAGAGGCAATGAAATTATACACATCAATTGTACAGATAAACAAATTCATGAAAAAAAAATCTGAGTAAAGTTTAGATTTATGGCAGTTGAAACATAATTTTCTCTAAAAACATCTACAACAGTAACCATTTATATCTGTTTTGTCTACTCATACAGCATTTCAAAAACATATTATTGAGCCGCGACACAAGAAAACCAACAAAGTAGCATATGCGCCCATGGAAGACTCAGATTAGCCTGGGCATCTGCCCAGTCTGATCAGAGTCTTCACTGTCCACATGGAGCTAGACTAATCCCAAAGCTACCTTTAAGCCAAAGCGAAGACTCTGATCAGACTGGGCAGATGCCCAGGCTGATCTGAGTCTGCACTGGGTGCACATGCCACTTTGTTGGTTTTCTCTTGTCGCGGCTCATATATGATGGTTGCACCAGTTTTCGGGGTATTAACGTTTATTCGCAACATAAAAACTGTTTGATAAACAAGGATCACAAACTGATAGCCTGTGTGCATATAAAAATATGTGTTAAGTAATATGTAACTTACATTTCTTGCCCGCATGTCTCCATATTTACAAAGTTGATCAAATCGAAACAGATGCTCAACTGAATCTGCTCTACGAAACTGCCCCTGTTTTTGGGGTTCGTTAAAGAACTCGCCTTCAAAATACATAAGCTGCAGATTCTTCTGATAGCAACTGCCTTCGGGAGACCCGCAGTTCTTAAGCATGTAGACACGGTCGTTGAATTATCAGAAAAAAAGTTCATAATTGAATGAATCGCCTTGTCATGTCCATCGGTACTTTCCATAAACTTTGCAGTGTTTCCAATATGGCCGCTTCCACGGTCACTAACGAAGACGTCATGGATGACGTCAAAACTAACGTGCTCTTGCGCGTCAATTATAGTATGATAAAACATGCTGATTCAACTTTCTACTTGCAAAAGTAATCGTCTGTAGACGTCCTCGGCAAAAGGAGAGGTATAATCTATTAGAATACCCCGAATTCTGGAGCACCCCAAAAACAGGTACATCGACCATAATATACACTTTTCATATCAGATGAAGCACTGTGACCCTGCTATTTAATTTCATTTCTCCATCCTTCTCAAAGGAGATCAACTCTTAAAGGACAGAATTCACTTCTCTGGGACCAAGTTCTTTCCTTTACGACAAGACCGAGTTTTGGAAGGGCAATGATGACCAGGGAAGCAAAACCACCAGATTCAAAGTCACAAAAGTTGTGTCCCTTTCTAAAATGGGCTGAAAATTATTGTGGTATACCAGAGCTCTAGATAAGAGGGAGTATTTGGTGATAATTAGGGATAATTTTTCGCGAAATCGGCATAAAAACGTATGTTGTGACCCCTCATCTGAACCGTCTCGACGAGACGGTTCAGATGAGGGGTCACAACATATGGTTTGAATGAGAAATAAGAAAAATTATCCCTAATTATCATCAAATACGCCCTCTTATCTAGAGCTCTGGTATACCCATCCACTGTAACAGTAACACTGTTGTCTAACCGACCCGTATGTGCTCTGATTAGTCATGTAGGCCCCGTATGCAATCGTGATTGGTTCGAGTTTCAAAATGGCGGCGAACAACACACCACGAGATGCCAACAGGTAATTTTTAGCTTTTTTACCATTTCTTTTCATCATCGGAAGTAATTGCAGTTTGCAACATTAAACTCTATTGTTTATTACATGCATTTCGGAATCCTTAGGCAGGACTGTTCACCATATGAATTGCAATCCTTCATCATTTGTGTGCTCATTAGGACATAAATATGTTGAATCGAGTGACGATTGTAAAAATTTGAGTTTTTGCATCTTTGGACCATCAAATTGTGCTTTGAATGGTGTTAAATCAGTTGTTTGGTCAATTCTTTCAATATCCCACAAAGCATGGGATCCAACACATTTGCCTTTCAAATATATTTAAGAATACACAAAATGGTCATAACACGGATTAGTCTTGTGTAGTTTATGGTCAGACCACGGATTAGTTGAGCGAGGAGTGCGGATTAGTAAGTAAAGACAACGGATTGGTTTCACATTTAAGGATCAATTATCCAAGTATAAAATAGTTTTTTTACTATCATTCATAGTGTGGTAAGACTTGAGAGTGTAATGAAGTCACGCCAGATTCTCACAAGCTCATCTTAAGTGTCATATATGATTGAACCTTTCTATGCAGAAATAATGTGAACGTCCTAAACACGTTTTAACTTACCTAAGCCGAACACTCATCTAGGCGAGTTTCTAGTAGATCAAGCCATCCGCTCATAATCGCTCGATCATCTCACGCTGTGGCCGGTGTGGGTTCGAGCTCTGCACGGTTTACATGTGAGACAAGCCAAGTTCTGCTTGCGGGTGTGCCAGGTGATTTTTCCTAGGGTACTCCCGTTTTCGCCCAATCTACTGATTGGCTCGTCTCAATATGAGTGAAATAATCTTGAAAGGGACGTAAAACTGAATCAGAAAAAATCCAGCCAGCGTCCGTCGTCCGTCATCTCAACTTTTTTTCATATATACATGTATCACATATAGAATTTATAGTTAGGGGAAATGAATGATTATGTTTTTGTGCCAGTCTAATAAGAAGTCTGGTTGCTTTGGATCCGGAGAGGTTAAATTTTTATTTTAGCAATTGCTGTACATTACGATAACAAGCCTGTGCAATATACTGCCTTTTTCACAGCTGTAAAATTGGTAATTTTCAGATGAAAAATTATGATGTTTTTCCTAATTTTGCTCAAAAGATAAATTGTGGGTACATGTCAGGCGGTTCTAACGAGGGTCCATAATCTACTATGTTTTAGAGCAAAATAAGAACACAATGAATACCCTTGTCGGAGTAAACCCCGGTTTTACTAATAGTATATAAATGTGGGGTGTCAGTTTCACTGGCGTGTTAGCATGATGATATTCAGGTGAGACTTGTGGCCATTAGCCTCTGTTTTTTTCTCTTTAAGAGATATGGTTACTGAGACGATGATGTACGAGCAAACGTATTGGGTGAGAAAAAGAATTAAACGCTTTATTAAAGCTCATTGTTCTGTAGCCTAGAATGCCATTATCGCAGTCTAGCTCTTGGCGTTTGATTTTGAGAGTTTGATCACTATGTAGCTGACTGGTGTGGGCGATACACATCGCAATTCGCTGGTCTGGAAAGGACAGTAGTAACTGTCAGAGAGTAGCTTTTCCCCCCTAGTAGTCTTTCCCCCCGGAAATATGACTACGATTTTTCCATAGTAGAATTTCCCACCGGAAAAATGGCTATATAGTAGAATTTCCCCCCGGAAATATGACTATATAGCCAATTTTCCCCGTGGAAAATCTACTATACGTGTTTTTGCATAGCCGTTTTCCCCTCTATAGTGGATTTTCTCCCTGGTAATATGATCACAGGAAAACAAGCTACATAGTGGAATTTGCTCCTTCTCCAATTATAATAGTGAGGTTCATAACTGAAACAGGAATATGAGTATATGTCCGTAAAATATCGATTGATAACGGATGCTAGAAACGCATGCATGTGTCCATCAGTCTGTTTTGTTTTCGTTTTGGGGAAAACAGGTAGGCATTTTTGTTTTTCCATGTTAGCTGTAAAAACAGATATGAATGTACGAAGTTGTGTGCATAAATTTGTATAATTTTGTGTTTGTACAAGCGTTCATCTGGGGATGCGCGCAACAGAGTGCCTGGAATAGTGTTGGCCTTTCATGCAGGAGTCATGGGCTCGACTCCCATTGGGACACACGTCCGATTATGATTTTTATGTAATAAACTCCCTAAAACAAACATGACTAGACAAAACACCCGTTCGTACATCTTCCTGTAGCTTGCATGCGTATGCGTAAGCGTACAAATATCTGCGATGAGAAGAAATCACAACTGCCTCGTTTCTAAAATTAGTAATTATTGATTATTATAAAAATATGGTTGCTAAATTTGCATATTGATTTTTTTGGAATTTATCACGTTTATTACCTCCCTTGAAGTACTTAATACATTTCTGATGCGATTAATACCGTAAAATGTCTCTTTTCCATACCGTTCCGTTTCGTTTCGTTCCGCAAAATACCAATAGCCATACCAAATTCTTTAGTAGCCAATTTCCCGGTGGGGGTAAAAAGGACTATGGGGGAAAAGTGGCTCTATGAGGTCCGGACAGTCCACTATATAGCCGTCCTTCCTATAGCCATTTTTCCGGGGGGAAAGGGGGAAAAACCACTCTCTGACAGTAACATCTTAAGTCCATCTCTGTTTAGTCTATGTGTTCGAATTTAATCTGAAAAAATAAATCTCATATTAAGGGCACGCCGGCCTCAAAAGCTCTTACTTGTATGACACTTCCTGCTTTCATTCCGTTTGTGTCATTGTGGCATGCTGGGTAAATTTTAGATAAAAATGTTGACATGAACAAAAACTACAGTTATCCAACTGCAATGTATGAAAGTACTTTGGTTCACATGTATGTATTTCTGGTATTATTTACAATGTCTGCTTTTTACCATGCAAACTATTTTAAGCAAAAATTGGAGAAAAAAATTCTACCAGAAATATGTACATTTGGGCTAAAATACTTTCATACATTGTAGTCGGATAACTGTAGTTATGTTAATGTAAATGTTTTTCTCTGAAATACACCCAGCGTTTCACAGTGACGCAAATGGAATCAAACCAGGGAGTAACCAAAATGACTGATAAGCACGCTGCTGAGTACTCAAAAACTGTATTTTGGGACGTAAAGTAATCTGTGTGACATATATAAATTGCTCATACAATAATATAGCCAGAAATATCAGTCTCCTTGACAAAATGACCATTTTTGTTTGCACAGGTAAATTTTCATACAAGTAAGAGCTTTTGAGATCGGCATCCCCTTAATGATGAGTTATTTGCATCAAAATAATCTGATATGATTGTGTATGATTATTAACTAGTCTACAAAAAAAACTCTTCAAGAGCAATTCTGGTTCTGAAAGTTACCTTGCTATAAGGTCTACAGCGTAATTATTGTATTAAATGCTCAAATGAATAAAAAAAACTTCAAAAACTGTATCAGAATAATGATGACTAATCCGTGCTCTTTGTTAGAAAAGCTCATTCCAATCCGATTTCTGTAGGATACTAATCCGTAGTACACCAGTTTCTAATCCGGGGCAAACACAGGTGTGTAGAAAACTATAAAAATCATTTATTTCCACATCAAAATACAAAAACAAACAAAGTAAAAGCATAAGCGACAGTAGCAATCACTTTTTGAAGATTTCCACGTAAAAACAGAGTACAACTGCTAAATGCGAGTAAATACCAGCCACATTTTCATGGATGTTGTTCGATTCGAATATTTTTGTTTTCCATGAGCACAACTTTATGGATCAATATCTCGTTTTTGGGTATCGTTTTGCTGAAATTTGCATAAGGGTCAAATAGATATTTGTTTGGATAAATTACTTCGTGAAATAAAATAAATTAGCTTACCTAACTAATGTGTATCGCTTCCTTTCCTAAATGCGTACACAAATGTGTTGCGGCTCGCCGCCATCTTGAAACTCGAACCAATCACGATTGCATACGGGGCCTACATGACTAATCAGAGCACATACGGGTCGGTTAGACAACAGTGAGTAAGGGTATTGCAAATGTTTGCCAGCTACAACAAACATTAGCTTATTTTGTGTTAACAAGATGATATACAATTTTTTTTATTTTACTACTTAAGGGGCAATAACTCTGGTGTTAATGATCTGATTTGACCCATTTATGAATCTTGCCTAGATTTGGTAGCCATAAACATAGCAGGCACATTTTATTATGACTGCTTGATCATAAATGTAGCCTTTAGTATGCTCACTAGGAGGATTTAGGGAGCATTCTTCACTTACTAATGGGGTAACAACTCTGGTGTTAACAGTCTGAATTATTCCATTATGAAACTTGGCCAAAGTCTTGTGGCCATAAACTTCCCTGTAACTCTCCATGGTTATGATTGCTACAAAAATACAACCTCTATCATGTTCACAATGCAACTGTTGGATGACAGATGGACAGACAACAGATGTAGACAATTAATTGAAACTGATCATAATAGCTCACTATGACCAATGTGCTCAGGTGAGCTAAAAATTCAACAACATAATTTTGGCTTTATCTGGAGTTCTGAGTCACACCACATGAGTAGTGACATGACAAAACCAACAAAGTGGCATGTGTGGCTAGCAAAGACTCAGATCAGTCGAGGCATCTGCCCAGTAAGTTCAGAGTCTTCGCTTGCAACACTGAGCTAGCTTAGACCCTTAGCTACTTTTGAGCACTCAGCAAAGATTTTGATCAGACTGGTGGGGCGCCCAGGCTGATCGGAGTCTTCGCTGGGAGCACATGCAACTTTGCTGGTTTTGTCCTGTCGCGGCTCATATATGTGATGATGATGATGATAGTTGATAAAAGTCATAATGGCAGGTTTCTAGTTTGGTAAAATAAGACAATGATTTGACAGAGGGGGTTTCCATTTAGGATTTTTGTGGTCTACAAGGAACTTTGAAAATGTAACACCATCCATTTCTTTTCCTGTATCCGCCTTCTTTTCCAAATACATTCCTGAAGAAGAAAAGCAACAATATGGTACAAGCAACAGACTGCCGAAACCCTTATGTATATGAGCCGCGACAAGACAAAACCAACAATGTGGTCGTGCGCCCAGCACAGACTCAGATCAGCCTGGGCATCCGCCCAGTCTGATCAGAGTCTTCGCTGTCCGCATGAAGGTAGCTCAGTCCCTTAGCTACCCTATAAGCACTTAGCGAAGAGTCTGACCAGACTGGGCAGATGCCCAGGCTGATCTGAGTCTGCGCTGGACACACAACCACATTGTTGGTTTTCTCGTGTCGCGGCTCATATCATATTTACCACATATACTACAGTCAAACTCCTGATATCTCAAACACTGACATCTCAAAGTGTCTTCTTTATCAAAAAGTATATATCCTATTTCTATATACATTTCAGCTCCATCTATCTCAAACTACTGATATTTTCAAAGTAAATTTTCTGGTACCAGAAAATTTACTTTGAGATATCAGTAGTTTTGGCTAAGTTCGACTTCAAGGTATCGAGAGTTGACTGTTTAAACTTTTTGTTGTTAAAAGTGTGTGGAAACATGTCCATGTTTTTTCCGCATTTTTTTTTCAAAATGGGACAACTTTTGAGATTTCTTGTTTCTTTCTCTGGGCAACAAGATCCTCTCAAAAAGAGATCCACCCTTAAATGAAAGAATTTTCTCCTATGAGAGCAAATTCTTTCCTTTAAGAGTTGACCCCCATTGAGAAAGGAGGCAATAATGAATACGGCAAAACTACTTCTGCTGAAAGAGTGCCCATTCGCCTGCTATAACTGCAACTGACAATTGCAACATCAGCTATATACAATTATGAAGATAACTGGATTGGAAAGGAAGCAGAATTCCGACAGAAGTCTTTTCCATTTATAACGCTGTGGTTAAGGTAACTTAATTAAAGCATATGTATTGTAAGGGAACAGCAGTGTTAGAAATAAGCAATTGCCCACTTGCCCGACACGGGTTAAATTTGCTGGGGGCAAGCTGATAGTCATGGAAGGTTGCCCCCTGGATAACCTGAAATTCTGGGAGATAAAGTTCTGGAAAATAATTTTGTTTCATGTCTCTTTTGAGAAGTTTGAAATCCACCAATATAGCGTTTTGAAGGAGAAAAAATATAAAGAATCCAAGTCAAAGTAGTGCTGTGAAAATGATTAGGCAGCTGTGATCAAAACGGCATATACTAAAACCTGGAGTGGAGTTAACCTTTGGAGTGGAGTCTTGGATTGGAGTGGTTTTTAGGGTGTTTTTGGAGTGGAGATGAGGTGTGAACGTAATCTGACTCTGCTAGGAAAGTGTCTGGAAAAGTAAACATGCCTAACCTTTCACCTGCAATGACCAGTTGCAAAGGGGCATGTTCTGATTCCTGAGCTGTCCTGGCCCGATTATGTGAAATGACATAACAGCTTGCTTGATGGCATAATACTGTGGACCAAGCAAGGCCAGGCCAATTATACTTCGGGGAACCAATAATTAAACATAATGGCCATACTGCATATAAACTATCAGCAGCATAGTCTTGGCAGTTTGAAATAGCCGCCTTGGGATACGATAATGAGTCATGTTAAATTCTAACAAACTTAAATTGTACATTTTGACTGTTGGAAAAGATGTATACTTACTTACTTACTTACCCACTGGCTGGCTGGCATGGTGGTCCACTTATATACTTACTTGATTGTTGGGCCTGTATTTTCATTGACATGGCCAACTTATTTTTACACCGACACTGGACTCAAGAGCAGTAGATCTGGTTTTAATTCCTATAGTCTCTGATTCAAGGAGAGCTCATCTTCTGACCTTATATGACTTATTACCTGACTCCAAAAACCACTCCAAAAAACCACTCCACTCCAAAAGTTAACTCCACTCTATGTTTTAGTACATGCCGATCAAAACTGTTGGTCAGTTATCTCTGAAGTTCATGAATTTAGTGTCCTAGAAAGGGAGAGCATTTTTGGACTATTTTTACTTATGTGACTTTTGAATAAAATGACATGTTAACGATTTAATTACATGTACAATGAAATAGTGGGGCAAGTTGAAATCTTGGCGGGCAAGTTGAATTTCATGTCAGGTTACCCCCCCCCCCCCCCCCCCCCCGGGCAAGTTGCTGTCTGGGCCTTATTTCTAACACTGGAACAGCATTATATTGTGACAAAACTACTGAGAAACGAGTGAGTGAGTGAACTCAGGTTTAACGACTCCCACCAACAACTAGGTCATACGGAGACTGGACCTTGGTTTAAAGTCTCATCTGAAACACCGGAGAGGTGGGGGACCCTGGATTGGTAGTCCAGCGCATTATCCACTACACTACTGCCGCTCCTAACTACTAAGAAAATTTCAGACTTAGGAGCACTTAATGGACATGTACCTTACACATATATTTCTTGGTAGTAATATTAATTATTCTACCAGGATTTTTGACAGTAAAATCAAGCAATTTTTTCAGATTACAAGATATATACAGTAACTTTTAGAGCAACCATATAGTACTCCAGCCTAGTTAAAAACCCCGAAAAGAATGGGCTTGAATGGAATGGATGAAAAAATCTACCTTCCACTAGCTAAAATTTGCTCTAATAACCTTTGATCATAGTCTTACAAGAAAGTCCTTAAGTAGGAGCAAATTCTTTCCTGTGAGAGTGGCATCCCAAATCAATGGCATATGAAGTGGAGGAGACTATCCCTGCCTGTCCAATCCACATTATTCCATACCATATTTTAAACTTTGCCATATATGATTAAGGATTATTTGTGTATGGATGACCTGAACAATTTAACTTACCAAGATCACTTCTAGGTGGCAGTGATATGCTTTTATTCCAGTTTGGTTCTTCTAAAGTTAGTAAATCTCTTATACTTTTTGCTATTATCTGCAACAAGACAGAGATACATACTTTATACTTTATGTCATACATCACAAAACATATACCACACTAGCAAGTTCCTTTATGGTGTGTGTGTGAAAAGTGAAGACTCAGGTTAGCCTTTATGATAAGTTGTCTATACACCTTTCCTATAAATCGATTAAGTCGCGCACGAGTTATCTACCCAAATAGACTGTGACGTCATCTATAGGATATCCCATATAATTCAGTACAACTGCAAGCACACATAAAATGCATAAAGCAGACTTTTTGTAAATGTAAACTGCAAAAAAATCATTGAAAGACCAAATTAAAGTATAATTGCCCCGTTTTCATGTAACATTTTTTATTTATATATATTTTTATATATTTATTTTAACGTCATATTGAGAATCCCGACAAGTCGCTCTTGATTTCACGACCCCTTTCATCGACGCCGTGTTTTAACACCCCGGCAATATATTCACATTTGTTCAATATAAAAAAAGTTACATTTCATATAAGCAAGTTTCGTAAATCTGAAAAGTAATTTCCACTTTTCCGACATTCAGATAGTAAATACGTATTATTACCGGACAGATTATAGCGCTGATATTTATGGTTCCTTGTGCGCTACACCGATCTAAAAGCATCAGCATCCAGACAGTTTGCCGTAAGTTTGAACCCGAGGTTGAATTTATATTATTTTTTCCATCTCTTACTTATCTTCGGTATTATTTATTTGATCGTTTCCATTTCACGGTAGGTGTTCTTAAAGCTGCCTTCCGAACACGTGTCCAGGCAATACACAATCATAGGTGTTTGTTTATTGCGGCAATGCGCGCAATTCGGTGATTACACAAACGAATACCGTGTCAGCACACTTTGTTGTCATTTTTAGCGTGTGTCTGCTTTATAATCAGCTAATCGTTCGTTTTGTAATTTTTGTAATAACGGTCTGAACATCTTCCGCGATTTTCTTTCTTTTCCTTACGTTTTGGAAGCTGTACTGGTGATACCTACTCTTTCGATTACGGTAATTTTGGCCCGAAATTTTAGTGGGAAATCTTTTAGTTTTATGTCAAATTCCCAAATGCTATAAGTTATAAAGCTTATTTTCCGACAAAGAAAGAGCTGAATATAGTTGGAACAAAATAGTTGTCTAAATCTTAACCGTTGAATGTTAGTTTTGAATATACGGAAAGCCGGCATTTATTTGGTTACACAATGAAAAACAATAGCCTATCCTATAGATGACGTCAGAGGCGTTGCAAGGGACAAAACTCGAACAGACTCTGAATTATAGGAAAGGTGTATAGTCACATCAGCAGTCTAAGGACCCCTAGGAATCTATAAAGTGAAAAACAATTACCCCCGGTAAAGATTCTGATCACATTCATAATATGAAAGGTGACCTGAGATATGCTTGTTATAAAAGCCACATTTTGCAGTTTTCTTGTAAGATTCCTCAATTAGTGCTGAAGACAGAAAATATGAGCTTTAAAAGTGGACATAAATTATGGCTGACAATGACTGGCCAATGTCTCATGCAATGGCCGTAACCTGCTGAAAGAAGAAGAATCAAAGAGCCATATCACATAAAAAGGTCCCTAAAATGTATCTGTGCACGATCTATGAATGGTGAAACCTGAGCCTGAATACTAAAATCAGCTGAGTCCCGCAGTCTAGCTATAGTTTTGTGTCTATAGGTTCCGCATGTCAATACATGGTGTGCGGAAGCACAGAGACTCTGTCATATCAGAAAACACCTGAGCTGCGACACGACAAAACCAACAAAGAGGTGTATGTGCCAAGCAAATACTCAGATCAGCCTGGGCATCCGCCCAGTCTGATCAGAGGTTTTGCTGTGCACTTAAAAAGTAGCTAATTAAGGGTCTGAGATACCTTCATGCAGACAGGGAATACTCTGATCAGACTGGACTGATCTGAGTCTTCTCTGGCGCACATGCCAATTTGTTGGTTTTGTTGTGTCATGGCTCATCTTTTTTTGCATGTAACTGCTCAAATAATCATGGCATCTGATACCAACCTTTATGTGTTCGAAGTCTGTGATTCCAATGTTAGGAAAATGAGAGGCATCTATGTAAATAAGTTTTCTTCCGCTTATCATATTATCTGTTATACATGACTGAAACAGAAAATACAACCAAATGGTAACAGTTTTTCAAAGTCTCTCTTCGTTTTAAATAAGACATTTATATTGAAAAACTTAGAGATGGATGCATGAGGGTCTAGGGGTTCTAAAAATCGCTAATCATTAAAATTTTAGCCCTAAATCAATCAGTAATTGATAAAGCTATTTTCCTAAAAATTAGTATATATTAGAATTTATTGGCTAATCATAAAATCTTAAGCCTCAGAAATTGCTAATCACTAGAAAATATATTATAAAGGCCTTTTAACACTAATTACTGAAAAAAAAGTAATTAATCGCTCCCCTATCCTGACTCTCATGCATAACAAAGATAACAAAAGAAATACAGGTGCAGGGTCAAAATAAATTTATATTAGGGAGCTCACAGGTGGAATAGAGATTAACCTATGGCAATGTATATGTGACTAACCTTATGCGATTTTTTGCAAACCAACAGCAAATTTTCCAGTGCAGCTTGAAGCTGTGTCAGAGAATTATCACAGGTTACAAGCATTCTTTCTTTCTTTCTATATTTACTGCTACACCCTCTTTTCAGAGTATTATGAGCAGGTGTACTTTTGTACACTCCAGTGTTGCAGGATGAAAGCCTAAATATAGCCATGTAGCTATAGTAGGGATCTTTAACCTGCACAGGGGATGACTCTCCCTGCACAGGGGGCCTCCAGTTAACGTCCTGATCCAAAGGACGGCACACTTGTTAGCATCATCCCTGCAAATGATGCTAGAAAAACGCGTTCGGACATAGGAAGACTTCACCTTCGGTGAGGCTCGAACCCACGACCTCTGACTTCAGAGTCAAGTGCACTAACCACTGAGCCACCGCGCGTTTCTTGAGATTTCAAATATGGTGTGTTTGTTTAGCTTGATTAGTGCAAGACTAACCGAAAAAGGACACTCATACTGATAAAAATCAAAACTAATGCACTTATCAATATTTTCCCCCGTAGGGGGGAGGGCGGGGATACCCAGGGGATTCTATACGAAAAACATCGCGATACACCGGAATTGGACAACCGCTGCTTTTTCATATGTGGGATTTTCGACGTGCGTGACTGCCCTATTGTCGGGGAATTAGACTTACCTAAAAATAAAACTGGACCTGAAGCTACAAACCTACGGGTTTTTTCATTATGTACTATTTAAAACTACTTAAAATCGGTATTTTGTCAGATGTGTTCAAAACTCAAAAGCCTTTAAAATTAGGAGCCGAAAGTTACTTTTGATGGGCACGCATCTCAACTGCCATTTTGTTATGATTTTGTACACGTCCGAGATTTTTTTTAATAGTAAATAAGTCCTCTCTTCTTCGAATTGCAGAGGTAGCTACATAATGTCAATTTTTCCCTTACAACCATGTGTGCATCTGTTTTATTTACCAGCAATCTGCACATGTGCATTTTGCGGGAATCTGCGCGAGCGTTGTTGCGCGCGCGAAAGGAGACAGACGGAGAAATATTTGTTACCATGGTTGATTATATTCAGATCTATTGTTTGCTACACACTTTTCGGATTTCAAAAGATTGTCATATAAAAATGATACATTATTTGTAGACAATTAGGAAAACACAAAAATCGTGGAAATTTAACCTGTTATTAAATCATAAATTGAAAATAACCTATTAAAATTTCCCGGTGACGGGTGGTGGGTTTCATACCCCTTAAAATGGAAAAAATATCTTTTTTGTCCAAAATACGCCGTCGCTAGTCAAGATTCTTTTTATCAGGTATTGTTTATACAAGTCCTCGTATTTGTAACACAGAATATCTAGAAAAAATTGTTTTTGATAATCCTACGGCTCCCACAAAAATTTCCGATGGTGGGTTTCTAGCACGGGTGCGGGTGGTGGGTTTCATACCCGATCGTGCCCCATACAGGCGGATTTTAGACAGTAGATCATAGCCACACCAGGGGATATTAGACAACGTTTTGGACTCCCAGACAAGGGAATTAGACGGACATTTTTCAAAATTGTCTAATTCCCCTGGGTAATCCCGCTATCCTCCCTCCGGAAGAAAACATTGATAGGTGCATAATACTAAAGAAAATCTGCTCTTTATATTCAAAAGGCTAGATTACATTAAAATTGTAAAGCCAATTAAATTCCAATTACGGGGTTCGAGTTTTACCCTGTAATATGGAAAACCTAGCTCTTCTATCCAGTCAGCAACTTGATCTACGGTCCAGTAAAGACTTGGTGGCACTCGTTCATCTTTCAAATCTTCTACAGCACTTTTCATCTGCGCCATTTTGTAAACGTCTCCAAGGAAATCGTTTATTCCCCTTCCCACGCACCTGCTCAACTCCAGTTACTTCCCTTGCCTGATCAAGTTCGATTAGCACAACACAATGTTTTTAGTTAAAACCGAGAACCTTACTTGTGGCTTAAGTGGGTTGTATGTTCGACTGGCACAAGGTTACACTAGTTGGCACAAGGTTGGCGAAAGATATTATAAATACCGTGCTATTTATTAGCAGGTTAAATTTCATGCTCAACTCAGCTGAGCATGAAAACAGTTTTATAACCTCGGGGCCAGTCTTTCTTTTCTTTTGTTCGTATTTCCTTCCTGTATAAGGAGCACCTGCGTTCACACTACGCAGTAAAGTGTTGTATAAAAGTTGATACTAAAACTGTAAAAACACAATAAAAAGTAACTCAAACTGTCAAACACACTAAGTTATAAAACACTATCTATATAAAGTTATAAGGCACTGTCTATATACAAATGTTACTTCCTCCTATTTCGTTGGGCAACGACTGAACAAGCAGAACGGTGGAACCCAGAGTCTTTTGCCTGACACCTATCGCTACAATACACTGTGAATTCACAATGAGCACAGCGAAACAGTTTAGTACCCAATGGAAGCCTCTGCTTACAGTTGGCACAAATGTCACACTTCTCTGGAGGGACGTCGTCGTCACTGTCCAATACTTCTATCAACTCCACAAGAATTGACCGTTCAGTTGCTACACCAACTTCAGGGGTATGGGATGTCACTGACTGTGACACTGAATCCAGTTCATTAGGTACACTTTGACTGTGAACAACCAGTTCAATATGACCCTTCTGACCGGGTCCCAAATCACTCAAGCTATGATTAGGAACTTTACAAGCAACAGAAGAATAGTCCTGATCTGTAGGAATGGCAAAATCCTCTTCCTGACTGGTATCCTTCTTTGCTTGAGGCTGCTGGGCGGTCAGTTGACAAGTCTTGGCAGATTCCTTCTGTTTCCAAAACTTCAGTCTTCTGGCGTGATCCCTTGCAACGGCTGATGGGGATTTCTTTTTCCGCTTTGGCTTTATTTTAGTGATATCGGTAGCATCCTGATGACTCACTCCAAAGGTAGAATGACCGTCCTTCAAAGGCGTGGCATTTTTTGATTTTTTGGCGGTAAAAGCCCTAACCACAAGTGAGAAGCCCTTAGAATTCCTGGATAATTTCCATGAAAACTTGGATTCCTCTTTCTCTATAAGGTTGATGCATTCCAGAAGAGATTGGGGAATAGCAATAGATGGCGGTTTATCCAAGCTGTCCAATGTTTCTTTCCAAATCTTTTCGGTAATCAAAAACATGTCCTCCATTTTAGACGGGTAGTACAAAACCCCGAGCAATCGAAACATTATAGTACATTGCACTCTCAGACCTGCATTTAACTACCCTGGCATATTTATCCTGGCAAATATAGTCAACTCAATATATTCCTGTATTACCCTGGCATATTTATTCTTCCAAAGAGGAAAAGGTACTTGGGCCTTTGGAGGATGGGTATGTGTCTGTTTACGAGTGAAACAGATTGTAATTAGATTCACAAGTTTCTTTGGTCATTTACTGGTAAGAGCTGAGCTGAAATGATGTAACAAAGGGTCTAACTGTCAGTATGGATGTTATAATTGAGTCACGAGTACTTTATGTATATACTACAATTGTATGCGTTAGCTTCTTTCATAATTTTATTTTTCATCATGAATTTATTACCTCCTGTTTCCTCATTTTGGTACTGTGTGACTTGTTCAGCTAGCATATAATGAAATCAGGACAACTCGGACCAAAGACAACTCGCCCGAAGACAACTCGCCCTAGTTTAAAAACTCGGCCCGAGACAACTCACCCCCAGGTGTTAAAACTGACCCAAGACAACTCGCTCCAGAAAAAAAATCTTTCACCTACATTAAGCCTATATAATTGCGCCTACCTTGTGCAATCTTGTGGTACCTTTAACTACTTGTAAACTGTAAAATCTTCACCTCCTGCAAAGAAGACCCATGAGAGTAAGTTTCAGAATTGTTTACTGGAGATACGTCTAATGACATTCATTTATCAGGACCTGTGATCAGGGAAGCTGGTCTTTAGTGAGTCATATGTGTACTTATATAAGATTTCATATAACTCAGTAAAACTTAGTCTAGTCTATTTTATAACCTTGAAAGGTAATTAGGGTACCACAGATGACTTTACAACAATCTTAAATCGAGCGAAACTTAACTTGATATATCTGATTTGCTTGTGTCAGTTGACTACTAAGATCCTAAATGCTTTGCAGATCAGATCAGAGTAGACTTGTTTACTGGTGATCCCATGACAATCATTCACCAGGACCTGTGATCAGGGAAGCTATTCCCTAGCCCTGACAAGAGAAGCAAACTTAGTAACTGAATCCTCTGCACATTCAGCAGCAAGTATAAGGGAATTTTCCAGGGAATTCCAATCTCTATTCAAATGTAACCACGGAAATTCTATGCTTTTTATGAATATGAACTGTCAGTAGGTATGTGTTGCAACTTGAACTTGAACTTGAACTAAAGGAATTCCATCCTCAATAGGATGGAATTCCTTTAGTTCCAGTTCTCCCAAGGCACTGTCCTGGGTCCACTGCTATTCCTTGTATATATCAATGATCTCCCATCTAGGGTCAAGTCCAGCGCACGCCTCTTTGCTGATGACTGTCTCATGTACAGACGGATCAACTCCTCAGCAGAAACAAAGGCTCTCCAAGATGACCTAGACAATCTACAGCAATGGAAGAAGGACTGGCAGATGAAATTCAACCCGGACAAGTGTGAAGTCATTCGCATAGCCAACAAGCGGAACGTGGTTGACTCAGACTATACCATTCATGGCCAGATACTACGGCGCTCTGACAAGACGTTATTACTGTTCCATATTTTAGTACGGGTTCCGCCAATTAGTATGTGTTCCGGCGTTCCGTCTGTTCCGGGTGTTCCGGGTTTTAGTAACCACCCTAGGTACCTGGGAGTCACCATTGACAGAACTTTGTCTTGGAATCAGCACATCGACAACATCACGTAGAAGGCAAACAATACAACAGCATTCCTCAGATGGAATCTCTCATCCTGCCCGCCTGATGTTAAAGCTACCTGCTACAAAACACTTGTGCGCCCCCAGCTAGAGTCCCTCAAAAATGACGAAGGGAAAGCTTGGTTACCCTTGGATTGATGCACGAATTAGGGCCCTGATGAGGAAAAATGAAACATATGTACCACAAGGCTCGCAGGTCAGATAACGAAGGCCTGAAGAGTCGCTATAAGCGCCCCAGAGCTCTTGTTCAGAAGGAGATACGTGATGCATATTGGAAATACGTCTCCAATATCTTCACCCCATCGGTAACAGACACTGTTATAGAAGGCTGTAACCGGAACGATCGGCTAAAACGGTTTTGGTCCTTCATGAAAAACTTGAGAAAAGATTCAACGGGCGCGACCTGCCTTAGGAATAATGGAATTTTGAAAACAGGTAATAAAGAAAAGGCCGACATTTTTAGTGAACAATTTGGGTCTGTATACACCCAGGAACAAAGTGATGATCTCCCCTCAAAAGGACCAAGCCATTATCCAGATATAGGTGATTTTTCAATCGACCCCAATGGGGTCAGAAAGCTACGTGACCGTCTAACCCCGCATAAAGCTTCAGGTCCTGATAACCTAAGTGTTCCTGTGTTGAAAGAATGCACTGCTGAAATTGCTCAGGTCCTTGCCTGCATCTTCAACCAGTCCCTTGCCCAAGGAAGAGTACCTGATGATTGGCTACAAGCCAGTGTGGCTCCCATTTATGAGAAGGGAGAAAGGTATGACCCTGCAAATTACAGGCCAGTTTCCCTAACCTGTATATGCTGTAAATCATTAGAGCACATTCTTGTGAGTCAGATCATGCAATATTTATCAGAGCATAATATCCTCGTTGAGTCTCAACACGGTTTCCGAAGCGGCAGATCTTGCGAGACCCAACTTGTCCAGTTCATGCACGACTTGTATGAAAACCTAGATGGTGCCCATAATAGGGGTCACAAACAGACTGACCTCATTATTATGAACTTTGCCAAGGCTTTCGATAAGGTTCCCCATCGACGACTGATTTACAAGCTGGAGTACTATGGTATCAGAAACCATATCCTTTAGTGGATAACTGCTTGGCTATCAGGACGGACTCAAAAAGTAGTACTTGATGGAGCCTGTTCAGATCCTGCCCCTGTTTTGTCTGGTGTCCCCCAGGGTTCCGTTATTGGACCCATACTCTTCTTGATATTTATTAATGACCTGCCAGACAACATCAGTTCATCAGTCCTTCTTTTTGCTGACGACTGTGTCCTTTATAGAAACATTAGAAGGTCTGAAGACCAACAATTACTTCAGGAAGATTTGGATAAACTGGTCCGTTGGGAAGAGGCATGGCTCATGAAGTTTAATGCTGCTAAATGTCACACCATGAGGGTGACTAAGCATCCCCCTTCCAAGCAGATCATTCATAACTATGTTCTGCACAACCAAGTTTTGGAAAACGTTCCTTCTGCCAAATACTTAGGGGTCACGATCACTGACGACCTCGAATGGGGTCAACATATTGACAACATTACTAGCAAAGCCACGAAGACTCTTGGTTTCCTTCGCCGAAACCTGGCTTTTGCTCCTAAGGATATTAGGGCTGCTGCATACAAAGCTGTGGTTCCGGCCCCAATTAGAGTATGCGGCACCTGTTTGGACCTCCCATCATCAGACTGAGATTGGTAGAATAGAGAAAGTACAGAGGACTGCTGCGCGCTGGGCCTGCAGACGCTGGCGCAACCAGAGCCATGTAAGCGACATGCTAGAGGAACTTGAATGGCCAGATCTGCAGGAACGGCGGCAACAGGCTTCTCTATCTCTGTTCTACAAAATTCATAATAACCAGGCAATAGTTAATAAGGATACGTGTCTGTCTGGGTCCGGTAGAGGGAAGATGATAACAAGATCCCACCCCTTTCAGTATCACCGTCCAGTTGCTTATTCTGACGGTTTGAAACATTCCTTCTTCCCAAGGTCTTTCTTTTCTTTCTTTCTATACTGCTACACCCTCTCTCGAGGATTATGAGCAGGTGTACGATTGCAGGTCAATTGCAGCTTGGAATGGGCTTACAACTGAAGCTGTCTCTTCGGAGACAGTTCAGGAGTTTAAGTCAAAAATAGTGTAAACCTCGAGCTGGGCAGGGATAGAGCATGTAATGCCTATCCCTGAGGACTTCTTGTAAATAGTTTTAAATCTGTGTGGCCTTGTCATAGGTTGTGTAAATACTATCTTTTTTTTTTTTTTTTTTTTTGAAACTTATGCGCCACACCACGCGCCTGCCATCATGGTCAGTTACTGACCGAGTGCAGTATCGAGAGAAAGAAAGAGTATGCATCAAGCATCCGGGACCCTCACACACATAGAGATTATTAGAGATCTTTTTATCATATGCTTTCCTATAGAAATTTAACTTCTGTAAGACATACTGCAATATTTTTGTTCCAATAAAATTTGCCTGTTTTTTTTTTTCTTTTTATTGGTTGAAATAACATGAAAATGGTCGAGTCGGAAGATCATGGATAGTGAGCCATGCCGCCATTTTTCTTTCAGCTGGAAGTACAACTGAGCACAAAATGAAGAAAACAAATAACAATTGTTGGTATTTTAATCGTAAATGGCTTAGATTACAAAATAAAACTTACCGAGAATGGTTTTCTGGTTTAAGAACAAACTACGAAGTCTCTGCGTGTCCACTTTCAGCCAGTCGACGTGCGGCAATAAACATGGCGGCAGGCGTCTTTAAGCTCGCTGAATTGTTTTGATGACGTCAGCGACAATACTTGACGTTAGCGCCAAAACTGAGGGCCGATACAAGGGCTGAGATATTTCTGTCCCGCCCTACACGTGAGGTGATCTCGGCCCTACACCTGACTTTGGACAACAGGGCTGGACAGCGCTTTCTGACAGGGCTATAATGGTTGGGCCAAATATCTAGTATCAAGGGCAATTCTAGTGAAAGTATATGATAAAGTCAAATATCAACAAGATTGAAGCTGTGCAACGTCGAGTGGAAAGATTTGTAACAGGTGATTACAGACGAACAAGCAGTGTTACAAGCATGCTTGAACATCTTGGCTGGGAAGACCTCGACACTCGCAGACAGCATGGTAAGCTGATCTTGATGTACAGAATCATTAATCATCTTAATGAGATACCAGCATCTCATATTCTTCAGCCTGTTGGTGCATCCCGAACAAGAGGACATAACCACAGATATCTCGTGCCATACTGCAGTGTACATGCCTACAAGTATGCTTTCTTCCCATCAGGGATAAGGTTGTGGAACAGCCTGCCTACTGAAACAGTCAGTGCCCAGTCCCTAGAATCCTTCAAGAATTTGATCCTGGGTGGGCACCCGTTAACACGGATGTTTTTAACCAGTTTAAGCTGTACAGGACTTCACAACCCTTGTCACACGGTTACCCTAAAATGCGAAAAGGACTCCTTTTCGCGAAAAGGACTCCTTTTCGCGAAAAGGACCTAAATTTCACGAAAAGGAGTTCCTTTATTATCAGTATGGGGAATGCTGATATAATCTAACTCAAATGATTAGAAAAATATTCATAAAAGATTGTTTACGATGTTGTTATTGATTTATTTCAATGATAAAAAGGATACATGTTTTCTTGTTCTTCTCGCGTGGTTCTTCTTCTTCTTCTTTTCCTTAATATAAATGATTTTTTTCTGATTGATTTATGCACTCATATACTTACATGACACATTTTATTTTTGTTTTGTCTTACCAACAAGCTCAAAGTCAAAATAAAGTTTAATTCTAGCATATTTGTTCAAAGTATTAGATGCCGGTACGAAAACTGCCTGAGAAGTCCTTTTCGCTAAATGCTTGACAGAAGAAAAAAGGACTCAAATACTTTTTCTTCAACTGACTGTTTTCTGCTGTAATATGCTTACGTTGGACAAAGTGGTTTTCGTAATATGAATCACAAAATGAAATTAAATTTGAGCATATTTGCTTGTAGTTTTAGTAACCCGTAAAGAACCCTTGAGAAGTCCTTTTCGCTTTAAATGCCTAAGAAACGAAAACGACTTGAATATAAACTCTTTTTTTCTCTAAATATTTATCTTTTAACTGATTGGTTGTGCTCTAACATGCTTACCTTACATAAAATTATTTCCTTAATGAGAAGCACAAAATCAAGTTAAATCATAGTAAGCTTATTTGCTTAATTCTTGGTGACCTTCTTTTGCTTCAGATTTCCAGTGGGGTTGTTTGGCAGGATAGGGATCTCCACCTGTCAGACGGCCCGTTGTATCTGTTGAGTCCTCGTCTTTGCTTCTTCATGGTGTTGAAATTTGATTTATGTGTTTACCGTGATGATTCATTGACGAGTTAGAGGGTTATCATGCGAACCGAACAACCAACTAAATGTTTTGTACCACTTCAGAAACTGAGGGTGAGGTTGGGCCTGTAAAATCGATTTAAGCCCCCCAGTAATTCATTACTGACCGTTCCAAGGCGGTAGTTCTGTTGTGGTTCTCTGTTGCCTGTTTTTGGTGTCAGAGTTTCTGTGATGTTTTGCCTTATGTATGTTCTTATTGTTTTTGGTTCGGTTTGGGTTGCTGAGTGGCCACCTTTTGGGAACAAGCTGCTCACTCGGTTGGCCATATGTTCTCTGTATCTTGATTATTTGTAATCTTAGTTGTTTCCAACTATGGTTTGAGGGCTGGATTTGGATTTTGATTGTTTCAGTTCCTGGTCTTTGCATACTTTTTACTTTTAGTAACCCGCGCGAAAAACTAGAAGTCCTTTTCGATTAACGCCTCAGAAACGAAACGGACTCGAACTGCTTTAATTTCTCAAGTTTTATTTATATTCTACCATATCGAAAGTTTGTAAAATAAAGTTTTCTTTTAAGCTACCTTTGGCGAGCTACCACAGAGTGGATTTCACTAAAAAATTTAGGCTCTTTTGTGGAAAGGAATTCTTTTTACGAAAAATAAGCTCGGTATAAACAAGTAATTATTTTATTTTAAATATTTATTTTTATGTTAAACTGATTATATGTCATTTGGACCTAGTATCGAAAGCAAAGATTGTCGTATCAGTATACTATACAAATACTTTGGTGCGTCCGAAAGAAATAAAAAAAAAAGAAGATAAATTACCAAATAGATAAAAAGTGTCTTACTTGAAATGGAGTAGATAAGTCACTGAAAAAAAACTTACGTAAATACATGTTCAAATCTTGAACAAATTAAGATTTAAGATTCGAAATCATTTATATAAGACCACCCATTTAGGGAAATATACATTTTAAAAAAACTTGAACAAATTAAGATTATTGGAGCAAATATTTAAGATTCGAAATCATTAATATAAGACCACCCATTTAGGGAAATATACATTTAAAAAAAATGGTATTCTGCTTTATTAACATTTACGCTGATGACTATATGTTCTATGTGAGTTATTACATTTATATTACATTTTAATTCATCAATAGTTCAGCATCAATATTTCAAGTCAAATCGTTTAAAAATACACACATAAAAAAAATTCATGTCAAAATCATATGATTATCTAGTCTGTATTAAGAAGCTGTTGATTGAATTATCGGCACACTTCTATGGAGCGATTAAGGTACATTGGTAGCTGGCATTAATTGGATTATCACACCTTCACTCATCGCTTTACAGGCGTCATTAACAGCAATTCAATAGACATGTATACATAGGCTTACCGTTTCAATTGTAAGTATTGGTGTAATGATAAAATTTTCTGAGGAAATATATGTCTCAGAATCTCATCATTTCAGAAAAGAAAAAGACTTTGAGTTAATTATTAGTATCTTGACATCGGCCCTTTTCAACCAGAAAGCAAACACGTTAACTATCAATTTTAGCAATTTTCTTTAAAAAATCAGATTTACACCAACCCCCTCCTCGCTCGTGGTGCTGGAAACTTGAGATAAATTTTTATCCTTTGGCTAACGTGGCAGGGCTAATTATTTATCATTATTAAGTAATCAATAGAATTTATTAAAGCAACAACTATAAGGTTTTTTTTACAAACCCATTGATACAAAGACTGACCTTCACAACACAATAGGCGGACTTCACGTTTGCCTGAATTATCTCTGCAAACAATAGCTCCAAGGTAATTACCTGGCCTCAAAATACTACTTCAGCTTTAACACAATAAAGAAATAATAAGTTCAGCTTAAAGACAATAAAGAAATGATAATTAAAGCGAAAAAGTAATAAATACCATCCCAATACCTGTTTTCTGGGTCCTTTTCGTGAAATATAGGTCCTTTTCGCGAAAAGGAGTCCTTTTCGCGAAAAGGAGTCCTTTTCGCATTTTAGGGTAACCCCTTGTCACATGCCTGTAACTATGCGAAGATGCTCCAGAGGAGCCCAGCACATAATTGACAGAACAAGAATGAACTAGAACTAGAATCACCGTATGATATACGTCGTCTTCGTGAATTATATTGATCATTGATATTTGAAGTGGGTCCGATTGCGGTGTTTAGTATGACCGTCGAAGTTTAATCGTTTTAATCGAGCTGCCCCTAAAATCGCAAGTAGGTGTTGCGACACGAGCAGATTTTGTCAATAAATTTTATTGTACCTGACATTTGGCGATGGACGATGAAGCAGAAACATACAAATTGTGGCGCATTCGTAAGACTATTATGCAGGTAATTATTTTGAAGTTTTAAGACTAGAGACTATCTACCGTATTGGCACAGAGGTAAACGTGCACCTTTTCGGACATCCCTAAATTCCGTTGCAGTGAGCTGTTTGGCGTTTGCTAACGAACACTGAAAATCATGTTACATTATCTATATCATATCAGAAGAAGTTATGATACAGACAATGGCACAGTGGCATATAAATTTTTTCTGGACTATGAAATGGTAAAATACTGAAAAGCTTGATTTTCGGATGTTTTGCTACCTTGCGGTTTTGCACCAGGAGACTTCGCAACTTCTCATTGGAGATTTCGCTACTCGGTATTTTTTGCACCTTTTCGGCCGAAGAGGTTTTGCTACCTTGTTGTTCGCGGTTGTTTGTCAATCCCAATAATAATAATAATGTTTATTTGTGAACAACATACAACATACAACAAGGTTGTGAGTTCGCGGCTCACCGTCGCCATCCAATGACTCGAAAACTCTCTTTGTCAACCCAGCAGTAAATGGGTACCTTTTTCGAATTAGGGAAGGATTAGGCAGCGAAAGGAAAGAGATGGGCTCCGCCTTTCATCAGCTGTGCCCAAGATACAGTGGGTCTCTAAACCCCACTGCCCCTACGGCTATTAGGCTATGGGAAACTTTTACCTTTTACTTTTTTTTTTGATACAACATATCATCACCTACTAAATTACAGTTCTCATGATATCTTCATTAAAAATAAGTTTATAAATTTATGACAATTTAAATTTTTTCAAACATACTATTTCTGCACCCTGAGTTTTAAACGTTCCTCCTCAACCACTTAAAGTTTATCACAGAATTAACACCCTAGATAACACTCAACCAAAACTAGACGGCATAGGTGATTGCAGACCTGTTTACAACTACGATTTTGGCGTATTTTCTACGCTTTTTGGCTTAAAAATACGCTCTATGTTTTGACCCTCTGAAACTATGCAAGATTGCCAATCCAGTTTTTCAGTCCTTTTCCTGTGATTGTGGGCCATATTTGGACGTTTTGGCCCCTAATTAAAGTGTCTACTACCTGTTCTGTTCTGTTGTATGTAAATTCCTCCCTTAAGGGACCACCTCCTCATGGAGTTGTAGTAGAAGTAGTAGTAGCGGGCTGAGCCATCACCATTTACTGAATAGCTTATTTACAACATAGTCTCGATGGAGGCGGCGCCACAGACTCAACATACAGCTTTAGATTTCTTTTTCCTTGGTACAATCTCTAGCCGCTTATATTTTGTAGCATGGAGTGCATAACAAAGCCTGGGTCCTACTAAAGACAGAAAAGGACTTTTGCCACCGAAAAGGACCGAAAAGAACTTTCGGGCACCGAAAAGGACTTTTTAAATGCCATTTTATGCTATAAAACGTTAGAAATCTATAAAGGGTAAAATATTTTATTTCTAAACATAATTTTCTAGAACATTAAGTGAAAAATGCCCTTTTCGGTGCCCGAAATTCGGCATTTGCGATGTCCTTTTCGGTACATGGCGTCTCTTCACTGACCAGAAGTGGAGTCTTTTTCGGTGCTGTTTTTTTGTTGTAAAATTTTAGGATGAAGATACTACAATTCACAAACTTATTGTTCAAGCGCTGATTACTATCATGATGATATTAAAATTTCTAAAACATATGTTTTATATGACATTTAACGGCAAATAAAAGTCCTTTTCGGTGCCCGAAAGTTCTTTTCGGTGGGGTAAGTCCTTTTCTGTTTTTAGTAGGACCGACAAAGCCTTACTGTATGGAACTGGACCGAATTTAAATCTTCTACTGTCAAGTTTGGATAAATGTCCAAAGGACAGGTACAATCCACTATTATCTCTAATAAACTAGTATCTAATACTTTTATGTTCAGTCTCTGATAAACTACCTCGCATTCACGCAGCAAGTCTTAATTTATAGGGTTTCTAACATCTTGAAGTTTTTCGCAATCCAAGAGGAAATGATCCAGGGTCTCATCCCCATTGTTACACAACAAACAGGTTGCTTTCACCGGGTTCAGCTGTGCAGTTCAGTGTGAACAAACAATCAAATTATGTCAACTATCAGTCAAAAAACATCAAGAAAAGTTAAACAATGGCAATATTAGTCATGGTCTATTGATTTTATATCTTCATAGCTGACTGTTTTTGTCAGCTACACTGCATTGTCATGTGTTTTTGCGATCAAAAGTTGATCAAACAATTAAATTATTACAGATGTAAAATTTTATCCTGTGAAGATAAAATTATCAACTGACAGAGGTTATTGAGGTATGTTTAAACATTTCACTGCAGTCTTTTAGGAACAAGCCGAAAGGGCTTAATAAGTAGACAAAATGTAGGATAGAAAAAAGTATGAACCCAGGCCCTTGCCAAAGATGAATCAGTTGTCATCCTCATCTCTTTTCCTCATTTCTGCCTTACCCATACCTATAAAAAGACTGATTTACAGACAAGGCTAGAAACCACTATGCCATTTTTTTTTTGAAAAAATCAAAATAGCCCCTACTCTCCAAGACCCCCCCCCCCCAACTCAACACCCCACCCCATCCAACTACCACATGCCTGGACTACACATAAGTACTGCAGAATACGCTTAGCTACCTTCCTTACTACACATGTCGAAGTCTGAGAGTAAACAGGTCTGTGATTGGGAAGGAGCCCCATCTTATGCTTTCTTGCTTTAGTTGATGAAACTGAAAACATGCATATACTCTGGAGAGAGCCTTCAGTGAAACAATTTTATAGTGTGATATAATGTAATATACATGTGTAGGATAACCCATAAAGTTTGAAGCAAACTTATTTCCAATGGGTTCCTTGTCACTGTGATGATTTGAGATTGGGGTTCCAGACAAGCTGTCAAGTACTGTGGTTTGTCTGGAAACCCTGCCCTCCTTCACACTGCTGAAAATATAAATGCCAATTAGTATTACATGGCAACTCTGCAATCAACATGACAACATAAGTTTGAAACCAGGGTCGTAGGTTTAACGTTAGGTAATCACTCTATTTCAGGTTCTCATTCAGACTGAAGACAAGTTTTTAGAATTGAGTTTATGTTTTTTGCTACCGGAATTCCCCAATTCCGAGTGGCTATAAATTGTTGGGTAGCGAATATGCAAGGTAGCGAAAGCGTATAGGTAGCGAAAACATTGGTAGCGAAGACCTATAGGTAGCGAACATGTATAGGTAGTGAAGTGTAAAGGCGCAAAACATCCGGTAACCAAAAGCTTAGACGGGAAATTTGAAACCTTTCATTGTGCGTTCTGAATAAAGTCCCCTTTCTACATGCTCTAGAGTCTTTCTAATGAATAACTACATAGTTTATGTTACGGTCCAAAACCCAACTGGTCCTCAGGACCAGCATGGATGTGATTTAATTGGTCCTCTCTGTGTTTCTGCTGGTTTTCATTATAACCTTTATGCAATAAACGTAAAAATAAGTTGGTCTGGAGGACCAGCTGATAATGAAATCAGCTGCTCCTGCCCAAAAATCACTGGTCCCGGACCAACAGACTAATCATTAATAAAACCCCTGAATGAGAAGTAAAGTTTTAATTTGGAGAAATAAATGCAAATGCAAATATTCTATCTAGTAAGACTCTTGAAGTAAGTGTCTCCAGGTACAGTTCCATATCTCTAGACCCTGGGTCTCCTGGTAGTGAACTGTACCCCGAGACTCTGGGTCTCCAGGTACAGAACCAGGTACCTGGCTTTTTATGGAAGCTTCACTTGCTCTAGTTATTTTTCAGCTGTGCCATGACAGAGGGTACCTAGTAACACAAGATGAATTGGACCAGACACTAGAAGAGTTCAAATTACAGTTTGGAGACAAACCAAGGTACCCTTCATGATTTTAACATTTATCAGGGTTTAGCTCACTGATTTTTAAGAGAATCTTCTGAGTTTAAGTCATCATTTGAGCCGCAACACAAAAAAAAAACAAAGTGGCATGTGCACCCAACAAAGACTCAGATCAGCCTGGGCATCTGCCCAGTCTGATCAGACTCTTTGCTAAGCGCTTTAGGGGTAACTATGGATGTAAGCTACCTCCATGCAGACCAAGAAGGGCAGTTGTCAGTTACTGGCGAAAGTATGTGCACTTAGTACTGGTTAACCGCTTAGGAGGTCTAAGCCTGTCCAGGAATAGTGTGGTTAGGTTAACTGACCGTCCGGACATGACCATAGTTGTTTACGTTGTGGACGTTAAGCAACAAATCAATCAATCAAAAACCTCCATGCAGACAGAGAAGACTCTGACCAGACTGGGCAGATGCCCAGGCTGAACTGAGTCTGCACTGTGCACACAGTCACTTTGTTGGTTTTCTCGTGTCGCAGCTCATTTTATCATTTCAAGTGGTGTGTATTGAAAAAAAAAAAACACACAAAAAATAATGAAAACAAATTTAAACAAGGGATTAAAGATAAGTAATGAGCTACTGATAAAATGGAACCTTTGAGCTTAAAGCTTGTGTTCACATCTGGCATCATTTTCACTTTTCAAACTTTGTACTGTAAACACTTGTATTTAGTACCAATTTGATTTTGGCACTACTGCCGTAAAAAAAACACCAAAAAAAAAAACAAAAAAAAAAAAAAAAAAACACCAAAATAAAAGTCTGCCAATATTCACTATTTCAGTTTTCAGAGTAGCAAGTCTCCTGATTTTCATGTCAGGCAAATTTTGCACTGCCATCACCACAAAACTAAACTGTTCTAGACAGGAAAAAAATCTACTTGATCTTCAAGATTATACATGTACCTGCAAACTTACCCAATGTTATTAACCAGCAAACTATTGGTGCTTCACTCTTCAGATTTGAAAATAGAATCAATCTTCCTTAACATATTGCCTTTCAAAAGTAGTGAGACATTTATAAACTACAGAACCTACATCAATATCAGTATTGTGTAGTTCTGCTGTAAGATGGATTTTTCCCTTCCAAAACGTTTTATTTTGGGGTTGTTTTGGAAGTGGTACAAGACAGATCTAGATTTTTGGGGTTGTTTTGGAAGTGGAAAAAAAAACATCTTATAATAGAATGAATAGAATAAGTAGGTAAATATGGTTCTTGTATTTGTTACAGTGAGAGAAAGCCTAGCAGAAGCGACTTGATTGTATTGGTGGCTCACAACGATGATCCCACAGGTAGGAATGTTGAAGACAGTGCTCTAGATAATTTAATGTTTGATAATGATGCACCTGGTAACAGTTGCACATGGAAGTGTATCCGTGGCAGTTAATAATTTGGATGGGTTTCAGCTCATATCATATAGTGTAAAGTGTCTGGGTACACTTTAATGGGTTATTTCCCCCACCCTTGTTGTCTCAACTGTGATTAACTGAAGGGAGACATAGGTATCAATTTTCCGGTGTAGTCACTGGTGTTGGTGGCCTAAACTTTGTGTCAAGTTTTCACATTAAGCTCTGCTTTGTAACAATGGGCAGACAGGCAGGACACTGTATTCTGTGAAATTCTTGCTACAAAGGGAAGCGATGTTTGTGACTTCCTTTTCACTTCCCTAAATAACAAAGCCTTCTCAAATGGGATCTACTTTTTAGCTCGCCTGAACGAAAGTTCAGGAAGAGCTAGTGTTGTCACCCTGGCGTCAGCGTCCGCGTCGGCGTCCGAACTGGATGTTTTGGTTAAAGTTTTTTTAAAGACCTATATTTTAACACATGGATGGGCAAGGCACTGCAGGTGAGCTATCCTGTACGCGGACAGGTCTTGTTAAGGTAAGCATTTGCTCCAAGAAGAGCAAATTCTTTCCTTCAAGAGTTGACTTCATTGGAAAGGGAGATAAAGATGAAAAAATGGCAGAATTGTTCCCCTTGAAAGTTTACCCATACCTCTTGAATTAGTGGACCATTGCCTATAGCAGCTGTTCACCATCACAGAAGGAAAAGATAAGAATAAATATTTTGAATTCATGTACACGTATATATATGAAAATAACTCATGTTGATATGATAAATAAGGCTGAGATTTGGACTATAAATACGAAATATGGGTGGACTAGCCGGGCCGCATAGCGCAAACGGTAGGGCACCTGACTCATAATTCAGAGGTCCTGGGTTCGAGACCTGGTCTGGCCACATGCTTTCGTTTCTCCTTCCACTGATTCGAGAAGGGCAGTTGTCAGTTACTGGCCAAAGTATGTGCACTTAGTACTGGTTAACCGCTTAGGAGGTCTAAACCTGCCCAGGAACAGTGTGGTTAGGTTAACTGACCGTCCTGACATGACCATAGTTGTTTACCGTGGACGTTAAGCAATAAATCAATCAATCAATCATGGGTGGACTAAGAGCAATCTTGGTGGAATTTAACCATTTTTTTCACAGAAAAAGTGAGAGTGTTGGGGAAGGGGGCACTTATTAGAGAGGGGGGGGGACATTTAGTAGAAGAAACATAATACAGTCGAACCTGTGAACAAAGGCCAGCCATGGGAAAAAACAAAATCGGCCGTTGTTTACAGGTGGCCGTTCAAAGATTCAATAATTTAACGATTTTGGTCGACTGACAGATAAATGTAAACTTCCTCGGAGATTTTTTTCGCGCGCTTTTGTTTGCAGGGAAGCGTTAATATTTTCCCGCCTTTTTGCACGCACGCGAAATCAATATGATTAATTATCGGTTGACTGAGCATACTGTATAAGACAAGATTAGCCGAATAAAACTGACCTTAATTACCTATCAAAAATTAACACTTATAAAATCAAACGCATTATGGGCTATTAAATTGCATAGGATACACTTTGCTACATAAATTAAACTGCACCCGAAAATCAATAACCAGTCTAGCGCTAATAATCAGGCCTGTGGAAATAGAGAAATTTCTTACTTGTCCAGGGACAAGTAAAAAGTCAAACTCCACTTGTCCAGCAAAACATTACAGGGTACTTGTCCAAAACCACTAATATGATGATTGCATTATTTTAAGGATTATCAGGTCATAAATGTTTATCTCATGATTAAGCATATTCTGACAACCTCATCTCTCATTTTAAATAGCCTCAAAGCCTTAAAATGGAATAAAGGA
Organism: Ctena decussata; assembly: GCA_963989385.1. Taxonomy (NCBI): domain Eukaryota; kingdom Metazoa; phylum Mollusca; class Bivalvia; order Lucinida; family Lucinidae; genus Ctena; species Ctena decussata. Next base: position 20,297,099 of record OZ022501.1, on the reverse strand, counting down.
ATCTTATCTATGCTAAATGTCAAAAATATCAAACATCTTTTTCCCTTACTAGATACAGATATAACTTTTTCGGGGTAACTTAACAAATTGGAATGGCAAACAGTGTGGACCTTGATCGGACTGCTCCTGCAGGAGCAGTCTGATCTGGGTCCACACTGTTTGCCTATGTATTTTTCTTAAACAAAAATCTAATTGTTGTACTTGAAAAGGAAATCATAGACTTTTTTCATAGTTGTCCCAGGGCAAGTACATTAAAATTTTTTACTTGTCCTGAGAGAAATGGGACAAGTAGGACAAGTCGGGCATGGTATTTCCACAGCCCTGTAATAATAGATTAGGCAATACACAAACACGTGTGTCTGACAGTGAAACTGTGTTTTGACACAAGGACTGGCCGTTATTCGGAGAAATTAGCGCGTCTCGGGATGGATTTGGATGACCGTTGACCGTAGTTCGCAGTGGACCGTTATTCCCAGGTAATTTAACCAGTAAATTCGACGGGAGGAATCCGAACCGGCCGTTGTGTACAGGAGACCGTTATTCGGAGGTGACCGTAAGCACAGGTTCGACTGTAATTGGTGTATATATGTTTCAGATCAGATGTTTGTGTTTTTCCCAGAAGAAGCTAAGATCGGTATAAAAACTATCAAGACATACTGTTGTAGAATGCAAGAAGAAAACATCACTAGAGCTATTATAGTGGTACAGACAGGGATGACACCTTCTGCTAAACAGGTACTGCAGTAACAGTACCCCCTATATTTGGGTCACATTGACCAATTACCAGAGCTCTAGATAAGAGGGAGTTTTTGATGATGATTAAGGATAATTTTTTTTATTTTTCATTGAAACCATATGTTGTGACCCCTCATCTGAACCGTCTCGATGAGACGGTTCAGATGAAGGGTCACAACATATGTTTTTATGCAGAATTAACAAAAATTATCCCTAATTATCACCAAATACTCCCTCTTATCTAGAGCTCTGAATTACCATACAAGTTGGAAATATTGGGACAATAAGGTATGAGCAAAGGATGCAGATGGCTTCAAAAGGAACCATCTGATCAGGGTCTACACTGTTAACCGCTCCATTCACATCTTTTGGACTCAGTTGGTTTTACAATGCAGTAATGGATCCAACAGATGCAGATTGAAGGGAAAACAGTGTAGACCCTGATCAGATCAGACTGCTTCTTTGGGAGCAGTCTGATCTGGATCTGCATTGTTTGTTCAGACCTATCTGTCCCGATACTTAGAATTTTTGTGGTAGGATCATTGCGTAAAAGTGTTTACCATTAGTGTGTATGAGCAAAATTATCCTGTGTATTATCATTATTTACATACCTCACATGACTTTCCCATACAAAACCTCCACAGGCAGAGGGTAATGTACAAGCATCAATGCTGTGCATGTGATTGTAAACAACTGTTTTACTCCTGTGAGGGAGTTGTCAAACTTGTCTCCATAAGTTGCATGAAACAATAGGCAATAAATTGCTTGTAGAAGGCATGAAATACTGTTTTTATTTTCCTGCCAATGAAGAGCAACTTATTCATAATAAAAGGAAGCTCAAGCTACATCTGATGTTACGTGGGAGAGGGTGCTGGATATAACTGCCAGTGCTGGGACATCCTTCTAATTTGGATAATGGGAAGGCAAGGACCTTTTGTTCTTGCAGTCGGTTCAGATGGAGGGTTGTTTTTTTGCCATCTGTCCTTTCTCTTTCTTTGTCTGATATAAACTGAAATACTGTCTCAAAGGGCTGTTAAAGCCAAAACAACAACAACCACTGACTCTAAGTAGAGTGTGACCAGGATGTCCTGTATAATTACGAAATAAGATAAGCTTCAGCAGAGCTAAAATGTTTTTATTGTAACACTTGGAGATTACAGCATAAAGCAATACTATAAGTAATAATAGAAAATTTGCCACATATATTTGCAGGCTCTTGTGGAGATGGCACCAAAATATATTTTAGAACAATTCCTGGAATCAGAGCTGTTGATCAACATCACAGAACACATGGTGAGTTAACTAGAACAAGCCACATCTCCCTTAACAGCAAGGCTATGGCTGTGTTCCAGCCTCAGTTTTTAATGTGCATGGTATGAGGGAGAACCAGAGAAATGAGACTAGAGACGTAGCATCAACAAACAAGATGTTGGATAGAACTTCCCACTTTATCTTGATGTATTAATCTGCCAAATAAGAAATGGACATTGAATCAAATTTAAAGGCATATACTCCTGTTTCCTGGTTATGCCTACATCTCCTTATGACAGTCCAGAGCTCTAGATAAGAGGGCGTATTTTATGACAATTAAGGATAATTTTTCTTGTTTCTCATCAAAGCCATATGTTGTGACCCCTCATCTGAACCGTCTCGTCGAGACGGTTCAGATGGAATGTCTCGTCGAGACGGTTCAGATGAGGGGTCACAACATATGTTTTTATGTAGAATTAACAAAAATTATCCCTAATTATCACCAAATACGCCCTCTTATCTAGAGCTCTGTGACACTCAATGCAATGTGTGATTCTGTGATTTGGGCCCATCCATTGGTCATGATACAGAGGGTCAGATCAAGTTACTGTAGTATTAATATGAGCCGCGACACGAGAAAACCAACAATGTGGTTATGCGCCCAGCACAGACTCAGATCAGCCTGGGCATCCACCCAGTCTGATCAGAGTCTTCGCTGTCCGCATGGAGGTAGCTTAGACTCTAAGTTAGCCTTTAAGCGCTTAGTGAAAAGTCTGATCAGACTGGGCAGAAGCCCAGGCTGATCTGAGTCTGCGCTGGGCAAACAACCACGTTGTTGGTTTTCTCGTGTCGCGGCTCGTATGTGTAGAATGTGCAAGTTTACTTCAGTCTTCATTTTAAAGCTCAGAAAAGAGTAAAGTGAATGGGGATACTTTCAAGAGCAGCAACTCCCCTATTTTCATTTTTGCCTCCCCAGTGAGGGATAGAATTTAGAAGTAGTCCAAAGGAGCAAATTTATTAAGAAAAGAAAGAATCTAATCCCCTAGGAGCAAATTTTCCAAATGTAGAGGCTGCATCATCCAGGGAAGCTGACAGAAAGTCTTAAAAGTTGCTCCCTTTTGACAACAAGAGCTGTCGCCTGACAGCATAGCTCACCTAAACTGTTGCTTACCCATCTCACAGGCATTGTAATAATGTGACGTTGCCTTAAAGGTCACAATGGGGATGTTGTTTGCACTACATAAAACTTCATGCAAGCATGTCCATCTATTGTCAGCATATTTATAAACAAAAGCTTTAAGATGAAATTCTCAAGGTCGCGAAGTGGGGTGAGGGATGCATTTTGTAAAACCTCAAGCCAGTATCTAAAATCAGTCAAGAATAAACTGAATTTGTCCCAAGCATTATGGTGCCGTATGCCATCACAATACTAACTAAAACACAAATTTCTAAGTCCATGGCCTTGACCTCAAGGTCATGAGTTGGGTGGGATTGGTTTTCTGTAAAACTTAGGCCCAGTATCTAAATATCATGCAAGTATCAAAAGAATCCATTTATGAATTAAAGAGATACCAATATGGTTTAACCAAAACATCCTAAGTGGACCGAAACCCAACAAATTTGTAAGTCACTGACCTTGACTGAAAGGTGACTGAGTGATGTGGGGGTGGTACTCTGTAACACGTTGGACCAATATCTATCTACAGTGCAAGTATCAAAAGAACCCAATCATGAGTTATTAAGGAGATATTGGTCTTTAAAACATTTTAACTTAAACATTCAATGTGGGTAAAAGAGTGCAAAGTTTCTAAGTCCATGGCTTTAACTTGAAGGTATTTGCACGGGGTGGGGTAGTGTAAGTATCAAAAGAATCCATTCACGGGTTTCTAGAAAAACTTTTACCAAAACAGCCAATCTAAAAGCCTAGGCAGAAGCAGATGCAGACACTGGGGTGACATCAACAGCTCTTCACAAACTTTGGTTCAGGCGAGCTAAAAACATTTAGAAAGCTTTGGGGTGTACCAATGCATCTTAAATCTCTTTTTCAGCTGGTACCAGAACATGTGGTGATGACCCCAGAAGAAAAACAAGAGCTGTTAGAAAGATAGTATCCTTACATATGCAGTCAGAAATTAAAAATCTATTGTTCCATGTGCTTGGGAAATAACCTTATCTGAAAAAAAAATCCATGTGCTTAAGCCTAGGGAAAATAACCATATTTTAATTTTCAGCCTAAAGAAAACAACCATATTGGAGAAAGTTTCAATGCATTTTATATGTGGGGAAAGAAGCTGCATTTAGAAAAATCCATGTGCTTTTGGGGATAAAGCCATATTTGATCATTTGTCAGATATAGTTATTTGTCAGATATAGATATTTTAGCACGAGTGGAAGGACATGGTAAAACAGATGCCAGGAAAACTAGTCATTTGTAAATTATTTCCTTAATTCAAAAATAGTAAATTGAAAGAATCTCAATTACCAAGGATACAGCAAGGTGATCCAGTAGCAAGATATTTTGGTCTCAAGAGGGGACAGGTAAGATTTTTCAAGACAATGCAGAAAGGAGTCTCTTAAGAGGGAGGCGTTGTGAGACTTGGCTTGAAGTCCCAGGGCTATAAGGTATAACAGGCATCACCCAACCAGCATGTGGTACAGATCATTACAGCTTGCTAGAGTGTTCAAACCTTAAAATGCCATAAAGCAGAGAACAAAGTTGAAATCTGCAATTAAAAAAAAATATTCTCAAAGACGTGAATGCAGAGTTGTAGGTCCAGATGAGGCAGCTCATATGAGCTGCCTCATCTGGGTCTACACTGTTTGCATATTTAAATATGTTCTGTTTTAGCATTTAAAGGGTAAAAACTACTGCACTCACATAGCACTGGCTAAGCATGTTTATATACTAGGCAAGTCAGGTGCTGAATAGAGCCCAGTTGTAAGCATCATAAGCATAACAAAGTCGTTACTCAAGGATTTGTTAAATTTTTAGCACACATAAAATCAAGTGTGCCAAAAAAAACATTTGAGGAGCTTTAGCACTGTTAAAGTGACTCACCTTTTTCTGCCAAAAAAGGCAGTTTATTTTGTGCACAGTACATGTATACTCATTGACCCAGTTATCAGTGTTTACCAGTTACCGGTGATTGTTTACATCACAGCGATTTGCATACCGAACGTTTTGGTTTTGAGCAGTCAAAATCTCCCGGTAACCGTCAGTCCCCTTTAACTCATGAAAATGAGATTCTTATTTTTTAATTACTGATATAATAAACATAGTTTATAAATCAATTAAGATCACCGGTAACTGGGTAAAGGAGCATATGTTAAAAAATATATTAACTAACAAGGTTGTGGTTTTAAACAACCAGGCCTTGGTAGTGGGAATTTGACCAGGGATGGAAGTGTGTAGTTAGACAAACTAATACACAGTTCCGAGCCACACCCAGAATATCACTCAAAATCACGTGATAGCGTATACCTGACCAATGCAACGACAACTTAGCACGTGACATAGTCTCACAAACAAATCGCACATGGTCAATAAGTCCGTGATTTTACCTTACAGTTAATGGAGGGATGTATACCTGTTTAAAGAAAGCAAAACTAACACCACTTTTAATAAACGTACCCTGCTTTGCAAGAACAGAATGCATCGAAATGCATGATGCACCATCTTCCATGTATAGGTGATGAGGAGGCTGATTCTTTGCCATAGATCGTCAACATTTAGCAGACACTTGCATTTGTCATTTGTTTTTCCGCCATCTTTGTGCAAAGCTTGTGAGACATAGTAACAGTAACTAAGTAGGCGGAGCTTAGCGGCTAATCTCGGAACTGTGTATTGTTGAGCCTATGGGATTATTTATGATGGGAAAAAGATGAAAGATATATAAGAGGCAGTCCTCATTAGACTGTCAGTATGTAGTTACATGCCATATATATTCACACACATGACAGTCATTTACCCAAAAATAGTCAAGCTATATATGAAATGGTTCAGACAGTCTATCTGATAGCTTTATAGAAATGTAGGAAACAGTGCAGACTATAATTAGACTGCTCCATATGGATTCTGATGAGAGATCACATTGCATATTTGATGGTGTATTATATAGGTACATCTCCATGTTTTTGTGCCATTTTTGCAAAGGGAAACAACTTTTATGACTTCCTATTTGCTTCCTGGGTGATAAAATTCATTCATAAAAGGGTTCACTCTTAAAGAAAAGAATTTGCTCCTAGGGGAGCAAATTCTTTCCTGTAAGAGAAGATCATTGTGAGGAGAGGCAAAATAATGAAAATGGTAAAGTTGCTTGCTCTGAAAGTGTAACCTTTCACCTTAATTTTGATTAACAAAAGGACCAGGTATGATTTGGGCCATATTTGGCCCCCTCTCAAAATTTATTCAAATATTGATTTTTTCATTGGTCACCTTGTCAACAATATATATCTAGAAAATGGAGGTGTTACGGCTTGTACAAGGAAAGTTACAGCCATTCTTTTGATCATGCAGTTCTGCCCTGATTTTTAGCAAAATTTAGGGGGTAGGGATACATTTTGCCATATATAACAAAGAAAGGAATTTAAAAGTAAATGATAAGTATCAGATCTAATAATGTATATAATATTAATACTAAATCTCTTTGACATTTACTGGTCTGCATCTTATCACGTGCATGAAGGGCGATAACTCTTGATAGATCACTGGAATTGTCGGATTACAGAAACGCTAAATTAAACTGTTTTTCAATCGAAAATTTACGTTTTAGGGGCATGCCACAATTGCAGTATTTTGTCTTTCAAGGGAATTTAGATAAACCACTCGTTTCAAGATCAACTCATGTGCAGCAGTTACTTTTTCTCGGAATAGAACGTATTAGAGACGTTCTCAGTTTTGCTGGGCCATTAGCTATTAATTTTGTCCTTCGTATTGCCTTTCTTTAAATTACAAAATAACGGTCCTGTTTACCCTCTGGCAAGTTGCCCCCTGTCTAAAGAAGTAGATAAATGTACCAAGACATGCATGCATTTTGTTAGATATTTTTACACTGGTTCGTATAATGATACCCTGGTTTAAAATGCGACGTTTTTAAATGTCGCAATATTGCCGTTGCATAGATATGAACGCCGCACGGCTAAAAAAGATAAACCACTGCTGAAAATCGAGTTCCATTATTAAATTCAGGTGATTTCTTACATATTCCCCGCTTAAACAATATCTAAAGGGTAGTTTTTGCTACGAAATGAGACTGGGAACTAATGTCGCAAATTTTATGTAACCTACGTCACAGCGGTAAATTTGTGCTACATGTATTAACTAAAATGGCCCGGCATCATAAAACTTACACGATCTCACGAAGAAATATGTGTTCCTCAATATCTTATATCATTAGGGCAAATTTGCTCCATTTTGTATATTTTACTCGACTTCAAAATACATTACCCCAGCATTTTTCTGTAAGAATGTAACCTTACGTCACGGGCTTTTCTTAAAACTGAGCAAAGCAATAGCTCTGAAACTCATGTGCAAAATCCTGCCTAGTAACAGCTACAAAATGGTGTGCTTAGATTTCATGCTCTGAAACATTAAATGATATAAAAACGTTAAAATGTGTGCACTGTAACCTACGTCTTACGTAACCTACGTCACAACGTCACTAAGACCACGTTTTGAGAGCGTTGACGTCATTTGATTAAGCAGCGCTTCATAGAAAACCCTTTTCTTCCAAAAAAGCAAAGAAAAACATTTTAAATTGAAACCAGCCAAAATGATCAAATGTAAGTAGATTAGTAAATGTGCAATGCTACGCATGTCAAAGAAATCGTATGCGACATCGCCTTTCAGCGTATCTTAATGACGTCATAAAATACGCCGTTATTAATTGTAAGGGTATGTCTCTAAACATGGTGGGTATTCCAGAATCTAAAACTATTATCTGAAAATATTTTAAGGATTTGAAGCAGATATAATGAGCATTATGTTCGTGATTTTTTCTTGAATTCTGGAATGGTTGTATATATGGCCATTTTTGTCCGCGATTGGCCCAGCTTACTTGAGAACGACTCATTAGTCTGAAAGAAATCGGATGAAAAAATATTTAAAAATATGGGGGTATGGATAAACTTTGCATTATTCTTGCGAGTTGATAAGTTGAAAATGATAAGAAATGAATACAAAAACAACAAAGATATAAAGCTAATAAAAATATTTTGCATTCAAAGTAAACATTTATCTCTAAGAAAGAAAAAAGGGAGATAACTTATGATTTAGATTGAAACTGCATAGCAGTTAATTGTAGTGAACACATTTCTTTTTATAACTGCTGACTTGGTCTTGCAAACATAGGCCAGATTTTTTATGCGCTTCATTTTCTATACGTTGTTATATAAACAAAAATATTAAAGTGAACTATTTACCCTAACCGTTTCCATGGCAACGATTTTCAAAAAAAAAAAAAAAAAAAAAAAAAAAAAAAAGGAAGATGGAGCGAAAGAGCGAAACAAGAAATGAAATATCTTTCATACATGTACTTGTTTTTATACTTGTTTTTATCGTGTGGTTCATTATTTTCGCACGATTTTTTGAGTTATTAATATTTCAACCATATATGTAATACAAACTCTTAGTGAACCTAATCAGCAGAATGATAGTCGTGTATTTCATGTATGAGAGTGGGTGGTATAACTAAGACACTGAGTTATTCATACCGTAATACTGGGTAACTGGGTATTTCACAATCTTTGTCCTATTATATAAACAGCCGTAGGTATTGGAAACAAAGGGCAATGAATATTTTGATTAAACTATGCATTGCTCATACTTTGCCATAGCTAAGCTGTTACTATGGTACTATTATCAACTACGGCGGACTTTAGAGCTACTACTGCAATCTTAATTTCCTCACAAATGATCGCTTTTAGATCTTCGTTTTGACGCTAAGTGCAGTCCAGAACTGCATTGTCGCCATAACACTCATGATAGTATAGCTCAGAGCAATTTTCTATCCATCTGCTGAGAGTCTATCATTCTTTTGTTAGACATGTCCCAGACTTGTTCTGGATAGTAAGGATCTACTCTGTTCTCTGAATTTAATCCACACCAGCTGATATGCTCATTTGCAGTTGTGTTATTTTAGGTATTAAGTTTCAGTCTCCTTGCACCGAGTATCCCTACTTAATCACTCCTCCTTTGTTTTCTTCAGGGTATCTGAACCCTATGTAAGCCTTCCTGTATTCTCTGCTTCATACCGTCTCCTTTTCAAATTCCTCCTCGCATCGCAGAGGTCGAGAACATCCAGTGCCCAGTGCATGTACCTGCGATGTTCATTTCCCAGTATTTCTTTTTATGTATCAGTAACTGATGTAATGTAGGGCGCAGAAAAATGCAAGGAAGTTGCACTAGTTTAATTCGTCCCGTACGTGCACGATTTCGAACAAGGTTTAACTTGTATTTACTTTTTTGCGGTTTGACACTTCAACAGAATATCTGTTGATAAAGTATATCCAGCAGATATATTGAAAAACGGGCGTGACCCCGTCATTTCTCAGTCAGACAATACCCAATTTGATGCTACTTGGTTTTATTTATGAAATGGGAGTAACTCTAACATACAATTTAAAGAGAGTCTTACAAGTGATATGCATAAAAATATTGTTTGATGATTTGAGGTCTGAAGCATGTTTCTTCAGCCCGCCCCCTGCCCCTGCCCCTCCCCCCCACACACACCCACCCACCCACACACACACTCTCAGAAACACACACCTATCTCCCATCACCACCAACACCAATTAATGGATTCATGAGTACAAATATCGTACTACTACTACTTACTGTTACTAACGACTTTCCCCAAGTGGCTCAGCGGTAGTACAAGTACCGTCTTTCGGTCCCGTCTTTTATTCGCTGTCCCGATTGCAACAACATTGCAGTTGCATGTATCCTTTAGAATCAGGAGTTGTATATGACAATAGGCCAATCGTCGTCATGAATGAAGAAGCGAAAAACTATGTTTTGCAGGTTCATATATTCTGGTACTACTTGTCAAAAAGAAGGTAAGCGGTCTGTTTTGGTATTTTATTTAGTAAAATTTCTAGGCGATCCGTAGATTGTCTACCTTCACTGCCAAAAGAGTTCCTGTCGCACGCGCGTCCTTGTAAGGCAACCGTTGTCAATGACGTTATTTTATTTAGAAAAGTTTAAAATTAGGTATCAGCGCAGGCAAGTGCACAGCTGAATTTTTCACACATTGTTGATGTTCTTAAAATGCATTATTATGCAAAAATTCAGCTGTGCACTTGCCTGCGCTCAGGTAGTTTTCGGCCCAAATGCAAACCAAAAATGGCCGAAATTGCCAAAATCAGCTGAGGAGGGGTACATTTAGAGGCTCAGAAGAAGTTAAATATCATTAGAGTATAGATTATTTTAGTCAGAATTGATGGCTAAAGGTTTAAACTCATACATTACATGAAAAGAAGTTTAAGAAGTGCAATTTGGAAAATTCATAAATGAGGGGGCCAAATATGGCCCAAATCATACCTAGTCCTTTAACACGTACTCCTCTTTTACGAAGCTCTTGTTCTGAATTGTAGGTGGTGAAAATTATTAGACCTAGTGAGACAGCTGGCAGATATGTGAGCTACAGACTCTGTGTATGACATGCCATAAGAACTTGGTTGTTTCTACCCATTTCAAAATACGTTCCGTACAGAGTCTGTGTATGACACGCCATAAGAACTGGTGTGTGTATAACACTCAGAAGATATGTTAGATACAAACTGTGTGTAAGACAGACAAGCCACACAGGTTTGTGTGTGCATTACACAGTAACAAAACATGGGATGTAGACATCTGTGGATGACATACTATAAATGATTTGTGTATATTATGCCTAAATGACTCTAAATATTTGGACAGCTAAGCTAGCTGTTGTGGTTATTATCATACGATTTTACTATCTGATGAAGAGTCAAAACTTTGCTGGTCAAAATGGCAAACAGTGATGACCCTGATCAGACTGCTCCTTAAGGAGCAGTCTGATCAGGGTGTTCACTGTTTACTATTAGGCTCTTCTGTCGATATATTAGAATCAGGTATGATACTTTTGAAGAACAGTATGACCAAAGCTGTTTGATATGTTATGAAGCATTGTGGGCAAGGTACTAACCAAGACATGAAACAGCCAACATTTTCAAGATTTATCATTAAAAAATCTAAGTATTGAGATAATTCTGAGCAAAAAGTGCAGAACCAGTTTTGACTGCTCTTAAGGAGCCATCTGACCAGGGTCTGCACTGTTTACTATTCCATCTGCTTCTTTTGGGCATAATGTAAAATGAAAGTGTTCCAGTTTTAGGACCATTATGATAATTAGAGTGCTTCCTTCAAGGCAATTTTGATGTGAAGTTATTGAAAAGGAAGAAGGAATCATAAGATCAGGTCCTCATGAACAAAACTTTTTTTTATATAAAGTCATTAGATCTCTTGAAATAATTTGAATTTTGGCTGTGAATCTAGAAGTGCATTCTAACAAGTTATATTTCATTATTGATTATGTTGTAAGTAGTGTGCTCAAAGGAACTGTTGAGTTGTAATTCATGTTTGCATATGAGGAAAGCAAATATTTATACAAGCCATATTGTAAAACCCTCTATTTGGGCATATGCAAGCTATGCAGTACCCATAGCAGTATTCTGTATTTTTTCTGTTATAAGAAGGGCTTTTTCTCTTTCAGAATGCCCCAGATATCTAAATTAGTATTATGTAACATTAGTTTTGGTGAATTCTGCTCTTTTCATTATACTTTTCATTATCACCCACCTATCATCCTTTTATGACTGAAATAATGTTAAAAAGGACATCAAATTGCAAGTCATCCATCCATAGTGGACAGGCAATAAATAGCATTCTGCGGCTTGTATTTTTAAATCAATAATTTCCAGTATGTGTATTCTTGAACTATGCTAGTCCTTACCAGACTGGTTATGTAGGCAGGATGGTCTGAGCTTGTGCAGTGATCAGCTGCCATAAGATTGGTTTAACCCTTAAAGCACCAAATAAGCAGACAATTAAAGTGATATCTGCAAAATTTCGACAAAAAAATTCCTCCAAGTATATCATATTGAGAGGTCATAGACTACAGGGCAAACAGTATAGATCCAGATGAGGTGGCTTATTTTGAGCCTCATCTGGATCTACTCTGTTCGAAAATTCAGCTATTTTCATTTATGGTACTCTAAGTGGTGCAGCTATAACCTGTAAAAGTGTTTTCTATTTCATTGCATTCAAAAAATATCATACAAAACTCCTTAAGTGTTTGTTTCTTTCTTTAACATACACTAATGATGGATTGTTTAGTAGCTTTGCTAATAAATTTGAGCCGCAAACACGACAAAACCAGCAAAGTGGCATGTGTGCCCAGCAAAGACTCAGATCAGCCTGGGCATCTGCCCAGTCTGATCAGAGTCCTTGCTGTGGCATGCAGGTAGCTGAGACTCTTTGCTAACCTTTATGCACACATCAAAACTCTGATCAGACTTGGCAGATGCCCGGGCTGATCTGAGTCTTTGCTGGGCACACATTCCACTTTGTTGGTTTTCTCGTTTTACAGCTCAATGTTGCGATATTTTAAGTTGAATGGATACACTTTCAAGGGAAGCAACTGTGCCATTTTCACAATCTCCTCTGTGCTGAAGGCTCCTTGGGAGCTTATAGGATTGAAAGGCCATCAATCACAATTTGAAACATGAATATCCTTGAAGCCTCTTGGCCGACTACGAAATTCTGCTTGAATGAAATTCCATTTGCAGCATCTCTTGGGTAGAGGATTAACTGTATATTCTTTTAGGGCAGATGGGCTCAGAATAGTTGCTGTGGGCATATAATGGAAAAACCTTTTCCCGTACATGTGAAACTTCATTTCTCAATGGATTGTCAGGATTCTTATAACTAATTTTGATGGCCATAAGATCTAATGAAAGTTCCAATTTGGGAATGATCAGACAAGTCTCTACAGAGTTATTGCCAGAGCTCCAGATATGGAGGGGTAACAGGGATGATTTAGGGATAATTTTGCATATTTCTCCATAAAAACATATTTTATGACCCATCATTAGAACCGTCTCACCAAGACAGTTCTAATGAGGGGTCACAACATATGTTTTCGTTTAGGTATGGAAAATTATCTTCAAATTATCCTCATTACCCCTTCTTATCTGGAGCTCTGTATTGCTTCTTGAAATTTCCATTGATGCACATTTGGAAAAAGCTTATGCAATTGCTAAAAGCCACATTTTCCTACGGATTTTGTTGGCAGTTGATACTTTTGTTAATAATGATAAGATTAGGCCATCAGATTCTATGAATGTTAGCACAATTGACCTGTTTACCACAGAGTTATGGCCCCTTGCATTTGCTGCAAAAAGCTTCTCACCATGATGAAAACTTTATTTTTCTTTAGATCTTTCTGAAATAGGCTTTATACTGGGATGCCGGGATGCAAAAGACAAACTTGTCTGAGGTCTAATGCATATTAATATTATATGTAGTTCAAAAATATGTGTTGAAAAATGTAGCTTCTTTTGTTGCTGACAAGCTGTTAGCAACATAAGCATGGGAGAAACTTTAAGACAAAACTGATATGCATAAGGCCAAACAGGAGTGATTTTCAGCAGTCAGACAATTTATTACAGAGTTACAGCCCTTGAAATTTCCATTACAGTGGAAGAAAGCTTGTCTTTGCACTACAACATAAATATTTCAAGGGATCATGTTGAAATTATATTAATGAGATTATGGGCAAGTTTGACTGTTAACACTAGTGAACTGTCTACCACTACGGAGTTATGGCCCCTTGCTTATAATGTAACTGCGGGTCCGCTTTATAGAAGCTCAAATTTTTCTGGATATGTATTGATCTGTACAAGTTGTTCAAAAGCATAACACGCCTTTTTGCTAATACGCAGATGCGCAATGAAATTTTGTCAAATTGACAAAATTTTAAGACGCACCTGCATATTTGATGTGCTGACATTTTGGAAACTGGACAAGATATCAATGGTAACTGCAAATAGACGCGACTACATGAAATCCCTTTGAGGCTAAACTGTTATTCTTGCTTGCAATGGGTATATAAAGCACAATTATGCGTAACATATTATTACCCCTAGCTCCGCCCCTGTTGTTTTACAAATACCAATTTGTGCCAAATCAGACAATTCACTGCATAATTATGGTCCCTAGAAATTTCCATAGCCTTATAATGAAAAATTTTAAGCTGAAATCAAGTGTTTTAGAGTACGTTGGCCCTGTGTCTGCTTTTGTAAGCCTGATGCCTTTCAAACTTAAACACACACAAACTGATGTGCTTTAGGTGGCCACCCACAAAATGGATCACAGCAACCAGCCTTCACAAACCATTAACATGTTTAATATTCAAGGTCTTTGCCTACCTGCCCATTGAGATCAGCTCTTAAAAGAAAGAATTTACTCCTTAAGGAGACCCGTTCCCCCGTGAGGAGACAAAGATTGAGAATAGCGGGAGGTAAACTGTTATTTATTGTTGAAACTATATTACTATCATAAATTTTTTTTGATGTTCAGAGATCTTTATAATATGAAATGAAAAAAAGATGTGCAATATACCTCTTTTCAAAGTAGTTTGTCTGCCATATTCAGCCACTTTTCAAAGCAAGTGGATGCTTTATTATAGAAATTTTAGGATGGCAGGTTCCGTCGAATGTCCATCAACATTTCCAAGCACCTTCTTCTCCAAAGCAACTGATTGCAGCCAAATTTCATATGCAGTCTCCAGCGATCTGATGAATGAAACCGTTTGAGCAAACAGTCCTGATCATATGATCAATATGACCACAGTGCTCATATATGGTATAACCTTTAAAAAATTTACTGCCCCAGAACCAAATGACCAATGATCATGCTACTTGGTTTTTTAGCTTCGAGTACTCAGATGCTTGGGTTGGCCTGGAACATTCTTACTGCAAGATCAGATTTGCTACCTGGCGCTTTTATATGAACAAATATGCTACAACAAAACCAGGCCCAACACGACAAAACCTACAAAGTGTCATGTGCGCCCAGCGAAGACGGATCAGCCTGGGCATCCGCCAAGTCTAATCAGAGTCTTCGCTGTCGGCATGTAGGTTGCTTAGCCCCATAGCTACTCTTCCAGTGCACAGTGAAGACTCTGATCAGACTGGGTGGCTGCCTAGGCTGATCTGAGTTCACTGGGTACACCTGCCACTTTGCTGGCTTTCTCGTGCCGTGGCCCAAATTATTTTTGAAAAGTGTTGAAGACATTGGTATAGAAGTTGGTATATACATTTAACTAAATGGGTATATGTCTATGATTTTTGAATACCAGAAGGCAAGGTAATTCTTTGACTTTTGAGACAGAGCACTCAAATTTCAACAATTTCAAAGACCTCCAAATCCACAGGGACAAGTGGAACCAAATTTCACGTTGAGCTTCAAGGATCTTGAAAGGTTGTTGAAATGGTTCTCGTCACATGACCAGCATGGCAACCACGCCTATATAATAGTACATACTAAAAATCTCTCCGGAATCAAAAGACTGTTTGCCTGAAACTTGGCGTCAAATACTCAAGTGCTGGATACACTGACCCTTGGATGACATTGACCTTCTGCAGCAACGTTGTTATGTTATATGAGAAAATGCTATGACAATGGATTTCTTGGAAACTATGGAACACTTTCGTATCAATGTCAGTATATATATCGTCAACTAAGATTTCTGAATCAAGTTCATTCTTTCACCTTTGACCAAGATAACTCATATTTCAGCGTCTTCAAATGTCTTCCCCAAACCCACTGCGCCGATAGAACTAAATTTCATATGGAATCTGCAGTTATTGGGGAATGAAAGTTTATTCAAACAGTTGTGGTCGTTCATAGCTGTATGTGTATGAATATCTGCGATGGGAAGAAATCACAACTGTTCTGTATCCATTCTCGAAACGACGTTCCCCAAGTGGCTCAGAAGTACGTAACCATAGTTGCACAAACCTGCCGCCGAGTGTCCGTCCACAAGAAATCACAACTGTTCTGTTCTGTTTCAATTCTCCTAACGACGTTCCCCAAGTGGCTCAGCGGTACGTAACCATAGTTGCACACACTTGGCGTGTCCGTCCAAGATCTGTTCAGTTCAATTCTCCTATCGACGTTCCCCAAGTGGCTCAACGGTACGTATCTAAGATCACAACTTACTCGTTCCTTAAATTAGTAATTATTGATTACTGTCATAAATATGGTTGCTAAATTTGCATATTAGTTTTTCGGAATAAATCGCATTTTTACCTCCCTTGGAGAACATCAATTTCTAATGGGATTAATTCTTTAAAATGTCTCTGTTCCATGGCGTTCTGTTTCGTTCCGTTCAGCTAACTATCAATTGCCGTACCAAATTTTCTAATAACCCATTTTCCTGTGGGGGGAAAAGGACTATGGGGGAGGTGGCGAGGGCGGGGAAGTGGCTCTATGAGGTCCGGATATAGTCGTCTTTCCTATAGCCATTATACGGGGGGTGGGGGGGGACTGCTCTTTGACAGTAACAATACTTTTTTTCAGTTTTGCAATTGGCATCACCGCTGAGCCTCCCCGCTGAGCCACTCGGGGAATTTCGATACGAGAATTCTAACAACAACAACAACAATGAGCCACTAGGGGAACGTCATTTCGAGAACGGAAACAGAAAAGATGTAGTGACAAATGCGAACAAGGGAAACTCTAATCATGATCAGAGCAGTCTCATCAGAGCCTTAATTCACCTTTAGCATTTGCAATACAGTTGACTCTCCTGATCTCAAACACTGACATCTCAAATTACCTTCTCCTATCAAAGAATATAGTTTTGACACATTGTCTATTATTTTTTACATTTCAACTCCGGATGTCTAAAACTACTGGTATCTCAAAGTAAATTTTCTGGGACCAGAAAATTTACTTGGAGATATCAGAAGTTTAGATGAACGTCGCCTTTGAGATATCGTGAGTTGGTTATATGAGCCCTACGGTGTCTAAAAGTGAAGTGATCTGTCTGCGTAGATACGCACTTTTCTGTACGCACCTGTCCCAGGGTACCCTTTCATGTGCCGTCGATCTATTATGCAGTACTAATTATCATGCCAGAGTATTTTTCATGATTTTGGAGATAAATTATTCCAGATATATTGACCTAATCATATGATACGCCGACATTTCTTAATACCGTAGTAACCCTAAACGTCGGGACACCCTAATTTAGTGCTAAAATTATCCTGACGTGTTATTTGACAGAAATAGCTTTGACGATCTCATGTCGCTGAATATAGGGATCAAACATCTTTTTTCATGCATTGACATTTGCCAGGTCCCGAGGGAGCTGATGAAAACCGATTCGGCCGAGGTTTTTATCAGCTCCTGAGCGACCTGGCCAATGTTAATGCAATGAAAAAACTTACTTGATCGTTATTATTGCATAAATAAAATTACCTTGCTGATTCCTACACGCACTATGCGTTTCTATAAAAGTCCTCGTTTCAGTTCATGGTCAGCTATCGTGAATTTTTATCCAACCTTTAGCAGCAGTTTACAAGTCCAGATCATGTTCATTAATTTTCTTCACTTTGATGTCGCCTACTTTTTTCAGTTTTTACAATATTCGAATCTGTATAACTCTACCATACAAGTCTTTATCTGTTCAATAACTGCGATGGAAAGCTACCGCTTGCTTATAAACTGAGAGTATTGCCCTGCAACTTGCCTACGAAAAGTCGCAAAGGCGGTCATTATATCACACGAATCGCCTTGTTAATATAAGGCTTAATGTTCGAAAAAGCAGGCTTGTTAATAGCGTGTGACACCGATATTTATGCAATAATGAACGGTTAAGAGTCTTCGGCCCTTTCAACAGTATTCCAATCGCAGGGGTGAGGGAGCACTTGTTCTCAGGTTTCATGGTTATCAAATTGCTCATACGCGGGTACTGTATCAGCACTGTTTCCCAGCTTCATTCATTATTCAAAAGGTTATCCATTTCTCATATCAATCCAGTACTGTTTCCCAATTTTCATGGTTATCCGTTACTCATGCTTACCCAGTATTGTTTCCCAATTTTCATGGTTATTCATTTCTCATACGAATTTAGTATTTTCCCCAATTTTCATAGTTTACTATTACTCATACCAATTTAGACCGTTTCCCAGCTTAAATGCTTATCCATTACTCATACCAATCCAGTACCGTTTCCCAATGTTCATGGTTATCCATTACTCGTACCATTAAGAACTTTTCCAATTTTCATGGTTATCCGTTACTCATACCAATCCACTCGGGAAGATAGTACTCTTCCCGTATTATTGAAGGTCCGTCCAGCGCCGATCCAGGTCTGGGAAAATCTTTCAAATATACAACCGTACCCCCTGACAACCACCCACCCCACCAACTAAAGGTGCCAGCTGTTATGATGGTATGGTTACAGAGGCTCATTATAGCCATGTCAAGAATAGGTTCCTTAAAATTACTAACTATAACATCATTGCCTTTAATATTTTGTCTACACCAAAGTTTGTCATCAGTAACTACTACGAAAAAGGCATCTTTGTACCGTTTCCGAAAGAATTCTCTCGACTTGTTTATATATGCCTTGTCCGCAACTACTCTTCCCTGCTTAATCATAGAATTAGCCAAGAAATCTCCTCTTCTTACATGAATACCTATCAGTGTCTTAACGTTGGGCGTTTTTGATATGAGGTATTTGATAGCCTGATTTATAAAATTAGGCTTGATAGTTAGCTGCTTCCGAACCTCAGCAGAAACATTTTCAAAATATTTCCAAGACTGGTAGTGACCTATGAGCGTCAGATTGTGGGAGAGATATGTATTGTTTATATTCCAGTGTTTGTTTCTCCAGTCTTTCTCTCTTATAGTCAACACATTTTTAAGTTTCCCCTGGAAAACGTTAGAATTAATTTGGAAATACTTCAGTAAGGTATATGCTGGCTTTATAACATGTGTGTATTTTAATTCGTGAGCTATTCCAAACGAAGCTGCGAACTCAAACATCCAGTTTCCCAGTCGCCCAAGTGGGTCCGAACAGATTAGAAAATGATTTTCAACTGTCTTCGCCATTGTTGAATTTACTTTGATTGTCGTTGTAACATTTCCTGCATTTTGTCCAGAATCATAATTCTTTACTTTGATTAATGTAGTACTATTTAGAATTTGTCCAGAACGAGAACTGTTTACTGTAAATGAAAAACTATTCGCGATAATTTTATTTTCGCACAACTTCGCTGTTTGTGAAGTTTTGCGAAAATAAAGTGTCGCGAAATGGTTATAGTGTATGGGCACACCTCTATGTTATTTTCGCCCTTTTTTTCAAGAAAAAATTTGCTCCTGAAAAGTGTGTAACTTTTTTTTTCTTCAAGAGTTAACCCCGATTTGGAAGGAAGGCAAATCAAAATGGTATAGTTGCTTCCCTTGAAATTGTAGTGAAATGACATTCACAATAGTTTTTGTTTATCGAACTTTGCAGTTCGTGATGGTTCGTGAAAATGAATAAACCAGCGCAAAATTGTTTTGCTATTTATAAATGCAAAGAACTATACAAGCTCGAATTCAAATTTTCTCGAAAATATACATATTTGTTCAAATCTTCGCGGTGTACCAGTGTTCACGATTTTCGCGGTCAGGATTAATGCCCCGACTTACACTGTAGGTACTCGCGAGCTTGGTGTTTTTTTATACGCCCGTTTTGAAAAAACGGACGTATTATGTCATGGCGCTGTCCGTCCGTCCGTCCGTCCGTCTGTCCGTCCGTCCGTCCGTCCGTAAACATTCTTGTGCGCTCCATAACTCATTAATCGTTTGGGATATATTCATGATATTTGGTAGGAATATGTATTAGGTTGGGGGAACGTGTCGCGTACAGAAGTGGTTGCTCCCCCTTCCTTAGTTTCCAAGTTATGCCCCTTTGATTAATTTTTTCCCTGCCAGTCTTGTGCGTGCCATAACTAGATAACCGTTTGGGATACCTTCATGAAACTTCATAGCAATGTGTATGAAGTCTCAACGATGTGTCGCGTACAAAAATGGCTGCTCTCCTTTTCTTCATTTTAGAGTTACATCCCTTTCATTAGTTGATTATGGTTATTTTTGTGTATACATATCTTGTGCATACCTTAACTTTGTAACCGTTTGGAATATCATGATGAAACTTTATAGCAATGTGCATGATCACAAGACGATGCGTGGCATACAAGAATGGTTGCTCCCCCTTTCTTCATTTTGGAGTTACTTCCCTTTGATAAGTAATTTTAGGCATTTCTCAGTCACTCCATATCTCCTTAACCTTTTGAAATATTAGAATGTAACTTTGTAGGAATATGTTTAATAATGGGGCAATGTATCCCAAGCAAGAACCACAACTCTGGCTTACTGAATTATCTGCCCTTGCATAAATTTCCTGTTTCCTCTGTGATTCCTTAACCCTACATGTGATTTTGTCAGGGGAATGTAGTAGAGCCAAGAATCTAGTATATTTAGTTTATGAATTATCTCCCTTGTTCAACTATGGCATTACTCAACTTTTGAGCCACAATAACTTTGAAGCTGATTTTTGGTATACTCATAGTATTTGATGTGTTAAATATTTGAATAATGTTGCTGTCATTAGTTATAAAGTGGTTGCCCCTGTTTGTCTGCCTATCCATCCTTTTGTAAACAATCTTGTTCATTCCATACTCCTTTATGACATTAAAACGGGCGTATTATGCGCCGCTTGCGAAGCCCTTGTTATGAAGAGATACATGCGATAGGAATACATAACAATTCCGCTACTAATTACAGCGAACCCGCGGTATTCTGGTACAATATCAGTAAGAATACGCAAAAATTCACAATATGGTAATTTCTATAATAAGTTTACCATTATAAAGATTTCTTTGCAGATTCATTCTCCTTGACTTTTTGTCCATATTTTTTAATTTACTTTCCGTTATTTTTCCAAACACATTTAAATATGGTTTCACGTGGCTGGTTGATGAATTATTCACATGTACTTTAAACGGAACATTTTTAGTCTGAGATTTAGTGTCCAGTCCTGAATACTTTTCTCTAAATGTATTGAGCACTATAAAATTTCTGGAAGTACTCGAAAGTTGTAAAAGTAAATATACGACCAAAATGCATAACTGAACAAGAAACGTTACACAAAATGCGGTCTGATATCTACATCCCATTCTCAGGTTAATCAAAATCATTCTGCTATGGTAATTCATTCGATATTTCCTATGAACTACATCGTGTGAAAACGTTTCAATAGCTGTGTCGATGCGTATGCCTATATCAGCCTGTACTCATGCACAGGGTAGTCAGGGCAGGGAGCAGTTTTGCCTAAATTATAAATACGATACTTATTCAAGCACTTGTCCTGACAAGACTGCGCTTGTGCGCAGGCTAGCATGGACATTCGCACTTTGCATATGTCTGAAAACAGTTTTTTCCTCTAATAAAATCTGATCATAATCGATTTATATTTCATCGAGCGGTTCAATTTTCCTCGAAAATCAATCGTAGTTGCTGCATGCTTAAATTACCTTGGGTACATCCACATTTTACGAGGGCACATCAGTTTACAAGTTCTGATTATTATCATGCTCTCTGCCCACACTGTAAAACAATTTCCGTAGATTTTACTGAAGAATACCTGGCAACCAGCTGCCAGTCCATTTCCCGTTTCCCGTTAATTTTATGGGCACCCGCAGAGTAGGGAAGGATAAGAAAGGTATTGTTTTGATCAAATAGCCATTCAAAACTACAAAGGTATTTTCGAGTGCGGTCAGTTAACATAAGCTACCATATCATAATTTCCACAAATGTTCTACAGGTAGACGCCCGTAAAAATAACGGGAAATGGACTGGCAGCAGGTTGCCATGTATTTTACCATAAAATCTACGGATTTTTTACAGTGCACGCCCGAATGTGATTTGCGCATATCCATTAGCTGTGTGTGCTGGTCGAAAGCATTTGTTTTTCACTTGAAAAACGCAATTCCGCAATTAGGCAACTTTCTTCTTCTGCCCCGCCTAAGGTACCGTATATTACTTAGTATTGGAACAGGTAGGTCTGAGCAAACAGTGAAGACCCAGATCAGACTGCTCCCAAAGGAGCAGTCTGATCAGGGTCTGTACAGTTTGCCATTTTATCTGCATATATTAGACACTTTATGTCTATTCTCCTAAAATTCAAATTTAGAAAAAAGAGAAAAAATGACTAACAGTCCCGAAGGCATGAATACATGTAAATAAAAGAAGCAAAAAAACCCAACTCCGTGTTTCTTTAGTATACTTCACATAAATATATATAGCTACATGTATATATACATTCAATAGAAACCAAGACTGGCAGTCTGGCACACACCATATTATAACGTAATGATAGGCATAATATTTATAATAATTAGCTAATTTGTTTGTGCAAGTACGTTTCTGTTTGGTTTAGTGAGTAGAGTAGTTTGTCATGTTTGCCGAAATTGTTTTAGCTCACCTGAACACAAAGTCCTCTCAGTGAGCTATTGTGTCCAGTCACCGTCCATCGTCCATACTAATCTTGTGAACATGTGAAGCCACAGTAGCTCAGTGGGTTAAGCGCTGGTCCGCTGAGCTAGCGGTCCCGGGTTCGAGTCACTCTTTTTAACCGAAAACGGGGTTCCACTTCACAAAGCCTTTCATTATTACTCTTCCATCGTCCTGATATGACCGAAATACTGGTGAAAAAGGACGTAAAATGGAAGTCACCC
Organism: Ctena decussata; assembly: GCA_963989385.1. Taxonomy (NCBI): domain Eukaryota; kingdom Metazoa; phylum Mollusca; class Bivalvia; order Lucinida; family Lucinidae; genus Ctena; species Ctena decussata. The sequence continues at coordinate 20,274,296 of OZ022501.1, read as the reverse complement.
ATCCATCATATGACAGATGATTTTTAGCAGTCATAGCCAACGTACGTAAGCAATGTGTTTGTGGCCCTATAATTGCTAGTTCGATAATGGATCAGTTGTACTGATTACACCAAAGGTTTTGCCAATTGCATAATTAAAACTGCTGTATATCATCATGTGAACACATTACCCAGCAGGCACACAAGGTTGAATCAGCCTTGAAACAACCTTGATTCAACGTCATGACGTTGAATCAAGGTTGATTCAATGCAGGTTGATTCAATGCTGATTCAACCTTATGTGCCCAGTGGGTACAACCTACACTTATAATACAACTGAAACCAAATTTGGAAATTAAGTTTAGTGCTACAAACACTGGACCAAGTCCATAAATTTGCCACATCGCAATACAAGAGTTATTGCCCTTTATTTAGTAAAATTTGTACTGTAACTACATGTATATGGCGACAATATCGCAGCCAAGTTCAACAAGAATTGTCAGAAGACAATAAAGGGCGACTTTGCGGGAGCTTGACTTTAACAGGCCGAGTTAAATATGGACAATACCGGTCAGATGTATAAATGACCCGAGTTTCATTGCTCTAGCCCTTACACTTCTTGAGAAACAGACCTAAACGTGAAAACTCGCCAAAAAATTGCGAAGTTGGTGAACCTTAAAATGAAGGTCAAGACTCAGTATTGATGCTGGCTTTGAACTCTACTCTTCAAGGTGTATGCATGACCATGACCCAAGTTTCATGGCTCTTGCTCTTATGATTTCTGAGAAAATGAGCTAAACTAAAAACTCAACATAAGCCGCCATCGCCGCCATCGGAAAAACAATACATGTACATAACTGAGCCGCGACATCAGAAAACCAACAAAGTGGTTGTGCGCCTAGCACAGACTTAGGTCGGCCTGGGCATCCACCAAGTCTGATCAGACTCTTCGCTAAGCGCTTAAAGGGTAGCTAAGTGTCTCAGCTATCGCCGGCATGCGAGCAGCGAAGACTCTGATCAGACTGGGCGGATGCCCAGGCTGATCTGCGTCTGCACTGGGCGCACAACCACTTTGTTTATTTTGTCGTGTCGCGGCTCAGTCAAACAACATTTCGTGAAGACTGATACTGACCTATCAAGAATGCATATTGGGTGGATTTGTATGCAGGGAGTCGTGGGCTCGACTCCCATCGGGATGCATGTCCAGATATTCCTTCCAATCAAATCAACCAGGAAATGTCCTGAGCTGGAATAAGTTGTATGATGGAAGGATGGATGGATGACACGATTTCACGTCATTTTCTACAGTATTTCAGTCATATCAGGACGGTAGATGGATGTTAATGAAAGACTGTGTGCAATGGAACCCCGTCTACGTTTGAAAAGATTCTCGCCTCAAGCAGGGATCGAAACCGGGACCGCTAAATCAGCAGGACAGCGCTAAACCTACTGTGCTACCGGAGCTCCAATAAGTGGTGTCAGTGTGGCGGTATGTGATAGCATTGTTGCTGGACGTCAGCGGTGGCGTTAGCCTTATCAAATGAGCCGCGACACGAGAAAACCAACAATGTGGTTGTGCGCCCAGCGCAGACTCAGATCAGCCTGGACATCCGTCCAGTCTGATCAGAGTCTTTGCTGTCCGCATGGAGGTAGGTTAGACTCTTAGCTACCTTTTTTAAGTGTGATAAGACTGGGCGGATGCCCAGGCTGATCCGAGTCTGCGCTGGGCGCACAATCACTTTCTTGGTTATCTCATGTTGCGGCTCAAATGGCAAAACTGTACATGTGCATACAAAACACAACATCACCGGGGCAATATGCCTGTTTGGGTTTTGTACCAAGGGAATGTGGCCCCCGCTGAAACAAGCATGTGTGGAAAAACGCGCGCCACAGTTTTCTGCGCGTTTGTGCAGTTTCCTGTAAGCTTGCGCGGGTGGTCGTGATCATGGGATGGTGCTGGGTAATTTCAGTGTCGGGGCGTCCTACTAATTTGGATAATAGTACAGCAAGGTCCTCCTGTGCTAGCAGTGGGTGCGGATGGGGGTTGTTTGGACATTTTTTCTTTCATCTAGGAATACATTGTTCGAAGCAAGTATTGAAATAGCATAGTATCTGATGAATGCAATTACCTACCGCCACCCTCATGCAACTTATCCCAAATGAAGACAAACAATTCCACCTGGTCTATTGGATTGAAGAAATAGATCAGACATTGATTTTTCAGTCGACCACAGTCACTCGTATGATTGTCGCCGCGCAGAACCTTAAACCATGTGCGTACTGCAAATACTCATATCGACCCTCTCTTTGAGCATACTGGTCTGAGTATTCACGTTTTAGCTTCTAAATATCCCATGATTCGTAAATTTGTAATGCAAATATGGCAGACGCTGATCAGACTGCGCGGATGCGCGGGCTGATATGACCTTTCATTTCGAATATGCTATTGAGGTACTTTTCACGCGGCGCCAATATTATTTTTAATTTGCCAGACCTAGCGTTTTGATATTCAGAGCATGACCTTTGTCAATAGCTCTCTGTATGATAATATTGGCGACTGAAAATCGTCAGACAAGCAAGTCTTGCATGCAATTACGTGCATGCCCACTTGTGCAGGGACGTGATTATACCTAAGAGGCATAGATGAATAAAGTGCTAACCTAGAATCCCCTCTAAATAATGTCATCGCAAAGGTTCAAACCTGATACTGTATACATGTACATGAAATGATACCGAGTCTCCTTTTTTCAGTTCAGTTCAGTTCAATTCTCTTATCGACGTTACCCAAGTGGCTCAACGGTACGTCTCCTTTTTTTGGCATTTTGCCGATGTTTAATGGTCTAAACTTCAGGCTCGAGATTTAGGGACAATTTCATAATATGAGCCGCGACACGACAAAACAAGCAAATTGACACGTGCACCAAGCAAAGACTCAGATCAACCTTGGCATCCGCCCAGTCTGATCAGAGTCTTTGGTTTGCACTGTTCTGTCATGTCGCGGTTCAGTACCTTATTTTTCATGGTCTACTTCTCAAGCTTCAAGCGCATGTTCTACGGGAAATTGCCTTTGGGGAGAAGTCGCTTGCTTCAATTTGCGGCTGTTTCCAGTTTTTCCAGTCTTGCTAAGCGCTGGCCTACTGATCTAGCGGACCAGGTTCGAGCTCCGCTTGAGGCGAAAATCTTTCCTACCGTAAACGAGGTTCCATTGCATACAGCCTTTCATTATCACCGTCCAATCGTCCTGATATGACTGAAATACTGTTGAAATGGACGTAAAATTGCAAGTCATCCATCCATCCATCCAGTCTTGCTTGTTTAGTGAGGCCATAGTCCATCCGTACGAAATTATCTCGGTGTCTTTAGAGTTTAGCGTGTACATGTACAGTTGTGCCGGTTTGATGAGGCGAACGCCACTGGCGGCATTCGACAACACTGCAATCACCGACCGCCAGCCACTTGATACCACTTGTCCGGCTCAAGGCACACTGTTATTCGGATTTCCTGGTTTATTGGATTGAAGATGTGCCACCCGGTGGAGTCAAACCTCGACATCATGTGTCAAGGCGGGCACTCAATCCACTAGGGTCAGGTCCTACGCTTTCCAGGGAATTCCCAGTTAATACGCTTATAAACTCCATGCAGTTGCGTCTCTAATTTACATAAGTAGTCAATATGCAAAATTCTATTTCAAATTCTTTATTTCATACAGGTTAGCAACGTGCAAACTTCACAGAATTTCAATAAGTATTTGCCAGTAGGCAGACACTCCCTGTTTATATGCATGGGCACGCATTATGCAAGGCCGCGATAAAAATGCCTTATAGCATCTTCAGAAAGCCAGGGCTCAGACTAGCCTGTACATCCACGTTTTCTGAGTCTTAAGGTAAATGTGTACACACTCAGAGGAGCAACTGTTATTTTCATTTTGTCTCCCTTCTCAATGGGGTCAACTCTTGAAGGAAAGAATTTGCTCCCCTAATGGCAAATTCTTCTTCAAAAGAAGACTCTGCTTTAAAATTGCTTTGTTGTCCATGGAAGCAAGCAGTCACGAAAGTTGTTCTCCTTTGCAAAAATTGCTGAAAAATATGGACATATACAACTTAAACCAGCCTGAGCATCGTTTTATCAGTCTTTATTATAAGTGTACACAAGTACAGGTGCCATTATGTCATGATCCAGTGATTACTGTTGCAAATAAGAAAGACCCTGATAAGGCAAATGTATGCATGTGCTGGTCTGAGTCTTTGCTGTCTGTATTTGCTGTCACATATAGTTAATGTTTGTGGTGCAGCTTTTACCACTAAGTTAAAATACCATGACTGAAACAAAAGCAAGAATATTTTCCGTTTATTTTTATTCATTTCTTAACACATACACTGAAGACAAAATTAATACATATTTAAAGAATAAATTTCACATGATATATAATATGAACATGTATTATACGATAAATATTATTAAAGCATGAAGGCTGGCTTTCAAATTTAGAGCAGTCTGATCTGGTTCTACACATCTGTTTGTGTACAGATCTTTTTATATTCAGTAGGTTGGTTAAATGTTAAGGGGTGATAGTTTAATAATTGTTGACATTTCATTAATTCTTCCATATATATATTAATCATGTCAATTATGGTTAATTCAGAGAATATGAAACAAAACATGAAGCTGTTGATTTTTTGAAAACATGTACTTACAGACATAATCAAGTTCACATGAGTCAGAACTTTCAATAGTAATTAGTGAAAAATAAGCAATTTATAATAGTTATATAATAAACATGGTTATTGCACTGTATGTTCAATATAAATTTTGAGCTGGGAACCCAAAATAATCTCAGGTCATGTTGAACTAGAGAAGATTGAATCTGCAGAGTTTATATACACTTTATCATGCATGTGCTGCAAAACTCACCTAATGACAGAGGTATGATAACATGATGTGATATCATGTCAGTGTGTATCTGTGCATGCGCGAATGTTATCAGGCGATGCCTTTAGAAGCGATCGCTGAAGACGATTGGCTACATACTGACGTTGGCAGTGATAACATGTTTGGTTGGTTAAATGACGTACCAATTTTCGTCACAACGCATTCGCGACTTCAGCAAGTTCGAACAAAAGTGTGTTTCTTTTCATTTACTTGACTCTCTTTATGCCTTAAAATCTTCTTATGATGCAAGATAAATAGAAAACCATGGAAGTGTCTCTTGATATCAAGTTTGTCAGGCTCGGCCAGAAACACGTTGGATTGGATCGGCAAGCCTCGCCATTCTTACGCTGTTTCTGGTCTTGCCTGATAAACTTGATATCAAAAGACACTAACATGGCATTCTCTATTTATCCATGTCTAACATTAAAATGAATGGACACACTTTCAGGGGAGGTAACTCTGCCATTTTCATTGCCTCACTCCCCAACGGAGGTCAATTCTACAGGCAGGAAGTTGCTCCTCCAGTAGAAGTTCTTTCCTTTGAGAGTAGACCCTCTTTTGGAGGGATGTGTACAAGATGTTTGGTATCCTTTGGTAGCAGCTCATCTCAAAGGCCTACATTCTTTTCTATACTGCCAACAAGGTCCATGTTTCACAGGTATATTGAAAGACAGATATGAAAAGGGAGCCTATCAGTTTCCTCTTTAGGTTTGGACACATTTCTTATATAAATTTTTACACTCTAGCTCCCGTAACATGATACTACTTAACCCTTAAACTGCAAAACAAAGCAGATGACAAACTTTAAGAGTAGACCCCATATTGGAGGAGCTTCTTTGTCTCTGGGGCCAAACACAAAACTCATGTTATTTCCTGCCACTTTTGTTTCAGGGAAACCTGTTTCTGCCACTTTTGTTTCAGGGAAACCTGTTTCTGCCACTTTTGTTTCAGGGAAACCTGTTTCTGCCACTTTTGTTTCAGGGAAACCAGGTTTCCCTGAAACAAAAGTGGCAGAACTGGTTTCCCTGAAACAAAAGTGGCAGAAAAAAAAATGAAGTGTACCAGTTCACCATAACCAAACAATGTAAGAGAAATAAATATTGTTTGGCAATTAAAGGAAGGAATTTAAACCTCCATGTTTTTTTCACCATTTCCAAAGGCAGATAACTTGAGTGACTTCCTGTTTCCTTCCCTGAGTAGTGTATCCTATTCAGAATGGGGTCTACCCTAGAAAACTTGCACATAAGGAGTAAATTCTTTCCTGTAATAGTTGACACTGGGAACTGGGAAGGGGACAAAATGAAAATAGCTGATATGATCCCCATTAATGTGTAGCTATACAGCTTAAATTATGCATATTATAAAAAGAAAATGATGAGACTGGAAGCAAGTTATACACTAAACTACATGATTAGCTCTCATTAGGTAACTAACAAGATATTTATAGTCTGAACATTCTACAAGACAATACTAAAATCACCCTGACTATGCTAATGCCCAGAGTTTGTCTTCTTACAGCACACATTTTCAAAATTGGTTAAATATCTGAAGGCGGCATAAAGAGTTTGTAAACTGAATATGCCTACCTCAGACATATATTTGGATTATTTCATCAGTTACAAACAGTATAGTGAGTTTCCAAGAAAAAGTATACAAGAAAACCATATTTACCTTTTGTTATTTTTTGTTTGTTTAAGACTGCCACAGAAAGAGATTCTTAACATGTGCTTTTCATAAAGGCATGCTAACAAAACTTCATTTTGTAAAACTTTACACGTACTATATAAACATTTTTGTTTAATATTTCAGTGGTGCATAAAGTCTTTATCATGTGACTTTGCTGTAATTCAGTGGATAACGTCCTGTCATAAAAATCATATGATCATACATATAATAACATTTTGGCAGGTACATGTAATGTCATTCACAAGAAGTGTGTCAACAACAGGTTTTCTTATTGAAATAATGTTCATTTTGAAAGCAATAAAACCCCTTAAAGGTACTTAAAGGTATGATAAACAGAGTCTTACACTAGTGGTCATATCATATGAAATTTATGAAACTTGCCTAAGGCTTGTTTCATAAATTTGATATGAAATGACCACCCATGTAAGATCCTAAATTTATATAAAATAAAGTTTTACAATCATAGTACGCCTATTTCAAATGTATAGGCTGTCCAAAAAACATGTTCTCTAGCCATTAGGACAGACAGGGTGGCAATAGCTGAGAACAAAAAATGTTCATCATCGGATCCATACATAAATATCAGTTTAATACTGCCAGTTAGGGGACTAAGTACTTCACTAAACTAGAGCAAGTGAGGAGGGGCTCATGTATACCCCTGACCAGTGCCACCGCCTAATGAAAGCATACTTTCAACACAAAACTTCAATGCAAATATTATACATATACAAAATATAAAATCTGTGACCTTGACCTTCAGTCAGCAGCAGCATCCATGTGATGTAAACAAGTTGGAAATAAAACTAGTCATGCATCATTAGATTACATTCAAGTATAATTAGAACTATAAGCAAAAAAAAAACACAACAAATGGCAAAGTCCTAGTTACTGACCTCCGGCCCCATCCATGAGCCTGACCAAGCAGCTTTAGAGTCTATATCAAAAGTCCTGCTAGAGAGATATCATGAACTAAATATGGAAGAAATCTTCAATGCACTTACAGAGGTATGAGCAATCAGAAAGGTTTAATGCAAAACTTTGACATAATCAAAATGCCTAAGTCATAAATTATTGACCCCTAGCCCCACCCTGGGGCCTGACCCAGGGGCTTAGATAGAGATACCATTAATCAAATATGAAAAGAATCTGATGTGTGGTTACAGAGAAATGAGCAATCTAAAAAGTTTTAACACAAAACTTTGACGTAAAGTTGATGAATGGATGGACGGATGGATGAACAAACAAATGAAGGAAATGACGAACAGATGGAATGACAAAAACTATATTACCCCTGACATGTCAGAGGTATAATTGACATGTCAGGGGTATAATAAGCAAGTGGATCAACTTATGTACGAAACAATCATTCCAATTATACTTCTCTCAACATATACTTCATATGCTGGATGTATAATAAAATAATCCCATCAAAGAAGACGCAATACTGCAATAATGTGATTGTCATGAATAAATGAGAATAGTATCAAGCACAGCTCTAGATAAGAGGGAGTATTTGATGATAACTGAGGGATAATTTCTCACTAAAACCGTATGTTGTGACCCCTCATCGAGACGGTTCAGATGAGGGGTCACAACGTATGTTTTTATGCAGAATCAACAAAAATTACCCTTAGTTATCACCAAATACTCCCTCTTATCTAGAGCTCTGATCAAGTCAAGTACTGTACTGTGATGTGGAACATAACACAGGTTGGCATATTTCATTTTTTGGTCAGGTTCTTATACAAATAGCCTAAAGTAATGGGCTTAAATGTAGCTTAAATTTGGATTAATGAACTTATACACATATACAAAATGGAAAATAAGACTTCAAGACTAGTTTATGTCAGCTAAAATGACTTACGCCTATCTTTTCAATACTTAAATAAACTTGAACATGACAGAAAAATATGTATCGAATGCAACTAAAACTGAAAGCTGATCTAAAAATTGTTTTAATAGAAAAATAAAATAAAAGCTGAGGTAAGAGGCAGTGATAGAATACATATTACACAAATCAATATTACACAATCTTCTATATAAGCATTTTTATACATTTTATATAAAAATCTTCTGTGTAAATTTGTTAGTTTTTGAACACCATATATATGTATACATTTAGAACACAGATAACGAGTAAACATCTGATGAGAGTTTCCAGGAATTTTTTTTCCTCCCTCTGCAAAACTTTGTTAGCAATAGAAGCCACAGTGTAAGTTTCATGCAGACCAAAAAAAATGATCCTGGACGATCATTAAGGTGTATGGATACACTTCCAAGGACAACAACTCACCAAGAAGTAATAATTACATCCAGTCTCATCAGGAACTACTCTTTAACGAAAGAATTTGCTCTCTTTCGAGAACAAAGTCTTTTCTAAGAGAGAAGTCCCCTTTGGAGTAGGGATGCTTCTATCAGGGAAGTGAATTTCTTGTAAAATTGGATTTACCATCAAGACTAATAACTCTCACTTAGAAGCAGTAATCTACAGTTTCATAATAGACTACTCTTTCAGGAAAAAAACTGCTCTTTATACAGAGCAATCAATTCTTTCCTGTATGAGTAGTCGCCCTTGAAGAAGAGATTCTTCCACCAGAAAAGTGAATGTTTTCTGTCAGAGTTGTCTCCCTTGTAAAAAACATGGAGATATATCCATACACCTTAAAACTCGCCTTTCTACCGTATTTCTTCAGCTATAAGACAGGGTTTTTTCCTTCCAAAACAATCTAAGAAGTCTAGATCTGTCTTGTTAGGTGAATCTAGATTTAGGATGTTTTAGAAGGAAAAAAAAAAAAAAAAAAAAAAACGCATCTCATAGCTGAATTTCATCAGACTGGTTTAAATAATTGGGGTGAGTCTATAGATAGAAAACACCATCTTATAGCCGCTTAAATAATGGGTTGTGCCCTGTCAGAGTATGTAGTCTTTTCAAGAAAAAAATGATCGTTTCTTCTTAGACTGTTTCTTGCTTGTCTTCTGTTGTACTTCAGCGGGTTGTTTGGCTGAAGAGGTCTGTGGCTGGACTTTCTGACGCTTTATACCTATGTCTTGTTCCCACATAGGTACTTGACTTTTTACCATGGCCCAATAATTCTTCTGGAAAGATGAAACAGAACAAAAGGTTTAACTAGAGTTGGAGAGCAGTGGCTCGTAGATACCTAGCCAGTGCCTGCTTTAAAAGGTATCATTTGAAAACTGGTGTTACTTTTAAGGATTTGAATCCATGGATCATCTTTCATGAAAGTATATATGAGCCGGGACACGACAAAACCAACAAAGTGGTTGTGCGCCCAGTGAAGACTCCAATCAGCCTGGGCATCTGCCCAGTCTGATCAGAGTCTTCACTGTCAGCATGGAGGTAGGTGAGACCCTTAGCTACCATCAAAGCACTAAGCGAAGAATCTGATCAGACTCGGTGGATGCCTAGGCTAATCTGAGTCTGTGCTGGGCAAACAACCACTTTGTTGGTTTTCTCGTGTCGGCGGTCATTTTCTGAAGACTGCTGCAGCCATTAAGTTTAAATTTCCTGACTTTTCTCTAAAGTTTTCATGTCTTCCTCAATATTTTTTTAGGTCTGGGAATGATTTGAGTTGTCAAATAATGCTATTCTTTGGCAATTTTGACAGTTTCCAATTCTTGGCAAATAGTTATAGAGCACAATCATAAACCAAAAAGATATTGTATATATGTTGTATATTTTATCACTGGCAATTACTTGTTTAAATATAGTTTTGGTTTGTAGTTGTGCTCTATGTGCACCAAATGTTTGAAATTGTCAAAAATGCAGATAATGACATACTTTCACTACTTTTTTCATGTTAAATGCTATTTTTAACCTAGAATTAGGTCATGTGGTAAACATAGTTATTCAATTCATAGAGTGCAATCATTCCATTTAATTTTTACAGTGTAAGCCAAGCAGTTACCGGTATTGTACTTTGATTTTTCAGGAAAATCTGGGGGGGGGGGGGGGGGGGTTGCAAAACTTGACCTAAACGCATGCAGTCCCTTACCAATGCCCTGTCCATGCCTAGCATCTAAGAAAAGACTTCCTGGCAAACAATGTAGACCCAGATCAGAAGCCATAAGGTCTAGCATTTTATAATAAGGACGTTCAGTATGTGACACTGCAATCACTGACCACTCTAAAACCACTTTTTCCAGCTCAGGCTCAGAGCTCACTAGGTCCTGATTTTCTGATATATTGGATTGGAAAATTTGATAGGATGTGTACTGCATGCCCATGTGAGTTGAGCCAGCAACACCCTGTGTGAAAAGGAAACACCCTATCCACTAAGCCAGCTGGCTTAGTGGATAGGGTATATTTCTCTTTCACACAGGGTGTTGTGACAAGGGTTTTGCAATTCATGTCCTATAACTGGCATTCTTAAGGTGAACAGGTATACTTTCAGGGGAAGTGACTCAGCCAGTATCATTTTTGTCACCCTTCTCAATGGGGGTCAACTCCGAAAGGAAAGAATTTAATTTGCTCCGCTAAGATAAAATTCTTTCTTGTAAGGGAAGACTCCTTCACAGCAGGCACATGACCTCGCAATAATGTTGAAGAGACATGAATAATGACATACTGACATCGATGCGACTTGATTACGTCACAATCACGTCACAATGTCATGTGCCCACTGGATTTCCTTTTAAAAAGATATAATTCTCATTCTCCAGAGAACCAAACAGGGTGTCACAAAAGCTGTTGCCCATTGAAAAAAAATGGCAGGAAACAATGAAGGACAAAATCCTGCAAATACCCATATACCTCAACCATATTTATGGTACTGTTACCTCTAAAGTTGTAAACCTTGGACTTGGTGGTTTAGTAAGTTCATCATAAATTCTCTCCTGTACACCAAGGAAATCCTGCAAAAAATATAAATACGCCTGATGTGCATCATGTGAAAAGAAACTTATTAGGCATGTCTGAACAGATTTTGGTCAGTTTGAACATTCCTTCTGACCTGTCCTCTCTGTTAATCTGAAATTGTCTATGAACTCTGGAAATCTACATTGTAAAATGGGAAGATGCACATGATTAGCACACAATGATTTGAAAATAGCTATTCGCACATGCCTTGAGATTATTTTTCATGTAAGAAAGCTCAATTTGAAAAACGGTGTTATAAACACATGCAAATAATTATTGCTACTCTTATATTTTAAAATTTGCGGCCATGAAGGTGCATTGAAACATGTCAAAATAGGGAACAATGCAAACCCTGATCCAAGGGCATAGCTACCTATACGCAAATACGCAGGTGCGTATTGAAATTTTGTCAAATGACAAAATTTCAACACGCACCTGCGTATTTTCATGCTGAAAATTGGGCCTAATTTTAATACTAACTGCCAACAGACACGAAAATTTGAAATCTCAGCGGTTTTAATCCCCTATTATTGCCCTCAACGAGTATAAAACATGAATGTGCGTACTGTTTAATTGCCCCTCGCTACGCCCCTGTGATCTGGGACTAAATTGTTTGTCTAGGCAATTCTGTCTCAATAAATTACAGCATTAATCCTATTTAATGCCATGGGGGCACTGCATTTTATGAAAGAGGAAGGAGAGCATTATTTAGAGCCGAAAGCGAAGTAAATCAGCCACTGCCAAATACTTTATATAAACAGAATTAAAGTAAGTATGTATACTTGCAAGGGAAGCAAACTCTACTATTTTTACCTCCCTTCTCAGAAGGGGTCAACTCCTAAATAAAAGAATCTGCTCCTCTAGGAGCTCAAATTCTTTCCTTTAAGAGTAGATCCCATTTCAAAGAGCTCCATTATCCATGAGAAGCAATCAGGAACTCATGCAAGTTAACATAATATTATTTTCGGGAAAAAGACAGGGGGCATTCATTAGATCAGGGGTGTTTATTATAATTTATATGGTAGGTCATGACAGTACTTTTTTATGAAACTGTTTGTAACCTGTCCTATAATTTACCTGCAGCAGAATTTCGTTTCTTTGATAGGCTTGATCCAGTCCCCATATGTTACCATTTTGTCGCTGTTCTTGACTTCTGTGATAAGTTGCATTGCAGCTTAGTAAGGCCTCACGTCTTGACAAACTGAAAACATACAATATATTGCCAGTTCGATTTGTGAAATCGTAGTTCTTATGATATATGGTCCAAATAAGTATAAAACCAAGAGTTCTGTGGATGGCGATGTCTTGCTTGTGACATTGTCACAAAAAATGAAAACTCAACAAAACTGCCATCGAAAAACTAATACATATGTCTTGCTTCTGGTTATCTCTTTGATGACCCAGGATCTCCTGTATAGGACAACGGTTTTAATTATGTAAATATGAGTGCTGTGTCCTTTGATCACGGCAATTTTAGCACTGTAAATAAAAACTCATTGAAGCTAAGTGACCTGAAAATCTATTACACAAATTGTGACTGCCTGACACAAACCAAATTCATTGAGTTGCAAAACTTGGTAGACACCGAAAGTCCAGACATAATAGCATTAACTGAAATTTTTCCTAAAAACTGTATTTTTCAACCAGAAGCTGTCCATCGCCAGATTCACGGATACGAACTGCACATGTCTGAACCAGGTTTAGGAAGAGGTGTGTGTGTCTATGTCAAAAATATCTTAAATTCATCAGTGTTAAATTGTAGTACTGAATTTAGAGATCAAATATGGTGCAAAGTAGAACTGTCAAATTCAGATAAACTTTATATTGGATGTCTATATAGAAGCCCAAATGGCTCAAGGCAAGATTTTATAAATATGATAAACTCATTGAAGCAAATTGTTGATCATAAACCATCCCATTTGTTAATTATGGGTGATTTTAATTTCAAGGAAATAGATTGGGCACAGGGAGAAACAACCGTAGGGGAAGAGCATATAGCCACCTTATTCTTAGAGGCAATTAGAGACACTTACTTATATTATTCCAGCATGTTCGTGAACCCACACGATACAGAAATGATAATATACCTAGTGTCTTGGACTTAATTCTAACAAATGAAGAAGATATGGTGTGCCAAATTGACTACCAATCTGGGTTGGCTAGCAGTGACCATGTTGCTCTTAGCTTCGTTTTTAACTGTTTTATTGATGTAACATATAGCACTTTTAGGAAACACAACTTTTTTAAAGCTGACTATGTAAGCATGAACCAGGCCCTGGCCGATGTGAATTGGAATATGGTATTAGGAGATTTAACCTTATATGAATCATGGGAGTGTCTTGCTGAAAAAATTGTTGAATACATAGGAATATACGTGCCGGTGAGCAAGGCTATCAACGATTCATCTAGGAATAAAACCCCTATGACCAGAGAGTGTATTAGAATGATAAAGGACAAGCACAGGAAATGGTTGAAATATAAATATTGCAAGACAAACGCAAATTTCCAGGACTATAAAATAGCCAGAAACAGGGCCTCGGGTGAAGTGAGGAAAACAAAATACAATTACGAGAAGGACTAGGCTCTCAGAATCAAGGAGAACAATAAGTTCTTTTGGAGCTATGTGCGGTCTAAATCGAAAACGAAAAAATCAGTGTGTAAACTTGACAAGGGGAATGGAGAACTAACAAAAAATGAGCAAGAAACCTCCAATATCTTAAATGAATACTTTGCCAGTGTATTCGAACCAGAGGATGATCAGAATTTGCCAAACTTTGAAGAGCAACCATATATGAATACCTTGGAAAACATAGATATTACTGAAAATCTGGTGTTAAAAGCTATACATCAAGTAAACCCTAATAAATCCCAAGGACCAGACTCCTTCCATCCAAAACTCATAAAAGAACCCAAAAAGTGCTCAGCAAACCATTAACTACTATATACCAAAAATCTTTAAGTGAAGCAAAACTTCCGGAAATATGGAAACATGCAAATGTTACAGCTATTCACAAAAGCGGAGATAAATCCAAACCTAGCAATTATCGACCTATAAGTCTGACGTCAGTACCTGGTAAAATCATGGAGAGAGAATTATTCGAGACGCACTGGTACAACACATGAACATAAATAATCTATTCTGTATAGAACAACATGGGTTCATAAAAGGAAGATCTTGCGTTACACAATTGCTAGAATTCATGGAGGACATTACTGAGGCAATAGATGAGGGACACGAAGTTGATGTTATTTATCTAGACTTCTCAAAGGCCTTCGATAAGGTCCCCCACAAAAGGCTTTTAAGAAAGATCAGTGGATATGGAGTAAAGGGAAACATTCTAGATTGGATTCGTGACTTTCTGAATAACAGAAAGCAGAGATTTATAGTAAATGGTATTCCATCAGACTGGAGAAATGTTACTTCTGGGATTCCACAAGGAAGTGTATTAGGTCCAATTTTGTTTTTGATTTTCATAAACGATATGCCGAAGGCAATACAGTGTTTGGTGAAACTTTTTGCTGATGATGCCAAACTGTACCAAATTATAAGACGCAACCAAGATAGAGATGACTTACAAAGTGATATTGGCAGCTCTAAAGATTGGTCAGACACATGGAAAATGCTTTTCAATATAAATATTAAATAAATGTAAACATCTGCATTTGGGCCCAGTAACAACAGTCAGTAGATACCATATGCCCTCAGGTTCAGGAAATGTGCAGATTAAAAATGTGGAGGAGGAGAAAGATCTAAGAGTAGTTATAGACTCTAAATTAAATTTTAGACAACACATATCAAGTAAAGTGGCAATAGCTAATAGAAACTTAGGTATTATATTTAGAACATTTTCATATCTGAGTCAAGAAATGTTTTTGAACCTGTACAAGTCAATGGTCAGACCACATTTAGAGTATGCTTCAGTAATATGGTCACCCCTCTACAAGAAGGATAAAATTACAATTGAGAACACTCAGCGTAGAGCAACCAGATTAGTTCCCTCATTAAAAGGACTGACTTATCTGGAGAGGTTAAGGCGTTTAGGGCTTCCAACACTGGAATACAGACGCGAAAGAGCTGATGTCGTGGAAGTTTCCAAGATTTTGAATAATATTGACCTTGTAAATCAGGAAAAACTGTTCCAAATGGCTACATATCAAGCTACAAGAGGTCACCCCTTCAAGCTGTTTAAGAAACGAGCAAGGTTGAACGTGCGAGCAAATTCATTCAGTGTAAGGGTAATTGATAATTGGAACAATCTTCCCGCGACAGTGGTTATGGCACCCTCCCTCGAGTCATTTAAAAGTCGCTTAAACAAACACTGGCAATATCACCCAACAAAGTTTACAGCGTCCTGTTACACACCGGGTCAATCAGCTAGTTACAGGACACAATCAAGAAATGCGCCGGAACAGGCTATTGAATAGCCTCCTAATGGGCGTCGAGATCCAGGTAAATCCAGGTAAAATTCTGCTAGTTGCAGGGATCCCCATTCAACAAGAGCTCCGCTGAGCGGGGCAATATACGCCCGTTGGGGCTTAAAGTTGGAAAGACAACAAGAGATGAGAGAACTTTTGTCAGTAGCTTAAATCTTCAACTACAAAACAAACAAAGCTAATATGAAATTCCCAGACAAAAATTACAAAGGGGCATAATTCCATCAGAACTGAAAGTAGGGTCATGGTTCTTAATTGTTCTCTGCATATCGTCTGATATTTGTACAAACTCACATGAAGTTTTCAAGATATGGAGCAGACACAAAATTACTATCTGAAAAATACAAAGGTGCATAATTCCGTCAAAACTGAAAGTAGGTTTATGGTTCTTTTTCTCTGCACATTGTCTGATGATGCTTTATACTTGTATAAACTTTTATGAAGAAATCTTATACGGTTTTTGAGATATGGAGCTGACAAATAATGTTACCTTTTGAACTTTGACCTCTAAGTGTGACCTTGACCTTTGTTGGACATTGTTGAAATACAAAGTCTGCAAGTTGCCTCGATAAGGTGAACATTGGACTCAAGTTTCAAAAAAATCTTTCAAGAGGTTAAGGAGATATGGAGTGGACACAAATTTAATACAAAATAACAATACAAAAAATACAAAGGGCGTAATTTTGTTAAAAATGAAAGTAGGGTTATGGTTCTTTTTCCTGCACATCATCTGATGATGCTTTATATGTATACATGTACATACTTTCATGAAGAAATCTTAAACGGTTTTTGAGATATGGAGCGGACACAAAGCTTATGTGAAATTACTATATGAAAAATAAAAAGGGACATAATTCCGTCAAAAATGAAAACAGGGTTATAGTTCTTTTTCTCTGCACATCGTCTGATAGTGCTTATTATTTATACAAACTTTCATGAAGAAATCTTAAACTGTTTTCAAGATAGGGAGCGGACACAAAGCTTATATGAAATTACTATACGAAACTACAAAGGGGCGTAATTTTGTTAAAAGTGAAAGTAGGGTTATGGTCCTTTTTCTGTGCACATTGTCTGATAATGCTTTATAATCATACAAACTTTCATGAAGAAATCTTAAACGGTTTTCAAGATATGGAGCGGACACGAAGCTTATATGAAATTACTGTATGAAAAATACAAAGGGACATAATGCGGTCAAAAATGACAATAGGGTAATGGTTCTTTTTCTCTGCACATCGTCTGATTGTGCTTTATATTTGTACAAACTTTCATGAAGAAATCTTAAACGGTTTTCAAGATATGGAGCGGACACGAAAATTTACCGTTTGACCTTTGACCTTTAAGTGTGACCTTGACCTTTGTCAGAAATCATTGAAGTATGGGATCTGCACATCGTCTCAATAAGGGGAACATTTGACCAAAGTTTCAAACAAATCTTTCAAGGGGTTAAGGAGATATGGAGCGGACACGAAAAGTTAACGGACAGACGGACGGACGGACAGACTGACGGATGGAGGTCACGACATAATACGACCCTTCTTCGACGGGCGTATAAAAATAAAACAGAAGAAGCTAGATCCAAACCAAATCTAAACATTTTCCAGTATCACGGAATGAACTAGACCCAGTTGTTCAAAACTAACGATGTTGTTAGTTAACTAGACGGTAAAACTGCAAATGTTAATATCTCAGATATGCCAATATTTTTGTTGGAATATGCATTGCAAAAGCTTCTCACATAGTTTCCACAAAAAATAAATGCAAAAGCTTCTCACATATTCTGATTAGAGTAGGCGGTTGCAAAATACGTCATTGGAAAGACCAAAAAGCAAGGATTTCATTGGTTATTTTTCGCATAATTTGATCCAATGGATCATTCTGAATTCCTCTGAGATTATGGTGTATTTAAAGAGTCCAAAATTAGCGTCTAGAGCTGTTGTTACCATCATATTCACGAAAAACAATCTTTTTTTCCATCCGATGCAACTGTCAATTTTACAAATAAGTCTAGGGTATTTTAGCGCAAAGCATTTTAAATAAATACCCTCCAAAAGTCCCAGGCCAAATGAATTGATAGAATCGATGCAACTGTCAATTTTACAAATAAGTCTAGGGTATTTTAGCGCAAAGCATTTTAAATAAATACCCTCCAAAAGTCCCAGGCCAAATGAATTGATAGAATCGGGAAAATGGCTGACTCGTGACGATGTGTATTGGCTCAGTACACATTGCAGGTGAAACAGCTGATCAATTTTTGACAGATGAATTTCATGACCCACTTGTTTTAAAACTAGTGTAACTTTTTTTTTTCCTGATGGATTTTTAAAAAGTAAAACACTATTTTCTTTGTCTCGGGTTCAAGTTTTTGCCTATTTTATCAGATTAAAAACTGTCAATTTTACAAATAAGTCTAGGGTATTTTAGCGCAAAGCATTTTAAATAAATACCCTCCAAAAGTCCCAGGCCAAATGAATTGATAGAATCGGGAAAATGGCTGACTCGTGATGATGTGTATTGGCTCAGTACACATTGCAGGTGAAACAGCTGATCAATTTTTGACAGATGAATTTCATGACCCACTTGTTTTAAAACTAGTGTAACTTTTTTTTTTCTTGATGGATTTTTAAAAAGTAAAACACTATTTTCTTTGTCTCGGGTTCAAGTTTTTGCCTATTTTATCAGATTAAAAAAATTCCAGCTGAACACTAAAATACCTAACTCATAATACCTAACCTAACTTTATGTTATGTTATGCAGTGACCTATATATATATAGGTCACTGTGTTATGTTAGGTTAAGTTAGGTTAGGTCAAGTTAGGTTAGGTCAAGTTAGGTCATTGGTACCTACTTTTAATACCATACCTGGAAAATTGCATTATTATGGTATTAGGTAGGCATTGATTAGGCTATGTTGGTTGGTTGATTTGATGCTTAATGTCCACAGTAAACAACTAAGGTCATGTCGGGACGGTCAGTTAACCTAACCACACTATTCCTAAGGCTTAGACCTCCTAAGCGGTTAACCAGTACTAAGTGCACATACTTTCGCCAGTAACTGACAACTGCCCTTCTTGACTCAGCGGAAGGAGAAACGAAAGTATGTGGCCAGACTGGGATTCGAACCCAGGGATTAGGCTATGTTGGGCTTAAGGTTAGGCTAGGTTAGGTTATGTGGGCATTGGTTAGATTAGGTAAGGTTAGGTTAGGTGGGCATTGGTTAGGTAAAGTTAGGTCAAGTTAGGTAATGTTAGGTTAGGTTGGCATTGGTTAGATTGGTTTGATTAGGTTAGGTTAGGTTAGGTTAGTGGGCATTGGTTAGGTCAAGTTAGGTAATGTTAGGTTAGGTTGACATTGGTTAGCTTAGGTTAAGTAAGGTTAGATTAGGTTGGCATTGGTTAGATTAGGTTAGGTTAGGTTAGGTGGGCATTGGTTAGGTAAAGTTATGCCAAGTTAGGTAAGGTTAGCATTGATTAGATTAGGTTAGGTGGGCATTGGTTAGGTAAAGTTAGGTCAAGTTAGGTAAGGTTAGGTCAGCATTGGTTAGATGAGGTAAGATTAGGTTAGGTGGGCACCGGTTAGATAATGTTAGGTCAAGTTAGGAGAGGTTAGGTTAGGTTGGATAAGATCAGAATTATCAACAAAGAAGTAAGCACAATGAATTACTTTTTATTTTTCCTACTCTTAAGTGAGCACCGTATACAGTATAAATTTCTTGACTTTTTGACTTGTGCCCTTCTTTTGTTGCAAAGGGCATGTGTCTCCCCCTTATAAATGGATGTGCTGCATGTGTGCTCCTTTACAGCTGCACATAAGCCTGAGCCATTCTTATTTTGACTTATTTATACTCTATTTTTCTTTTATTTCATCTTATTTTCATTTCTTCATTCCTTTCTTTGTATCTAACGTCAATTAACACTATGACGTTACGTCATGTAACTAACGTCAAATGACGTTACATACAATGTCATACAGCATCAGGATGTTAGGTATTTTAGTGAAACGCTAATTTACCTAATTTATTATTGTTAGGTAAATTAGTGAGTTAGGTTAGGTATAATTAAGGTTAGGTTAGGTAAATTAGTGTTATGTATCATGTTATGTTAGGCTAGGTTAGGTATTTTAAGTTAGGTACTTTAGGGACGACCAAAATTCCAAATATTTCAAAAAACCTTTGTCATCGCTACATTAAAAGAGTTGATCAATTTAACTGAAGTCCCTCTAAAAATGAGTCTACCATGAGAAATGGGTAAGTATGGCCACACAAAGATTTTCCTTTAGACAAAGAAGTTGAGACAGGAAATATTAACTATAAGTAAGAGTTCAACAGTCCCTTACTCCCAAGTAAATTAAATGGGAGAAAAAACTCAGATGGGGACTACATAGAAAGGACACTTCTTTTCGTCATACATCTCTTCGTGCAGCCTTGCAAGCTGGAGTTCACGTGTAGCCCAGTCTTTAACCTTTTCACTGTACAAATTATCAACACTCTTTATTCCTATTCCGGTCATATTTTGATAATTTCTTGCGATTCAGAGTTGTACAAATTCTTTATTTACTCCTAGGCCATTTTCACCTCCAGCTAAAGAACGCTTTTGACTAAAAACCCATACCATACCGCAGCGAAGCGGTTATACTAAAATCCGAAGGTTTGAGGTCGCACTAGACAGCGCAATAGTGCACAGGGTAGGCTGCACTAGGTATAAATGTCGCACATTGAAGATACACATACTGCGGCTATGGATTCGTTCCGCTGAGGTGCGGGGGTAACGTCGATATGAGAATTGAAATATGATGATGATACACATGATATACCAAATAAAGAAAAAAGTCACCTTGGGCTGCATGGTGCCCTGTGAGAAACATACTAGCTAAAGTAAAAAATCTTCAGGTCCAGACGACCTAAGTGCACATGTGTTAAAAGAATGCAGTGCTGAAATTGCCCCGGTCCTTGCCTGCATTTTCAACCAGTCCTTGGCCCAGTCTAGAGTACCAGATGACTGGCTGCAAGCTAATGTGGCTCCCATTTACAAGAAGGGAGAAAAGTATGGCCCTGCGAACTACAGGCCGGTCTCTTTGACTTGTATTTGGTGTAAGTCTCTAGAGCACATTCTCGTGAGCAGAATCATGCAACATCTATCGGACCATAAGATTTTAGTTGAGTCTCAGCATGGCTTTAGAAGTGGTAGGTCATGCGAGACTCAACTGGTCCAGTTCATTCATGACTTGCAGGCAAACGTAGACAGAGCCCATAATAAAGGTCACAAACAGACGGACCTCATTATTATGGACTTTGCCAAGGCCTTTGATAAGGTTCCCCATAGACGACTGATTTATAAACTGGAGTATTATGGTATCCGAAATGATATCCTCCAGTGGATCTCTGCCTGGCTATCTGGAAGGACTCAAAAAGTTGTTCTGGATGGAGTCTGTTCTGACCCTCTCCCTGTGTTGTCTGGTGTTCCCCAGGTTTCTGTGTTAGGGCCCATATTGTTCTTAATCTTTATTAATGACCTGCCAGACAACATAAGCTCAACACTCCGCCTTTTTGCTGATGACTGTGTCCTCTATAGAGATATTAGACGGTCCGAAGACCAACAGATACTCCAAGATGATTTGTCAAAATTGGCAATTTGGGAAGAGGCATGGCTCATGAAATTTAACGTTGCCAAATGTCACTCTATGAGGGTGACTAGGCACCCCCTCCAAAGCAAATAATCCATGGTTATACATTGCATAACCAGGTCCTAGAGAATGTATCCTCAGCCAAATATTTAGGAGTTAAAATCACGGATGACCTCGAGTGCGGTCAACATATCAATGAAATTACTAGTAAGGCTACTAACACTTTGGGTTTCCTTCGAAGAAACTTGACTTTGCATCGAAGGAAATCAAGGCTGCTGCATATAAAACTCTGGTCCGGGCCAAATTAGAATATGCAGCGCCAGTTTGGATGCCCCATCACCAAGTACATTGTAGATATTAACAGAATAGAAAAAGTACAGAGGACTGCTGCCCCTTGGACCTGTAGGCGCTGGCGCAACCAAAGCCATGTAGGAGAAATGTTGGATGAACTCCAATGGCCAGACCTGCAGGAAAGACGACAGCAGGCTTCTCTGTCTCTATTCTATAAAATTCATAATAATCTGGCTGTAGTAGATAAGAATAGGTACCTATCTGAGGTCGGTGGAGGGAGCAGGAGAACTAGGTCCCACCCATTCCAGTATCACCGTCCAAACGCTTACACGGACTGTTTTAAAAATTCATTTTTCCCCAGGACAATTGCATCTTGGAATGGCCTTACAACTGAAGCTGTCTCTTCGGAGACAGTTGATGGGTTTAAGGCCAAAATATAATACCCTAGGGTAGAGCAGGGGTTAGGCATGGAATGCCTGCCCCTTAGGACTTCTTGTAAATAGTTTTAATCCGCTGGTGGCTTTGTCACAAATTCATTTTTTTTTAAATTTTATGATAACTTATGCCACACCACAAACCTGCCATCATGGTCATAGCTGACCGAGTGCAGTATCGGTAGAAAGAAAGAAAGTATTATTTTTATCCTGATTTTAAGCTCTTCTTACTAATACTAACCCTATCATCTATATTTCACCTTGCTTTTTGTCTTTTTATCCTGCACTATCTCACTTTTTACTTCTTTTACCAACACACCATGCGTGGTGAAATCCAAATAATACCCGAAAGGGGGTTATGGATCATGTCAAGATAGATAGATAAAGTACTAGCATACAGTATTTAACCTGCTTTTAACGTCATCTTATCAACACTCACCTCACTATATTTCTTTTATTCTGCACTATCTTTGCTTTTAACTTCTCACAACTTCTCATACTAACACAACATATGCATATCACGCCACATCCAAATAATACTCGAGAAAGGGTTGTGGATAGATATCACACCACATCCAAATAGTCATGGGCAACTTTTTTACTCAGCCCCGTATAATCTACCTGTAAACGACGATATCGCGTGAGCTTGAATCAGCATTAAATTATATAGGACATCGACACTTTTTCTCTTCTTTTTTTTTGTCTTCCTTGAATAAAAAATGAAAAAAGTTGTGTTAGGTCAATATAGTGCACTTTTTTAGCTGCACATAGATATTTTTTCAAACTTTTAAGTCTACATTTAATGCGGTCATTTTTGCTCCGATTTACATGACCATTATTTCCTAATATTTACATTCTTGGTGTATTTACTGAAAAGCCCTATAGTAAACCATTGGAACTTAAAGTAGTTTACATTCCAATAATTACATTGAGACACGCGACGTCAATGACGTAAAAATAAACAATGGCTCTCTACAACCTGATTGGACGTCAGCAACGCCATGACGTCATGCATGCCGTTCTGCTGTTAGCAGAAAAACTGCGTGTACATGCTTTACTGCTTCAATTTTAGCGCTTATATAAGATTTTTCATGAAATATTTGATTGAAACGAATGTAAATATAAGCAATGAAATTAATTTTTCTGATGTTTATCGAAGTGTAAACTACATTGGGTCACTAGCAAAGTTTACATGAACCCCTTCGGGGTTCATTCACTTTGCACGTGACCCAATGTAGTTTACACTTCGATAAACCTCAGAAAAATGAAATTCATTCCTTAAATAATATATAGGGAAAATAGAGAAAATGGGCAAAAAGTTACTCAGTTTTCTTCGTTTTTTTTTTATTAAAACACAGGTATAAAGTAAAAAATGTTGTGTTATCCTAGTATACTACACTATCTTACAAATCTTTTGATATATTTTGTAGGAAAATCAAAGAACTATTAGTGCGGTCATTTTTTACAAACTTAATACTTACCTACATCCAAAAACTGAATTTTCAGTACCGTGCGTGGCTATATCGAGGTGAGGAGAATAGTTGGGGACGACTCGAGAAAGGGTTGTGGATGGATGGATGGATGGACGGACGGACGGATGGATGGATGCCGCGTCGAAATTAAACAAATACTTTACAAAAGGAGAACATATTTGGTTTAGAAGCCATACGATTTCACTATAAATTCCGGTTTTGTAATAAGGACATGCATATGGTTTGGCAGACCGTCATTTATGTCGAAAAGAAGGTACTTGTAACTAACATTAAGGTTGATACATTTGCTTCGATGTCCGTATCTTATATGTTGACGGTAAACATACGCCAAGCGGCATACGTCACAAAGTGCATGAGTCTGGTCAAAGTCTTCGCTTTCGGCATGGAGCTAGCTAAGACCCTTAGCTACGCTTTAAGCACACGGCGAGGACTCTAATTAGACTGAGCGGATACCCAAGCTGATCCGAGTCTTCGCTGGGTACTCATACCACTTTGTTGGTTTTGTCTTTTCGCGGCTCAATTATATAATCAATAAATATTTGAAACTCCAAAAAGTACAAATAAAAGGTTCTTACGAGCTGCGCAAAATCGCAGGCCGATTTAATGTTTACTGTATGCAACTGGTTTAAGGTCCCTTTACACGAGACGTCAGTGGAATTGGAAAATGATAGTGCCGATTTCAGTGCGTTTAGAAAAAAAGCATTGTCAGACCTTTTATTTATAAACGCTGTGCAAATTAAAAGATTAAACCAAAACAGACCGAATGGGGTGCATGTGTCTGAGTGAGTGTGTGTGGCGGAAGGGGGAGGGGGGGGGGGTGGAGGCGGACACACACAAGTAAGCAGTCAAAAATATAATCATCAGATAATGATAAAGTCACGTAAGAACCTAATATGCATACTAGTATACATTTCCACATCTCGTGAAAGCGTCTGCAAAAGTTTCGACTCGATCGGGGCTGTAAAACATCTACACAACGGTTTCAGTTTAGTCGGTGCTTTACAACGTCTTCAAAAGTTTCAACCTGACATTAACGATATAACAGAAAATATCGACTCGGAATTAAGACTTTTTGCTGACGACTGTGTTTGTTATTGTGAAATCAGAGATAGTGAAGACACGGTGAAACTTCAGGAGGATATAGATTAGATCGTTTGGGGTGTTGGGCAAGGAGTTGGGACATGAGATTCCAACCGGTCAAATGCAGTATGCAGATTACAGGGAAACGGATCAAGAAGATCAATGCTTCCTATACCTTAGAGGGAACGGCCCTCAATAAAGTAGAAACTATCAAGTATCTCGGCATAACCATTATCGATGATTTGAAATTGAAAACACATGTCAGCAATATATTTGCACGAAGGCTAATAGGACCCTTGGCTTCCTCATACGTAACTTGGCAGCATGTCCACAAGACGTTAAAGAGTCAGCATATAAGGGACTGGTGCGTCCAGTCCTGGAGTATGGTAGTTCAGTTTTGGGACGCCCAAAGTATATTATTCTTCAAGATGAACTTGAGGAGGTGCAGAAAAGGGCAGCTAGATTTGCAACGGGAAATTACATATATGAAACTGGGAGTATGACTGGCATTCTGGAGAAACTTAATTGGGAATCTCTGAAAAAGAGAAGGAAAGATAGGAGACTCATAATGCTTTACAAAGGTCTGAATGGTGCAGCCAGTATATCCATAACTGACCTTGTTCCCCAAAATAGGCGTACCAGGAATCATCATTCCCTGGCTTTTCAAACCCCATAGGCTGGGACTGACATTTATAAGTCCAGTTTCAGCCCGCAGACTATTAGAGATTGGAATTCCCTGGAAGATTTTCTTATTTCTGCTGCTGAGTGTGCAGAGGATTCAGTTACTAAGTTTACTTCTCTTGCAAGGGCTAGACTAGCTTCCCTGATCACAAGTCCTGGTGAATGATTGTCCTTGAACGTATCGCCAGTAAACAATTCTGATTCTGATTCTGACTGGTGCACGCCTTGCAGAAGTTCTAGCTCGATCGATGCGGTCAACCCGCAGCAAAAGCTTCAGCTCGATAGTGCAGCCTGGTCAGACTTCTGCAAATGCTTCGGCTCGATCAGTGCAGGACAACCTCTACAAAAGTTTTAGGTTGTAGTCTTTGCTTGAGTGACTGTGAAATCGCTGCAAAAAAGTTCAACTCGATCTGTGAAGTAAAACCTCTAAGAATACGTTTATTTATTGCATGACCCGCAGAAATTACAGTTTGATCGGGTCAGTTTTATACATATTCCGATATACACATACGTAAGATATGCGATAACATAAAAAGCTAAATTTTGATAAATGAAACGTCAGCAAACTGTGACTAGACTAGATAATAAACAATATAAGTCTAGCTGGATCAAAAGTAAGACACAGAAATATGTCAAGGGTCAAGGGCAAGCTTGGGTATGGTGTAATAATTAAGCCATACTAATAAGGTTTTGAAGCCTTATTCATGAAAGCAAAATACATGTAGACATTTCCACAGGGTATAATCGATTCCGCCAATTTTTGCTTCCTGCAGAGACTGTACGTCATATTTGGCTTCCGCCGAGTCTGTCCGCGAACTCTTGCTTCCTGCCGAGACTTCTGTATGTGATAAATGGCTTCCTGCAGAGACTGTCCGCGTGATTCTGCTTCCTGCCGAGGCTCTCGGCAGGAAGCAGAGTCACGTGGACAGTCTCGGCAGGAAGCCATTTTTCGAGAACATTAGTCCCTGCAGGAAGCAAGAGTTCGCAGACAGTCTCGGCGGAAGCCAAATATGACGGACAGTCTCTGCAGGAAGCGAAAATTGGCGGAATCGATTATACCCTGTGATTTCAAGTAATGAGATTTGGTACGAGAATTTTTTTTTTATAACATTAATGTGATAGGGTACACCGCCATGTTTCCCTGTCATTTTTTCAAAGGGAAACTACTTTTGTGACTTTCTGTTTGCTTTCCTGGATGGCCAAGACCTTCCAAAATGGAACTACTCCCAAAGAATTTGCTACCAGAGGGAGTAAAATCTTCTCAAATAGAGATTTCCAGTGAAATGGGAGATAAATCTCCTTCATAGGAATTACCTCCTCTGGAAGTGTTCCTATTCACTTTAAACTAAGCTAATATAACATGATACTGCCATGTTTTGTTTTGTTTTCCTTCATAAAACCAGTTTTTTTTTCTGGCATTTGATTTAAGGTGAATGGAAGTTGTTTAACGTCAAAGAAACCGCTGAGAGAGAGAAAGAAGCGAGAAATGATAGACGAGAGAAAAATGCCCAAACAACTCCCCTCCCCTCACCCGCACCTACTGCAAGCACAGTAGGCCCTTGGCCCTTGCCCTACTTTTTTCCAAAACAGTAGGACGCCCCAGCACTGGAAGTTATACCCAGCACCATTGCACCACCCAACCACCCACTAAACTGCCGGAAGTCGCCTCTTGAGACATGGAACATGATTTTGCATTTCATGCACCTCTCGAGACATGGAGCATAATTTTGCGTTACATGCAAAATTAAGGTCATTTATGATATGAAGAATGCGAAGAAATGAAACAAACGAAAAGAACTCATTGTTGCCAGAGGCACATGTCGTTGGAGGTAATGTACATTACCTCCGACCACGCCCCTATCTTACCTCCAACCACGCCTCTCGCAACATTACTGTGTTCATTCCTAAATAATCTCCAACCACGCCCCTGGCAACAATGCTGTGTTCTTTTCTAAATAATCTCCAACCACGCCCCTAGCAACAATGCTGTGTTCTTTTCTAAATAACCTTCAACCACGCGCCTGACAACAATGCTGTGTTCTTTTCTAAATAATCTCCAGCCACGCCCCTGGCAACAATGCTGTGTTCTTTTCTGAAGAACCTCCAACCACGCCCCTAGCAACAATGCTGTGTTCTTTTCTAAATAACCTTCAACCACGCACCTGGCAACAATGCTGTGTTCTTTTCTAAATAAGCTCCAGCCACGCCCCTGGCAACAATGCTGAGTTCTTTTCTAATTAACCTCCAACCACGCCCCTGGCAACAATGCTGTGTTCTTTTCTAAATAATCTCCAACCGCGCCCCTGGCAACAATGCTGTGTTCTTTTCTAAATAACCTCCAACCACGCCCCTAGCAACAATGCTGTGTTCTTTTCTAAATAACCTTCAACCATGCGCCTGGCAACAATGCTGTGTTCTTTTCTAAATAACCTCCAACCACGCCCCTGGCAACAGTGCTGTGTTCTTTTCTAATTAACCTTCAACCACGCCCCTGGAAACAATGCTGCCTTCTTTTCTAAATAACCCTCAACCGCGCCCCTGGCAACAATGCTGTGTCCTTTCTTTTTCTTTATCTCTTCTCATTCTTCTAATGATAAATGGCATGGACTTTGCATGAGAAACAGCAGTACAACTTTTAGTGTTCGTTATACTAGTCAACCAGGGTTCGAAGCAATTTTTACTCACAGCTCGGCCAATTCTGCGATTCACGGAATTGGCCGAGCGGTACTCCGATTGGGCACTGTTGCTGTTGTTGGATCTTTACGAAGATGTTAAACCTGCATCCTTCGGGCTTGGATTCCAGCATCTTTCACTCTACCCTTGGAATACTGAATCAAGAAAAATCGCGAAAAAAAACCCTGAAAACACTGTCTCAGTGACTTATCCCAGACAATTACAATTGTCATTGACTTTCACTGAGTTATACCATTGAAACAGAGCGGGAGGAATTCAATATGAGCCGTGACACGACAAAACCAACAATGTGGTTGTGCGCACTGCGCAGACTCAGATCAGCCTGGGCGACAGCCCAGTCTGATCAGACTCTCCGCTTTGCGCTCAAAGGATAGCTAAGGGTCTAAGCTACCTTCATGCGGACAGCGAAGACTCTGATCAGACTGGGCGGATGCCCAGGCTGATCTGAGTCTGCGCTGGGCGCACAACCACATTGTTGGTTTTTAGTCATGTCGCGGCTCATATGCATTTTGCTTTTATTCTAGTCCCATTAATTTTATAGAGTATGTAATTACTATCTGTCAACTCTAATTCTGAAAAAAAGAAAAGAAAAACATGTTCAAATCAAACAGCGACATGAGAGAAAGTGCAAAATTCTAAGTTTGAATTTTACGTCTACTGTTCTAATAAATAGGATTTAATGGTGAGTGGGTTCATTTTTCTTAATCAAAAGGTTTATGATATCACCCTACAATATTTGAAGACAAAAAGGAAAAAAATATTATTTCAGTTAGATTGTATTTTATTAGATTGTAAACTCTTTTCTTTTATTGCAGCGTCTAGCTGCATCACAATTAAACTGCACTAAATCTCAAGATTAGTTTCTATACAACACGTGCATGATCTTCTTTACTTTCTTTTTTCTTTTTCTTTTTTTTTGTGAAAACAAAGTTTTTTTTTCTTTCAGTGAAACAAAAACAACGTCATGTCGTCAATATAGGCAATGACCAGGAACTTAATGCAATCAGATCCCATATCCGGCCCTCAAAACCAAAAAGGGAAAGAAGTGTTTACATACATTTGACAGCAGTTCTCGAAATACACGAACGGTAAACCGAATGAGCAGCTCTTTCCCTAACAGGACCCCACCTATAACACCACTCACAGACCCGGATCCAGACCACCAGATACTGGTGGGGTTCGTGATAACTGGTGGGGCTGGGAGGTACCGAGATGTATTTGGAAAGGGGGGTGGGGAAAGGGGGCGGGGGAGTGGGGCTTGAAAAAATATGACAGAACTAGGGATCAATTTAATGAGAATTTTTAATTATGTCTTTTTTGCCTTGAAATATATGTTGTGACATCTCATTAGAATCGCCTCGCAGCGCCGAGGCGATTCTAATGAGATGTCACAACATATATTTTAATTTAACCAGGCTTAGGTGGTGGGGCTGAAGCCCCAAAGCCTACCCGCTTGATCCGGGGCTGACTCTCACACAACACTCACACGAAAGCACCAACATGGACCGTGAAAACAAGTAACAGAAAGGAACCACAAAAGAAGAACTGCCTTGGAACGGTCAATAATAAATTAATGAAATACATGAGTATGTTGGTGTGCAGTGAAGTTACGTTGCAACACTGTCCACACCCCTATCACCGGCTTCAAAGAATCTGGGGTCATATTTATAAAAGCACTTAAGTTGTTGCTATGCCTTTGCTAAGGCCTAATTTCTATAAAGGAGATTTCCTACAACTATGAAATTTGCTCTGGAGGAACAGTCTTTTCAGACTGTTCCTCCAGAGCAAATTTCATAATTGTAGGGAATCTCCATCAAAGAACTTTAGCCATAGCAACACCATAGCAACCACTTAAGTCGTTTTATAAATACGGCCCCTGACTCCGAATGAGCCCAATGATCCCAACTGACCAGAAAATATACACTCTGCATGGTGGTGAAATGAGGGGACACTTTTTACATGCAACAACACCAGCTATAGTGAAGATAAAATAATTCTTAAGGAAGCTCCTCTAGAACCAAAGAAACCACCAAAGAAACGAAAATAGAAGACTCGGTTCAAATGAGTGTGTTACCTGAGCTCACAAGTCTCACAAGGGGGGTTTATAGTATAAACATGGTCTGCCGTCCCTTGATCTGTAGCATTGTTAGATTGGTTTAAAACCATGGTTGCCATGGTAACTAAAATCTCACAGACTTAAACTCAAGGTGGCATGTCCCAGTGTCCCTTAATTTTTGATTGGAACGTCACCAGACTTACAGGTAATCGGGTCTGGTATAAAGTCACAGACGAGTTCGAATTCGGGACAGAACATAAAATCTCGAAGGAGTTCAAAATTTAACCAGATTGCAGCATTTGCTTTGTTACTCGCTCTTGAGTGCCCCAAAAGCCGATATTTGACGTTTACCAAGGCATAGCCCAAATATAATTCCTTCATTAGATCTTCATGAAACTTGCATCAGATAAGGCATTAAATCTCAGATAAGTTTAAAATCTGGTGAGTTATGACTATTTATTGAGTGTTGAAAAAGCCTGTATTTTATTTTTTTTTACCAGGCATAACCAATTTACTTCCGATCGGATTACCATGAAACTTGCAGATTTTAAAATACGAGAGGTATAAAATCTTGTATAAGTTCGAAATTCAACCACATCGGTCTATTCACACCATGATTAGAATTACATGCCCTTGAATGAGCATATACTCATATTTGACCTTTTCTTGTCTACTTTTGATCGGATCAAAACTAGGATATGTGTAAAATACTGGACGAGTTCAAATTCGGCAGGATGGAACTATTCATTTTTGGGTTGTTTGCCCTTGAGTGCTGAAAAAAAATCATCACATATTTCACCTTGTCCTCTACAAAGACCATTTATTTTTTGTTGTATTTGTATGAAACTTCCAGATAACCAAGCCAATCGTTAATCTGGAAAATGTTCAGAAGCTGGCGATATAAGACTATCACTCTTTGAGTTAATTGCCATTTGGTGCTGAAAATTCATATATGTGAGCTTGTTCCAGGCACAACACGTTTATTTTTAATCGGATCATTATGAAACTTAAAGACAAGTACGACAGACATAAAATCTTTGACAAGTTCGACAAATTCATCTTGACGTGAGTTACTCGCTGGTGAGTGCTTTGGCATAACTCATTTACGTTTGATCGAGTCATTATGAAATTTGCAAATATGAATTAAATCTTGGACCAGTTATAAATTCAACCGGATGTTACTATTTACTGAAGAGTTAAAAAAGGTAAAGGTTTCCCATAGCCTAATAGCCGTAGGGGCAGTAGGGGTTAGAGACCCACTGTATCTTGGGCACAGCTGATGAAAGGCGGAGCCCATCCCTCTCCTTAACTGAAGAGTTACTTGACCTCTAATTCCGAAAAAAGCATATATTTGACTCGCAGCTCATGTTAGCCTCGACGTGACAAAACCAACAAAGCCAGCGAAGACTTACTCCCATAAAGCGAAGACTCAGATCAGCCTGAGCATTCGCCTAGTCTGGGCAGTCTTCGCTGTCGACATGGAGGTAGCTTAACTGGTCACTCAGCTACCCTTTAAGCGCACTGCGAAGACTCTGATCAGACTGGGTGGATGCCCAGGCTGATCTGAGTGTTTGCGTGGTGCACATGCCACTTTGTTGGTTTTGTCCTGTCACAGTTTTATTTTACTTTTGCAGATATATAAGTCAAGAGTGAAACCCGAGGTAAGATGAAATTAGGCCAGATTCAAATTTTCACTTCAGAGCAATTTGTACATCACTTACTGACTGATCGATTTAAACCAGGCACCATGCACGTGGAAGCAACGCCGGTAAAACCGGATTAGTCTTTTTTTTTTTTTTTTTTTTTTTGCTCACAATTAGCCTTGGACCAGGCTCAAGTCAAATTCTGACACGGACTTCGCGCTCGAACGCAATACAGGAAAGAGTGTGAGCTAACTGAAAGTTACTCAGTATAATTTTGAACGTTCGACCGAAAGTAAGCTGCCAACGGTGTTCTATAGGATTTAATTCAACGGTGTTCTATAGGACTTTTCCGACTATCCCATAATGTCGCAAGCACCAGTGCACGCCGTAGTAAGCTGAGCCGTCAGTGAATTGCAGGCATGCAGGCCAAAGGCAGTTATGACGCAGCCTCGAAGCGAAGAAATCCACAAGCCAGTACCACAGCTGCCGTAGACATCCAGACCACTCAGATAAAGTTCATTTGTAATAGCATATTATGGGCCAAAAGATCATAGAAACACCTATATTAGTCAACCCCTCTTGGTTTGTTTTGATTATCTTCTTCGCATACTTATCAGCTAACTTATTACGAAAGCATTTATTCCATTACATTTATAAGCGAGTTTAAACAATATCTGGTATAGTATCATTTTATTCGGAGGTGTAAAATGTCTGTGAATTACTACCATTCTGTGATAGCATTGTCTAAGATGAATCTAAAATGATTTGAGCCGCGACACGTGAAAACCAACAATGTGGTTATGCGCACTGTGCAGACTCAGATCAGCCTTGGCGTCCGCCCAGTCTGATTAGAGTCTTCACTGTCAGCATGGAGGCAGCTCAGACCCTAAGCTACCCTTGAAGCCCACAGCGCAGAGTCTGAGCAGACTGGGCGGATGTCCAGGCTGATCTGAGTCTGCGCTGGGCTTTCTCGTGTCGCAGCTCATTTGTGCTTCAACGATTTTACCACAGGTAGGACTATTAAAATAAATTCTGAAGAAAATAGAGCCAGTGTCGGTGGGATCATTTTCGGTTACAAAAAAGCTTAGATAATCAACTGATGGTAATGTGCACAACCCGTGATGAAAGTAGAATAATCAGTTTCTGGTGCCAGAAAGAATGTATGGAAATGAAATTGGTCATTTCTTGTAGAATGATGCATATTTTTATCAAACTACACCATGTGGTTAAGAGTTATGAGCAATTTCACTCACTGACTACAGCGGAAGGACAAACAGACTGATGGACTTGCACAGCGATTAAAATGCACACCTGTGGGTCGTGCAATACTGTTTAGACTTTCGTCACCGTTTTGCATGCCGGTGGCTGGACAATGTTAAAATACATAAGTTTACAAAATTTGAACCATATATACCACGGGTTCAAGAGTTATGAGCATTTTCACTACTTGACCGTAAATTTCCAACTTGTGCTCAGCAAAACCTCGCCCATCATAGATTATAGTGCAAACCTGCGGGTTGTGCAATAAGAAGTTTTGCATACCAGTGGCTGGGCAATGTTAAATTACATAAGTATACAAAATTTGAAGCAAATATACCAAGCGGTCCAAGAGTTATGAGCATTTTCAATAAAAAAGCTCAACCGGCCAAATTGATGCTCGGTGAAGCCTCATCACTGTTTTGCATGCCTGAGGCTGGACTATGTAAAAATACATAAGCATACAAAATTTGAACCATATTTACCACGGTGTTCAAGAGTTATGAGCATTTTCAGTAGTTGGCCGTAAATTTTCAACTTGTGCTCAGCAAAGCCTCGTCCATCAAATAAGGTTGTTATGCATGCGAGTCGTTAGACAATGTTGACATGTATAAGTATGCAAAATTTTGTCAAAATATCCCATGCGGTTCAAGAGTTATAAGCGTTTTCGCTCACTGATAACGGACGGACGCACAAAATAGCCCAACCGGCCAAAATGATGCTCGGTGAAGCCTCGTCGCCGTTCTCATGCCGGTGGCTGGACAATATTAAAATACATAAGTATACAAAATTTGAACCATATATACCACGGAGTTCAAGAGTTATGAGCATTTTCACTGCTTGACTGTAAATTTTCAACTTGTGCTCAGCAAAGCCTTGTCCATCAAAAAAGACGGTTATGCATGCGAGTCGTTAGATAATGTTGACATATATAAGTATGCAAAATTTTATCAAAATATAGAATGCGGTTCAAGAGTTTTAAGCGTTTTCGCTAACTGATAACGGACGGACTCACACAGTGATTATAGTGCATTTGGTTGGTTGGTTGATTTGATGCTTAACGTCCACGGTAAACAACTAAGGTCATGTCGGGACGGTCAGTTAACCTAACCACACTATTCCTGGGCAGGCTTAGACCTCCTAAGCGGTTAACCAGTACTAAGTGCACATACTTTCGCCAGTAACTGACAACTGCCCTTCTTGAATCAGCGGAAGGAGAAACGAAAGTATGTGGCCAGACCGGGATTCGAACCCAGGACCTCTGACTTACGAGTCAGGTGCCCTACCGATTGCGCTACCCGGCCCGGCGATTATAGTGCAAACCTGGGGGTTGTGCAATTACCACATAATTTATATAGATCGTATGAAACTTTTGTAGTTTTCCATTTAATTTGAGTACGTCCAAACTTAATTTTTTTATTTCCTATTAATAATTTTACAGACTATGAACGTAAATCTGATTGAAATCGTAATATTTCGCGTCTACTAGTCTATCATTAAAGTAAAGGAAGCTTAATTTCCAAAAAAAAAAAAAAAAAAAAAAAAAATGCCTCCGTTGAACTGCATTAGATTCAACTCTTGCAGAGTGTTACATGCAATTCGACAGCAACTCAACAGTGAATCCACAGAAAGTGCATAAATTACAAATTGAGACGTAATTAAAGATTAATGTATATCGCCTGATTTATTCACCAGCGACTTCTGTAGGTTTGGGGCACCAAACTCGAATCAAACGCGCACAATTCCATAGGAATTTTGTATAGTTTAAAATAGTCAGTGTTTTTGCTTGACTTTTTTCACTGTTTTCCCATACATTTTGTCAGCTTTGGTCAGATTAAGATATTCAAACCTTCTAAAGATACATATGTTTAATAATTTGATATCTCTTTACAATATGTAAAATTATACGTAAAACATTAAACATCTATTTTTTTACCTATTTTCAATTTTTTAAAGTCAAGGCTCGACTTAACATAACAAACCATATGTCGAAACAGTCAAAGCGACAAGCAACGCATGAAAAAACTAAGAAGAACCAAACAGAAGTATATTTTGGTTTCGCAGACCATGCTGCAAACAATGTGGTAGTTGTCTGTAGATTACACTACATTAATATCCTTAAACAAGAACTCAGTGGTAATAAAGCCTACGAACGAACGAAGATAAGGAATCTGTAACCAGCGTTGTCATTCAGCCACTAGCTACGTATTAAGGCCGACGGAAAGAGACTTCCTAAGTTATATTGGTTCTGTATTCAAGTGAAACACAAAAGTTTGAAAGAAATGTGATGGGCAGTTCGCGGCAGGCTTCTTCGAGCACAAGCTTACCGATGCCATCCGCTTGGGACAGGCCGGTTGGGCTTCGAACAAAAGCTTACCGACGCCATCCGCTAAGGGCGGGGGACGGGCAGCCGCAGACATCAGGTAAGAGACACCCACATATTAACTGGCGGGTCAAACACCTCTAAATGTCAGGTTCTGAAAATAAAAATTAACTAAAAGAAACAATGAAAAGCTTTACATAACTTCTGTTGTTAGATATTTGGTAAAATGATAAAATGAGGTAAATACGTTGTGCAAAAGTTAACAATTACGTGTCATTATTTTTTCTGGAATGGATTCGGGTGTTTTTTTTTTTTCTGGTCATACTCGTTATGTATTGTATATACATATGTATATATCGATGACATCAAATAAATTTATTTTTTTTTCCTTTGAAACACAAGGAAATTGCATATATTAAAGTAATTGAAGTAACACCCATATAAATGTTTGCAGATAGCTACATTTAACCAGAATTCCGCGAAATGCTATGTCGCACCTGCATTGGGCTTCCACAGTAGCAGAAGTCATGGCGAGAAGAAAGTGTAAGCAGGGTTTGATAAATTTATGAATATAACTTTGACGGAATCTGCAATTTTTTAGGTAGAATTCCCCAACTCAACAGTGTGTGACATAAATATTGAAAATTAAAACACAAATTTTGTCGAAATCTGTTCATTGATTCTCAAGATATTTCCATGTTCATGTTAGTAACAGTGGATGGCAGCCATCTTGGATGGCCAATTTGCTAAAACAAAATGAAATAGCTTTATGCAAAGATCATTCTGGCACAAAAATGGTCCAAATTCATTCAAATGTCCTTGAGATATTGTCCTTTTTGTAATTATCATCATTTTAGTAACAACAGTTGGCAGCCATCTTGGATGGTACAATCCCACAAATTTGAAAAAAAAGAAAGGAACACTTCTTTAAAGGATCATTATGATTAAATCTGAGCAAAATTCATTCAACGGTTTTCGATTTCTTGTCATTCAAGCAAAATTTTAACTCGTAAACCGAAAGGAGGTCACTTTGACCTAATCCGCAACATTTTTTTTTATCATTTTCATAGTTTTCAACAACATGGTCCTACAAATATTCCATACAAAAGTTTAGTCAAATATACCCAGTGGTTCTAGAGAAAATGTCCATTTTGTTGTTTTTGCTAATAAATTCTGTTAACAGCGGCCATCTTGAATTATCAACCCAGATGAATTCCTGTAATCTGAAGCCCTCTAGTCTGGTCATGCTCCATATATAATTTGAGAACCATGGGTGCAGTGGTTTTGAAGAAGTTAACTAAACGAAACTGAACGCCAGGGTCGACGTAAATGTGAAAGGAATGACGGACGGACGGACGAACGGAAAACCAGACGCCTATATTGCACCTTGCTAAAGCAGGTGCGACAAAAATGCTGCATTTTTTTTGGTTTCATACCCTTATTATCCAAATTGTATCTATCTTGAAGGCGTAAATTGATAACCGTACATGTAGTGCCCATTCAGTCCGCAAAGGTCAATGCACTATAACCTTTTAAGAAATGTATGTCACCCTCAAGTGAAATAGTTATCGAGAGATTCTAATGAAATAGGATTGTAAGTAGAAACTTTAATCTATTTTTGAAAATAATAATAGAAATAATAATGATTTAATAATTAACCTGCTAGTTCCCAAGCATGGACCTTAAGCAAGATTCTTAAAAAAACAATAAAACAAACAAACAAAAAAAAACAACAACGTAGAAACAAACAAAACGTTTAGTTCAGTATCCCTGAATGTCTTACCTGCTTGATTGGTTCTTACTTAAGCACATAGGCGAGAACATTTTTTCCACTATCCAAGGGCATTGTTCTGGTACGCTAGACGCAAAATTATTCAAAGTTTTACATATTTGCTTCAAATTGTTGTTTCATCGTATTTTTACTGTAGTTTTCGACTGCGGCGTCTGCATATTTGCTAAAAGGCAGACTCAAAACAAGCATTACAGCTATGTTATGCCATCATTCACCCCATGTCCTATAAATTCGCCGAAGACTTTTAAAGACCGATGTGTATAAAGCTCTGAATAGAATTGTTCTTGGACAATGTATGTAACTGCAAAATGAATGCCAGCATTTCTACCAATTCAACAAGTAGCCCAAAGGGCAACAATTGCTCACCTGAGAGACATTGTAAACCTATAGGGATATTTAAGATGCTCAAGGGCAGCTAACTCCACAGTCAGTGGTCCAATCAGGCTGAAAATTAAACTCATCCAAAACATTATGTATGCCCTCATTTAATATATGCAAGTTTAAAAAGTATCCCATCAAGAGCACAATAGACAGAGCTGTCAAGGGCAGCTAACTTCATAGTGGTTGGCCTGATCTGGCCAAAATTTGAACTTGTTTAAGATATTATGCATTTCCTCATAACCTGCAAGTTTGAAAAGGATCGGATCTGTAGAAACCAAGAAAAAGTGGCGACATTCATTTTTTGGATGCTCAGGGCAGGTACTCCATAGTCAGTGGTGGGATCTAGCCGAAATGCTAACTAATCCAAGCTTTTATGCATATCCTCATTACCTGCAAGTATGAAGAGGATCCGATGAAAAATGAAAATGTGATGACGTTGTTTTCTCCATTATAAGACTATGGGATTTTTTTCAAACGCTCAAGGGCAGCTAACTCCATAGTCTGTGCTCAAATCCGGCCAAATTTCGAACTCATCCAAGCTCTTATGTATGTCATCATTACCTGCAAGTATGATAAGGATCTAATCAAAAACCTTGATTGCAGCACCCTGAAAGTCAAACTTGCTCGAGATATTGTCATGCCCTACATTTGTGTGAATTTATTTTAAAATCCGTTGAGAAATGTAGGCGCTCGAGCGATGACAAAGTTTTTCTAAAAATAGCAACAGTGACCTTGACCTTGGGCGCAGCATCCTGAAAGTCGAACTTGCTTGAGATATTGTCATACCCTACATTTGTGTCAAGTTATTTTAAAATCCATGGAGAAATGAAGGTGCTAGGGTGATGACAAAGTTTTTCTAAAAATAGCCACAGTGACCTTGACCTTGGGTGCAGCACCCTGAAAGTCGAACTTTTTCGAGATATTGTCATGCCCTACATTTGTGTGAATTTATTTTAAAATCCATTGAGAAATGTAGGTGCTAGAGCGCTGACAAAGTTTTTCTTAAAATAGCCACAGTGACCTTGACCTTGGGCACAGCACCCTGGAAGTCAAACTTGTTTGAGATATTGTCATGTCCTACATTTGTGTGAAGTTGATATAAAATTCGTTGAGAAATGTAGGCGCTCGAGCGATGACCAAGTTTTTCTAAAAATAGCCACAGTGACCTTGACCTTGGGTGCAGCACCCTGAAAGTCAAACTTGCTCAAGATATTGCCATGCCCTACATTTGTGTGAATTATTTTAAAATCTGCTGAGAAATGTAGGTACTAGAGCCCTGACAAAGTTTTTCTAAAAATAGCCACAGTGACCTTGACCTTGGGCGCAGCATCCTGAAAGTCCAACTTGCTCGAGATATTGTCATGCCCTACATTTGTTTGAAGTTATTTTAAAATCTGCTGAGAAATGTAGGTGCTAGAGCGCTGACAAAGTTTTTCTAAAAATAGCCACAGTGACCTTGACCTTGGGCGCAGCATCCTGAAAGTCGAACTTGCTCGAGATATTGTCATGCCCTACATTTGTGTGAAGTTATTTTAAAATCTGTTGAGAAATGTAGGCAATAGAGCGATGACAAAGTTTTTCTATAAATATGTGATGACGTTTTCTCCAATATAACACTATGGGATTTTTTTCAAACGCTCAAGGGCAGCTATCTCCGTAGTCTGTGCTAGAATCCGGCCAAATTTCGAACTCATCCAAGCTCTTATGTATGTCATCATTACCTGCAAGTATGATAAGGATCTAAGCAAAAACAGTTGAGAAAACGTGATGACGCCATTTTCCCCATTATAACCCTATGGGATTTTTTTCAAACGCTCAAGGGCAGCTAACTCCATAGTCTGTGCTCGAATCCGGCCAAATTTCGAACTCATCCAAGCTCTTGTGTATGTCATCATTACCTGCAAGTATGATAAGGATCTAATAATAAACAGTCGAGAAAACGTGATGACGCCATTTTCCCCATTATAACCCTATGGGGGCTATCTGTTGCCATGGAAACCAGAGTTCTGAGCTGATCGGCACCAAAACCTAATGCAGCCTTTCCCCCACCCAAATGATGCTTCAGATAAAATTTGATTGCGATCGGCCCACTGGTCTCTGAGATATTTATGTTTGAAATTGTTGACGGACCCACGGACCCACGGACCCACGGACGGACGACGGCTCGACTCCCATCCTATAAGCTCACCTCTGAGCCTTCGGTTCAGGTGAGCTAAAAACACAAGCGTCCAGTCTTAGGGCTCTTCTGACTGTTCTTTGGCCAGTAAATATACGTTTGTTGTAAAAGAAGGTGGCAATACAACCATTAGATCTATTTGATAATAATACAAACCATTTAAGACTAGTAGTAATTTTCCGATTAGTTGTAAAACGTACTAAACGACTATCTAGTGAGTACTGCTACTTAGGTCAAAACATGAGAATTTGACTTACCTTGTACAGATCTGGTTTTTTTTCTTCTTCTTTTCTTTATGTTCCCTATAAAGCACGTGTTGTCGATCTCGTTTTCAAAGGAAAATAAATAAATAAAAAAATCCGATATCTTCAGCACTTCACCCACTTATCTATGATGTACCAAGAGGGTCAAAGCACCGATACGGGTCGACCCGTATTTTTGAAATACCGGTCGACCCGCATTTTTACGGGTCGACCCCTAAATTTACGGGTCGACCAGTATTTCAGATACGGGTCGACCCCTAAATTTGCGGGTCGACCTGTATATTTACGGGTCGACCCGTAAATATACGGGTCGACCCGTATCATACGTATTTTGCGGGTCTACTTGCATTTACGGGTCGACCCGCAAATTTAGGGGTCGACCCATATCTGAAATATGGGTCGACCCGTACTTCAAAAATACGGGTCGACCCGTATCGGTGCTTTTGACCCTCTTGGTACACCATACTTATCCGAAACGCTGCTTGTACTGTTAATCGGCTGCCAATTGGGCACGCGAAAATAAATCTGGCGCTTTTGCGACAGAAGTAGTGATAACTTTGGCAAGCTTTGAGTACGTTATTCGTCCCAGGTAAGCTAGAATTCCAACGAATTTAGAGGCAACGTCTCAAAATAAATGAAATATTGTGGGCGGGGACATTAAATCCCTACTCACTTCCACACTGCTGTATGACCCTTTTTCCTATTACCTCGGCGAAAAAGCTGGTGGTAAGACGCTTGTTTCAGTGCCCTATATAGGTTTCAAAAGTACAAAGAAAATACTGAAAACAAATCATTTGTCAAGGAATCCGTTATGATAAATTTGGTCATACGATACGCACGTATGGTGATTACATACAGGCTACAGTCTGGTTGGTTTCTATATAAAACTAGATTGAATGTCTTGTAAATTACAACTAAAACACTCAAGCCGGTCAAGAAAGCTGAAAAAATAAAACTAAAGCGCAGTTTAAACCTTACCCATTGAATGGCCAAGAGCAATCATGAAAGGACAGGAATGACTCCACATTTTGTTGAAGCACAAAGCATTTAACTAATTAAACAGAATGTGCATGAAAATGTTGTAAATTAAGTTACAAATCTGCAAAAGTATCTGTCAACAATGTATACCTGCAAGATTTAGTTGGTTTAAACAATATTTTATTAATCAATTAACCTTGTATAATTTACAATCTCAAGTAACATGGTATCAGGATCTGACAGTAAGCTGTACAGGGTATCAGGATCTGACAGTAAGCTATAAGCTGTCAGATCCTGATACCCTGTTACTTGAGATTGTAAATTGTATAATTTACAATCTCAAGTAACAGGGTATCAGGATCTGACAGTAAGCTTATATTGTATAATTTACAATCTCAAGTAACAGGGTATCAGGATCTGACAGTAAGCTAAGCTTCCTGACTTGAGCTAAGCTTACTGTCAGATCCTGATACCCTGTTACTTGAGATTGTAAATTATACAATGTTGTCACAATTAGTTGTCACAATACTTTCTCTCATTTGTTGTAGATTGAAGGACCAACCATGGGATTGATAGGGCAAGCGGCTGTCGTTCTGACATTTGCTTTTATCATAGCCTACTTCACAAGAACTGGTCCATTTAGGGCCAGATCCATATCAACTGAACGGCTAGACAGCGAATATGACTATATAGTTGTCGGAGGAGGATCAGCAGGCGCCGTTGTGGCTTCGAGACTTTCCGAAGATAAAGACAAAAAGGTGCTTCTCTTAGAAGCTGGTGGACATTGGGATGAAAATCCTTGGCTTCACATTCCAATTAAATGGCTTGACCTTGAAAATACTCAACATGACTGGGAATATTATACGGTACCTCAGGATGTCTCATGTCTCGGACTGAAGGAGAGACGCTCGTTCTGGCCAAGAGGCCGGGTGTTGGGTGGATCGAGTATGCTTAATGCAGTGCAATATACCAGAGGCTCAAGATATGATTATGATGACTGGGCTGCTCATGGCTGTACAGGATGGAGTTACAAAGATGTCTTGCCGTATTTTCTTAAATCCGAGGATATCCAAATAGATGAACTTAAATCATCAAAATATCATTCCACAGGAGGCCGTCTGGCTGTGAGTGGCGGCAGAGTTACGCCTCTCTCTGATGCGTATATGAAAGCAGGTGAGGATTTAGGATGGAAGATAAGTGATTACAATGGTGCAGACCAGGAAGGTTTTAGTAGAATACAAGTAACAGTAAGAAATGGCGTTCGAAGCAGCACGGGTGTAGAATTTCTTGGTGATACAGCAGACAGGGATAATCTCCATATATCACTCAGAAGTCATGCTACCAAAATTGATATCCAGAACAAGCGAGCGACTGGAGTATACTATATCCGAGATGGGCGTAAACATTATATCAAAGCAAAGAAGGAGGTTATTTTGTCCGCAGGAGCGATAGGTTCACCGCAACTTTTGATGTTAAGTGGCGTAGGACCGAAAGACCACTTGACAGAACTTGGAATAAATGTAATTGCTGACCTACCTGTTGGAAAGAATCTACAAGATCATCAAATGGCTTTCATGTTCACAAGGATAAATTCTCCTATAAGTATAACAACTAACCTACAAGAGAGCCTATTGTCTAAGATCAAATATAATTTGTTTGGGGCAGGACCTCTTTCTGTGGGTGGCGCGGATGGATCGGCGTTTTTCTACATCGATGAGACGAAAAGGGACAAGACTTATGCTGATATTCAGTTTATTCTTTTTAGCGTCTACATAGACGGAAATTATTTCAAATTCAAAGACGATATTGCAAAGGAGCATT
Source organism: Ctena decussata (assembly GCA_963989385.1). NCBI lineage: Eukaryota > Metazoa > Mollusca > Bivalvia > Lucinida > Lucinidae > Ctena > Ctena decussata. Next base: position 20,231,408 of record OZ022501.1, on the reverse strand, counting down.
TAGCTCCAACTCCAAACGAAGACGGTTTTAATATAGTTGTTAGTCCAACACATCCAAAGAGCCGAGGAACCATTAAGTTAAAGAGTGTAGATCCTTTTGACTATCCTATCCTGAACCCAAAATATTTAACCGACAAAAGGGACATCGATGAATTCATTGCGGGAATAAGAATGTGGGAAAAATATATGGAAACTCCAACAATGAAGAAACTTGGCGTTAGCTTTGACCAGTCGAAGATGTCCTTCTGTTCAGAGCATGAATTCCGGTCTGATGCATACTGGGAATGTTACGTACGCCATCTGGCGGTAACCGTGTACCATCATTCATGTACATGTAAAATGGGAGCTGCTAATGACCCTACTTCTGTTCTAGATCCACAGCTCCGAGTAAAAGGAATAAAAGGACTTCGTGTAGTTGATGCATCTGTTTTTCCAAATGTGACTTCCGGTAACACGAACGCTCCGACTATCATGGTCGCCGAAAAAGCAGCCGACCTTATACGCGGGATAGACAGTGTCAAGAAGTTAAGGGAAAACTTACCCAAAGATATTTGAGCAATTTTTTAAGATGGTTAGAGAAAGAGACTGATAAGGAATGTATTGGCTAAAATCCGGAAACATGATACAGTCAAAAGATTGTGAACTGTGTCACAGAGACCGTAGGCATGTGCGCATAGCGAAACTCAAATCAACCATGCAACTGCACTACTGATATGCATTTCACTTTTGTAAATTCCTAATGAATCATAAATTGAGCTGCGATACGAGAAAATAAACAAAGTGGCATGTGCGCCCAGCGAAAACTCAGATAAGCCCGGGCATGCGCCCAGTCTGATTAGAATCCTGGCTGTCGGCATGAAGATAGCTTAGAACCTCAACTAACCTTTCAGCGCACAGCAAAGACTCTGATCAGACTGGGCGGATGTCCAGGCTGATCTAACTCTGCGCTTGGCGCACATGCCACTTTGTTTGTTTTCTCATATCGCGGCTCAATTGTTTATGAATTTGAAAAGGCTGAGTCTTAGGCCTCATGCTCTAAGATACTTTATTACATGGCTCTTATATGAGCCATGACACGACAAAACTAACAAAGTGGTTGTGCGCCCAGCGAAGACTCAGATCAGCCTGGGCATCCGCCCAGTCTGATCAGAGTCTTCACTGTCCGCAAGGAGGTAGCTGAGGCCCTTAGCTACCATTAAAGCGCTAAGCGAAGAATCTGATCAGGATCGGTGGATGCCTAGGCTAATCTGGGTCTGTGCTGGGCGAACAACCACTTTGTTGGTTTTCTCGTGTCGCAGCTCATATATGCTGCGGTGTTTTAAAGATTAGCAGTAGTCTGAATTGCTGAGTCAGCAGTATAGCAGGATGTTATCCACTATATAGGCACACAAGGTTGAATCAACCATGGATCAACCTTGATTCAACGCCACGACGTTGAACCAATGTTGAATCAAGATTGATTCAACCTTGTGTTCTATGCCGGGCCGGGTAGCGCAATCGGTAGGGCACCTGACTCGTAAGTCAGAGGTCCTGGGTTCGAATCCCGGTCTGGCCACATACTTTCGTTTCTCCTTCCGCTGATTCAAGAAGGGCAGTTGTCAGTTACTGGCGAAAGTATGTGCACTTAGTACTGGTTAACCGCTTAGGAGGTCTAAGCCTGCCCAGGAATAGTGTGGTTAGGTTAACTGACCGTCCCGACATGACCTTAGTTGTTTACCGTGGACGTTAAGCATCAAATCAACCAACCAACCAACCTTGTGTTCTTTACAGTGCAATGACCACGCTGATATATTCATAAGACTGTGCCGCGCATTCTTAGCTGCCAAAGTCCCAATGTGGCTAGTTGCCTGTGTGAGTAGTGAAGGCCTTAATCAGATTGCAAAACCCACGCACTGGACCGAATATTTTTTTTCCGTTCGCCCATACAAGCGAACAGCAGGGACATTGATTACCTCAGTTTCACGTGCAGATAAAATACTTTTAATTCCAGTTGCTTTTTTAATATTTTTATACAATTAAATGTAATGTACTTCAAAATAATTTGTTGGAATTGAATTTAAGTTCTATGTTGATTAACATGCCTCTTGTGCAACTGACTGGGCACGTTCGGCATAATTACTTGGGTAAACTCAGCAGTACCCAGGGGCTATTGGTATTTTGCGGAATGGTACGGAATAAAACGCAATGTTAACTTATAAGACTGGCAAGGAAGGAGGTTATCATTGCGCTTTATTCCGTAAAATAATATGCAAATTTAAAACCGATTTTAGTAAAATAATCAATAGTTATTAGTTTGAGAAACGTACCGCTGAGCCACTTGGGGAACGTCGTTAGGAGAATTGAACAGAAGAGAACAGAACAGTTTGAGAAACCAGGAGGGTGGGTGGCTACGAGGCAGGACGGAGGCTTGTAGCGGTTCCGTTCCGCAAAACACCAATTACCGTATCCGGGTATTCCTCAGGCTCTTGAAGATATATCTTCGAGTAGACCGAGGCCTGGGTAATGTTCGTGTTTACCCAAGTAATTTTGCCGAACTTACCCTCTGTATATTAAGAATAACACATGCTCCTTGAGGGCAGCGTGAACTAATTGTTTCTCCCATAGACTTCTATAGTGACCCCTGCTGCCTGTGACAGTGTGCCTTCCTTTATACAATGTTACTTCACTATCCAGATTTGCTCTAATTTCATGCTAAAATGTTGATCAATAAGATAAAATAGGAGAAACACCACCTAAGCCTGCACTTTCTAGCACTACAGAATGTTGATAGCCGGCAAGTACATACTCCTCATGATCAGAAAAGCGCAGAAGATTTGCAAAAAATCACCAGTCATCAATTTTGGTTCCACAGTTCAAATCAAATATACTTATTTCTTTACAATATCTATAATATCAAACAAAACTGATTTCTACATTTCACGAAAACATTATTTTCAACCTCATCAGCATTATTAACCAATCAAAGAGCACCATGTGAGAATAATAGTCCCGAGCTTTCCTGCACCTTTTTGAATTTCGCGGTTCCCTGAAGGAATTGGTTCCTGGTGCCCTTGAGGAGAAAGCAGAAAGCAGAGAAATGTCTTCATTTGTGGGGTGACTCCGTTGTCCCTAATTCAGGCGTATGGTTTTATGTTTTTCGGTCATTTTTAGAGAAGGGAATCAATGACTCAGGGGCGTTACTAGAGGCAATTACATGTTACACACCATAATGCTTTATACCCCAAGAGGGCAAGAATAAGAGTTTAGCCTCAAGGATCTTTCATGTAGTCGTGTCTGTTTGCAGTTACTATTGAAATCTTGTCCAATTACAAAATCTCAGAATTATCATATATATATATGCAGGTGCGTTTTGAAATTTTGTTAATTTGACAAAATTTCAATATGCACCTGCTTATTTGCATATAGGCAGTTACGCCCTTTCATGTTTGTGAGTTTTTGTTCGCTTCTCAGGATAAAGAAGCCCTTACAAAATGGAACCAACTCTTAAAGAAAAAATATGTTCATTGGGGATCAAATTCATTCCTTAAATACTTCAAACCAACTTAGAAGGGTAGCAAAAAAAGAAACTGGTATAGTTACTTCCCCTGAAAATGTACATTATCACCTTAACATCGGCTCAGTACGATAAGTAAGGGAAGGCTGCATATATCTATACATTCAACTTTCAATATCTCAAAGTCAAAATTTATCCGAAACTACTGATATCTCAAAGTAAATTTTCTGAGATCAGAAAATTTACTTGGAGATATCTTAGTTCGAGATAAAAGGAGTTGAAATGTAGACAAAAATAGGACATTATTTCAAACTTTATTTATTATTGTAAGAGGTTACTTTGAGATATCAGTGTTTGAGGTATTAAAAGTTGACTGTATTTCAAAAATACACCTGAAAATGGATAGGCAATGAGATTTTCGAACGAGCGAACTTAAAAGCGTCAGATCAGCTTCCGCGACAACTCAAAGGAACGGTAAGTATAAAAGGATTTGTTTCTTGAAGTGAGACGCAGTATTTGTAGAAGTCGAAATATCAGTGTATGCGAGCCTTTTTAAAAATAGCAAGAAAGAGTAATGCTGTGGGTCTAAGAGTGCATCGATCCTAGCAGAACAACGGCCCAGTGGCGTCAGGTTTTATTCTACACGACCTGTTTGAATAATGTGCTTTATTAAAGGCATTGACATCTGGTTGAAGTTGATATCTATGGAAGACATATCTGTTAATATCTGTATGAATCTGGTTGCTTTGTGCGAAAAAGTGTGTTATCAGGATGTATAAACTGTTGTCCATTATTGTATTGTTTAGTACAAATTCAACTTTACTGTTACTGGTTGTATATTGTATGACAATGACCTTATTGCTCGAGTGAAAAAATGTTCAATATAGGCCCGGTCAAAATAATACTAAAACGGGTCGCTTTATCGGGGTCACATGCATATGACTGGCCAAGAAAGACGTAAATGTACGCGCTTCTTGGATAAAAATTAAATGTTATTCGCTAGAATGTTATTCGCTCAGGCAATACTGTGATTGATTGATTGATTGATTGATTGATTTTTCTGGGTTTTACGGTCCTTTGAGACAGTATTTCAGTCTTTATCGGGCTTTCTCCCAATGAGAGGGAGAAAGACAACAGAAATGAGACGAGAGAAAAAAATGTCAAAATGGCCCTTGCCCTTCTATTATCCAAATCAGTAGGGCGCCCCGGCACTGGAAGTTGTACGCAGCACCATCGTGCCACCCGACCACCCCCAGAACTATTCTGACCCGTAGAAGTTTTATACTGGTACAAATTTTCATTCAGTTAATGACATCCCACATTGCATGTACATAGTCAAAATACACTTAATCTAAAAAGTGTTTCGTCGGTATATACTATGTTTTAGTTAACATGGGTGTCAAGGATGACGTTAACCTTCCCATTTTCGTATGTTATACAGTCGACTCTCGATATCTCAAAGTCGAAGTTCGCCACAAACTACTAATATCTCAAAGTAAATTTTCTGGTCCCAGAAAATTTACTTCAGATGTCAGTCGTTTGAGATAAATAGGAGCTGAAATATAAACAAAAAAGAAAGCGTGTTCTAATTATATTCTTTGACGAACCATTTACTTTGAAATAACAGTGTTTGGAATATCAAGAGTTGACTGTTTATGAAGCAGAAACTTGTGAGAAGCTGATATATCCCCTATGATTCTCAGTGCGCTGTTTCAGTCATTCTTCGCAATAAAAACTGTTGCCTTATATATTGCAAAGTGAAATATGTTTTCAGTTCTTTTCGAAATTGCCTTGCCAGCAAGAACTGATCAAAATCGCGAACACGATGTTAGGAATGTCCTGCAAAATGTTCGAATTTTCACTTTAATAGGAACAATGCGCAAAAAACTGGCGAGGCGACAGAAAGAAATGACACGTAATATACAATGCAAAAAACGAGGGAATATCAAAGAGTGTCCGGAAAAAGTGCTGTATTCTCTTTCCTGTTTTACCTCCTTCAGTGAAATTTCATCCTGTGCAATTTTAATGCGTTTATGATTCATATCATACAGACTGACTATTATTTGCCGGACCGCGTAGCGCAGTCAGTAGTGCATCTGACTCAAGTCTCCGGTTCAATTCCCAGTCCGGCAACATATTTTCGTTTCTCCTTCCGCTGCTTCAAGAAGGGCAGTTGGTTGTCGGTTACTGGTAAAAGTATGTGCACTTGGTACTGGTTAACCGCTTTGGAGGTCTAAGCCTGCCCAGTAATAGTGTGGTTAGGTCAACTGGCCGTCCCGACATGACCATAGCTGTTTACCGTGGACGTAAAACAACAAAACTACTACTACCACTACTGACTCACCAGTTTCATGCATGCGTCACCAACGTAACGGCCGGTAACATGACTCTGCCCAACTAACGTTACGTTTCATTCCCATTATTCTGAATACTGTTTATCCACGAATTATTTGTAGATAGAGAATACCATGTTACATGTAGTTCCTTTGGATATCAGGTTTATCAGGCGAGACCAGGAACAGCGTAGGAATGGCGAGGCTTGCCGAGCCAGTCCGACGTGTTTCTGGTCGAGCCTGATAAACTTCATATCAAAAGACACTTACATGGTTTTCTATTTATCATGCATAATTAAAATATTTTCAGGTGTATCGAGCGTCAAACAAATGAAAAGCAAACGCAGTTGACCTCGCGAATGGGTTAGGACGTAAATCAGTGACGTCATTTAACGAATCGAACGGTGTTATCACGGCCAACGTCAATATGTAGCCAATCGTCTTCTGAGATCGCTTCTGTAGGCATCGCCTGATAAAATTCGCGCAAGCGCTGTTCTAAAGTAACATGATATCATATCATGTTATCATACCCCTGTTATCAGGTGAATTTTATAGCATATGCATGATAAAAACGTTTATCATGCATCTGCTGTAAAATTCCACTGATAACAAGGGTATGATAACACAATGTGATATTATGTCACTGTAGAAGTGCGCTTGCGCGAATGTTATCAGGTCATGGCTTTAGAAGCGATCTCAGAAGACGACTGGCTGATAACTGGTGTTGGCCGTGATTACAACTTTCGATTGGTTGAATGACGTCACCGACTTACGTCATAACGCATTCGCGACGTCAGCAAGTTCGAACAAAAGTGCGTTTGCTTTTCTTTGTTTGAGTCTCCTTAAAACTTAAAACCTTCTAATGGCGCATGATAAATAGAAAACCATGTAAGTGTCTTTAGATATCAAGTTTATCAGGCTCGACCAGAAACACGTCGGACTGGCTCGGCAAGCCTCGCCATTTCTACGATGTTTCTGGTCTCGCCTGATAAGCTTGATATCAAAAGACACTAACGTGGTTTTCTCTATTTATCATTCAACCAGTACGTAGAAATGTGTTCTAATCTTGACGCTCATTATAAATTTTGTGTGCGGTATTGATCCTTTCTATGAACTGATTTCAAAGTCCAACGTGCACTTGAATCATTGAATCATCAAATTTGTGAGGTGGGGTAAATCAAGGGCAGATAACTTGCTAAACGTTGTAAAATGGATTCGTTATTATCAGGTTTCATAAACTAGAGATAATGGCAATTTGTTAGATATTTGATGCACGTTTTCAGCCGAAAACGGCCAGTAGTTAAAAAGTCATTATACGACGGGTGATCATTAAATTATGGAAACACTCATCTATCTCATTAGCTATGTATCAAAGCAGTATTTTAGATATGATAATTTAGAGGCAAGTATATGCCATATAATTAAGTTCCAAAATGCCGTTTAGGAATATCATAACCATGGAAAGGATGCCTTAATCTTAAAGGAGTTTTACAAATGCCCATGTTAATATGCTGTTGATAAACAACAAAGAAACGATAAAACTTTTGTTATGGTGTGGTGGCTAGAATGCACGTCTCAGATACTAAAAGAAATATACAGTTAGTCATGACTTGCTCTGAAACCTGGCAGAAATACAGGCCGTGCCAGACTTTTGATTAAGCAAAATGTGACGTTTTTCGCTGATTTTAAGCCTCAGGGACCAAAATTGTGACGTTTTTGCACTTTATCAAGCAGAGTCTTTGGATAATTGTATAGCAGACAGAACCAAACTTACCCTGTACTTGACAACCGATCAAATAATTTCAGAATAATACTTAACGTTACGGAAAAAAATGTCGAAAGCCCCAAAAGTCAATTATTTTAACTACTGTTCTTACTTTAATGTATACCAGATTTCAGAAAATTTTCATAAACAATCATTATATGTGAGTTTGTAAAGCCAAGACCTAACTTAAATGGAAGCTGTTTCTAAATTTTAATTTCTCTTTAAATATCCTACGTAACAAGCGTAATTCGAACATATCTTTACAAAAATGACGTAAAAAAAATTCACACGTCGAATCCAGCATGAATGTGACGTCATATGTTGCCAAGGCAACACATCGAAATTTCAATTTCAAACATTAATTTGAAAGCTTAAAAGAGACTCAGTGGCGTTCAATGATGTATACTTATTTATGTATTAAGTCTTCTAGTCTACAAAGGTGTTTCCATTATTTAATGATCACCCCTCGTATTTACTTCTTATCAAATTATTTCTTTCGTTCTTATCAGTCAGAATTGACTAAACATGGATGGAAATCGGATGGTTATCTTTCGCCATCTGATTTCATACATCTGGGCCCAGTTGTTCAACGCAACGTTGGCTTAACGGAGACGTTAGTCAACATGGTCAATGATTCCTTGTATTGAGTTTTCTAGAAGAAAAACAAATCAAGTATGCTGATATTTTTGCTGATAAAATGGCAGTGTTTTTGCAACTTTACATTTTTAAAAAATGTAACGTTTCCTTAAATAACGACGCTAGATTGAACAGCCGCGCCCGGACATGTAAGGGTGGAACCAGCGCACGTATTTCTTAAAATCCTATTACGCTTGATCTGAGAATCAATTTAGCAATACGATCGGGTTTGAATTGTCTTTGTTCTCTGTAGATGCTGCATGTCTCGAGTAAACATGCTTTAAGCAGATTATTGCCAAAATGGGCAAATAAAAATCAGGAGAAAAACATACTCATTTATCCGTTAGAAGCTAATGTAGTTCGAACCCATTGTATTTAAACATCTTCCTCGGGCTATTACAATTGTTAATGAATGCTAAACATGTCTAATCCTCCTACAGAAAGTTGTTCTTACTTTAATACGAGGATAATATTACTTAATGCATTTTCTACCTTAATTTGATCAGTTTTCAACAATACACAATACAAATCGTCGTCTTCGAGCAAAAGAAGTGAATGTGAACACACCAGTAATTGTCATTAAACAATGCCAGAACTTTTGAACCTGAAGATCGTTTCACAAGAAAGCGAATTCGGTAGAAATCTTGAGAGCGCATGTTATGTACTTGTACCCATTCTAAATTCTTAAAAAAAAAAAGAATCTTAATTCAAAGTAAACTTTGTTTTTGTTTCCTTAAATTTGAGAAGCATGGTGAGTGCAAAATCGTTGAAAACGAAACGAATAGGTCCCGAAACACCTATTTGAAACGGGGGTTTGGAATGCATGTTTAAGGAGTAATAAAATACAAACCATTCTTGATACTGAAGTTATTCTTCGTGAAACAATTGGCAACAGGCAGGGCTTCTTGCACAGTGCCAAAACACCACAGACCCTCATGTGTGTTTAGTGTAACTGAATTTTGTTAATACTAGTATGTTAACACCTGTCGAAATAAAGATTTCGGAAATACCCGATTTAAAATTAACAAAGTTGACAATGGTCTTCTGATTCAGATACTGTTTACTGGAGAAGAAAAAGGAACAAGTAAATTCGATGAATTATGTCCCCCGCCTTTGGAAAAAAGGGGATGCAGAATCCTAAAATGGTATGTACAATGTCCGAAACAATATGAGGACATACACACATGCCGTTGGAAAAAAAAGGGAATGCAGAATCCCAAAATGTACAATGTCCAAAACAATATGGGGACACACACACACACACACGAGGTACCCATTGTCAATACAATATGATAATATTTGAGTTAAAAATATAGCTAAGTTCAAAACGCATCAAATGTTAGAAAAATTATCTGGCGATTTCACAACAACCACATGCAAGCTCTCAGACCTGCACAGTTTCAAAATGCTATGAGGAGCTGCACACACAAGGTATCCTCTGTCTACACATTTTGATAGTATCTGGGCCTAAGTCCGAAACACGAAAAGTGACAAAAATGATCAAACAGTAATTTTAAAGTCGTATGCACAATGAAGAGGAAGCCTGCAAAGTTTCAAAATGCTTTATGAAAAAACCTGTAGAAGTTGTGCACACAAGGTATATACATGTACTGTCAATAGGTCTTCTGATGGTGCTAAATGGCTAAGTTCACAAAGTGAAAATAGTGGTAAAATATTATCCAATCATAACCCATGAGTCACATGCACATCTACAGACCAGGAGAAAGAAGAAGCCTGCAAGGTTTCAGAATGATTCATGAAAAACTGTAGGCTAGGAGTTGCGCACACAAGGTGATGATGAAAAATGACCAAGTTCGCAAAGTGATAAAAAGCAGTAATTATTTTACGATAACCCCCAAGGGCACATGTAATTTTACATACCATGAAAAAGAAGCCTGAAAAGTTTCAGAATGATTCATTAAAAACTGTAGGACGAGATGCGCATACAAAGTACCTTCTGTTAAAGGGGGGGGGGGGGGGGGGGGGGGGGGGGGGGGGGCGGAACTACGGAAGCACGGAACCACGGAAAGCCGAATCCTATGTCCCCCGCTTTTCTTCGAAAAGGCGGGGGACAATAAATTCATGGCATTTTTTGTGTCAAATTTCCGTCTCAGTACAAGGAGAACTTGTCAAAAACGCAACCGATCGGAACTAGGTAATTTTCGGAACTGGGTAAATCACTTTATCCACACGTGTTTGGTAAAACATGAGCATAAAAGATACACTGGTCATCATGTTAACAAAACATGGACCGCATGGACATGGACAACCATTTCAAATAGGCGAATAAAATCTAACTGTAATGCACTCCTCGCAGATAACGCTGGCACATAAAAGCCAAATAAAGAAAGGTTTCTCTTGTGGCACATACTGTTCATCATACATGTACCTGTATTTTTGCTGATTAAGGTCAGTGCTCTCAAAAGATGACGGTCACAGATAAATGAAGTTACACAAAATTATGGAGGTTATATCAGAATTCACAACAAAGTAAGGTAGCAAAATTATTACTAGGTCAGAATACATTTTTTTTGGTTAATCAGTTTTGTCACTGTGACGAATATTGTGTTCCTATTATTAGAAATTCACAAATGCCAGAATATGCAGGAAAACGTCTGAATTTGAAGAGCCAGTTTTGTCTTGCAAAACATTTTGCATGCACATGCTTATCCGATCAGCAAATAAATCAGATCAAAAGGAATTGCAAGCGCATGCTGTAATCAAACTGCCTATGGGTTGGTCTGGGCTTGCACACTTTCGTAATCGTTAAGATACATTTTCTCAAGGCACGAATCTGATAGGGCATATCTATTGATCATCAAACCTGTTCTATTGTCTACGTCCATGGGCGTAGACAATATTATGGCTAGCTTTTGCTCCGGAATCATTTTAGAAAAGGTCATGACTGGTTAAATGTCATTTTCTATTGCGCAGGTTTGATCAGGTCCACAAGAACCAGAAAAGGATCGACATAGACATGGTCTAGTAGTATCACTTAGTGCCGAATACTTCTAAACACAGGTCACCTCTGTTTGGTGACCAAACTTGCTAGCTGATTGGCATAGAGTAATTTCATGCAAACATGAAAATAGAAAGCCAACCAGAAATCTACTAGCTTAAATCGAGAACGTGCGTTAAAACCGGGGTGAAGATTGACTTGAGAAGTAGGAGTCCAATTTTCCGTCCTTCATTTCATCCATCCATCTGCCTCGACCTTTGCGTTTAGCAAGATCGATCCTCCGCTTCTCCGGTCTTTCGGATGAGACTTTAAACCGAGGTCCCGTCTCCATATGACGTCGTTGTTAGTGGGACGTTAAACCAGAGTTCACTCACACTCACTCACCTAGCGTTTAAGTCAATTTATTTCTGACCGTTCAACGCTGAAAAATAACGGACATGACAGTATGCTTTCCTCTGGCATTCGTTGCCAGGCCATCATTTCAGGGTAACTGTTGAGGCTCCATCAGCCGAAACTACGTACCTTCTTTCTTATGAATGTTTCTATTGCTCTTGAAGGAACTCATTAATAATTTTTTATTTAAGCAAATCATTATCAAAACCTCTTTTTGAAACGCCATGCTCCAGGCTGTATGCTGTAGCCGTATAAGTTAGACAAAATGAATCAGTTACTAGATTAATGGTGCTCTCTTTTTTATCTCGTCTTTTCAGAGAATGAATTTGAAGGGACAGGCAGCGATCGTCCTAATATTTGCACTAGTCTTAGCTTATTATACAATGACTAGTCCGTATATAAAGCGTTCCATACTGAAAGATCATCTAGACAGCGAATATGACTACATTATTGTTGGGGGAGGATCGGCAGGGTCTGTTATAGCGTCAAGACTTTCTGAAGATGATAACAAAAAAGTTCTTCTGTTCGAAGCCGGCGGTCACTGGAACGAAAATGCATCATTTCACATTCCGATGAGGCAATTTAACTTACTTAATACTGACTATGATTGGGAATACTATACAGTGCCTCAGAATGTATCATGCCTTGGAATGAAGAGGAAACAATCATTTTGGCCCAGAGGTCGTGTTTTAGGAGGCACAAGTATTATCAATGCGTTGCAGTATACGAGAGGATCTAAGTACGATTACAACGACTGGGCTGCTCATGGCTGTGCAGGATGGAGCTACAAAGATGTATTGCCCTATTTTCTAAAATCCGAAGACGTGCAAATAGATGAACTTAGATCATCAAAATACCATTCCACAGGAGGCCGTTTGGCTGTGAGTGGTGGCAGAGTTACTCTTCTCTCTGATATGTATATGAAAGCGGGTGAGGATCTAGGATGGAAGATCAGTGATTACAACGGTGAAGACCAGGAGGGTTTTAGCAGGATTCAAGTAAATGTAAGAAATGGCGTTAGAAGCAGCACTGGTGTAGAATTTCTAACTGATGCAGCAGAGAGGGCTAATCTCCATATCTCACTCAGAAGTTACGTTACCAAAGTTGATATCAAGAACAAGCGAGCGACTGGAGTATACTTTATCCGAGATGGGCGCAAACATTATATCAAAGCAAGGAATGAAGTTATATTGTCCGCAGGAGCGATTGGTTCACCGCAACTTTTGATGTTAAGTGGAGTGGGGCCTAAGAATCACTTGACAGAACTTGGAATAAATGTAATTGCTGATCTACCCGTTGGACAGAATTTACAAGATCATCTGATGGCTTTCATGTTAACAAGGATAAATTCTTCTATTAGCATAACATCCGACCTGCAAGAAAGCATACTGTCTAAGATAAAGTATAACTTGTTTGGGACAGGACCATTGTCCATCTGTGGTACAGAGGGATCTGCTTTCTTCCGCATCAATGAACCTGGACGAAGAAAGACATATCCGGATATTCAGTTCATGCTTGCAAGCATCTTGTTTAATAAAAACGTTTTCAACCTAGTCGATGAAGTCGCCCAAGAATATTTAATATCGGCTCCTAACGAAGACGGTTTTACTACCTTAATAAGTACAACACACCCAAAGAGCGTAGGAACTATTAAATTGAGGAGCACTGATCCTTTCGACTATCCAATCATAGACCCACAATATCTAACTGATAAAAGAGATATAGATAAGTTCATTGCAGGAATAAGAATATGGGAAAATTTCATGGACACTCCAACAATGAAAGCGCTTGGCGTTAGCATCCATCAGTCGAAAATGTCTTTCTGTTCAGAGTACGAATTTCGGTCAGATGCTTACTGGGAATGTTACGTGCGCCATCTAGCGGTAACCGACTTTCATCCTTCTTGTACATGCAAAATGGGTGCTGTAAATGATCCTACTGCTGTTGTAGACCCGGAACTACGAGTAAAGGGGGTCAAAGGGCTTCGTGTGGCTGATGCGTCTGTGTTCCCAAATTTGATTTCGGGAAATCTGAACGCGCCAGTTATAATGGTAGCTGAGAAAGCAGCCGACTTAATACGCGGCATAGACAGTGTAAAGAAATTTAGGGAAAATTTACCTGAAAATATGTGATACTATTTGATGCAATGCTTTAGAAACAAAACCAAACACAGAAAACAAGATATAAGAATAGAATCAGAGCGAGACAGAAAGCTCTATCAGATAACAGCTGTGCAGTATAATCTTTAGCTCGAAATTCTGTTAAAGCATGTCTTTGTCAAAATTTTTGATATTAAAGCAAACACAACTTTGAGACCGTAAAAGGAAAAAATAGTGTAACTTGCGAGACGAAAAGATCCTACAGCATATGAGACTCGATACGACAAAACCAACATTTTGTTGGTTTTGTCGTGTCGCGGTTCATATGCAAATAGTATCAGTGCAGTCTAGTAAGAATTTTCGCTATTCGCACACACAATGTGAAGATCTTTAGGAAGATACAAAATGAAGACTATCGTTGCCTATCTTTTTACTTTAGTTACACAACATGGACTTTCAGACTGGTTTGGAAAATTTTGTCACAGAGAAACCCAAGATTTGTTCCTGTCAAATTATTTTCAAATTCGGTCAGAGGTTTCTGAGAAGATTTTTCAAAGTTTACACGAAATATAAATAGAAGCGGCGGTAGTGTAGTGGATAACATGCTAGACTATCAATTCAGGGGTCGCAAAATCGATTCCTTGCTTCTCCGGTTTTTCGCATGAGACTTTAAACCGAGGTCTTGTCTCCGTATGACCTAGTTATTGGTGGGACGTTAAACCCGAGTTCACTCATTCAACTCATAAATACAGTAAGGCAACAAACGCCGCTTCCTGGCAGCCTTTTTATTATATTTATTTATTCATTTATTTATCTTTTTACTTTTAATTACCTTTTTTAACTTAATCACTCAACTCGAAAAGGCTTTGTAGAGAGTGACTAGGGAACACTTCTGTCATATTACCTAAAACTCGGGGAAGAGGTTTTATTTTTTTACTGTAGACATACGTATAAGGGAAACTAGCTCTACATGTCTTTAAAAATCATGCGTTATACAAGATGACCAGTAGTTTCTGAGAAAAAAAAAATGGTTTTCATAGTTTTCACTAGAGCTGAATTAGACATACGGGCTTATGAGGGCCCTCATAAGTTCGTATATCTAGTTTAACTTCCTTTATTTTGCCTTTGGTTGCCGTGGCATCCAGAGTCTTATTTAGATCCGATTCATTTTAAAGAGTTGATATGGAAGTTCTTAGAACTGAACTTTGATGCGCAGGGGTATTCTAAAGTAACTGTGATTGGACGGACGATGGACGGTGATATATGACAACAGCTTACCACAAGATTTTTCTTTTATTTCTTTTTTTTCTTTTTCTTTTTTTCTTTTTGTAAATCGCAGTGATCTAAATTTGATCATCTTCTCATAGTGTAAAACTGAAGTCCCTCATAATTTGGTTCTGGTTTGTGATTTGGTTAAACTTAAAGGCATTTTCAGCAAAGTTTTAACAGTTTACTCAAAGTTTACAATGAGCTTGTAGGCTTGATATTTTACACGAACATCACCTCATTTTTAGTACTTGGTCATGGGCCATAAGTTGTCCAACCCAAAGTACATATCATCTAAAACAAACAGTATATACAATTCTTTTTCAAAGGTACAATGAGCTGGCTATTTTGCGCGCAGAATCACTTTAAAGTGTGACAGATAAAATCTTCATGACATGGTCCAGGCTCAGATTTCTTGAATCAGAATAGCGTTTCTGGTCCTATAACTGGCCTGTAATTTTTAGTATGCATTCTTATAAAATTTAGACCATTTCTGCTCCGTTTATATTTTGTATACTAGAACCAACTTCTAACCGATCACTTATTTATAGCATGTTTTCCCCTAAATAAAAAGGACAATCGAACTTATGTTTCCATCTTTAATTATCTTTTGATATTGGTAAAGTAAATCAGGTAACTCTGAAATAAAAATCTTATCCGTGTGCCACTGAATAAGTGAAAGATAATGGTATCCCTGTTTCCGAAAATCGCAACATTTCAGCAGACTTTCATCTTTCGGACAGAACCACATTTTGGAATCTTGTCAGCATATGCTTATGATTTGTGCGAATACTTTGAAACTGTTGAAATGAACTTGAGAATTCATAATAAGGCATTATCTTAATATAGAAATCAAAATTTTAATCGGAATTAAAAAAAATAAATCATCTTCACCACAGTCATAATCCTTGCACAGTCATAATCCTTACAAAAATCCTTAAAACGATTCTAAAGGTACTGAGCTCAAACATTTTACAACGTTTACATGACACATTGGGAGTACTGAATATAAGAAAATTATGTCCGGATACCATCTTCAAACGACAGTGTTCAAGACAAAGCAAGTGGCCGGTTAGAAGTTGGTCTTAGTATATGTGTTTCCGTATTAAAGGGAATTTAGCCCATAAATGCCTAGCGTCCCAAAAAATGGACATAGGCAAACAGTGCAGACCCAGATCAGATGCCGCAAAACACGGCGTCTGATCAGGGTCTCCACTTTTTGTTTCAGATAAATGGGTATTTTTCCTCAAATTTAAAAAAAAATTTAAACATAAACTAAACCTGATACCCCTTAAATGACAAATTGACTCATCCAATATATACAGACAGAAGAGTCCACTATGGACAACAATCTTTTTGGAGTGCATATGGTAAGGAGGACATAGCATTTTACAAACACTTTCTTTCAAGTGTTTCTGTTATTGGGGGTTGAAGCAATTCTAGTCTAGTCTTGTTATCTTCGCCTACTATATTTTTAAATGATATTGCTAGTTCCATCTCAGATACAATCCATGACAATATGCCACGATTGAATTACATAGTGCACATGGGTTGTTCATTATTTAATATCTACACTTGCCACTGACATCCCATAGGTAAGCCTGATAGAGCAACTGGCTTCATACACCGATGAACGACAGTTGATCATTTGACGTTGTCGTCAAGCGACGTCTAAGGTAAACAAAAGTCTTGATTGGTCCACGTAACGTTCGATTGATTGATTGATCTGATGCTTAACGTCCACGGTAAACAACTATGGTCATGTTGGGACGGTCAGTTAACCTAAGCACACTATTCCTGGGCAGGCTTAGACCTCCTGAGCGGTTAACCGGCCGGACCGGGTTTCGAACCAAGGACCTCTGACTTGAAGGGGTCAGTGCAACAAGGTACCTATCTCCATTTTCCATAATTTCGAGAAAAACGCAAACAACATTATTTTTTCTTGAAACTTGAAATAACTGTTTTTTGTTATATAGTTAGTCAATGTATGTTGGGAAACATTGATTTCAAGTGGTGTTGCGAGTATTCCACTAGTTTTAAAGAAATAAATTGAGAAAAATTGGATTTCAGCGATTTTGTTCATGCAAGAAAGGGCCTAACTCCATATTCCATCAAAGTGAAAATCACATTTTAAGAGTTAATGTGGCCATATCAGTAACCAAAAGGTATATAACATGGTGAGGATAATTTATTTCTAGCTTTAGCATTTGTCAAAATATAAAAACGCCCCATATTAAGCAAGATTATCGCTATATAGTTACGATGGTTATGTAACAAAGGTCCTAACTCCATCATATAATTTTGAGATCAATTTTTAACAATTTAAAAAAGCAAAAAAAGATAAATTAGTTGAAAACGACTTTTGTCACCAAAAGGTCTAAATATAAAAATACATACATACTTATTTCACTCTAAACCGATCCGTTGATGAAATATAGTGAAGAAACAAATTGGATGGATTTAGGTCTTTTGTTGCATAACAATGCAAAAATGGAGATAGGCCCTTTGTAAAAATTTTGCAACCTCATTAAAACCTTTTTGGGGCTGATTCTGTGGTCAGAGGGGAAATAAATAGGTGAGGAAACATGTCTGCTACATGATGGAGTGGTTAACTCATTTTTGGCCAAATGTGGAGATAGGTCCCTTGTTGCACCTACCCCTTCACTTATGAGGCAGGTGCCCTACCGATTGCGCTACGCGGCCCGGCTCATAACGTTCGATTGGCACCATGTTATGGCGACGGCAGTTTAACGCAATGGGCGAACACGTCATTACTAGATTTTCTTCGACCCATATTTGCATATTCTATATTAAATTACCACGAAAACGGCACAGAAAAGGTCTAAAAATAAAGTCTAAATATAAGAATAAAAATTTGATTTTTCAGGGTTTATTGTGTGAAGAAGCCAGTGGTCGTCGCTAAAATTCTACAAGAAGCGCTTTGCGGTTCATGGAATTTTAGCTCCGCCCACTGGCTTCATCACACGATGAACGCTGAAAAATCAAATTTCAACTTTTCTTAATATCAGGTTGTACATAGACACATGCACTTAATTATCTAATGAAAATTGTTTATAAAATTTGTCTTGTTAAAGTAAATAACAATTTCTTAGCGTTAAATTTACACTTAACACTATGATGACGACGCCCTTAAAGCAACTCGTCAGGTATTTTTTGTCAAACTGACAGAATTTTGATGTAATACCTGTGTGTCGGCATTTTTTTCTTTTAACATTATATATTATTATTATTATTTTTGTTTCGTTTTGATTGTAAACTAGACGAACAATTGATATTCAACTGCACATTGGCATGCAAATGGAATTTAACCCTTAAAGCGCTAAAGAGCAGACGACAAATTTTACGTCTGCGAAATTTAAAACAAGAAAAATCTTTTAAAAAAAGATAATCGGCGCAGATTAAATGGAAGTGTGTTTTGTTATATGTCTCTAGTCGAAGAGTTGACAGTAGCTTTCATGAATAAGTAAGCTATGTCGGTAGGCACCCACAACCGTAATTTTGACACTGGCTAGCGACCTCAAAATTGAGCTGTCCAATTTGGAATTCCAAAATGGACCGCGGTCAATCTTGCAATTGATCTGATTTCAAAATAGCTATCAAAATGTTGCACTGTTTGTTTGTTTGTATTAAACCGAAAGTAGAAATCGAAAATAGATCTACGACGAAAAAAAGAAAGTTTTGAATATCTGCGTCTGTTTTCGATAACGTTTCTACTGTAAAATTACAAACAAGAGAAACATTTTGAAAGTGCTAGTATTCACAGTGCAGTACGACGGAAAAAACGAAGATTAAATATTCATGACCTTTGATATTATTGGCTAAATTTTGACATACGCGTCATTTGACCATTGAAATCTTGTGAAATGTGGAACAATATCGAAATTATACGAGGCTGCGCCCCGAAAAAAAATGTTGCATCCAAGCTATATCACATAGACAATTCAAAACTAGAGGGCAAACAGGTTAGATTCAGATGAGACGGCTCAAAATGAAGAAGATGAACCACTGAGCGCGCCATGAAAATACCCCCATCTATCCACCTGTCGTAAGAGCATATTTCTTTCTAAAATATAGAATTACCCAACAGTTTGAAATTCGTCCATTATATGTACTGAATGCCCCTCGTTCAAGGTGAAACGCAAGTAGGATATACACAGGTTATTACACTGTTTATGTTTTTGGCATACACAGTGTAAGCATACTATTAATACAAGTTGACCCATAAATATCTTGTGGACTGTTCCACTTCGCAGTTTGGACCGGTCCATATGTAATAAAAGAGGTGTAAGACTGGATTTAATTATATATTTATTGTAGTAATGCAAACAGAGTAGACCGTGGCTTGCGGCGTCTAATCGGGATCTACACTGTTTGCAAATATCCCTTTGGACATTAGACTTTTTCATGGGTCAATACCCTCAAATTTATGACTCAATTTCGTTTCTATTTCAGGATTTTGGAAAGGGTATGTATTAATTTAAATTTTTAACAAGCTAATAAAATTAGTTTGTCGCAGTCAATGTCTCTTTCCCACTCGCAATCCACTACCTGGTAGAGAAGGACACTGACCGATAAAATGACAGGGTGTTCGGTTAAAAATCGAGGACCTCTACCGACCGTTCCGATGCGGTCCCGCTGTATGAGTTTCTCTTTGTTGGTAGCTCAGTAAGTGAAGTCCTGACCTTCTGATCTAGCGGTCCCGAATTCGAGACCCGCTGGAATCGGAAACCTTTCCGACCATAAACGGGGCTCCACTGCACACAGCCTTTAATTGTCACCCTCCCATAGACTTGATATGAATGAAATACTGTTAAAAAGGTCGTAGATCCTGCTTGGGAACCAATTTGTCACGGACTCTTAAAAAATCTCAATGCCCCGACCGAGGATCGAACCCGGAACCCTTCGATCTAAAGGCGAGCACTCTACCACGTCGCTATAAAAGCCGGCTTGTACCGCAAGGCAGTACAAGTGTTTATATACCTAATTACCTACACCCTGTGACATTCTCCCCCACCAAATTGGAATTCGTCCCCGAAGTTCCAGGCTAAAGAGCTGCATATAGAAATAAGCTCGAGGAATTACTGCACAGGGGTCAGGCTGGATTTTACGTTGGGCGCCATTTGTCACGGACTCCTAGAAAATCTCAATGCCCCGACCGAGGATCGAACCCGGAACCCTTCGATCTAAAGGCGAGCACTCTACCACGTCGCTATAAAAGCCGGCTTGTACCGCAAGACAGTTCAAGTGTTTATATACCTAATTACCTACACCCTGTGACAAAATCACAAGTCATCCACCCATCTTTGACAGACTAAGAATGTGGTGCTGCGATTCAAATTTCAATTTTCTTATTCTTTTAAACTTAATTTTTGCTTCGAGTAGAAAGAAAGCTCAGCGAACTGATAAACGTGTTCTCTTAGGCGCGGATCATCTTCGCTAGCAAAGGGTACTGAGTGCACTACGTTCCTTACATACGTAAGGAACGTAGTGGACACAGTACCATTGGCTAGCGAAGATGGGTGCGGATCGACGTTGGCTTTCTTTGAGGGAAACCAGAGAATCTGGAGGCAACTACCGACCTTCGATGGGCGACCACTACCGCCCGCATTTCGACACCAGGAATCGAACCCGTGCCGCAGCAGTGACTAGCGAGCAACACATTCCTGCGCTGTCGAGACCCCTAATTTCTTACCCTTTTGTTATGTCCCTTGTGGGCTGTGATC
The DNA here is from genome assembly GCA_963989385.1 of Ctena decussata. NCBI lineage: Eukaryota > Metazoa > Mollusca > Bivalvia > Lucinida > Lucinidae > Ctena > Ctena decussata. The sequence continues at coordinate 20,210,721 of OZ022501.1, read as the reverse complement.
TGTGATTGATTCTTTCTTGGTAATTTCCTCCATATTTCCCTGCTCAAGTTTTTCTGGTATAATCGTTTTTGTTACCACAATTTTTACCTTTTCAGAACAAAATGGGGCTTTTAGTCCAAGCATCGATAGTCCTGACGGTAGCAGTGATTGTTGCTTACTTTACAAAAGTTGGGCCTTTCAAACAATTTTCAAAGATGTCCAAAACTATGGATGGAGAGTACGATTATATAGTGGTGGGTAGTGGGTCTGCCGGGTCAGTTGTAGCTTCAAGACTTTCTGAAGACAAAGAAAACAAAGTTCTACTTCTTGAAGCGGGAGGACATTATGAGGAAAGTCCGCTATTTTCTGTTCCACTGCTGGTATTTGGTATACAAAACTCTCAGTATGATTGGGCTTATCAGACTGTTTCGCAAGAAAGCTCACACTTTGGTGTGAAAGACAGAAGAGGATTGTGGCCTCGGGGCCACGTTTTAGGAGGTTCGGGTATGATATGCTTTATGCAATATACAAGAGGATCAAAGCACGATTTCGACGAGTGGGCGTCAAACGGATGCACAGGATGGAGTTATAAAGATGTTTTACCATATTTTCTGAAATCAGAAGATATTCAAATTGATGAGTTAAAATCGTCCCCTTATCACTCTCAGGGCGGTCCAATGGCTGTGAGTAGTGGTAGAATGACACCTTTAGCCGACCTTTATATGAAAGCGGGCATAGATCTTGGGTATAACATAACGGATTATAATGGAGACGAACATACTGGGTTTGGAAGAGTTCAGATTAACACCAGAAACGGCAAAAGAAGCGGGCCTGCTACCGAACACCTTGCAAACAGTCTTGATAGATCAAATCTTCACGTTGTAATAAGGAGCTTTGTAACTAAAGTTGACATCAATAACAAGAAAGCTACTGGAGTTTACGTAATAAAAGATGGTCGAAAACATTTCGTTAAAGCAAGAAAAGAGGTTATTATCTCTGCAGGTGCGATAAATTCCCCACAGATATTAATGCTGAGTGGTATAGGACCAAGAGAACATCTAAAAGAAATGGGAATAGATCTAATACAAGATTTACCGGTGGGACAAAACTTACAAGATCATATGGTTTTGTTGATGCTCAGCAAAATCAATTCGTCAATCAGCATAACTCGAAATGTAGCAGAAAGTATGTGGTCTAGGCTTAAATACCTACTATTTGGAAAGGGTCCGCTTTCTTTCTTCGGTACGGATGGAAATAGTTTTCTTCACCTTGATGAAACGAAAGTAGGAAAAACATATGCTGATATTCAAATGGAGTTTCTAAGTATGCTTATTCCTCCGAACCCATTTAACTATAAGCAAGACGTTGCCAATGAATACTTTGTGAGTGATCCAAATATACATGGATTTACAACGGCAGTGTTTAATACTCATCCGAAAAGCAAGGGTGTAATTAAGCTAAAAAGTAATGACCCATTCGATTATCCAGACATTGACCCAATGTATCTTTCAGATGAAAGAGATGTTAAAGAATTAAAAGCTGGTTTGAAACTATGGGAAAACTTCATAGAAACACCTACTATGCGATCACTAAATGCCAAGGTAGATCAGATGAAACTTTCCATCTGTTCTCAACACGACTTCCGTTCTGATGCATACTGGGAATGTTTTGTCCGTCATATGGCAGTGACGTCATATCACCCGTGTTGCACAAACAGAATGGGTTCAGATTCTGATTTGTCTTCTGTTGTTGACCTGGAACTTCGCGTTAAAGGTATTTTGGGTCTTCGTGTAGTTGATGCTTCTGTTTTTCCAAATATCACATCTGGTAACACTCAAGCTCCGATTGTTATGATTGCTGAAAAGGCTGCAGACCTCATTCGTGGCAGAGACACAGTTAAGGAATTTAGGAAAAAAATACCCTAATTTTTTCAAGTGCAATTATATGTTTATACCCAAAGCGTATGTTAAACATATAACAAATTAGTTGAATACTGAGAATATATACTTAAGACCAAAAGTAACTTTACACTTTTTAGTACCGAATAAATCTATACTCCTACTGATGTTAAGCAATTTAAATATTTCAATGAGTTTCAAACACTTGCCCTAACATAATTCATGAAAAACGACTTATTGAAGTTAACTCTCTTTCGAGTTACCTGTGCTTTCATTGAAAACACAAAATCAGCACTTTCTCACAAAAACTAAAGTAGACCAAAAATTTTAACACGCTATTTTAAAGGGCATCATTTGTCAATAAGAAATACTGCCAGACATTTTGCCACCGACGTTTGGTTACTTTTTGGCCGTATGTTAAAGTTGCTTCACTTCCAAATTGTCTCCCTTTGAATTAAAACAATAGTAAACTTAAGTCCTTTCTTAAAGCTTTGTCTGTGATTACATTCGAAATTTTTAATCAGTGATTAGTTTCGACAGCTGCCGAGAAAATGTTACAAGATCATCTGATAAAAATTTGCATTGGTTCGAAAGAAAAATTTAACAAAAATTTGTAATGGGAATTTCCATTGATTGCACTGTATAGTTCGCAAAAAGGGCTTGGTCATAAAAGCACCACTCTAATTTGTGTTACTCGCAAGATGGTCCGGGCTTATTTGAACTTTAAACAGCAATCCGATAGCATGTCTTACAGACTGGGTCTTTAAAGTTTAAAATTGTCCAGTCACAAAGCTACAGAAACACATCAACAGTTATGCATTTTGGAAAAGTTTATTTTGACCCCTTGCATGTTTCATTAGGGCCTTGTGGTTGCATTTATGACAACAAAAATCTAAAACTCAACTGTCTTATGCGTGATTGATCGGCCTTGAATAGGAATCAAACACTTTTCATATGTCAGTCAAAAATACCCGGAAAAGGTATACATATAAACAGTGTAAAGTTACTTTTGGCTTTAAGTATAGTATAGGATCAAAGTGGTCTTAATTTACCAGTGCCCAATATTACTTATATCATTTACTTGCTGAGTGAAAAACGTTCAATGCACTAAAATGTGCAGATAAATACTCAATGTACAAGATGTTTAGGGTATGTGTTATATTATAAGTGTTGCGAATATTTCACGTTAGATGAAGGCTTGTAAAGCATGTCAGGACACATGAGAACATGAATCAAGCAGCAGTAAACTTTTGTCAGCATTTTGTATAAAGGTGTATGGGTACAATTCCAATTTTCCGCCAGTTTTACAAAAGAGAAAGTTTGTGACTTTCTGTTTGCTTTCCTGGAAGACGAAGCACCTTCAAAATGGAATTAACCTTGAAAGAATATAATCTGGAGCCGTATTTATAAAACGGCTTAAGTGGTTGCTATGCTGTTGCTAAGGCTGAATTTCTATGAAGGCGATTCCCTACAACTATGAAATTTACTCTGAAGGAACAGTCTGAAAAGACTGTTCCTCCAGAGCAAAGTTCACAGTTGTAGGGAATCTCCTTAATATAAATTTAGCCTTGGCAACAGCATAGCAACGACTTAAGTGGTTTTGTAAATACGACCCCTGCTCCTTGGGGAGAATTTATTTTTTCGTGTAAGAGTTGACTCTTATTGAGAAGGAAGACAAAAACGAAAGAGTTGCTCCCCCTGAAAGTGTAATCATTTATCTTAAAGAGCAAATAGAGAATCTCAAACTTAAAGAAATTTCCGATAGAATGGAAACGGGTGTGCAATTCTAACGCATACTTACTGGTACATAAAACCGAGCCAAAGTTTTAATTTCGTTCTGGTGTCAAAGAACATTATTTTTTGCCGTGCATGACCCATGCAGGTATTCATCTCTGTATCCGAGCCAGCATCAGTTATGGTGTGTTATTGCTTTACGTCCACGGTAAACAACTATGGTCGTGTCGGGACGGTCAGTTAACCTAAGTACACTATTCCTGAGCAGGCTTAGACCTCCTAAGTGGCTAATCAGTGCTAAGTGCGCATACTTTCGCCAGTAACTAACAATTGCCCTTCTTGAATTAGCTGAAGGGGAAACGAAAGTATGTGGCCGAACCGGCTATCGAACCCGAGACCTCTGGCCAGCATCAGTTAAAACTATCATATCTAAGAAAACAACAACAAAAAAAAAATGGCTAAATGTGTGTTCATTAAAAACGTTTCTATGATTTTTTGCTTCTTTCTTTACAAGTATATCAACACAAAAATTGGGGATTATTTTGTAATGTGCTTTTACCCGCCAACAACACCACTGGAAACAGAAGAATTTAACAGTACATACATAGCTTGAGGCTCCTCAGAGACGCCAATCTATTAATAATACCAGCGCTTACAAATGGAACAAATACACCTGAACAAAATGTGAACGCTCAGATTCCAGCTTTCTCTTCTCCAACGAGCGCAATGTTAGACATGCCAACGAGGCAATTAACAGAAGACAACGTGAAATGGCCCTGTAGCGATGATTCTAAGGATATTTCTTTGGCTTTGTTGCCCACAAAGCCAAACAAAATCCCCTAAGAATCATCGCCAACGTCCACACAGGTAATGTCAAAAGGCGTATGAATTATTATAAAACTTTGCATATACGAGGATCGTCCAAAAAGTTCTACTACTGGCTCTATATCTCGAAAACGAAAAGTGATATTCGCTAAAAATAAAAATCATTCAGAAACGCTGTGTTTGTCAAACAGCTGTAGTAAAATGATTCTGGTATCTCTGACATAACATTCACAATCTGCTTTAAAAGAAGGATACCCTAACCCAATTGGCAAATTAGCAGATGAAACTCATGTAATGCCCAGATAAGCGATGCCTATTATCGCTGCCTAGTGCCTACGATTTCTCAGGTACTGATAAACACAGGGAAAAATCTCAAAGTCGCTCCGTGTATTTTATATATACTCAGTACATTTAAAAACGCAACACTTAGTTTTTCGGAAATAACTTTTAGAAATTTTAAGACAAACATTTGATACTTATATTTGGACATATATTTTTTCCGTTAATGTGCTAAATTTCATGGCAGTTTATTCTGTATTCCGTTAAGTTTACGTTTTTTGTGGAGCGTTACCCTTAAAATCAAAATTCACAAAATAAAAATCATAACGCATGGGCCTCACTTCCTCGCATTCACCGATTTGTTTTTATCAAATGCTGTGGAAATGTGTTCCATTTCTGGATAAATCTTTTATCAGAGCCTTTGCAATATTCGAAGATGATTCAGTGTACCCCCAAAAACGCTTTGTTTATGTTCATCTGAGACGTTATTTTGATTACCAGTCAAATGGCAAAGTTGGTCATTCTGGCACAATGATGTCATTTGGTGTCAGAAAGAGAAAGTGGCATAAGTTATGTGTGAGGTTGTTTACTGTCTTTCTCTTCAAAACGTTGAACACCGATATTGCAGTTGTATACCGCCTGTAAAAAGAAATGCATCACCATTTTTTCGTAAAGAGCGTAAAAGTTTAAAACTCTTTAAACTGTTAATTTCTCCGAATTACTTTCCGCATAGCAAAGAGAAACATTTGCATGGGTCCCAAAAGTCCGCTAGTGTGCATCAGCTTGTCGAAAGTCCATGAGTTGTGATAAATGACAATGCGTGATATGTCTTGTCTTTGGAGGCATTCTCTTTACTGAGCCGATCTTTATAAAATTTTAAGGGTACTGGTCAGTAGACAAGGCACATATTGTCTGTAAAATCGTAGCCAGATGGCATCATAACAATCCCATCAGCTGTAAGTTTGAGACTTTATGAACTGGCAATCTCGGAGCGACCTTTCTTTCAGCGTAAATCGTGCCAAAACGATTTTTATGGCAATTTGTTTGTTACTGGTTGTTTTTCTTAAATGCTGATCTACGGACTTTCCAGCAGCGTTGATCAAACGTTTTTAAGTGTTTACATGGTACGCGCCCGAGCAAATCTTGAATTTCATACTTGAGTGATTATCCGCTGCAATACAGCTACATGTGAGGAGATTTTATGCCAAAAACATAAAGATACAGTTGTCTGACATAAGTTGAAATACTATTCTTGGTCCAAATATTATCCATTATGCAAAAATGAAAAACCAAATATTTGCGTTTTCAAATGTACTAAGTATATTTGCTGCAGTGCAGATGTCGTTGGTGTCTGCATTTGTGTCTGTGTCACATATTAAGTCCTTCAGAATCTGTGACCTTGGAAACAAGGTCAAGGTCATTTAAATCTGACCACATCTTGACCTTGTCATAAGGATATATCCATGCAAGTACTGTGGAATTACTCTTTTTGTTTCAAATTTAATAAAATGATTACCAGAACATCCAAAAATGTGTTTCCATATCATTTTATTTGTTTTAATTTTATCATATGATGTCAAAAAAGACTTCCTTTGACATCCAGCATTTTTTTGTCCTCTATTTTCAACTTTTCTTTGTGTCACTGCTAAATAAACTGACCAGTAGTCAAGGAAGCACCTACACCAGGACAATCGGATGATGCCACCAGAATATCACCATGACCTAGTTTTCATGGTTGACTGAACACATATACTTTCTTTGAAGATTGTTTCAGTCAACTTTATGATGAAGGCAGACGTATTGGTTTTAGTGCAGATCCCATCGTCGTCTGTGTCTTCGTCGTTTTGACAGTTTGTACCCACTATATTTCTTGAATCAACGGCTGGAATTTTACCAAACTTGCATCTGTGGAATTTGATCAAGCTTGCTTGGATATATAGTTGTGACAAGCCAAAGTGCTGATTCGGTTTTGTGTAATTTGACCCCATTTTCAAGGTAACGGGAGGTCTTAAACTGTTAAATTATCTGCATTGGAGTATGCGTGACAATTTCCTGTACCTACCATATCTTTTGAAACAATATGATCAATTCCACAATACCTGCATGGATATATCATGATGACAAGCTTAAGAGGTGATCAGATTTTGATGACCTTGGCCTTATTTTTAAGGTCACAGAAGGACATAAAATATGTGACACAGACACAGATGCAGACGCCAACGAGATCCGCACTGCAGCCAATATGTATTCCCTCACCTTTAGTGGCGGGGGTGTGGGGCATAATATAGCAGTTAAAATAGTAATTTGACCACAGTTTCATAATTCTAGGTCATAAAATTGAATGAAAACCATCTTCCAAGCAAGTTTATTTGTTCAGTCAACCATGAAAACTAGGTCATTGTGAAATTCTGGTCACATCATCCGATTTTCTTGGTCAAGGTGCTTCCTTGACATGAGTTTGATGACAACTGGTCAGTTTATTTAACAATGATGCCAAGAAATATTGAAAATTGAGGACAAAAATATAAAAAATGCTGAATGTCAAAGAAATTCTTTTTTGACAACATATGTTTAAATTAAACCAAATAAAATGATATGGAAATATATTTTAGTTTAGATGTTCTGTTAATCATTTTTATCATATCCGGTCTTTCTGTTGTACTCTTCTACCAAATGAGAATGGTTTTTTTACAAGACAGGCTAAAACCCACCCACTTCTGTGAACCCATAGCTCAGTAAGTAGGGCTTTCTGACCAAGGTCACATATACCCCCCCCCCCCCTTTCAGTTTTCGTGTAAAAAACCAATAATCTAGAAGTTCAGCATTATCTTAAAGTCTCCATAGTCCTATCAGCGTAAAAAACGCCCAAACACAAATCATTACGAAAACCCCTTTCAACCTTCACGTTTGATGATAAAATGTATGTTAATGTGCATAAAATGGTCCAAATAGCTGGCAAAAAGTATGGAAAACAGGTTTTTGAAAAACTACAGATCGCTCAAGAAAATATGATTTTCCTTTTCTGGTTTCCGGTTGAGTGATGCAAGATAAACAAAAGCGCCACAGTGAATGAGGCCTCACCCTTGTACATTGTATTTTTACCATTTTATTCAAGGGCGTGAAATCGAAAGTAGGTCATTTTAGTCGGCAACTAAAATGACCCAAATAAGTTTTCAAACCCTTTTTATGTGAAACTCATGGATGTTTTATTTGTTTTAAGTAGACCGATCGCGGTCATTTACAATGAAGAAACTATGGTGAGAAGCTTGCAACGATACCTCTTCCCGAAAATTTTCATGTTTATAGAGCAATAGAGCCTTTAATTATGAAATGATAAGTTTTTAAAGTCTCCATAGTCCTAAACGTGGTAAAAACGTCTAAACTCAAATCATTGTAAAAGGCGGTTCAACCTTCACGTTTGGTAATAAAATGTGGGTTGATGTACATATATTGAGTCATATAACTGGTAAAAAGTAGGGAAAACAAGTTTTTGAGAAAATAGTCGCTCCACAAATTAAAAGATCCTGTTCTGGTTTCCCGTCTAGCAATGCTATATTAACATGGGCGGGATAGTGATTGTACATTGTATTTTTACCATTTTATTCAACTAAATGAAATCGAAAATAGGTCATTTTAGTTACCAACTAAAATGACCCAAATAAGTTTTCAAACCCTTTTTATGTGAAACTCAAGCATGTTTTATTAGTTTAAAGCTGGCTAATCACGGTCATATACATTGACGAAACTATACTGAGAAGCTTGCAGCGATACCTCATGATAAAATTGTTCACGCTGATAGAGCAATGGGGCCTTTAAGTGTGAAAACAATACTTCTTTTTCTATGACGCCATGATAATGTGAGGGATTGACACTTTTTATGCAAAAAAAAAAAAAAAAAAAAATAGCGTCGATTATATATATTTTTCGCGTTTGTTTTGCTCTCCGTAAAGATACCAAAGATACCAAAGTGCGAGCCGTCCAGAGGCCTTTAAAGGTGTGTTATTACTTTTTCAAAATATTTCCGCATTTTGCCCATATTAAGGCAAATATGACATTTAATTAGATACTGAAAATTTGCTTTATTTCACATAAACGCTTAGTTAGAGAAAAACGTATCTGAAAAATATATCTCAAATGTTGATATGTTTTACTGAACTATGTTTTCATGTAATTTTTGAAATGATTTTAAGTTTTCACCGTGTAATTTTTTATACAGTTGATTTGTTTAACTATACCCCCTACTCTGATGATGTCGTTTCTTTCAACGTCAAATGGAGATTATTCTCAAGAATATTTCCCAATAATTTTGTAGTTTCTAGTAAAACTTTATGATCTCTTCTAGAGAATATAACTGCACGAAAAACGTAAGAACTGAATTAATAGCTTATTCCGTTTTCTGGGAAGAAGGCTTCAAGACGCAAGGTGTTCATTTTTGCCATGATGGTAATTTTGCTTACGAACTCTTATTTCGCGACGTCAGTTACTTCCGAAAAAGCAAAACCGGGAAAAATGAGTCCCCGACCTGTTTGAACTTTTCTGTCTAGAAAATGGAATGAGACATGTCTTCGATTTTTTTTTCGGTTTTCATTTTCACAGATTGTCTAGAATAACTCGACATTGTTTTATCCGAATTAAAAGATATGTCGGAAACCACTCTGAGCAGCCAATGTAGTTAGATGCTAAAAAAATTAACTTTATCTGAACAGGGGGTATAGTTTGAAAAATTTACTTTGTGAAATATTTACACGGTAAAATCCTTATATTATTTCGTCAGTATTCCAACTTCTTTAAAACATATCAGAATTTGAGATATATTTTTTCGGAGACGTTTTTCTTCTATTTCAGTTTTTGCTTGAAAAAAGACAAATTTTAACAACTAATAAAAAATAATGTTTGCATCCATTTACTCGTAATAATGCGTAGAGATAGGACAGAACGTATAGCACAGCTCTATGGACCACTTGATGGCACGTACTTTGGTATGAAATTTACTTCAATACCTCAATGGACTGCAACGCAATGTCGATTAATGCGGCTATCTGAGAGCTATTTTTATTTTTTGCGTAAAAGACGTCAAACCATCATATTTTCATGACGTCATTGAAATTCTATTCTATTCTATTCTATCACCTTACTATGTCGTTGGAGCACCACAGAAACAACCCCTTTCCACTTTGTCCTGTCTTCAGCTACCCTAGTTGAGCTGGCAAAATCCGTTCCTGTCCACTCCTTAATATTTTCTTCTCACCTCTTCTTCTGTCTGCCTCCTCTCCTTTTCCCTTTCACTGTGCCCTGTTCAATAACCTTCGGTAGCATCTCATCTCAAAGGCCTGCGTTCTTTTCTCTAACTCTGCTGTCAAGGTCCACGATTCGCAGGTATACAGAAATATGGAAATGACAAGGGAGCGCATAAGTTTCACCTTGAATCCAAGAGATATGTTGTTATCTCTCCAAATTGGTTTCAGCCTGGTGAGAGCTGAAGTGGCTTGTGCAATCCTTGAGAGAACCTCCTGTTTTGAGCCATCATCTGAGACAGCTGCTCCAAGGTATTTGAAGCTTGTTACGGCACCCAGCTTCTGCCCTTTTACCTTGATCTCCCTCTGGATGCCATCTACGCTGTTCGTCATCGGTTTGTTCCTCTTCAGCACTGATCTCCACCTTATACCTTGTGCAGGTTTGGTCGAGACTTTCAACTAGAGCTTCTAGTTCCTGCCCCTCCTCAGCTAGAGCGTCTATGTCATCGGCAAACCGCGGATTGGTAATGTTTCTGCCGCCTATGCTAACCTTTCCGTCATGTTCTTTTAGAGCATTAGACATGATCCGTTCGAGAAAAATGTTGAAGAGGGTGGGTGACAGAAGACATCCTTGTCTTACTCCAACTGTTGTTCTGAAGCATTCTCCTGTGCTGCCATTTATCAGGACTGCACTTGTAGCCTTGTCGTATAGCTGCTCAATGGTGCGAACTAGATTTGCATTGATATTGTACTTCCGAATGGTGGCCCATAAGGCTGCATGCCATACCCTGTCAAAGGCATTTTTGAAATCAATGAAGACGTGGTACAGATTCTGCAGATGCTGGAGATACTTTTCTTACAGGATTCTAAGGTTGAAGATTTGTTCTGTGGTGCTCCTTCCTGCTCGAAACCCAGCCTGTTCCTCAGGGATTATCTCCTCGGCTTGTGGTTTAAGCCTGTTCAAGGTGACTTTCAGCATGACTTTGCTTGAATGACTGATGAGGCTGACGGGTCTGTAGATCTGGCAGAGCTGTAGGTTGCCCTTTTTAGGGAGCGTAATTATAAGCGACTGGGTCCATGAGGTAGGCCATTCTCCTGTTCTCCAGATCCTGTTACAGATATCTGTTAAATATCAATCATGGTCTCCCCGCCAGCTTGAACAAGGTTTGCTGGTATATTATCAACTCCGGCAGATTTCCCCTTCTTTAGTGCTGCTACTGCAATCTCGACTTCCTCACGAAGGATCGGTTGTTGATCTTCTGGGGGTTGATTGCAATCCAGAACCGCATTGTCACCGTAAGTCTCATGGTAGTATAGTTCCGAGCAATATTCTGTCCATCTGCTGAGAATCTCTTGTCCCTCTGTAAGGCATTTCCCAGACTTGTCCTGGATAGTTGTGGATCTACCCTGTTTCTCTGAAGTTAGATCCTTCACCAGCTGGTATGCTTTCTTGCTGTTGTTTTTGTTCAGGGAAGTTTCAATCTCTTCGCACTGACCAGCTATCCAGTCCTCCTTCTCTTTTTCCACTGCCTTCTGAATCCTCTTGTTTGCTTTCCTGTATTCTTCTGCTCCTCCGGCTTCATACCTCTTCTTCAAATTTCTCCTCTCATCAAAGAGGTCGACAACATCTCTGGTGACCCAGGGTTTTTTCCTGCGACGTTCCTTCCCAAGTATCTCACCGGCTGCCTCAGTCACTATTGTATTGTAGGTGGTAATCATGGTATCTATGTCCATGTCATCATCCCTCAGACCAATGAGTGGTGCAAATTTCCCACATTGTTGCTTGAAAAGTGCATGCCACATCTGGGTCCTTTAGCTTCTCAAGATCAAACTTTAGTCTTGGCTGGGTTCGCTTTCTAGCCTTCTTCAGACGAACTCGGAAGGTCATCATCACCACGTCATTGAAATAGGAATTGTTTATTTTATGCTCAAAAGATAGTCATTTAGTGAGTCACAAATGACTGAAGTTTTTGATGATATATTGTTTGACTAGAAAACTTAAAATTTTGTTTTAGTCCTATTCCAACATAAGCCAAGACCTAACTTAAACGGAAGCTGTCTCTAAATCTTAATTTCTCTTTAAATATCCAACGTAATAAGCATACTTCGAAATATCTGTACCAAAATGACACCAAAAATTCACACGCCGTACCCAGCATGAACGTGACATCATATGTTGTTATGGTTACACGTTGAAATTTCAATTTCAAACATTAATTTGAAAGCTTAAAAGAAACTCTTTTGCGTTCAGTGATATATACTTATTATGTATTAAGTTTTCCAGTCTACAAAGGTGTTTCCATTATTTAATGATCACCCCTCGTATTTACTTCTTTTCAAATCATTACTTTCGTTCTTATCTGTCAGAATTGACTAAACATGGATTAAAATCGAATGGTTGTTTTTCGCCATCTGATTTCATACATCTGGACCCAGTTGTTCAATGCATCGTTGGCTTAACGGAGACGTTAGTCAACATGGTCAAGGATTCCTTGTATTAAGTTTTTTAGAAGACAAGAGCTGTCGCCTGACAGCATAGCTCGCCTGAATAGGTGCTTGCCCATCACACAGTTGCTTTGGAGATGTGGACGTCTAGGCATAAAACTTCAGGCAAGCATTTCCATAATAACAACACATTTATAAACAAAAGCTATCTAAGAAAAAAGTCTTAAAATAAAATTAAAATAAAAAAATCTACATGAAATTTCAAAGTCCATGAGCTTGAGGCCAAAGAACTAAGAGGTAGGGGTGGGGAGTGGAGAGAGGGGGGGGGGGGGGGCTAGGGCGTTACAAAACCTTGCACCATTATCTAACATCAGTCCAAGTATTAGTATCAACTGAGTCCACCGTGGCACTGTGATATTATGTCTTCATAAATATTAAACTTTAACCAAAATCTTTAAGACAAAATTCTAAGTCGATGACCTTTCGTTCAAGGTCATCCAGTGGGGTAAGTATGTAGTGGTTTGTAAAAACTCAAAAAAGTGTCTAATATCAGTTCAAGGGTAAAGTAAATCTCTGCCAAGCATTATGAATCAGTATGTAATTAGAAAACTTTAATAAAATACAAATATCCAAAGTCCCTGACCTTGACATCAAGGTCACTGAGCGGGGTTGGGGTAGTACTCGGCAAAACTTTGGACTAATATCTAACTAAAGTGCAAATATAAAAAGAATTCATCAGGAGATATGCGTCTTTAAAAGACTTTAACCAAAACATCCAATCAATAAAAAGACAATTTTCTAAGTCAATGACCTGGACATCAAGGTCACTGAGGGGGGTGAGGGTAGTACCTTGAAAAACTTTGGACCAATATCTAACTACAGTGCAAGTATCAAAGGAATCCATCCATAGGGTTAGGAGATATTGGGCTTTATAAAACTTTAACCAAAATATCCAGTCCAAAAACACTCCCAATTTTCTAAGTCCATGACCTTGACATCAAGGTCATGGAGTGGGTTGGGGGTGGTACCCTTTTAAACTTTGGACCAATATCTACCTACAGTGCAAGTATCAAAAGAATCCATCCATGGGTTAAGGAGATATACGTCTTTAAAAAACTTTAACCAAAACATCCAATCCGGACGCGGACGCGGACGCGGACGCTGACGCCGACGCCGGGATGACAACAATAGCTCTTCCTGAACTTTCGTTCAGGCGAGCTAAAAAACAAATCAAGTATGCTGATATTTTTGCTGATAAAATGGCAGTGTATTTGCGTACATTAATTTTTTAAAGAAAATGTAACGTTTCGTCAAATAACGACGTTAGATTGAACAACCGCGCCCAGAAATATAAGTGTGGAACCAGCACACGTATTTCGTAAAATCCTAATACACTACAGACAATCAGGTTTCAATTGTCTTTGTTTTCTGTAGATGCTGCATGTCTCAGGGATGCTTTAAGCAGATTATTGCCCAAATGAGCAAATAACGTTCATGAGAAAAAAGATACACAATTATCCGTTAAGTGCTAATGTAGTTCGAACCCATTGTATTCAAGCATCTTCCTCGGGCTGTTGCAACTGATAATGCATGCTAAACATGTCTATCCTCCTACAGAAAGTTGTTCTTACTTAAATACGAGAATAATACTACTTACTGCATTTTCTATCTTAATTTGATCAGTTTTCAACAATACACAATACAAATCGTCATCTTAGAGCAAATAAAAAGTGAATGTGAATACACCAGGGGCCGTATTCATAAAACGACTTAAGTTGTTGCTATGCTGTTGCTAAGTCTAATTTTGTTTAAGGAGATCCCCTACAACTATGAAATTTGCTCTGGAGGAACAGTCTTACAAAGACTGTTCCTCCAGAGCAACTTTCATAGTTGTAGGGAATCTCCTTTACAGAACTTAAGCCTTAGCAACAGCATAGCAACGACTGAAGTCGTTTTATGAATACAACCCCAGTAATTATCATTAAACAATGCTAGAACTTTTGAACCTGAAGATCGTTTCACAAGAAAGCGAGGTCGGTAGAAATCTTGAGAGCGCATGTTATGTACTATTTCCCATTCTAAATCCTTTTAAAAAAAAGAACCTTAATTCAAAGTAAAGTTTGTTTTGTTTGTTTAAATGTGATAAGTATGTTGAGTGCAAAATCGTTGACAAACTAATTGAATAAGTCCCAAAACACCTATTTGAAATGGGGGTATGAAATGAATCCTGTTTAACGCTATTGCACTCAGAACAGCCAAAACTCCATAGAGTTTTGGCCGTTCTGAGTGCAATAGGGTTAAGGAGTAATCAAATACAAACCATTCTCTATACTGACATTACCCTTTGTGTAACGATGGGCAACAAGCAGGGCTTCTTGCTCACTGCCCAAATACTACAGACCCTCATGTGTGTTTAGTGTAATTAGTGCCAACTGAATTTTGTATATAGACAACCAATATGTCATCTGATACAGATGCTGTTTACTGGAGAAGAAAAAGGAACAAGCCAAGTCGATGAATTTATTTCCCCCGCCTTTGGAAAAAAGGGGGAATGCAGAATCCCAATGTGTATAATGTCGGAAACAATATGAGGACTTACACACACGAGGTACCCATTGTCAATATAATTTGATAGTATTTGAGCTGAAAATATGGCTAAGTTCAAAATGCATGAAAAGTAAGAAAAATTATCTGGAGATTCTACAAGAACTATATGCAAGCTCTCAGACCTGCACAGTTTCAAAATGATTGGTTTAAAATCCTTTTGGAAGCTGCACACACAAGGTATCCACTGTCTATACATTTTGTTATTATT
The DNA here is from genome assembly GCA_963989385.1 of Ctena decussata. NCBI lineage: Eukaryota > Metazoa > Mollusca > Bivalvia > Lucinida > Lucinidae > Ctena > Ctena decussata. The sequence continues at coordinate 20,195,512 of OZ022501.1, read as the reverse complement.
TGGGCCCAAGTTCGAAATCTGAAAAAGTGAAAAAATTTATCAAACTGTAATTTTAAAGTCTAATGCACATCTTAAGACGACGAAAAAGAAGTCTGCAGAGTTTAAAAATGCTTTAGTAAAAACTGTAGAAGTTGTGCTCACAAGGTACATGTATATACTGTCCATAGGTCTTCTGATGGAGCTTAATGACTAAGTTCACAAAGTGAAAATAGTGGTAAAATATTATCCAATCATAACCCCTGAGTCACATGCACATCTACAGACCAGGAGAAAGAAGCCTGCAAGGTTACGTACCGTTGAGCCACTTGGGTAACGTCGATACGAGAATTGAACAGAACAGAACAGAAAAACTGTAGGAGGGGTAGCGCACACAAAGTATGTACTCAAAAGGTTTTCTGATGCTGAACTACGGAAGCATGGAACCACGGAAAGCCGAATACTATGTCCCCTCGCTTTTCTTCGAATAGGCGGGGGACAATAGATATGGATTATGATTCATGGCTAGTCTGTCTCAGTACAAAGAGAACTTGTCAAAAACACGACCGATCGGAACTGGGTAATTTTCGGAACTGGGATAAATCATTTTATCTACACGTGTTTGGTAAAACATGAGCATAAAAGATACTCTGGTTATCATGTTAACAAAACATGGACCACATGGACATGGACAATCATTTCAATTATGCGAATAAACATCTGACTATTGCACTCTTTGCAAATAACACTGGCACATAAAAAAAACAAATAAAGAAAGGTTTCTCTTGTGGCACATGCTGTTCATCATACATGTACCTGTATTTTCGCTGACTAAGGTCAATGCTCCACAAATAACGTTTTCAAAAGATGACGGTCACAGATAAACGAAGTTACACAAATTGTTGAGGTTATATCAGAATTCACAACTAAGTAAGGTAGCGAAATTATTACTAGGTCAGAATGCATTTTTTTGTTTGTTCGTTTTTCGGTTAATCAGTTTTGTCACTTTGACGAATATTGTGTTCCTACTACTGTATTAGAAATTTCAAAAATGCCAGAATACGCAGGAAAACGTCTTAATTTGAAGAACCAGTTTTGCCTTGCAAAACTTCTTGCATGCACATGCCTATCCAATCAGACAATAAATTAGATCAAAAGGAATTGCATGTGCATGCTGTAACCAAATTGCCTATGGGTTGGTGTGGGCTTGCACAGTTGTGTAATCGTTAAGATAGATTATCTCACTGCACGAATCTGATAGGGCATATCTATTGATCATCATATCTATTTATTGTTTACGCCCATGGGCGTAGACAATACTATGACTAGCTGTTGCTCCGGAATAATTTTAAAAAAGGTCATGACTGGTTAAATGTCATTTTCTATTGCACAGGTTTGATCAGGTCTACAAGTACCAGAAAAGGATCGTCATAGACATGGTCTAGTTGTATCACTTAGTGTCAAACATCTCCAAACACAGATCACCTCTGTTTGGTGACCAAACCTGCTAGCTGATTAGCATGGAGTAATTTCATGCAAACATGAAACTAGAAAGCCAACCAGAAATCTACAAGCTTAAAATCGAGAATGTGCGATAAAACCGTGGTGAAGATTGACTTGGGTTTAGTAGAGGTGCGATTTAACCAAGGTGCGACAAATTTCGTAATGTGTGCTAAGCGTAGACCCAAGCATTTTTTGTAAAAGATAATACTTATTTACCCCAAAAGTCGATGCAATAAACTTAAAAGATACAAGTCGGAGGCTACTAAGGTAGGACAGGACTGTTGTAGCGGGGTTTTCTTTCAGCAGAATTAGAAACAGAGTTTTGTCCATCTTCTTTAGCAAGGTGTGAAGTAGGAGTCCAATTTTTGGTCCTTCATTTCATCCATCTATCTGCCTCGACCCTAGCGTTTAAGTCAATTTATTTCTGATCGTTCAACGCTTACAAATAACGGACATGACAGTATGCTTTGCCCTGGCATTCGTTGCCAGGCCATCATTACAGAGATACTGTCGAGGCTTTATCAGCCGAAACTACGTACCTTGTTTCTTATGAATGTTTCTATTGCTCTTGAAGGTACTCATTAATGATTTTTATTCATGCAAATCATTAATCATCAAAACCTCTGTTTGAAACGCTCTGCTCCAGGCTGTATGCTGTAGCCGTATAACTTAGACAAAAGGAATCATTTACTAGATTAATGGTGCGCTCTTTTTTATCTCGTCTTTTCAGAGAATGAATTTGAAGGGACAGGCAGCGATCGTCCTAATTTTAGCACTAGTCTTAGCTTACTATAAAATGACTGGTCCGTCTAAGAAACTTTCCATACCAAGGGATCATCTAGACACAGAGTATGACTATATCATTGTTGGGGGAGGATCAGCAGGGTCTGTAATAGCTTCAAGACTCTCTGAAGATAATGATAAAAAAGTTCTTCTGTTAGAAGCTGGCGGTCACTGGAACGAAAATGCATCATTTCACATTCCGATGAGACAATTTAACTTACTTGATACTGACTATGATTGGGAATACTATACAGTACCTCAGGATGTATCATGCCTTGGAATGAAGAGGAAACAATCATTTTGGCCCAGAGGTCGTGTTTTAGGAGGCACAAGTATTATCAATGCGTTGCAGTATACGAGGGGATCTAAGTACGATTACAACGACTGGGCCGATAATGGCTGTACTGGATGGAGCTACAAAGATGTCTTGCCCTATTTTCTAAAATCTGAAGATGTCCAAATAGATGAAATTAAATCATCAAAATGTCATTCCACAGGAGGTCGTTTGGCTGTGAGTGGCGGCAGAGTTACTCTTCTATTTGACATGTATTTGAAAGCGGGCGAGGATTTAGGGTGGAAGATAAGTGATTACAACGGCGAAGATCAGGAAGGTTTTAGCAGAATACAAGTAACAGTAAGAAATGGCGTTAGATGCAGCACTGGTGTAGAATTTCTTGGTAATACAGCAGAGAGGGCTAATCTGCATATCTCACTCAGAAGTTACATTACCAAAGTTTATATCGAGAACAAGCGAGCGACTGGAGTATACTTTATCCGTGATGGACGTAAATGTTTTATAAAAGCTAAAAAGGAAGTTATAATGTCTGCAGGCGCGATAGGATCGCCACAGCTTTTGATGTTAAGTGGAGTGGGGCCTAAGAATCACTTGACAGAACTTGGAATAAATGTAATTGCTGATCTACCCGTTGGACATAATTTACAAGATCATCTGATGGCTTTCATGTTCACAAGGATAAATTCTTCTATTAGCAGAACATCTGACATGCAAGAAAGCATACTGTCTAAGATAAAGTATAATTTGTTTGGGACAGGACCATTGTCCATCTGTGGTACAGAGGGATCTGCTTTCTTCCGCATCAATGAACCTGGACGAAGAAAGACATATCCGGATATTCAGTTCATGCATGCAAGCATCTTGTTTAATAAAAACGCTTTCAACCTAGTTGATGAAGTCGCCCAAGAATATTTTTAAAATATCGGCTCCTAACGAAGAGGGTTTTACTACCTTAATAAGTACAACACACCCAAAGAGCGTAGGAACTATTAGATTGAGAAGCACTGATCCTTTCGACTATCCACTCATAGACCCACAATATCTAACTGATAAAAGAGATATAGATAAATTCATTGCAGGAATAAGAATATGGGAAAAATTCATGGACACTCCAACAACGAAAGCGCTTGGCGTTAGCATCCATCAGTCGAAAATGTCTTTGTGTTCAGAGTACGAATTTCGGTCTGATGCATACTGGGAATGTTACGTACGTCATCTAGCGGTAACCGACTTTCATCCTTCTTGTACATGCAAAATGGGTGCTGTAAATGATCCAACTGCAGTTGTAGATCTGGAATTACGAATAAAAGGAATCAAAGGACTTCGTGTGGTCGATGCGTCTGTTTTTCCAAATTTGATTTCGGGAAATCTGAACGCACCAGTTATAATGGCGGCTGAGAAAGCAGCCGACTTGATACGCGGCACAGACAGTGTAAAGAAATTTAGGGACAATTTACCTGATAATATGTGATACTAGACGATGCAATGCTTAAGAAACAGAAACAAACACAGAAGACAAGAAACTCCGGGAGAATAGAATCAGAGTGAAATAGAAAGCACAAACAGCTAACAGCAGTGCTATGTAATCGTTGGTTCGAACTTTTGTTAAACTATAGTCTTAGTCGAAATATTTGATGTTAAAGCGAGCACAGTTTTGAGAACGTAAAACGAAAAACAATGTAACTTGCGACACGCAAAACAATGCCTAACGCAAATGCAAATAACATCAGTGCAGTCTAGTAAGAATCTTTGCTATCAGTCTAGTAAGAATCTATGTTATTCGCATACACATAGTGTGTGCGAATAGCAAAGGTTCTTACTAGATTGTGCTGATGCTATTCGCATACACTATGTAAAGACCGTCAGGAAGGTCACAGTATAGACACAAATTGAAGACTGTCGTTGCCTATCTTTTTATCTTAGTTAGACAACATGGAAACACAGATTTGGATAATTTGGGCACAGGGTAACCCAAGATACGTTCCTGTCAAATTATTTTCAATTCGGTCAGAGGTTTTAAAAAGAAATTTCAAAGTTTCCAATAAAACATATAAGGCAAACTAACCCCGCCTTCAGGCAGCCGTTTTTCTTTTTGACTCAATCACTCAACATGAAGCGGCTTTGAAGAGAGTGACCACAGAACACTAAGAACTGTCAAATAATCTACAAATCGGAGCAGAGGTTTCATTGGTTTTACTGTAGAAAAAGAATTTAGCTCCGCATGCCTTTAAGAATCATACTTTATAAAAGGAATGCTTTGAAAGGTAAACCAGTGGCTTCTGACGAAAAAAGAGTCTTCATAGTTTTCAAGTCAGACTTATTAAAACCAGACATTTGAGCTTATAAAGGCCCTTATAACTATCTCAGCATGTCTTTCATCCAACGAACACTTCGAAATATTTCCAGTATTTCTGAGAAAACGGTTCTCATAGATTTCAGTATAGATATAAAAGGTAAAGTTAAACTGACCCTGCAACCTCACAACTCCCATCCCTCCCTCGATGCCAATTGCAACAAAAAATCGGACATGTTTTGGCAGAGGGTCACCCCAGGAATAGTTCTTCCAAAATATTCAGTTATTTTGACATCTGGCCAGTGCTTTTTGAGTAGATTTTGAAAGATATTGGTCCTTGATGTTCTACATAGATCCACTTCATTACAAACTTTTGATAGGCGACTTCTTAGGAATGTAGTTACGAAGCAGGGGTTTCAGAAAGAAATACTGATTGGACGGACGATGGAGGGTGATAGATGTCAACAGCTCATTACAAGTTTTTTTCTGTTTTTGTAAATCTTCCAAATGGGTGCAGTGATCCAAGACTTGATATATATTTCAAGATTCTTCATCTCATGGTGCTTCATAATTTGAGCCGCGACACGAGAAAACCAACAATGTGGTTGTGCGCCCAGCGCAGACTCAGATCATCTTGGGCATCCGCCCAGTCTGATCAGAGTCTTCCCTAAGCGCTTAACAGGTAGCTAAAGATCTAAGCTACCTTCATGCGGACAGCGAAGACTCTGATCAGACTGGGCGGATGCCCAGGCTGATCTGAGTCTGCGCTGGCCACACAACCACATTGTTGGTTTTCTCGTGTCGCGGCTCATTTGGTTCTGGCTCGTGATCTGGTTAAACTTTTAGGCATTTTCAGCAAACAGTATACTAAAAATTTACAATGAGCTTGCAGGCTTGATATTTTGCGCGGACATCGCTTCAGGACCAGGGATCATATATAGTCCAATCCGTAGTATCTATCATCTAAAACTAGCAGTATATAAAATTCTTTGTCAGCGGTACAAATAGCTAAGACTGGATATACTGCACGCAGAATCACTTCATTGTGGAACAGAAAAATTCTTCATGGCATGATCCTGGGTCAGATTTACCCTCTTGAAACTCTTGAACAAGAAGGGCGTTTCTCGCCCTATATTTGGCCTGTAATTTTTAGTATGCATATAAATTTAGACCATTTCTGCTCCGTTTACATTTATATGTTTCCGTATTTAGGGGAATTTAACCTATAAATGCTTAGCGTCCCCAAAAATGAGACAGGCAAACAGTGCATACCCAGATCAGACGCCGCAAAACGCGGCGTCTGATCAGGGTTTACACTTTTTGCAAAAGACAAATGGGTATTTCTCCTCAAAATCAAACACCCCTTAAATGACAAATGGACTCTTCAGATAGAAGAGTCCACTATGGACAACAATCTTTTTGGAGTGCATATGGTAAGGAGGACATTACATTTACAAATACTTTCTTTCAAGTGTTTCTATTATTGAGGGTTGAAGCAATACTAGTCTAGTCTTATCTTCACCTACTATCTTTTTTTAAAGATATTGCTAGTTTCATCTCAGATACAATCTATGGCAATATGCCACGATTGAATTACAGGCCAACTTCATTGTGTCAAACTTGCTTATCTCGAAAACCCTGCTAGTGTCGAAGTGATCTCCCATTCCCGAACATTCCCCCCTATATAATATTGCATTTCGACCTCCGTTGTGTCGAACTCGCTTATAACGAAAACACTGCTGTGTCGAAGTGATTTTTGATTCCTCTCCGACACTTTCCATGTGTTTTACCACTGTTTGTGTCGAAGTCAAAATATGTATTCAGAAAAAGATCGCTGAAACGACGAAAAGAAAGTGACGTCCATTTTGTGAAGACGTTTTGCGGTAATGAAAAACCTGCATATTTTTGTCTTTAAGCAAATTGGTACAAACATCGAACAATAACAATGAAAAAGAACGATTTACCGAACAATTGTCTTTAATTGATCGCAGTTCAATCAATTATCCCAAATTGTCCAATAATTATCCAATGATTGCGTGAAACGATGCAGACATTGTTTTGTTGATCAGCTGTTTTTGCGTGTAAGTTAATTGACCTTGAACAGCGTATACGTCACAGGTCAGGTGCGTTCGATTGGAAAGTTCGGTCAATTAGGCGCCTTTGAAATTTAATTGATTGAACAGTATTGAGCGGCGCTCTTTGATGCGGGCTATTAGTAACATTCTTTTTAGTTGTTTGCCAAACTGTTTTAATTCAAAATGTAAAATAAAACTAAGTGAAGTGATTTTTCTTGTCTTTATTTCAATCCCGTTTTCAGTAGAAACAGTTTTACTACCTTCGTGCTGCACACGTTTTGTAGAAATACTGACTCTACGAAAGTTAAGATATTGTACATATTTAGAACAAAAATTTTGGTGACGTCACAATTTGCCTATCTCGAACTTCGGATAACTCGAAGTGGGTTCTCCATTCCCTTGGAATTCGAGATATCGAAGTTGGCCTGTACATAGTGCACATGGGTTGTTCATTATTTAATATCTACACTTGCCACTGACATACCATAGGTAAGCCTGATAGAGCAACTGGCTTCATACACCGATGAACGACAACTGATCATGTGACGTTGTCGTCAAGCGACGTCTAAGGTAAACAAAAGTCTTGATTGGTCCACGTAACGTTCGATTGATTGATTGATCTGATGCTTAACGTCCACGGTAAACAACTATGGTCATGTCGGGACGGTCAGTTAACCTAACCACACTATTCCTGGGCAGGCTTAGACCGCCTAAGCAGTTAACCAGTTCTAAGTGCACATACTTTCGCCAGTAACTGACAACTGCCCTTCTTGAATCAGCGGAAGGAGAAACGAAAGTATGTGGCCGGACCGGGTTTCGAACCCAGGACCTCTGACTTGATGGGGTCAGTGCAACAAGGTACCTATCTCCATTTTCCATAATTTCGAGAAAAACGCAAAAAAACATAATTTTTTCTTGAAACTTGAAATAACTGTTTTTTGTTACATAGTTAGTCAATGTATGTTGGGAAACATTGATATCAAGTGGTTTTAAAGAAATAAATTGAGAAAAATTAGATTTTAGCGATTTTGTTCATGCAAGAAAGGGCCTAACTCCATATTCCATCAAAGTGAAAATCACATTTTAAGAGTTAATGTGGCCATATCAGTAACCAAAAAATATATAAAACATGGTGAGGATAATATATTTCTAGCTTTAGCATTTGTCAAAATATAAAAACGCCCCATATTAAGCAAGATTATCGCTATATACTTACGATGGTTATGTAACAAAGGTCCTAGCTCCATCATATAATTTTGAGATCAATTTTTAACAATTTAAAAAAGATAAAATTAGTTGAAAACGACTTTTGTCACCAAAAGGTCTAAATATAAAAATACATACATACTTATTTCACTCTAAACCGATCCGTTGAAGAAATATAGTGAAGAAACAAATTGGATGGATTTAGGTCTTTTGTTGCATAACAATGCAAAAATGGAGAAAGGAGGCCCTTTGTAAAAATTTTGCAACCTCATTAAAACCTTTTTGGGGCTGATTCTGTGGTCAGAGGGGAAATAAATAGGTGAGGAAACATGTTTGCTACATGATGGAGTGGTTAACTCATTTTTGGCCAAATGTGGAGATAGGTCCCTTGTTGCACCTACCCCTTCACTTATGAGGCAGGTGCCCTACCGATTGCGCTACCCGGCCCGGCTCATAACGTTCGATTGGCACCATGTTATGGCGACGGCAGTTTAACGCAATGGCCGAACACGTCATTACTAGCTTTTCTTCGACCCATATTTTGCATATTCTATATTAAATTACCACGAAAACGGCACAGAAAAGGTCTAAAAATAAAGTCTAAATATAAGAATAAAATTTGATTTTTCAGCGTTTATTTTAGTGAAGAAGCCAGTGGTCGTCGCTAAAATTCTACAGGAAGCGTTTTGCGGTTCATGGAATTTTAGCTCCGCCCACTGGCTTCATCACACGATGAATGCTGAAAAATCAAATTTCAACTTTTCTTAATATCAGGTTGTACATAGACACATGCACTAAATTATCTAATGAAAATTGTTTATAAAATTTGTCTTGTTAAAGTAAATAACAATTTCTTAGCGTTAAATTTACACTTAACACTATGATGACGACGCCCTTAAAGCAACCCGTCAGGTATTTTTTGTCAAACTGACAGAATGTTGATGTAATACCTGTGTGTCGGCATTTTTTTCTTTTAACATTATATATTATTATTATCATTATTGTTTCGTTTTGATTGTAAACTAGACGAACAATTGATATTCAACTGCACATTGGCATGCAAATGGAATTTAACCCTTAAAGCGCTAAAGAGCAGACGACAAATTTTACGTCTGCGAAATTTAAAACAAGAAAAATCTTTAAAAAAAAAGATAATCGGCGCAGATTAAATGGAAGTGTGTTTTGTTATATGTCTCTAGTCGAAGAGTTGACAGTAACTTTCATGAATAAGTAAGCTATGTCGGTAGGCACCCACAACCGTAATTTTGACACTGGCTAGCGGCCTCAAAATTGAGCTGTCCAATTTGGAATTCCAAAATGGACCGCGGTCAATCTTGCAATTGATCTGATTTCAAAATAGCTATCAAAATGTTGCACTGTTTGTTTGTTTGTGTTAAACCGAAAGTAGAAATCGAAAGTAGATCTATGACGAAAAAAAGAAAGTTTTGAATATCTGCATCTGTTTTCGATAACGTTTCTACTGTAAAATTACAAACAAGAGAAACATTTTGAATTAATATAAGACAAAGTGCTAGTATTCACAGTGCAGTACGACGGGAAAAACGAAGATTAAATATTCATTGACCTTTGATATTATTGGCTAAATTTAGATATACGCGTCATTTGACCAATGAAATCTTGTGAAATGTGGAACAATATCGAAACTATACGAGGCTGCGCCTCGAAAAAAAATGTTGCATCCGAGCTATATCACATAGACAATTCAAAACTAGAGGGCAAACAGGTTAGATTCAGATGAGACGGCTCAAAATGAAGAAGATGAACCACTGAGCGCGGCATGAAAATACCCCCATCTATCCACCTGTCGTATGAGCATATTTCTTTCTAAAATATAGAATTACCCAACAGTTTGAAATTCGTCCATTATATATACTGAATGCCCCTTGTTCAAGGTGAAACACAAGTAGGATATACACAGGTTATCACACTGTTTATGTTTTTGGCATACACAGTGTAAGAATACTATTGATACAAGTTGACCCATTAATATCTTGTGGACTGTTCCACTGCACAGTTTGGACCGGTCCATATGTAATAGAAGGGATGTAAGACTGGAATTTAATTATATCTTTATTGTTGTAATGCAAACAGAGTAGACCGTGGCTTGCGGCGTCTAATCGGGATCTACACAGTTTGCAAATATCCCTTTGAACGTTAGACTTTTTCATGGGTCAATACCCTCAAATTCATTACTCAATTTCTTTTCTATTTCAGGATTTTGGAAAGGGTATGTATTAATTTAAATTTTTGACAAGGTAATAAAATTAGTTTGTCACGGTCGGTCAATGTCTCTTTCCCACTCGCAATCCACTACCTGGTAGAGAAGGACACTGACCGATAAAATGGCAGGGTGTTCGGTTAAAAATCGAGGACCTCTACCGACCGTTCCGGTGCGGTCCCGCTGTATGAGTTTCTGTTTGTTGGTAGCTCAGTAAGTGAAGTCCTGACCTTCTGATCTAGCGGTCCGGAATTTGAGACCCGCTGGAATCGGAAACATTTCCGACCATAAACGGGGCTCCACTGCACACAGCCTTTAATTGTCACCCTCACATAGACTTGATATGAATGAAATACTGTTAAAAAGGTCGTAAAATCACAAGTCATCCACCCATCTTTGATAGACTAAAATGTGGTACTACTATACATTTCTAACAGTTTCTTATTTCTTATTTTTTGCTTCAATTACAAATAAAGCTTGAGCGAACTTATAAACGTGTTCTCCAAGGCGCGGATCGACGTTGGCTTTCTCAGAGGGAAACCAGAGAATCTTGAGGCAACTAGGGTCAAGTCATGTAAATTCGGACAGCAGGTAAATTCGGACAGTGACATTGTTTCCTATATATGTCAGTTGTTTGGAATTAAAACAAAATTAACTGGACAAACAGTGAAAATCCTGATGCAATGGTATGTCCGAACTTACCCTCTGTTCGAAGTTACCCGACTCGACCCTACCGACCTTCGATGGGCGACCACTACCGCCCACATGTCGACACAAGGAACCGAACCCGTGCAGCAGCAGTGACAAGTGAGTAACATATTCCTGCGCTACCGAGAACCCTAATTTCTCATTCTTTTGTTGTGTCTCTTGTGGGTTGTGATCTGTGATTGATGCTTTCTTGGTAATTTCATCCATATTTCCCTGCTCATGTTTTTCAAGTATGATTGTTTCGTTACAACAATGTTTTAATTTTTCAGAACCAAAATGGGACTTTTAGTCCAAGCGACGATAATCCTGAAAGTAGCGGTGATTGTTGCTTACTTCACGAATATTGGACCTTTCAAACAATTTTCAAAGATGTCCAAAACTATGGAAGGAGAGTACGATTATATAGTGGTGGGTAGTGGGTCTGCCGGGTCAGTTGTAGCTTCAAGACTTTCTGAAGACAAACACAACAAGGTTCTTCTTCTTGAAGCGGGTGGACATTATGAGGAAAGTCCGCTATTTTCCGTTCCACTGCTGGCATTTGGTCTACAAAATTCTCAATACGATTGGGCTTATTATACTGTTCCGCAAGAAAACTCACACTTTGGAGTGAAAGAAAGAAGAGGATTTTGGCCTCGAGGTCACGTTTTAGGGGGTTCTAGTATGATAAACTTTATGCAATATACTAGGGGATCAAAGTACGATTTCGACGAGTGGGCGTCCAACGGATGCACAGGATGGAGTTATAAAGATGTTTTACCATATTTTCTGAAATCAGAAGATATTCAAATTGATGAGTTAAAATCGTCCCCTTATCACTCTCAGGGCGGTCCAATGGCTGTAAGTGGTGGTAGAGTGACACCTTTAGCCGACCTTTATTTGAAAGCGGGCATAGATCTTGGGTATAACATAACGGATTACAATGGAGAAGAACATACTGGGTTTGGAAGAGTTCAGCTTAACACCAGAAATGGCAAAAGAAGCGGGCCTGCTACCGAACACCTCGCAAACAGTCTCGATAGATCAAACCTTCATGTTGTAATAAAGAGCTTTGTAACTAAGGTTCAAATCAATAACAAAAGAGCTACTGGAGTTTATGTTATAAAAGATGGTCGAAAACATTTTGTCAAAGCAAGAAAAGAAGTTATTATCTCTGCAGGTGCGATAAATTCCCCACAGATATTAATGCTGAGTGGGATAGGACCCAGAGAACATCTAAAGAAAATAGGAATAGAACTAATACAAGAGTTACCGGTGGGACAAAACTTACAAGATCATATGGTTCTGTTAATGTTCAGCAAGATTAATTCGTCAATCAGCATAACTCGAAATGTAGCAGAAAGTATGTGGTCTAGGCTAAAATACTTACTATTTGGAAAGGGCCCGCTTTCTTTCTTCGGTACGGATGGCAATAGTTTTCTTCATATTGATAAAACGAAAGTAGGAAAAAGATATGCTGATATTCAAATGGAGTTTGTAAGTATGCTTATTCCTCCGAACCCATTTAATCACAACCAAGACGTTGCCACTGAATACTTTGTGGATGATCCAAATATTCACGGATTTACAACGGCAGTATTTAATACCCATCCAAAGAGCAAGGGTGTAATCAAGCTAAAGAGTTATGACCCATTCGATTACCCAGATATTGACCCTATGTATCTGTCAGATGATAGAGATGTTAAAGAACTAATAGCTGGTTTGAAACTATGGGAAAATTTCATAGAAACACCAACTATGCGATCACTGAATGCCAAGGTAGATCAGATGAAACTTTCCATCTGTTCTCAATACGACTTCCGTTCTGATGCATACTGGGAATGTTTTGTCCGCCATATGGCAGTGACGTCATATCACCCGTGCTGCACAAACAAAATGGGTGGCGATTCTGATCATTCTACTGTAGTAGACCTGGAACTTCGCGTTAAAGGTATTATGGGTCTTCGTGTAGTTGATGCTTCTGTTTTTCCAAATATCACATCTGGTAACACTCAAGCTCCGACTGTTATGATTGCTGAAAAAGCGGCAGACCTCATTCGTGGTAAAGGCACAGTGAAAGAATTAAGGAACGATTTTCCTTAATTTTTAAGCATAATGATACCATCAAGTATTTCTAAAAAAAAAAGCTGCAAGCGTATTTTAAACATATAGAGCAAGATCAAAGTGGTCTTAATTTACTAGTGACTGATATGATATTGCTAATATCATTTACTTGTTAAGACAAAACTAGTAATAAGCTGACGTTATAATCCATGTAAAGGATGCTTGGGTATGTATTATATTTCATGTCACATACAAACCTATAAAGGCATGCGCTTGAAGGACAAATGAACAAATTTGCTTTGTGTGAGAAAATGAAGTCCGACGATAGATGAGAAACAGCATTGTGTAAAGATAGCAGTTATATGATATGAGAAGTTATAGACGCTCCACTTATTTTTGCCGGGAATGACCCACATTAGCTCAAGAAGATTATTAAGTTAAGTAACAATACTACAAACTAACGGCAGCATTTTGAATTCAGATGTATGGGTTCACATCCATATGTTTCCAGTATTGTCACAAATTGGGAGAAATTCTGTGACTTCCTGTATGCTTCCCTGGATGACGAAACACCTTCAAAGTAGGCTCTACTCTTACAGAAAAGAATTTGTTCTTCGGGGAGCAAATTCTTTCCTTTAAGAGTTTACTTCGGTTGGAGAAAATATTTTCCTTTGGAAAAACTGAAATAGTTGTTGAGCCGGTTCTCCTCCAAGTGTATCCGTTCACCTTAAAGGCCCCATTGCTCTATCAGCGGGAAATATTTTATCGTGAGGTATCGCTGAAAGCTTCTTACTACAGTTTCGTCTTTGTATATGATCGTAATTGCCCGGCCTTAAAAAATTAAAACGTCCTTGAATTTTTCATAAAAAAGATTTTAAAAATATCCAGGTCATTTTAGTTGGCAACTAAAATGACCTACTTTCGCTTTCACAAACTTTATTTACATGATAAAAATACAATTTACAGAAGATAAAAATACAAGGTACAGGTATTTAAATAGATGGTAAAAATACAATGTAAGGCAAGGGTCTCATTCATTGTCTCGCTGTTGCGTAATTCTATTGCTATAAACGAAACGATATAAGCATGAAATATTGTATCATGAGGTATCGCTGTAAGTTTTTTATTATCGTTTCATCATTGTAAATGCCCGTGATTAGGCAGCTTTAAGTAAATAAAACATCCTTGAGATTCACATAAAAAGGGTTTGAAAACTTATCTGGGTAATTTCAGTTGGTAATTAAAATTACCTACTTTCGATTTCGTTAAATTGAATAAAATGGTAAAAATACAATGCACATGCGTCGAGTCCCGATCACTATCCCGCCTATGTTTATATAGCATTGCTAGACGGGAAACCAGAATATGAATTTGTATTGTGTGGAGCAATTTGGTATTTTTTCAAAAAATTGTTTTCTCTACCTTTTGCCAGTTATATGACTCGATATATGCACACTAACCCTAATTTTATTACTAATCGTGAAGGTTGAATCGCTTTTTACAATGATTTGAAATTAGACATTTTACTATTAGACGATATCCGATTGAAATTATTATTAAGTCGAGGATGGTAGGCTTCTGGAATCGTTTGGTTATGGGAAAACATAACAAATTGTCAACTTTACTATATAATGCTTTATATAATACTCCTGGCCTACAGTCTAAATGGATAAATTATATTAAGCAAATATTTATTGATACTGGAAAATACAACATTTGGCTATCACAGGACCCATCGCATTATAAGAATCTAAACAGTTACATAAAGCGAATACTAATCGATCAAAATCTTCAAAAGTGGAATGCCAGTTTGGAAAACTCATCCAAAGGCATTAACTATAAATTATTTAAGGAAACCATCGAACTTGAGCGTTATTTTCTTACATTACCTCCTAAACAATATATAACATTAGTAAAGTTTAGAACATCCAACCATCGCTTCCCTGTGGAAACGGGTAGATGGGAGGGAATTCCGCTAGCTGAACGTAAATGCGCTTTGTGTGATAAAAACGACATCGCCGACGAATTACACTATCTGCTGATCTGCCCTTTCTTTGCAGAACACAGGAGCAAGTATATAGATAGACATTTTCACAGACGACCGAATATTCTAAAGTTTAAAGCACTATTATGTTTAAACTCTGTTGTAAAGCTAAAGAAACTTTGTAAGTTTATTGAGATTCTTTTCAAACACTTTAATAACAGGCATTGAGACTATGTGATTTTGTGTATTATAGGCTGAACAGTATGTGTGTATCTTGCCAGTGGGCTGGGTTTGGCAGATGTCTCTGAGAGCATGCCAATTAAGGCAATTGCTCTCAGCGACATCAGCCTGGTTCGCCACCGCACTGTCAGGCTACACACAGGTATTCGCGATACATATATGCAAAATTTTGAACTTACATTAATTCTGAATTTTCAATTAAATATATTCCAGTTTGAACTTAAACTGCAACAATATTCCAGAAATCATACATCGTGTACAGCGTGTTTAAACCGAACTCACTCCTTGCACGCGTCTACTATTGTTATGACTGACCTACTAACCTTCCGTGTTCATGCACGAGCAACTTTCTTTGGCATAAATTAGTGCCCCAGATACAAGACATAATTGTTCATGCTTTGCAAATATTTTATTGTGAGATATTTGTCAGTTAATCCAAAGTGATTACCTGTATGAACGGTAATTTAGACAAAAACTCAGGAGATACAATAATAAGAATTAGCCCTTTTGGCTTCACAAGGTTTTATACTTACCTACCAAAGGCATTTGACGTGACCAGGCTGCTCACCGAAGCGATCTGATTATGTTTAATGCCTGTTTTGCCCTTATTTACCTGTGAAGCTTGGGGGGCCGGTAATAATTATGAGTTGACAAAAGCTGATCGAAAATAATTTCATAAACAACCAACAAGACGGGCAGCGACGAGTCAACGTTGAGTCAACGTTGATTCAACGTAATGACGTTGAACCGACGTTGATACAACGTCGATTCCTCGTTCTGTGCCCGATAGGCTATTGTTCTAACAGCTGAGTCAAAGCCGTCATCGTGTACTATTGCCCGGGTGAGGCGCCTCACTGACACTGATGCGACGTCATGTTAACGTTGTTCTGGCGCCGTATGCAAGCTGGGCGTATCAGCCATAATATTAGGGTACAATATGATTTTGTGTTATATGATAATTTGAAAGATGACGGCTCTATATGTTAAACAACCATCTTAAACTAATTCCGTCTGCCTATCTTTCCCCTCTTCTCTTTTCTTCTCTTTTTTCTAACAGTTATGCTACGCCATACAGTAATGTTATAGCTATTTTGGGACGTTGTCTCATATATCATGTACCATGATCTGAGATGAAAATAAAGTTTTGTTCTGTTCTGTTCTACTATTGATAGGACTATCGAGACTTTAAACGAAGTTTCGGCAAGTTTAAAATTTTTGGAATGAAATGGCCACAAGTGTGCAATTCTTTGTTATATTTACTGGTACATAAATCCGAGCCAAATTTGTAATTTCGGGCTGATGTCAAAGAAAATTATTTTGTCGTGGGCGACACATGCAGGTTTTCAGCTCTCTATCAGAACCAGAATCAGGTAAAACTAACATATAAGAAAACAACTTTATGTTTGGTCATTAAAGTCTCCATAGTCCTATCAATGGTAAAAACGTCTAAAACTCAAACCATTGTAAAAGGCGGTTCAACCTTCACATTTGGTAATAAAATATATTGAGTCATATAACTGGCAAAAAGTAGAGAAAACAAGTTTTTAACAAATGATGAATCGCTCCACAAATTAAAATTTCTTGTTCTGGTTTCCCGTCTAGAAATGCTATATATATATAAACATGGGCGGGATAGTGATTGGGACTCCACGACTGTACATTGTAGTTTTACCATTTTATTCACCTTAATGAAATCGAAATGACCCAAATAAGTTTTCAAACCCTTTTCATTAACTCAAGCATGTTTTATTAGTTTAAAGCTGGTTAATAACGGTTATTTACATTAACGAAACTATATACTGAGAAGCTTGCAGCAATACCTCATGATAAAATTTTTCACGCTGATAGAGCAATGGGCATTTTAAAACGTTTTTTTATTTTTAAGTATATAAATACAAAGCTTGGGAATTAATTCATAAGTGTATTTATTTGCTAACAACGCCACTGAAAAAATAGAAGAATTTGAATATTTACAGTAGGCACATGGTTTAGGTCCCCTTTTCAAGCGATGCCTAGGAGCGGCTGTGTTGTAGTGGATAGCACTCCGGACTACCTCTCCAAGGGTCGCAAGATCGATCACCCGCTTCCCCGGTCTTTCGGATGAGACTGTAAACCGAGGTCCTGTCTACATATGACTTCATTTTCATTGTTGGTGGGACTTTAAACCCGAGTTCACTCACTAACTCACTCAAGCGATGCCAGCATTAATAATACCAACCTTATGCATCTCAGCGCAATGTGAAAGCTCAGAATCCGACTACAGCTGGACGGTAAGAAACAACGAAGCGAAGGTTCCAGCTTTCTCTTCCCCAACGAGCGCAATGTTAGACACACCAACGAGGCACTTAACCACAGGGTATAATCGATTCCGCTAATTTTCGCTTCCTGCAGAGACTGTACATTATATTTGGCTTCCGCCGAGACTGTCCGCGAACTCTTGCTTCCTGCAGAGACTTCTGTACTTGATGATTGGCTTCCTGCAGAGACTGTCCGCGTGATTCTGCTTCCTGCCGAGGCTCTCGGCAGGAAGCAGCATCACGCGGACAGTCTCGGCAGGAAGTTAATTTTTCGAGGACAGTAGTCTCTGCAGGAAGCCAGAGTTCGCACACAGTCTCGGCGGAAGCCAAATATGACGGACAGTCTCTGCAGGAAGCGAAAATTAGCGGAATCGATTATACCCTGAGTTAACAGGACATTACTTGAAAAGGCTCTGTAGCGATGATTCGTAGGATATTTCGTTTGGCTTTGTTGCCCACAACGCCAAGCAAAATCCCCTAAGAATCATCGCCAACGTCCACACGTGTAATGTCAAAAGGGTATGCTGTGAATTACTATGAAAAATTGCATATAAATACATGTGTTCACCTCTATTTCTAAGGTAGGCCTATCACATGTGTTTAGCTGTCAATTTTTGTTTCCTTAGCTAAAATATAATGCAAATTAATATGTGTTAATATGGCACCTGCATTAACACTTGAAGCACCAGTAACGAAAATAGCATAATTTGCAAACAGCGTAGATCCTGATGAGGCGGCTCATTATGAGCCGCCTCATGTGGATCTACATTGTTTGCCCTCTAGTCTTTGAATTCTCAGTATGAAGTATCTTGGACAAGGCATTTTTTGATTTTTGCAGACGTGAATTTTGTCGTCTGCTTTGTAGTGCTTACAGAGTTAAGCAGTGAGTTGTTTTGCTTTTCTTCTTGATGGACCATAAAGACATGTTTTACTGTATTATCTAAGGAGTTAAAATCAAGAAAAGCCTGAAAAGGATATTGTCAGAAGAGAATAACGACAACCGGTGCAATTTTAGCATACCGTCATTGATAAGCTATTCATACCTTATCTAAAATTATGGGAAATACATTACCTCATTGAAATGTCTTCAGTATTCCACACATCATGGCCATAAAATAAAAAATGTAAATAAACAATTGAATTGAGCCAAAAGATGGAAAAATTTAATACTACTATATCAAATATGTAGTCAAAGTATTTTTTCGCGTCGCAGACGCGTATAATTTCGATATTATTCCACATTTCACAAGATTTCATTGGTCAAATAACACGTATGTCAAAATTTAGCCAATAATATCAAAGGTCAAGGAATATTTACTCAGAGTAAACTTCGTTTTTTTCCTATCGCATGCACTGTGAATACTAGCACTCTGTCATATATTAATTCACAATGTTTCTCTTGTTGGTAATTTTAAAACAGAAAACAGACGCAGATATTCAAAACTTTCTGTTTTTTTCGACGTAGATCTACTTTTGATTTCTACTTTCGGTTTAATACGCACAAATAAACGGTGAAACATGTTGGTACATGTAACTACTTTGAAATCAGGTCAATTTCAAAACTGACCGCAGTCCATTTTAAATTCCAAATTAGACAGCCCAGTTTTGAGATAGGTCATTTTCACTACCCTGTGTCAATATTACGGTTGTGGGTGCCTACCGACATAGCTGACGTGAGTCATATTCAGGGAAGTTATTGTCAACTCTTCAACTAGAGACATAGGCCTATTACAAAACACACTTCCATGTAATCTGCGACGATTATCTTTTTTTTTTTTTTTTTTTTAAATTCTTGTTTACTATCCCCCGTGTTTCAACACTATGCCACTAATTGTCCTGAGGTGTTGTTTTTTAAGGTTGACTGGCATAATCTTCAGTATGTTGAAGTAGCAAGTATACGGCAGGAGCAGAAGACTAGGGTAGAGTCGGGTAACTTCGGACAGCAGGTAAATTCGGACATACCATTGCAATCAGTGAAAATCCAGATGAGACGGTCTTATCAAGATTTTTACTGTTTGTCCAGTTAATTTTGTTTTAACTCCAAACAACTGACATATAAAGGAAACAATGTCACTGTCCGAATTCACCCGCTGTCCGAAATTTACCCTACTTGACCCTAGTATTTATCAGCTACTTTTTCCTGTTGTTTCTTTACTTCCTCGGACGAGTTGGTCTCGCTGTCCGTGTTTGGATCACTATTAAGTCGTAAAAAGGGAAATAGCGATAAAAACTGATCTCGGAATTCAGAGTTATAAAGGCCGTACAAAAAGAAGTTTATGGCGTAATTAGCCTGTTCAGCAATCTGCAATATTTCCATGAAAGCCTTAGCCCAAGGCTCTGACAACCTTGGAAGATTAATTCCTTGAAGTTTGAAGGCTTGAAATGCAATTGAAAACGACGTGATGAGACAAATATACGCCCACAAAGCGCTCATTAGCATGCCGGTGATGTAATATGTTCGGTCAGTCCTGTCCTGTCCCCCCGTACGCCTCTTCATCGAGCGTCGGTAGCAAAGCTTGCCTGCTGTTAGTGGGGTAAGCAACAGTAGTAGCGCTGTCGGTATGAGACTGTTTAAAGCCCAAGAAGCATTGGCGCTGATTTGTGAAAATATGTCGTTTTCTGAAACTATGTCATGAAAACATCTTCCGTTTCTTACCCCGGAATGAAGTGCAAAGGCTATACTAACGATGTATATGGCCACATAGATGCAGCACACGAGTATAATCCCCGTGCGTCTCGCCAGGAGTAGTTTAGCTTTAACAGGAAACCATAAAGCCATGAACCGCTCAAAACATATCAGTACAACAAACGACGACGAACATATCTTCGTGGTTCTATAGGCATACGTGTAGAGTTTGCATCCAGCCAGGCTGATTGCACGAATGTCTCCACCATAAAGTTCCATGACAAAGCGCTTCCTTATTGGACCAACAATTAGACTCGAAATATCTGCTATGGCAAGTGCTGTGAGGTATATTCCATGAGCATTGGCTCGAAATGGTAGATTTCTCATGAGGATGATAGTAACAGTGTTTCCAAATAAGCCGATGACCACCAGAATAACAGAAACGACCAGTGAGGTATAGGTGACCCAGGTTACAGAATAGCCCCCGGAGAACATGGGACCTGTTTGGTTCCGCAACTGAGGCGAAGTGATATCAGAGTCATTCATCAAATCATCCAACAAAACCATCTCCGTAGTGGGAATACTCATGGTTATCTCAAAATCGTCTGCAACGTAAATAAAGGGTGAATTTCAGGTAATCAATTAAAATCTAAAAAAGTTCCTTCAAGAGCAGAGAATACATACAGAAGTAGGAATATTGGCCAGACTACGTAGTTTCGGCTAATAAAGCCTCGTCAGTGACCCTGACAATATATGGTGACAAAACCAGAAAAAAGCATATTGTAATTTCTTAATTTTAATTGGGCAGTCGATTCAAAGACTGATAAGTTTCAAAAGGATCCAAATAATATAAAAGACGATGATCGAGAACAATAGTCTAAATCGATCTCAAATTTTACATTTCTCAGAATTTATCCTCTGATCTCAAAGGATGTAAATAAAATATAATCTGCACTATGGAATATGTACGGGTAGGTGTTTTACGGTCGCCACACGACACAACACCAGCTGCAGTGAGGTGACCCTGCCATTTTCATTTTCCTCTCTTCTCAATAGGGGTAATCTCTAAAAAGAACGAACTTGCTCCCCTAGGATCAAATTTTTTTCCTTTAGGAGTTGATCACCTTCTGGAAGGGTTTCCTTACCAGGGGAGCAAACAAAGTCATGAAAGTCGTTCCCCTTTGTAAAACTGGCAGAAAAGCATGAAGGTCCACCCATCTTAGCCCTTTAAGCGCCCAAAAGCAGACGACAAAATTAACGTCTGCAAAATTTCAAAATATGTTTCATTCGAGCTATATCATATTGAGAATTCAAAAACTAGAGTGCGAAGAGTGTAGATTCTAGATGAGGCGGCGCATTATGAGCCACCTCATCAGGATCCACACTGTTTGCAAATTCTGCTAATTTTGTCACCGGCGCTCAAAGACTTAGTAATGTTTACTCTTCAGGTCATCGTGTTTCTTATCTCAATGCAACAAGGTTAATTAACATTAAAATAAAATTTCTAAATGGGTTTCATTCCAATGCTTGGCAAAAGTTTTTGAAAATGTTCTCAGAATTATTAAAACTTACATAAAACTGAAACTATAAGAAAATAAATTGAAATAAAAACGAAATCCACAAACTAATAAAAACTTAAATTAATGAGGATGATAATAATGATGGAATATTATGTTCCAAGAAGTTTTTATCTTGCGATAATCCGAAATGCTATCTTGAGAAGGTATTAAAGCTTGCGGGATTAGGTCTAAAAGAGTTTACCTCCGTCTGTAAATAGCTTTTAAAAGCTTTCCGAACGCACACTGCTGACGACTGTGTGAACTTTTCCTTGACTTCGGCTTATATATGATTTTTCTTGGATTGCCCGCCAACAGCAAATGGTTCATCGCAAGCCTTTTTTTTCTTTTATAAGAATCACAAAGTCAAAGTTCGCGTAACTTTTGAAACTCTAATTTGATTGGCTGGTATGACTGTAGCATTCATCCACCCTTTGCATATGAGCCGCAACACACACACAAAGTGGCATGTTCGCCCAGCGAAGACTCAGATCAGCCTGGACATCCGCCCAGACTTACCAGAGTCTTCCCTATTCGCATGGAGCTAGCTCTAACCCTTTGCTGCCCAATAAGGACAAACGAAGACTCTGATCAGACTGGGCGGTTGCCCAGGCTGATCTGAGTCTTTGCTGGGCATACGTACCACTTTCTTGGTTTTATCGTGTCGCGGCTTACTTGTGTTTATGTAACAAACGCACGTGGCGGAAGCGGTTGATTGCTGTAGTTAAAGGAATGCAAACACTATCAGGAGAGATAAATCTATTTCTGAAAAAATTGTCCCCCTTGCCATACAAAGATTCTTTTAAATGATAAAAATGCCACCCTATTACTGGCAAATTCTTTCCTTGAAGAGCATTTCCTTTTTGGAAAAATATGTCTTCCAGGAAAGCGATCCGTAAGTCACAAAAGTTGTTTCCATTTGGAAGAAATGGCTGCAAAAATACGAGGTGGTCTCACTCACCTTAATAACTGAAGAGGTATGGGAATTACAAACGTTGCACTATTGGACAGGAATATATGAGCCGCAGCACGACAAAACCAACAATGTGGCATGTGCGCCCAGTGAAGACTCTGATCAGGCTGGGCATCCACCCAGTCTGATCAGACTTTGCAGTATGCTTAAGGGCTAGCTAAGGGTCCAAGTTACCTCCATGCGGACAGCGAATACTCTGATCAGACTGAGCAGATGACGGGCCGATCTGAGTCTTCGCTGGGTGCACATGCCACTTTCTTGGTTTTGTCGTGTCGTAGCTCAATTTTCTCTGAGTGATAAGCTGGCATCAGCGTCAGACCCCAGATAATTATAATCAAAAAGTATGTCAATATATTCTATTAACATAAAAGATGTTTTAACAGTTTTTCGTATAGCTGTGAAAACGAATAAACACTTATACAAAGAGTATTCATTGGCAAGTTTTATCATTATCATTGTTATTTTCATATTTCAGCTGTCTACTTTATTAGCCACGTAAGTGATAATACAATGTAACAGGTTTTTGCGTCAAATAAATCAAATGCCGTTTGAATGTTTAAACTATCAGAATCAAACTTGTTTACAGGTGATACTAGCCCTTAAGAGAGAAGTAAACCTCAGCACACTCGGCAGCAGAAATAGGGTATCTGCCAGGGAATTCCCATCTCTAACAGTCTGGGGAAGAAATTGGACCCTACAGATCTTTGTAGAGCATTTAGTCCAGTTCTCAAACTATTAGTAGTACACTCAAGAAAATGAAAAAGGCTACACCGAAAATTTGAAATTTACTGCGGGGCTGTTATAATAAAACTAGTACGCTAGTTTTTATATATGACGTAGAAACCATATATATAAATTTGCTCTACTTGATGCAGTAATTCTACTACTCAAGTTTGAAACAAAATTATCAGTAAGTCTAGTCCTTAGTTCCATAAGAAAAGCATTCTTGTAATCAACATTCTGGTTCAAACAGACCTCATAAAAACCTAAGTTTGACAGCAAAACATTGCTTAATTGCTTTTAATCTTTGTCCTGATCATGTTTTCCTTGCATCTTGCATTTTATTCAAAATCAATGCGAAAAGATGAAGCATTGGCGGTTGTTGAGTGAAATCATTTGTAAGTGCTATATATGTTGCACATACGATCCAGTGAAAGAACTTGCTTCGTACTCATTTACATGCTATTATACCCGCTTAACTCAAACTCTTTTCGATTCGATGCGGAGATGGTTGGCAAGAGCAAGAGACGCGGAAACATTGAGCCGTCTCAATAACTGACTGGAATTTCAATTTTCTAAGCACGAACATTGGCATTCGATATTGAAAATAAAACGACATAGGCGTAAGAAGAGGGTGGGGACTAAACTAGCACCCCCTCTCCCCCACACACACGAGAAATATTTTTTAAATGGCTTGTGCCGAGGCTATTAATATGAAATCGTGAGAAGCAGTTTTTGGTAGAAAAAAAAACTATTAGTTTTTCACATATTTACGTTATGCGCTCAGGGCCATTTTAGAGGCTGCTTATCGCACCATAATAGATGCCAGCCGGTACTAATTTAGATGCTGGTTAGGACCATAATAGATGCCAGGACTAGTTTAGATGCCAGGACCACTTTGGATGATGTACATACTTATCTGTATGACATGCGCTTCAACTGGCTTATGCTCGCTACATAACCTTAAAACATAATGGATATTTAAGATATTAATCATGTACACATGTTATCCGTTAAGAGCTAAAATACTTCTTAGGTTATTCTTTGGCCACCTTTTGTCACTGCTGTTATCATTTCCGTTATCAACGAAACTGTAATGACATGTATATTTGAACCGCAGCACGAGAAAATCAACAATGTCGCATGTGCGCCCAGCGAACACTCAGATGAGCCTGGGCATCCGCCCAGTCTGATCAGAGTCTTCTCTGTCCGTATGGAGGTAGCTCAGACCCTTAGCTATCCTTTAAGCGCACATTGAAGATTCTGCTCAGACAAGGCTTATGCCCAGGCTGATCTGAGTCTTTACCGGGCACACATGCCACTTTGTTGGTTTTGTCATGTCGCGACTCATTTGATTGGCGCCGCGCAGTCCGATCAGAGTCTATTATTAGCACCGACAGTCTTCACATCCCTAGGAACCTCTCAAGGAACAGCAGATGCCAAAGCTGATCTGAATATTCGCTGCTGTTGTGTCTTTTTCTCATGTTTTAGAATGAATAAACGAAAAAACGACACTATTGTTAGTCTTCTTTCAGTCCGATTCTATTAAGGACGAAGTTCAAAGGGTTGTCATTTTTCTCAAATTCACGAACAGCACGAGCAACCCTTAAAATATATTTCTAATTGTATAAGCAGTTTTGTGTCGTTAACCATAGAATAGTCTTATAACAGTTTTTACCCTGAGAAATAATTGTAGCTCAAGATTTGATCCGCAAGCCATACCCCTTCCCCATTACCCCATTCCGCTTTAAACAACAGTTTACATGTAGAATACACAATAAACGCAGCTGTCTCCTCCTGATGATTAATTTCACAGGAGAGAGAGAGAGAGAGAGAGTTCTAAAAATAATGAAGCGCTTGTCATGGATATTGAAAACACTTGAAACGCGTAAAAGTATAATATTACGTTGAACTTAAGATATCTTAAAAAGCTGTAAGCAATGTTAATCAAAGCAAACAGAAAATTTAAAGGAAACAGGGGCCATCGAGCTCATGGCTTTTTTACTTGACAAACTCTACCCCTACCTAAATCACACGGAAAATATGCTTAACAATACGGGAAACTTCTATCAATTCAGACAACTTGCATTGTGCTTGTACACCGCAAACTGCCGTAATTTAATAAAAAAAATAAATCATTTTGCTTAGGTTAATCAAATTAAATAAGTGTCGAAAAATAAAATACTGCGAAAATCATAATTTTAGTATTTTGGTAAAGTTAATGGCTAATTTTCTGGCTTCCCATAATAATGAGCCCCAAATATTATTTTAACGGCAATATTTAGCCATTTCTTTACTGTCATTACTAAATTTTTGTATAGCTCACTTTTGATGCATGATAATTAACAAATGTCTTTTGTACATCTTGAAAACATCCTAAAAGCTGAAGCTCCGATTATGGTCTGAAAATATCGCAGACACTATTTTGTTACAAAGACACTATCATAAAGTAATTAAGAAAATGTACACCGTTTGTTTATAAAATAAACGGATCAACCTCTCAGCGTGATAGTCTTTCCTGCTCGTAAAACAGACATATGACCCGAGACACGACAAAACCAACAATGTGGTTGTGCGCCCTGCGCAGACTCAGCTCAACCTGGGCATCCACCCATTTTGACCAGACTCTTCATTAGGTGCTCAAAGGGTAGCTAAGGGTCTAAGCTACCTCCATGCGGACAGCGAAGACTCTGATCAGACTGGGCGGATGCCCAGGCTGATCTGAGCCTGCGCTGTCCGCACAACCATTTTGTTGGTTTTCTCGTGTCGCGGCTCATATACCTTTTGAATGTAAAAGTGAAGACTCCTGTTCGTACGCACAGACGGTACAGACTGATTTCTATACACACATGCTTGAAGGCCCCTATTGATGCGACGACGCCCATAATGATAACCTTAAAGAACACAACGCCTCTATTAATTAATACGAACTCGCTGTAAATCTTATATGTCATTAAATTATATATATTTATAGTTGTTTTCAAGAAGATTTGATTAGTACCGTCTTGTGTTTATTGTCTTTACGATTTATTCGACACAGAAGAAGCAGACAAATAGTCCGCGAACCGGATTTTGCTTATTTTTTCGTAAACGAAAAAAACAACAACAAAAAAACAACAGTCTTTAAAAGTTCTATTGTCGTCATGATACTTATAACAATAGTACATAGTAGCACACGAAAAATTCAAAACTCTTTTACAAACTCCGTTAAAATCAAACACGCTGTCGCTTCTGTTGTGAAGTTAGTAGGGAACTTTGATGTATGAATGAGGGACCGAGGGACCTGAATTCCTCAAGAAAGGTGCACGTGGCCAACACTACTCAAGATGGGAGTCTTTTCCATTTTTTTTTGTAGTCTTTGGAAAGAAGTAGACCTCCAGTGAAAGACATCGCATACAAGATGATGGTACGAACTATCCTAGACAACGCATCATCTGTCTGCACCCCCTACCCCACCCCCACACACAGAGGCCAGTAGCAAGTCCTTGGAGCAGGTACAACGCCGCGCTGCAAGCGTTGTCTTCAACGATTTCCAATCCAGATTTCCTGGGTGTGTCACTAAAATGATAGTCTCCAGAGTCCTACCAGTGGTAAAAATCGTTACTACAAATCATTATGAAACCTGTACAGCCTTCAGAAAAAATGAAAATATGTCGGTTGATGTGCTTTTTTTTAATCAGATAACTGGCAAAAACGAAGGAACAAGGTATTTTGGAAAATGATACGTCACTCCATAAAAATACGGTTTTAGTCGCTAGTTCCCCGTTAAGCAATGAAATAATGCAACCGCGATCCTTGCTTAACATTTTTGTACATTGTATTTTTATCAACTGTTAAACGCATGTACCTTGCAGTTTTATCCCCGTATCTTGTGTTTTGCCATGAAATAAAGCTTCTGAAGTCGAAAGTAGGTCATTTTAGTTGGCAACTAAAATGACCTAGTTATTTTTTCAAATCTATTTTATGGTAAACTCAAAAACGTTTTGATTTTTCAAAGCCGGCCAACCACAATAATAATCAATGACGCAGCTGTAGAGAAAAGTTTGCAGCGTTACATCACGATGAAATATTTCATGCTGATAGAGCAATGGGGTCTTTAAGTGGGAACCTCTTGAAGACAGGCGCAGACTTGATAGACTAGGGATGCTATACAAAATGCTGCACGGTCTAGCGAATATACCCTCAGACGGATGAGCACCAGCAACAGTCGCACCACAGAGCAATCCACGTTCTTCCTGGCGAGGATAAGAGGCACAGCTTTGGCGTAAGAAATAGCTGTGTTTCCACTTACATGCTGAAAAAAATCTGGTCGGTAGGTAGGAAAAACTTTTATTCTATTATTTTATTTTTTTCTCCCGAAAAAATAGAGTCGGGCCTGTATTTTTTTTTTTTTTTTTTTGGTTTGTTTTTGTACGTGTATTTTGTTGATTAAATTGTATTTTTGAGACTTGCACTGTATACGATAATTCATGCCTGAAAAAGTCAAATCTGTATTTTGGAAGGTACAAAATGCCAAAAACTACAAAAAAGGTAGTGAAAAACCGAAATTACTATGGGGAAACGCAAAGACGAAACTGGGTAGGGTCGGAATTGAAAATGGTACGGTCGGTGTTTTAATTTTTATTTTGTTCTTTTATTCATAGAAATAGCAGAGTCGGGGGGTCTAAAGCAGGGTCGGTCGGGTTAGTGGAAACATGGCTATTTGTTAGGCCTTACTCCATTTATACAAGTGCATCCCATGACAAGTCGTCATTGATAGTCACTCCCAGATACTTGATGACAAGTGTCCGTAGCGTTGGTACTGTGTGTGTAGCACTTTCTTATTCTCTTAGTTGAGATTCTCATTCTAACACAGTGCGCCTGTAGAAGCAATGGATAGTTTCCGTGTTTTATTCTGCAACAGTTCACTGTTTCGGAGCGCGTGAGTCAAATTGCTGACGTCACTAGCAATTACTGACGTATTATGTGACGTTTGGAGACATTAGACGGTGTAACTTCGGATTTTTTTTCTAAAATCGCCATAAAAGCGTGCATTTATCTCAGATATACATTTAAGAATATTGGCGGGAGCATCAACGCGCTGACAGGAAGGTTGGGAGAGTTTCTCATGTAGGTGGTGACCGGGCTAGCCTTAGCATCACAAACAATAGATTAATAACAGACATAGCAACAAACAACACATAAACCTTGGGGCTTAATTGGTTTACGGTCGCGACCAACCCTCGCCCTTGGTTCTGCTTTGGTTCATCAGACACTTAGTTGTTCGGTTTGCGTGGAAGATTCCTAGCTCATAAGTGTACTAGTCTATACTAGTAATATCTCAGAAACATAGAAATCAAAATTAAAACTAAGATAAAACAAATTTGAGCACTCACAGAAAAAGAAACACTGGGATTCCGGAGCAGAAGAAACCTAGCAGTTAAAACATGGTGAGCCCGACCCAAGACGGTCCGAAACAGGTGTCACGCGCCAACTATCTGTGTTACTATTATGTTAGTATTTAGGTTGGCGGTTGGCGCCTTCATAAAGCCTGAGGCCCGACCTATCGTCGTGCAATCGAAGAGGTAGGCAAAGCTGTTAATCTTGATTGGGTTAACCACCAAGCATGCAGTTTGTCGCAAAACATCTATTATTGTAACCAATCTTTTTATATCGAATTATTATCTTCTTTTAATGATAAGGAAAATAAAAATCTTAAAGAGATTCTTCAAAAGCAGAGCATACATTCAAAAGAGGAAACATGGGCCATACTTCGAAGTTTCGGCTATTCAAGCCTCATCACCCTGAAAATATCTGGTTACGAAAGCCAGAGAAAGGCATACTGTAATTTCTTTATTTTAATAAGGCAGCCTATTGAAAGACTGATTAGTATCAAAAGGGTCCAAATGGTTATAAAGCAATGATTTAGAATAAAAGTCTAAACCAATCAAAACTTTCTGTATAATCTGCACTATGGATGATGTACGGGGAGACATTTTACGGCCGCTACATGGCATAACACCATGTATAAATTTAGAAAAATATACGTTAAAGCTTGCAAGCATAAACGAAAATCATATAAAACTGACCTTATTGGCAAACTAGAACATTTACATGAAAATGACCCAAAGGCATACTGGAAATTTTAGAGGATTTGAAAAGTGATGAATCGTCTAATTCAGAAACGCATATTACGACTGGTGAATGGGTGGATCATTTTTCAAATTTAAATAGTGTAACTGAGATGTTTATTGCTAGGGTTCAGGAGATCTCCAATCGTTTGGCACAAGACAATATTAATGAATTTTGCGAAATTGACTTCAAAATAACAACGAAAGAATTATATGATGCCGTATTTTCTTTGAAAAACAATAAAGCCGTTGGTTTCGACGCAATATCAAACGAAATGCTAAAATGCAGTTTTAGTGTACTGCAACCATGTATTCTTAAGCTGTTTAATAGCATACTTTCTACAGGCATGTATCCTAGTTGTTGGAAAAACGCGTACATCACTCCTATTCATAAAGGGGGACCTTCAGATAATCCTAATAATTACAGGGGTATTTCAATAATTTCATGTACGGCAAAATTATTCAATACCATACTAACAAGAAGATTGGACGAATTTCTGGAACGTCATAAAGTTATTAATCCTGTACAGATAGGATTCACAAAGAAAGTGCGTACGTCCGATCATATGTTTGTATTAAGAACGTTAATAGAAAAATATACGAAAGACAGAAATGTTAAATTGTATGCTTGCTTCATTGACTTTCGTAAGGCTTTCGATAGAGTTATCCATCCTATTTTGTTATACAAGCTGCGGAAAATTGGCATTTCTGGAAACTTTTTTAATGTTATCAAAGATATGTATGTTAACAATTTTTTAAATGTCAAAATGAAATCACGGTTTACTCAACCGTTTGCTTCAACTATTGGAGTCCGACAAGGGGATACCCTAAGTCCTGATTTATTCAAGATATTTATAAATGATTTACCCGACGTATTTGACAATGACTGTTGTGGCGTTGATGTTGGTACGTACCATTTGAATTGTTTGTTATATGCTGATGATGTTATTTTGTTGTCAAGAACAGAAGCAGGTTTACAGAGGTGTATTACAAAACTGGAACAGTACTGTGGTGAATGGTGTCTTGAGGTAAAGGGGGGGGGGGGGGGGTATCAATAAGGTGGGGTTTCTGCATCCTACCAAAGTTTTATTTTTTTTACTGATTGTATACTCCAGTGTGTCTAGTTTATTGAACCATATGTGACTTTGCGCGGAAAGCCCTAGTTACTGAGCTATGGGTCCAAAAAAGTGGGTGGGGTAATCCAACATGGTTTTAGCTGGTCTTGTAAAAATGTCCTCATTTGGTAGAAGAGTACAGCAGACAGACAGGATTTGATAAAATGATTAACAGAACATCTAAACTATATTTCCATAACATTTTATTTGGTCTAATTTGAACATATGTTGTCAAAAAAGACTTCCTTTGACATTTAGCATTTTTTGATATTTTTGACCTCAATTTTCAATATTTCTTGCCTTATTGTTAAATGAACAGACATGTTATCATCAAACTCATGTCAAAGAAGTACCTTGAGAAGGACATTCAGATGATGTGACCAGAATATCACAATAGCATAGTTTTCATGGTCGACTGAACACATAAACTTGCTTGGAAGATGGTTTTCTTTCTGTTTTGACCTAGAATTACGAACCTTTGGTCAAATTACTATTTTAACTGCTATATTATGCCCCACGCCCCCGCCACTAAAGGTGAGGGAATACATATTGGCTTCAGTGCGGATCTCGTTGACATCTGCAATTGTGTATGTGTCACATATTAAGTCCTTCTGTGACCTTGGAAACAAGGTCAAGGTCATCAAAATCTGACCTTGACCTTGTTTCCAAGGTCAAAGTATGTGACCCAGACACAGATGCAGACGCCAAGGAGATCCGATCTGAAGCCAATATGTATTCTTTCACCTTTAGTGACGGGGGTGTAGGGCATAATATAGCAGTTAAAATAGTAATTTGGCCAAAGGTTCGTAATTCTAGGTCAAAATTAAATGAAAAAACATCTTCTGAGTAAGTTACTGTGTTCAGTCGACCATGAAAACTAGGTCATTGTGAAATTATGGTCACATCATCCGAATGTCCTGGTCAGGGTGCTTCCTTGACATTAGTTTGATGACAACTGGTCTGTTTATTTAACCATAAGGCCAAGAAATATTGAAAATTGAGGACAAAAATATCAAAAAATGTTGAATGTCAAGGGAAGTCTTTTTTGACAAAATATGTTCAAATTAAACCAAATAAAATGTTATGGAAATATAGTTTAGATGTTCTGTTAATCATTTTATCAAATCCTGTCTGTCTGCTGTACTCTTCTACCAAATGAGGACATTTTTACAAGACCAGCTAAAACCATGTTGGATTACCCCACCCACTTTTTTGGACCCATAGCTCAGTAACTAGGGCTTTCCGCGCAAAGTCACATATGGTTCAATAAACTAGACACACTGGAGTATACCATCAGTTAAAAAAAATAAAACTTTGGTAGGATGCAGAAAACCCACCTTATTGATACCCCCCTTTGGACAAATCAAAAGTTCTGATTTTCAATAAAGCGGGAAAAATATATAATACTAGTTTTACATATAAAGGTAGAAAATTAGACTGTGTCAAAGAGTATAAATATTTAGGTGTAACATTCTGTGCGTCTGGAACATTTTCGTCAGCTTCATCAGAACTGTATAAAAAGGCGCTAAAAGGAGTTTTCAAACTTAAAAGTATATTTGGTACAGATTACCCAAACGTTAATGTAGCTCTGCATATATTTGATCACACCATAAAACCTATTCTTACTTATGGATGTGAAATTTGGGCCTCAAACACTAAAAAATTTCGCACCTCCGACCAAACATTCGAAAATCTTTACAAAGATCTACATGCTGAGAAATTACATCTGAAATATTGTAAATACATCCTAGGGGTACATGCTTAAGCATCTAACTTGGCGTCTGTCGGTGAATTAGGACGATTTCCTTTATATAATGACATTTGTGAAAATATAACTAAGTATTATTCTCGCCTGTTGCAAACGAATTCGGATACATTACTTGGTCAAACACTACAAACTAGTATAGATTTACACAATAAAGGTTTTAAGTCTTGGTATAGTGGTGTAAAACTTATTTTGAGGTGGTGATAATCACTGATTTGGGACAAACACAAAAATCTGCATAAAATACTCAAAATAACACTGATCTTTCCAAAACTTAGCAGATGCCTTCTTTATGTTGTTTCTCATAATTTAGAATCCCAAAATGCAGCATTTGTTGATGTTAAAAAGTGTTTTTATAAGAGAAGATCAAAGGGTAATTTTCTGCGAATAAATCTGAAAAAATAATATCATTATTGAAAATATACATAATGCTTATAAGTACCTTGTTGCATAATGGAGAGCGTCCTAGCAAATATTTTTTCAAACTCTTTCACACATTATCAGGCTGAGCAGATGAAAAAAGATGCAGTCTGTGTCCAAATTTTTTTGTCAAAATACACAGGTGAGACAGGTGATACTATTTTACCAAGGTTGAGCAATTTCATCTACACACCACTGATCATGTCAGTAATGTATTATTTATATTGTAGGTGTTAACTTAGGTATGCTTGCCTACCCTATACTTAATAAATGCATCCATTGTACATTTACTTTGTACATGGTTGAACATTGAGAAAAAGCTACCGTTTTCATCTGGTCTACATTACAATTTGAGAAGGAGTTGGACTAAATAATTGCTAGGACGCTCTTCATTATGCAATAATGCACCTTCAGCACTACGTAAATTTTCAATAACGATATTATTTTTTCAGATTTATTCGCAGAAAATTACCCTTTGATCTTTCCTTATAAAAACACTTTTTTAAGCAGCATGTACATCTATTTTGTATTCTAAACTGTAAAGAACAACAAAAATAAGAAGTCTGCTAACTTTCAGGGAGATATGTTACTTTTTTATGGTTTTATGCAGATTTTTACATTTACCATAAATCACCACCTTAAGTGAAGTAAATTTGGAAGACTACACTCTTGATCAAGTTAAAAATAATCTGAAGAATAGATATAAAAATGTTTGGTTCTTAAATTTTCATAAGGAGGCAGTGCAAAATCAGGGTAAATTGAGAACACTGTATTTATTTAAACCTTCCTTTCAAAGAGAACACTATTTAGATACAGTTACTGATGCAAGCAGGCGAAAATGTTTGACTTCGCTGAGAATTAGTTCTCACAAGCTAGAAGTAGAATCTGGCAGATATATAAAGAAACCATTTTCAGAAAGAATTTGTAAATGTTGCAGTTTAAATCAAGTTGAAGGTGAGAAACACTTCCTATGCAGTTGTCCCTTCTACGATTCCGAAAGATATATGTTTTTCAAATACATAATAGATTTAGTTCCATCTTTCAACACTCTTGATGATTCTGCAAAAATGATCTGGCTGATGACATGCGAAGATACTGATATTATACAAAAACTAGCTGATTTTGTCTATAAATGTTTTAGCTTGCGTAATGTACGATAGTTACTGTGTTATGGAATGTTTGGTTTATCGGGCATATATATATTCTCATTTGTCGCATACCATCTGTCTATGATGGGAACCTTTTATTGGTTCAACATTTTGTGATTTCATATTGGACGAGTTCAACAATTTGTATTTTGCGAACCTTGCCGAGCAAAGTATATGTTGCAATTTTGAACTGGTCTAATTGATTTCATGAAAGGGGTACTCGACTTTGATAATCTGCTTATCATAGACAGTTGTGTTACATTTTAAAATAAGCATCGACATATGTTTCAATGACGTTATTTTCATACTGGACTGAGCGTTATTGTGCAGATGTCCTGTGATGTTATAAGGTGTGAGTGGTAATGTGTATTGGTTAAGTCTATAATTCGTTATTGTGTGTATACATGTTTTATCCAAAATTAACAAAATATTTGTTATTGTAATATGTATGTTCATGCAATTTATAGTTAATTCTATACCATGAAAATGGTCCATAATTGGCTAATAAATATTTTATCTTATCTTAACACCAGCTGCAGTAAAGTCAGATAAAAATCTAAAGCAGAGCACACATTCAAAAGAAGGAACATGGGCCATACTTATTTTTACCAATTATTTTTCTGAATTTATCCATCAAGTATAAAATCCAGGTTCTGAAAGGCCTTGCAGAAGTGTTTTCAATCCGACATTATATGTAGACACTAAGTCAAAATGCCGTCGATAAAATTTTGAAAACGCTTTCCGTAGTTTATGATATTCATAACTTTGAGAAGTTTTGCTGCCAAAGCTTTATTACGAACAGTAGAGACATCAACATGACTGGACACTCGAGCAAAACGAATAAGTTGAGAAATATAAAAACCATAGGATGAAGAACGAGGAACATCACCACATAGAAATGAAAAATATAATATCAAAATCGAAATCATCTCGTTTATCGCTAATTCTACTTGTAACAAAACCATCCGATATAGATAAATAAATGTAAATCCAAAAGTGAGACCTCGGTAACTGAGACGCTGGACTTATTTAACTGAAGTTCAGAAGGGTAAATATTCAATAGGTCATCCAAATATTGAGAAGTAGAATTGAGAGTTTCGATAACTTCAGATTGGGTGTCCTCTGAAAGAGATAGCATGAAGTCTCTCTCATAGCAGAACAAAACAGATCAGTTACGAGGGGGCATACTTAGTGCCCATAGATATACCTTAAATATGTCTATAAAATTTAGAGCCAAAATTAATATAAATATTGTCCAAAAGAAAGGTGAGAACTTCACATTCTTTATGAGAAGACCATAAATTATCATTCCTGTCCGCTTCAGGGGTGAAGAAAGCACACCTTTCATTACATACAGTATAAGAGAGCCTTCCTTTTGGAAACTCTTTCAATTAAATCCACTAGTTTATCCTTAATAAGATTGTGGGGTAAGGTAGTATATAACGTGGAAAAATCATATGTAGACACACTGGACGCACGAAAACTTCGCGAATTCAGCTTATTTAATACCTCATATGAATTTTAGTTGACTAAAAAAGTTTTTTTACATAACCTTTCATAGACTTTTCCTCAACATTTTATAAAAAGATTTTTGACGGCAGTAAGACTTAAAAAGCTCAGTAGTCGTGCATGAGCTAGGGTTAGCTATAAATCGTCCCTTATACGGTCGTTTGTGAAGTTTAGGTAGCCGGTAGAATGTAGGTATCTCTTGGTCTTTACCAACACTTACAGCACATTTAGTGGCTGCATGACAAATGTGGTCATTGATGACAATCTTCTCTTTTGTCGAAATCTGCTCATAAGCCTTAGTGCCATTCAGCTTCTGCTTCAAAGCATTAATGTAGTGCAACCGTCAAACAACAACAACGTTGTTTGCAGCTTTGTCTGCTGGAACCAAGACATACTTTTTATGAAACTCCTGGATACCTAATTTCAGATAACGAAAATAAATTTTAGGTTTACGTGGTAACATGTTAATATTTTAAGAATAAAAGGAAATCTCAATAGGATACGGTTTGGACGAAATATTTTTTAAACTTGCAGACGTAAATCTTGTCATCTGCTTTTTGGTGTTTAAAGGGTTATTTACGGAATGTTAGTATTAACTTTTTCTGGTCAGTTTTCTGTTGTGTTGGCCCATAATCTGGAATAAAAAGAAGGGCACTCCTTTGACCTATCTTTAAACGTACGAAGAACTTAAAAAGTTAGCAGATTCGATTAAATGTGTTAAAGGCAATAATACAATGACAAACTTTTCATTTTATTATAACAGCATGTTTGTGATTCCAAGACACTTTCAACTCATATTAAGTTCTTTCAAGGACACCGGTTATTGAACAAAAATTGAAAGATAAAAAACTGAATATAACCATCTTTTCGTTTTATTGCCTCCGCTGTAATTTTCTGCAAGTTTAAAATTTCATAATGTCACGAATAAAATGACAGAAAATTATATCCAGACATTTTTGTTATTGTTAGTTTTTATTATTATTTATCTTTTATTTATTTATTATTTTTAATGGCTACATTTCGCTGTCAGTGGTATTTATTTATGTAATATTCTATAGTGAGGTAACGCGGTAAGATTCTCGCTGCTGTTTCATCGCTGTGAATGACCATTATAACTATCCCAGAGAAAAAAAAATATTCACTTAAAACGGTTTTGAAAAATAATTTGGTCAAATTAGTTAGAAACTAACATTGTCTACTTTCGGTATAGCCTAGTATCGGTGAAAATACAATGTTATGATATGGGCCTCATTCAGTATCCCGCTCTTTGTTATTAACCTCAATGGGGTAACATGTCTTTTTTCAAAACAATGTTTCACCACTTTTTGTCAGTTATATGACCCAGTATACAGGTGTACAATTTATCAGCGTATATGCTGGTATGCGGAGAAGTATAGACCCAGGGGCCGTATTTATAAAATGACTTAAGTGGTTGCTATGCTGTTGCTAAGGCTGAATTTTTATTAAGGAGATTCCCTTTAACTATAAAATTTGCTCTGGAGGAACAGTCTGGAAAAGACTGTTCCTCCAGAGCAAATTTCATAGTTGTAGGGAATCTTTTTCATAGAAATTTAGCCTTAGCAACACCATAGCAACGACTTAAGCGGTTTTATAAATACGATCCCAGGTCCTTAATCATTAGTGTCTATCTGTCAGGAACCTTAGGCCTGGTTACTTATGTATTATAGCTACCGCCATTGCATTGAAACTTTCTTGTTATTTTGTGATTCTTTTCTTGTTTATCTATGTTGTAAACCTGAGAGTATTGAAATTAACTTGAAAACTTGAATCACTTTTCTTAGTGATTTGTTTTAGACTCTTTTACCACTGTAATTCATAGGGCGTCTTTATTTTTTGATATCTAAAATTTGGAACTTCCTCGCTGATTGCAGATGTTACTTAAGAGGGGTTCTTAGTCTTGAGTATATTGAGATTCGATCCACATAGGCCATATAGACCAACGATATCGTTTGCCTCTTAACTTTTATGCAAAGACTACAAGTTCAGAGTTTGATGAACTTTTCAACATAAATTATTTTTTTACACAGATGGCTGATAAACAGCTGTACTCATTTCTTCAGTGGTATCCTGCTGTGGTATAGTGGACAAAGTGTTTGCTGTTGAATATTTTACTAGCTGTATAAGAGCTTTCTTTTTTGTCCCCGCCATGGAATGTCGGCGGAAATATAGAGTTTACCCTGTCCGTGTGTGTGTTTGTGTGTTTGATTGTGTGTTCGTGTGTTTGTGTCTTACCAAAATCGTGCCCGGGCCATAACTTTGTCCTGCATGGTGAGATTTGAGATTTATTTGGCACAAATGATCTTTATTGCAAGACGATATGTGGCGTGCAAGATAAGATGTCATGTGCAAGAACCATGTGGCTAACTTAAAAGTCAAGGACACAGTCCACACTTAACTTTATGCAAAGGTGCAGTGAAAACCTGTTCGCATTTGGCCCATAACTTTGTCCTGCATGGTGGGAGTTCACATTTATTTGGCAAGATGATATGTTGCACGCAAGGACCCTGTCACAAGCTTGAAGATCAAGGACACAGTGCGCGCATTGCACTACTTAAAGAGGTTATAATGAAAACGTTTGGTTCATATTGGTGAGAGGTTTGACTGCAAAATAAATTAATCACTTTGGCCTATATTTCATGGTCCTTGATTTTCCCTTTTATATCATACAAGTCTGCCTCTATAAACCTAGTTATCCTACAAATGCCATTACCTTAATCAATGCACTATATTACTCAAGGAACTTGGCGGGGGCATGCCTGTCCTATGGACACAATTTTAGTTTCTTATGCTATTAGAGGCTAGTTTAGAAATAACCATAAACAATTATCAGATCCTTGAATGAAGGGACATTCAAGAATTTGTACCATATAGTATATCAGGAAAATGTGACCTGGGCTTGTGGCACTTCCTGCAATCACATTGTGCTTTGGTTGATGGTGTCTGTTCATGAGCTGTGATGTAATTGTCCAATGTTGTTTACAACCACTTTAAACAAAACTGAATTTATTCAGTGTCTCTGAATAAGTTCAGTGATCCTGTGACAGGGGAGTGCCGGAGATTTTTAACACTACTTAAATACGATAATACATCGCAAATGACCTTGCATCATTATCTTGTGAATGAATTTAATTTAATTTGCATGCTGTTTTATTGGCTAATATGTCGCTAGACTTCCAGGAAAATAGCTTTCTAGGCATTAATATCGTGCTTTTGTGTGTGCGTTTTTTTTTTTTTTTTTTTTTTTGCTTTCCTTACCGCGCTGCTTAGCAGATGTTTCACGTGATAAAAGCTGTATCGTGATTACATGTAACATTGTTTTTAATTTGAAATATTGCGTTGTTCTTTTGTTTATTAAAAACTATAGTAGGTATGGATAGATTTTTTAACATTTAACCGGCTTATATTTAAGTCCTTTGTTTACCTGCTTTACTCAGCATAGCAAACGAATTATTACAGATTATTAGAGTTTTCTCATCTTAAACGGCATAATTTTTACATGCCAAATCTCGCTGAGATAAAATCTCAGTTAATATCTCTTTCCAGAGGCTGATTGTCTACTCATAAAATTTTCAAAGTTAATTAATCTTTCAGAATGCAAGTTTCTTTGCAATTCTAAAAATGCTGGTATTTCTGAGTTAAAAGAGCTGCTTTCAGTGCATGTTTTAGTCAAGAAGAAAGCAGATATGCGATGTACTTTTAATTTAAGTGTTCATTGCAATATTTGCATTTTTACGTTGAATGTATTTCAATGAAAACGATCATTGAACTTCTTGAACAAGATTTAAAATAATGGAGAAGTCATTATTTAGGCAACAGGCATTTTAAAATGTGTGTCATAGTAATAAAATAAACTAATTATTATGCCTACACCAGAATCAGAACAGCCCCAGATCCAAGGATTGGATTTGGCGCTTCAGCCCGCCATCTGGGCCTCTGTGTTGTGAAAAATATGTAGGCCTCTAGATAGTAAGGCGTACCTGATGACAGCCCATGTGGTTAGATTTATATAGGGATATATGTTGTGATATCTCATTAGAATCGCCTCGGTAGGCGATTCTAATGAGATATCACAACATATATTTCAAGGCAAAACGCACATTCTCAATTGATCCCTAATTCTGTCATATAATTTCAAATCACTCCCCCCACCCACCCAAACCCTCCACACAAACATACAAAGCGGCACCTCCCAGGCCCACCAGTATGTGGTGATTTGGTCCGGGCTTGCAGAATCAGATTTTTAAATCATTGCACTCTGTACGCAGTATTTGTATGTTTTAACTTTATTGACGATTGCATAACGAGTAGAAAAGCTATTCTTCGCACCCATTGAATTCTCAAAAAAAGGCCTTTGCAACGCACATTGAAAACATATTTTATTTCGAACTTTTTCAAATCAACATATAGACATTGTTACAATACGAATAGCAGGATTAGAATGAAAGCACTAGTACGAAAAGCATTTGACTTGGTCTATATAATCACAGTATCCGAACGCACTGTACCATCTCTTCCGGTTTTCATAGCGTTGAATCGAGAGTACAAAATTCGCTTATAACCAGTAGCCGGAAATCATTATGTTTTGAGTTTTTATCCGGAATCTACCGCGTCATTTATAGTTATTTAGCTTCGAAAATGTAAAGAGGTAAGTTTAATATAATTTTCTCTTCGGTCTTTTACTTTATTGCCCTGTACAATGAAAAACTCCTTGCCGTCGCAGATTTTTTTTTCCGAACAGCTTAATGTAACACGAGATTGTGTCGTGCAAAACTTAGCTATCATTCTTTTATCAAAACTAACAAACTGTAGATTGATAACGCCTTCCGTTTATTCTTAAGATTTTTTTATAAAACATGTAAGAAAATGCTCAAAATGGTTTAAGAATCATGCCAAGGGCGATTTGAATACTGTACCAATTACTACCCACCCATTCACAACATTGTACAGGGTAATAAAGTAAAAGACCGAAGAGCAAATTATATTAAACTTACCTCTTTACATTTTCGAAGCTGAATAGCTATAAATGACGCAGCAGATTCCGGATAAAATCTCAAAACATAATGATTTCGTACTACTGGTTATAAGCGAACGTTTGTACTCTCGATTCAACGCTATGAAAACCGGAAGTGATTGTACATGTAGTTCGGATACTGTGATAATGGAGTTTGGTACAAACTTATTGAATACAAATGAAGATGTCCAGTGTCGCAATCACCCAGCAGGCACAGCACATGAGGTAAAATTTGCGCCGTACTGACGTCGATGCCACGTCGTCACGTCGCATCGACAAGTGCGACGTCATTTCAATGCAGTGTGCCCGCTGGGCGCAGTTTGTATTAGAGCAAGTGAGCGGCATGAACGGACTAATGGACCGTGATAAACGGACGAACGAACTGACCCACGGAGGGAAAGACGAAAACTGTATACCTCTAGACATAGTTCGTATGCTTTGGCATAGGGGTTTGAATCATATTGATTTGGGTAAAAAAATACAGATAGACAAGGGAAGAATTTCTGAGTTGAAATATTTGGAGTACCTTGTTTTTCCGCTGATGAATATTATTTCGACGATGATTTTAAGCAGAAATATTATTGGAGAATAAATGGGATACTGTTATACATTTATCATTTATTATTTATATCTAGAACATTTTTGTATTGCACATATCATTACAAACATTTACATTAACTAGTGTGTCACATATATACAATAATAGTTGTACAAACACATACGCATACATAAATATCTACATATATATGCACAAATTAATGCGTATCGATATATTCTCTGTACATGCCATGTTACAGTCCGCAAACTGTCATATAAAATATATCAACTATCATTCATTTTGTCATATATCCACAACGTGAGTTATACACACATATCTGCACATATAAAAGTACACTCTCGCATACATATGTATACGTATCAACACATCAATTAACACAGTTTCTGTACACTCGACTGTGCACAACTTATTTAGAAGCAAAGTCATATTATACTGATTGTTGTATTACTATTTATGACATTCCTTCCATTTTTACATTACACAAATGGAACAGCATTTTCACCCATAACGCACATAGGTAATACTTTTGTCAATTTTGCTTTATTTTATTTTTGATTTGGGTGTGACGGCCCTTTCAAGAATATTTCTTTTAAGATTCGGCTGTTTATTGCATCAGGGCCTGCGACCTTATCTAGTTTTAATGCTTTTAACATTATTTAAAGTTCTTGTGGTGTTGTAGATATCAAATCTAGATTATGAGCCGGCAGTGGAGGAATATCTGACGGGAGAGTAGAGTTAGCTTCGTCCAAAAGTGTTTGTTCAATAAAAAATTGATTTAGTAAATTAGCTTTGTCCACATCTTCAGAATAAATGCCTCCATTCTTAGAGGCGGAAACGATGAGTGATGGTCAGATTTAATACATTGTTTTAATGTTTTCCACCAGTCTTTTGGTCAAGAGCTATTTCTACAAGTTTTGGGGCAATTTTTTCTGTTTGTAATTGTTTAGACTTTCGTATTTCGCTCGTAACCTTATTCCTTATTTGTACAATTTGCAGAGCATGCAAAACACTATAGGTAGGGACAGACCCGATCACTACGTTTCGCAAGCTTTGTAAACTGTTATATCTTAAATGTTCGTATTCAAATGTTCTTGTAACAGCTCACAAACATTTCTGTAGACAAATTTGAAATCTGTTTAATTTCCAAAATTCTGCATACATTATAGTTTATAAGTATTGCATGATGCATGATTGCGCAACATAATTTTACTATTTGCAAAGCATGCGAAACAAAATACTGTAAGTAAGGACAGACCCAATTATTTAGTTTTGCAAGTCTTGTAAATCGTTATATATGCAAATGCTCTTATCCAAATGTTCTTGTGAGAGCTTATAAACATTACTGTGTAGTAGGCTCGCAAAATTTACAGTCTGCTATACCATTATTTTAATTCATCAAATTCTGTTCACATTATAGTTACTAATTATTGTATGATTACGATACACAGTTGTACAATTTGCAGAGCATGCGAAACACTGTAGGGGGACAGATCCGACCACTATGTTTCGCAAGCTTTGTAAACTGTTATATATCTAAATGTTCGTATCTAAATGTTCTTGTAACAGCACAAAAAATTTGTAGTCAAGATGAGAAATCTGCTTACACTATTTCTACAAACCTTATGAAGGTGAAATTACACTTATGATTATTTTTTAGCTTCGCTTGATATGTGCCATGCGCATCTCGGTCAGTAGTGTTGTGGGGTTGGTAATTCAGGATTTGTTTATTTCTTAAGGTTCCATTCCCCGTGGAACAACATGAGTGTGAAGAATGATACCTAACAATTTTTTGTTTATCAATTCTAGTATTCTACAATATAATTATTTCAAATCACTTGTTTGTTGTTTGATAACGTTTGCAAATTTGGGATACAGATTTAAACAAGTCATATGACTTCTTTCTGAATCCCTTTTGTATATTGTATTCTTGTTTGTATTGGCTATCTAATAATGTCAAAATGTTACTTATACAAATAAAATATTGTTTACCCTTATAACGAGAGGTGTGCAAAAAACGTAACCATCTGAGATTCCGTCAGCAGAACTTGGCTTTCTCACTTAACCGGGGATCGAACCCACAGTAGTGAGAGACCTAATGTTGAAAAGTTCGCGCTCTTAACCACTAGGCACGGAGGCACATCTGAATTGAATTACTCGAGAACCTTTTTTATTTGAGAAAACTTCATGTATTGGCTTCGTTGTCTGTGAACGTTGTTTCCGTTGTAATAATGGCGGAAAATATGGCGGTGTACCTATGCACCTTATATTTTGGCAATTAATTCTGAAATACTAATATGAAACTTGTTTTAATAACTAAAATTAAATGTTTCGCAAATATTTCTTTTAGACAACTTTACTTTACCCTTGTATAATTAGTGATATCGTACCAATTTTGTGGCTTGGCCTTGGCGTTTCTTTGAATATACATCGGTATTTTTCAACCAATATTTACAGAAGATACAATTTCTGTGATTTCCTGGTTGCATATCTTGAAGATGAAGAAGAAAAGTAAAAAGTATGCAAAGACCAGGAACTGAAACAATCAAAATCCAAATCCAGCCCTCAAACCATAGTTGGAAACAACTAAGATTACAAAAATGACTGGTCCGGTCATAAGGTTGACCACCATTAACAAGGGAGGCAAAAATAAAAATGACAGAGTTACTGTTCCTGAAAGTGAGCCATTTCACCTTAGCTGCAGTCCTGGGGTCGTATTTATAAAACGACTTAAGTGGTTGCTATGCTGTTGCTTAGGCTGAATTTCTATGAAGGAGATTCCCTACAACTATGAAATTTGCTCTGGAGGAACAGTCTAAAAAAGACTGTTCCTCCAGAGCAAGTTTCATAGTTGTAGGAAATCTAGCAACCACTTAAGTCGTTTTATAAATACGGCCCAGGCCCTCAAGATGCTAAAGTTAATCAGCTTTGACCATTTACCATCCGCAAGAGCATGCAATGCTCGCCCTTGCAAACACAGATTTGAAACTGAAATGGCAAAATGAAAATTGGACTCCAAATTCTGAACTTTTCTCAAACAGTGACTTTCCTCAGACATTCTAGTTTCATAGTTTTGAGCACTGTGAGACCGCAATATTCACAGAACGCATTTTTCACATGTGTGAAAAATCCGGTCGCATTTTTCACAGAAGTTGAACGCATTTTTCACATATCTGTGAAGTTTGCGTTTGATATATACAATGAAAACGTAATTTTCCAAACGCATGCAACAGCCCCAAAATATGACAAAATATCACAAAAACGCGATGTTCACTTCTTGACATTGTTATAACCCTGAAATTATGAAAGTTATAGTGGACGAAAAAAAGGTAGAGTAAACAAAAAAGAAGACTAGAATTTTGTTCTGCTTTTCCGCGCAGTAGGTCGCAGGTTGGAATCGCCAGCCGGGTCACGACAGAAACATTGACTCTGTCATCCCAGCAGTAAATGGATACCTGTTTCGAATCAGGGGAAAAAATGCTAAGGAAGGAGAGGAATAGGTTGCCTCTTTCATAGCCTGTGCCTAAGATGCTGTAGGCTCCAACAACTACTGTCCCTATACGACCACAAGACTATGGAAAACCTTTACCTTGTTTGTTTTAAT
Organism: Ctena decussata; assembly: GCA_963989385.1. NCBI lineage: Eukaryota > Metazoa > Mollusca > Bivalvia > Lucinida > Lucinidae > Ctena > Ctena decussata. The sequence goes on along the minus strand of OZ022501.1, from coordinate 20,150,739 downwards.
TCACATGTATGCTGATGACGTAGGCTGTAGTGCACAGGTTCTAGTACTAACTGTTTAGCGGTGCCATAATCCAGCGGGTGGAGACCTTGCGGTACTGTGCAATATTAAGCATTTCCAATAAAAATGGGAGGAAGCTTCTTCTTAACAGTCCTTTATGCCGCATCAAATTTAAAGGTATTGGTACATTCAGTTGCGTGTTTGTATATGAAATCTATATCCGAATAGAAATGGGAGGGAAGACATATCGTTTTCCCATAGTTTTCTCCTGTCTGTCCGTCACAAATCGTTTCCGCTTCATAACTTTAAAAGGGAGTTTTAGGAAACTTGTACAAATATAAAGCACGCAGAAAAGGTTGGAAAAATGCCAAAGTCGAAATAAGGCATAGTTCAGTCATATATTTACGAAATGGGCCTAAAATTTAATCAGGTGATCTACACCAGCTTAAAATAACACCTCAAAAATCAAAACCCTAGTTTAGATACTTTTCCCGCAATTTGTTGACCATGTAAACTCCCTAAGAGCCGAATGCTCAGAGCAGTTGGGGTTCAAACTCATAGTTGTAGTTCTAAAGGGAAAACAAAATTATTCATTCTCAAGCTTCCCTTGCTGTATGTGTGAAAAATGCGTTTCTATTAAAAATCGCTACAAAATCCGAACGCATTTGTCGCACTGGCAAAATGTGAAGAATACGACCGTATTCACCACTCACGTGTGAGAATTGCGTTCTGTGAATATTGCGGTCTCTCAGAGCACTTTACATGCACAGTCAGCTCTCGATATCTCACGGTCGAATCTTATCTCCAACTACTGATATCTCAGAGTAAATTGAGATACCAGTAGTTTGAGATAACAGACTTTGTACTGTCCAGAAAAAATGGTAATTTGTCCTACTTTTGTTTTTTATATTAGTAGGTACAGTGAGATATCAGTGTTTGAGATAACAAGCGTTAGGACTAACTGTATTTTGCTTAGGTTGTTGACTGACTTGATTCCGTTTTCCCGGTATTGTATGTGTCACTATGGATGCTTGAGTCATTATCCTCCATTTCGTAAACCGGCCCCGTTCGACGTAGGCACGCGAATAACAAAAGGAACTGACGGCGGAACTCAGAGTTATAAAATCCGTACAAAAAGAAATTTGTGGCATAATTAGCTTGTTCAGCAATCTGCATGATTTCCATGAAACCAGTCGCCCATGGTTCGGTTGACCTCGGCAGGTTAACTCCTTTAATCTTAAAGACTTGAAAAACCATTGAAAATGACGTGATAAGACAGATATACGCCAGAAAAGCGCTCATAAGCATGGTTGTGATGTAACTTGTACGGACGGCCCTGTCTTGTCCTCCTGTACGCCTCTTCACTGAGCGGCGATGACACAGCTTGCTTATTGTCAGTGGGGTAAGCAACAACAGTAATGCTGTAGGTATTAGACTGTTTAAAGCCCAAGCAACATTAGCGCTAATGTATGAAAAAACATCATTTTCTGATACCATATCGTGAAAACATCTCCCCTTCCTAACCCCGGCATTCAATGCAAATGCTATACTAACGACGTACACTGTCACATAAATGCAGCATACGATTATAAAGCCCGTGCGTTTAGCCAGGAGCAATTTGGCCTTCACGGGAAACCACAGAGCCATGAATCGTTCGAAACAAATCAGTACGACAAAAGACGACGAACATATCTTCGTGGTTCTATAGGCATACGTGTAGAGTTTGCATCCAGCCAGGCTGATTGCACGAATGTCTCCACCATAAAGTTCCATGACAAAACGTTTTCTTATCGGGACAACAATAAGACTCGCAATATCTGCTATTGCAAGTGCTGTGAGGTATATTCCATGAGCATTGGCTCGAAATGGTAGATTTCTCATGAGGATGATTGTAACAGTGTTTCCAAATAAGCCGAGGACCACCAGAATAACAGAAACGACCAGTGAGGTATAGGTAAACCAGGTCACGGAATAGGCCCCGGAGAACATGGGACCTGTTCTGTTCCGAAACTGAGGTATCGTGATGTCGGTAGAATTGGTAAATGTGAGCTCTGTTGCAGAGATGTTAATGGTTGTTTCCTCCATTTAGACACAGTTCTGCAAAATAAATGAACGGTATATTAGAGCCGCGACACGAGAAAACCAACAATGTGGTTGTGCGCCCAGTGTAGACTCAGTGTAGCCTAGGTATCCGCCCAGTTTATTCAGACTCATCGTTAAGAACTCAAAGGGTAGCTAAGGGTCTGAGCTACCTCCATGCGGACAGCGAAGACTCTGATCAGACTGGGCGGATGCCCAGGCTGATCTGAGTCTGCGCTGGGCGCACAACCACATTGTTGGTTTTGTCGTGTCGCGGCTCATTACTGATGTTTATAGGCAGTAAGTATGCGTTATAATAGTTCTCAACCCGTATATTAGAAGCACTTGGGATGCTTTGCAATAGTGAAATTTGGGTGCCGGTAATTTTAGGGATCCGTATGTGGCAAAGTGGCTGCCGACCTTGGGTTGCGGCCATCGACCGAGCATTAACGATAAACTATATACTAAACAAGAATAAAATAACGTTAACAGTGGGAACGCAGACTCATCACATTTGAGTAAATCATTTTCTGAGCGGTCGTCTACGCACAAAGAAATAATCCTTTTTTTTCGCCGGAAAAAAATGGCGGGAAATTTTTAACAGAATCAGTCCAAAAATAATGCTTGTTTGATAAGATATGCAGTCATAGTTTTCCAACGGACCAGATCATTAAGAAATTTGATGTTTTGTTATTGAAATCAGACAATATCGGTACCTTAATGCAGTTTGCACACCCAAAACAACAATCACAGTTTGACAACCGTTTTTCAGAAAAGTAAAACCCTCTGACAGTACCCCAAAGTTATTTTGCAAAGAAAATTGTCCCACAAACCAAATTAGATGCCATTATAACTGAACCGTAGTTCATACATTCGACCGTCTTTTAGCGGTAGACCTTGAGCTGACCGTAGACCCCCTCCCCCCCAGGGGGAGTTTTGTACCCTATGATTTTCTGAAACTACATTATATAAGAAACAAAATGACACATGTTAGCTCTCTGTACGTTAGGGCGTTAACGTATGACGTCAACGTCAATTACACTACCCAAATTTACATATTTACGTTAAAATAGAAGATACGCATTGTTATACACATGTTAGTATTCGCCCTAAATAATGATGGGTTTTGTCTGCTTGTGCATAAATCGCTGTTTCAAAGTAATTGACATTATCAAGAATAAGTTGACTAACCCTTATAACGTAGTTTACATTGTGTTTGACGTTTTTCCCCTTCAATGTCTAAATACATGTTGTATAAGGAGCAAATTTTAAGAATTTAAGTGTAGAGAAAAGTTACTGTCATATATATGAATGTTTCAATATTCTAGTATAAAAAAGAAAGAAATTGACGTCTTACAAAACTCGTCAGCAGTCACGATAAATATGTAACGTATATAACCACAACAAAAATACAAAAAAAAACCAACCAGAATAAGACTAAATCGCTGAATTGTTGGACTGAAGTTTATACGTGCTTCATCAATCTTCTTTGATTCATGCCCAGCTTAGATAAGTTAGGCAGAAGTTAAATTAGCAGTGGATACATTAAATGGGGACAGAAATTTATTTTTGAAGAACTTAACCTACTACAAGATGAAGAGAAAAGCTAAGAAGGCTAACATCAGCTGCATTTTATGTTTCAATGTTATCTTTAATTTGTCGTAAGCAGATACTGTTTTATATGTAAATATGAAGAAATGTCAATGTTATGTGTCCTCAAACTATGAAAAAAAGAAATAAATAAAACATCTAATAGTGTATATTTGAAAAGCAATCTAACAGTAACATTACGTTACATAACTGTAATATATCGAGGAATAAGATTTGTGAGTCATCTGTTATTAAAATTTTAGTTCCCTGACGGCATGAACTATTCATTACTGTAGTATAAGCTTACTACTGGTAGACAGATGGCTAAATTTAGCTCTTTGAATTACACAAGAGTTCAGCAAGATGCACATAGATTGTTACAGCTGAAGCAGTTCGACTTTGCCTTCAGCTCAGTCTCACTTAAAAGTGACTTCATAAAAATGATTTTTTTTAATTTTATGCATTAAATGAAGTAAGTATAAGTTGGTATATGCCGCAACTGATTAATATTAAGGTTCTCGTTATGATGGGATAAAACCAATTTCGCTACCTGTGCTGTTGGCTGAGCCATTCAATTACCCTTCATACAAATATGCAACTGTGACTACCAGCCGAGGCAATCAAAAGCAGTACCAACTCTGCCGGCATGCATTAACACCAATTTTCGATGCTGTCAGTCGAATCGTCAGCCACGAGCCTACAGTAACTGCTTTACATGGGTTAGCAAATATGTGTGGCTCCCGTTATCATAACTTATATGTTAATTTGTGATCTACGTGATCTGTTTATGCAGCTCCCTGCCATCAAATACATCACAAAATGTTAATAATGTGAAAATTTAAGGATTATAGAAAGTGACATACTTTATAACACATACAGCATTCTGTCTTCAACCTGTTCAGGAGTTCTATTTTTCATTATGTTGTTACAAATATTTAACTGGTCAGATAATTTTGCAAACCCCATGGTTTTATTCCCACTTGTGGTTACTATCAGGGACTAAAGGTGTTACGAAATACAAATTTCAGTCAGACAATTTTCAATAATGTAACAACTGAAATTGGGGCTTTATTCTCTAACAGTATTTAACATATTTGGAAAAGATGATTTGATAAGAAGTAAAATATCATAAATAAGCAGTTTACAACCATATTTATTGCTAAAAAGTAAACAATATGGTAATACAAGGTCACAGATATCAACTGCAGTAAGTAATTTAGGTTAGCCCTTCCTTTGCATGTATTGGTATGCACTATTTCTATTGTTTGATTATTTGCTCTTCAGAAATACTGTATTACTAGTTAAGGATTATTATCATTATCGGAAATGAAGAATTCATAAACTCTCAATAAATACGTTGTATACGTTACTTGTTTGGTCGTTCTTTTTCTTGGTCTTTCTTTTTTTCTCAATATTATGCTGCAAAGCATATAACTACAGTGTAGGCAAATACATTCTGAAGGAGAAAAACTAAGATTTGCTCATAAATATCTGAACAGCGATGACAAACATTAATATATTCTGTCATTTTTATTTGCCATTTTATTATGTGTGCAGAGCTACTGGAACACTGTCCCTGGAAAAAAATTTTGCCCAGCTAAACGTGTCTTTATGTTCCTTTAGTGAATAAGATTCTTTCAGAGATGATTGAATGTAGTTAGATTCTTTAGGATATGGTTGAATGTAGTTAGACTTTAAAGAACAAGAAACAAAAGCATAGAAATATATCATCATAAACATAGCATTTATAGATTGCTATAGTATACTAGTAAACTGCCAGTGTCTCTTTTCTGTATTAAATATTTCTGATACTAATCTCCCAAACTCCTGGTTTACACATAATTGTTAGTTGCATAAATGAACTAAGTAAAGCAATGTATTGACACTACCGTTCATTATTTTCAAAAGCTTGTTTGTTTCTAACTGTAACTCAGCAATGTTGTTTCCTCTGGTAATGTAAACAAGAGGGCCATGAGGCCCTGAATCGCTCACCTGAACAATTGGCAAGGTGGCTTTTACTTATCATGTCTGAAATTGTCAAAATATGAGTTTTGGTCAAAAGTCAAAGAATGACCATGACCACTTGTATTAATAAATCTTTATGTACTCATTAAGACAACCATATATACCATTTTTAGGCCAAAATCTTCAAAACTTTCCATGAAATCTTATGTTCTAGCATTTTCCCATATTTGACCATGCCGCAAAAAAGGTCAAGGTAAACCCAAGGTCACCATTTGAACAGTCTTGGTGGTACTCTAGTACTCCATGCTATTTACCAAGTTTCAAGGCCATAGGTGTATTGGTTCTGGAGAAGAAAAATATTAAAGATTTATAACATAAGTGGTAATGGCGGCCAAGTTGGTCATGTGACCTGGACCGTTTGAACAAATTTTTCATTCAATCAACCCCTGGAGGCTCTATATGAAATGTGTTCACAATTGGCCCTTTGGCTTTTGAGGAAATGGTTGAAAATGTCAAAATATGAGCGATCTGGATCAAAGGTAAAAAAATGACCTTGACCTCTTGTACTCATAATTCTTCATGAACTCATTAAGACAACTGTATATACCAATTTTTTAGGCCAAAATCTTCAAAACTTTTCATGAAATCTTATGTTCTACCATTTTCCCATATTTGACCTTGCTGTAAAAGGTCAAGGTCAACACAAGGTTATAATTTGAACAATCTTGATAGTACTCAAGTACCCAATGCTACATACAAAGTCTCAAGGCCATCGGTCAATTGGTTCTGGAGAAGAAGATTTATAAAGGTATTTACCATATATGGGAATGGCGGCCATGTTGGTCATGTGTCCAGGAGCGTTAGAAATTTTTTTCATTCCCTCAACCCCTCGAGGCTCTATATGAAATTTGGTTTCAATTGGCCCAGTGGTTTTAGAGCAGATTCTTTGAAATTGTAAAAATTTGAGATTTCTGGGTCAAAGGTCAAAGAATGACCTTGACCTCTTGTACTCACATATCTTCATGTACTCGTTAAGATGATTGTATATACCAATTTTTAGGCCAAAACCTTCAAAACTTACCATGAAATCTCATGTGCTAGCATTTTTCGATATTTGACCTTGCCGTAAAAAAGGGCAAGGTCAACCCAGGGTCATAATTTGAACAATCTTGATAGTACTTGAGTACTCAATGCTACATACCGAGTTTCAAGGCCATCGGTCTACTGGTTCTGGAGAAGAAGATTTTTAAAGGTATTTACCATATATGGGCGTGGTGGCCATGTTGGTCATGTGACCTGGACCGTATGAACAAATTTTCATTCCCTCAACCCCTGGAGGATCTATATGCAATTTAATTACAATTGGCCTAGTTGTTTTTGAGGAGATTGTTTGATATTGTCAAAATATGAGAGTTCTGGGTCAAAGGTCAAAGAATGACCTTGACCTCTTGAACTCATAAATCTTCATGTAGTCATTAAGATGACTGTATGTACCAATTTTTAGGCCAAAATATTCAACAGTTTCCAAGATATCTTATGTTGCAGCATTTTGCCATATAAAACCATAAGGAAGCAAATTTGACCTTACCGTAAAAAAGGTCAAGGTCACCCCAAGGTCATAATTTGAACAATCTTGGTAGTACTCGTGTACCCGATGCTACATACCAAGTTTCAAGGCCATCGCCCTATTGGTTCTGGAGAAGAAGATTTTTTCAGGTTTTTACCATATATGGGCATGGCGGCCATGTTGGTCATGTGACCAGGACGGTTTGAACAACTTTTCGTTCCTAAGGTCCCAGGAGTCTGTGTATGAAATTTGGTTACAATCGGCCCAGCAGTTTCAGAGGAGAAGTTGTTTGAAAGTGTGGACGGACGACGGACGACGGACGGACGACGGACAACGGAGCCTTACCATCCTATAAGCTCCCCCGGAGCCGCTGGCTCAGGTGAGCTAAAAATACGATAGTCTTACAAAAGTAAGTATATGCTGCCAGCAAATATCTACATTAGCTTTGATGCATAACTGTATTTGGCTTAAGCCTTCAAACTTCAGGTTTACTGTTCTGCTTTATAGTTTTTCAGTGTGCACGTAAAGGCTATAACAAATCCTGTCAACAAACAAGCTGGAACTCTATTTTGCATTGTTGATTACTGATTATTTTATAGTTTTAAACTAAACACGTCAAAACCGCTTAGCTTTTAATGGTATAAAACTGATTGCATATCATTTTATTCGAGCCCTATATGCAAAATCAATGCTGGCATTTAATTGCTGCGACTTTATCTTTTCGGAAGTATTTTTGTTTTGTTTTTGTTGTTGTTTTTTATTTTTTTTTTATTTTCAGCTGTATATACCAAAATTTCAGGTGTGTTACTGTCTTTAGAACTCAAATGTACAATTTGTAAAAGAAACAAACTGGGCAATGCCATTATGAAATACTTTTTTATATAATAACAAAGTAAACAGCAAAACCCGTTTTACATATGCAGAATATGTCAATGCCCTTAACATTACAATTTGAAGTATACTGTGTTTAATCACGTATAAAACACACTTCATGAATCCCTAAAAGTAATAACTGAGAGAACTGTTGATAGGTCCAAGTACACAATACATCATAAAAACACCCAGACTTATATGTGTTATTTTTTATGTGACAGTGGAAAAAATCCAGATTAAAGGTATTATAATTTAATATTTTAAATGTTAATGTTATTTACGTTACTACTAGTAATAGCTAATCATAGAAAATAAACCAGAATGAGTTTTTTCTCTTATATTAGAAGATTCTTTTATGAAGAAACTGCTACCAAAGAAAATAAAATGAGTGTATCTTCAAATTATATGATTTTAACAAAAGTAGCCCTAGGTAACGATAATAATCGATCATTATGGCCGACTAAAATGCATACAAAATATTGTTGAACTGTTTCTTGTTGTTTAGATAGGCTGGCATATTCAATATTACCTTTTACTGTTGTTTTCGATTCCAACAGTGTAGTTCAAGCACTTAAATTGTACGGAAAGTGATAATTGTAATATGGAACATTCATAAGGGGGTACTGTGTTCAACATCCTATTTCTCCAATAGTATACAAGATAGGACAATAATATTTGCAGATCTGAAAAGATCAATAAATTTTCTTTAACACAGTAACAAACATTTGGTCTAATATTAAAGGAATAACTTACAAAAAGAAAGTATTGGAGATGGAAATTGCAATTTTAATGGAGAGTAAAGAAAAACGTCACGTATATTACACCATGTAAGATAAAGTGACGTTTCAAACATCATAACTTTTAGCTGTTGGATTGTTCTATTAGACTATATTATAATTTTAAGCATAGGAACGTGACTTCTATTTTTTATAATTTTTTATATTTTTTATTTTATGTTAATTATTTTAATGGGTAACGTAATGTAACAGGCTGTTACAGCTTAACGCCCCACTCGCCAGAGGGCTAACATGCTGCAAAATACTTCTAAGATGCTGGACTTTAAGAAAAGTATGGGCTACAAAACTCCCCCTGGGGGGGGGGAGGTAAACCATATATGGCTCATGGCCTACGGGGTATATCTTCGGGAGAAAGTCTATTTTTGTTGAAAATCGATAATGAAGTTGGTCATTTTTACGTATACATGGCACGTGCGTTTGTCAACACACAGACATTTTTCAGCTGGATCGACTTGAGGAGACCAACTGTTTCTTCATTTATGGTATAGTAAAGCGTGTAATCATTTAGCATACAATGAATTTATTAAGATTTTGCGTTAGTCTGTCTGCCTGCGATTTTTTGGGCTTCTGAATTTAGGCTACACGCCGAGAACGAGAGAAAGCAAAACAAACACACTGTCACTTGTCAACCACATAGTTCGACAACGAAAAACATTGAGTGATTGACCGGCTATTTAATTGAAAGTGGAACAAGCAGGAGCATGCGGAATGATAATAAATATCTTAAATGAATATTTTAAGTGAAACCTAGGACATGCTTTAATCGAATTACGGACAACTCGGCCCAAGACAACTCGCCCCACAAAACTCTTGCCCCAAGACAAGTCGCCCCACCTTCAGGTGACAACTCGCCCCAGATTCTCAGACAACTCCCCCATACAACTTCCCCCAAGACAACGCGCCCCACATTCTGAGACCACTCGCCCAGCTAAAGAATTCTGTCCCCCGGGCCCCCCGCTCCACCCCCCACCAACACACACGTACCCTTTCAGAAAGCATCCCACAGAAAGTACTAGAGACAGCTTGCCCTTCCTCAGAAATCTGTCAAAACTCTGTCCCACTAGGCGCTAAGGGACCGACTATTTGATATTCTGTGTGTGTGTGTGGGGGTGGGGGGGGTGGGGGGGGGGACGGCTGGTATATTTTTCGAAAAAATTCCCTGTCTTTGGATATGCAAGAAAAAAAATAAATTAGCTCATAAGGGGATTAGGGGATTTCAAAAAATAATCTGGCCTCATAAATCAGTGAAAAAAAAATAACCTGGCTCTACCCAAAATTTCCAAAAAAAAGGTCTGGACCCTGCACTTTTGGTGGGTAGATAGCAACTGCCTACCTACCCACCAAAATTCACCTCCCCCCCCCCCCCCCCCCCCGCAAAAAAAAAAGATGGCCACTTGGGACACCCTATATCTATTTTTTTTTTTCATTTAAGGGCACATTTACCATGATCAACCTGCATAGTAAGACAAACAGGTCTGAGCAAGCAGTGTAGACCCAGGAGCAGTCTGATCTTGGTCAGCAATTTTCCCCTAATACCTGCACATTTTGGGTACACCATTTGTGGGTGACATAGATATGTTCAAAATGTAGGATGCTGTTATCTTAGTATTATGGGTAAATACTGTAACTGTGTATGACATTTTATGTAGAACTATTATTTGTTTTTGTTGTTTTCATAGTTTGCAGGGATTAAAAAGAAAGCCTACCTACCTACTCTCCAAAAAATCCTAGTTAATAGGCAACTGCAAACAAAATACTTTTTATGCTTGGCCAGTTGCTGAGTGCTGAGATGGGAGGTGGGTGCGTGGGGGGGGGGGGGGGGGGGGGGGAGGGCATGAAGAAATATATATTCTATAGAATTAAATGCCAAAAGTTATGTTTTAGCTTAAATCTCATAAAGAAAATTAAAATATTGAAGTTATATCAATAGAAATGATACCATAAACTGAAAAATAAAAACAATTTTTATATTTCCTGATTAATTTAATCCAACTTTAAGGTTTGCAGCTTCTGACCAAAGCAAGCAAACTTGCAATTACTAATCAGTTATTAAGTTACTAGAGAGAAAAGCTTGATGACAGACATTAAAAGAGGAGTCATGACTGTAAAGGGATGCAGTTTAATGCAGTTGAATGAGAGGTAGCCCCTTCCTGTCTACCCCCCCCCCCCCCCCACACACACACCAACCTATTAAAAAGCGTTTTAACAGAGGATTTATTGGCCAAATATTAAGGACTTTATTATGCTAGCAAGCTTTTTTATATCATTATAAGAGCACAAAATAATGAATGGGGCATACTCTGCTAACTGCTGACCCTGCACTTTATGTGGAATGTTGCATAATGCTGTTTGTCCTTCTACATGTCAAGGCTGTGTTAGAATGAAAACAATTACACAGTTCCACCATAAATGTTGCACCAGCATCAATGGGCTTCATATTGACACCTGTTGTGCCCTCTCATTAGAAGCACTTCAGCAAGAGCATAGATGGTTCTATTAATGGATCACAACAAATGTTTTTATGGCTGAATAAGACAGAATTCCCAGAATTGCTATCATGCTCCAGCTGAGTCTTTGTAAAATCATTATCATAAAACCATCACTTGTGGAAATGTCTCCAGAATTTTTTTCTTATTATTCTTATAATTTATTTTGGATATTTATTTATTTATACTTATAGGGAAAACACTGAAGGGCAATGTCAGCCTGCTTGTGAAATTGTGAATATAATAATTTGATCAGAGCTTTATTCATTTAGAATACCTATATAGTAGTAATTTGTTCATTTGAAATTTGTGTTAAATTTTAATTTTTGATCAAAAGCAACTGTGATGAGACACCACAACATACAAATGTACATTTTACTTGAAGAGAAATGATAAAGAATAACTCCACTTTGGCTCGCTAAATATTGGCCTATTATTTTTCTTGTTTAATAATGTTTATATCTTACCATTATTCAACTTAGAGAATGGATTACCAAGTCCTGAGCCTTTGCCACATATTTAATAAAGTTTTCTGGTTTGCTGGACAGCTGTGCTTTTTATTTGTTTGTTTTTTTGTGAGTGTGACTCAGAATCATATTAGAGAACACATCTCATTGAACTAAAATTTTGAGAAATTCTCCATTCTCAATGAAAAGTTAAGGTACCATTCATTATAAATTATATCATTTTTGCATGAGATTTGCGCCTACTGATAGATTTCCATGAGATTTTTGGCAACAGTTAGAGCAAATCCCTCAAAAGGTCACTGAGTATATAAACACACTGTGGCATTTTAATTCATGAACCAAGGGCATTGCAGAGCTGACAGCCCCCACCCCCACCTGATGAGCTAGTATTTGACAAACCTGGCATTTCATAATAAATATGTATTTTATTAAATCTCTGGTTTCTTCTTAGGAAGAATCAATAAATGCTTGTTAGTTGTTTACACTCTTAAAAAGGGAGTAAACAACTAACAAGTAAATATGTATGTTGTAACTCCTCATTAGAACTCCTCATTAAGGTAGTTCTACAGAGGGCCAAAACATATGTTATAAAAAATGCATGCTGCAATTTTAATGCTCAAAAGCTCATTTAACAGTACATATTATGCTGCTTCTCAGTGTTGGCTGAAATTATATGGAGTGTAAAGGAGTGTATAAGTATGTATGGCCAAGTAATTTTCTAAGCTTAAAGTTGAAACAAAATCTTCATTACTGCAATCGTCCTACCACTTTCACCATCTGACAGTGTGTCGAAATTGCTGGGAAAATCAAATGGAACTGACCCTGATTAGACTGCTGTTTTGAAAGTCGTCTAACCCAGGTCTACACTGCACTTTTTATTCAAGGATTTAGTCATTGAAGTTTTGCAAGTATTTGTTATGGCTAAACATCTATTATATTTTGCTTAGTTTTTCATGTAAAAGAAAGGTTAAAAGTTGTGTGTGTGTGTGTGTGTGTGTGTGTGTGTGTGTGTGTGTGTGTGTGTGTAGGGGTGGGGGGGAGGGAGCAAGGATGGAGGAAGGAGGGTAGAGGGGCCTTAAGTTGGGTAGGGTGATCGTGTGAGTTGCAGGAGAGGCTTTGAAATATTAGCACGTGCAGGATTAATTGTATGGCAAAATTACTTTTATTTAGCAGTCCCTCTGATTTTGACCACAATGTACCGGTCTTAATAACTTATAAACAAGTAAATGCGAAGGCTGAAACAGTTGACGCAGTTATGTAATTGCGTCACAACTGTCATAAATCGATCGATTTGTTTACAGTATGGTGTAGGCTACTGATCAGAATTCTTTTCCCAATCATTCTGAAGAAAGTACAGAAAAAAATATTGTTGTGTGTTGAATAACAAGATGCGTTCCTCTTCGTGTGTCGGATTTCAGGATTCAAGAACATTTCCGTAATGTTTGAATTTATTACAGATTATTTTGCTGTCTATCGATCAGGTAAAAAATCCGCCATTTTTGAGAAAATGAAATAGAGTACCTAAACATTATTTTGCAAAGGAAATTGTCCCACGCACCGAATTACTTAATTTTTATAATGGAGAAAGGGCAGACACCATGGTTTTTCATGGCATATGTCCGCCGACGGGAGAAAGTCGATTTATTTTGAAAATTGCTGTTGAAGTTGGCGGATAAGAGTCGTCTTTACATGATCACGTAAAACGTTCGATTGCCGAATATCTCGGTGTTTAGCTCTGCTCTTAAACGCATAGAGAATTAAATTAAGATGTAAGGAATAAAACCATATCTTATTTTCGGCATTGTGTAGTTTGATTCGCCGACAAAGCGTCACTGAAATTGCGACACGTTTGTCGATTGAATCTGAGTGTTAGAAATTTAGAATGTTTTTTTCGTTGCTATCTGTATAAAAATATCACTCCGCCATGGATACGCGTTCCCACTGTAAAGTCACTATTTTTCATCCTGCGGTAGTCGAGAAAATGTCAGATATAAAATCATTTTAATCTAAGGAAAAAGAATCATTTTCCAATATCACAGACACAAAAAATTAAAATTCTTTAGATACAGCAATATTGGAGCTGTTTTAAATGTCATAAGGGCACTTTCTCTGTTTTCTCTACTGAAAACCGAAACAATTTCAAAATTTAAATTACATGTAGATAAAATCGCTTGGATGATAAAAAATAAAATATAATAATAATATTGTTACTGCCTTTTCATCTTTAAATTTAATAAATAGTAATAGATGGGTGGGTGGATGGGGGAGGGAGCAAAACGCTCCCTTAAGGAAATCTGTTTTACCATTTTTTAAGAAGCTGCCTGATCTAATTAGGAATAAGCTTTCTGTTAAAGAAAACAAGGTTGTCTTCAAATATGGCACTTAAATCTCAGTGGAAATAGGGTAGGATTTTAGTATAATTACAGAATTTGTGTCTTCAATTATTATGGGCGTTTTGGCCCACTATTGGGGGCATAAACGCCTTTTTAGATGGGGCAAACCGCCAAGGGCTTCTTCTTGTCTTGTTTCAAGATTTTATTGATAGTTTTTAGACAATACTGATTCCTTTGCCCGAAAAGAATATTCCCGTTCGACCACATATTCTAACTGGTACTTATGAAAACGGTTCCTCAAGGTGGGCGTTTTACCCCTCACTACTGTACACCTTTCATCATGTGAGCCGCGACACGACAAAACCAACAATGTGGTTATGCGCCCAGCAAAGACTCAGATCAGCCTGGGCATCCGCCCAGTCTGATCAGAGTCTTCGCTGTCCGCATGGAGGTAGCTTAGACCCTTAGCTACCCATTAAGCGCTTAGCGAAGAGTCTGATCAGATTGGGCGAATGCCCAGGCTGATCTGAGTCTGCGCTGGGCGCACGACCACATTGTTGGTTTTCTCGTGTCGCGGCTCATGTAATGCCACTCATCCAGCTTCAGAAGCTCAAGCTTTGATACCATGCAGTGTCAACTTGCGTTGTACGCCCACAGTTAGCTTTTTTGTTGTTGTTGTTGTTGTTGTTTTTTTGCAAAAAATCATCGAAACAGGATTTATCAGAGTATCCGAAGTGTAAGCGTTTTGCCCCATATGGGCATTATTGCTAGTCTATAAGTAGATTTTTAATAAATGCACATATGCACATACTGAGATTTCGCGACAGAGTGACAATTGCTTAGAACTTATCTTACAAACAGATCGTCAGAAATGATTAAGTTCTCTAAGCAAGATGAACTGCAAGAATATTCAGTCATCCCAAATTACAGAAACCTGCACAAAATGTTTAAATTCATGATAGAAAGCTACAACCAGCTGTGCTTCTTCGAAGTGTCTCTTGAAAAGGAGTCCTACACTTAGACATATTTGTTTCAATTACACTTTATTCCCTAAACTATACTGCTCAAAATAAGTAAGGGATATTAAGACATTAAAGAAAGCAGAATTAAGAAAAGTAAGAAGATGAAAATTTAACTGTTACAATTTATAAAACAAATATTCAAATTGAGGTGTAGACCCCATAGTCCCATTTATGTGTTGCTGTAGCTCACGTGACCTGCGGTGACTGTTTCTGTTTTAGCTGAATATTTTCAGTTGAATAGTGCTCTATCAATATACAATAATAATCTATCCAAGCTATTATCATTAACTTTTGTACTCGCTTCTTTGTCATAATATACCATACTTTTTGTGAGCAGTATATATGGATGGATGTATGGCTTGCAATTCTGCGTCCTTTTCAACAGTATTTCAACAGTATTTTAGTCATATTTTATACCACCCTTTATAGTGTAGACCTTGCTTATTGCGAAATAGCCTGTGCTAAAGTTGGTGTTTTCTGGTAAGGGTGGTATAATAATACTAAACTGCAAAGGAACATACGTTCTTAATGAATTTGTCAGCTAAAACTATGCCAAAGCACGGTCGACTAAGAAGCCGAAAGGACCGAAAAGCGCACTACCACTCCGATAATGGTGAATTCACTTAAATTCACTTTCAACTTAACTTTCTTAACACATTAAAATCTTTGTGACAGTTTAAGAAACGACTTTCAAACTAATCTTAATACGAAGACACTGAGTTTGTAAGACAATCAACTATATCTCAAAGAAGAAATATTAAGATGAGATTTTTTTTATTATGGTGTGTAATTCATAGAGAGATAATTCGAAAGTTCTTAATCCGACGGTTAAATTTTATGTCAAGGGTGTGGTCACAACTAGCTTTAAGCGGTAAAAGTGTCATGTGTCCGTAATAGAATAATTAACAATTGTATGCGTGAAAAGCACAGATTAGAAAAATGACATATTTTAAAAAATGGCCATTAGAGGAGATGCCAAATTTTCCGACCGAAAGCAACATAGGCCTTGGTAAACAGAGGGCACTTCCAAAAAACATATAATTAATATATTGTCATTATTTTATCATTCTTATTGATATGGACGGACGCTCGGCGCCCCGTTACTGCGGCTATGGATACGTTCCGCTGAGGTGCGGGGGTAACGTCGATATGAGAATTGAAATATGATGATAATCTGTTTAGCAGATGCATGCTTATCTAAACTCAGACGAAAACATAATGTCAGACTACTACCAAAGAGGTAAACACAATGTTTTGTCATAGATATTTTATGTACAGTGTCATGTCCTGCTCTGCATAACTGTGAAGTATCATAAAATATTTCAAAAGATATTCAAGTTATGGAGTGCCGGGACAAGAAAACACAGCTTAAACAATCAAGGGGAATTAACTCAAAAAGTAAGAAAGCAAGAGTTTCATTATTATACGCGACACATCCTCATGACCCCGTCCGTCCGTAAACATTTTCTTGTCCGCTCTATTGAGGCGTTCTCAGTTGAGCAGGGCCATTTGTTACTATTTCTGTCTCTCGCCATTTCTTTTCTTACATTACAAATTTTTTGTCTCCTTTCCCGTCTGATTCCCTTCTGATAAGTCGCCCGCTCTCGACAGATTTAAATCGAAGTATCAAGACATACAAGCGCTGTTTTTATAATTTTACCGCCGGTCCAAATTATGATACCATGGCCCGGAGGTTATAAAACTTGAGTACATTCTCAAACTCTAAATAAAGCACACTGATTGGCTCCTTCCGAGCACATGCTCGGAAGCAGCCAATCAGTGTGCTTTATTTTGAGTTTGAGATTATTCTCAAGTTTTATAACCTCGAACCCTGGTATAAAAAGGCTACGTTTTTAGATGCCGCAATATTGCTGTTGCAGAGATATGGATGCGGCATGGTTAAAAAAGTTTATCTACGGATCGAAACCGAGTTCTGTTCTTGAAATCAAATGTTTTCTTTCGTATTTCTCGGCTTAAACAATATCAGAAAGATATGTTTTATCAAGAAATGGTACTGAAAACTAATGAGCGCGAATTTTGTGTAACCTACGTCACGGTGATAAATCCACATTCAAAGAAATAACTGACATGACACAATATCATAAAACTCACATTATTATTCGCAGATACATGTGTTCCTTAACATTTTATATTACTTTTGTCAACCAAATGTTTATAACTATATCTTTTACTCCACTTCAAAGTAGCTTACCCCAGCATTTTTCGATAAGAATGTAACGTTACGTCACGCGCTTTCCTGCAATCGCTCTGAAACTCAGGTTCAAAATACTGACGAGTGACTGCTATTAGATTATGTGTTCAAATTCTGTGCACTGAAAATTTAGATGAAAGAGAAACGTTAATCAGTGGGAAATGTAACCTACGTCATTAAGATCACGCTTTGAAAACGTTTACGTCATTTGATTCAGCCGAGCTCCACAGAAAACCCCTCCTCTTAAAAGGAGCAAAGAAACATATTCTAAGGGCGCGTTTACACGACCAAAGTTTCTATGACAAAGTAGGTTTGTCACAGAAAAATTTGCTCGTGTAAATGCCAAAATATGACAATGTTTCTTTGACAAATATATATGGTAAAGTTACTTCGATAAATCAAATTTGTCCGTGTAAACGGAGAACTTTGCTAAAGATTATGTAACAAAGAACATTGCTACAAGCGTGGAAAATGTGACAAAGATTTTGTTTCATCGCTGCAGGTAACTTTGACGAATAATATTTGGTCGTGTGAACACTGCAGCAAATATTTCATTGCCAAAGTTTATGTGACAAAGATTCTATGGCACATTTTCTTTAACAAATAATTTGCTCCGTGTAAACGCAAAATGTTTGTCATACTTTCTTTGTTAAAGTTTCTGTGACATAGAAACTTTGCTCGTGTAAACGCGCCCTAATTGAAATCAGCCAAAATAATCAAATGTCAGTAGGTTAGTAAATATGCAACGCTACTCATTTCCAAGATAGCATATGCGACATCGCCCTTCAATGTATCTAAATGACGTCATAAAATACACCATTTCTAATTGTTAGGGTACGGCTCTACAATGATCGTTATACCTTAATCTTAAACTGTTATCTGAAAATATTTCAAATTGTCGAAGCAGGTACACTGAGCATCATGGTCGTGATTTTTTTTTCTCGAATTCTGGCATGGTTATATGTCCAGCTTAACTGAAAACGTCTCCATTACTCGAATACCCTTTGTAATACTTCTATGGTACTTCCTAGTTAGGCCTATATATAATAGGCCATGAGGATGTTTCACATAAAAGAATAGTTACTGTTGCTGTCATACTTTTTTGTGTAATCTCCCCTTTGTGCCTTTTTTGCAGATTCGTGTCCACTCTGTAACTTAAAGACTATTTAAATATTTTCATGATACTTCACAGTTATGTAGAGCAGGTCATGACAGTGTGTCGGGTACAAAAAATTACAATTCTTTCTTTCTTACTTTTCGAGATATTTTCTCTTGGTGGTTTTAGCTGTGATTTCGTCCTTTCCATTACTTGAATATACTATGAATTTTTATGATACTAAACAATTATCATAGAACAACAGACGCCAGACTCATCGCTATATCCTCCAAACTTTTCGGGAGGGGGTGACAATGAAATAAGTTTGATGATCCGGGCTAGAAAGAGATGAACTAACATTTTTCATGAATTCTGTAAATCAGACGTCTGTCAAACCCAAAATAATCCACATTTATATTTAAATATTTGCTAAGTTGTCTGGGATTATTAAATTCTAGCTCTCAAGTTTTAACGTTTGTTGACTACTTTGTTGGTTTAAACAGTATTTCTTTCGAGAAATTATCACATACAAACATACACAATTAATATTCAGAATTAGGTCGGAAGCTGTAAGCTTGTAAAGACCATCTCCCCTTTGTTGATGACCGTTGACTGGCTGATACTGCTGTCGATTGCCTTGATCGACAGCCACTTTTGCGTGTATGATAACTGATTGGCTCCAAATAGCACGAACAGAAATTGGTATTAGGGGAGAGGCGGGTAACTTCCGACAGGCGGATAAATTCGGACATACGATTGCAAACAGTGAAAACCAAGATGAGACGGCTCATCATGAGCCGTCTCATCAGGATTTTCTCTGTTTGAGCAGTTAATTTTTGTTTAAGTTCCAAACAACTGACATAAAAAAGGAAACAATGTCAGTGTCCGAAATTACCCGCTGTCCGAAGTTACCAGACTCTCCCCTACTTCTGTCTATTTTATTCTGACAGTTTTGCACGAGCAGGCATATTTCTTAGGCAAAAGCGAACTTACAAACAAGTTTGTCTGAATAGTAATTTTGCTTTTGATTTCAAGGTCTGAGCTAAAATGTAACATGTAAAATTAATAGTTAAAACTAAACTGATTAGAAATTATCAACAATTTTGTAATACATTTCCGGCTTTAAAAATAAACTAAATATTTAAAATAACACTAACATGTAATAGATTTATTTATCTATTTACTTATATATTTATTAAATGTAAAGCACAACGAATTCCGACTATTACTTTAAATTGGATTAAAATCCTGAAATGTACTCGAGGAACCAGCATTAATATGAAAAGAATAAAGAATAATCAAAATTATTTTTCCCAATTGTATATATTATAGTCAAGGAAATAAAAAGTCTGGAGAGTACTTACAGTTGAGCGTGTTTAACTTCTTTAAGCTTAGCACGACACAATATTGAAGAAAAATATGAAAGCTCCTGTCTGTCTGACTACCGTTTTTATCCTAAATAATAGGAAACTTGGATGTTGGATCCTCTTAAACTGTAATCAATTACGATAAAAATAATTATCTTATGATTCTAACAATTTGATGATGTTTCGACAAAAAAAAAACAACAAAAAACACTTTGAATGGCAAACAATTTAGAATTTGATCAGACTGCTCTTTGGCAGCAGTCTGATTTAGGTCTGAACATTTTGGTATGGGAGTTCTGTCCCGAGCTTCAGAGTAAATATGGCAATTTCTTTTTCATTGATTGTGCTAGCTTCAGAAGAAATAACTGCGGTAGGATATGAAAGTCTTTTTTTGCCCAGCCTTTAATTTTATTGCTTTTTCACTGTGAGGCCCGATGTTAGACTTAGGTTCTGAGATATGGGTCCTTTTAAAGGAGAATGATGTCATACAGACCTGGTCAACTATGTTGCCAAGGCTGTTTCGAAACGAAAAAGACTCATAGTTCCAAAACTACCTGGTCATCGTGGCGGCAAGCCACGATTGTTACACAGAAAACTCTACACCGGAGTGTGGAGCTTCATGTGCCGCCATGATGGCGGAGGGCGATTTCCAGTTAATGGCGTTATCAACTAATGTACAACATCTCAACAAATGAAATTCTAAAAAGGTTAGAAGTTTGGAAATTAATATGATAATGTAAGTTCTATATGCAAACAACAAAATTCACAACTGACGCATATATAGGTCGTTTGCGAAAAAGTGGAGGGCAAAAATTCGATTTGATTTCATTAATACTGAGTAGATCTTCGTGAGACTCTGCCTAGCATAATCTGTTACCTATACAAACTCATGCTAGGAAATGCAGAATTTTTCGACCTTTGAATAAAAAGTTACTCTATGAATCATTACCATTTTTCCTCACAGTTTTATGCCATTCTTACCCAGGAGGTAACCATAATGGTACAACAGCCATTGTCGTTCTATAGTTACAATACTAATCGTACCATGAGGTCTGAAAAGTGTTCACTCACTACTGGGTAAACAAGAGGCTTAAGCGATAATGGGGCAATCACTTGAAAAGGATTTTCTAAATGCGTTTCTTCTAAGCAGAAGTAAATGTCCATAATAGGGATGTACATTAATATAGTCTGTACAACACTGGCTGTTCCAAACACTGTACCAACCAAGCGTAAAACTTCAAAGATTAGGGACAGATTTTAATATACTGAAAGGATTTAAAAACTTCCACTTTTAATTGCTGGCTGCTGATCTGTTCACTCATGACACTGTTTAATATTTAACGACAAAATGCTTAAAACTTATCATATCTAACGATGACGCAGTTTATTTGTATCAATTCCTTAATGACGTCAGTAATAGAGCGTTACGTCACTGAAATGCAAAAGGCGATGACGGCGTTATCTTATTCAACACTCTTTTTGACCATTTCCTACTGTCTTAATATTGTGAGGTCATCCACATTGACTTGCAAGTATCATTGCGGATGATGCTGTCGCGCAAAGCCTATGACGGAGACGGCGTCGACGTAAGTTAACGTCATGATCTCTGGGTTTCATCTCGGTTACGTGCTTTTCTGACGGTCTTTTGAGCTTCCTGTATCCCATGCACGTCGTCTGAGATTTTAATTGCGGTAATTAACACCAAAAAATTGTCTCGCGACGTCACTTTTTGAAATTTTAGCATTTATCTGGCCCAAACCTCTGCACCTGTTTGCAATATTTAGGCGCGCTAGGCCAAACGAAGCCACATACCGCGTTAAAATTTTTAAAATTCAATTTGATATTGTGAGAGAAACTTTTCATCAAAAAACTGTATACATGAAGCTATAACTCCGTATGTAAATGGGTTCTAAGAACACGAGGAACACGTGCTTATTCCAAACCGATTCGGTTGAATGATTTCAAATTCGGTATATTGATATAATCAGGTATAACAGACTTTATATGTTGTAAAATTTCGGTGGACGTAGCTGCATTTATTTTTGAGATATTCAAAATTAATGGGTGGAAGTTTTTAAATCCTTTCAGTATATGTAGTTGACCTGACAATTTTTTATTTAACTATCAAAAAATCTGAGTTTTATTGCATGAGTTTGTATGGGTAATAGATTAACGTCTGCAAAGTTTAATGAAAATTAATTCAGTATTAATGAAATTAAATCGATTTTTTGCCCTCCAGTTTTTCGCAAACGACCTATACAATGATATACAACACAGGTCAGTTCATGTCGCCGGGCCGAGTATAACGTTTGCTTTAAATCTGCACTCGATTTGCGTACATTACGCAAAACGGTTACAGACTGATGCTAACACCGTACTCGGCTCAGCGTCATGAACTGAAAGAACACAAACACAAAAAAAGTCAAATATACCCCCTAACAAACAAACACGAGAGTTTAGGCCTTATCATAAACTGCTGGAAACACAAGCACTGGTCAATCCCCGTAACACCATCAGGGACCAGTCTCTATTGAAATATATATAGTGATATCACATAAAGGGTGTCTCAAGGACTTGGAATAGACCGCGGTCAAGCCCGCCTCTGTTGGGCCTTTACATTACCACGAATACAGATGAATCGTCCTCCTGATATAGCCCGCCTCTGCTAGGCTTCTAATATCGGACATATTATGATAGAAACATCCTAATCAAGCACCCGGGTGAGGATGAACCTGGAGCGATGTTCCTCCAAGTCGCAACATTTGACTGTCTGACTTGAAATGCCTAAAATTAACGAACTTACACTTAATACAATATAATAACAATACGTAAGACCTTGGCTTGTCTTGGAAAAACAAAAGCTAGGTTCTCAATATATTCCGTCATTAACACAAGTAGCCACTCCTAAAGACGCTTTGAAGTCGAGAGCTTTTATACAAATCTTAGAATTTCAACATTTCACTGGCCTGGCTTCCAGGCTAAATGGTTATATGTCTTCAAATAGTAGATGTCTTAACATGGCTTTTTTTATTCTGATGGCCAACCATTTAGCCTGGCTGAAAAGCCATTAATCTGAGCGACAGTTACGTCTTCAGTACCAGTGCTATAAATACCATGCAACCACCTTCCCAATTTGACATGGGTCATTAATACTGACTTGAGCTCTCTGAAATCGATTTATATTCTCTTTGTTGGTGTACAGTTCTTAGAGACTGCTTATAGTGTATGGAATTTTCAACAGCAGCTGTATTCAAACTACCGTAAAAGTTCTAAATATTGGGACACCTAAATTATTTATCGTAATTCTCCTAAAATTGAACAGTTTGGTTTTAAGGTCGAGTAATGTGTCTAGAGGAGCAGTCTAATCTGGGTCGGACTTTTTGCTCAGACCTATTTGACCCAATACTTAATTTTTTTACCTAAAAAAAGTGTTATTATGATCTTGTAGTCTTACTAGAGATAAAAATTAGGGGGGGGGGGGGTAAAAGAAAAAGAAAATGTGTCATTTTAGGAATTTAAAAGGTGAAGAGTGGCTAAGTCTTCATGATCCGTATCAAAAAAAAAGAAAAATAAAGTTAATTATTCCAAACAAATGGCAAAATATCATGCAGTGAATGCAGATACATGCACCAGCATTCCATTCTCAGTGATGCACAGGCTGATCCGTGTTTTCACTTTATACACATGCTATGCATACACTGTCTGATCAGAGGTTACATCCTGATATATGGAGAGTCTGATCAGACTACATGAAGGGCATTTATATTTGGCAATTGCAATGTCGAAAAGTCTGTTCAGACTACATGAATAGGCAGGCTGATCTGATAATTCTTTTTCATTTAAATAGCCCACACATTCTGATCAGCCTTTCCTACTATATAAATCAAAGTGCCGGAGAGGCTGATCATCAGACTGCCAGAACACACTGGCTGAGTTTAGTCTACAGTATGTACATATTGTCCTGATTCGACTGCGTGACTGCACGTGCTGATCTGAGTCTTCATTTTGCAATATCAGAAAGATCAGTCAGACTGTGTAGCTCCGCACACTGATCTAACTCTTCATTTTGTGCTCATAGATGCATGTAATAAGTACTAGTAATGTTTCCCATGTCTTAGCTCATTTGTTGATGTAAGGATGGTTTTGCAAGAGATTATAAAGCATGTGTACAGACTGTCAAAAGTATTCACTGTATAAGCTATCAGTTAGGGATGATCAGCCTGCACAGATTACAGATTTATCTGAGTCTTGGCGTTTGTACACTCCACAGTGCTACAATGCACCTTTTCCTATGGTATGCCTCATGTCAGTGTTTTAACAGTTAATCCCAGAAAAAGTTTTGAATGAAACAAGAAAGGGCTAATTTTATCTTCTGCAATACAAGGGAGACATATAATATATGGTCAAATTAGATACAGATAATAAAATCTCGATCAAGCTCCTCTCCTCAGACAACTGACGTGTGGTTACAACACAGACTGACGACTGATTTGATTAGCGAGAATTTGTCTCGGGAATTCCCGAGACACTACGGCAAAACCCCTGCCAAATATTACCAGTCCCTTTGGTCAAAGCCAAAAAATAATACAAAGGGACTGGGAGCCAGTCTAACATTTCACCAATAGCATTAAAAAAATACGCCTCACAATATCATTATCTCAAGTACAGTAACTGCGTATAACTAATATACCAATTCTTGGATGACTAAAACAGGTAAACAGTGAGAACTTCGTCAAATGATGTTCTACGCCCTCAAAAACTCTTTGGAACAACTCAGGAACAAAAACTGAGTCTAAATGAATGTTAGAATCCGCAAAAAAAGACGTTTCTAAAAAATGTTTTACCCCCATTTAGCTGTAGCTAAAATTTCGCTTATGGGAACTTAGTTCATTAATAAAAAAGTACAATTTAAGAAGACGTAAACAAAACCAATCTCATGAATCCTCCGAGCGGAACATAAGCCGCATTATCCGTAAGATTAAAAAGAATTTAGACTTGAAACACCTGCGATGCAATTTATTTCGTAGTACGATGACCAGGTCATTTGGGAAATAGGACTCTTTTTCGTTGGCTAAAGCCCCGGTCCCACAGAGCTTGCGACCGCGCCGCGACCTATCCGCGACTAAAAAAACTGACAGTCGCAGAGAGGTTGCAGAAGTCGCGGAGAGGTTTTATAATGGTCGCAACAAGGTCGCCGAGCAGTCGCCGATCAAAATTAGTCGCAGCCAGTCTTTTGAACATGCACAAAAGACTAGCCGCGACTGATTTTGATCGCCGACTGGTTGCAATGGTTTTCTGGAAGTCGCCGATCAGTCGCCGAACAGTCGCCGACCGGTCGCCGATTGGTCGCCGATCAGTTTCATCAACACTTTGGTTCTGAAATGTTGCAACCTTGCTGCGACCTATCGGCGATCTGTCGGCGACTGTTCAGCGACTGATCGGCGACCGATCGGCGACTTATCGGCGACTGACCACTGGTGAGACGGCGACTGATCGGCGACCGATCGGCGACTGGTCGCCGACAGGTTGCAGCGTGCCCCGATAGATCGCCGAACGATCGGCGACAGGTCGCCGACTGGTCGCCGACAGGTTGCAGCGTATGCCAATAGATCAAGGTTTGCAGTGCATTATTTTATTACCAGGGCTCAAAGTGCTCGCATCATGGTACGTATAGAGGACCCCCCCCCCCCCACACACACACACACACACACACCAAACAAAAAAAAAAGAAAGAAACATCGTCGCCAAAACAGACAGCAGAAATGACTCCCGACGTTCGGACGCCTGCTTCAGATGAGGAATCTCAACAGTCAAAGGAGGAATCTCAATAAACTGCGGCCTTTTTGAAACCAATGTCTTATCCAGTACTGTGGTCGTCTCTTCCGTCTTAATCGCCTGTACACCATCATAGACAATACAGGTGCATGCCGGTTGATTCGTTGCAAGCAATGAACTGAATCTGCAGCTGTGTTATTTTGACAACTTTCACTGAAATGATTTCATTCTTGTCACCACTTTTCCATTATTTTTTTATTTTTTTTTATCGCAGAACGGTCGCCAATCAGTCCCCGACCAGTCGCCGTTCATTTGAAACCAGTCGCCGAAGAGTCGCCGATTGGTCGCCGACTGGTCGCCGATCATTCTGAACTAGTTGCAATCCTGTCGCCGATCCTACGGCGACCAGTTGCAGTGAGGTCGCCGATCGATCGCCGACTACACGCGAAAGCTGTCGCCGACTGTGCGGCGACTGATCGGCGACCACATTTGAAGAGGAAAAGAAGTTGCAATGGTCGCAGAGGTCGCAGGTCAGTCGCAGACAAAATCAGTCGCAAAGCGGTCGCATCGCAGTCGCAAGCTCTGTGGGACCGAGGCTTAACAGCCCTTGCATATTCATAGTTAACCAGGGTTGATTTAGGCGCAACTCTTTTTACGTGCAAGGCTTATGGATGGATGCCTTGAAATTCTACTTGCCCCCGCCCAGCGGGGCCCGCGAGACAGATGTACTGGCTGGTGCCTCTGTGGCAGAGCTGTTAGCAGATGGACCAGGGCCTTGGTGACATAAATCTCAGATTGGGCAAAAGTCCTATAAACTCGGTAGCAACTCGGTAGCAACATCTCCCTGCAATATTGAACTGTTAAGCTTCAACTGAACTGTACTAAGTGCATTTTAAGTCCTTTTCAACATTATTTAAGTTGTATCAGGATGATGGTGGGGTGATAATGAAGGGCTGTCTGCAATGGAACCTCGTTAGCGGCTTGAAAGATTTCTA
Source organism: Ctena decussata (assembly GCA_963989385.1). Classification (NCBI taxonomy): domain Eukaryota; kingdom Metazoa; phylum Mollusca; class Bivalvia; order Lucinida; family Lucinidae; genus Ctena; species Ctena decussata. The sequence continues at coordinate 20,124,118 of OZ022501.1, read as the reverse complement.
TCTCAATCGGAAGTCGAACCCGGGACCGCTTGATCAATAGGCCAACGCTTAGTCACTGAGCTACCATAGCTTCTCACGGACACTGCTGTTCACATCCTAAAACATGTATATTCTAATGGTACTTATCTCAGTGTTTCATTTTAGCTCGCCTGTATGAAGCATAGGAAGAGCTATTCATGTCATCCCGGTGTCAGCGTCAGCGTCCGGATGTTTTTGGTCAAAGTTTTAAACAATCATATATCCTTAACCCCATGTATGGATTAACTTGATGCGTTTACAGATGTTAGATAATGGTCTAAAGTTTTACACAATGCCATCCCCGACCCCTTAGGTGGCCTTGACGTCAAGGTCACTTCTTCGAAATTTTATGTTAAAATTTTGGGATGTTCTTGGTCTTAACCCATTAATGGATTTACCTAATACTTTAACAGATATTAGATATTGGTCTTAACTTTTATATGGTCTACCCTTACCCCCTTCTATGACCTTGTGGTCATCATCATGAACTTAGAAATTTTATGCTTTAATTTTGGATGTTCTTAAAGTTTTTTTTAAAGTCTTGCATCTCCTTGTCCCATTGACGGATTTATTTTATCTTTGCCCTGATACAATGCAGAAGACAATGGTTTAAAATTTTATACGGTACCACCCCCAACCCCATCCCACCTCTCCCACCCTTGATGGCCCTGAGGTCAATGTCAAGGATTTAGAATTTCCTTGTTAAAATTTGGGATGTTAAAAAATCATAAATTTCAGATAGATTTAGTTTATACTTTCGCTGAAGTTAGATACTGTCTTAAAGTTTTACACGGAACCAACTCCTGCCCTCTTGGTGACCTTCAGACCAAGGCCATGGACTCAAAAGTTTTATGTTCATATATATATATATGGCCGAAGTTTATTCAGGCATAGTTTTGAACAAAGTTTTATGGTAGTTTATAATCTCACAATGTCCTCGGTAGAAATACTTTATACTGGTGATAGATACTGCTCCACAGTTTTCCTCAGTGCCTATATTGCCTTCCCCGCTGACTTTGAAGGCCAGGGTAACATTCTAAGAGGTTTATGTTCGCGATGGGCAAGGATCAGGTTAGGCGAGCTGTGTTGTCTAGTGCCAGCTCTTCTTTTAACAGTAGTTTGCACTGACATATTATAATTATGTTGGTATAAGAAAGAAACGTATAAAAGTTTTTTTTTATAATATTCATTTACTTCATTTATTTATTTACTATATTTTATCTTTTTTGTCCTACATCTCTAAATGCTTTGTCCTAAATCTCTAAATACAAGCAAATCAAGTCAAAGGTTTCATCATTTATTCGACCAAATCTGTCAACTTACCATACATCACATTTGACGAAAGTCTAAGAGAGACTTTGGACATTGATATGGCCTCTGTCAAGCATTGTGTTTGACATAGTTTTATGCTAATCATAAGATATCACAAAATTTACATGAGAGGTATGCAGTATACTATGGTAGTATTTTGTTTGTCTACTTTAAACAGACCCAAACAGAAACCATAAAACGTTGATTAAACCCTGTATCACGGTATCACTGTAACAGTTATGGAAGCCACAAAAGGAAATACCGGTAGTCTAGAAAGATACACACATGTATGTTCAAGGTAAAACATTAAACCCTGTATCACGGTATCACTGTAACAGTTATGGAAGCCACAAAAGGAAATACCGGTAGTCTAGAAAGATACACACATGTATGTTCAAGGTAAAACATTTGAGACGGCACATGTCTATCGACATGAAGCCAAATACTCTTTGAAAATAAGTGATAAGCTCTTCGCAAACAACTTTCTGGCTTTCGTCACTAGATATTGTCAAGGTCACTGATGAGAGTTGAGTAGACGAAAATTCGAAGTATGGTCCATATTCTTTCGTTTTGAATGTATTCTCTGCTCCAAAAGGATTAAAAGCCATTCTGTGTAATCACAAGGTAACATAACTCTTCTACTTTAGAGGTTCATTTTAAATTTGAACTCTTCATTCATTGCATATGTTTTCTCTACAGATTCTCCAGACTGGTTGTGCAAAATTGGTTTTATCAGACAGTGCAGACTCGCAAGCCAATCTAATATCTGAATTTAAAGATAAATGGGTACACTTTCAGGGGAAAGAACTGTGCCTTTTTCAATTGCCCCAATCCTCTCTCTCTATCAATGGGGCTCAACTTTTAATGGAAAGAATTGGCTCCTAGAGGAGGAGCCAATTCTTTCCTTTAAGAGTAGACCAATTTCCTGCAGGGAAGCAAACAGGATCACAAAAGTTGTTCCCCTTTGCAAATATGACGAATAACATGAACTTGAACCCACACACCTGAAGTTTCCTCACAAGTTATAAGATTTCTCATGTCAAACCCTGTTCTACTGCACTTTAAAGCAAATCAGGTAGCCTTAAAAAATCCACACTTTAATTAACATGGATTATTCAGTATGAAGACTTAGTGCAAAATTGTGATAACGTGCAATTTTGCTAAAAACCCAGAAAATATGTTGGAAATGAATAAGGATTTGTTTTTATAAGCTCTACTTCCTGCTTTTGTGTTCATTCTTATTTAATCAAATTCATTTCATTCTGATGAATACGGAGCCTTATTTAGAACTACATGCATGCGAAAGCGGTCGTTATAGCCATCATGGTTATTTGGCCAGACTGGCCTAGATTGAAACTGTCTTGTCCTTAGGGACCAGCGAGCTTTATCTGAAATACCGTAAAAATCTAAGTAGTGGGGCAGATAATTCTATTCAAACAGTACAGACCCAGATCAGACTGCTCCTAGAAGGAGCAGTCTGATCAGGGCCTACACCGTTTGGAGTACGGACGCCTAACTACATAGACAATAGCGGTAACTATTTTAGGCGTCCCAATTTTTAGGTGTGTGTGTGTGTGTTTGGGGGGGGGGGGGGGGGCGGGGGGACGATATATCTGATGGATGTAATGAACGGACTTAACGAGTCGGCATTTTTTTTTTTGCAAAATGATGCGTTCTTTACTTCTTTCAGGTAAAGGTTTTTCTTCAAGTTAGCGTGTATAAATGCAAGTACTGAGGACACATTATTAAGGAGCGAGAAATAGCAAAAAGGCGCGTATCATTAAGGAGAATTGGTATACCGCCATATTTTCTCACCATTTTACAAACAGGAACACCTTTGCGACTTCCTGTTGGCTTCCCTGGATAACGAAGACCTTTAAAAATGAAGTCTTCTCTTAGGGTATTCCTATGAATTCCTTTAGAGGCCCTATTGCTCTAGCAGTGATGAAATATTTTATCATGAAGAATCGCTGCAAGCTTGCTATGTGTCCTGGAACCGCCATGGAAGCCGCCTCTGTGCTGCAGCAAATTGGTCCCCCTTTGTGCGTGTCATTTTTAGTGCAATCAGAAGATCCGTTGCAAAACACAGTCCCGCAACCATGCCGCCTATAGCTATGTAACATTGCTAGACGGAAAAACAGAAAAGGACAGTTGTATTTTGTGGAACGATTTATTGTTTTCAAAAACTTATTCCCTCAATATATACATAGCAAGTCACATTTTATTATCAAACGTTTAGGTTGAAACGCTTTTTACAACGATTTGTGTTTAGACGTTTTTATCGCCGATAGGACTCATAGGACTAGGGAGACTTTAAAGGCCCCATTGCTCTTTCAGTGGTGTAAATTCATGAAATATTTTATCATGAGGTATAGCTACAAGCGATACAGTTTCGTCCGTGTAAATGAACGTCATAGCCTATTTGAACAAATATAACATCCCTGGGTTTCACTTAAAAAGGTTTTAAAAAATAAACTGGGTCATTTTAGTTAGCCATTTTAGCTTGGAACTAAAATAAGTAACATGCCTTCGATATGAAATTGTATAAAATTGTAAAAATGCATTGTACAGTAGCGATACCCCATTCATAGTGCCACTTTTGCTTATATTGCATCGCTCGAATGGGAACCAGAAAACGATAGTGTATTTTGTGGAATTTGTCATTTTTCAAAAACACGTTCCCCATGTCTTTAGCCAGTTATATGAGTCAGTATATAATCACATCAATCCACAACGCATCGTCAAACGAGTAAGTTGAACTGCTTTTCATGATAGTTTATGTTCGGGCGTTTTAGCCGCACGACAAACTATTGAAACTATAAGAGTTGACCACATTGAGGAGCGGGGATGCGAAAATGAGAATGTCTCAATTCCTCTGAAAGTGCATCCATTCACCTTAAAGCGCAAAGACAATGCCATAATTGCCTTCTCATGTGTAGTTCCTTTGTCTTTTATGTTAATTCTGATATCGGTAGACTGACCAGAAAACGTGAGAGGGTGCAGATGGGGTCTGAATCGACTTCATCTCCCAAAGAGTGTGAAGATAGTACACTTTCATACTGGCTTCAGTTTTCTTGGTAATTCTTTGACTCTTGTGTACTGTACTATTTTTAATCTTGTGACCGTTGTTAAAGTTATTGAGGTTAATTGTTTCTTGTTTTGCATTCCCAACCAAAAGAAGAATTAATATGAATCCATTGGAGACAGATTTATGGAATATGGATAACCTTCCATGTTTTTCCGCCATTCTCACAAAAGAGAACAATTTCTGTGTTTTCCTGTTTGATTCTCTGGGTGACAAAATCCTTGAAAAAATAGATCAAACCTTACAGGAAAGAATTTACTCCATAAGGAGCAAATTCTTTCCTTTAAGGGTTGATTTCAAACGAGAATGGAGGCAAACCTGAAAATTGGCCTAGTTGTTTCCTTGAAAGTGTAAAGCAGAAACGTGTCGTGGACACTCTTTACATTGACGGCACTGGTATAGAGTAATAAAATGTTGCCATTATGGTGAATGTCGTTCTAGAATGAGGATTGACAGCATTTCCACCCGCATCTTCGCATGCCAAAGGTACTAAGTCCACTTTATTCCTTACGTACCCTTGGCCGACGCCTATTCGCAAAACAGACTTCCCACTGCGCAATTTCATTGGATGTTAGCAACATCCATCGCATCCTATCAAACTATCCGTAACAAAACATTTTCTGCATAACACGTGCCCTCGTCGATAGCAAGTATCGTGTTTACCGGGAACAATTACCAAAAACAGGTGACGGTCAAGATTTTACCAATTCATAAGTGTTTCTCAACAATTATGCAAAGTTGCGGGACAACTGTGTTTTGCAACGGATCATCTGATTTGGGCTAAAAATGACACGCACCAAGTGGGACCAATTTGCTACAGCACCGAAGCGACGCTGCGGATAAAACCGATTTGCGAATATGCCGTCGGCCAAGGGAACGTAAGGAACAAAGTGGACTTAGTACCCTTGGCTTGCGAAGATGTTCTTCCCTGACAGCTGAATCCGTTTTTAAAGGATGACATTACTATATGAAAGGAATTGGATGTTTTGGTTTGTTGGTTGTTTTGGGTTTAACGGCTGTAAGGAAGAAAGGCAAATAATACATAAAATTAATAAGACCAACCCCCATCCCGCACCTGCTGCAAGCACAGCCGACCCTTGCCATAATATTTTCCAAATTAGCAGGGCGCCTCGACACTGAAACTTACATAGTACCATCGCCCGACCTGACCACCCCGAAAGGAACTGGAAGACTAACAGAGTGGTCCCCTTGCATGTGTATCCAGACTCTTTAGTTTTTAAGGGATTGCAGTAGGCCTATGCTTGTCTATTTCGTGCTGCCTTCAATTTTATCTCCTTGCAAGCCTCATCCAGTTTCTGCCACTCGGTACTTATAAATGTCAACAAACGAAATATCATTTTCATGACAATGTGATGTTTTTCTGTAATTTTTCATTATTTTTTTTTTTTTCTCCTGTAAGCCATGTCATCTGCATGTACAAATAGAAAAGACTCAGATCAACCTGTGCAGCCTGATCAGATATTCAAATAGAAAGTCTCAAAAAAAAATTATAGTGATAATCAGTCTTTGACACGACTGTGTTAGTGCGCAGGATGAGCTAAATCTGCACTGTTCGCCTATTTCGGCATGTTTCTTTATGACAATGCCGCATTCGAAGAGCACTGGCTGTCACGATACAACATATGGCGATTATCCATTACTGGAAAGATGAAACATTTAAATGTCGTAAATACCGCGTGCATATATTCTTGGGAGCGGCTTCAACTTTGAAATCAAACGTGTAAGAAAATAAAAATGTTAATTGCATACTTTTTCCAACATGCTTACGTAACTTGAAATAAGCCGCGACGAAAACCAACAATGTGGATATGCGCCCAGCGCAGACTCAGATCAGCCTGGGCATCCGCACAGTCTGATCAGAGTCTTCACTGTCCGCATGAAAGTAGCTTAGACCCTTAGCTACCCTTTAAGCGCTTAGCAAAAAGTCTGAGCGGACCAGGCGGATGCCCAGGCTGATCTGAGTCTGCACTAGGCGCACAATAGACTGGCTCCCAGTCCCTTTGTATTATCTTTTGGCTTTGACCAAAGGGACTGGTAATATTTGGCAGGGGTTTTCCCGTAGTGTCTCGGGAATTCCCGAGACAAATTCTCGTTAATCAAATCAGTTGTCAGTCTGTGTTGTAACCACAGGTCAGTTGTCTGAGGAGAGGAGCTTGATCGAGATTTTTGGCTTGCCGTTTCGGCGGCAAGCCAGTATTCAAGTGGTTTAGTGATACCGAGTTATTTTCGGAAGAAACGATACGTCACACTTAGTCGGAAAAAAACCTGGAGAGTGTGTACTGCAGTGTTTATATATAGCAATAGCGCAAAGCATTAGCTTTTCCAAAAATCATGCAGCGGCGTCGCGAAAAATAGGCCTTAGGGCATCGCATAATCTGACTGGTCAGAGCAGCCGGCACACTGTCCAGCGTCGGTGCCTTCATGGGATCTGATCAGTATTTTTCGGCATAAATATTCTTCATGATGATCCATGATGCAGACATCTTTCATGCTGAGGATAGACTGATAAGACTGCGCTTATGCCGGAGTGGGCTGATATGTGTATCTGTAAAAACTGAAAGAGCAGAGTTCAAATTTATTGTTTAGATTTAGAAACAAGCGCTTTTGACGATTTTCTTCTCTAATCACATTAACTGAAAAAATGTATTCCATCTATCTAGAGTTTATAGTCTAAAGTCTCATTTTGGTGTACAACATCACATTACATACATGTTTATATACAGACATATAAAAATACACCAAACCATTTTGTACAGAATTATAAGAGACTATGTAAATCATGCATTACATATAGATTTATCTTATCACCGCGGATAAAGGCTCCACAGAGGTAAAAAAAATAGTAATAATAAAAAAATACAGCGAACATTGAATATTTTTTCCACTTACGTGGCACTGCATCCATGGTGCCAGAGTACAGTCACTTCCTAAAAACTACACACTGGAATCAATGTTTTCCCCCTCCTCAGCCACACGGCGCATGAATTTACCAAAAGCGGCACAGTCAGGTACAGAGAAACATGTGGCGGAAACCAATGTCCAAACAGAATGCCCCCCTGCACCGACTTTGTGCACCGTAATACATGCTCCGTGAGGATGAAAATGGGAAACACTTTGGAAAAAAAGTCTACTATGTGGGAAAAATATCAGACAGTTAAACGAATAAATATGCTGGAAGTAAACAGAATTTCCGCCGTGTGCATCCAAGATACGCATTACAATAAATGTGTGGCTTAATTGCTTGTATGTAGAACTGACCGTATTATGTATGTAAAAGTCGGTAATGTCGGAGAGTACTTAACGCTTACACATTGCAACAGGCTTTTCCATGGCGCAAAGCGATATATTATGTACACATTTTTAGCATCTGATAAATTCTCTTTTGGCCATCAACATGTTCATGAATAGCCTGAACAATGATACAGAAAAAGGGAACAATTCAGAGTTGTCAACATTTGAAACTAGGAATTGTTAAAATTTGAAACTGTTAGGGATTCATTGACAGCTTTATGACAAGGGAGGGGTTGGTTGGTTGGTGCGATGATGCTGGGTATAACTTCCAGTGCCGGGGCGTCCTACTTATTTGGATTATAGTAGAACAAGGGCCTACTGTGCTTGCGGTAGGTGCGGGTTGGGGTGTATGGACATTTTTCTTACTTTTATAACACTCTCTAATGTTGCCTTTTTAGTTCAGCTATACAAATGTACAGAGAAATATTTACACTCAACGACGATTTCCTTAGATGAACCTATACTGGGCTGACGATGTTCATACATCCACGAACAACACACATTCATGCAATCTTACGCGTAAGCAACGCCACGGATAGTTCAAATAGATGATTGGCCGACATAACGATTGATATACGTCATGTCGTAGTGACGGCTGCTGTACTTCATTACCAAACACGTAACTATGCTTGGCGTTTAATTAGTCAGAACTTCACGAATGAGTAAACAAAATTGATGTAAAAACATAGCATAAATATAAAAGATAAATTTCATTTGTCGGGAGTTCATGGAAATACGAACGCAATAGGTTCCGTGCTTTGTTGTTCTCAAATGGTGTAAAGCAAATTATTGTCACAACAATAACAGCTTGCATTTTCTTCTCAGAGTGTCAAAGTTTCGTTCCAGTCACTGCCACTGATGCCACTTAAACCAAAAACAAACTTCAGTAAATATTAATTTATTTCTTCTTTTGATGCCAAGTTCAGATGTGCCAAGATTCCATAGACATGGGTTTGAAACAGTCTTTCCTAAAATTTTGATTCAGACTAAATGTGACTCAACAGCCGTAAAGAAAAGACTCGAAATAGGTCCATATAGTTATTTAACTTGAGGCATGCCTAAAACGGCCGGCCAAAACGTTGGAAAACTGTTTTTTTTTTTTGTTGTTGTTGTTGTTATTGTGTGTGTGTGTGTGTGTGTGTGTGTGTGTGTGTGTGTGTGTGTGTGTTTCCTCAATTTCCTTTTCAAATAAATTCTACACTTGTTTTTACCTTACACCCGTGGATAATGCCACTATTCAAGAAGTTAGAAATTAAATACTTTGCTAAATAAAAGTAAGCAACAGAAAGTGCACTAACAATTGGGTTCACTTCAATAACAACTCATGAAAATTTCACTGTTTTAGCTGTGCAAGCCTTCCTTTTAAAAGGAAATTTTATATTATCTGTATCTAATTTGACCATATATTATCTGTCTCCCTTGTATTGCAGAAGATAAAATTAGCCCTTTCTTGTTTCATTCAAAACTTTTTCTGGGATTAACTTTTAAAACACTGACATGAGGCATACCGTAGGAAAAGGTGCATTGTAGCACTGTGGAGTGTACAAACGCCAAGACTCAGATAAATCTGTAATCTGTGCAGGCTGATCATCCCTAATGGATAGCTTATACAGTGAAGACTTTTGACAGTCTGTACACATGCTTTATAATCTCTTGCAAAACCATCCTTACATCAACAAATGAGCTAAGACATGGGAAACATTACTAGTACTTATTACATGCATCTATGAGTACAAAATGAAGAGTTAGATCAGCGTGCGGAGCTACACAGTCTGACTGATCTTTCTGATATTGCAAAATGAAGACTCAGATCAGCACGTGCAGTCACGCAGTCGAATCAGGACAATATGTACACACTGTAGACTAAACTTTCAGCCAGTGTGTTCTGGCAGTCTGATGATCAGCCTCTCCGGCACTTTGATTTACATGTATATAGTAGGGAAGGCTGATCAGAATGTGTGGGCATGCGGGCTATTTAAATGAAAAAGAATTATCAGATCAGCCTGCCTATTCATGTAGTCTGAACAGACTTTTCGACATTGCAATTGCCAATATAAATGCTTTTCATGTAGTCTGATCAGACTCTCCATATATCAGGATGTAACCTCTGATCAGACAGTGTATGCATAGCATGTGCATAAAGTGAAAACACGGATCAGCCTGTGCATCACTGAGAATGGAATGCTGGTGCATGTATCTGCATTCACTGCATGATATTTTGCCATTTGTTTGGAATTTATTAACTTTATTTTTCTTTTTTCTGATACGGATCATGAAGACTTAGCCACTCTTCACCTTTTGAATTCCTAAAATGACACTTTTTTTTTCCCGTATTTCACTCTAGTAAGACTACAAGATCATAATAACACTTTTTTAGGTAAAAAAAAATTAAGTATTGGGTCAAATAGGTCTGAGCAAATAGTCCGACCCAGATTAGACTGCTCCTCTAGACACATTACTCGACCTTAAAACCAAACTGTTCAATTTTTGGAAACTTACGATAAATAATTTAGGTGTGCCATTATTTAGAACTTTTACGGTAGTTTGATTTGAAAACAATAATACAGCTACTGTTGAAAATTCCATACACTATAAGCAGTCTCTAAGAACTATACACCAACAAAGAGAATATAAATCGATTTCAGAGAGCTCAAGTCAGTATTAATGACCCATGTCAAATTGGGAAGGTGGTTGCATGGTATTTATAGCACTGGTACTGAAGACATAACTGTCGCTCAGATTAATGGCTTTTCAGCCAAAGCCAGATTACACCAGGCTAAATGGTTGGCCATCAGAATAAAACAAGAATTCCGCAGAATGCTATGTCGCACCTGCCTTGCTCTTCCACAGTAGCAGAGATCATGGTTAGATTAGGGTTGATGAATTCATGTATAAAAATTTGAGCAAACTGGACTTGCAACCAAAGAAGGATGCAATCCTGGACATAAAATTCAACAGTCAGCAGAGTATGAAATAATCATTAAAAGTATAAAGTAGGTAAACAATCCAAGAGACTAGCTTTAGAAAACATTTATTGCCATGTCTGATGATTGTAAGTGGGTTAGTTTGTGAGAAATGTACTTCAATGCCAGAGTACATACAAATGTGGATGCCAGGTTAACCTACAAATTTCCAAAGCCAACAGAGCACCAACATAGGTCAAGGGCAGAAAGAAGTGCAACATCCCTGGAAATTTTTTATGAAGAAACTTTTTGCCAGGTTTGATGATTCAAGGTATCATGCTTTGAAAGAAATGGACTTAAATGCTAGGGTCGATGTAATTTTTGACGTGAAATTTTCCGAAGTCAGCAGCGGGTTAAATATAGGTCAAGGGTAGAAAAAAGTGCAACATGCCTCAACAACATTCTAAGAAGAAACTTAGTACAAGGTTTAATGATTGTAGTTATCATAGTTTGAGAGAAATGGACTTACACACTAGGGTTGAGGTAGTTTTGCACATTAAATTAGACAAAGTCAGCAGAGAATGAAATATAGGTCAAGGGTAGAAAAAAGTGCAACATACCTCGAAAACATTCTAAGAAGAAACTTTATACCAGGTTTGATGATTGTAGGTATCATAGTTTGAGAGAAATGGACTTACAACGCTAGGGTCGAGATAATTTCGCACATCAAATTTTACGAAGTCAGCAGAGCGTGAAATATAGGTCAAGGGTAGAAAAAAGTGCAACATACCTCGAGAACATTCCCAGAAGAAACTTTATACCAGGTTTGATAATTGTAGGTATCATAGTTTGAGAGAAATGGACTTAAACACTAGGGTCGAGGTAATTGTGGACGGACGGACGGGCGTACGTACGGACGGACGGACGGACGGAAAAGTGAACTCCTATATCGCACCTTGCTAAAGCATGTGCGACAAAAAGCCATGTTAAGACATCTACTATCCATTTAGCCTGGAAGCCAGGCTAGGCGCACAACGACATTGTTGGTTTTCTCGAGTCGCGGCTCAAATTATATAAAAAGATAGATTCCAAAATACCGTAAAAATCTAAAGATTGAGACAGATAGGTCTGAGCAAACAGTGCAGACCTAGATCAGACTGCTCCAGGACAGTGTCTACACTGTTTGACATGCCATCTCTATCGTTTATGTGCATTATATGCAGTCTGATCAGGGTCTACACTGTTTGCAATTCCATGTGCATCTTTGCATTACTGTATTGACAGACCAAACTGTTGAACTGTAATCGTTGTATAGATGTCCCAACTTTTAACATGTTTGCAGTATTTTAAGGCAAATCATCTACCGATCTGCACGTATGCTCTCTATTTTTTTTTTAATTCTTCTTCTATGGCGCGAATAATCATGTCAGCAATATTGACTACAACGTGCATTGGTAAAAATGGGCGTGCCAATGGTGTGAGGTCGTGAATTTGGTGAGGACGTCAGCAATAAGCTTCCTGCTCGACAAAGCAGTGACTTTTTCTGTAATTTTTCATTCTTCTAGTAGGTGGGATTATTAGAAATACTAACCGGCCCCGATAGCTCGGTGGTAGAACGTCCGCTTCGAGGGTGATGGGTTCGACTCCCGGCTTCGCCATAGCAAAGACGTAAAAATGGTACTGGGAGCTTCCTTGGCTGACGCTCGCCTATAAAGGGTAGTCCTAGAAGGCTAAGGTAAAGTCATCAGGTAGGTATGACTTGTTACTGGATACCGTGTTTGTGGCAATAAACGCTCTGCAGAGCTTATGTTGTCTGTTTCTAATATGCGACGTTAAATAAAGCTTCTTTATCTTTATTCTTTATTTCCGTATAATATTAATATTGCAGCTGACTGAGTCAATTATTGACGTCACAGTTTTTGCACGTTGTCAGGACAATAACGTCGATCTGTAACCTGACGTTACTAGAATTCCTGTCGCCAGCATTTTAAAGATAATGGTGTAGACGAATGTGCGTGAAACATGGGGGATGGGGGTTAACCGATATTTCTGAATCAGCCGACTTGATTATCTAATGAATGTTATTGCTACTAAGCCTACCCAGTTCACCCCAGTAGTTCTATATCTACCTGGGCATGAAGAAGTCAAAGGACCTGCGTTGAATAAGGTAAACAGTTATTTTTCGAAGCTGTTTATTTTAAACATGAACATTAAATGCTGCAGTTCTGTAAAACAGACTAGTCTTAGTTTCCCATACCATCACATACTACTGCGTATCTTGGGCTTTCGATCAAGGACCTCTGACAGTTTCAATGCAAATTTGCCTATTTTCGAAAAATTACTACAGCTTCCATGGGAAGCCAATGTTGATGACTTTAGCATTAACGTGTAGACTTATGCATTCTAAAGTAGTTTTCATATTGATTTTGAAAAAGTATCACGTCTGCAGACTAAATCTCACTGACTTTCTCAAGAGGGGTAGGTGGAATTTTCGGTCATCCAAAATACATCAAATTTTCGATTTTTCTTATTTACTAAATTTTATTTTGATAAACAGGCTTGAAATAATGTAAACACTACACCTGCATATAGCATGCAAAATTATGTAAATAAAAAGTATGCTAGCCTGATTTTAAGATGCAAAGGGTTTAATTACCCCACCCACTTTTCAGTTTTTCAACTGTAGACTATCATTTCCCCCCGTGCCTCAGCTTGCCACTCACACATAATGTGTATATTGACAGTACACACATACATGCAAAGTGGCTAGCTGAGGCACGGGGGGAAAAGTATCTTTATAAAACTTTTCCTATTTTCCATACATTTAATAATAAAAACTTGCATTTCACACCAAAAATCTCAGTCTATGTATTTAATAACCGAAAAATTGTTTTTGTGCCTATTAAAGGGAGTTCCGAGGAAAACATTTCAGTGGAAATTTTGAAGTATACCAAAAGTTCATTTTTGATCACTTTTATAGGCAACTTTACATTACAACTGTTAGAGGTCCTTTCTGGTACTTGTTTTTTTCTGTACCTTATAGTCAAAATAAACGAATAAACTATTGTTTTTTTACCAAGAGGAAATATTGTTTAAACCAAAACATTTATCAACACTTTAGTTCTTCCCTTTTGAAAACTTTTAGAATACTTTTAAATAGTTAGTTGAAGATGTAGATTCTAACATTTGCTTGTCTCTTATAGTGTATTTGTAATGCAACACGCAGCGTCTGAGTAGGGCCTTCGCAATTTGCATTAAATACAGGAATACTTAAAATTGACTAAAATCTAATCTGGCAACTCTTAAATTGGCAACAGACCTTTTTCAAATTGTTGACAGAAATGTTTTGGCTAAATCGATCGTATTCCATGTCGTAACAATATTTCCAGTTGTATGTGAGCCGCGATATGAGAAAATCAACCAAGTGGCATGTGCACCATGTGAAGACTCAAATCAGCCTGGGCATTAGCCCGGGCTATGAGGGGTCTTCACTTCTGGCACGGACCTTAGGCACTCAGCTACCCTTTAAGTGCACAGCAAAGACTCTGATCAGACTGGGCGAATGCCTAGGCTGATCTGAGTCTTCGCTGGGCGCATATGCCACTTTGTTGGTTTTGTCGTGTCGCGACTCAAATTTCTTCTTCTTTTGCAGAACATAGAAAAACCCATTACAGTTTCTCCAACAAATGAACCGGAATTATGGAAGATTTACCGTCGCCTCTCAAAGGCTCAAAAACCTGAGAGAAACGTCAAGGCCAAGGAAAGCTGTAGAATGAGTGAGTCTTTGCTTGATACAGTATAACAGCAGGGTTTTCCCTTGTGCAGGATTCTGCATCAATTACTCCCAAAACCAGTCCTGGGGCTCCGAAACCAGTGACGTCATATATCTATTACCATAGCAACTAAGACTTCCAGTTGATGTCTAATGACGTCAAAGAGTCGTCATTCTGACAAGGTCCTAAGCATAACAGTTAATCATTCCATAGTTGCCGTGGTAACACATCTATGGCGTCATCTCACTTATAACTCGAGGGCAGCATGGCATACAGTGTATGCCATGCTCCCCTCGAATTATGTGATATGCTACCTGAAATCCATACAATTGAAAAAGTGTGATTTTCGTAAGCTTGTAATGCATTCTCAAATAATCTAATGTTTGTTGTAATGTCGTGTTACGCCTCTGTTGTTCTGTTTCAGCACCCCCAGCACTGAATATTCCGGGCAAGGAAGGTATGAAATGCATGTGTTATGAAAATCTGATGCGGCTCATCAAAGATCAGGCTCAGATACCACCACCTCAACTGTTTAGATGTTCCCATAACAAAACACCACAAACTAAAATAGATGAGTAAGTACTCTCTCTCTCTCTCTCTCTCTCTCTCTCTCTCTCTCTCTCTCTCTCTCTCTCTCTCTCTCAAAACGAATTAGCCCAAATTTCATGTTAAGCAATGAATCAGATACAAACTCACACTCTTTGATTTTGCATAGACTTGCTTAGAAATAAAAAGATTAAAAAATACATTTGTTTTCAAATGTTCACTCTAGCTAACTTTTCTTCAAAATCTATATCGTATAATTACATTCAATATGCTTCAGAATTTGCTAGTGTATAAGCTAAAAACGTGACCATCGTAAATGTCGTAAACTGATGTGATATACTGACAGTTATAGCTAGAGAAGCTATGGCGCTTGAAATGAAAAGATGAAAACGGTTCAGCCGAATTTCAAGTTAGTTTTACCATTAAGGTGAATGGTAAAATATTCAGGGAAAGATACTCTGCCATCCCCATTTTTGCCTCCCTACTAAATGGACACACATTTTAAAGATGCAAAAGTCTTACAAAAATCATTGTGAAACGTGAAACGCATCATCGGATTTTCGAGCACATGTAGTTTTATATGGCAGGTAGTTTTCAGCATGCTGGTTAATCAAAAGAGAAAATAAATAAATAAAATAAAACAAAAAAAAATTAAAAAAGAGATGGATCAAAACTATGGAAATAAAAATTAAATTATCTGGTTACAATTGAGGATCTAAGTTGATTTACATATGCGTTGAATTTACTGGTAGGTATAAAATAATTACTGTAACCTATATAATACAAGTAGCACAGCTAAATTTATATCAGAATGAAGTCAAGCTCCATTGACAGTAATGAAGCAAAAACTCTTTAGCATTTATCGAGTGTGCTTAGAGACTTCGCTCATAAGTGCCATCCGTCTGCTACAAATAAATGTCGGCTAGTGTGCTGTGCTAGTTTGCTTGTCTGCTTACATTGACATCACAGCTGTCTCAATGCCCTCCTGTTGCGTTCTCTTTTGAAGATAATATGTCGGTGGCTACATCGTCATGATGAACAAGTCGAAATGATTTCTCTGATCGATTTGGAAAAAACATCCCTCGAAAAGAACCCGATATGATATAAATGTAACGTGACAGACTTCATGTCTAGTGGTGAACCCAATCACCTCTTTAATTGCATGCTAGTGGGCAAGGCCTCAGAGTTCATAACGGCTCCGACCTCTATTACGTTGGTTGGGGAGTGGGTTGAGGCCAGTCGAAACACCGCTCGGTCAATTCCACGGAATTGGCCGAGCGATGCTCCGATTAGGTTGGGGCTTGATTATGTGTTTTTGGTCGGGTTCTTTGGAGTTCAAATATTGGGCTTCTTTTATTCTAGCATTGTTCATGCTCACGGTTGAGTGCACATCTTGTTTCATCTCAGTATTTGAGCTTCGAACAGTCCGTGAAATACAGAAAAATAGAGAAGCTCTCATTCGAGAATACAGTCAACACTTGATACCTAAAAGTCGAAGTTCATCACAAACTACTGATATCTCAAAGTACATGTAAATTGACCGGTCCCAGAAAATTTACTCTGAGATATCAGTATTTGGGATGACAGGAGTTGAAATTAAAAAAATAGGAAGTGTGTCAAAACTATAATCTTTGATGTAAGAGGGTACTTTCAGATATCACTGTTCGAGATAGCGATAGCTTACTGTATGCTCTGAAAATTCCAAATAAGTTAGAATTTTCCTTACCCTCTACTCTAAAAGACCTCTTACGAAACGAAAAAGTCATAGTTACCAAACGACCTGGTCATCAGGTCGTTTGGTAACTATGACTCTTTTTTCTTAACAGCTATTTTTCGTTTCTTAACCAGGTCGTTTGGTAACTATGACTGTTTTTCGTTTCGTACAGCTCTTTTTCGTTTCAGCCTTTGTATATATATATACAGTAGAACTTCAATGGCTCGAACCCTGATGGCTCGTTAGCCCTGCCTGGCTAGAACGCTTTCCTGGGTCCGTAGAGGTCTCTTTATATAGAAACTGACCCTGGATGGCTAGAACTACCCTTGGCTGGAACTAATTTTCGTGGTCCCAAGCCTGTTCGAGCCAATGAAGTTCCACTGTAGTTAACCAAGGTGATATTTATACTTACAGCATTTTCCCAACCTGGACAAGAAAGGCTATAATGGGGTTTCGGTGCAACGAAGAGCTACAGTTACCTTTGTCCACCCTGATCGTCCGGTGGCAGCTGAAACGTTTTATACCATCTTACGACATGTACACCCTGAGATATACTTTCTCCAGATATGGCAGGCTAAGAGACATCCGCAAGTTAAGCCCGAACAGCTGTTTGGTGATATTTGACGAACTTGAACCTGCATGCCAAGTGATGCAGTCACGTTACCTTGGTGACCCAGTTAATAAGCTTCATTGTACATGGTGGCATCGCTCTATGGCAAACAAGATTGTTTGTTTCAATGCAAAAGGTCTGCGTGTTAAAACGGACTATTATAAATTGTGAATTAAAACGGATTATCATAAATTCTCTCTCTCTCTCTCTCTCTCTCTCTCTCTCTCTCTCTCTCTCTCTCTCTCTGTTTTTGATGTGTTTTACAGCCCCTTCAAGAATATTTCACTTATACTGACCCAACCGGCGAAACCACCTGACCTTCCGCAAGCAGAACTTGTGCGCCGAGCGAGTGGTAAGAGATCTAATGTTAAAGAGCCAGCGATCTTATCCACACGGCCACGAAGGTCCATATAAAGGCGGTGTAGAGTAGCAAATGAAAAAAAACTGTCTGACGATGGCTAAAACAACAAAAATCGCAGCGACAGATTTTTAGTCAAAGATTGCTCTTAATATTTTCAGTATATCCATATGGGTGTAAGAAAGAGGGTAAATGAAAAATGGTTCATGTGAAACATTTAACGTTTCTTGAGCTTAATTTCCTACCTTGCCAGTAACGTAACTCATGTGCTTTCTCTTACACAAAAAATTAGTATGGGTTAGGATACACGTGAAATGTGTTTATGAAAATTATATACTTCAGAAATATGTTAAATTGCAAACGCAGACATGAATTCGAAATCTCAAATACTGAAACGTTATGGGCAGAAATTGTCTTACCAAACTCCAAGCCATTCCTTTTATGTACAGTATATCGCCCCCCAAACGCACATGCAGACTGCGTAGATCTGTTCGAAGAAGAGATATCGATTGCTCAGGCAACTGGCCTAAAAATTATACTTATGGGCGATTTTAATATCGATATCCTGAACTGCTCCAACACAAAATGGCTAAATCTAATACAATTATTTGACCTCAAGCAACTGATAACGAGCCCAACACGCGAAACGCAAACATCTAGTTCGCTAATCGACCATCCATATAGCGCTAATCCTGAAAATATTACTGACTACTTTGTCCCACACTATTCCGTCAGTGACCATTTTCCTATTTGTTTTACCAGAAAAATCAATAGCAAAATTAAAAAGGCAACGCACACTTCTACATCCTACAGATGTTTCAAAACTTTTAACGAAGAATTATTTTTGTCTGATTTATCAAATGAATTAAACCATTTTTCATTGAGTCAATCTGATATTGACGAAGATGTTGCTAACTGGTATGAACTGTTTCTTAAGCAGTTAGATCTACATGCGCCTGTGAAAACCAAAAGAGTGAAAACAAAGCACCTACCTGAGTGGTTCTCAAATGACATCTCGCAAGCAAAGCGCTTAAGAGACTTAAATAAACGTAAGAAAAACTGGTTGGAGTATAAAAGATATAGAAACCGAACGAAACGCCTAATCAGAAAAGCAAAGCGCAAAATTTTCTCGGCAACTGTTTTTGACCATAAGGATACTAGAGCACTTTGGCAACATATTCGTTCTGCAAAAGGCGATACAAAATGCATCGGAAACAATTTACCTGATTCACTCGAAATTGATGATACACTGATAACCAACTCACACGAGGTGGCAGGTAAGCTTAATGAATAGGGTCAAGTCAGGTAAATTCGGACAGCAGGTAAATTCGGACAGCAGGTAAATTCGGACATACCATTGCAAACAGTAAAAATCCTGATGAGACGGCTCATAATGAGCCGTCTCATCAGATTTTCACTGTGTGCCCAGTTATTTTTGTTTTAATTTCAAACAACTGACATATAAAGGAAACAAAGTCACTGTCCGAATTTACCTGTTGTCCGAATTTAGCTGACTTGACCCTACTTCGCGACAATCGCAAAGCGTCTGGGCCGAAACGAACCCACAGCGAGTACAGTCGACTTTGATAATATTTCCAGTTTCGTCGAAAACAAGGTACCAGATAATACATCTTTCCAGATTCCCTTAATTACAACATCGCAAGTATCAAGTTTATCCAAAATCTGGATTCGGCAAAGTCAACTGGTCTCGACGGTATAGGACCCAGAATCCTAAAGCTCGCCTGCAACGTCATTTCTCCCAGTATTGCATCCCTAATAAACAAAAGCATCACTACTGGCCGTTTTCCGAACAAACTTAAATTAGCTAAAGTATTTCCAATATTTAAAGCTGGGAACAAAACCGATCCGTCTAACTACCGCCCCATTTCTATTTTGCCTACACTGTCAAAAATATTCGAAAAACATGTAAATAAACATTTAACGGGCTATCTCAATAAATATTATCTGATTCACGAATGCCAATCCGGTTTCAGGCATAAACATAGTTGCCAAACGGCTCTTGTCAGATTAGTCGATCAATGGATGAGGTGTATAGACCAAGGCGACCTTGTAGGCACTCTATTCGTTGACTTTCGGAAGGCTTTTGACATGGTGAATCATGCACTTTTAATAAGAAACTATCTTTTTATAAAGTCAGCGATGCAGCATTACAATGGTTTACAAGTTACCTGAGCACTCGCTAGCGAGCAAGGATTGTCTGAGATTTCCCGGACATTATCAGGGGTACCCCAAGGGTCTATATTAGGGCCAACATTATTTTTGTTGTTCATAAACGATCTACCTTTCTCCATTATACATTGCTCGTCAGATTTCTACGCTGACGATAGCACGTTCCATGTCTCAGGTAAAACAAAAAGCGAAATCGAAACTAAGCTCCAATTTGACTCACACCGAGCGGATGCATGGAGTACACGCAATAAAATGAGCATTCATTATAAGAAAACTACTAGCATGTGTATCGGTACAAAACAACGATTACGCAATACTGATAATCTTGATATCCAAATAGGAAATAACAAAATTGATGCCTTAAGCACGCAAAAACTTCTAGGTATATACATAGATGAAAATCTTAACTGGACATCACACATAGATAACCTGTGTGCTACAATTTCCTCCCGAATATCGCTCTTAAAGCAGCTATCTCTGTATGTTTCAGAGAATGTACAAAAGATCTTATATCAGAGCTACATCCTTCCATTTATAGATTATGGCTCAACTACTTGGGGTACAACAAATAATTCAAATATCGAACGAATAAATAAATTACAGAAACGCGCGGCCCGTATTATCTTAAAGGCAGATTTTACCACTCCATCCTCAGTAATGTTTCAAAGACTGGGCTGGACGTCTGTTAGCAGTCGGTTAAAATATAATAAAGCAGTCACTGCATACAAAGCTCTAAACGATCTAACGCCTGCTTATATCTCAGACTTACTAAAACCGTCCTCAAAAACAAATAATAGGGTTCTAAGATCATCTGAAAATGGCACAGTTACAGTTCCTAGATCAAATACTTCGCTGTTTGATGGCTCCTTTTCGTGTTCGGCTTCTAAGCTCTGGAACTCCCTCCCAGAGTCAGCCAGATTGGCACCATCTCTGAATGTTTTCAAAAAGTCCGTTAAAGAATTCATCTAAGCTATAATGATAATTATCTTACTCTATTAGGCTGGTTTAAAGTATTTTATTTTACCATGTTTACTACTCAAGACTGCTTTTATTATAAAATACTGTTTTATGCACCTTTTAAATATTGAACTTAGTGCAACATATCTTGTGTGATCGGTTCTTTAACATGAAACAGGATTTTTTTTTCACTGACAAAAGTTTTAAGTGTTTAACCTGTCGACCTCCACCCCAGGAGTGCGAGGCGTGCTGTTTGGACATTGGTTTCCGCCACACGGTCTCGCACCCCTTTGTTTGCGGTTGACGGCACTTCTTTTTAAATTTATGTGATGGGCACTAATTTCTCATATTAGCCTAGCCATACATCGCTGTGATTTCCAAAGTACGCATGTACTCTTTTCATGAAACAGATATTTTCATTCTCTGTTTTACCACGATTTGAAAATTTGTGTACATACTGTATATATTGCTTGAGCGTCTTTTATGTTGAATAGTGCGTTTGGAGGGCCACATGGTAGAATGGCTTTATAGCTAAATGTGTCACCCTCATGAAATATTGTATAAATAAAATTGTATGTATCATATAATTTCTCTTCCTCTTCAAACAAGTAATTTTTCGTCACTTTGCTGGTTTTAATGATTGTCCGCCATAATATTTTACAAATCTAAAATACTTGTTAATAACAAAATTAGTCAATAGACCGTCGAGTCTAAAAGTCATTAATTCAAATTAACAAAGACCAACCTCTTTCTCTTCCACCACTAAAATTTGACGGAATGGTAATTGCAGATTTGGAGAATGCAACCTCGTTACATCTATATGACAATTTTACAAACCGCGTTGTGCGCCATTGGGCTGCCCAGCAGTGATCAAAGTGGTCCCAAGAGCGATCAACGTTTTTTGCAATTGAACCCCACTCCATTGGGCACGATGAAGTTGCACTGATCTTTACGGAGGCGACATGGCTTCCAGACAGTTCTGTTATCTATGGTATCAATTTGTTTTCATCTGTCCGAGATAAAACCGTGTTCTTCATACAGGTTTAGTAAATATGGCGGAACAACTATTCGAGTATTGTTATAGTAGATCAGATAAATAATCCGCGAAAGCTATTTTACATGTACCTGTTTTCATTTTTGCCTGTATTTGCGAAGCTCCGCGTTTGATTATGTTGTGCGAAATAATGATTTTCGCCATTGTCTATGCAAAAAAATCACTATTCCAGCAAGCACACAACGTTGAATTAACGTTTGAACGTTGTGTGGCCACAATAGTTATGCAAATCGAAACTTCAAATTTTCTCCCACGACGAGCATTCGGCAAAGTTCTCCCTATTCCGTGCATCGTAAAAGATCCATCAAGTTATTTGCTGTTTTTCCTGTCACAGCTGCAGGCTTATACAATAAGTATTTTGCACGCTAATTAATTAAGGACAGTCAAACAACATTTCTCCTTGAAACCATCATAAAACGTATTAAAGTAGACTAAAAGTGCATTCTTAAGATGGATCTAATGGTAATGTAAAAGATAAAGATCTGTCTGCTTCTGTGTTTTAGAATTTCAGATAATTATTATTTTTTATTATTTATACCGTAATACACCTAAATATTGGGCCAAAAATGCCTCTAAAAGCTTCAGATAATTATTTCTTTTATATTTATACCGAACTACACCTAAATATTGGGCCAAAAATGCCTCTTAAAGCTGCTCCTCAGGAGCAGTCTGATCAGGATCTGGCGCCAAAATCACCGGGTCATAAATTTAATTTGTTCAATCTTTTAGAATAATTATGGTAATATACACAAGATCTCGCAAAATTAAGGGTAGTCAGGTAATCTTCAAAGCATGAACACAACTGATGTCATGATATGCAAATATTAATATTATCAAGTCTTACATATGTCTATTTCTCGGGGCTTTAACAGCAGGAGCCCTATCTTATAAGGAGAACACTTCTTGTTGCATAATTGGTAGCTCTTTTGATGTTTTTTAAGAAAATGTGTTTTTAAAGATTGCTTTCACAGTAAACAATTTTATTCTATTCTATCCTATAACATTGTAAGGTCGTTGTAGCAC
The DNA here is from genome assembly GCA_963989385.1 of Ctena decussata. Taxonomy (NCBI): domain Eukaryota; kingdom Metazoa; phylum Mollusca; class Bivalvia; order Lucinida; family Lucinidae; genus Ctena; species Ctena decussata. Next base: position 20,101,264 of record OZ022501.1, on the reverse strand, counting down.
CATAGATGACTTCACGACAATCCCTTTCCACTTTGTCCTATTTTCAGCTGTCCTAGTTGTGCTGGCAAAGGCCATCCTTTTCCCTTTTTAATATTATACAATTGTTGACTGTTGAGGCATTGGACATGATGCGATGTCACCAGACTGACCATTACTGACCGACGCAACGGAGCGGAGGTCAATATTGGTATTCTCTGGTTGACATCACATCATGTCTAATGACTTAATAGTTAACCAAGGATGGCCTATGCCAGCACAATTAGGACAGCTGAAAATAGGTTAGGTTAGGTTAGGTTAGGTTAGGATGATGGGGGTTTTGAGTTGGGCAGATGCCTCTTGTGCCCCATGTCTACTTCTGTAGTACTGGTCTAGACGGTTCTTGAAGCAGTTCACACTTGGCGCTGATATAATTCTATCCGGTAAAGCATTCCAAGCATTTACTACCCTTACACTGAAGAAATTTACTCTTTGTAAAATATTCTTTCTGAGACTTGGCTTATAGATTTTCATCGAATTTCCACGTGTATTTGAGTTGTCTCTGAATCTGAAGAACTTTTCACAATCTACTTTTTCTTTCCCAGTTATAATTTTATAAGTTTCAATTAGATCACCTCTTTCTCGTCTTTCTTCTAATTTTGTCAAATTTAAAGCTTTCAGCCTCTTAGAATAGTCCATGTTTCTCAGCTCTGGAACAAGTTTAGTGGCTCTATGCTGTATTTTTTCTAAACAATCTATATCCTTTCTGAAGTACGGGTTCCATGCTTGAACTGCGAATTCCATATGAGGCCTAATATAACTCTTATATAACATGGAAAAACTATGTCTGTCATAATAATTGAAAGTTCTTTTTACAAATCCTAAGGCCTGAGATGCCTTTTTAGCAGCTTCAATATACTGTTTACTTGGTTTTGCATCATCTGTTATATAAATGCCAAGATCCTTCTCAGATGTCACTTCAGTTAACTGTGTATTTCCTAGTATATATTTATGCTTGGAATTATTTTTTCCAAAGTACATAACTTTACACTTCAGTTCGTTAAATTTCATTAGCCATTTTCTAGACCACTCCTCCAATTTTTCCAAATCAGTCTGCAGTGATCTTGATTCAGTCTGCTTAACATATTTTTTTGTGTCGTCTGCATACATTTTAACTTTTGCATTTACCACATCTGGAATGTCATTTACAAATAGTATAAACAACAGGGGGCCCAAAACTGAGCCTTGGGGCACCCCACTCAAGACTTCACTGGGTTCTGAGAGTTGTCCTCTTATGAAAACACTTTGCTTTCTATTGGATAAAAAGTCACTGATCAAATTAATGAATACCTCTCCAAAGCCATATTTCTTGATCTTGTACAGTAATCTCTTGTGAGGTACTGTGTCAAAAGCCTTTTTATAGTCTAAAAATACTATGTCCATACCTTCCCCTTCATCTAAACTCGATGTTATATCATCTAACGTCTCAAGCAAATTTGTCAAACAAGATCTTCCTTTTACAAAACCATGTTGTTCTTTAGACACAAGGTTATGAGCTTCAAGATGCTTTACCATACTGTCTCTTATAATAGACTCAAGAATCTTACAAGGAATGCTAGTGATACTAACTGGTCTGAAATTTTCCGGATTGTTTCTACTTCCCTTTTTAAATATTGGAGTAATATTTGCAGTTTTAAAGTCACTTGGTAATTGTCCAGACTCAACAGATTTCTTAAAGATAATATATAATGGCTTGACAATACTACTTCTACACTCTTTAAGAATTCTAGGGTTTATTCCATTTGGTCCTTGTGATTTATCAACCTTAAGGGCTGATAGTTTATTCAAAACCAAGTCTTCAGTAATTTCCACATATTCTAACCAATCAGCACATCTAGAATCAAATTCTGGCATGTTATCATCAGCAGGTTCCTTCGTGAACACCGAGCTAAAAAACTCATTTAATACCTCACAATTTTCCTGGTCATCCTTTGTCATAGATCCATCTTGCTTTTTCAAGTTTGATACTCCAACATTTACTTTTTGCTTGCTCTTGACATAACTATAAAACTTTTTTGGCTCTGTCTTGACTGACTTCATAAAATCAGATTCATAGTCTTTTTTTTTTTGCATTTCTAATAATTTCACCAGTTTCGTTTCTTTGTCTAACATATGCCACTTTGTCAACAAACTTTTTTGAATTCTTATATTTACTAAACAAATTGTTTTTCTTTCTTACAGCTTCTTTTACCCTTTTTCTAAACCACGGTTGTTTTTTCTTTGATTTTACAGACCGAAGTGGTACAAACATGTCAACACATTCTTCATATTTGTGTTTAAATGCCCTCCAGCTTTCTTCAACATTCTTCTTTTCAAGCAACCTTTCCCAGTCAATCGATGTCATATGATCACTTATAGATTTTAAGTCAGCTTTGTA